>CM028131.1:1391587500-1393010000 GCA_016271365.2 Neoceratodus forsteri | reverse complement strand
TTCGAGGCCCAGTGGGCCTACCCGGTCATCAAAATTCAATAACCAAATAACACCGCCCCTAAGTCGGACACCGTCTCGCGTATCTATTTTTTTTCACGCTCTGCTGAATAACTCTTTTTAACATCTTCGACTTTCCCAAGGTGACGGCTAGTCACGTGATTTTGTACACGGGTTGCTATCTCTGTTTCCAATATTTATACATTTTTAACCGTTCTCTGATGCTATCAGTGAAAAGTAGTTGTTTTGAAATTATTTAATTTTGTAATTAAAAACTCCTTCTGTGTAAGGGGCGAGCGGTCACATGACATGTGCGGGGCCCGGCTGAAATCAGCTGACCCAAAGGAGGGGGCGGGGCTTCGGATCTCTGGAGTCAGCTGACTAAGTTGGCGTTGAGGGAGGAGAGCTTGCTCGTTTCTCCTCAGCTGACAGCATCCTCGGATTGAAGGAGTTGTAAGTGCGAGCGATAACCTGGCAGTTTCACAAACGGTTATTGTCAACTTGTATCTACACCTCGTCGTTTCACCATGGCGCTCAGTGATGCCGACGTTCAGAAGCAGGTAACGGCCTTTTTTGCGGCAGTGCCAATGCTGCCAGTTTTGTGTTATAGCTGTGTTGGGCCCAATCATTAGTACAGTGACAAGATAAAAAGGTCAAGCCTGCAGCACATAAATTGCCTGTTAAAGATCAAATTATACCTTACTCTTATCTGATAATGGACAGTGGGGCTTACGGTGATTCAATAAAAGATCACTGTACTAGCTCGCATCGATGATACTGCAACTAATAACATACATTGCATTGGCTGAGTAAGGCAGAGTAGCAAATACAAAAAACTTATTTTGTGTCACAGTATCCAGACTGGTTCATATAATATAGGCTACAGACTGCGGTTACCTAAACGTACAACCTATATAAGTGGGGGTTGCAATGCAGACCCCAGCCGCCATGGCAGGGAGGGATCCATGTACTGTAAAAATGAGGAATTGAAAACTCGTGCCTCTGTGTAATTGTTTTGTCGAGAAACAGACATTTTGATTTACGTTGCTGTTCTGGTTTATTACTGTATTAAGTGTTCTGACATTTTGTGACATTTAAGTTAAGTCGATTTTGTTTGTTGCAACATCACACACCTAAACACTCAGATACAGAATGCTCAATAAGTTACTGTATTTCTTTCTAGGAGAATAAGGTAACTGTAGTAAAATACACCTCTCAAACTGACAGATGTTTTTTTATAATCTGCACGACTAGTTTAAAGCATCCAATCACCATGCTAGCTTGTGTAGTTCTGTCATATTCTGTACAATTTAATTACCCACTCTAGCTCTGCTGAACCACAGCATCTCACTTTCAGATAGGTTCCACTTCTACCAAATCTGCAAACCTGGAGACTTGGGATTCAGTCTCACCATATTCTATGGGACCTTAAGCAAGTTATTTAACCTCCTGTTCTTCATTTTCTCTCTCTGTGTATCGTACATTCATGTGCTTTCCTTAACCTGCCATCATTGTACTTCCCCCCCATTTGCTTGTGCATAGCAAACACTGTAGAAAACATTATTCTTTTCCAAGTGTGAAGTGATATTGCAAAGACTGGCAAATCATTAATCTACCCCCCCCCCAAAAAAAAACAAAAAACTTGATGCTTTATTTTGCCATATTTGTTTATGAAAGAACTTCCTTCCCCAGTCAGTAAGTGGTCAGTCCCATGTTCAGTATCAGAATTCTCTGTATGAGGACCTCATCTTATTTCAAGAGTTTTCATGTGCGGAGAAGTCAGCTGTGACTGCTTAATTCAACACTGAGGATTTTTAGTCTCATGTGAATTTACAGTGTAGTTGTCTTTCACATTTAAACCTCTTAACTCTCATTTCCATACAGATAACCAGTAAATTGTTGGGTGGGGCTCCTTAATACTGTATTTTGCATGGAGCTCTTAAAATGTCTACCAAAATCAAATAGTTCAAATAAATTGTATGTCAAAAGCCATGATACAGTTTGAGGTGCCCATTTATCCACTTTTGACTTTAGGTAGTAGTCCAGTAACATTCTCCTTAATCACACAGTATTAGCCAGTTCAAATATTCAAAAACAGTAATCTTGCTGTAACAGGAAGCAGTTTTGTGATTGTCTTTATTTAAATGGGGATAAAAATGAAACCTGTTTCCTAGTTGTGCATGTACATGTGTAATAATGGGGAAGCAGTTTGGCCCAGTGGATAGAACACAGAGTTGTCAACCTGGAGACCTAGGTTTAAATCCAACAGCTATCACTTAGTCATTGTGTGACCTTGAACATGTCTCCAGTCTCCCTGTGTTTAACTTTTTTGTAATCTCTCTCTAACATTTTTATATGTGCTCTTCGAAGTGCCATTTACATTGAAAGTGGCAACAACATTCTGTCCCTTTTCTCACCTTGATTGTAAAGCACTTTTGGAGTTTGTATGAAAGGTGCTTAAAAAATTCCTTTTTAATAGCCTCACACCCTTGGTGGGTTGTGAGCCATGAAGCACAGCTGAGGTAAATCTTCAGTAAAACTGTTCTTAATCTTAAGTGGTATACCAGATTTTTGGTCAGAACACAAAACAAATCTGAATTTTGTTTTCAGTTTAAAACCAAAATGTTTATCCAAGGCTATGTTAGTACCTTGCTTGGTTCACCTACGCAGATTATGAACCTCAACCCAATAGCGATAAAACATCAACAGTTTGCTGATGCTGACTAGACTGGTGTGCAGATGACCTTATTTAACGGTTTTAAACAAGTCACCAATAAAATGACATTTAAGTGTAACGTATATTTGTTGCAAATGACTTTGATGGCATAAGAGGGAACTACACAGTGGAAAATCCTGTGCAGTAATGGCAAAGTGTGAAGGACGTGGCATATCTGACCAGGCAATCCAAAACATTGATCTGACCTACCCAATTCAAAACACTTTCTAAGCAAAATCTTACAAATAGGCTTGAGAAGAGGATTTGTTTTCCCTTCTTTTGTTTAAAGACAAATATTGTCCCAAAATATCAACTTATGGGCAGCTGTTCTCCACAGATAGGAAGTTTTATATGGTAAGTCACAGAGAAGGGCTGACATAAGATATGAAAAAAAAAAAAAAAAAAAAATCTAAAAATGATCTGTTTTTTCCATGTTGCATATGTGGTGGTGTCTACAGTCTTCTTTTTTTTTTTTTAAAGTTAAATTAATTCTTTTATTAAGAACAGAGCTCTACTCCCCCATCCCCTGCCATTGTCACAGTTAAGCGTTGGGGAGGCAGTGTAGTGTAATGGTTAAGAGCACTGAGCTGTAAACTTGGAGGACTGGGTTTCAATCCTGCAGCCATCACTTGCATACTTTGTGACCATGAGCATTTCCCTTGACTTCCCTGTGCTCCCAGGATGCACAGACATATAGACGTAGACTTTGATGGCAGATAAGGACCGCTTGGCCCACCTAGTCTGCCCATTTCCCTACCTACTGGATAAGCTGCAGATCCTAGTTAACCAACAGTGTATTTCTTCCTACCCCCCACAAGAATTGCCTTATGTCTGTCCCATGCTTTCTTGAATTCTTCCACAGTTTTAGAACCCACAACCTCCCCAGGAAGGCGGTTCCATGCGTCCACCACCCTCTCTGTGAAAAAATATTTCCTCTAATTGCCCCTGAGCCGTTCCTCCCTCCCAATCTTCAGATTGTGTCCCCTTGTTCTTGCACATCTCTTTTTCTGAAAGATGCTACCCTCTTGGACTTTGTTGATTCCACTGAGGTACTTAAAAGTTTCTATCATGTCCCCCCTCTCCCTCCTTTCCTCGAGGGTATACATATTCAGCTCCTTTAGTCTCTCTTTGTATGGCTTCTGGTGCAGATCCTGCACCATTTTAGTTGCCTTCCTCAGGACTGCCTCCATCCTGTCTATGTCCTTGCAGAGATGGGGTCTCCAGAACTGGACACAGTATTCCAGATGGCGTCCCACCAATTGTCTGTACAGAGGGATAACAACTTCCTGTTTTCTGCTGGAGATGCCTTTCCCTATACATCTCAGTATCCCCCCGGCCCTCCCTACTGCCTTCTCACATTGCTTGCTAATCTTAAGGTCATCTGATATTACTCCCAGGTCCCTTTCCATTTTTGTTGTTATTACCTCCCCCCCCATCACCACCACCATTGTGTTCTCTTCCCCTGGGTTTTTGTTTCCCAGGTGCATTATTTTGCACTTCTTTGCATTGAATCAAAGCTGCCATACTTCTGACCATTCCTCCATCCTTGCCAAGTCCCTTCTCATTCTTTCCACCCCCTCTTGTGTATCAACCCTGTTGCAGATCTTTGTGTCATCTGCAAAGAGGAATACTTTTCTTTCCAGTCCTTCTGCAATGTTACTTTTATAAAGACATCAAAAAGGACTGGACCCAGTACTGAGCCCTGTGGTACCCCACTAGTAACCCCCCTTTCTTCAGCGTGGACTCCGTTTACTATTACCTTCTGTGTCCTGTTGTCCAGCCAGTGTTTTACCCAGGCTACCACCCTAGGACCCACTCCCAAGCTGGCTAATTTGTTTATTAATCTTTTGTGTGGGACTATGTCAGATGCCTTGCTAAAGTCTAGGTAGGCCATGTCCACAGTCCCTCCCTGGTCTACTACTTTGGTCACCCAGTCAAAGAAATCGATTAGATTCATCTGACATGACCTTCCTGCTGTGAATCCATGCTGCCTTGGGTCCTGTGCCCCACTGGCCTCTAGGTACTCAACAGTTCTTTCCTTCAGAAGTGATTCCATAATTTTCCCTACCACAGAGGTCAAACTGACAGGTCTGTAGTTTCCTGCCTCTGTCTTGCTCCCACTTTTGTGAAAGGGAATCACACCTGCCCTCCTCCAGTCCTCTGGTACCACACCATCCTCCCATGATTTGTTAAAAAGGGTAGTCAATGGTGTCACTAGTTCTCCCCTTAATTCTTTTAGAATTCTGGAGTGAATCCCGTCAGGCCCCATTGCTTTGTCCACCTTCAGTTTTAGGAGTTCTTTCAGAACCCTTTCTTCTGTGAAAGGTCTGGGATTGACCCCCGTATCAAGAGTGCTTCTGTTAATTGGATTAGGTACCTCCCCTTCTTCCTCTTTTGTGAATACTGAGCAGAAGTATTCATTCAGTAGCCCTGCTTTTTCACTGTCCCTGTCTGCCCACTCATCATCCATTCTTTTCAGCCTTACTGTTCCTCCCTTTGTTTTCCGACGCTCCCTAATGTACCTATAAAATGTTTTATCCTCCTTCTTAACCGAGTTGGCTGTTTTTCCCTCAGTTTGGGCCTTTGCTATTCTGACTGCCTTCCCTGCTTCTTTCTGCTTTATCTGGTACAGTTCTCTGTCCTGCTCCTTCTGTGTTTTCTTATACTTCCTAAATGTTATCTTTTTCTCCCTAACCTTCCCCGCCACCCTTTTTGAGAACCATAGTGGCTTTTTCTTTCATTTTGATTTGTTTATTTGCTTCATACAAAGGCTTGTTGCCTCTGTGATGTCAGTTTTGATATTTCCCCATTGTTGCTCCACCCCTCCTTCTTGCTTGTTTGCTAGTGCTTTTCTAAGGCAGTCTCCCATTTTGACAGCCCTCCTGAAGTCCAGTACTCTCACTTGTGTATGGATTGACTCTGCAGCTGTGTTTATCGTGAACCACACTGTTTGGTGGTCACTTGTTCCCAGATGGCTACCCACTTCTAGATCTGAGATCCTCTCACTGTGCTCATTTGAGAGTACAAGGTTTAAGACTGCTTCCTCCCGAGTGGGTTCCAACACTAGCTGTCTGAGGCATGCCCCCTGTAGGGCATCAAGAATGGCTCTGCTCTTGGATGTGGCTGCAGCAAAGGTGCTCCAGTTAAAATCTGGCATATTCAGGTCCCCTATCAACAATATCTCCCCTTTCTCTGCCATCCTAAGGATGCTTTCTATCATATTCTTGTCCATTGCCTCCCCCAGAGATGGGGGTCTGTATACAACCCCTGTGCGGATTGTGATGCCATTTCCAGTCTCAAAGGTGACCCACAGTGCCCCCCCATTTTACTCTTTTGTTCTGTTGCCTTTATTCCTTCCCTTACATAGAGAGCAAGCCCCCAGGATGCATCTGGAAGCAAGCCGTTGCTTAGTGCGTCTTTCCTGGCCAAACATTGTGATAAAAAAAAATATGTGTGTGTGTGTGTGTGATATACACACACACACACACACATATTGAAAGGAAACCATGCTAAAACTGAGAGAAAAGGGATGAAACAGTTCAGAAAGATAAGGGGAGGGTACTGTACATGTCATGTGTTTGTAGCTCAGTCTGTCCCATCACCGTAATCACATTTTTCTGAGGGAAGCCCTAATAATTGTATAGTATTGTAATGAATGTGAAAGCCTACAGGTAGCAGCAGTTACCAACAAGTTGTCTCTTTTTTTTTTTTTTTTTTTCCTAAGTGAACACTTGTTATATAAAATGTGCCTTCAAGTTTAGGATTTGGCTTTTGATTTTTGAGTACATTTGTGGAGAATTTGGACAAAGACAGTGTGTTACTCTACTGACCACACTGTATTATTGAATCTTTCTACTACAAGAGCCAAACGTAAATCACTAAAAAGCAGTAGCATGCAGACCATGTATAAGCAAATTTGATTCCCCAATCAAATGATCAGGGTTAACATTGATAGAGGCTGTTTTTGTATGACTGAGTTGCTAGGGTATAATGAACTACAGTGAGCTAAATAAAGACATTGCAGTGCAGTCTTTTGTTATAATCACCTATTAACTGTTCTTTCTACATTCATTACCATTGTCCACTTTTTTCTTTAATATTGTCAACTTCAAAAGAAGTTGAAGCAATGAAACCCTTACCATTTTTAATCCAACATTTGGTGACCCAGAGTTATTCATCATGGAAGTTTGTAGTGCTAAGGTTGCCTTTTACCAAGCTGCTGTTGACATAGGTGCTTTTCTTTTGTGGGCCTGTTGACAGTAAAAACAGCCCTCCTGGTTGTTCCAGTTCTAGTCTGGATTGAGGATGAGTTGCTGAGTTTAGGGCTGCAGAAATCCAGTTGGAACTGGCAACCAAAGCACAGTCTGTAGCTGTGAAGTCCACAGGGCAAGCTGGTGTCAGGAGGTACTCTTGGGATTTACTGTATGCTAACAATGAAGTAAGTTTAAGGCAAGGGTGGGATGGTGTGTGGTTCATTCCCAATGGTATTTCTCCATTTGATTGATATTTTGATTTAAATTTGTTAACCAGTCGATGGGGTGTTGTAGTAAGGAGAGGCAAGTAGACAAGGGTTATGACTGGCTCCAGTATGATTTAAGGGGCTAGCTTCATAACCACACACACACAGCACTGTATCTTAGCTGAGTTTTACTAAGAAAATTAAATAGCAAAGAGTAAATAAAGAATTGGGGACATCAGGGCTAGAAATTAGTTTTAAAAAGTGGTGTTGCACACGGAATACCATTTCCCAAGATTTGGTATTTTGTCTCAAAAAGTGGTATACCAACCCTATTTTTTGTATACCCTTATGCATAGAAACATAGTTTGACGGCAGATAAAGACCACTTGGCCCACCTAGACTGCCCATTTCCCTAAATATTGGATAAGCTGCAGATCCTAGTTAACCAACAGCCTACTTCTTCCTACTCCTCCCCCACCAGAATTACCTTATGACTGTCCCATGCATTATTGAATTCTCCCACTGTTTTTGGCCCCACATCCTCCTCCTCAGCAATGCCGTTCCATGCATCCACCTGTGAAAAAATAATTCCTCACATTGCCCCCGAGCCGTCCCCCCTCTATCTTCAGATTGTGCCCCCTTGTTCTTACATGTCTCTCTTTCTGAAAGATGCTACCCTCTTGGACTTTGTTGATTCCCTTGAGGTACATGAAAGTTTCTATCCTTTCTCTCCTTTCCAAGGATATACATATTAAGCTGCTTTAGTCTCTCTTTGTATGGCTTCTGTTGCAGACCCTATACCATTGTAGTTGCCCTCCTCTGGACTGACTGCCTCCATCCTGTCTATGTCCTTGCAGAGGCAGGGTCTCCAGAACTGCACACAGTACTCCAGATGGGGTCTCACAGCTGTCTGTACAGAGGGATAACAACTTCCTGTTTTCTACTGGTGATGCCTCTCCCTGTGCATCCCAGTATCCCCCAGCCCTCCTTACTGCCTTCTCACATTGCTTGCCTACTTTTAGATCATCAGATATGACTACCCCAGGTTCCTTTCTATTTTTGTTGTTGTTAATACTCTCCCCCCTCCCCATTGTGTACTCTTCCCCTGGGTTTTTGTTTTCCAGGTGCATTATTTTGTACTTCATTGCATTGAAGCTAAGCTGCCATACTTTTGACCATTCCTACAACCTTGCCAAGTCCTTTCTCATCCTTTCCACGCCCTCCCCCTTGTGTAACAACCCTGTTGTAGATCTTTGTGTCATCTGCAAAGAAGCATATTTTTCCTTCCAGTCCTTCTGCAATGTCACTTATAAAGACATTAGAAAAAAATATACTGAGAAATATCACATTTCATCTGTACTTGAGTTTTTCTTAAATGAATAGCACAACAAGTTTTAAGTGTCCTATGGCAAAATACAATAATGCACCCACATTTTAGACCCAGAGTATGCTTTTTGTTCCTCAAAAAACTCATGGTACAACACATTCACAAGCACATAACAAATATGTCTCTCAGTACATATTGTGCATTGCAGGATGATGCATTTTATTATGTTTACGTGCCTGAAGTGGAGGAGCAGAGGAGGCAGTGGACGTGGCTGCTGGGGGGCCTGCTGTCTTGTGACTGCCCTGGACTGCAGTAGTGGGACAGGAGCATGCTGCCGGGACGCAGCCTGTGGAGGTGAGGAGTAGAGGGCGAGGAAGTCAAGACAACGCTGTTTGGGGGGGTGATTGACTCAGCGAGAGGCCGACGGTATTTTTTTATTTCCAGTCTTTGGCAAGGGCAGTTTTGACCAGAGCACAGTGGAGACTCAGGAAAGTGGAGAGTTGGGAGAGGATGGAAAGACGCGCGGCATTCCGGATGTCCAGAGCGCTTTACAAGGTGCCAAGTCGTCTCTGGAGCCACAGAATGAAGGAAAAAATAAGTAAAACCACAACAGGAAGAAAAAAAAATAAAATGGCGTGAGCTCGAATTCAGTTCCCTTAAACCACGGATTACCAGGAGGGCAATTTTGGTGTTCCGAGTCCTGGACATGAAATTGGCAACCAAGACTATCACGCAAATCTGGAGATATTCTCGGAGTAACCCCTCAACCAACATGAGCTTGACCATCATCTCTGAAGTGGGGAGTACTTCATAGGTGAACCTTGGCTCTTAGCCTCTTGGGAAGGAGAAAACATTCTCTTTCTCTTCAGCACAACCCAAAGAGGGGAGCACTCCTGATGGAAGCTCTTGGTCTATGCTGGAAACTAACAGTACCTGTATACCTTTTTATCTTCCCTCTGATTCAGAAGGTTACGCTGCTTGTCCATTTGGTGCTGTAGAAATTCCTCTTCCCTTACTTCTGTACATTTGCTGGGGTGCTGGGCTATCTTTTCCCTCTGATCTCCTCACAGCTGAAAACATGGCCTGTCAGTATTCCCTGTACACCCACTTGGAAGTCATATTTGCATTTAAATCAAATTATGGTTCCCTTTCCTTGGTATCTGTTGGTTTTGAAAGTTCATGAACGTCTGTTACTTGTATTTACAATGCCTGACTCTGGGTTAGCATGTTAGCGCAGCAGCTGGAGAGTCATTTGCCTTGGCAGTGACCTGGGTTTATGACCTAAACCCTAGGTCATTACTACTGGCTGGCAGGAGGAAAAAGGACAGCACTGTCCGTAAAAGGTGGCTCCCAACACTCCCTGTCCCACTGCACCAGATGAGTACTCCAAGGTGGGTTGCTGCTCAGGCCCCACCATGTAGTGTGTGGGGTGCATACTTACAGTCTGAAGTAAGAGGTTGTTTGGGATGGGATGTAGTTTGGAGACTGCTGTGGATGTATAAAATGAGAATTAAAAAATGACTGAACCCATTAGAGGGTGATGTCCGTTGGACAGTTGTGTGTTGCATTCGAACATGCTTTTCTAGGCCGTGCTGTGGGTGGAAAAAAAAAAAAAACCCTGCCCCTTTGGACTGTCTTCATCATTTGACCGTGATGCTCCCATTGGGTTTGCAGATACAGATACACGTGCAGACGTGGAGGGAAGCTGGAGCTACTATAAGGGCTGTGAGGGAGATTAATAGTAATGTGTGTGCAGGGATAGGGAGTTGGCAAGGACATCAGAGGCATCATGATAGGGGCCTCACTGCCTGTGCACAGTCTGGTACCTTGAAAGGAGTACAGGAGTGTTCTTATGGGCATATAACTATACTCTGTCTTCCTCTTTTAGCCAGTTGGATGACTTTTTGTTTTCTTACCCATTTTATAAACTCGCATACTCGCCCAATTTCACCAGGATTTGTATTTTTTCCCCCAGATGATTTTTCCTCAAGGAAAAAAGTGTGACGGTTCCCTGCCTTATGTATTTTTTTTTTTTTTTTTCTGTTGCAGCCCACTCAGTTGGTCGAGGACAGTTTCCGCTTAGCCTACCCATTCATGTAGTGGTGGTGAACAAAGGAAGGTATTCCAATGAGCCCAGGCTCATTTTCAATGGTGTTTTTTTTTTTTGTTGTTGTTTTGTTTTTTAAAAAAGTATAGTTACAAATAAGTTATACTATTAATTAAATGAAAAAGTAGCATTCATGTTTTACATTTTACGTAAGATACACTGGAAAAATATATACATTTTTAAAGATCTCCAGTAGTAAAGATCAGTATTAGTTACAATAGCCTCCATTTCTCAGGTCATTGCCCTTCCCATCACCAAATATTTCCTTGTCACTTGCCTCAGTCCCTGATCTGTGGAAGCAATCGCACCATGTTCCTTGCCTGAGCCCCTGATCTGTGGAAGCCGGCCACCATTATTTCCCTCCCCTGTCAACTACCATCCCATCTCCCTCCTCCCCTCTCAGGCTAACTGGCTAAACATCAGGACACCTAATCTTCTCTCAACTCTTTCCTTTCCTTGACAGCTCCTCCTTCTTCACTTCATACAAGTCTGACTTCAGGAACTTCCACTCCACCATGATCTCCCTCCTTATGCTCACTGATTTCATCCTTTCTGACATGGACCAGGGGCTGGTCACCTCAGCCATCTTTGTCGACCTGGCCAAAACCTTCAGCACTGTTGCCCACCCATCTTCCTGGACATGCTAAAAGGCACTGGGCTTCCCTCTTCCTGTGAGTGGTTTCACTCATACCTCGAGGGTAGGACCCAAGCTGTCCGTATTGGTGACACCATCTCCCTTCCTATTCCTGTCTGCTCTGGTGTCCCCCAAGGATCCGTCCTTGATCGTATCCTAGTCTCCATCTTCCTAAACAACTCCTGTTTGCCTGCTCCTCTGTTTTCAGTCATCTGTACGCAGGCAACACTGTTGTCTACACTTTGATTCCTCTGCCTGTTGACCTAACAACTAGACTCCAACTGGATTTCATCAACATCCTGCACTGATTTCAGGCCACTCGGCTGTCCCTCGGTGTCAAAAATGGTTTTCATGACCTTAGGCACTAGGCAGAGGCTTGCCAGGTTCTCCTTTCCACCCCCTTCCTTCTAGACCCTTGATGGTGCTGTGATTTGCATGTCTCCTCTTTTGAATACCTCAGTATGGTTGGATTGTCCTCTTGACTTCTCTACTCACATGGATGCCATTTACCAGAAACTGCACTCTAAACCTGGGGCACTTTAAAGGAACAAAGTAAGTATCCCACTTCCTGTCTATAGAGAGATTGTCACAAAGATGACTCTATCAATCTTCGATCACGGCAACATTGTTTATAACACTGCTGTCAAGTCCACCCTTACCAGGCTGGATCCCCTCTCTCATTTGTTCTGTCACTTTGCCTCAGAACCCACCACTGTTCCTGTATTCCTCCCTTTCTTGCCCTCCCTTGATGCCAGGTGCTTTGCTCATTGTGCCACCTTTCTCTCCAAATTCTGGATGTCTTCCCCTGCCCCCACACCATTCCTCCCTGTCCTCCTACTCCCTTTGCAGCTCTGACACCTGCTATCTTACCTTCTCTTTTGTAATACACTTTGCTGGTCAAGTTGCTCTCTCCTTCCAGTTCCCCAAACTTTGGAGCACCCTTCCCATTGCTATTCGCGATGCTTCCTCTTTCCTATCACTAAACTCCCTCCTCCCTGGCTTCACTACTCCTGCAGTTGCCACTGATCCTAAACTAATCCTATTATTCCTCTCTCCATACTGCTCCCTCCCTCTACAGCCCTGGCTTATTGGTCCAGTATACCACTTGACTTGTTCCCCATTGTACTATTCGCAAAGTCGCAATCGCCCTTCCCTCCCTGATTTTGCTGCCAGTTGTATTTTGCAGAACAGTTGCTATTGATATGCTATGTTTTTTACTACTTGTACATTGTGCTTCCTCTTGTCTACTGCATACTTTTTACTTTTTATTATTATTATTATTATTATTGTAAAATTACTAATGTAACTTATTACTACACTCTCCACATACCTTTCCCCCAAGGAGATATCTGAAAATAAGCTGTTTAGCTCAGTGTATTTTTTTTTCCTGGTGAAACTCTTGAAATAAATTTTAAATAAATAAATTATATGTATTAATTAAATAATTTAGCTAATTAGTTTCGAACAAGAAAACTAAATCAATGTTGATTTCCTGTCCTCCAAAAAAGAGGGGTCTCCAACCCCTTAATATCCTTAATCAGGCAGGAGCTGTCTTGGAGCATGTCAATACCTTTTAACTATCTAAAAGTATATCTAGATAACAACCTCTCCTTTGCACATCATGTAGAACAAACGGTGAAAACAGTAAATACAAAACTGGGTGCCCTGTATCGACACAAATCTCAAATGACAGAGGAGGCTAAGCATCTGGCGGTCACATCATCAATACTCCTGATAATTGACTACAGGCTAGTGGTTTATGCAGCCACTGCTGACTCAACCCTAAATGAAGTGAGTAGCATT
Organism: Neoceratodus forsteri; assembly: GCA_016271365.2. NCBI lineage: Eukaryota > Metazoa > Chordata > Ceratodontiformes > Ceratodontidae > Neoceratodus > Neoceratodus forsteri. The sequence goes on along the minus strand of CM028131.1, from coordinate 1,392,996,957 downwards.
GAATAATGGGTGTCGCCTCATGCTAGGTGCCGACAGAATGTCACATACCTGCAAACTCTATACAAGTTTGGGTTGGCATCCCCTAGACCTACGCATCCACTATCAAACATGCCTGCTAGGAATCCAAACTCTTTTCCCCATCATTCAGGCCCTCTTCTTCCCTGCCCAAAGCAAGCATGCCACCCGTAGCACCCTCAGGAACCCCTTTCATCTCCCCTTCCGAAGGACTAATCCTGGCTACTCGCTCCTTCTCCATTAGATCCCTGACATGGATAAACTTGCTCCCTCCTTCCATCCTGGAGTTAACCGTCCCCACCCAAAACAAAATGGCCCTGAAAAGGTACTTCGCTGTTAAAACCACCTGCACTTAACTTCCACTATGCCTCTGTATGGGGCAGTCTATCCCTCTACCTCCCACTCTGCTCAGCTACTTACTGTCTTATACCCTACTTCCTATCCTCTCCCCTACTCCTACCCCGCCTCTCTGACAGCACATCCATGAAGTGGCAACTCTGACAAACAAGAATATACAAGTTGCTGTTGTATTAAATGAACTGTGTGTTATGTCCTAATATTACTGTTGTAGCACTGTAAGTGTGACTGGAACCTTTGTAAATAAGCTCAGCTCAAAGGTGTGTCTGAATAATCAATAAATAAAATAAAAACTACAGGACCAGAACAGGGGAAAGAGTAGCTACCATTGGATTTGTTGTTATGGGACATTAGTCGGCCCGGTGGCGCTGACGGCTGAGGCATTGGATGCCACACCTTGCACCATGCAGTTTGCTCGCTCCTTCAAGGAACATTGCAACTGCTTCCCCAGATGACTTCCATCCCTTCCCTGTGCATCCTAGCATATCTCCCAGAGACCTTCTATCCCTTTCACACACTCACTCACATATTTAATTGGTTTTTACCTCTGCTATCCTTATAGACTTTGACGGCAGATAAGGACCGCTTGGCCCACCTAGGCTGCCCATTTCCCTACCTATTGGATAAGCTGCAGATCCTAGTTAACCAATAGCCTACTTCTTCCTACTCCCACAAGAATTGCCTTATGTCTGTCTCATGCATTCTTGAATTCCTCCACTGTTTTTGACCCCACAACCTCCTCAGGAAGGCAGTTTCATGCGTCCACCACCCTCTCTGTGAAAAAAATACTTCCTCACATTGCCCATGAGCCCCCAAATCTTCAGATTGTGTCCCCAGGTTCTTGCACATCTTTTTCTGAAAGATGCTATCCTCTGGACTTTGATGTTTCCCTTGGGGTACTTAAAAGTGTCTATCATGTCCCCCCTTTTTCTCAAGGGTATACATATTAAGCTCCTTTGTGGTGACTGGATGATGGCATTAAACATTGAAATAGCATTTTTTTTTTCCCAGTTCTGTTTATCCTCCAGCACTGCTGGCCAGAACCTCCTTCAGCCAACTCCAGCGCCTGATCCTGCTCCACTGAAATCCTCCCTGGTCTGTGATGCTAGACCCTCTCCCAGGCCACCTGCGACTAATCATCTTTGTTTCCTCTCAGCTTGACCCCCGAGGCAAGGCCACTTTCAGCTCCATGGCACTCCTGTACCTTTACCCAGTGCCCAGCAGGCAGAGTTGATGACTGGAGGGTTGACGGAGGGCAGGATCCAGTAGTGGGTGTTGTGGCAGGAAGCAGCGTTATCTTCCCAGCCAGTGGGGTTATTTCCTGCTTTTAGGTTCCCTGGAGGAAAGGTTGTGCAATGACATCATGATGACGACAGACATGCCCCTACACCTGATGCACATCGTCTGCCTCTCCACCAGGCCACTTGCATCATGTGGCCTCAGGCTCACTGACACCCCGATGTTGCTTGGGTTCAGAATTCATCAAGTGTCACAGCCCACCCACCCGGAGGACAGCAGTCCCCATGGTGCTAGATCCTCCTCCTCCCCCGGCTGACCCTCCAATGCTACGGGCTCATTACCAAATCTGGTCACTGGCGCTGCAAGTGGCAGCATTACTGCTAGCACCAGCAGGCTGGGTGAAATAGTCTTGTTGGTATTGCTGTTCAGACATACCGCATCTCTTGATGGCATGAGATGTTCAGAATACCACACTGATGGCACTGCTGGATGTTATGTAATACAATACTGGCCCAGCATGTACAACAGTATGTCTAGCTATACCAAAGTTTACGTTACGTGCTGTAAATTTCAGCCATTCAAGCCCAGGTTCAAAGCTGCCCTACAAGCCACAGGAATAGCTTTCCAAGGTGCGGTTCCACGGTCCTCCATGGGAACCAGGTATTTGCCCACAATGATTAGTCATTTCACCAAATGGGTTGAGTGCATACCTGCACCATAGTGATACGGCTGCAACAATGGCCACCATTTTTTTTGCAAAAGATGTGTTCACTTGTTGTGGGTCTGGCCTTAAGGACAGAATTGGGCCGAGGCTCCCATTTTACCTCTGAGGTGATAACCAACTTCTGTGAGTCCTGTGGAGTTCAGAGGAAACTTCTCTTACTATATTCTCCTTTTATCCTCTGGTGCCCCCTCGTGCTATGATTACTTTTATCCCTCCCTGGCTTATTCTAGCATAACTCCCAGAGCCCCGTTCCCTTTCTTATACTCACTCCATTGTATTTTTTTTTTTTTTTTTCACCCCCCGTGTCCCTTTATCCTCCTCCTGCTACTTTCCCCTTGCCATATTCACCTTATTTCCTTGTGCCTTCCTCAGGGCTTCCATGCATATATTAATATGCATATTATTTTACTCTAGTACTTATAATTTTTTTTTGCTTTATATATTTAGTTGTTTTCTGTGTATTTTGTAATATCTCTACACTTGTTTATTGTACGTTTTGCCTGTATTGTATATTGTTTGTACTTAAGTTTGTTCTTACATTGTTGTATTTTTGGTGTATACCTCCCAGGTCCACCTTGCAAATGAGTTCTCTCAATGGTGTTTCACCTGGTAAAATAAAGATTGATTGATTCCTCTGGTTAATCTTGCTTTTTATGGTGCCAGAGTGCCACTAAGCTCGCCCATGGACGCGTTCTGTCCATTTTAACTGACACTGTTTGTGACAGTACAAAGCCAGCTGAACTTAGCAAAGTGTTTTTTTCTTTTTTTTTTGGTAAGAAACGAGCACTCTTACGTAAATCACGGTCTGAAAGTTGAGCTTTGATACCATGCACGCACATCGGCACTCGATGCTGATACACATGCCCGGTATCATGGCTCGACTTTCAGACAGTGATTTAGATAAGTTAGAATGCTTGTTTCAAAAAATGAAACACTTTGCTGAGTTCAGCTTGCATTGTACTATCAGAAACAGTGTTTAGCTGAACTCTGTTTAAAAAGGACCAAACTCGTCCAAGAACGAACCTTCCAGCACTTCAGCGCCATTTGCAGACGTGAGCATGCTTTGTCGTCAGGCAACCATAGTATAAGAATTGACTGCCAGAGTTGCAGTTTGCAGTAAAACTGATAAAAACCAAGATTCACTGGAGGCATCCATTACTTGTGCGCACATATATATTATGGTAACACGGTAGTGCTACCATAGTTAGGATTGAGTAGCACTTTTAAGGTTAAAAGGTGAACTTTGCACCTTAATAACCTTTCCACTGTTCAACGAATTTACCTGAAATTTGGTATGCATGGTTGGGTATGGTAGATCTTGGGATCTGCCAACTTTCATACTGGTCGGATATACGGCTGCGGAATCATTAAGCGACTGAATCCGAATGCGCAATTATGCTTTTTTGCGCATTCTTTGCTCATGTCTACAGGTCGCACAGTTTGCGCGACCGGTCTGAAAACTTCAGGGAACGTGCGGCCGGGGTCCCCGATGTGCCTTTAGAAGATTTCGTGAAAAAATATTGAACGGTTCAAATGTTATTCAAAAAACAAGTTCCCATTATGAGTCAATGGGAAAAGATAAAAAGTTCAACACTTTCGCAAATGCCCTAGTAGTGTCACAAATTCGCCATTTTGTTTTTCAGTTACTGATCAGAAAAATGCTTGGCATTTAAAATTGGGACCATCTAGGAACACAGTTATTTTTGTGTTCACCTAGTCGGACCCCCTGGATGCTAGCCATGTCTTTATTTTGGGGTTAAACACCCCAGAAATATGTTTTTCAAATTTCTGGAAAAAGTAGTGTCACGTCTGTGACACTTTCGCAAATTGCGACACTACTTTTCCAGACTATGGCCAAAATGACAGGAGTTTTTGCCACCCTACTGCAAAAGAACAGTGTGGTCTTTTCAGCTGAAATTTGGAAGGAAGGCAGCCAACATCTCTCAGATGTACCTTTTGGTGGTTTGGTGACAAAATATGGCACGGATGCCAAGTTACGGTACTCCGAAGCTGACATTTTTTTTCGCATGGACTAAAATGGTGTCGTTCGCCGCGCATTTCGGGGCTCGTCTCTCGGAAACAGTGCGAGATATGGAATTTTCGTTGCGACAGTGCGTAGCCCTATGGGCTACCCATTTAGCAGAAACCTAGCCAGGAAACTTGTGCATCATGTGAAATTTAAATTTTTTTTCTACGTCGCACGGTTCTTGAGATATAAGCAATTTAGTATTCCAACAGCTCATTTTCTGCTCCGAGGCCCATTATTATGCATACAGTCTTTGTACACACTGTGTTTCTCTATGCAGCTGTTGGGCAAAAACAGGGTGTGTGCTTCCATTACTGTAACAGTTAGCGTTTCACTCCCGTTTCCATACCCATTGCGTACCGTGTATGCCTCCGTGTGCCCATACCCTCTGCTTCTCATTTCGCTTGCAGTTGCATTACTGTTACCATTTGTGTTTCCACTACTGTTTCTGTTTGCGTTTGGTTTGTGTTTCCGACACCCCCTTCGTTCGTTCTTTTCGGTTTTGCGTCTTCGTTGCATTACTGTTACCATTTGCATTTTCAATTGCGTTACTGTGCCCGTGCGCGTCACGGTTTGCGTTCCTCTGCCTTCCATTTCTTTTGCATTTCTGTTTCCTTTAGCGTTATTGTTGCTGTTACCGTTACCATTTGCATTTACAACTGTGGTAGCGTGACCATCTGTGATTACAGTTGGCATTTCGTGTCAGCTTCCATTCCGTTTCCATTTCTGTTTCCTTTGTCATTATTTATGCTGTAAACATTACCATTTGTGTTTCCAATTGCCGTAGCGGGACAGTCACAGTTTGCATTTCCTTACGAGGTTGCATCTCCCTTTTGCGTCACTGTTCGGTTTGGCATCACTTTGCGCTTGTGTTTCTATTAACGTTTGCTTTACCATTTACGTTACTGTCACCATGTGCGTAACCGTTAGTGCTTGCATTTCCCTTGCACTTACCATTACTATGTCACAAAACATTACGTGGTTTCGGGCCCCGCACTTCCACCACCACATTCCATTCACTACTTCTACTGCACATTCTCAAAAAGAAGGAAAATTAGAGGTAAAAAAAACTCCATTTAATGAATCAGGGTTGTTCTACAGCGACAAAAGCAAGGACATTCGATGTTAGGGTTGAAACCCCCCCTTGCACCCACCCCCAACCTACCCCCCAAGCCGGCATCGGGCTGTGCGTTGGGGTCGTCTGTCCCAACTCTCACCCATTCTCCTATAGTTCACCACCTCAGCTTCTTTACATGTGATGGGGTGAGAGTTAGGGCCAATGACCCCTAGCGCAGACCCCAATGCCGGCTAGGAAGGCAGGGTGGGGGTGGAGTGCTAATTTTCAACCCTAACATCAAATTTCCTCCGCTTTTGTCGCTGTGGAACAACCCTAACTGGTGCATTAAACAGAGTTTTTTTTGCCATCTATGTATGTATATCCTAGGCCCACTGCTGTTCACCCTCTTCCTAAACTCCCTCCCTAAGGCTTGCAGTGGTCAGTTGCTCCTCTATGCCGATGATGCGGTTCTGTTCTGGAAACACCCCCACCCTACCGCCCTCCAGCAGGCCCTTCAAAGGCACTTCCGGGAACTAGAGACCTGGTTCTCTGAACACCGCCTAATTATCAACTATATTAAAACTAAGTCTGTGATTTTTGCCCACCGCCAAAGTCCTCATAGTCAGTCTGCTCTCCTCATCAAGAACGCTCTAGGTGCCCCTCTGGAACAAGTTTCCAATTTCAAATACCTAGGTGTCACTCTAGACACCTCCCTCTCTTACCAGAGGCACACCCAAATTCTCTCCTCCTCTATCAGCTCTAGGGTAGGCATCCTGTATCGGCTCAAGCACTGCTTACCCCCTCAGGCGATGCAGCTCGCAGTCACCTCCTCCATCCTCTCCCTGGTGGACTACGGGATCACTATATACGGCTCTGCTGAACCCACCTCCCTGAACAGGATAAACATTGTCCTGAACAAAGCCTGCCGCCTAGTCACTGGTTGTGATAGGCTAACCCACACCTGTGATCTCTATCGTTATCTGGTTGATTTAAACTTCCAACATCGATTACAGTTCACTCCTGCATCCTTGCAAAAGATACACCTTCACTAGCCCCGTCGGACTTTTCCCCTTAATCAGTTCTGCACCTCACAGGTGCATATGAACTCACGCAGCTCCCCTTCCTTGCACCTCAATGTAGAACTTCCTGGGGCAAAGATCCTTCCGTGCGCGAGCCCTCTCTGGCTCAATGCATTACCACACTCACTCTCACAGACCCACAGCATCTCTCAATTCAAAACAGGCCTCAAAGCTCACCTCCTTGAGAGAGCCATATGTGACTGCGGCTAACTCTGCTCACCCAGTTAACTGCCCTCCCTCCCCCTGCACTATTCTCACCTAGGGCCACACAAGGCCCCACGTATCTCACCAAGAATCCCAGCCTGGGTATCCCAGGATTGCTGCCTAACTTCCTCAACAGTCATTAAGTTTTACCTGGACTGCTCCTTTGATTTTGTTATGTATATTCTGCCTGTTCCAAGTGTGTTCTCTACTGTATTTGTCTACCCTCCACCCTTTGTAACCGACGTGGAGCCTTTGCAAAAGAGTCTGTGACTCAAAGGGTTGTAATTCTGATTGTTTCCAATAAAGTAAAAGTAAATAAAAGTGTATATGTATGTATATATGTGTGTGTGTATATATGTGTGTGTGTGTGTATGTGTGTATATATATATATATATATATATATATATATATATATATATATAATATATAATGTGTGTGTTTTGAATCACAATGCAGATGGCTGTATGGAGTGCATACACCTTTGGAATCTGACAAAAAAAAGTAAATAATAGGCTGACAGTGTCCTTTTAAGTCAAGTGCCTCTCCTTTACCCAAGAAGCTACTAATAAAGGTTACATTCACAGTTTGGCAAAGACATGAGGGTTAATTGAATGGGCTGTGGTTTTTTTTTTGTTTTTTTTTTTATATTTATTGTATATCTTTAAAAACATTCAGTTACAGTTCCTGATGCAATACATTAGGATATCATTAATTTTCTTTTGAGGGCGCCACCCCTCTTAATACAAGCATATAAATGATTCCGTGTTGCATCTATGAGATACTTCATGGGGGTACAGTGGTAGACTTAGTAGTCCTTTTATTTAAACAAATAATATCCTGATGTAGGCTATGTATCTTGAGCCCATGAGCAGCATGCTTAAAAAGAGAAACATATTTATGTAGATTAGAGTTCGAGTTACATGCCTCTTTAAGAGAGACTGATAAAGCAGCATGCATTAATTGAGAAAAATGTACCAGAATGGTACTATACAAAAAGGGATTACAACTGAAGCTCCTTCTTATCATTCTCCTCATAAAAACTAAAGTTTTGAGACAATATACCCATTCAGATACTGATCGATTAAACTTTCTAAAACTCCAAACATAGAAAGATAGAAGAAAACTCCCTCTCTCTGTTCCAGTTATTTTTATTGCCTCATGTCAGCGTTAGAAAGTAAATAATGTATTGTTTCGACCTTTGCTTTGATTTTTAAAATGTTTGTCTGACAGTGAGGCTGAATATATGGTTCTGGCGTTTTAAATTTTACAGACCTGAATCTTACTAAACAAAGTAAAAGGAAGTCCTTTTAAGTGTCCAAGTCTTCCTCTTCGTCCTCAGAACCGGACGGAGAGGATTCCCATCTTCTTCTGGTCGATATTGCAAACTTTTGGGCCCATTTCAAGGCATCAGATGGGTCCAAAAAAACACATATCTTCCCTTTGTGTGTCAGTCTGAGTAGTGCAGGGGAAAGCATGTTGTGAGGGATGTTTGTTTCACGAAGCATCGCCCTCGTGCCATCAAATCTCTTCTTTTTCTGTCGGGTAGCAAAACTCAGGTCTGGAAACAGTGAGATTGTTTCTCCATCATGTAGTAAGGAACGTTTTTGTCTGGCCAAAGATAGAATTAAGTTGCGAGTCCCCATGCTGTCTAAGACCTCCACGATTGTCCTTGGTGTCTCCAAGTTGCTAGGTCTGGCCCGAAAGGCCACTCTGTATGCTTTTTGGATCCCCCATGGTTTCTCTTGTAGGGGTTGACCTAGCTGTTGTTCTAGCCAGTCCTTTAAAAATAAACCTAGATGGTCTCCCTCGCTACGTTCCGGAATTTCTGTGATCCTCCGATTCGATGACCGGGCCTGGTTCTCCAGATTTTCAAGACGAGTGCGCAGGTGTGGATTCTCCTTTATGCGATTCGAAACTGTACCCATCGCCATTTCTGGTTTTTTTTTTTTTTTGCATCTCTCGCCTCAGTTTTCGCTGCCCCAGAATCTGCCTCTAGGATGGTTACTCTATTCATGAGGGCATCGAAGCGCTCTGATAGACCCGCCATGGACGCCAGCATTCTGTTCATTTTCTGGCCTAGCGTTTGGGGTGTCTCCGCTTCACTTTCCACTCCAGATTCCAGTAACAGTTGGCCATGCGTTGCTCGTGTTGCTGGGGGACCAGCCCTTACTTTGCTTTTAGTGCTCTCCCTGCTTGACTTATCCTTTCTTGGATTTCCCATCTCAGGTCTACTGTAGTTCCGATATTGTTATCTGCAAGGTTGAACCAGTTTGCATTATTTAAAGCCCTCTTAAAGTTACTTTTATTTTAGGGTTTTTAAGAGCTTCAGAATCCAGCCTCCATATTGCTCGGGCCCCACATCGCCCCCCATCGAATGGGCTGTTTTTAAAGAAAAAAGCTGTCTCTTCACTGATTTAATTTTATAGCATTGGTGATCTGGGGTGATGTGTGTGCTTTTTATGGCTGTTTGTGGTTTGAAGAAAAACACTTTTTTTATATCGAGGGAAAAAAAAAAAACTCCTGTTGGCTAGACCTGTGTATACATGTTGAAAACAGTAAGATTTGATTAGAAAGGGTTATTTATTTGAGGCCAGAATTAAGTTTCCTGAGTGCACAGTGCTGCTGCAGTGGAATTAAGTAAAAGCCCTCCATTGAATCAGTTGTCTTGGATGCATCACTGTTACATGGGACAGGAGATATTGTAGGAAAGATATGTAGGTATGAGGTTCCACTGGGACTAAAAAAAAGTAGGCAAATTTAGAAAAATCTCCTAACAGCAAACGAAGGAAAGGGCGCACTAGGACCACAGACACACAGTTTGAAACACTCTACATAACTTTTTGTTTTATAAATTTTGACTGTGGTTCCCCTTTAACAACTATGTTGTGAAGGAGTGCCATAAAGGATAATTTAAATGTGCACCCCTAGAGAACCCCTCCGCACACCCAACAATTGATCTGACAGTCTCTATTTAATAAAAAAGGAAAGAAATATTTGTGACCATGTTAAATGTTAAAACATCTGATTAGTTTACGGTTATGGTGCCTTTCATGGGACCAACGTAGATATTGTACTTACATGTTACAGTACACCAGCTTTCAGGGCCATACAGGTCCCTTAATCGGGGCGTTTTCAGGTTTTTAGAAACAGCTGATAAAGGGACTTGTGTGGTCCCTAATGTCTGACTGTATACTGGAATATCTGTGAACAGTAGCAGTCGTTTTTATTCTAATGACACCCTTCCCCGGAGGCCCAGGGTGCCTTACAGTCAAGTGCAGGAGTGACATCAGTACATAAACATATATACATACTTATGACATAACTAAGGCAGATAGAACAAAAATCTGATTAAAATTCAAATGAAAGCTCAGCAGGGATACAACTGATGGAGAAGATGTATCAAACCCAAAAGCTTGGCTGAAGAGATATGTCTTCAAACCCTTTTTGAAGGTCTCCACCATAGAGGTCTCTTTGAGGGACATTGGGAGTGAATTCCAGAGGGACCAGGTCAGCTACCTCGAAGGCTCTGTTATCTGAGATTTTTTTTAACCTGGCAATCAGTGCAGCTAAGGGGCCCACCTTGGTGGAGCAAAGAGAACACGGGGGTACATAAGACTGCAGGAGGTCCAACAGGTAGCCAAGACCCAACCAGTGTGTTTTTTTTTTTTTTTTTTTTTTTGGGGGTTGTTTTTGTATCTCTGTATGTACACAGGAAACCAGGTGGTAGGCCAGTGCATACAGGTAAGGGGTGGCCAGCCCCAGGCTAAATACCAAATTCCAGGAGTCTGTAGCTGCTCATAGGGAGAGAACAAAGGTTCAGTCAAACCATGTAGATAGTGCAATAATTTATTCACAGAAAATATCAAAAATGAAGAAACAGTCTTGCAGGATTTAAGCTGGTGCAGATAATGCTGCTTCACCACCCACCCTGGTGTGTTAACTCTGACGAGCCTCCCTCAGTGGGGTGTGGCTTTTGGGAGCGTAAGTCATTCATTTTATACAGTACATACACTACAGCATATAAATATTCATGACTTAATTCATATGCATACATGTAAACAAAGTTCAGCAAATTTACAAGATACTGCTGTTAGTTGAGCAGTGGCTTTCATTTTTCTCCAGAGTTGCTTAAAGGGAACATTGTTTAACCAGGAGTAGCACATTATTTCGAAGCTTGTTTCCAGATGCGACCTGGGAGCACAAGGAAGTTAAGTGACTTGCTCAGGATCGCACAGTATGCACCTAGGCGGCTGTAAATATAGAAAAAGGTATTGAAGCTGGCCCACTGGCATGGAGGGCTGAGGCATCTATGCTTTACCTCCTGCCACATTGGCGACCCGTGTGAGCGGGTCATCGGGAGGGAGAGGATCAAGTGTCCGGAGGACAGCTCTCCTCCCCTCTCCCGGGGATGGAGACTTGGCAGTCCTGCCGAGTGACTGCCCCCAGGTGGAGGCCTGAGGGCAGAACAGGTCAGTGGACACCAACAAAGGGAGGGTGCTGCAGGACTCCACAGCATTCGTACATCTCCACATACACGCACTGACGTGCGCGCCCCATCATTGGGGAGGGACCAGGGAGAAAAATCTGTGGCAAAGCCCTCAGTGGTGACATGAAGATCGACAGCCCCCCCCCCCGGAAGGCTTTGCACTGGTGGCCAAGCACAGCCACCATCGTGAAGCAGAGGACACCAGTGAAGGCAAGTCATGGAGGAGCTGGGTGACAGGGCTGGGTGGGTCGATTTAGATGAGGGCCACCAGAGGGTGCAGGAGGATAAAAATACCAATTAAAAAAAAAAAAAAAAAAGTATTAAAATCTTTCCCCAGAAACTTCAAACGGGCTTGCACCCACGCTGTCCCTGCTTAGATGTCACAAAATATCTGAGTGCAGAGGTGGGGTCAGTGGACTGGGAGGTGGATCAGCTGGCCTTGGGTTCGACTCCAGTTACGATCCCTTCCCTGCAGCACAGGACCTGAGATAAAGTAATTCTGGTACCTGACCAAAAGGCTAGTGCTGACGTAAAGTAATGGGATACAAAGCCAGACTACAAATCTTAAGAATTTTCTTTTAAATGATTGAAGGGCCAGAACCTCACTAATAGATTCCTAGTGGCTCTGACCACTCCTTACCCCAACAGACACATGCATACACACACTCACAAATACACACACTGGTCGTATGAAAGGCGTTTTATCAGTAGGAATTGGCATACATTTTAATATATGACTAAACCGGAACAACCCTAGCTGAAAAACTGCAGCCTAGCAGGACTAACGTTACCACTACCTATTCTGATAGAAGCAATCTTAAAAATGTGGAACATTTACATACAGTAATTAGGTCAATCACATGTGAGTAATGCTCCTGATTACATAGAAACATAGACTTTGACGGCAGATAAGGACCGCTTGACCCACCCAGTCTGCCCATTTTTACAGGCTTTTAATGAAGCAGTTGGGGGGCCGGGGGCATGATCTACCTAGAGTGTGTTCAAACCTTGAATTTGCTATGTTACTATGACTTTCATATTTCAGCAGCATCCATTTTAAGATCTGGGGTTCAAACTGGATTTTTGTAATTAAATAATAAATGAAATTGCTGTCTGATTTATTTACTGTGCTATGAAAAACTGTTGGGAAGGCATTTCCTCAAAATTAAAACAGAATTTTACACTTGGCATCATGTAATAAGGACGAAATTGTGTAAAACATTTTTCTTCTACTCCTTTTTAAAACATGCAGAAAATTAACTTCATATTTTCCTTTTGAGGGGGGTCCTTTTCTGTTTCTGGCAGGTCATTTGACAATAACATGTTTCGAACATATAGTATTGCTACATTATAACTTGTGTTTCCTCATCCGTTTACTAGGTAACTTGATCCCAAACCATCATTATAGCGAACAATCACTTGTAATGATTTTTTTGTTATAATTCCCTTACAGATCAAACATATGATGGCCTTCATAGAACAAGAGGCCAATGAGAAGGCAGAAGAAATTGATGCAAAGGTAAGATGTTGTGACCATAGAGGCATCTACACTATATGGAATGTGTAAAACTCATGATTTCTTCTAGCAGTTACGAACTATTTGTTCTTCATATAAATTTAAGAATTGATTTGTGGCTGCTTGAGGTAATGGGTTAAAAAGTGACACCAGGATTCACTGGGGCAAAACTGAAGTATTGATGGCCGCAACAAGAACTGTGTGCAGCTCCTTTTCTTTGAGTCATGTCCCCCATTATTTCATCTGTGCTCTTCCTCGGTTTGTGAGCGCCCTTATTATTATCCCCTTCCCCCATTCGTGCTGTTTCTGAGCTCATCTGTTTTTGCCTTTAATTCATTTACACGTTTTTTTTTTTTTTGGGTGGGGGGCTGTTGTGCTTTTGGGAGGGTTTATTTGAAAAGATTTTCTGTGTTTTTGTCTTAAGTTTATAAAACTGAGTGTTCTGATTTGCTGAGTGAGATCATAGGACCGTTACTTGCAAAATGGATATTTAGTACTGTGACAGAAAAGGGGACCAGAACCATGTATTCTTTCGATTGTTATCCTTTTTGAATGTGCATCTTCTTCAGACAAGATGGTTGTCGGATTACATGAGCAAGTATATATGGAAAAGTTGAAGTACAGGTCTGATGGTTCTCATGAGAAAGTTAACAGAACAGCCAGGCAGGAGGCAGTGAAGCAATAAACACATAAACTCAGTGGGGTACGCTTCCGGGAGATATTCCCATGTTGAACAAAAGGAACCAGGTAGACATCATTATGGTAGCAGGGAGGTGCTGAATGGTGGGGGGACACACATGCGCACGCACACACTCTCAAAAAGGGCTGGGCAACATGGGCCTGTCACTCTGAGTGATTAGGACCCTTCCCACATGGAGCAAGGCAATACATTGAGGGGCTTATATTGAGCTCGCTCCCTTGGAGTGACACCTAAAGACCAGAGCCCCTGCCATTACAAAGACTAGCTGGGGTAAGATAGCACAGTGAGGGAAAAGTGCTTCTTTAGCTAGGGCAGGTGAAGGATTTGTAGGGGAGGATAGCTTAGACTTCTGCTGTACGATACCTGTCTGTTTAATGTGATTTTATTTTTCTGCTTCTTAGTAAATGTGCAACCTTTTTGTTTCCTGTAAATACCTGTACTATTTTAGTAAACAGTATATTTTTATAGAATCTGTGATTGCTTGTGTGTTATTTAAAAGGGTAATTCTATTTCTGCTGGACTCTGTTGCAGTCCGTCTCCGGGAGAGCACTCTACCCACCATTATTGTGTTGACCTTTCTGGGCCCTGTTGGTAAAAAACCCAGGTGGTGGCAGTGAACTGGAAGTCCCTAGTGAGGGATCTGCATCACAAGTACCCTGAAAAGGAGTATACAGGAGAGGCAGTTGGCAAGAACAGCAATATGTAAGATCCTTAAAGGAGCATGGGGGAGGAAAAAATAACACGTTTCATGATTGCTCGGCCTCTATAGAAGCTGCTGAGGTAGCTGGTTGTTTTGTATCTAGTTTCTTTTTCTTGCTAAAAAGTGGGTGTTCCACAAATTGGTGTTACCGCACGAAAATATGTTTGTTTACACTCCCTGAGTTACTCCCACTGTAAAACCCATGAAACCTGGAAACACCCTCACAGTCTAGTCACTCATTGTACAGTGGGAAGAAACTAGTGCATCATGAGTGGCCAGAGTAGGTATGGGTGTTGTGAAGGTTTTGGAAGGATGCATTGAGGTGAGATCAAGGAAATAAAACTAAGCACGTTTTACACGCAGTATAGCACAGTGGTCTAAGCTTCTGAGCTGCAAATCTGGTGACATCCAGCAGACCAGACCTGGGTTTGAATCCCACAGCTTCCACTTGCATACTGTGTGACTTTGAGCAAGTCACTTAACCTCCTTGTGCTCCCAGGTCGCTCCTGTAAAAAAGCTTCCAGCTTAGTGTGCTATACCTGGTTAAACAACTAAAAAAAAAAAAAAAAAACACCAGTAACATTTTTTCTTCACGTTTCCTAAGAAAAGGGAACAGATAAATCACCCAGTTATATTGGCCAATTGCAGAAGAGGTGAACAATCATAAAACATGTTTAACAAATAAAAAAACAACTAGAAAACCTATGAGGCCTAATAGGAGCAGATATTAGGCATTTTTGTTCAGTATTTTGCATGTAACATCCTGGGAATATTCTGCAGTTATGGGGCTAGAGTCTGACATAGACCTGCCATGAGTCCCTGTGTGAGCTTTTTCACAAAGCACACTTCAGTCTGGCAGTCTTCAAGGTTTTTTATTTTCTTCTTTTCCTGTTTAGTTAATTTTCCTTCTAAGTTCATTTTAAAATGACAGTTGCGAAAACTAGTTTGTAAAAAGTTATGACTGTGCTGCGAGCTCTAACAAGATGTGGCCCTCTAGTTTAGTTTCTGCTCTTACCACCCTGCAATATCATTTTTAATTGACCCCATTTTCCTTTTAATTTCTCACTGTGTTTGTTAGAACAGAAAGAGGCTTTTTCCAGTGTTACTTGTGTCTGTGGTCTGCCAGCAGTTAGCACAGTAAATATACTGTAATGGTACAGTAAAGTGTGAAACAATGGGAGGTACAGGGGTAAACTTTAAAGACCAGAATAGATGCGCAAATGAGGCACAGTGCAAAACAGTCAGGCTGACAGAAGTTCATTGGCTAAGGACTTAATATGTTGTGTGTGCAGAGTAAAATACAGTACAGAAGTGGTGTCCAAGAAGGCTGTCAAAACAGAAGGAAATAATGTTGGCTAAGTGTAGATAAACCCAAATGACAGGAAACAAGAAATAAGACATAGGGAGGAAAAATGAATAGGAGAAGAAGTGAAAGGTGATGTATGGGAAGTTTGGAAGAGAACAGTTTGAGAGTATCACGTATAAGGACAGGCATGGGAGGTATGATCACTAAGAGTTTTCAGTACGGAAGGGGGAGAGGCTAGAACAGATGCTGGATAGCCTATGGGAGAAAACAGCCTGCCCAGCAGAGGTTTTACCCCAGGACAGAGAGCGAAAGAAAGGGTCAGCGTTTCTGAGGTGGTAGGAGAAGGAGAGTGGACAGAACAGTAGGGAGCTAAACTAGCAGGGGAGGGACTGAAAACAAAAGTTTGGAGGTGAGGGAGATACAGTGAGAGGCATCTGCTCTCAAGTGAGGGTAGTTGGAGGGAGAAGTAAAGGAACAGTGATGAGTGCAGGGAGGGCAGTGAAGGACAAAGCGACAGAAGACATGAAAAAAGCTGGTCTGACCTTTCCAAGGCACATTTCTGCACAGCACTACACACATATTCTGATGCAGCTGCTTGCTGGCAGTATAGCCTAGAGGCTAGAGTAATGAGCTGTGAATAAGCTTGGTACATCTAGCAGACCTGGGTTTGATTCCCACAACCTCCACTTGCATGCTGTGTGACTGAGCAAGTCACTTAATCGCCCAGTGCTCCCAGGTCGCCCCTGAAAACAGGCACTTGTGCCTAATGGGCTTTACCTGGTTACCAAAAGAATGAATGAATGAATGAACAGATATTAAAATGGCAAAAGGATCATTTTCACAACAATCTCCTGATTAGAAAGTGGTGGGATACATGCTTAGTACCCTGTGGATGGTTTTGATGTGGCTGGAGAAGTTGAAATGATCAGACACCCAGCTATTTTGAGGAGGACATTTCCTCCAGTTGGGAACCATCCAGGGTCGTAAAGACCAAAGGAGACTGCATTTTATCCAGTTGCTGCCTGGTGAGAAAGGTCATTGAGACAGTTTTCTTGACATTCAGGGTGAGCTGGTTTGTACAGATCTATTCTTGAATATCATTAGAAGTCATGCTGGAGCTGCACTGCAATTCAGAGGTAAAGGGAATCTGGCATATAGTACAGTGTCATCCTTTGTTTTATTTATTAATTAATTTATTGAAATGTTTCACCAGGAGGGCACACTGAACAACAAGTTGCTCGTCTCATGGTGTGACCTGGGGGGAGGGGTTACATAGGGTTGTGAAGGATGATCAGTTACAATAATATGTGGGTAGTGCAAACAATACAATATTGTAAGATTGTGTAACAGTTGGAACACAAGGTATTGTACATTATACAATGGCAAGGAAATTTCCTGTATTCTGATTGGTCAATGGGTGCCTGAGACAGTGATGATATTACACAATAACGTCACTGTATTGATGATCACATTGATGACCTCTTCTCTTAAGAAATACTGCCACACTAAAAAATCTTCTAAAAAATATTTTTAAATGTTTTTTATTTTGTATAATAACAAGCCATTGTATAATAGCAATAAGGCACTCCAGTGTGTGTGTTATCGTGTAATAACGTCACTCCTGGGGTGGTGGAAGCACTCGGCTTCACCTCGTGCTTCAACCCACCCCAGGAGTGACGGTATTACATGATAACACACACCCTTTTGTGCCTTATTGCTTAAATGAACAGTAGTGGAACATTGGGTAAATTACAGTATGTGTCCAAAATCATACAAAAGAACACATAAATGTACAAAACAGTAATAATGCGATAGAACCATTTATAGTGCATGAGTGTACCAGGAGCAGGCTCGAAGTAGTACGCAAGTGTTGTTGGAGTAAAAAGGATGGGGTTAGGTTGTGCACACTGGTGACCCAGAAGGGCAGGTGGAGAAGGGAGGGGGAGAGGCAAGAACTGAATATGAGGAGAAGGGGTAACCATTTCCTGATTTGATTTTTTTTTTTTTCCTCCTCCAGGATGTTAAGAACCCTGCCGGGGGGGGGGGGTCATGGTAGGAAGGCAGAAACTGGGAATAGGTATTAAGGTGGGTTAAAGCAGGAACAGCTGAGGGAAAGGTAATTGTGTGGGGCAGAGGTAAGGGAGTAGTTGAAGGAGGAGTGTTGTATTTTTTGGGGGGGAAGAGTCCAGATTTTAGGGAAACGATGGACACAACCAGTCTGACTGAGGGTGGAGCGGCAAGGGACCGTCAAGGTGCGGGCGTCATTTGATCTGAGAGAGTGGGTGGGGGAGGTGGAGTGGAGAGGGAGGATGAGAGATAGGAGGGGAGCCCCCCGAACCAGAATTTGGAAGTTAGTTTGGCACAGTGAGAGATGTGTCTGTGAGATAGTGGAAGGAAGGTTAGAGAGCGATAGAGTTCACAGTGGTGGGAATGGGAAGGGGAGTTGATAGCAAAGCGGCAGAAGGAGTTAATGAGGGTGTCCAACCTGGTCAGGGAAGATTTGGGAGCAGCACCATAGACTACGTCACAGTAGTCAAAGATGGGGAGTATCTTCTTCTGGACAAGTTTGCGCCTCACAGTCAGCGGGATGCAACTACGATTTTTGTACAGAGCACCAAGCTTGGGGCGCAGTTTCTTCAAGATACCATCAATATGCACAGAGAAGTTGAGGTGCTGGTCCAGCCAAACTCCCAGATATCTAAATGAGGAGGTGTCCTCCAAGATGGTCCCATCAAGGGTGTGGAAGGTGGGTAGGGCCGGGAGCCTAGTGTGTCTCTGCCTGGTGCCAAAAGTCATTGAGACTGTCTTCTTGGCGTTTAGAAAAAGATGGTGAGAAGCAAACCAGAGCTGAACTTGGTTGAAGTCATGCTGTAAGCTGGTTTGCACAGCAGCAGGGTTTTTGCTGGAACTGTACAAAACAGTATCCTCGGTGTACATGTGGATAGAAGAGGATGAGCAGGCTGTGGGAAGATCATTAAGGGAAAATGGAGAAGAGTAGGGGACCAAGCACTGAACCCTGAGGGACACCAGTGTTGATGGGGAGTGGAGGAGAGATGGAATCAAGGATTTTCACCGACTGGATCCTGCCAGTGAAGTAGGATTTAAACCAGTTGGTGGCTGATGGAGCAAGGCCAGCTGAGAAGAGTGAATCAAGAAGCAGGGGATGGGAAACAGCGTTGAAAGCTTTGGCTAGGTGGAAAGAGATGGCCGAGGTGATCAGGCTATCGTCCATCCCTGAAAGGATGGAGTCTGTAAGCCTGAGGAAGGAGGTGGTTGTTGAGTGGTTCTTCCGAAAACCTGATTGGAAGGGGGTGAAGGAGGAATTCGAGAGGAAGGGTGGTAGTTGAGAGAGAACTAAATGTTCTTGAAGTTTGGCAAGGGTAGGAAGGAGGGAAGTGGGGCGATAGTTGCCAGGAGTGGATGTGTCACTGCCCTTGGGGAGAGAGAGGAAGGACTACAGTGTGTTTCCAGGATGAGGGTACTTGGGCAGAAATAAAAGACAGATTAAGGATTAGGGAGATAGGATAAGCAATTGCAGGAGCAGAAAGGTACAGAAGTTTAGGATCGAGCTCATCTGATAAGGAGCCTTTAGAGGGGGTGAGGGATAGGAAAGTATTAAGAGCTTCATCAGAGGAGATGGCAGAAAAGGAAAATGGGGGAGGGGTAGGCACTGACTGAGGCGAAGGGCCGAAGTTAGTAGGTGGCAATGGGGAGAGAGAATTTGGAAGAGATGTGGCGCACGAGGTGTAGTAGGCATTAAATTCATTGGCCATGGAGCCAGGGTCGGAAATGTGTATGTAATGTCTATTGGTTGATTCATTGTCTATTAATTGTACTACATTGCTATATAGTCATATCATAGTAATGTGTCCGCAGAAAAGGACTGTCTTGATCCATGTAGTCTGCCCATTTCCCACCCACCCCTACTTGTCTCCATTTCCCAGGAATATTTTCCTCTGCCCACCAACCAAACCCTTGTGTCTGTCCCACGCCCTCTTGAATTCCTCCACTGTTTCTGCACACACCACCTCATTAGATGATCTGTTCCAGGGTTCCACCACCATCTCAGTGAAATAACATCTCCTTACATTGCTTTGAAATTTTCCCCTTTCCAATCTTAAAGTATGATCCCTTGTTTTAACTCATACTTTCCTTTTGAATAAGCTACCTTCATTCACTTTATTTATTTATTCCCTTCATATCCCTTGAAGTCTCTATCATGTCATCTCTATTTTTTCTAAATGTCCTGCGGGTATAGATTTAATTCTCTCCATCTAGTCTAATATGGCTTCTCTTGCATACCTTGCACCATCTTTGTTGCCCTATCTGGAGTTAGCCTCCCAACCAGCCAGGATGCTGCTGTTCTGTGCTGTAACCCGTTTTCTGTGCCCGGACTTGGCTTCTAACTGAGGTCCCAGCTGCAGTTTTGTCGCTTGTTGCATTACTGGCCTGTGCTTCAAACTGGGGGACTAACTGTACTTTGTCACTTACGTGCATCACTGTATGGCTATATTAATTTTACCTGTATACATTAGAAATATAGACTGATGGCAGCAAGGTGGGACAAATCATGTAGCCAGGTGGCTGATGGCTACTAAAAAAAAAAAAAAAAAAAAAAAAAACTGGTTTGGCTACCATATTTTGAAAGTTTCTGGCCAACTCCGCTACCTGCCTACAGAGTGATTTTTGAGCCCTTAAAAAGGATACACAGTACAAATATTGGTTTAGTTACCAGATTTTGAAAGCTAGTGGCCAACTTAACCACCAGCTCACAAACTGATTTGTCCCACCTTGGATGGCAGATAAGAAGTGCTTGCCCCACCTCCCCCCCTTTCCTTTCCACGATGATTCCTATGTGCCTATCCCAAATAGTCTTGCACCCTACCATTGTTTTCACCCTCACCACCTCTGCTGGAAGGCTATTCCAGGAATCCACCACTCTTTCTATAAATAAATATTTTGTCGCATCTTTCCTGAATCTACCCCCTTACAGTTTCATAGCATATCCCCTTGTTCTTTAGCACCTTTTTTTTCTGAAAAGTACTTCCCTCCTGTACCTTATTTACCCCTGTGAGGTAAAAGTCTCTATCATATTCCCCTCTTCCCCCCTCTCTTGTAGAGTGTACGTATTGAGGTCCTTTAGTCATTCGTCGTAGGGCTTTTGATGCAGGCCCTGCACCATTTTAATTGCCCTCCTATGGACTGTCTATACTCTGTGTCCTTCTGGAGATGTGGTCTCCAGAACTGGACACCATGCTCAAGGTGGGTCTTACCGTTGATCTGTACGGGGCAACACCATCTTCCTCTTTCTGCTTGTGATACCCCTTCCTATGCATCCCACTAGCCCTCCCAGCTGCCTTGTCGCATTGCCTGGCCACCTTCAGGACATCCAGTATGATTACCCCAGGTATGTTCCTATTTAGAAAATGGACTTTTATTTCCTGGCATCTGATTGGCTAGTACCCTTGCCAGGGGGGTACATTAACTTTCAATAGATGCCCAGGAAATAAAAAGTACCAGCCCCAGCACTCCTTCACCCTCTCTAAAATCCTTGTGCCCACCCTGCCCCCTCATTGGCCAAAAGCACCCCCCAGTACATTTGAAATCCATGCCGTTTTTTTCCCTCACTTAGCGAGAGATAGACCACACACACACACACACACACACACACACACACACACACACACACACACAGCCTAAGCTCAGCCTTTCCTCCAACCTGGCAGTTTCTCAAAGATGAAAAGAAAATACAGTTTCAGTGAAAAAAACAACTCAATTGTGGTGCAGTACAATACACTGATAACCAGCGCTACTTCTGATGCCGCTAGCTGTAATGTACAGCTGCCAAAACAGTCCTCTAACAACTGAATCCCCCAAAATGTGGACGCTTATATTTTTTTTAACTAACCATTAAGACACAAAACAAATTTTTTATTCTGGTGTCGAGAGTCAGAAAATTGGCATCCCTGTGCTCGTCTCCAATGGCACTGCTCCGCCTCCGCCTTCCACAGCGCTTTAACCCACTGGCCACACTCCCCGGATCCTGTCCCATCACTGATCGTCAACTTTTTTTTCTCAAAGCGCGCCCAACCGCCACACCACTCCTCACCACAGTGTGGGATTACTGAACAGCAGCAGTATTCGTCCCCGAAGCTTAGCGGTGACAGGAGGGGAGCGCCGACTCTACGGAGAGAGCAGAATACTAGAGCAGGCTAGCGAGATGCGCTGTGTTTCGAAAACAGGAATCCGTTCCCAACCTGAGCTTGGGATCGGCGGCCTGATGGAGTGCAGTCAGCAGGTGGGAAATGGGAATCATTGCAGTCCGAGGACTGCCAGTGCTCCAGTAAGTGTTTGGGAATCACCGGTGACTGCCGCCCTGCCAGCCAGTTCCCGGTCAGTGACTGTCATTCGGTGATGGCCTACGGTTGGGGGGGCATAAATAAAACAGAATGGCTCTATTTGGGGAGGGGGAACAGGATACAGAACAGTGCAAAACAGGACTACTTTACAACCCAGAGCTAAACTGCATTCCTATTTATTAAATGTTTTCCTTAATTTATTTTTTAATTCTCATATAAAAAATGCCACACAGCCCATTTTCTAAGCACAATAATACCCTCCAGGATGGGTGGTATGGGCAATACCGGACCTTACAGGGGCTATAAGGCCTTCTGCCTGCGGCATCGGGCCTCCTCATTACGCCCCTGGGCGGTCCGGTATTGCCCAACACCACCCACCCTGTCTGGTATTATTGCTTGCTTGGTTGTCTGTGCCCTCAGTGCATTATTTTGTACTTTTCACATTGAAACCCAGCTGCCATACCTTTTGACTACTCAAGTTTTCTCAGGTCTCTGCTCATCCTCCTCCCCAATATTGTCCACCCTGTTGCAGATCTTTGGTGTCATCCGCAAAGAGACTGATCTTTCCTTCTAGCTCCTCGGCAATGTCACTTATAAAGACATTAAAGAGGACTGATCCCAGCCTGATCACTGAGGTGCCCAGCTGGTCACCCTCCCTTCCTCAGAGCAAACTCCATTTACCACTACCCACTGTTGTCTATCCCCTAACCAGTTTCTGACTCAGTTTACCACTTTCTTACCCATTCCTAAGCTACCCAGCTTGCTCACTAGTCTTTTCTATGGAACGGTGTTGAAAACCTTATTGAAATCTAGGTAGGCCACTTCCACCACTCCCCCAATCTAATTTCTTAGTCACCCATTCAAAGAAGTCTATCAGATTTTATTACATGATCTCCCTTCGTGAATCCATGCTGGCTTGGATCTTGTAGCCCATTGGATTCAATATATTCTACAATCCTTTCCTTCAGTATTGTTGTGTATAATGCATTGATTGTGCTGTATGTGCCATCTCAGTGGCCTGGGTTGTACCTGAAAATGGTCCCCCCGACTAGTGTACCTACCCAGATATCAAATAAATAAATAAAATACACTAATTGAGGAGAGTCATGCCTTGGGGAGGTAATTTAGGAAAACTGAGAGCAAGATGGAACGAAAGACAAAGCCATGGGGTACACCTGACCCAAATTGGGGGGGCACCTGCACGGAACCCTTGGGACCTGTCCACCAGCTAGGAGTTGAACCATTTGATTGAGAGGTCAGATAGTCTTTCCTTTGAAGGTTGGCTAGTAGGTCAGGGTTGACAGTAGTGTTGAAGGCCTTCGGCAACTGTACAGAGAGAGCAGAATCATTAGGTCCTGCCGGCCCAGTGGCGCTGAGGGTTGAGGTGCTGGATGCCACACCGGTGACCTGGGTTCCGGAACGGACTCTGGTCACTGGGGATTGGCAGGGGAGAGGAAGGCTTGAGCATCCCACGACTGTTCTCCTTCGTCTGGGATGGGCACGGGGTGTGCATCGCTCTGCAGTGGCAACTGGTGGAGGCCAAGGGCACTGCAGATAGTGAGCGCAACTTGAGGGTGGAGCGCGGCAGGCGGCAGCACATTAGTGCAGTACACCATTGCACGACCAGCTCCTAAGGGAGAAAAGATGGTGGAAAATTGCGGGGCAATCGTGGTGGCGGATGGTCTTGCCCTGCGCCCTGGACTCGAGAGGTGCGCTCCCCCAGGTGTCTGGACCCATGTCCTTTGGGGGGGGGACTCTGAGTGTGCTGGCCTGTCGTGGGGAGAGTGTGTCGCTGCCCAGACCTGGTCCGGGGGTGTGGGTGGGGGTGCCGGCGGCTGGACGACTTGTCACCCACTCCGCAGCAAGGAGAATAAAGTGTGACATGTTTATATAATAAAAAAAAAAAAAAAGTGATCAGGTCCTGATTTTGTCATTTTTCAGGGCGGTGTCAGTGAGCCTGAGTAGGATTTCCTAAAACTAAATTGGTACAAGCTAAGGAAGCAGGAGGTGTAAGGACAGGGGAAAGTTGGCAGAGTGCCAGATTATTTTTTTATATTCATATGTTCTGCATTTTTTTTTTTTTGCCCCGTTTTCTCCCCGGGGCCCCAGTACACAGGTGTTGTGCGTGCGTGGAGGCTCCGTGATGCTAGCTCAGGTCCCTGCCACCATCTGTCCTTCACCAGGTTGTGGCCAGTAGCCAGAGAGCCTCCAGTCCCTCCCAGGAGGAGAGAGCTGCCTTGCAGCGGCCCAGTCTCTCTCTCTCCTCCCCTCTCCCCCCCGACCGACCACCGACAGCCTAGGTTGCCAGCACAGTGCGAGGTGTGGCATCCAGTTCCTCAACCCTCAGCACTACCAGGTAGGCTGTGCCAGATGCTGTAAGTTTGGCTGAGGCAGGGGAGAGAAATGGGACATTAGTTACTTGGAACAGAAGGGTCACCACCTTTGTGGAGAGTGATAAGTTTAGTCCTCTTCCACACAGCATGAACTGTACCAGTGAGGACGCAGAGGTGAAAGGATATAGGAGATGGGAAAGCCACAGCAGGAGCAGAGAGGTAGAGGAGTTTGGAACTGGGCCCATTAGGACTGTTCCAGTTTGAGGAGTTAAGAACCAACAAGCCAGAGAGGGTTGCCACACGAAAGGTAGGGAATACACAGGGGAAGGAGTAGGGTGGGGGGGGAAGAGGAATCTGAAAGGAGTGGGGTATGGGGAGCAGTGAGTGTGCAGGTGGATAACAAGTTGTCGAAGGAGGAAGCAATCCCAGCAGGGTCAGACACTGGAGGAAGTACTTAGTTTTAAGGACTGGGATGGATGACTGGGCTCTTGGATCTAAAAAGGAGTAGATGCCCTTTCAAAACGTTGAGAACCAGTTTCAGTTGTTCTGTAGGTTGGAATCAAAATATTCCTATTATGCCAGTGTAGTAGCTTTTATGCAAGCATTACAAAGCTGTGTGTACCTTGCTAAGCTCCTTGAGAGCCAGAGGCCTTGTGAAGGCACCAGTCAGTGGCAGTGTCTCGAGCTTTGAGACAGGCATGGGCACGGCTGAGACCCTCGGAAGCTGAGAGACAACACAGATCCCCTTACTTCATGGCCGATGGGTACTTGTAAGCCCTCATCGAAGGCTGACATGCTAGACTTCAGAAGGGTGGATTTCAGCCGTATGAGGGGAAATTACTCTGTACTGGTTAGCTAGGGTAGACAGCATCAGGGGAGTGGAGGAAAACTGGGGGTTTATAAAAGGGTTCAACACACGAAATAAGGGCACCATCCACCATTTAAAATGAACAAACTGGGTTTTATTGCCGAAAATACAGAAGCAAAATACAAAAACTACAGCCAAGTGCCACGTAGGGGCTACACACTCCAAAAAGCCCGACTGGTTTTGCGCATGCGCGCTTTCTCAGGGATGGCCTTACACCTCAAGTGATTGACTTAAATACAGCATTATTTAAAGGGACAGTAACATTTCAATAAGAAAAGTTAATTTGAAAATAATAATAAAATAACACAATAGAGGTACAAGGACGGTATTCTGGTGCTGTAAGGGGTTATTCAAGCCATTACTTGTTAATATTTCTTATTTATAATTATATGTGGCAAGTTATAATTTATTTAATTTAATTCATATACCCCAAAGTAATTTTATTACTAACAGAAAGGCCGTAGTCTCCGGCATTAGTAGGTCACGGCAGCACCCCAATGAAGATAAGTACTAAAGTAATAGGCACTATGACACTATTATATAATTTATCTTTTTTCAAAGGCCTATACATAAGGGTGCCTTATCATTCCAATATAAAGTACTAAAAGGCATATTACCAGTATTATGCCACATTTCTCTTAATAGTGGCATAATCCTACCTTAAGGTGTACTAACATTAAGAGTGAAGGGGAGAAAAAATTGAAATTACTAAATACTACATATATCCAAACACAAGAATTTATTCATTCTCAGTGTCATAATGTTGTAATATAATAACACTTTTCGATTTGCAATTTGGACTACACTGAAAAAGCAATAGAAGTGGAACTCACTTCTAGTATACAAAGCGATCCGGATAAAGTAAATTCTAAGTCCTATTTCTTATAGCTCTTTTTCGAACGTTTAAGATGGTGAGAAAGATCAAAGCGGTTATTCAGTCCTGGGGCAAAAATTGCCCCAAGTCGGAAAGTCCAATACTGTTCTTTACATAACAGCTGATTTTCAAGGTTGCCACCTCTGACACCAAGTTTAACCTTTTCAATACCTGCGAATCTTAAAAAAAAAAAAAAAAAAAAAAAAAAAAAATATATGTGTACCTGTAGATATATTCACATGTTTGCTAGGGCATTTTTAAGGTCCCCCCTTCGTATATCACTAAGGTGCTCGCTCACTCTCTAAGTGTACAATAAGTTTTCCCTACAGAAAAGGAATTGCTTATACACTTAGCTAGGTATACTACAGAGCTACTAGAACAATTTTATAAATTCCCATATTTCAGGGTTATAAAAGGGGCCATTCTCAAGGCAAAACAAAAACACTCCAAGAACAATTATCAAGAGAAACGAGTATAAGAGGCAGTATGAGTCTCTGAAAGGGTTCAGGAGGAAGTAAGGGCTAAAAAGAGTGATTTTATAAAGTACAAAGAAAAGCAGGGGGGTAAAGAATGGATGAGTACTAGGACAAAACTAGAGGTGCTGAGAAGGCAGCCAGGATTGCAAAGGAAGACAGAGCTGCATATTGCAGAGGGGGTCAAGGGAGGGGAAAAACAGGTCTTTAGATACACAGCAGAAAAGAGACGGAAGGAGGAACTTTCAGGCTGGGGGTCCGGGTGATAGATGAGAATGAGCAGAAAGCTTGATCTGTATCTACAAGGAAGAATAGGGGGCCCTTGCTGGAGAACGGCATAAAGGAGTCCTGAAAAATGAAACTGCAGAAATTTACTAGTGAAAGTGTTGAAAAGGGGCTAGCAGCCCTGACATGAGCAAGGCCGTGGGGTCAGATGGAATGCATCCCATGGTGCTAAAGGAACTGGCATCAGCATTAACTGAACCCCTGGTGGGGCTTTTCAGTATTTCTGTGCAGGAACTGGAGGATGGTAGAAGTGGTTCTGCTGCACAAGGAGCAACCGGGAAACTATAGACCCATCAGCCTTACCTCTGTGGTAGGGAAACTGATGGGATACACTAGTCAAAGAAGATCTAGTGGAATACCTGGATAAAAATGGACTTCAGAATAGTAAGCAGCATGGATTTGTGACAGGGAGGAGTTGTCAAACTGAATATTTCCTTTTTTTTTTTTTTTACATAGTGTTTGATTAAGAAAAATAAATGATATTGAATATGAGGTAAGTTTTGTTCTTAAAGACCTTTTCACTTTGTGTGTTGGTTTTTAATTTATATCTTATATTTATCGTTGAGAATTTGTAAGGTCTACTACTTCTTTTCACTTCCTCTTTACCCCTTACTCTGTTCTTCCTTCCTTCCCTTTGCCCACTTCTCTTCCCCCCAAACCACTTTCCAACACCTGTTCACGTTACCCCATCGCACACTTCCCCCATCCCCTGTGCAGTTTGAGGCTTTTCGTTTTAATTGCTGTATAGCACTGACTCTCATAATTCAAGGTCACTGTTTTTTTTTTTTTTTTTTTGTTTGTTTGTTTTTTACCAGAAAACCCAGTAAAATGATGGACTTTGAACTCCCTACACATCAGTAAAAACAAAGAATTTCACATAATTTGACATTTTATACCGGCTCACTAAACCTGCAGATCCTGCATTTTTTTAATAATTGCTTCCTGTATTATTTTCAGTTTTTCATTTAATGCGGTGTGTATTGAGCCTTCTTTTATTCTGATCATTATACACATGCTAAAAGAATGACAACAGAATACTGGTAAAATCCAGAAATTAGTCGAACAATCACCAGAGCAAATCCTGGAATATCTTTTTTTTTTTTTTTTTTTTAAACTTAGTATGCTTTTACCTTGATCACCCAGCCTGCTCCCATCTGGCCTTCTCTCCCCCAGCCCTGTTGCCCCACCATCTCTGGGACCTACTTGTCCTGACTCATGCAGTGCCCCACAGCTTGCCCCCATGGCAGGGCCCTCGGGACCCCTCTTAACCCTGGAGGACCTGCAGTTTGGATGTAGGTCAGTGTGCCTCAGTAGGTGGTTGCAGGGCCTGGGAGTTGAGGCTGCACCATCCTGCTGGCTGGGGGCTTTTCCATATTCCATCCTCAACCCATGATATCAATGGTGCATTGGGCATGCGTGCATCCACACACCCTCCATACGCCCACCCACTGCTGGCTCCAGTGCTCATCCTCCGCCCATAGTCACCCAGGCAGCAGCAGCAGCAGCATGGCACTGGAGGCACAACACCCACCCCCCTTCCCGAGGTGGAGAGTGTCCAAGGGATGCTTATTCTAGCTCATTCCACCCCCCCCAGCCATCCCTGTGATGCTCCAGGCTTGTTTTGAACCCGGGTCATAAGTGGTAGCGCTAGCACTGCACTAGTGGGCTGGCCTGGAGTATCTAGTCTTGAAAATGGAATTTCATTATTTTATTCACCATAAATCAGTCGCCTTGCTTATATTTAATTGGCAAGTGGCATATTCTAATTAGTTAAGTGCCACCACATAGGCCAGTGCTATAAATGAGGTAATCTTTGCATTGAGTACCCACCCTGTGATGAAGACCAGTTGAAGTGCCGGGGCACCCTTGCAGCTGTGTTCTTTGCATTGTTTTGGTTCCGGGTCTGTGATTGCAGATTTTTGTACCAAACACATTTTTGCACTGTTATTAAATACCTTGGGAAACCAACATGGACATGGATTTCTACCTTGGTGAGTGCTCCTCTTTCCTGACTAGGTCTTGTCAGACTAACCTGATGGTAATCTTTGGATGGGTACTCAAGATAGTTGATAGGGAAGATCTACAGCATGGCCCTTACTTTGACTTCAGTGAGGCAGTAAAACAGGGCCATATAACCCATCCTGAAGGACGCACCGGACTGGAAGACAGCTATACTGAAATAGCTTAATGTGCCTTTCCTGGTCAAAAATTATAAATAAATAATACTGGCTGCTGTATCAGAAAATACTACTGGTATTCCATCAAGGAGAACCATAGTGTTTTTTTTTTTTTAGTGTCTGGAGGTCCACCAGCAGGGCAGAAAAGTCTGGCTGCCAGACGAGCTATAATTGGATGACTGTGGGAGCAGAAGGAGGTGTTGAAGCACTGAACATTGTGCACATAAGTACTAGCTAGCTTCCATAATGTGGCGTGGGGGAGAGGGGTTGAGCCAGGTAGGCTCTGAGATGTTCTGCAAGAGGTGAATGGACTGGATGTTTTAGACTAGCGTTTTAGAGGGGTGGGGGTTACTGAAGTCACTCAAAACTAGGGGTTGGCTTGAAGTTGTGAGAGAGGAGGCAAATGAGAGGAGATCCAGAATAGCAGTAGATGTATCACCAGGTGAAAATGTTGCTGTGCAAGGCCGTGGGCACAATTTAAGGGCTATAAAACACATAGGACTAATTGTACCAAAAATGTCAAACTTATACATGAACATAATGCACGGGGTGGAGTGTATTACAAGAACTTAATACACATCCTAGATGTGTGACACTACACAAATCCAGAGCAAAGCTTGAGGGATTTATCCAGCATCACGTAACCAAGGGTGTGTATCAAATGCAAGTTATGCCTTCCACCCCATGCATTAGTTGTAGTAATTTTCCGTGGTGCTGCATTTTTTTTTTCCCAACCAGAAGACCAAAGCAAACCAGCCCAACCAGCTACAGCAGAGAGCTGAACATAATAGAAATACCTTATGAATTGTAGGGAATGGCAGTTTACAATAAATAGCAGTCAGGAACAGGGATCTGGTTCGCAACAAACAGCAAAGTGAGAAACAGTAGGATCGGGTTTGAAACACTAAAGTTGTAGGTTTTTTTTAAACTCAAGAAAAACAGCCATTCAACTGCATTGTATTTAGAATAGTGCTGCTGGTATTTGGATTATTTCAAAATGAGTACAAAAAATGAAGTAAGAACAGTAAAAAAAAAAAAAAGTCTTATTCTTTTCTTGTCTTCTGGTTTTCTTCTGATGGAGACTGTTCTCACAGCTGCAGTGCGACTGTCCAATGATAGCAGCCATGCTGCTGTGAGAACAGGGCTTGCAGTGCGACTGTCCATTGATGGCAGCCATGCTGCTGTGAGAACAGGGTTCACAGTGCGACTGTCCATTGATGGCTGCCATGCTGCTGTGAGAACAGGGCTCATGCTCACATTGTCAGATGCAGCACGTGTCTGTCATAATAACCAGCCAGTTATTACAGCAAATAACTGGATGAGCCCATAGAGAGAACTTGCTTACCATTTTATTATATTAAAATAATATTTACTACATCCCGAAAACATGGAATGAATTGCTACCATCGACAAGGAATATTGATAAATTAATAGCTTTTAAAAATGCTGGGGGGCGCTGTGGAGCCCGAGCAAGATGGCCACAAGCCTTTAGAGCCCTGTAACTCAAACTCCGGTGGAAAAATAGTTAAACTTGGTTAATTCCGAAAAGTTTTACAGTTCGTCAACTAGAATCGATAGCAGAACGTGGATAGACCAAGATGCCGAATCCTTGGAAGGAGAAAAGGTCGGGAGACTGAGCTGGAGCCAAAAATACATCGGAAGCTCCGACCACGCGGGTGTCACTAGCCCAAGACCTCGAACATGGTGAGGGGATGTCTTTTGAAACCCTGCAAACTTTGGGTGCAAAGCCAAATCTACTTATAAATTTAGTGACCAGACTTTCAAATAAGTTTGACGCATTGTCAACCACAGTTACAGTGATAGAAAATAAAGTTGAATTGGTTACCCTTACCTCGGTTGAAGCCAATAAAATAGTGGAGGCAGTGATGGGAGTAGTTGCTACGGTAATAAGAGAATACTCATCTAAGGTTCAGACTGGAGACCTTGGAGAACCAAGCAAGGTCCCATAATTTGCATCTCTTGGGATTACTGGTGGGGTGTGAAGGCAACCACCTCATGATGTTCCTGCAGGACTAGTTTGTGCAGCAGTTGGAGGAGGAGGTGACCCCCCATAGTACAGTGCTTTCAAAAGGCCTACCGGATCACCCCTAGAGGTGGCGGCGATAACCCAGAAGCCTCTAGAATGGTGGTAGTTGTAACAGATGGAGTGGGCTCTAGAGATCGTCTGTTTAGCAATTGCGAGGCAGAGGAGATCCCTTCTTCAGGATGGCCAGCAAATTGGGATGTTCCCTGATCTTGGATATGCCACTAGGCACAAAAAACAGTTCCAGAGTGATGCTTTGTGAGGCTGGAATTTCACATGGTCTGGTATTCCCTGCACGCCTTCGGATTGCCCATCTGGGCAAAATTTACATCTGCACAGATCCTGCGGATGCCATGCGCTGGTGCCAGAAGAATGTGCCGGGTCGATCATGAGTCCGACATGCAGAGGATTCAGCTTTGGATGCAGAACCTGTTTGAGGACTGATTGTTTAACCTGTGCTGTAATGCTTTGTCAGGTATAAGGGGAAAGGGGAATCACTGTCAGCCTAGAGACGGTATTGTTTTAATCTGGATATTTCCTTTTCTATTGGTCTGCCTAAATATTGGACTGCCCAGGAGTTTGTTTTATTTCCCCTCCCCTAACTTTGCAAGTTGAATTTAACGACATGTTCTTATAACGCTGTAGTGCATAGGTAAGTCTCCCTTTGATGGCCACTGTAATATGATGCTGTTATTCTACTTTCAAGTTTAAACGCCATATTCTACTTAAGGATTGCAGGTACTTCTGTACCCAATGTAACCTGTAGATATAGTTTAAATTTCTAGGAGTTTATCATAGATAGTTACTGAATCAGTTGTCTGCGGACTGTTTTTTTTTGTTGTTTTTTTTTTTAAGTTTTAGCTCATAGTTTTGCACCGTTTTGGTGTTCCTGCTGAGGGGAGGTATTTTGTGTGTGTGTGTGTGTGTGTGTGTGTGCGTGTGTGTGTGTGTGCGCGCGTGTGTATATATTATGACCCTCTGGTAGGGTCAGGAACTCGGGACTTTTAAGAATAATTATTTCTTACAATATCACCATGCAGCTCATGGACTCCTTCAGCAATTGTATAAACTGTGATTAATTTGAAGGTTACCAGATTAGGACCCCCATATCACTTATCTTTTAACATTTAATGGAATGCTGAGTGTATTAAGAAGACTGGCGCGCCCTCCTGGTTATTAAAATGTACTAATGTTAGTGAATGTAACTGTATGTTTGTTGTAAAATAATAAACATAAAGTTTAATAAAAATGCTTTAACCACAGAGTGGGGGGACCATTGGTCTTTTTACATTATTGTGTATATTTCTATAAAATGATTGAAAGCTGCAGTTGTGTTTAAATAAGAAAGATACAACATCCAACCTGCACGTTAAATCGTTGTCTTCACCAGTAAACTTTTGTTACACTCTAATCGGGATGTGTAACTTTGAATATAATTTGTAAATAATTGTGTTTAGTGTCAGTGGTTCTTGAAGAATGTATCTTAAGTTTTGTTTATATGATTTTATTTCTGTAACTGAAACTCTCACACGACAACTTTGTGAAACTATGCTCTTTGAATCCGTAATGTTAATTCTGTCAAAACATATGCATTTATCTATCTATCCATCTTTTGATGATGTTAAATGAGTTTCATCTTAGAATTTTTCTTTACGTGAACTTGCATAATGTTTTAACCTTAAACTTGATGAAACGTTAAGATGTGTTCTGGGATGATTATTTTATTACAGGCCGAGGAAGAATTCAATATTGAGAAAGGTCGCCTTGTACAGACTCAGAGGTTGAAGATTATGGAGTACTATGAAAAGAAAGAGAAGCAAATTGAACAACAGAAGAAAATGTAAGTACATTAAATTTAAAGTGCCAGTGTCAAAATTGTCTACTTGTTGATAGCAGTCAATTTTAATTACTTTCATCAGGGGCAAGAAAGATGACACAGGCTAGGCAAAATCCATCTCTCAACAATACTTAAGTAGGCAGTAACCCACTACTGGGCATGGGTTTCAAGAGAGATAATTTGCACCTAGGTTAATTGAAGGGCACGAGGCCAATGGTCAAATGCCTTTCATTGCACCTGAGAAGTGCATTCTTTGTAATAGTATATATTTGGTGTATTATGTTTAATTGATGCTCATGACTTCTGTACCTTTGTTTAATATACTGTTGCCTGTCCTAACCAGGACCACCTTGCAAATGAACACTGCTCAGTGGCGCTTTTCCTGGTAAACTAAATAAATACAAACACAAATGTTCCTGTGGACTGCTGCTAGGTAGAACATGCAAGTTTGGTAATGAAAACAAAATGCCAGTATATGACTCTGGAAAGTGCTTTTTTTTTTTTTAAAAGGAATCCATGCCCTGTTCTGGTTTATTGCTTTAAAAAGTGGGAAAAGTTTTTATTATAATGGGAAAAGTGTTTTAGTTAAGCTGTTGCTAGGTAGTTTAGCATAGGTTAGTTACAAACGGTGTAATTTTTAGGACATTATGTCAACGGTCAAATTATATACTTTGACCAATGGAGTTTTTTTCCCCTGCTGTCCCAGCCAGCCCCTTTGGGCTTGCCAAGGGCTCCAGTTTCTCCCGTCTCCATCTGCCGCCCCTCATCATGCCAAGCCCAGCTGACCTGACATATCCCTTCATCAATGGGGCCCCCCTCCCGTGGCCCCATTAGGAGAGGAGACTGGTCCACTGGGGCACTTCAATTCTATGTTGGGAATCTGCGAGGACGTGGCACAGACACCGCTGGGCTGCTGCTTGGATGGGGGACCAGCAGCTGTCTTCCGGCCGGCTGGATGGCTCTCTTTCCTGTTTTTCACCCTGCCCACCAAAGTGCGAACTCCTGCCACGGCATCCTTGGCTGCACGCACAAGCGGCGCATGGTCACCCACGCCACAAAGTATGTTGCCCTGAATTGCCGCCAGGAGCCTCCCAACAGCAGTGCAAACGCTCCCCCCAGGAGGAGAGCATCCTGTCGGATGCTGTGAGCCCTCCTGCCGGCTCTTGCTGTCCCAGGTTTGGGCCCGAACTGGGTCATCAGTATGCCAAATGATCTCTCCCCCAAATTTCCTAGCACCACGGAGCCAGCCCCAATGGAGTTTTAAAGTTGCAGTAAACATTGTACTGGCCACTCAAATTGTGAAAGCCCAGGAAAATATCTTTCAAATGAGGTGTTGAGCTTCTTTGTAGGTGCCAGTAGCCCTTGGATATGAAAGTCGCCTGTAAATCAAAACAAGGCAGCAGCCATGATATACAATCTTAAAACAGAAAGTAATGTCAGTAAGGGAAAGCTGTATATTGTTAATTACAACTTGCCCCTCAGTGACACCACTTTCTGTTTTAAGACTACTTGAAATGGCTGCTGCTTTGTTTTGATTTACAGATGAATTAGATATTAATATCTCAGGGTTCCTGACACCTATGGGGAAGCTCAGTACTTTGGCTGAAAGTTTGTGGTCTTTCACAGTTTGAGTGACATCTGGAATGTGTACTTCCCTTTACAATTTGGTCACTATGCTAAACCCCATTTTATAAATATTAATAGAAATATGTTTATACCTTGGGAGAATGAATAACGTGTTATAGTATATGGTTTAGTGTCGTTGGGTATGGATTTCCTTAGATTCAAAATTCTTGTGCATGGGCAAAAGCTGCTGTGCACAGGTCATAAAAACCTGTTGTGCACAGTTCAAAGGCCACAGATCATTTCTGCATATGGTTGTCCCCCCCCTGACTAGCATAATAATTTATCTTTAATAAAGTTACTAAGAGCAGTGAAAGGTAGGCGGACTGGTAGAGGACGAGTCCTGCTTACTACTGTGTAGTAACTTAAATTTTCACTCTTGACATACAGTAAAACCATATACTATAAAATATTAAATATGGACAACCATGCCCAACTTAGTTCGTGTTTCCATCTCTGGGTTGAGATGACATCATGGACCTCGCGAGTTTCACTCTTACAGTTAACTCACTGATGTTATTTCTCTCCCTTAACGGAAAAACAGCCTCGTTATGTGTGGTTGCCCATGCACTGTTTTCTATAGTCTCCCTGCAGCCTGTGTTATTTTCACTGTAGTCTCAGCACAATGGCATTTCATGTCGGTATAAATCTGACATTCCACAGAGTGGGTATCCAGAAATAAGCTTCTTCTAAGGGTGTGGATACAGTTCATTGACAGTTCCACTGAAGTTGAGCTGTGATATCTTCAAGCTAAGCTCCTCCCACCACGTACGTGGTATAGCCTCCAGCTCCACCCCTTGATTTTAGATCTATCTTTTTGCTGGAAGGGACATGTCTCCTCCTTTGCAACTCTGCAGTGTTCAAGAATTCTTTATAGTTAGTGCTTTTAATTTCCTAAGGTACTTTGTCTTCCTTTTGTTCTCCCTTCGACATCGATCTTGGCATGGAAGAGAGGAAGCCGCCATGTGGTTTTAAGTTCTGCGTGCATTGTGAACAGAAAAT
Source organism: Neoceratodus forsteri (assembly GCA_016271365.2). Classification (NCBI taxonomy): domain Eukaryota; kingdom Metazoa; phylum Chordata; order Ceratodontiformes; family Ceratodontidae; genus Neoceratodus; species Neoceratodus forsteri. Next base: position 1,392,961,673 of record CM028131.1, on the reverse strand, counting down.
ATCAAACACCGGCCCCATGTGATGTGCTGGTAATGCCAGTGAGTGCATCACAACATTGAGGGTTGTTGTCTTTGTCAAGCGATGCTTCCAGCATCGCTGGAAGATCAACAGGCCAGGTTTATCCTTGGTCAACCCTCGTAGCGGGATCCTAAGGACTCACGTAACAGTCACAGGAAGGCCTCAACAGCTGCCGTAGTGAACATCTCGTAGACCTCTGCACTGCTTCCTGCTGGAGCCAGCATTGGAGGGCACTTCACAGAGAATTTCCGTGAGATGTGTCAGGCCCTCCATACCTTTGGGGACAGCCCTTCTCACCAGGGCAAAAAGAATAAGCACTGCCAGCACAGTTGTGAAACCAGGAAAGATCACATTCCCTTAACTCCCGTGATGGCTCGAAGTTTGTTGAGCACTTGACTGTAGTCGAGCAGCCTTTGGTTGAGGGCATGAGGTAGACTTCAGTCGAGCAGGCTGTTGAGATCTTTCTCGAGCCTCTCGAATGGTTGTCAGAGGAGACCGAGGAGTTGCTCTCCTAGGCTCCGGTGCTCCCAGTCCTCACTCAGGAGGACATGGCTCGGTCAGTGTCCCCGACTGGTCACTCCAGGACAGCCTCAGACGATGATCATGCCTGTGAAGCCGTTGGTGCTGAACATTGCTCAGTACATGGTCTATCATGACCCCCCAGAAACTTCTCCTTGATGTCAGCTCCCAGAGCTGACGGTCAAGATCAAGATGCTGCTCACACTCTTGATCCTGCTCGACCGGGAGGTGCTGCCGCCAGAAGCTCCTGGACCTCCTCTGGTGAGGACAGGCACTGCTGCAAGATGAACAGGCACTAATAAGGAGGTCTTCTGTCAGCAGTGGACCATTGCTGGTGGAAAGGACTCCACCCTCTGGGCCTTCGGCCACCTGGCAACTGCCAATTATGCGCACGATGGTTCACTCACTGCAGGTGATCCCAGCATGTGTGTGTGTGTGTGTGTGTGTGTGTGTGTGTGTGTGTGTGTGTGTGTGTGTGGATCTATAGCTATATAAATATATGTAGATAGATATGGAGAGAGATATAGAGTTGTAGAGATAGATATAGCTATAGAATGGAGCTGCCACCACCGCAGCCTTTTGTGGGAGCTCCAACAAAGGACTTCCATGCTGCTCACTGTTTGCCAGGCTGGCTGTCGGTGGAAATCATCCAAACTGAGGACACCAAGGTGGCTCATGGTAACAAACAGTCGAGGGCTGTTTTTGAGGAGTCCTTTAACAACTCTGAGGAGCTATCCATGCTCTTGTTTAGGACCCACCCTTTATTTATTTTTTATATATTTATTTATTTAAAATCTCTTTACCTCCTCTTCATGTACCCGGTCCCCACTCCTTCAGGAGGCACATATTGCAGTCTCCCCGCTTTGCAACCTGCCCGATCTATCCCAGCGAGTCCCCATGGAGCCGTGGCTATACCCCCAGGTGGGTGCAGGCGGGGCAGAACACCCCAAGGATTTTGTATGCGTCTGACTCACCGGGACGTCAGGCAGGCGCGAGCAATTGGGGTCTCTGCTGTTCGGATCTCCGTCATCTAGGAGTCCGAACACAGTTGTTTCCACTGTTGTTGGAGTGGCATGCACCCTGGCTTCATGGCATCACTGCCATCACCACTCCCTGACCCCTTGAGTTAGCTTCTACGCTTGCTGTGCCTCCGGCTTCTGCCAGAGGCCAGGTAGGCACCGAGCATGGACCCCCTTCCTCCCGGGAGAGTAGAGCTGTCCATCAGACACTCTATCTTCTTCCACCCCTACCGATGTCTGGGGCTTGTTCCCGAACCCAGGTTGCCGGCACAGCGTGAGGTGTGGCGTCCAGTGCCTCAACCCTCCATGCCACCAGGCCGGCTAGGACCCACCCTTTTGACCAGGGCTTGGTTGATGATGTGTCCATTGACCATGAGGCAGGACTGTCCATGAGTGTGTCCTTGGAGCAAATGCAAAGATGTCCGAGTACCCTTTTCCTGACATCCTGGTTAGGGATAAATACCTGGAAGTTGCCTTTCCTGTTGCTGAGGCCATCTTGGGACTGGCCCTGGAGTATTGGCAGCATTCAGCATCCTAACAGGCACCCTTCACCCATATGGTCCACAAGTATGCTGTCCCTATCAGGGCCCTTTCGTGGTTCTCTGACCACCCTTCTGCTGAAGGGCTGGTCTCTGACTCTGCCTTCCGGAAGTCCAGTGGCAAAGGAGACTTGGTCAAGTCCCCTGACAAGGACTCTGAAAAACATGACCATATGGCTAAGAAGGTCATTGCTGCTTCCTCTCTCTGTCTCCATCAGACAAGCTATGCCACGGTGATAGCCAGCTTTGGTTACCCTCTGTTAGGAGTGCTAGATAATGTCCTCCCTCACCTTCCTGCTGACTTGCAGCTTGAGGTGAAGTTGGTCAGAGACCAGGATAAAGCACAGGCTAAACACCAGCTCCATACATCTTTGGACATGGGCAACTCTTGTGCTCATGCCCTGGCATCAGTCCTCACAATGCATCGCAGGGCCTGGCTACAGCTTTCTACTTTCACAGCAGATGTCCAGCACTAACTGATCGATGTCTCATTCCTGGGCACTGACATCTTCGGCCCTAGGGTGGAGGGACATCTCACTAGACTAGAGACGTCCAGTACCACCCTAGATTTTGTGGCATCATCCCAGAAGGGCCCTAAGGCCCAGACCACCTTCCAATATTGGTGGTCCTGTCAGTCATAGCAGCCTCAGTAGCAGCCCTAGCAGGAACAATACCAAGCTTTGCACCCAAAGCTCAGATCCTGTGGCCAAGGGCCAAAAAGAGGTGGGGGTAGGGGAAGTGGTGCCCCTCCACCCCCACCAAAGCTGACCAGAGACGGGTCGGGGGGGGGTCATCCTCCCAACTGTCCAATCCCTGCCTGAGCTCCTAGTGAGGAGTCTGCTGTGCCACTTCTGGCCACATTGTTCCATCATTACTATGGACAAATTGGTACTAGAAGTAGTGGGTTGCCTCTCAACGTCAAGGCTTTCCCAGCTCCTACCGGGTCATAATGTCGCATGCTGTACGGCGCATGACATGGCCGTGAGGTAGGAACAGCGCGGTTAGTTAGAACGAGAGGATGCAAAACTGCGAAAGGAAGTATGTGTGCTAGTGCACCCTCTCACTTTTCCGAGTGCAAGCTAAGAATCCTGCCGGGAGAGGGGTCCGCTGAGCAGCTGCCGTGGCTCAATGGGATGAGCCACAGGCAGCAAGGAGGCAAGCAGTGCATTTGTGACCAGGTTTTGATTCCCAATCCCAGGCAGCATGGACATTTTTTTTCCGCACTTTGTGTGATATTAAGTGTGACCCCGATTAGTTATATTAGTTGGAGGTGCCCCGACAAAAACAAGAATTATGCCATTTTCAATATATCGCACTGTATTGACAGTCTGGTATATTACTACGGCATAATATCTTATGACATTATGACACCATGCCCACCCAGCTTACTGTCTTCATGTTCCGCGGGAATCCACAGTGTCACAGGACACATTGTTGGCCCTCAGGGAGGATATAGCTCAGCTCCTTGCAAAAGAGCAGTAGCCTATGTCCCAGATGCCATGGCAAGTCAAGAGTATGTGTCCAGGTACTTCCTAGTCCCAAAGGGAGGGGCTAGCGCCTCATACTGGATCTGCACGACCTGAAGCAGTTCATGTGGCAGCGCAGGTTCTGGATGGTCATTCTGAGTCCGATTATACTGTCTCTGGAGCAGGGCATGTGGTTCTGCTACCTGGATCTTTGGGACACATTCTTCCACATCCCTGTCTGTCCATTCTACTGGTGGTGTCTACGGTTCAGCACAGAGGGGGTTCTCTCGGTTCCAGGTCATGACCGTTGTCCTCTCGTTTGCACCCCGGGTCTTCATAAATTGCATGGCAATGGTGGCATCCTTTCTGTGGTGCACACACCAATGACTGCAGAATGTCCTCTCAGTTTTTTGTTTTGTTGGCCCCTGTGAAAGGGAGAGCTTCTGTGTCAAAATAATGCCTATCCAAATGATTGACACATTGTATTACGTTCTGTTATAGGAAGTACAGTAAGGAACTTCCTAATGTTGTTGGGGGCCAGGGATATGGCCACTTCTGTTGCCTGTTTAAAAAAATAAATAAATAAATAATTTCTGCTGCTGAAACATGCTGCAACCATTTGGACCACTGTCCACACCTTCACAAAACATTACAGTCTGGACATCGTTTTTCATAGACATGCTGGATTTGGACATGCTGCTGTATTGCAAGGCCTTCTGTTCTGTGTGTGTGTGTCTATGTATGTGTGTGTTATATACACACACACACATATACATATATATATATATATATATATATATCTATATATCTATATATATATATATATATATATATATATATGTATAGTTTAGTATCCTCCTCCCAGTTTTACTTTGTACTTCTGGGGACTTGTTCCAGAGATGTGGCCTAATGGAGGAGATACCTCTAAGAAGATAGAACACTTGCATAAGAACTTACCGTAGCAGTAGATCTTGGAGAGAATCTCCTCAATTAGGCGATGCCACCCCACTTTCTGCTTCAGTGATGTTATATCAGATGCTGTTACTAAAACCTTCTCCTTGTTCCTGTATCCAGCCCCATTAACCTCCTTGTAATGCCTGGTGCTGGTATCATCTCCTGGTTCCCCATGGTTGGAGGTCCTTCTAGGCTACTCTCCAACAGGGAACACAGGAGTGTTGGGGGGGCCCCCCATGCTTATGTACATATGGCACGTCATTGTGGGTGTCCCCCGGCTAGCAAAAGTTTTCATGTGGTCCTACTGTTGATGTAGATATTTCCACAGGTGTGACCTAATGGAGGAGATTCTTTTGAAGACCTACTGTTATGGCAAAGTCTTACATAAGTTATTTTTGTCATGGCTGGGGGGTTCTTCATGGGAATAAATTATTTTTTCTTTTTCAATTGGTTTATTTATTTAACAATAGTTCACTACTTTTGAAAGTTAATATTAATTTCAAGTTGTAGTCTGAACTCAGATTTTAAGATCAGCAAATAACTTATTTTCTATGGCTTGGGACCCATTGTGGCAATAAGTGAGCCATCATGGGAATAAATTATTTTTATTTTTCAATTGGTTTATTTATTTCACGATGGGTATGTCATCAGTCTGTTCAGCTGTCAGTCAACTTGATTAACAGCTGAAATCAACCAGTCAGCTACTTAATTGCCTGAAAGTTGCATCCAGTCACGGCACTGTGTTCAGTATCAGAACCCTGGTGCCACCACCATCTTATCTGACTGCAACCATAGTAAGTATAAAACAAAAATTATCATTTGGCCCACAAATAATGATTTTCTATTCCACAAACGTTAACATCTTTAATTACATCACAAACATCCTCTACTCTTCCTCATGCATGTGCGGTTCAGTTTTGTCATGAGATGTCTATCGTAAAAGTGTGATGTCCTGGGTTTGTGACTTCATTTTCATGAGATAAGATGTCTGTTTTTCATGAGTCTTATCAGTCAGGAAAGTGGGGAAAGACCAGAAAACTTTGCACGTCAAAAACAAATTAAAACATCTAGGAACATAATTCTAAAACTTGTGTGGTTGACAGAGTCAGATGTAAGGGTGTTTCCTCATTTATTTTTATTTTTTTTATTTTTTTTGGATAATTAATTTTTTAAAATATTAATGAAAATTGGATCTTCTTCAAAGATGTTTCTTCCATTAGTCCACACCTACAAATGTGCCCACAATAACTGTACTAAATCCATACGACTGCTGAAAAGTGCCTGCTACAAAGAAGCTCTCTCAAACTCTTGGGAAAGGGGTCAGATTTCTGGAAGAATATCAAAGAAGTTACAGGGAAACAAACTAAATCCTCCCCAACCCTGCAAAAGATTGATGAGGCTATCACCCTGGATCCTCTGGTCATTGCGAACACCATTAATGATGCATTTACTGATCTCAGCAGCGTCCTTCCACTGGATTTTTTCCTCGACACTACCCACGCTATCCCTGATGATCCTCCTACCACTCTCCCGCCCTTCCACTTCAAAGAAATTAACCTGCACAATGCCCGAACACACATCACCAAAGTAATTTCAAAGTCAAGATCAAGTGGAGACTCGCTGGCTCTAAAACTCCTAATCCTCACTATGGATGATGTTCTAGTCCCAGTGACGCACATTCTCAATCTCTCCCTTAGCACTGGTCAGTTCCCTGACAAATGGAAGGTGGCTACAGTTACTCCAGTCCACAAAAGTGGGGATAAGACCTGCCATGCGAACTATCGACCAATTTCGATACTACCACCTCTCTCCAGGGCACTCGAATGCATAGTATTCAACCAACTCACGGACTGCCTGGACAAACACCATCTCTTATGCCCACAACAACATGGCTTTAGAAAAGGTCATAGCACCTCTTCTGCATTACTGGAGTTCACTGGAGCACTGCATGGCACATTGGATAGGATTCACTTAACCGGGGCAGTATTTGTAGATCTGACCAAGGCCTTCGACACAGTCAACCATCGTCTGCTGATCCAACGACTCCAGCATTTAGGACTCTCTCTCTTGATACTGTCTCATGGTTCAACAGCTATCTGTAAAACCAATCTCAATGAGTCAAAATTGCTGGGACACTGTTGGACCTCGTACCAGTCCGATCTAGAGTCCCTCAGGGTTCCATCCTGGGTCCGTTTACTCTTCAGCCTTTTTCTTAACGCGCTCCCGAAATGTTGCACTGAACAGATTTTCCTCTATGCTGATGGTGCTGTTATCTTCTCCTCCCACAAGGACCCTGTGCTCCTGCAGACCAGTCTTCAGCAAGGCTTTGCCGCAGTGGAAAACTGGTTCATTCATCATAAACTTGTCTTCAATCATAAAAAAACCAAAGTAATGCTCTTTAACAGGTCTCAAAACAGGCATAGATCTTTCCCCCTAGCTATCTCTACCAGCAATGGCAACACCCTTGAGCAAGTGTAGTCATTCAAATACCTAGGGTTATCCCTGGAATCAAATCTTTCCTATGGGGCACACATAGACAATGTTGCCAAATCAGCAAATATGCGCCTAGGCCTACTTTACTGACATAGACAACACCTTACTGCAGAAGCACTGAAGATTGCCATACAAAGCTCAGTGGTCTCCATCATTGATTATGGTCTTATAATCTATGGCTCTGCCTCTGCCACTGCCCTGAGACGAATTTCAGTATCACTTAACAAGGCCTGCAGGCTTATCTCTGGTACTCATTGTCTCACTCATACATGTGACCTGTATGCCCGATCTGGCTGGCTTCAACTTTCAAATTGCTTAAATTACCAAACCTGCATTATGGCAAAGAAAGTAACCATGGGCCTTGCTCCGCCAGGAGTCCAAGCACTACTTGGTTCTAGACTAAAGCCACGTAACACCAGGGGCTCTGAATACCAACTCCTTCAGGTTCCCCGCCATCGCACCTCTCAGGGCCAAAGATCCTTTGCCTTCAGAGTGCCTAGCTGGTTAAATGCGCTCAATCCTGACATCTCCTCCACTACCACCCTTGGCTCATTAAAACATAAACTCCACCTCCTCCTTACTAACTCTAGCTCCTGTGAATGCTGCTTATAATCTCTTCAGCCCTCTTGTTTTTGTTCCCTCCAACTGTCACCTACCATATCTCCACCCACTCCTTTTCCTCTTACTTTTTTATTTCTTCTTTCTTTTCACCACTCCTGACTCTTTCTCCCCCTTTCACCCCTGCCTCTTCTGAGTCCTCAGTGATCTTTCCCTTTTTGTTGACTAGTTTCAGCCTGCTCCCAGTTGATGACCATGCCCTTTGGCTGCAGTTCCTGCCCTCTCCAACTTCACTCCTCATGTTTATCTTCCACCCTCCCTCCTACTTATCCCTCTGTTGCTCTGTGTTCCCATGTATACATTCTACTCATTCTAGCTATTGTATTGATCTATCATTGTAACCTAATATGCCGACCTAGTTATTGTTTTGTTCCTATTTCTGTAACTTGTATTTGTTCTCTGATGCAGAACCTTTGTAAAAGAGCCTGGCTCAAAGGTACTTGTAATCCTAGTTGTAATAAAATAAAAAAAAATAAATAAACACCTTTGGAACTGTAGTCATCAGGTACTAGGACCACATGGAAAGGTTTTTGCTAGCCAGGGGCTGCCCACAACAACGTTGTGCATCAGCATTTGTGTAAACATGAGTGGTCCCATCACTCCTCCATTATTTTCCCTCCATTTATCAGCCTCGGCAGACCTGCTGAAAGAAACTCTGTTAATTAGCCACTGCTGTTTTATTCTTTTTACTTTTCTTATAAGTGTATTTTGTCATCCCTTCATGCCGCCAGAGTCGAAAGACCCTTTATTTTGGTATTGTAAGTGCAAAGAGAGAATTTTACAAAGAAAACACACACATGGTTTGTACGTGTTGCTTGGATCTTTCTCACAACATGAGGACTTGTGAGATTTGCCAGAGCTTAAACTACAAGGCGATGCTGCAAGAAAGCTCTAGGAAATTACCTTCTCCTTAAAACTGTAACAGCCATGGAGAAGTTACAGGGTCCAAAAATCTCTTGCAGCCTTGCCATTGGCTGACAAACGGCCACCGAAGTCGAAGGACTAGGACAGAGAATGATTGGCATTGTGGCCTTCCTCATTGTTTGGCCACAAGCATAGCTTTGCCGATGAGGTCCCAGTTGCCGGAGAGACATGGTAATTCTACTGCGTACTGCATACTTCGCCTCCTAATAAGGAATCTAGGAGGCTTGATATGATGGACAAGCGTACGTATGCCTTTGCTTCACTAGGCCTTAGAATTGCAAACTACCAGGCCCATATGATCAAATATTAAAATAACCTGTGGAAAACTGCAAAAGCTACAGACCAGGCTTTGCCTGAAGGCTCTGCCAAGAACGAGTTACTTAACAATGTAACATCTGGTGTTGAGGTTGGCAAACATTTGCTCCACTCTGGCTATGTCTCTGCCTCTGCCAGGGCTGCAGTTTCTGTCATTTGTGAGAGGTGATATTTTTGGCTTAGTGTTGCTGGTTGTGCAAATGATGTGCAACAAGCAGTTTTAAATGCCCCTTTTAGAGGGACAAAACTGTTTGGTTATGATCTGGAAGAAACCCTGAATGGTCTTCAGACATAAAAAATATGACTGTAAAATCTATCAAGTCCCTGTATCCCCCTCCAGCTTGGGACTGTGGGAGGGGCTCGTATCACCAGCTTGCTGCCAGAAGTGGCCCTGCCTACCATCAGCAAGGCAGTTGTAGGGGAGGAAAGGTGGTGCCCTGCCAGGTTCCCTTCCCTCCGCTGCTTATACAAAAGCACCAAAACCAGTAGGTACCAGTGGCAGTATAACCACCAGTTCTGCATGATTGTTTAGAGGATATACCCCACTCCCAATGTTACATCAAAGAGTGGTTGTGGGAGCAGACTCTCCCTGTATCTGGAAAAAATAGAGGGAGATTACAACATTGCAAGCTATCATTCCCCAGTCACAAACAGGGGACTGGCTTTATCTCCTGGACATGAAGGATGCTTACCTTCATGTCAAGATCAGAAAAACTCACGGGAAGTACCTCCACTTTATCCTGAGGAGGAGTATCACCTGTTCAGAGTCTTGCCCTTTGACTTGGCTCTGTGCCACAGGTCTTTACCAACTGCTTGGCAGTAGTGGCAGGAATCTGTCACAGGAAAGCCTGTATGTCTCCCTCTACCTGGACAACTGGCTGTTGAAATCCCGTTCCAAGGAAACTCTGTTACATATTTTGTCTTGGACAAGGATTTGGGAGTCACAGTACACAAGTCTCTGGTGATTCCTCTCAGTGACTACAGTACACAGGAGCAGTTTTGGAACAGGACAGGGCAGACAACCTGATTGCTTTGGCACAGTTGGTATACAGGTGTCTCCTAAGTCTCCTGACTGCGGCCATTGGGACAATGTCACTAGCCTGTCTTTATGTGAGAATCCCTCACTGGACACTAAGGGTCCTGTGTGCAGTGAGAGTGTGGTAATGGGATCTGTCTGATGGCCTTCATCTATCAGCCAGACATCGCACAGGACTTCAGGACATCTTGGCAGACAAGTTAAGCAGGTCACAATCCAAGATTCACAAATTGGGAACTACTGACCTCTGTGGTAAGTGACCTCTTCGCAAGATGGAGTCATGAGGTCTCCCAGAGTTGGAACTCCCCCATTCTTTTTCCCTCCGGTCACTGCCAACTGGACCTCCCATGGTCATCACCCAGCCTACTCCCGCCCTGCCTGAAACCCTCCCTACCTGTGACCCCGGCCCCCCAACCCATCCGTGACTCGCCTGCAGGCAAGCCCCCTGCTTGTGCCCCCCCCCAGGGCAGGGCCACCTGCTGTTCCTATGCCCTTCCTTACATCAGTCCAATGGCCTGCATGCAGAAGTGAAGGTTGGGGGGGGGTAGCAGGGCCCAGGAGGGTAGGATCCAGCAGTGGGCATGGGCTTTGTGGAACGACGTCATCCATCCAGCCAATAGAGTTTTGTCCTTATTTTTTGTGGTCCCCACCTTGATGGGAGTGGACATGCAGTGATGACTAGGGGGGACCTCATCCCTTAGTACTGTGAGCTATCTGCTTAATACCCCCTAGCCTCCACCAGGAGGTACCATGTCGCCTGAGCCCTACACCCTGCACCCAGGATGCTTGAGCCTTGTTCCACTGGCTGACTCTCCGATTCCCTAGGTTCACTCTCAAACCCAGTTCATCAGCACTGCATGCAGTAGTGCTAACGCTGTGCCAGCGGGCTGGCCGAGTTTAGCCTTTTTGGGCCCCACATGACACAGCACTGCAGCATTTCTACTTGCTTGCTCTAGGACTTGGAGTTTTCTGGCGAGATGAGTTGGCCCTCCTTTAGAAGGGGAAATTCATATATGCATTTTCCCTCAGTTCCACTAATACAGAGGGTCCTGTTCACTTTGCGGATGGAGAGTGCCACTTTCATCCTCATTATTCCTTTATGGCCTTGCCAGATATGGTTTCCATTTCTGAAACAGATGGCAGTGGAGCCTCCTGTCCCCTTGGCACTGTGTCCGAGTCTGTTGTCACAGGACCGAGGATCCTTGGACCATCAGGACCTGAAGTCTCTACATCTGCATGCATGGCTCCTGAAGAGATAGGCGTTGCACATTTTGGGGTATCCTGAAAGTTGCAGATGTGTTGATTACAGCTGGAAAGTCTTCAGCCAGATGTACCTGTTCCTTTGAAATGGAAGTGGTTCACTCTGTGAGGCGTTTCAGGAATTTTGACCCTTTTACATGTCTTGTTAATGCTGTGCTGGAATACATGCTGTGACTGTCAGACTCTGGTGTATAGTATTCCTCACTTAAGGTGCATTTGGCCACTGTATCTGCTCTTCATGACCCTGTTGATGGTTGTACGGTGGCCCAATTACAGGTGCCCCATATGTTTCTGAGAGGTATGCTTCATATGAAGCTTCCTATCCACAATCCAGTCCTACCTTAGGACTTGAATTATGTGCTTGAAAAAGGGACGTTGGCTCTTTTTGAGCCGTCCGTGAGTTGTGGTCTGTTTCCTCTGATGGAAGACTTTAGCGGGGCCCAGGAGGGTAGGATCCGGCAGTGAACATGGAGGCTGTGGAGCAGTATCATCCATTCAGCAAACAGAGGACTGGAGGAGGGCAGATGTAGTGCCTCTTCACAAAACTGGGAGTAGGGAGGAGGCTGGAAACTATAGCCAGTTAGCCTCACCTCAATAGTGGGGAAAATTATGGAATCACTACTTACAGAAAGGATTGTGGAACACCTTGAATACAGCAGAGCACAGGATCCAAGATGGCATGGATTCACAGCAGGAAAGTTATGTCAAACAAATCTAATTGATTTCTTTGACTGGGTGACTAGGGAAGTGGATCGGGGGAGTGGTGGGTGTGGCCTACCTGAATTTCAGTAAGACCTTAGATACCATTCCACATAGAAGACTTGTGAAAAAGCTGGGCAACCTGGGAGTGGGTGTCAAGGTGGTTAACTGGGTTGGGAACTGGTTGAGTGATAGAAGACAGAGGGTGGTGGTAAATGGAGCTCAGTCTGAGGAAAGGAGGGTGCCACAGAGATCAGTTCTGGGGCCAGTCCTGTTTACCGTCTTCATAAGTGATATTGCGGAGGCGCTGGAAGGAAAGGTGTGCCTCTTTGCAGATGACACAAAGATCTGCAAAAGGGTGGACACTCTGGGAGGGATGGAAAAAATGAGGAAGGACCTAGGTAAACTGGAGGAATGGTCTAGAGTGTGGCATCTGAGATTCAATGCGAAAAAGTGCAAAATCATGCATTTGAGGCACAAGAACCATGGGGAGGATTACATGATTTTGGGGGGGGGGATATCTAAGGTCACCAAACAAGAAAGGGATTTGGGAGTAATCATATCTGATGACCTAAAGGTGGACAGACAGTGTGCCAGGGCTGTGGAGAGAGCCAGTGGGATGTTGGGGTGCATAGGGAGAGATATCACCGGCAGAAGAAAAGAGGAGGTGATGCCACTGTACAGATCATTGGTGAGGCCTCATTTGGAGTACTGTGCCCAGTTCTGGAGGCCGCATCTCCATAAGGACATGGACAGGGTGGAGGCAGTTCCAAGAAGGGCAACAGAGATGGTGCAGGGCCTGCACCAAAAGTCATATGAGGAGAGACTAGGAGACCTCACTATGTATAGCCTAGAGGAGAGGAGAGACAAGGGGGAGATGTGACAAACTTACAGATATCTAAAGGGCATAAATAGGGTACCAGAAGGTAGCATCTGTAAGAAAATGAAATGTTCAGGAACGAGGGAACATATGAGGTTGGAAGGGGGTAGACTGAGGGGTAACATGAGGAAATATTCTTCACGGAAAGGGTGGTGGATACGTGGAATAGACTCGCAGCAGTGTAGGTGCATGGGACAGGCATAGGGGAACTCTAGCAGTAGGAATGAGAAGGTAAAGCTAGCGATCAAGTAGGTTCTGTGGCTTTTGCAGTAGGTAGGGAAAATGGGCAGACTAAGCCAAGCGGTCCTTATCTGCCATTTATTTCTATGTTTCTAGTTGCAGTCGCTTCTGCTTGAAGGATTTCAGAGCTTCAGGCTCTCATGTATGGGCCTCATTATTGAATTTTCCACAGAGTCCGTTTGCATACAAATCCTAAGTTTCTGCCAAAGGCAGTATGTGAATATATACTGAGTCAAATGGTACGCCTTCCTGTTTAGTACCCTGAGCATGCAGATTAGGGTGAGGCACTGCTCCATACTTTCGATGAACATATACTACTCAAATACTATATGAATTGCACCAAAGACTGCAACAAGTCCTCTCAGCTGTTTATTTTGTTCGCTCCTGGGAAAAAGAGAGTGTTCTTGTGTCTAAACTCTGCCTGTGGGCACTTTGTATTATGTTCTGTTATAAGAAGTATATGAGGAACTTCCTGCTGCGGTTCATGGTCACTCCACCAGGGGAATGGCCACTTTGGTTGCTTGTTTCAGAAATGTTTTTGCAGCTGACATGTAGCTACAGACACATGGAGCACTGTCCAAACCTTCACTAAACATTACAGGCTGGACATAGTCTCTCGTAGGTGTGTGGTTTTTGGGCTTGTGGTACTGCAAGGTCTGCTGTCCTGAATACATGTCAGAATGTAACCGCCTCCCATTTGGTGTTTGGGACTCTGTGAGTATTGTTCCAAAGGTGTGGATTAATGGAGGAGATATCCTCGAAGATGATAGAACAGTTACGTACATACTGTAACAGTAGGGCTTGGAGAGCATCTCCTCCATTAGTTCATGCTATCCCTCCCTCTGTCCCCCGTAAGGACTCCTCCTCAAATGTTGATTTCTGTGCTATGTATACAACGTGGAAAAGTTCCGTGCTTATATTAAACAAAGTATGTAGGCTTTCCACTTGGTGCACCAGGGGTTAAATGTAGTTTTTAAAATGTCTGAATAAATTGGAGAGCAAGAGACAAGAAGCTTCCAAGACTACCTGCTTGGAGTGGTCCCGGGGGAATTACCTTCAAAAGGCATCAGCGTCAAGTCGAGGAGACTAGGTTCCGTCCTGGTGCTTCTCCTTATCTTTCTTCTTATGGTGGCCCTCAGGGGAAGTTGAAGCCTGACAGAGCTTTTTAACTCCTTCTCCATGGAGGTCATTTTCTTTTTAAGGATGTGGGCCTCCAGGGACTGCTGCCTCCGTCTGCGGGTGGCTGCATTGAACTTCAGGCAGTGCTGGCACTTCTCCACGGGGTGATCAGGGCCCAGACAGAAGAGGCACTGGGAGTGACCGTCCTTGTGCGGGAGTTGGGTGCCACATGAGTTGCACTTATTCTTGTGCTCGGAGGGTGTAGGGGACGACATACACCACCGAAAAACTGACTAAAAGTCGAATTAAATTGAGAAAAAAATGACAGTAGAACTACCAACGACAGACTGACGAGCAGTGAACTTTACTGCAAGGCGCTTCCACGAGCTAACGGCAAGAAAGAACTGGAAGGTGGGCGTTGGGGACCGCCCCTTTATCAGGGTTCGACAAATCCTATCGCCCGACGTCCCGGGCTACCAGATACAGTGCAGGGACAAGCACTTTCTGTTGTGCCACCTGTCCACGGGCTAGCACTGATTTAAAAATCTTTGCTGCAGTTCTACCTTCCACCAGTAGGGTGCTCACTGCTTGGCTGTGCACCTGCTGGTCGGGAACCGAGCAGTGAGTGTATGAGCTTGCCTCAGCCTATGGAAGCCTCACGGAAGTGGCATCAGGAGCGAGCGCCGGCAGCGGCCCTCGCCGGAGGAAAACGGAGGAGGAGCAAGCTGTCGGACTTGGCAGGCGTGGGGCCAAATGAGGAAGACAATCTTGAACTGTAAGTGATACAAAGAATGCCCATTGGCGGCGGTGGTGATTTGGCGGCGTGAAGTGGAGGCAGTGTAAAGGCGTTACGTGCGTTAGAGCCCTCATTCACTGTCTGTTGGAGGATACTAGAGGATACACAAATTAAACAGTCCGTTGTTGTGGATATGGGGAGTGGGACTGCAAGTGCGACCTTTCTTTGTGTGTGTGGTGGACTTGACTACTGGAAAACAATTTAAAACTGAATTGAGGAGGGTTGGTGAGAGTGAAGAGCAGGGAGGAGGAAGGCAGGAGCTAGGAGGACTGAGGTGGGGGCAAAGTGGCTGAGCACTGTTGACTGCACACAAGTGTATTAGTGCAGCAGACAAGCAAGCCATGCCAGTTTTGCCAAAATTAATGAAGAAGAGACTAATCTGAGTAAATAAGGTGTGCAGGCAGGGTAAATAAAATATTGAGAAGGGTTAGGTTGGGCATAACAGGGTGAAAGCAAACCAAGGCGCTTATAAAATAAATTAAGTAGGCAGTATAGTGCAGTGGTCTAAGGCTCTGAGCTGCAAATCTGGTGACATCCAGCAGACCAGACCTGGGTTTGAATCCCACAGCTTCCACTTGCATACTGCCTGAGCAAATCACTTAACCTCCTTGTGCTCCCAGGTCACTTAGCTTAGTGTGTTATACCTGGTTAAACAACTAAAAAAATAATTGAAACAAGGAGAAAAGGAAACAAAACAGAAACTTGGGAGGGGGGACTGTCTGGTACTGTCTGCCATCTGTGACAACTGAGAACTAGCAGCAGCGTAAAGTGTCACTGACTACAGAAAATAAAAAGGAAGAAAGCAAGGGCAGGGGACTACTGCTGTGGGGCCGGGAGCTTTGTGTTGCCCAGTGCCCACCAGTAAAAACAGCAGTTTATTTGACTACTAGCTGCATAAACAAAGAAAAATAAAATAATAAAAAGCAAAAAAAAAAAAAGAAATAAGGAAGAGGCTGGTGGGTTGTTGGGGAGGAGGCATGAATATAGAGTTGTGTGTAAAGGAGTGAAGGAGGAGCTTGGAGAGAGGGGTTAAGGAAAGGACTGACTTGAGAAAGTTAGTAAAAAAAAAAAAGATAGTATAGTAAGAAATGAGCCTATAACTCAAACTGTGTGTGGTGGGGCTATGCAATGGGCTTGGTTGGGCTGTTGGGAGAGATTTTGTGAAAAGGAGTGAGGACCCAGTGTCCTGCAGCCAGTTAGTTGGCTTTTGGCTTGAAGTACCCAAGAAACAAAAAGAGAAATATAGTAAAAAATATATATAATACAAGTGTAAGTAATAGTAAAATAAGGAGCCTAACTGGGGGTGGGCTTGGGCTGTGGGAGAGAGGGCGTGGTGACTGTGTGGAGAGTGTTCTGCAGCCAGCTGCCTGGCTTGTTACAGGACAAGACAACTTGCAGTGTATAGAAAGAAAAACCCAACCCATGAGCCTACCAGTGAAAAAAGGACACACAGACACCAGTGTTTAAAATAAGTTTATTATTATTGGTTCCATTAGTCTTTAAAAAAAAAAAAGTGACCACCAAATTTATATGGACAATATGCAGACGAACAAAGCCAAACAACAAAGTCTCTTGTCTCTCTGGTCACCAGCAGCACCATCTTTTACGAGACAAACACAGTCTGGTACTACTTCCACAGATAAAAGTCATGAAACTGAATCTGCATCTGTGGTTCTGGATATAATTGCTGACCAGGTACTTGATGTAAACAGAGAAGCCTAGTAGCCTTATCTCAAAAGCCCTGTGTCACTTGCTAAGAAACGTAGTTTACTGCTTGATAATGAGGTGGCAGTTGGGAGTAGTAAAGACAAGAAATATGACCAAGAGAAAAGGGCCAGACTATTTCAGTGTCATTGGCTGTCCACTTATAAATGGTTGAGATACGATGATAAAAAGGGGCTTATGTACTGCACACTATGTGAAAGGTATCCCAGTATTGCAACTCCAGCATTTTCAAAAAAAACAAATGTCTTTGCCACAGGCTCTAACAACTTTCGCATTGAGTCACTACGTGCACATGAAAAATCCAATCCACATGTGCTATGCCAGAATCAACATATTCTGGAAAGTGGCCAACGAGCAGTATGTTGTGAGATTAGTGAGTCACCACTTTACAAGCCTTTGCACAGTTGGAAGAGGCCACAAAAGCAAAGATGAGGCGCCTGTTTAACACAGCGTGTTCCATAGCCAAAATCTTAGCCCTTTCTCAGACATGGAGTGGCTCTGTGAATTACAGGAAAAAAATGGCATTAAGCTAGGTTCTAATTATACTAACGATAAGCGAGCCAGGGACTTTTGCAGTGCTATTTCAGCAGTGATATCCAGAACCCAGATGCAGACTCTTGCTAATGTTAAGTATGTGACAGTTCTTGCTGACGGCAGTACTGATTACAGTATAACTGAGTGGAAAATGTTTTCTTAAGGTTTGTTGAACCTAATTCAAAACAGGTGCATACATTGCTTATCCAAGCTATGCCACTGGAACATGCACATGCAGAAGGTGTATTCCATGCAATATCAACTGCACTGGAGTCAGTAAATCTTCCTCTCAGTAATCTACAAAATGTTAACAATCCAGGACCGCTTCTTATTTCAGCAAATTTTGATGGGGCCAGTGTCATGATGGGCGAAAGAGGAGGAACCATAGCAAAGTTGCGGGAACACTGCCGTCCTGAAATAATTGCGATGCACTGCGTTGCCCATAAGCTAGAGCTGGCAGTTCTTGATGTGTTAAAAAAAAATCCATTTGTATCAAAGCTGGAAAGTACTCTCAAAGGAATATTTAAATTTTATCACTATAGTCCCAAAAAAATGAGAGAGCTCCAAGAAATTGCTAACGTGATGGATACTGATCTGGCGCACTTTACTGCAATTAAACAAGTGAGATGGCTTGCCAGTAGGTCACGTTCGGTACATGCAGTTCAGGTTAACCTACCCACTGTTGTACAACACCTACATGCATCTTTGACTGCTGGTGGTGGTGAAAGTTCAAAAACAAAGAGCCTCTTAAAGAAACAGAGTGTGCAGTTTGTAAAGCTATCCATATACTGCAAGATTTCCTGCCAATACTAAAAACCTGTCACTGCAGTTTCAACGAGATGACATAGTAATACTGGAAGTTCCACAGCTTGTTGAGACCTGCCTACTCCAGCTTATGGAACTGAAAACCATGCCAGGGCAATACATGGCAGCTTTCCTCAGCCATTACCAGACCAGAACAGAAATGTATGGAATATGTTGTGACAAAGAGAGGAGGGAGGAGAAGACTGTTCATTTCCCATTCAGAGGCAACTGCCCAGAAATCAATTTTGTGACAGATGGACAACTGCAGACTTTAATAGATGCAGCATAATGTATATTGACAACAGATTTAAAATTTCTCAGAGGTGCCTCTCAAATGGTTCAACTGCTTAGATTTTAAGCAGTTTGATCTGCCAAGAGACCAACTAGCGGTGTTTGGGCCTCTGAACTTGCAAACCTGGCAGAATATTTTCACTTTTTACGGAGGCAGCAGGAACATATAAAGTCAGAGTATGCTGCATTTAAAACAATATTGAAATCTGCCATTGAAAAACCCTATTTGCAGGTATATACCAGATTACTAAAAGAAAAACACCCCAGATTATACACATTCTTGACTTAGTTGAAATACTCATGGCAATGAGTGTATCGACTGCAAAATGTGAGAGGTTTTCTGTTCAGAACCTAATCAAAACAAAAATCAGGACAAGGCTGGCTGATGATTCACTACAGTCTCTCCTGCAGATAGCAGTAGAAGGTCCTGAACTGCATGACTTTGATCCGGATCCAGCAATTAACCACTGGCTGCTCTCTGTCCAGGCACTCGACATGTTCGTGGGCATGCTGTTGCTGCTGATACATTATCTTCTGGTTTAGCTGCTTCTGCTGCTGATGATCTTCTTGATGCTAGTACTCCTGCTCCCAGTGCCCATCATCTTCTTCCTGGCCTAGCCCTTAATCACCATTTCATGTTCTTCTCAACCAGCGGCCTAACTGGTTTGGCTTGTCCTTAACTAATTCTGTATCATTTCTCCAATCTCTTCTAATACAGACTTCTGCCTGGGGTGTCTTAGTGTCCGGCCTGTACTACCCTGGCCTGTATTAACAAAAAAATATATGAAAATATTGTTTTTCCTGATTTATGAAGTTCTTCTACATCTCTCCATCCATCCTATGAAATAATAGTACAACATAGAAGCCCTGCCACACAGCCACACCATTTAACTTATTTCTGTTAAGTCGGTTTAATATTTCAATTGAAATGTACTGGACTACCACTCGGAACTCGAGGACTACCATTTTTGTCAAGGCCACTTGTCCTGGACTACCATGAGATTTTAAAATTTGTCGATCCCTGCCCTTTATACTGACGCCGCATGACGTCTGTCATCTGACGTGGGGGCAGTCCCCCGCCAGAGACAGCTAGCTAGAAATTTTTCCGTGGGGTCCTGATGCCTGCCGGCATCAGTCCTATATGTAATTACCTACTGCAAGAGCCTCTCTCAAAGATCTACTGTTATGGTAAGTTCTTGCGTAACTGTACTTTTCTACAGTGCATTAAAACCTAAGACAATGGGCTTTGGTGTCTTCAAGGACAGTATGTTGGACAGATCTACAAATACAGGCCTTTGCAATATAGGCAAGGCAAAGTTTATTTTTCAAGGTGCCCAATCCCAGAGGCTCTAGGCGCCGTGCAAATTAAATACAATCTAATCATAAAACTACTACACAGACATACATAAACACTAAAATAGTCCAGATTTCTATAACAGTTAAAATACAGTAGTATGAGCATACGAATATATGAATGTGCCAGCAGAAACAGACCACCCGGTCTATTTAAGTCTGCTCGAGTGTGCAGCCAACACCCCTAGTTTGCAGCTTCCTCAACCCCCCTCCCTTTTGTCATCTCACTGCCACCCCCCACCCTCACTCTCCCCTGTCCCATGCCCTTTTGAAGCTGTTCACAGATTTACATGATACCACCCATTCTGGTAGGGCGTTCCATTTTGCTACCACCCTCTCTGTGAAATAGTGTCTCCTCATTTCCTTCCTAAATCTTCCCCCTCCATTCTTAGCCCATGCCCCCTGGTGGCCCTCCCCCTCCTTAACTTAAAGACCCTATCTGCCCCATCCTTATTGATTCCCCTCAGATGCTTGAGTGTCTCTGTCATGTCCCCCCGTCCCTTCTATCCTCCAGGGTGTACATGTTGAGGTCTCCCAGCCTGCTGTCAGTCTCTCCCCTCCAGTCTACATATCATCTTTGTTGCCCTCCACTGCACCCCCTCCAGCAGCCTTATATCACGTTTTAGGTATGGCCTCCAAAAGTGCACAAAATACTCGAAGTGTGGCCTTACCAGCGACCTGTAGAGGGGCAAGATCACCTTACTTCGCCTGGACGAAAAACCCCTCGCTATGCACCCCAGCATTTTGTTCGCTTTTGCAGCTGCTCTCCTGCACTGGGCAGTGTTGTTCATGGTCCCCGGTATCATTACCCCAATGTCCTTCTCCTCTGTGATCTCCAGCTTAACCCCCGCCAGCCAGTAGTCTCTCCTTGGGTTCTTCAGCCCAAAGTGCATAACCTTACACTTCTTTGCATTGAACCCCAGCTGCCACCTCTCTGACCACTTCTCTAGCTTACTTAGGTCCCCCTGCAGCTGCTTCCACCCCTCCTCTCCATCCACCACTGCTCTGATTTTGGTGTCGTCAGCAAACAGACTTACCTTGCTCACCCCACCATGTCCAGTGTTTGATATGAAGAGCCCAAACAATACTGGCCCCAACACAGAGCCCTGTGGTACCCCACTTGTCACTGGCCTTGGAGTTGAGAGCCCCCCTTCTCACCACCACCACCCATTGCAGCCTCCTACTCAGCCAGCTTGTACTCCAGTTTATAATTTTTGTCCCTAATCCTACACCAGTTAGCTTCCCCCAAGCCGCCCATGAGGCACCGAATCGAAGGCCTTGCTGAAGTCCAGGTAAAGAACATCCACCGCGTGACCCTTATCCAGTTCACCTGTCACCCAGTCATAATATTGTATCAGGTTGGTTTGACAGGACTACCCTGAAACAAACTCATGCTGCCTCACATGCTGGAGGCCATTGTCCTCCAGGTACGACACCAGTCTTTCCTTTAGTATCGTTTCCATGAGTTTGCACACTATGGATGTGAGACTTACCGGACGATAATTACCTGGTTCATCCCTTGGCCCGCTCTTGTGTAATAGCACTTCATGTGCCATCCTCCAGTCCATTGGCACACATCCCGACTCCAGGGAAGTGCTGTACAGATCCGCCAGCGGCTCTGCCAACACCTCCACCATCTCCCTCAGCACCCTGGGGTGGATACCATCCAGCCCTGGTGCCTTGTCTACCTTCAGTGCCCTCAGTCCCTCTAGGACTCTACTTGCCTCAATTCTTCCATCTGTCGCCTCATCTCTTCCTGTCCCCACCCTCCCAGCCCATGCTGGTAGCGGTCCTCCCTTTTTTCCTGTGAACACGGAATAAAAGTATTTGTTCAGTGCTTCTGCCTGCTCCTCCGCCTTTTCTGGCCACTCCCCACCCCTTTTTATCCTCACTATTGTCTCCTTGCACTTTCTTTTCTCCCTGATTTATCTGAAGAAGTCTCCCCCCCTTCCCCCTCCCATTAATTCCCTGTGCTAGTCTCAGCTCCCTCTGGGCCTTGGCTTCTCTCACTTTTCTGGTCACCTCCCTGGACCATCTTGCATATTCCTCCCTGTCCACTTCCTTCCCTGTCCTCCTAAACCTCTGGTGAGCCACTCGTTTTGCCCTCACCACCTCCACAACTTCGCTGTTCAACCAGCATGGTTTTCTTGCTCTGCTTCTTTTACTCTGTGCCTTGGTGCAGGCTTCTGTTGCCTCTGTAGCCCCCCGTTTAATAATGTCCCATTTCAGCTCCATGTCCATCTCATGCCTTTTGCCCTCCAGTTTCCCTTTCACTACCTCCTGCATCCTCCCAAAGTCCACCCCCCCCCCCCAAGTTTACCACCCAAGTAACTGGTTTCTCTGGCTCCCCACACATCGTGATATTAAACCACACTGTTTGGTGATCGCTGTCGGATAGTGGGTCCTCTACCTTTATTTCCCTCACTGCCTCCCCATTTGATAATACCAGATCTAAAGTGTTCTTTAGCCTAGTAGGTACAGTAACCAACTGTGTCAGGAGACTTGCTCCCTAGCACTAGAGGTGACCGGAATGCTCCAGTCAACCCCTGGCAAGTTGAAATCCCCCACGATGACCACCTTTCCTTTTCTACATACCTTTTTGATTTGTTCCGCTAGCTCCCTGTCAAGCTCCTCAGACTGGGACGTCGGCCTGTATACCACCCCAAACCTTAGTTTCCTACCCCTTGAGTCTAGGAGCTGCAGCCAGATTGCCTCTGTTCTCCTTTCTTGTCCCTCATCCCTTGTGCATTTGATCCTGTCCCTCACATAGACTGCCACCCCACCCCCCTCTCCCCTCCTTACGGTCCTTCTTCTTGTATAATTTGTATCCTGGGATTGCCAGAGCCCAGTGCTGGTGCTCAGTTGCCCATGTTTCTTCTGTGACAGCTGCAATATCTACCCTCCACACTGCTAAGAGTGCCTGTAGCTCAGCAGATTTGTTTCCTAGGTTTCTTGCATTCAATGAGACCACCCTCCCAATGCCCCCTTCCTTCACTAGCCTCCATCCTGCTCCTTCACTCCCTCCTTTTGCCCCCGAGTCTTCCTCGTTAGCCTGGAGGGTAGGCTGTGACTCACTCTGTCGGATCCCTGCCTATCTGCTGTCCACTTGCCATCCCCCATCTAGTTTAAATCCGCCCTTGTCGCAATATACCTCTCCAGTCTTTGCTTTAATACCGTCTTCCTCTCCCCACTCAAGTGCAGCCTTTCCCTTGCAAACAGATTGTTATTATCCCAGGTACCTCCCCAGCTGCCCACAACCCCATACCCCTTAGTTCGACACCATTCTATCAACTCTGTAATCCTCTCCTTTCTCGCTGTGCTTGCGCAGGGTACTGGGAGTACTTCTAAGAAGGCCACAGACTCCCTAGTCTCCTCGCAGAACCTTCCCACTTCCTCAGTCCTCTCCCTTGTTACCTCCACTGTTTCCCCTGCTAGGTCATTTGTCCCCACATGTACCATAATGTGTGGTTTCCTTCTACTCCTCTTTACGCACCGTAGGATTGCCTGTCCTGCCATGTCTGCTTTTAAACCTGGTATGGACTCCACCCATATCCAAGTGTGCCTCTCCCCTTTGCCACCCCATCTGATATCCTTGAGTATGGAGTCCCCCAACACCAGTACACCCCCCCCTCCTCTTTCCTTGTGCCCATCGCCACCCAGGTTCTCATTTTTGGAGCCACTCAAGACCGCGTTTTTACCATGTGCCCCAGTATCTTCCCCCGTCCCTCACAATTAAGACCCCTCCCTCTCCACCTGTTTGACTGCCAACCTCCCTCTCCCTTCTCACCTCTGCGAGTATTATCCCTTCCCCTGTCACACCATGCTCAATCTTTCCACTGGTAATGCCTCTCATGCCCTCTTCTTTGTGAGTGCTATCCCTTGTGCAGTCACCTCCTGCATCCTCCTTCCCACGTGTTTTGCTAGTGAAGTAAACCTGTTCCCTATCCCCTTTGCCTTACTTCGTAATTTCTCTTTCTTCCTGCTACTCCTCTTTTTCTAGGTTCTACTAGAGTCCCCCTTTCATCAGCTGGCTTCCTATCTAGTTTGCCCCCTTCCCCCTCCCTTGACCCACTGTTCCTTCTCTGTGGTGCCCCCACAGTACTGTCAGATGTCAGCCCTGGTACCGATGAAATCCTCCCCTCATCCTTCAACCTCCCTAGCTCCCTGCCCAGCCACTGAACCTCTTCCTCGAGCCTTCTTAGCCTGTGGCATATTGGGCACCCTCCCAGCCTCCACAGTATATTCATCTGCATTGCTGCCCCACAACCATTGCACCCAACAATCCTACCCATGGTCTACACTACCTACACAGCCTCTGCACACTAACTATCCCTACAGCAAGTATAAGTAAGTAATCCTAGCACAGCCTCTAACAAAAATACCTGATATATTCCAGTGGAAGCCCCCCACAATATCCACCTGTCACACTATCAGCAACTCACTGTGGATGCTGTACTCCTATTTGAGACCTATGTATGCTTTTTCCCTGCCCTGTGGCTGCATTTATGGATGGAAGTAAATGAACTGCACCTGAAGCCCCTTCCTCTAATTGCAGGGCAGGTGTTCCCCTATATATGAGTTGTGATCCAGGGTGGGATTAGGGCCCACACCTCACTCTCACGAGAGTGTATCAGCCCTGTGTCTGCCCCCCACTGCACCTCCAAGCACTGCAACCTCCTCTGGAGGAAGGTTCCACACAAACACTTTATTAGACAAGTCACACTACTGAGCTAAAGTTCACAGGCTGAAAAAGAATGTAATGCTTATCCAGCAAGTAAATCCTTTCCCCAACTGCTCAGCAAAAGAAGGTTCAGACAACCTCTGCCAGACCCCAACTGCTTCTGCAGTTAAAAGACCTCCAATACAATGTCCAACACACAGAAATGGCAGCTAAAAAAACTACTTCAAATCAACTTAACAAATGCACTCAGCAGCTAAAGGCCCTTTCTAAATTCTCTCCTCTAGCTGAAGACTGAATAAGATGGCAGTTAACCATCACTTTCTGACACCACTAATCCCTGTAATATGATGCCTGCACTTACAGGCCAGAGAGCAACATTTAAACACACAGTCACCAATTTGTCTACTACACTACCTTAATCCTGCCCAAACCTAATTTTAAAGCACAAAAAAGGCAGTTAGGAACAGACCTCAAATACGATGTTCAACACACAGAAATGGCAACTAAAAAACTACTTTAAATCAACTTACAAACACACTCAGCAGCTAAAGGCCCTTTCTCTCTCTCTCTCTCTCTCCTCTAGCTGAAGAACTGTATGTAGGGCTCGCCTATCATTAAAAGGCTCTCCCAGAAGTAGATATTAAGACATTCAAGTTAGTATTAAATGGCTTGGGAATGCCCATTTCCTTATGGTGGGTCCCGAGGCTGGTGCAAAGAGTATTGGTCCTGAGTTCAGCTACATACAATGTCTAATACTACAAAGAAAGCTGAATTTGGGCAAGTAAGCAGTTTTGGAAACGGGTACTAAAACTGCTATAAATTTTTCTTGTCACAGGGTAAAAGGACCCTGTCCCATTTGTTTTGGAAAAAGTGTTTAAATGCAAAGATCTGTATTCTTTCCTTTTTTCTCTTCTCTGTCTGGTTACGCAACCAAATTTTCTTGTCAGACCTTGGACTTGATCAACCCAAACAGTCTCACAATCCTTTGCCTCTCACTGTCTCCTCTTGCTGTCTTTCTTCCTTGTATATCTATATCTGCTAATATAAAATATATGGAGAAGCAATATATGGAAATGAAACTGATAATGGGATCATTTTTGTTTAGAAAATATGGTGTTACTGTTGAAATGTATATGTAATAGATAACCCACTCTTGGGTGTGCGGTCTCGCGCTGATACACGCATGCCTTGGTGTGCTCTGTACGCACGAGGCCACAAGCAGAGTGCATCAACCACCCAAGGCGTGCGTATATCAGAGTGCGACTGCACATCCTAGAGTGGGTTATCTATCTTATAAAATGGCAAAATAGTTTTTAGAGGGGGTAAAAGTGCAGGTGTGCGGTCGCGCTCTGATATATGCACGGTCATGTGATGTGTTTTATACAGTCAGAACACTGGATTTGTATTTGGATGCCCATTTTATAAATATGTGTGTGTGTGTGTATATATAATATATAATATTTATTCATGATTTGAGATATGTGAACACTTGCATGTTACCATCCTTTACAAGCATCCTGTTCTAGCAAAACATTTTGTTCTCATCAATTTCGGGCAGGATCTGCTAGAACAGTGAGCTTCTTGAAGTCCCCACAGCAGCTGCAAAAGGCTGAGACATTTGTACTCAAGTAACCTGTACTTTTCTACTGTCATCTCTCATGAGACACTCTCCAGGATTGAGTCCCATGGTGGTGTGTAAAAACACACCATACTGGAACAGTGCACAGCGGGAGGGAACAGAACAAAATTGTTACAGTGCAGAAGGGTGCCATGTAAAGGCACCTCTGGATAGGTGGAATGAAGATAGTGAGAGATCTGTTCCCCCAGCTACAAGGGATTAAAAACATGCCCTTACTGTATGGAAGTTGGATTCATGGATTTGGAGGGCTCAGAACAGATTTGAAAGGGGATCTCCCAGAGGGCTCATGAATTGTGGTAAACCAGGAGATATCTGGTCACACCTGAGACAGAAGCCATTTTGATGTCCTCTGGCTTATGATAGCCAGGGTAAGCTGTGATGAAGAAGCTGAACCCCGAGGCAAGCCAGCCTTCGAGCTACCTGTCAGCTAAGTGTACACTACACCTGCTTCCAGGCTAGGTGCAAGGAAGCCGACAGAGCAGTCTACTGCCGGGATCCACACACAGTAACAGTGCAAAGACTTGTGATTGCCAAAGTTCAAGCTGTTGCCCGAGTTGTAATTCCTGAGCCAGCTTGAACTGCCAGTTGTGAGAACAAGCCACTGTGGAAGCCAGGGTTCGACAAATCCCATAGCTCGACGTCCCGGGCTACGAGATTGCAGTTAGGGACAAGCAGTTGCTGCAGAAGCGTTTGTCCACGGACAAGCACCGGTTTAAAAAAAAAGACGTTTTTGCTGCAGTGCCAGGTTACTCCACCAGGGGAGTTCTCTGCGATGTAGAGCCTGGCTGTCTCTGGGGCTGCGTCGTGACTCCACAAGGTGCTCGCCACAAAATGCGCCAGGCGGGGACATCGCTGAGAACGGGAGCATGTCACAGCGGAGGAGCCAATCATCAGACTGGTCCAACTGGTAGGCGTGGGATCCAAGAACAGATCAGGCAGAGAATGGTGAGGGCCATCCATCGGCAGCGTGACTTGGCGGAGTAATCGGTGGCGTGCACGCTCACTTCCTCAGCTCAGTCTAAGGAGAAAGGACATGCATGCTTCTCCAGGTTGGTGTGGACTGGGCTTTACTTTAGTCAGGGCACTGGTGCAGAAATCGCTGTCTGACTGCTACACTTGCCGCTGCCATTAAAAAACAACTAATTTTGAAGCTGCAAAATAGGGGAGCAAGAGATCAGAGGACAACAGTTGGGGACTAGGGAAGGGTGAGACTTGGTGAGCCAGGGAAGGAAAAGGGCAGAAGCGGGAGCCACCTGCATGAGTCAGGCTGGATTGCTGCCAACTTCCAGTGTGTCTGAGCTCAACTAAAATCTACCCCATAGGACAGAATGAAAAAAAAAAATAAAAATCAGAAAGGGTTGGATGATCAGTAGTAAATAAAACAGTGGACTGACCGAACAGCAGCATTGAAGTAAAAGTAAAGGGGGAGAACTTGAAGAGCTGAGTGGTGAATTAGCTAGCACCAGAACAGAACTGAGAGAGAAGGAAAGACCATATTAAAAGAAAGCAGACAAAAAGGAGGCTGGGGTACAATTATTTAAGAAGGGAGGAGAGGAAGGATTAAGAGACTGAGTGGACAAAAAAACAGCCTAGTAGGAGTCAGCTAAGAGAGACTCAAAACAGAAGGGTCAGTGAAATCAGAAATCAATGAATAAGAAATCTGAGACTGATTGATGCCCTAAAAAAAGTAATAAGAGGGCAAAAAAACCAAAAAAACAACAACAGACTTGCACTGCAGTGTACAGGATAACCGAACAACTTGGCTAAAAGGATCCCAATAGAGTGAAAATCTTAGTTGAATAAAAACAGACTAGTAGGAGAAATAAACAGACAGGGGCTATGTTGCCCTAAATAAAATTAATAAAGGGGAAAAAAAACAAAGTGTTGCACTGCATAAGTACAGCATAACCATAATCATATCTGAAGAAAGTTGGCAAATAGGTCAAACTTCACTTTCTTTTATTAGACTCCTAAGAGACTGAACAAACACCAGCCAAGCAAGAAGAAATAAAAGTGTGAGGGGCTGGCGGGGGGCTTGCTTTTTGTGGTGTAAGAAAAATAGTAAAGAGCAAAACTGTTAGCACTGCTGCCTGCTCTAGTACACCATAAAGTTGGCAAAAGGAGGAACCCAAGGAGTGGGACATTTCATTCTTTAATTCTGGTGTGTGTGGGACTGGCAGTGCTGGCACCACTTGACTCAAACTTAAAATCACTCCACCTGTACTTAACAGTAACATTTAAACATACATCTTCATCTTTACTGTTTACTATAGCCTACATCTATGCAGTATTAATGATACAGCACCACAATTATTTACTTTGTTGCTATATAACTGTTTCCTTAAAATGCAGCCTTTCGACCATTGGACTACCACTTAAAATAGTGGGGCTACCATTTTTGGATAGGCCAGTTGTCCTGGACTACCACGTAAATTTGAAATTTGTCGATCCCTGGTGGAAGCAGAACCTGGACTGTTTAAGTGGAGTTGATGGACAAGATTTGAACCTGCAGCTTTGGACTGATCTGAGACTCTGTGACTATGTTGATGGCTAAATCATAATCCATATTTTTGCTTGCCAATCAAGGAGAAGAATGGAAGATACCAAGATTACTTGTTACAGCAATATAGACTGGGACACATTTTGAATTCTCACTCTTTTTTTCCCCTCTCCAGGATTGAGGCAGCATCAGAAAGGGTATGACTTCGGGACACGTGTCAATCAATTGTAATGCTGTGTGGTAACCTCTGATTTCCATCTCTTTCTTTACTCTCAGTGTATTCAAAATAAAACCTGAATAGTTGAAAAGTTCATGTCTCAGTGTCTTACTTGTGTCCATGGTGTTTTTTATGAGTTGCTAGTTGCTTGCCACAATTGATTAAGAGCTTATGTATATCCACAAGGGGGGGCCGGGTTATTGTCACGTCTTGGTAAATCTCTACCATGAAAGCCAGCCTCATAATCACAAAAAGGAGCAAGCTTCCCTACAGACCTTCTGCTTCAGGAAGGGTTTCACCAGATATTGTGCAGTTGAATCTAATATATAATATATGCATTATATATCCAGCCCTGTGCCTTGCCTTGTATGCCTGGGCTGGTCTTATTCCCTGGTTCCCCATGGTTGGAGGTCCTCAAAGTCCGATTTCCTCTCTGAGAACTGAGGAGTGATGGGGCCGCTCATGTTTATATAGTCGCTGATGCATGAATTCATCATGGGTGGCCTTAGGCTGGCAAAAGTGTCTGTGTAGTCCTAGTGCCTGCTGTCCATAGTTATAAAGGAGTGGACTAATGAAGGAGACTCTCATGAAGATCTGCTGTTACAGTAAGTGCTTAACTGTTCAGAGCAACTGCAGATTGTGAGGGGTGAAGATGGCAGCAGATTACGAAGCCACAAAGTTGACTTTGCTAGGCAGCAATCAGTGGTGTATAAGTCTCGTGCTGCTTACCAAATAGAGCCAGGAAGGCTCTGGGGATCCGGGCACGCACACACACACACACACACACACACGACTAGTTTATGGGTTTTTTTTTGGAGGGGAGGCAAAGCCGCCCCGAGCCCCCGTTCTCACTGCTACAAGTAATGTATTACTACTATTCCTAATATCTACCAGTAGAAAGTGACCTTAAGAAGACACTTAAGTCTTGTCAGTGATGACGCTCTATGCTCAAGAATTTTAGCTGTCACATTTCTGTCCCTCAAAAACTGCAGCCAGGCCAACTGTTCTTGGAGTGTCACAAAAACATGGCCTGCTTTTGTTGTTCGCAAACTCATTTTCATGATAGAAGACCTACATTTTTGTGCATCTTGGTTGGTCACAAAAGCAGCTAAACGGGACAATTTTGAGCATTAAAAACAAGACACCTTGGAGCTTGGGTCTAAAACCTGAGTGGTCAACAGAGTAGGATGTGTATATATATTAATGAAAATAGGCTGAGTGTCTCAAAAACAGGGCCTGATTATTGTGACTCACAAGCCTGTGTTTGTGAAATACAACTTCTGTTTCAGGAAACTTTGGTCACGGCTGTGGGGGAAAATACAGACGGCATTGCAGGGCCATGTGCAAGGTTGTGCCTGACAGCTCAGCTGCTTTGTGTATAGCCCACAGTGCTCTGTGC
Source organism: Neoceratodus forsteri (assembly GCA_016271365.2). Taxonomy (NCBI): domain Eukaryota; kingdom Metazoa; phylum Chordata; order Ceratodontiformes; family Ceratodontidae; genus Neoceratodus; species Neoceratodus forsteri. The sequence goes on along the minus strand of CM028131.1, from coordinate 1,392,931,635 downwards.
AACACAAGACACAGGCCTAGGGCTGTGCTGACTGGGCAGCTACTTTTGTATGCAAAAAGCAAGCTGCAGGTCTGGAGCCATGACTAGAGATGTACCTGCTTTGAGGATTGCCCACAGCAGGACCATACGCAAAGTAAGCTACAGGTCTGGGAAGGTACTGAAGCGTGCATATGAAAAGCAAGCCAGATCTGAACGTATTTAGTGGTGCAATATGCTTTATGGCCAGCTTTGAAGCAAGTTACAGTTTCCTGGGTCATATCTGACAAGGTCACCTGTTTGGCATATGACAAAGCAAGTTAGTATGGTTATGAAATAGAAGGGCTAGTAGCACCCGTTGCACTGAACATTCCGAACATAAACCACACAGACCCAAGATATTGTAAGTGCGGTCTTGTTATATAAAAGCTTAAAAACACATTATCTGACAAAAAGACAAAACAACTAACATTTCTCCTAACGTGCTGCTAGGCTTCTTCAGAGTTATATATCTAAAAAATACAGAAAGTTCATTGGGGAAAAAAACTGTTAATGCACTAGTTAGGGCTAATTATTCAAGCAAAACAAGTAAAGATTTGTGATGTTAGGGTGTTTTTGAACTCCAGCTTTGCCCACCTCCATGCTTCACCCCAGTGAATCCCACCGAACGGCATGTTGAAGCAAAACCCAGGCATATTACGTACTGTATGTTTTAACATGTTTGAAATCTGGATTGTGCTGTGGCATTCAATTTGCTGGGGTTCAGTAGGGTGATGCATGTCAATTGGTGGAGTTATGGTTCAGAAAACCCTAACATCGCACTTCCTTACTTTTTTGCTTTAATAATAAACCCTGACTTGTGCATTAATATAGCTTTTGCAATAGATATAATACGTAGTGATGATTAAACAGTGTAAGTGCAGGCATTAGCTTCCAAATCTCTGTCCTCGCCTAAATTTACAGTACCTTATTTAGGAACTGCTCTATCTAAAAGGGATTTATCAATGCACAGAGTCTGCTGATAAAACTCAGTTCAGTTGTTTTCCTGCAAATGTTCTCTGGTTAGGATTTCTTGGTTCTTTTGAGACAAAGTTGGTCATTTTCTTATTTTTGCCAAAGAAACTTGTTTCCCATTGAACTGCTTTTCTCTCTGTGACCGTGACTGTGCAGATGTGTCCCTAACAAATGCAAATATAAACTCTTTAAATTCCACCAAGAAATTTTGCCCAAAACATGGAATATGTTTTGTAAACAAAGGTATTGTTTTTAACCCTCTGTTTTACACTGTATTACTGTGGATAGTGCAGTAAGTAGAGTGGGGTTGTAGTGTCCTCTCTTCAGGTTCTGCTGCCAGATTTTACAACATACAGTACTGTTTTGAAAATCTTCATGTATTGACTGTTTTCTGAAGCTGGTCCAGTTTATCCGGTGTGTTCAAATCCAGAGACCCCTGAATCAGTTCTCTGTGGTACATGTCAGCAATTTGGGGGGATTTGGGAATAGTTCAAGTAGCAGTTCATGTTACGGCTAACACTTTGTACCTATACTTTAAACACGTATAGTAACTTAAGGTCTGAAGGCACACTTGGCCCATCTGCTTCCCCCACCACCACCACCGCTTTATAAGGAGGAACTGACAAGTATGCTGTGCAGACATTTACTAATTTATAGGGATTTGCCACCCACCCTACTACTCTGGGTTCAATGTGATTTCTTAGGTAAGCAAAAGCTGGTCCAGGCTTACCTTGAAGGCATGTAAGAGTGTTCATGTTCACTTTCTCCACTGGTTGACTGTTCCATTGGTTCACCACTCTGGACAAAGTACCTCCTAACATTACTCCTGAATTTGCCATCTATAAACTTCAGGATGTGTCCTCATATGCCACTTGAGCACCCTTCAGTATGCTGAAGTTTGAGATCAGTCCCCCTCCGCCTCCTTTTCTCCAAGATGAAAATGCTAAGGGCCTCCAGTCTTAAGGACTGTAAATTAATGGCATTCTACCCTGTTTTGCGTACCAGTTTTTAAAACAGAATGTCATTTTCATCCTGTTGGTATTATGACTATAATACTACTTCTTCGTGCTATTGTTCTGCTGACCTGCATATGACCCCCCCCCCGCAGCGGGGCCACCATCCACTTATTTTTGGCAGTGCTATACCACAGATCTTTTGGATATTCACAATACCAGATATTGTGATGGAATACCACATTTGGGTGTTTGGTATTCGGGCCACCCATATCGTCTCTACAGGAGAGGTATTCTGCCTCCCGTTTGGCCCCTACTGGAGAGGTTGGAACACATCACCATTTTGGAATTGAGGGCATTGTTTGTTTCCTGGTCCACACTGGTGAACACCTCCCCCCCCCCCAATTCTTTTTCCCCTGTGGTCGCCAGCCCCTGGGAACTCCCTTGGACGTTTAGCACCTTTAGACCCACGCTACCCAGCTTGCTTACTAGTCTCCTATGTGGAACAGTGTAAAAAGCCTTACTGAAATCAAGGTAGGCCAAATCCACTGCTCCACCCTGATCTAAATCCTTTGTCACCCTGTCAAAGAAATCCATCAGATTTGTTTGACATGACAACCCCCTCCACCCCTCCAAACCGTGAAACCGTGCTGCCTTGGGCCTTGTAGTCCACTGGTTTCAAGATACTCCACAATCCTTTCCTTAAGCAATGATTTCATTAACTCTCCCACCACTGATGTCGGGCTGACTGGCCTTTAACTGCCAGCCTCCTCCCTGCTACCACTTTTGTGTAGTGGGACTACATCGGCCCTCCTCCAGTCCTCTGGAACCACTCCTGTTTCCAGTGACCTGTTAAACAGGACTGTTAGATGTGCAGCCAGTATTTCCCTGAGCTCCCTTAATACCCTTGGTGAGGTCTCCTCACCTTTAGATTTCTCCCCATGGGCTCTGAATTGGATCACTCCTTGGATGCAGGTGGACCACAATCAGCTGACTCTGGTCAACCCTCCCTTAGAACAGTGCCCCTGCCAGAGTTCCACAGCCCATGCTGAGGCCCTCAAGACCTAGAACCCCAGCACTTTTTAAAAGGGCCTTGGTGCATCTTGAGAGGTTGCCCTCGTTCTGTGGTTCTACAGGGCCACTAACATATGAGCAAAGCTGTGTATAGGTCAGCACCATTGGTGAGTGATGTAGGGAGTCAGACAAGACCCAGTTCAGATCCTTGTCTCCATCCACGTTCTTCTTAGAGAACAATGAATCATTGCTGATTACACCTGTATCAGCAATTCCCAGTGGAGATGCTTCAGGTGCTTGAGCTACAGACATTTACAAGCCACAATCTGGCATCCTTGCCATTGGGATTCCTAGGAGTTACCAATCCTGACACAGTTGTCATTTTTCCATAGCCTAGAGCGATGGAGGAAACATACTGGGCCTTATGAAGGCGTTCCTCTGCTACTCCTGCCAGTCCTGGGGACCTCCATGTCCGGTATTGTGCAATTACAGGGTCTGGAAGTGATGTACCTCATCCCATCTCATGGCTTTAGGTGCTACAAGCCTTTGCAGGGCTGCAGAGCCTCAGTTAGAACTGATCCCCAGATGCAGAGTCTGCACACACAAGCACTTGGAAGAAAGAGTTTTATCTTTGCGCGCACCCTTATCTGCATTTCTGTACACCAGGCCTACAGCTGTCACCTATGGTTGCAGCTGCAGTCTGTTAGCTGCGGTGCCACAGTGTGAAGCAGTCCGGCAGGCCATCAGCCTTTCTACTCATGGTCTGGAAGTAGCAGTGCACCATTTGAGGGCATCTTATAATGAACTGCAATCTGTTTCCAGGCAGTGTGGTTTCACCTGTCCTGATCGGCAAGTTTGGCCATGCGTAAGGTGCTAAATTCCCATTGCCAGGGGAACCCTCCTGCTCCTGTGCCACAGGAACACCCGTCTGGCCCTTATCAGTCGTGGGTCTCGCCAGACCTGTAAGAGCCCCCGCCCTCGGGTGTTCTTTCCCACACTGAGAGTTGAATGTATCTTGATACTTTCAGGGTTAGCCTGCTCCTCCCTCATGAATAGGAAAGCTTTGGTACTCTGACCCATAAGTGGAACATGATGTAGAAGACTGAGTCAGGGAAGATATGAAAGATACGTACTTCCCATAACTGGTGAGCTTCCTGAATATCTTCTTCATTGAGTACCACACCGGCCTACTGTCTCTGTCTCTTTGGAGCCAGGTCCTCTGGACAGCTCACCCTGTGGCATACATTCTTTGTTTTTTTTTTTTTTTTTTACTTCAAAGTTTCTTCATGGTAAATACAAGATAAGACATAGCAACATCTGTCATAGCTACATTCCAGATGTACTTTTCTTATTTAATCATCTATCACAATATTGACATGCCATTTCTTTTACAATTAGTATTCTAGATATTTCTTTCAACTTAATAAAGTCGCATTCCAAAGTAATGGGAGGTATCTAAGGTACTACACTGCTTTAAGCCATGGGCTACAGTGAGGTGGATACAGTTCTCGCAGTGTGATTCTCTTCTCCGCCACTAGTCATACGAATATTTAATAGTTTCATATCTATGATCCAATACAGAATGTTTCAATAAAAATGTGCTAAACATTGACTTTAACTATAAGAAAACAACAAATATTTATTTTCAAATTAACTTTGCATAGTAACTAACATTGCTTACTAGATTGTTGGAAGTTTTGTTTAGTTGCTTATTTCTCCCTAACTAATCCTTTCTCAACTTAGGTCGACTGTTTCTATTCTGGAATTACTCCTACCCCTTCTTCTTCTTCTGGGTCTCTCCATTGTTCTCTCCACACCTGCCAGGGTCGCCAAAGGTCTTGAAATTTATCTTTCCTAAAATATCTGGTATATGTAATGTTTTCTAAATGCTTTCTTTCATCTACTTTCAATATCCATTGAGCTAGAGTAGGAAGTTCCTGAGTTAGCCATCTGGATGTAATGCATTTCAAAGCGGCTACCAAGATCTGACAGATTTCTACTATCTTCCTTTTTTTACCGGATAAGGTTGGGAGTCCCAGTATTAGATCTTGAAATGTGAATGGGAGAGGGAACCCCCCCCCCCCACCTTTTCCATCACGGAATGTATACGGTACCAGAATGGCTGTAACTTATTGCATCCCGAAAAAATATGGTGATGTGTGCCTAATGTAGCCCCACACAAGCGCCAACAAGCTGATGAGGCCTGTGGATTAAAATGTGCTGTGATCTCCGGGGTCCTAAAAAAGCGTGTAAGTATTTTCCAGTTGAATTCTCGCCAGATTGAGGCCAACGTGACCTGCCAGCCTCTCTGGAGTCTCCAGTTCCAATCTCTCCTTAAAATCACTTCTCTAGACTCTCCCTCCCACCTGATCTGTATATCCTCTAGAGGAGGGGTCTCTCCTTGTTTAATCATGGTTGAGTATAGTATAAATAGATATCTTAATTTATCCTTAATTCTAATCGAGTCCCACCAGTTTGATTCTAAGGGTGTTAATTCTCTATGGATCTTTAATAGATTGTCATCAGTGGTGATGAAATGCCGTACCTGCAGGAATCTAAAAAAGTCTTCGGTGCAAAGTGAGAAACGTTCCTTGAGAGTGGCACAAAGGACACAACCCATCTGATCTAAAAGCTGCCTAAATGTGGTTAGGCCCTTATGTTCCCAATACATATAACCATGATCTGATATGGGTGGGAGAAAACTCACTGTATGTCTGATCAAAGATAGGGGTCCCAAAGTATTTGGGGTATATGACAGCTTACACAGTCTCAACAGAATTCACAAGGAATGTGTGACCCATGGATTTGCTAGTGATGACCATATTTGGGGACTTATCATAGATGTGGATATGGTCCATAATTTAAAATTTCCCATCGAGTGTGCTTCAATAGAGTACCACCCTGAATCTTTTCTTTGCTTGGCCCAGGTGATTAGTTGCACTCCCCTGAGCTGCTAAACAGTAATAATATAAGTGAGGTAAACCCAGTCCTCCCACCTCCCTCGACTATACTAATATTTTATGTGAAATTTGTGGGTGTTTTCCCGCCCAGATAAAATTTAAAGAGCGCTTTAGTTAATTGTTTCCAAAACCCTGGAGGTATGAAAATTGGAAGTGACTGAAAAAGAAATAGCCATCTTGGCAGCACATTCATTTTGATTACCTGAATTTTACCATATATAGTAAGGGGTTGGTAGCAGTTTCCGGTGGGCAAAATCTGCCTGCATGTTGCTATAAAGTTGAGTGACATTGTTATAGAGCAGTCTAGAGGTGTTCACTAAGACTTGTATTCCATGATATCTAAAGGTGTTCTTTTTGGCCCATCTGAAGGGGAAGTTATCTTTAAATTGCTTAGAGGAGGTGCCACTCAGTACCACCGCCTCAGATTTGGCTAGGTTTATTATATATTCGGCTAAAGAGCCAAATCTATCTAAGGTACTCAATAATGGGGGTAGAGAGGTCTGGGGATCTCTTCAAAAAAAAAAAAAAAAAAAATTCTGCATAAAGTGCAAGTTTCTGGTCTATTTTCCCTGCATATACCCCTTAATTTTAGGATTGTTTCATTTCCATATGGCTAGTAGTTCTAAAGATAAGGCAAAAATCAGTGGGGAGAGTGGGCAACATTGCCTCGTCCCTCTGCTCAAGGGTATGCAGTCTGAGAGAAGCCCATTAAGTTTAATTCTAGCCTCTGGTCGATGATATAGGGCATTTATTGCCGTAATAGTTATCCCCTAGCTCGAACTTTGATAGGGTGGAGGACATAAAGTGCCAATCCACCCTGTCAAATGCTTTTTCAGCATCCATACTAATGGCCAACTGAAACAACGGGGAACCTTTGTGAAAAGTAATAATATTTAATAATCTACGAATGTTATCTTGAAGGAATCTTCCCGAGATAAAACAGTTTGATTTTGGTGGATGAGAGGTGAGATACAGGCTTGAAGTCTCGCAGCCAAGATCCCTGTGAATATTTTTAAATCCACGGGTAGCAGGGAAATTGGGCGATATGAATCACACTGTTCTGGGTCTTTGTCTGGTTTTAGGAAAATTGAAATTTTGGCTAAATTCCAGGAGTGTGGAACCGGTTGCTGATGCAGTAGGATTTTGTTACATGTTGCCACCAAATATTCCGTCTGTCTAGGGGAAAAATGCTTATAAAATTCGGCCAAAAAAACGTCTAAGCCTGGGGCTTTACCATTCTTTAATCTTTTGATATGTGTCTGTATCTCTAGTGTAGTAATAGGGGCATTTAGAGTTGCCTTAGCAGAGTCCTGCAAGGAGGGAATAGATAGATTATCCAGAAAGGATTGTATCTTTTGAGCATGATCTGGAGGAGTCCCTGCTTTGTATAGGTCGGCATAACATTTCTCAAATCTGTGTAGTATATCAGTTGGGGATGTTACAGGAGGTTCCTGCCCCACTCCCTGCAGCTTCACCACTGCCCTACTAGCCGCTTCTTGCCATAGTTGCCAAGCCAGCAACTTTCCGGCCTGGTTGCCATGCTCAAAATACTTTTGTCTGGCTTATCTCAACTGCCCCTCTGTTTGGGTGTCCAGCAACTGATTTAGGTCCCTTCTGGCTCTAAGTCCTATTTGGTCTGGTGTAAGGAATCTAATTGGGTTATTTTCTGTTCAAGCTGCAACCTAGTCTGCATTTTCTCCTTTTTAACTTTAGCTGAATATTTGATTATCTTCCTTTTTAGGCAACATTTGAGCGTGTCCCACCTTGTGCCCTCCCCAGTTCCCCCCCGGGGTTGTCCTGCTCAAACCTCTGGATGGTGTCCACCACCAATTCTTTGAAATCCTCTTTAATTAAATAACTTGCATTTAGTCTCCAGCAAGACTGAGGAGTGACTGGGGTAGCCAACAAGTTAAGGGTCACTGGCGTATGATCAGAAATGGTGATAGGCCCTATTTCACTATTTCAAACCTGAAGAGCTTCATTCGTATAGTGCGTATAGGAGAGTGCCTCTCATATTAAACCTGATCTGGTTAGAATCACAGGGTGAGTTCTTATTCACTTAATCTCTCGCCAGTGGCCTCGCCACAAGGAGAGACCAATCTGGCCTCTGAGGCGTTGATAGTGCTAATCTTTCATCAATCCTGTCATTGCTCTTCTGGAGCCCACCACTAATGCAAACATCTATATGCTGCAGTCTAGCCACCAGAACTCCATGGTTACATATTCGTTTTCTAAGTGAATATCTGATATATTGAGAGGCCATTACTCCACCATTACCACCCCTGAACCTTCGAGAGTCACTCTTATCCGGTCTTTCAGAAATTATGAGTAGCAGCCCAATCCCTCAGAGTGTGCCCCCAAAATCAGGGAACCTCCAGTCTTACAGTCCCGTGACCGCGCTTAGCCCCAACCACTAACAGGTCCAGGATAGAGGAAATGTTAACCCAATGAGGAACAGAAGAAACAATATCTATATCCATCGCCTAAGGCTCATTATAATTGTTAATTTGATTTTTTTTTTTTACCAACTCTATATCAAGAAAAAAAGTAAACGTAGAGAAAAAAGCACAATGGCTAGCAGAATCACTCACAGTCCCTCTTATAAGTAAAGATTTTCAGAGGTACAGTCTCTTTCAGGTCGGCGACTGTTCATCCGTAATTTGTTTTTCTGACGAGTCCACGGACCTTGAACTGGCTTCCATCTCATTCTCTGCGATGTTGACATTGGGGTCTTTGAGAGTATTAACTGTGTTCCACAGATCGGAACTGTCTGGGTGGTCATATGTCCCTTTTCTTTTGGTTCCGGCTTTCTGCCATCCTCTACTTGCCACTCTGTCTCTCTGGATTTGGGCCTGGTCCCGGGGAACTTCCATGTCAAGCGAGGAGAGGAATTTCTGCAGTGTTAACAGGTCAGGAAATCTTCTTATCCCGTTTTCAGTCAAAATTTTTAGTTTGGTAGGGTATTCTACGAACGCTTTGACCTCTTTTGATTGTAGTGCACAGACTACCGCCAGCACTTTCCTTCATTGAGCTAAGAGTTGTGGTGTATAATTCTGCTCAAAGTATAGTCTGGTGTTTCTGAAGGGTATTTCTTTTTTGGACCAAGCTAGTTTCAATCGTGCCTCCTTAGTGCGAAAATCAAGGAATGCTATCATTACAGATCGAGGGCGGGCTTTGGGGTCCTTAGGTCTGTGTACTAAAGACCTGTGAGCTCTAATGTTTAATGGTTTATCTAATGGTCATCCAAGTATTTCTGGTATAAACGATTCAAGGAAAGTTGGCATCGGCTCCGATTCCATTCCTTCTGGCAGGCCGTGAATTCTTACATTGTTCCTTCTGTTCCAGTTCTCTAGTTCTTCCATTCTGCTTTCTAATACTTGCTCCCTTCTGTGCAGGTCGAGTAAGGCCGCGTTATGTACCTCAACTGTGTCAGTAAATTCTTTCAGACCATTTTCTAATTGTTCCGGTTTTTTTCTCTCTAAAAGTTCTGCTTGCTTTCTATTCTCTACTGCCCCCGTTTCCAGTCTTTCTAAAGTTGCGCTCATCTTCTGTAAGGTAGCGCATAACTGTTTAGAAGTTATTATGCAGTCTGGTTCCTCCAGTTCTTCTAGGGGGTAGCGGTCACTATGGGATGCTGCGAGTTCGTGGCTGTGCCAGCCGAAGAGGTATGGACAAATTCAGACAGAGTTTTTAACTGTTTGGTTGGTTGGTTGGTTGCTGCTCTTTTCTCTGGATTTGTGTCTTGAAGACATTTTGGAGCAATCTTTTCGTGTTGTTTTTAGTAGTAGATGAGTCAGATTGATGCCGGATTGTGATGGATAATCACGAGGCAAGGCTGAGCTACCAAATCAGGCTGCCATTGAGGTGGAGCACTCACTGGAAGTTGGCATACACCATACATTCTTTGTGATGCCCTTCCCTGCTGGAGCCACACTCTCTTTTGGCTTTCCCCACTTGGACTAGACATAATAAAAAAATAAAAATAAAAAAAACTCACAAAAAGTACACACAAACCATTTTTTCTTTAGATCTTCCATTCCCCTGCCTAAGGTACAACCTCTTTACCTTACCTTGGATATAAAATTTATTTAGCTTTTGTTGACCGAGTAAGCACACTAGACAAAGAATGCCTATTTTCAGGTGCGACCCAGGAGATTACAGGATAGGTTTACAAACAGTATAACAACAACAAGGAAGTGATGTACGGGCAGTGAACAGTGTAAACAAAAAACGTGTACAGTGGTCAGGACAATCAAACAGTAAAAAGTAATATACATTTCATGGAAGAATACAAGAGCACTGAAGGTAGGACAGGATGCAATGACTCCTATACCAGGAACAGTAAATGCTAAGATGCAAGGGTGGATAAGAGTCGATGATCACCCTTCATAGTATGGAGGGATAGGGGCCTGGCAACCATGATAATAGGTAGAGCACACCAAGACTGGGTGGGAGATGCCAGGCAACCTAGGGACAGTTGTAGGCTAAGGCAGACTTCAGGTGTGTCCATAGGGATTTCTTGATGTGAAGGAGTACATCTGACGAGAACTAGTAGGGAGTTCCAGAGATGAGGGGCACAGGCAGCAAAGGCACAATCACCTGAGAGAGTAAGAGTTTTTGGGACAAGGAGGGACTACGATTCCATTGACCTGAGCTGGTATGATGGCTGCGCTGGCTGAAAAAATTTAGACAGGGCAGGAGGAGTGGTATTTCGGACAGTTTTGTTGATGAGACAGCCCAAGACATAGGAGTGATAGTTGTAATATGCAAGCTGCACCCAACAAGGGGTATTCAAATCTTAACTCCCACCTGACATAGTAGCCCTATCTGTGAAATTGTGCTTGAGCACAAGTTTGGATCTAGCTGAAGTAGCCAACTTCAGTTCAGGGTACACCACTGTTGCTTGTAGAGAAGGGGTGGGTCAGTCTCTTCGGGCTGTTTTTCCGTATGCCATTTGCTTGTCCAGCTGTCATGTTTTCAATGCCACATACCTCCTATCTAGCTAACAGAGGCAACTTGGGAGGCTGCCAGGCTACCAGTTTGACAGGATCCTGGAAATGCTATTGTCCTATGTACCACTAGTCTCCACACCCCACGGAGGTGACAGTCTGACTGTTTTAAATGAAAAGTCAAATTTAAGAAGAGTCTTCCCTCAGGTGACTTGCTGATTGCTTACTTCAGTTGTTACTTGTAGTTTATACTGGGTCGCCAGACCCTGTACCATTTCATTTGGAAAGGGATCTCACCTTTAGCTAACCCTGTTATCTGTTAGCCAGTGCTCACACCCATACAGGGCAACAGCCTTATTCCCGTTATCCCTTTGTCAGCCTAGCCTTGCTGCCTGGCCAGTGGTGACCCTTGAGGCTCTGGCTCAGTAACCCAGACTGTTATCTGTGCCACCCTAGCTGTATCCCCCATACTTTGTTCTGTCTTTGAGAGTTGGTGGTTGGACCTTATTTAGTTGGTTATCTTTTCTATATTCATACCTTATCCCTTTGGGCTAACTTTCACAAGCCCTATCTTATGTTTTTCCCCATTTTTGCTTCTTTCCTGGCAAACAGAACTGAGGTTGATGAGGGAGCCGGCAATGGTTATTAGCAGGTGCACCGGATCACATGGGGGCACGCAGGCCCTGTGACCAGTAGTCCGTGTCAGCTTCCTGGCCAAAAGATTTGCTCCCGCAGGGTCTTAGCACCTCCAGTCCAGACCCATAAGTGGTACTCTATGGAGAAGTTATTCAGGAAGATCACCAGTTACAATAAGTACATAACTTTCATTTTCCTGTTGATAGAAACATAGGCAATGTTGGCAGAAACGGACCACTAGTCCATTCGGTCTGCCCAGTTTTACCCTACTCTACTCTGTAAGCTGTTGTCCAGACAGGGTTTTTGCCCTCTTCTCCCGTCCCCCCAGCTCGCTCCCTCCCTTACTGCTAACCCCCCAGAGTAACTATTAAGCCTTTTACTCTGTCCCATCCATGCTTGAACCAATTAATGATTTTTGCACCCACCACCTTTGCTAGTAGACTGTTCTAAGACTCAACTACTTCCTCAATAAAGTGAAACTTTACCACATCATTCCTGAATCTTCCTTCCCTCCACTAGTATACATTCATGTCCCCTTTTCTTTGACCCACCATTCCTGCTAAGTAGTTTCTTGTAGTTTACCCCTTTCAGAGACTTGAAGTTCTCTATCATGTCCCCCCTCTCCAATTTAGCTAATAGGCAGTATAGCACAGTGGCTCTGAGCTGTAAATCTGGAGACCTGGGTTTGAATCCCACAGCCCCCACTTGCATACTGTGTGACCCTGAACAAGTCACTTAACTTCCCTATGCTCCCAGGCCACACCTGTAAACAAGTTTTCAGCTTAGTGTGCCACTCCTGGTTAAACAGTTGGAAAAAATAATAGAGGCAACTTGGGAGGCTGCCAGGCTACCAGTTCGAAGAGATCCTGAAAATTCCATTGTCCCACGCACCAGTAGTCTACTGTCTGTCTCCTTTTGGCTAAGTATGTGCCCTTAACATGTTACCTTTCTGCTGGTCATCTCCTGGCTTTGCCTCATCATCCTCATCATCATCCCCACTATGTGTGCAGTCCCATGCTTTTGTGTATGACTTTTCATATTTTTCTGTCATTGGCTTTTTCCTGACCTTCTGGCCCTCCTCTGGGATGCCTCAATCGGTTCCTAGCCTTGTTCCCCAGCCCTGTGTCCGCAGGGCCAGTGGTTCCCCTCTGGTGGCATCTCCTGAACTAGTTCCATCAATGTGTTTGCTGACTGGGTCGATGTTGCCATTTACGGTGTCTCTGTTTTTTAATGGCTGTAGCCAGGCATTGTCTCTTCAACGTGCCCAGTCCCCTAAGTTGTGCATGGCTGTTTGCACGTTGCCATCATCAGCTTTGCCTTCACCTTGGCTTTCTGCTGCTGGTCCAGCCATTCCTTTGGGATGCCTTGATCGGTTCCTAGCTTCATTGCTCGGCCCCACAGGTCTTGTGACTGCCTGTGGCTGCATTACCTGGTTTTGCCTTGTCGACAGTTTTGTGCTGTTTGGGATGGGCACTGTTTGTCGGTGTCCTTCTTCTAGCTGGTCATCAACTGGCTTTGCCTCATCAACTTCCTCTCACCTTTTATATGACTTTTTCCCTGGCACCATTGTTGGCTTTCCCATTGGCTATAATTTCCGACTGTTCTGTACATCCTTCAGGCTGTTGCACTCTGTCTCTGGTCAGGCACCCCATGACCATGAAGCTTGCAGTTCTCTTGTGCTTGGTTGCATGGCTTTGCCTTGCCAACTCTATCCTGTTTTGTAGCCACTTGGCTTCACCTTGGTGACATTCTTCCTCTTCAGGGTTCCCATTGACGTTGTGGTTTGTTTGCAGGGTGTGGCCCTGTAAACCTCCATTGTTTACTCCTGGTCTCTCTATTTAAACGCTGGCTATGGTGTGTATCTGCCGTCTACACTTTTTTTGCATGTCAGCTGGGGCTTCCAGGTGTCTTGGTCCTGTGCCCCCCTATACTCTGCTGTGGTTACCATATTGTGGCTCACTTCATTTTGGCGAGTGGGACATTGGCCTGCATGTTGGTTGGCTTGTATGCCTACCTGCGGGCCTTCCTCCATTGTCTGGAGTACTGCTTGGAAATCGTTCCATAGGGGTGGCTCACTGGAAGGAGATACCGTATCCCCGAAGAAGATAGTGCAGTTACTTACACGCAACAGTAGATCTTTGAGGGATTCTCCTCCAGTAAGCCACAAAGCACCCTGACAACCTTCCCCCTTGGTTTGGTAAGGTTTAGTGTGGGTTTTGGGTGTCATTTCGCCGTGTTTGCCCTATACTGTGTGTTTTGTGTTGTTTTTTTGTTTGTTTTTGCTGGTCGTCATCACTTCCTTTTGGGGCTTCAACGTGCTTGTCTTTGCCATTTGTCAGTCTGGCATGACATTGTTTCTTTGTCTCCAGGGGGCAAGCAGAACTGAGGAGGTTTAGGGCTGCCCACATTATATAGGCGGCAACTATGTGCATCGTCGTGGGCAGCCCACTAGTCAAAAGTTTCTAGAGCGGTCTGACGCCGATGGCATCTGTGTATGTTATGTAGGTGTGGCTCACTGGAGGATATTCCCATGAAGATCTACTGTTATTGGTAAGTAACTGTCCTTTTCTCTTACCAGAGCTGCACCACAAGGCAGAAGCATAGGGAGTTTTATGTGTTGAGAGCAGGCCTTCGAGAACATTCCATTTCCTATGTGCTTCAGCTGCCTGCAAGGTTAAAAATGTCTTATGTAGAGAAAGTTTCCATTTATGAAAATCTCACAGATGCTGGTTGCCAAATGTGGAAAAAAAAATTAAGGACATTGTTCAAAGTGAGCAAACTCAAGCCAGACTCAAAAGATGAAACTGGCTGAAAGAAGTGATATGGTACCATCTTATACAATAAGACTATGTTTTTCACGGACAGGAAAATGGGTGCTTGAAAGTTTCAGATGTTCTTGATCATAATAAGCAATCTTTTTGTGCTTAGTAATGCCATGGTTGGAATGGCTATAGAACGGATTTGGGGCATACGTACTAGCAGCATAACTATATGGTAAATATGAAAGTGAGACCTCAGTGGCTTCCAGCATTTTACTTGATTAGAGTGGCGGTCACTGCATGGTTACATTATAGCATTGGAAGTTATTACTATCAATAAAAACAGGATTGATGTGTGGTGCCACAGGGCCGAGTGTCAGACGGCTCTTTTTTTTCTTTATGCTGTTTACAAAAGTTGGCTTTTACTGCAAATGCAGTTTGATAACCAGATACTAATAATAATGAAGGTGCATCAAAGTTAACAAGCTCTTGTGTATAAAGGCAATTGGCAGAAAATGGCAGTGTCTATTTTACTTTACATAATACTTTAATAACTAGTTTACAAGAATTTCTGTTTGGGCATAGGGTGTTACGGTAATTATTGCCTGCCGTACTGTTGAAAGGTGGGCGTCACAATTTTATACGTTCATTCTAGATTCATTCTGTGTACCTGGAAACAAATAGCATAAGGTAATAGGAAACTGTTTAGCTCTCAGTTTCAGGTTTGATAACGCTGGGGGACACCTTTACGGGAGACAGTCTGCTACATGTTAAGGGATTTTTTTTTTCATTTATAGGCATGTGGACTTACAGCCTTTTAAGAGGCTTTACAGTGAAAGGGATTCACTAATAAATATATATAGTGTGTATATTTTTTTTTTAATTGGGACTTGTCCATGGTCTTGCTGCATAAAGCTCATCTGATAAAATTATTTTGGAATGTTTATACATCTGTTTTTATGGCATGCCCTACTGTGATGCAACAATGATCTCTGATAAATGTTCCCTGTATTACTATTAATTCTGTACTACTGTAAATGTTGTCTCTGAACCAAGGAATTTCATATGCATGAAGCAATGTGTTAGAAAGAATAAATATGAAGTTATTTAAAAAAGGCATTCCACTACTGGAAGTTTACAAGACTGTAACTTGGGCTTCGACGAACACCTTCACATCCCATTACTGTACTGATGTACACTCCAGAAGGGATGATACAGGGGTTGAAACTAACTTTTTCAGCCAGTAACTGGCAGAGCTAGTGACTGGAAATATCCTCCGTCCCCACAGGCTTTTCAGTAGCTCAGCACAAACATGTTCGTAAAGTGATTGTTACCCATCTCTTAAGTCCAGTTCACAGCAGGTGGTGCCCCTAACACAAAAAGTCATATCCATTTACAGTCATCTAGCCACTTCCCCTATTTCTTCCATTGTAGCTCAGACAGCAGCCCTTGCACGGGGGTTGGGGGGGTGTGGTTCACAGGCAGGGGAGAGAGAGAGAGAGAGAGGAACCCAAATCCATCCAGTCACAGTGTCGGTGGGGAAGGGGGCCCTCCTCTGATCTCCTGCATCGTGACCTCTTGTTCTCTGGGGTGCACCATATCTGGACTGTCTGACCCTTTTTTTTTTTTCCTCTTCTTTTCTTCACTTCCTCCTTCAGTCCAGTCTGACCGCTGCAGTAGGTGACCCCATTTGTGCTTTCCTAGGTGGGGTGGAGTCGATTCACAAGGTAACTGCCTCATAGGTGGTGGTGACACACTGCCAAGACTAAGTCCGGTCAGATTAGAGGGAGAAACCAGAAGGGGAAGGAAGGAAGGAAACATATTGAATTCAGTGCTTTAGAGTAACTGGTAACTGCTATTTTTCTTTTAAACTTAGATTGTAGGCTTGTAGTGACACTATACTTTCTTTGTTGTCTTTACTTATAATTGTTTTTGGGCTGTTGAAAATTTAAAACATAGTGGTGGTGTAATTCTGTGCTGTCTTTAATTGCTGCAAATTTTCCCTCTTCCCCCAACTCTTAATTATATGCCCTGATAAATCTGATTGACAGGAGCTAAACACAGGGTATAATAAGGGTGTGAAATAGGAGGGGCATAAGGGAAGAAGCCCACCCTCAGCAAGACAAGTGTTTTGACTCATTTATTTATTTATTGGTTTCTTTTTCCATAAAAAAAATAAAAAAAAAAAAAATATCTGAGGATCAGTGACAGGATTTTTAGTACAGTAAATTAATAAAAGAGAACTAGGAGAGCTTCAGTAGCAGACAAGTAGTGGAATTGCAGTATAATGTTGGGAGTGGTAGCAATGCAGTGGCTGGGCAGCCATATTCAGGCAGACCTTCTGGACACTGAGGTGCTGCCCTATCTGCATGCATCTCTCTGACTGTGGGATGAGGTAGCCAGACTCAGAGCGGAAGTAAACTGGGTCAGAGTACCATCACCCCTATCCAGGGACCACCCAGTCCAATGCAGCTGCCTCAAAGGATGCCGAGAACGAGGAGCACTTGGATGACAGTGGCTCAGGGAGGGTTAGAGCAGTCAGGAGAGGCACATCCCAGATCCTATCCACTAAGAACTCATATGCCACACTGGCAAATGAGGACAACCAAATAGAAATACCCAGAGAAGTGGAAGGAAGGGATGTAGAGTAGCCAAGGAGGTGACCTCAGCGGGAAAGCAGGGACCCCAGAGGAGGAGGAAGCGAATCCTGTGGGGGACTCCATCAGAAGAGGGATCCAGCTAGGAACACAGGAGGGGGAGGACAGGAAGGTGAGGTGCCTACCAGGTGCCACGGCATGGAGGGATGGAAGGAAGATCCTGGGGATCACTGGGAAGGCAAGATGGGAGGGTGAGCTGGATGTCATTATCCACCTAGGTACTAATGACCTGGCAAATGGGGAGCCAAAGGAAGTTCAGGAAGAGTTTAGGAAACTGGAGAGGGGTCTCAAGCAAGTAGCTACTTCTGTCACTTTCTCAGAAGTACTACCTGTGAGAGGCAAGGGAGAGATAGGAGTGCATGCACCAGGAACTTTAACTCATGGTTGAAGAACTGGTGCTGTGAGGAAGGGTTTGGATTCATTGGTGACTGGGGACCCACCTGGAGGGATGGAGGTTTGTTCAAGCCTGACGGCCTGCATCCATCCTGGAAGGGAATCCAAGCACTCAATGATAAGTTTAAATGCTACATTGACAAGCATTTAAACTAGCAAAGGGGGGTGGCAGGCCAGCAAGGAGGGTACCTACTTGCTCATCCCCCACAGCTAGCAGTGGAACCAGTGAACCAGAGGCGTGGCTATCTCTGCAAAGCAATGTGCAAAAGATGGAGATTAGTGCCCAAGAGGTGGATAAGCAGAAAAGGGGCAAAATTCAGCAGAAGGGCAGACAGCAAGGAGAACCAGGGATAAGTGACAACCAAGGAAGGGGCTGGAGTAGAACAGTGAAGCAGTCTAGGGAGGTCAAATCATGGAAAGCCATGTGTGCAAATGCCAGGAGCCTTAGCAACAAGATGGAAGATCTGGAGGCTGTCATGGTACAGTCAGACCTGGACATTGTGGCCATCACTGAAACCTGTTGTAATGATAACCATGACTGGGAGATGGCCATACCTGGCTACAACATATTCAGAAGAGACAGAGCAGGCAGGAAGGGAGGAGGAGTAGCACTGTATGTGAAAAATGGCATAAGGGCCACAGAGATCCAGGAGGAACAAAATGGAGAGATACTGTGGGTTAAGCTGGAAAGGAAAATGGGAACAGCCATCCGCACAGGTGTGGTCTATAGACCACCAGCATAGGAGGAAGAAACAGATAGGGAGCTGATGCTAGCCATCCAAAGGATGGCAGACAAGGGTGAGGTAGTACTGGTTGGAGACTTCAATATTCCAGACGTGGACTGGAGCATCCCAGCAGCAGCATCAACTAGAGCAGATTTATCCTGACTCCTTCAGGGTGCCTTCCTCAAGCAACTGGTCGTGGAACCAACTCGGCAGAAGGCAATATTGGACCTTGTGCTCACAAACAGCGACAGTGTGATGGGGTAACAGTGACCACCAGTCATTGTGGTTTGAAATCACAGAAAGAGCAGAACCAAACCACACAAAACACGATCCTGGATTTTAGAGGGGCAGACTTTGGGAAATGGGGAGATACTTGAAAGAGGCATTAAGGGAATGGGACAGGAATCAGGGTTGAGGAACAGTGGGCAGTATTTAAAATGGGGATTACAAGAACAACAGAATTATGCATTAAGCAGGTTAGCAAGAGGAAAAGGAAGAGGAGACCATTATGGTTTTCCAAAGAGGTAGCAAAGAAAGTGAAAGCCAAAAGATTACATTCAGGCAATACAAAAAGACACAGGCAGAAGGGATAGGGAGAAGTACCAGGAGAAGCAAAGGAGGTCAGTAAGGGAAGCCAAAGCTCAGACAGAAGAACACATTGCAAAATCAGTGGGCAGAGGGACAAACCTTTACAGGTACATAAGTAAAAAAGAAAGACAAAGGGAGGGATAGTGAGACTGAAGGGGAGGATGGGAGCCGATGGAGGATGACAACAGTAAAGCTGACATATTGAACAGGTATTTCTGCTCAGTCTTTACTGAGGAAGAGGGGGTAATGGGTCTGAAGGAAGTACAAGGGTGAGAATGGTGCAGAAATGGACACAAGTCCCTTTACACGAGAAAGGGTCCTGAAGGAACTGGAAGTACAAGAGTTGATAAAGCAATGGGGCCAGACGGGTGCACCCCAGGGTCCTTAAAGAACTAAGAGAGGTGGTGGCTGAACCTCTGGCTATCCTGTTTAGCCGATCACTGGAAACAGGGGAGGTACCCAAAGACTGGAGGACAGCAGATGTAGTCCCCTTATACAAAAGTGGGAACAAAGAGGAAGCAGGGAACTACAGACCAGTCAGCCTCACCTCGGTAGTGGGGAAGATCATGGAAGCACTACTGAAGGAGAGATTGGTGGAACATCTGGTTGTCAATGGACTGCAGGACCCAAGGCAGCATGGTTTCACCAGGGGGAGGTCATGTCAGACCAACCTCATTGAATTTTTTGACTGGGTTACTAGGGAGGTGGATCAGGGAGGGCAGTGGACATGGCCTATCTGGACTTCAGCAAGGCCTTTGACACTGTGCCACATAGAAGACTATTACACAAACTGGGGAATATGGGTGTGGGCAGGACAGTAGTGTGGTGGGTAGGTAATCATTGAGTGGCAGGACACAGAGGGTGGTGGTAAATGGTTGTCACCCACAGAGGGAAGAGTGACCAGTGGGGTACCACAGGGATTAGTGCTGGGACCGGTCCTATTCAACATCTTCATCAGTGACATTCAGAGGACCTAGAAGGCAGAATTTCACTGTTCGCTGATGACACAAAGCTCTGTAACAGAGTAGACACACCAGAGGGTGTAGACAGAATGAGAAGCAACCTGCAGAAACTTGAAGAATGGTCAGGGTTTGCAGTTGAAATTCAATGCAAAGAAGTGCAAGATAATGCATATGGGGCACAAAACCCTGGCACAATACATCAGTTGGGGGTGAGGATATAGCATGCACCAAGCAGGAAAGGAATCTTGGGGTTGTCATCTCTGATGACCTCAAGGTAGGGAAACAGTGTGACAAGGCAGCAGGTAAAGCAAATAGGATGCTGGGATGTATAGGCAGGGCATCACCAGCAGGAAAAGGGAGGTCATAATTGCGCTATACATGACACTAGTGAGGCCCCACCTGGAGTACAGTGTACAGTTCTGGAGACCATACCTACGTAAGGACATAGACAGGGTAGAGAAGGTTCAGAGGAGGGCAACAAAGATGGTGCATGGATTGCAGGTTGAAGGAACTGAACATGTACTCCCTGGAGGAGAGGAGGGAGAGAGGGGATATGATAGAGACATACAAGTATCTTACAGGGAGGAACAGGGTGCAGGAAAACACTATTTTTAAGCGAAAAAGGTGTTCCAGGACTAGAGGGCATGGGATGAAGTTGGAGGGAGGACGATTCAGAGGAAACATGAGAAAGAATTTCTTCACAGAACGGGTGGTGGACAAGTGGAACACCCTGCCAGAGGAAGTGGTAGGGGCTGAAACAATCACGGGATTTAAGAATGCATGGGATAGACATAAAGGAATTCTAGAGGTCGGTGGTAAGGGGAAACAGACTTCTAGGAAAACAAACTGAACTTACAAGCTCAAATGGGCAGACTGGGTGGGCCATAGGCCCTTATCTGTCGACACTGTCTATGTATCTATGTAAAAGGAACATATCATTGAGGTGCAGTTTTACTATAGAAGTGCTGAATGTGTTAAGAGCTCCATATCGCTACCAGCATATTTCCACACATTTACAGTGGGTCCCCTAACAACGGAAAATAAGATCACCTCTTCAGACGCAGAAATGGCTTCCATTTTAACAAATACTTTTGTCAAATGTATGGAAAGAAATCCCCAAATCATATCATCAATAGCCCAAATACTAACTTAATAGAATTTGAGTTAACTGATGTTAGGCAACGTATTAAAAATTTGAAACCAAACTCCTCTCCAGGCCCTGATAGAATTTCAGCTCGGATGTCACATATTATGCTTGATTACATAATTTATTCCCTAAAAATATGATTTGAGTCATCCATATATACAGGTGTGATACCCAGTGAATGGAAATTGGCATATGTTGTGCCAATATGCAAAAAAAGGGGATAAGGCCAATGTAAAAAACTATAGACCAATCAGTTTAACTTGTCATTTGTAAAGTTCTAGAAGGGTTGATTAAAGATAAACCTAAGTGCCTCCCTTGTGTAACAAGTCTCAGACTAGCATGGTTTCAAGAGTGGTAGGAGCTGTACCATGAACTTACTATGTTTTTATGAAAATATGTTAGTAAAGAGTTAGATCTAGGGGTGCCATGTGATGTGGTTTTTCTGGATTTAAGTAGAGCCTTTGATTTGACCCCACATTGAGCAGTGATAAACTGAGACAACAAAAGGCAGTCTCACTTTTAATAAACTGAAAAACCGAATGGTTGAACAATAGGAAGCAGAGGGTACTGATAAATAGCCATCTGTCCGATATTGGGGAAGCCACGAGTGGCGTGCTGCAGGGATCGGTACTCGGAACAATATTATTCCAGATCTTTATTTCTGATTTAACAAGCAGTTTAAGTTGTTGGGCAACCAAATACGCTGACAACACTAAAATTGGAGGGCCTTGTGGAACCATTGAAGAAGCAAACTATATTCAGCAGGATCTTGACAAGGTATCAGTATGGGTTAACAAATGGAGTATGTCATTTAACCAGGACAAATGTAAAATCATGCATTTAGGAAAAACTAGTAAAATAATTAACCACACACACTCTGTGGAAATAATTTAAATACTTGCTCATCAGAAAATAACCTAGGCTATTTTGTATCTGACAACTTAAGTACAAATGAACAAACTCAAGCTGCTGTCAAAAAATGCAACAACATCATTTGGTCCATAAAAAGAAAAATTACTACTAGAAAAGCTCTGTTATGCTCCTACTGTATCGTGCCTATGTCCAACCACAATTAGAATATGCATCTCCGATTTGGTTTCCTTCTAGGAAACTGGAAAGACATAAATTTAGAGCGGATACCAAGGATATATATAAAATGTATTGAAGGGCTAGAAGGGTTCGAGTATTAAGAAAGATTGAAGAAATTAAATTTGAGGTTTAGATCAGATCTTCTCTTCATGTACGATATAAAGCAGGATCATATCCTATTATGTGACCTTGGTATAGACTTTAAGCAAGAAAGGATGAGTACAAGAGGGCACCCATTACAAATTCAGGGTAAAAGGTTCCGAACTACCAAAAGGAAATACTTTTTCACAACCAGGATTGTTAATCCATGGAACTCACTCCCAGAAGACGTAATAATAAGTAGGAATAAATTAGTTTTCAAACACAAGCTGGACAAGTACATATTGAGTAGAGCTAATCTTAAATATTTTTAAATGACTGTTTGGAGCAAATATGGGCTTTGCCTACCAGCTCCATGTTTTACCTCAGTATGAACCATTGCAAAGCATGTGGTGAACAACATAAGGGCTAATCTGCTTTCCACTGACTGATTTTTTTTCTATGTTGCTTACAGTCAGATGTCCAACCTGATGAACCAGGCAAGGTTGAAGGTTCTCAAGGCCAGAGATGATCTCATTTTGGTGAGTAAAAAAGTGATTTGGGAATCTTTAGGTTCTAGTGATCCAAATGACAACCCACCCTGCAGTTGCTTTCAGCTGAGCATTTCTAGCTGGACATTCTTTATTTCAGTCATCTGGTGGTGGTGGGGAGAAACCTATTCTCTAGTAAATAAAGTAGACTAGATGAACAAACCTTAGATCTTCTTCGAAGATGCAGTTAATTCCGCATGTATGCACAAGCCCCGGACTGCTGCAGTTTGGGCATACAAGAGGGAATTGACGTGCGGTCAGCTATCGGTTAATTGAGAGGCATCAGTACAAAGTGCAGCTCATTAAATGACCAAAATGGATACAGTTCACATTTTATTAAACTTACAAACCACTTTAAAAGTTTGGTTAAAAAGTTTAATAGTGTACTGAGCTGTACGGGTAAATGGTAAAACGCTGTGCACCGCAATGATTAAAAATGAAGCTCTGATAAAAAGCTATCGCATTAAATTCATTAGTCACACAGTACTGTACAAGAACAATCATTAACAGTGCCACAGTTGTCATGCTCCGAGTAAGCTAATAAAAGCAATCACTAACTGTTCTTTAGTGCTTACTCTCAATGTCGGCATTTTCTGTTTCAGCACTTAAACTGTTTGCATTAAAACTCTGCTTGGCTGTCTCATGTGTTAACTAGCTGGAAAAAGCTGCTTCAGACTCTTAATGGCTAGCAACTCGACCCTCTTTTCGAATCCACTACAATGAACAGCAGGAGACAATGCAGATCTGTTAATAGCCGAAGCCGCATCTATTTAAATGCTTATCAGAACAGGGCACAGCTGAGTTCACACCTAATTAGGTGGCAGTGAACATCAATCAAATTACCCATTAACACACTACCTAGAGCATAGAATTGGGCATACAAGCGAAAAAGAGGAGGCATACAACCAGATATTTTAACGTTGTAGACCTAGGGAAAAAATCGGGACCAGGCTAAAATGGGCATACAAGTGGAACGCACTGTATCTCTTTCATTAGGCCACACCTATAAGATCTCAGACGCTAGGACCACACAGAAACGTTTGCAAGCAGTCAGCCAGGGGCTGCCCACGACAATGTCAGATGTTGGCTTGCATATAAACGTGGGCAGCCTTCCTCAGTTCTTTTCCTGCTGTCGACCATTCTCGCTGGACCGCTGAATGAAACGCCGCTCCAGTATCCATCATTTTATTTATTTTGCTAAAACAGCAGTCACTTTTGTAGTGATGTCTGGTGACGTGTATGTTGTCGAAGGAACCGTCAAAACTATTCTGTTATTGTTAGTGTGGAGAGAAGATCTACACCGGTGATTCTCACAATGTCTGTGTCTGCTGCCTAGGCCTGGACCACAACGTGTGAAAGCCTGTGGAATTTACAGAGTTTTAATTCCATGCCCAGGTGGCACAGTGAAGGAGTTCTAGAAAAACTCCACCTCAAGTAGAAGTTAGCTAGGATGGAGAAGGATCTCCAACAGAAGAGTACAGCTGTGTCATCAGCCCAGTTGACTGAGTCCAGGTCCTCCAGATCCCAGTGCTAGGTGTCAGGGGGAGTCACAGACACAAACACCAGAATAAGGACAAGGAGAGAGCTCCCTGATTCATTCCAGATCGCCCATCCATCTAGCAGGCACAACCTCCTCCACGCCATTGTCCCGCTCGCCCCTTCAGCTGTCTACATGACACCATGGTTGGGGCTTGACGTAGGTACTACCAGGCCTAGTACGGCTGGTATGTTGCTGCTGGGAACTTGGCCTCCCTGTCAGCTTCTCCAGTTGCACCCATTGACCATACGGGTGCCGAAGCTCGGTGATATTATCATCTTTCTCTGATATGATTACATGCCTGCTACCTGGCTTTCTGGTTTCGGGCGGTCTGTCGACAGAACCTATTACTAATCCCCATTGACAATGCAAGGTACACCCGTGCCACAACCACCTCCTAGGATGCTGTCAACGTCGCCAGCCCGTTCCCCTTCTTCCCACTGATACTCTCAATGATGAATATGAATATGATGTGGGATGATTAAGAGAAGGCTGCTGAGGACTATGCTGAAAGCCCCTGTGATGGGTGCCAGCTCCATGGCGTCCACTTGCAGTGAGGACTCTGTGATCAACATACCAGGGCCCCCTCCAGAGCATCCCACTTTCCTCACCATGATGCAGCAGTCACAAGCTGCCATGGACTTTGATCGGGAGGAACAAGACGCTGCTAGGAAAAATATTAGAGTTCCTGGAATTGACTGTCTCTTGCAACTGTGGTGCTACCTCAGCTTCCTGCTTTAGATGATGCCACCTTCGCTGCCTGTTACAGGCCAAATATTCAAGCTGTACCCAAGAAAGCAGATAAAATGTACATGCCCCTTTCTGGCGAGCCATTTTAACCCACCCAGCCTGAGGCAGACTAGGTGGTCATTAATGCTGCCCATGATAGGTCTAGGGTACCTAAGCACCTGAGCTTCCTTCCTCCTGATAGAGTCCAGGAGGTTGGATGTTTTAGGCAAAAGGACCTTTGCCTAAGCATCATTGGGCCTCTATAATGCTAACTACGAGGCCCACATGATGAAGTACCAGAACACCTTCTGGAGGAAGGCCAAGGCAGCTGCACAAGCCTTACCAGAGAGCACCTCAAAACAAGACCTTCTCAAAATCCTTCCTGCTTGGGCCGATGAAGGCAAGCATTTGCTCTGCACAGCCAGTGATGTCTCGGATGCTTCTGCCAGGGCTGCTGAGCAGGAACCTTGCCAGCCCCAGACTCGGTGAGGTCTTCCCTCCTTCTGCCGTATTGGGGGATTCTCAGCTTGGTACTCTGACCCATTAGTGTGAATAAATGGTGAAGATACATTCCTGGAAGGGGGGAGCTGTGGAGCCCGAGCTGAGTGGCAGCAAATCTCACAGCTCTCTCGGTGCAGCTCTAAATTGTTGCATTTTCAGCCTGTTGGACCTAAAATTTTGTGGAATTTAGCTCGGATTAGAAGAGAACTTCCCAAAAAAACATAAAATGGGTAATCCTTGTGAGGATAAGGTAGTAGTTTCTGGAGGAAAATCGGGCGGGATCACTCAGCCCTTGAAGACAGACTCGACTGCACTGGCCACTGCTGCCATTGAAACCAAAGAGAAAGTGTCTATTGGTCTTATGTAAGCCCCCCCGCCCCGCCGCCTTTTTGCAAATGACAGGCGGTATGCTGTTTGAATCTGACAGCATTACCAGGTGGGGACTGGGTTCGGGGAGGAATAGGTTACTCGGCACAAGGGCTAGGTTTGGCTACTCTGCACAGCGGCACCCAAGTAATTCCGAACACAGGAAGCAATAACTGTAATGTCCAATACCAGAAATGGGATTCTAAAGTGTGGCTTTTATTCACATCCAAGCTGAACAAACAAAGCATAGACAGACCCCCACGGGGCTACACTTCTGGTAATGCAGATTAAAAAGAATCAGAAACACTTCTTCAACACTCCAGCCCTCAGGCTCTGAACCCACCGGGCACACAGCCTGGACTTGCACGCTGCTTTGGGTACACATCCTGAACTTATACAATTTCTGGGATTCCCGGCTCTGCCTCTGCCGCCACCTGGACACCTTCATATGTCATGGAAACCTTTCTGGTGGCTCCCTAAACCACCTAAGAGCACCTCAGCTCTATCAGGGAAACTTCCTTTTAATCCCCCGTCTGGGTACTTTCCTCAGGCACTGGCCAAGTACCTGAGAGAAAGTAGAAGTGCCACAGAGCAAATCCATAGAGGTGAATTTGGTTACTACAGATGGGGGATTGGGGGGGGGGGTGTCTCCCACCTCTCGCTTCCACAGTTCGTACCTGGCCATTTCTCTGGACATTAAACATCTCATTCTGTAAAGCTTGGCAATGTAGATTAAGGCTAAATGTATGGCACATTTCCTCTGCTTGTCTTGCTTTCCCTTTGTGCTGGACTTGAACATACTTTTACTTGGCTCAGCCCATTGCTCTAGGCCTCCCACTGATTTAGCAGTCCAATCCCTACTTTACTTTACTCTTTGTGCTGGACTTGAACCTACTTGAATTAACCGGCAATGTCTATTACACTAGACCTCCTACAAATTAAGTAGTTCAATCCCCACGTTCCAACAGTTCAGGTGAAAACATTGGCCCTCTGTCAGAACGAACTCACCCTTTGGTTGCAGGTGCCCCACAGGCGATTCTTCACAGGAATTTCTTTCCCACAGCTTCTG
Organism: Neoceratodus forsteri; assembly: GCA_016271365.2. Taxonomy (NCBI): domain Eukaryota; kingdom Metazoa; phylum Chordata; order Ceratodontiformes; family Ceratodontidae; genus Neoceratodus; species Neoceratodus forsteri. The sequence continues at coordinate 1,392,904,982 of CM028131.1, read as the reverse complement.
GTGCCACAGCACAACTTGAAATAAGGCAGCTTCTTCCTTAGCCAGAACCAGGAGGGTTGCCCCTGGAAGACAGGTAAACCTTTCCACCCCCATCCCCTCAGGGATGGGACACTTGGACCAGTAACAGCGGTCTCCACCACTTCACAAACCGCTTACTGCATTCCTCTTTCCGTGGAAACACACACCTCCCTTACAGTAGCTCTAAAACAGAGCTTAAGGCTCTGAGAGCCTGCACTCAGACTGCTGTGCTGCTCCTCTCTTCAAGACTGCACACAGACTCTGTTCAAAAATCCCCAACATTCTATCCTAACTTCCAACTGCAGCATTCCAGTGTGACTCATGCAGCTGCGAGAGTTCTATGGTGATGTCATCCCTCAGTCTCAGCTGAGACTGAGAACAGAGTGAGACAGTGTGAAATCCATTTAACTGGAGTTTCACAAGCTACCTTCCCTGCCTACCACTCGGTCTTACTGGGATTCTAGTAACCCTGGGCAACAGGGGGGGGTTATACTCATCCTGGGCCAGGAAAATGACTGTCTGCAGTCATTATTTACCCGGCTTAGGCCATCTCACCCTATGTGCTACCTGTAGAGGGGGGTGATCAGGCCCCCTCCTACCATGTGCTAGCACAGGCAGGCAACACTAAGGGCCTAGAGGCCTTTGGCTGACATATCAGCCTCCACTGTACCCGCTAACTCTGGGTACCTAGTGGCTCTAGTAGAACTGTCCAGAGCATAGCCCTAATAGATCAGCACTATAGTCCCTAAGGCCGTTCAGGACCACAGCCTGTCTATCCCTCCTAGCCCTCTAGGGAAAATCTATCTGCCTCTAACTCAAATCCCAAAACAAAACAAACGGGACCTCCCCGACCTTGGCCACCATGCAACCACACACCAGGAGCTAATACCAACCATACATTACTCCCACATTCCCCCACACCCATACCTCTGGAAGAAAAGGGTTACTACACCGTAACAACAACAACAGTACTTTAAATACTACTCACTAAAGTACTAGTGGGGAACTCCGATGAGTCCCTCCTCTTCCTCTTGTCTTCTCTTCTATCTTCTTCAGGAACACCTGCAAGAAAAAGAAAAACACACACTCCTAATCTGCATACACAGTCTATCTAAACCCCTATCATCAAAACACTGGAGAATCCTCTCAAAAAAAAAAAAAATATATATATATGTTTTTTTTTTGTTTTTTTTTTTTAGAAAAGGTAGAAAACAGTATATACATTAGAAAACAATGACATTATTTACAGTACACCATTTGGGGGATGGAGTGCCCTAAAAGTCCCATCTAGTGACCACAGTGCCCGAAGGCTAGTCCATTAAAGAGTCTCTCCTGGGCCAGAGCCCGGTGAAGCACAGTTCTAGCAGGCCAAAATCCTGTAGGGGAGAGTCTTTGAGGACAGTTCACACATCTGGAGTCTGCTAGTGCAGGGTGTGTACTGTAATGTCATAAGAATAGAAAAGTTTGGACTTACTAGCCCCTTGTAGAACGAACAAAACACAGACATGGTCCTCGGCCGAAGACTCTCCCTGGCAGCACTCTTCCGATACAGCTGGGCGGACATCTTCTGGGAATGACAGGAGGGCACATCTGGAAACTGCTGGGATGATGTCATCTCTGGAGATGGAACCTTGGAACAGGAACAAAAAGGAAATAACAGCTGGTCTGACGTCATCCGATTACCAGGCGATGAATCAGGATACAGCTGAGCTGGTGTCCTCTCTGGATCTGAAGTCATCTGGTGGGCCAGTCGATGGATTCTGGAAAGTCAGTGCATTGTAGAACTGATGAATGTGGGGCACCTGAGTCCTGGATGTCCATACTGGCGGAACAACAAAGGCACTGCAATGGCTGGAGTGGCAGCACTGACTACCACTGCTCTACTTTCCAGTTGGTAGGCATGGGCACATTTGCAGGGAGGTCTTTGCATTGTGGCCAGTAGCACAACGGGACAAGAGCTTGAATTATTACCCCGCCTGGGTGCACATAATTCACACTGTGAAAGGTTTCGCGTCCCTCTCCATCCACTATTCAAACAGTGTCCATTAACAGTGTCCTGCCTCTTTTCCACTGGCTGTATTTTTCATGAAACATTCTGTTCCTGACATGCTTGTTTGCACCAGGATGCACACATTTCATTGCTTTGGCCCAAATCCAGGATTTTCTGCTGTTCTCAATCTCCTCCCAGACTCTCCGAGGAAAGGACATCCCATAGATTTAATTTGCCTTCCTACAAACCAGTCTCTCCTCTTTACTAGCTTTGGTCAACCTGAGACCGCTGGCTGGCTTGGGGGCCGCCAGTCCTGGTTCTGCCAGCTACGCATTCTCAACGAGACAAAAAATGGATCCCTGACTTCTTCTTGCACAGCCAGGGCAGTGGCATCACCACTCTGGTCCATGCATTCCTCTGAGGCAAGAGCTTGAGGCTGTGTACCCGTTCCTTTTTCACAAGGCACATAGGTTCCCCATCTTCTTCTTCCTCACTGAGAATCTGTGCCCAGGAGTGAGCAGTCATCCTCACTCCTGAGACTACCTATTCTTCGCTGGGTGCGGAGGTCGATACCTCCCATTCAAAGGTCTCCCTCATCTCATCTTCTCCTATGAGACTTGGGCTAGGCCCCCCTCTCCAAGGGTCTACTGATGCTCTGCCTGAATTGTCTCTCTGCGATCCAGCATCCGAAACATCAGCATATTGTTCTGTCTGCAAATCTGCACCCTGTAGCTTTGTGCCACACTCCCCTGAGGGGCCTCCTCCAGCAGGCTCCGCCTGGTGCTGTGTGCTGCCAACTGCGGATTCTTTAACTTTTGTCCATGTGGGAGCCAAACGAATCTTGGGCGCTTTAAACAAGCCGTATTTCTCTAAGCACCCCCGAATAGTGAGGTACCATGAAGACGTCCCTTCCAGCATTTAAGCATATTAAGCACACTTGCATTGGGTATCCAGGAATCGCCACATAAGTAGACAGTTGTCCTCCATAGTAACACCTCTCAATGTCCCTTAACTTGTTTACTTCTGCTGCTACCACAGCCCGGGCATGATCTGGGTAGCGGGCTGGTCCTGAGGCCATGACTGCAGAGAAAAACAAACAAACGCTGACTGTTATTGAAAGTCCCACATCACTGAACACTTTCTTTCACTTTCAAAATGGCTCCTCTGCTGCTGTGTTTACATTACTACCCCACCCTGTAATGGCGGTGGCAGCATTCCTTTGCATCAACATTCTGAAATTGGGTCAAGCCATTGCGCATCCAGTTTACGCACTCTACTGATAACTTTGCTCAAAACTGCACAAACTTGCAGTGTTCTTTTTTCTAGCACATTTATGTGATTTACCACGGACTTTACACTTGCTGAAAACATTGCTGTAGCTCACAGTCCCTTAAAGCCTCAGTATTTCAAGAACATAATTGCCTGTAACTAGTGCTGCATAAATTGATACAACTCACAGCCTCTCTCATGGCTTTGAAACTTTAAACTGACGCTGAACCCATAACTATGCTCACAGTCGATGGCTTAACAGGCTTGCTTTTGCTGGTAAAAACTTGACACAGTCTTTGTTTGCAAAGTGACTACACTGCTGCACACAGATTCAGCTGGTTTTTGGCCAAAATCACTTGTTTGAGCATTTATTTCTGTTGGTACTCACGGTTATCAGTAGCCGTTTGCTGCGACGGAGAACGGCCTGCAGCCAGTCTTGGAGGCTTCTGGACAGAAGGGGGTTGGCAGTCCTGCCGATCGTCCCTCTGAACACCACACTCACAATCCAGTCGATTTGAGATGCGGGTTGAGCCCAATTTTAGACGGAAAAGTCCGTTTTTTAAACTTTTACTGCGCTTTCAGTCACCACGACGCTCTTGCGATAAGCCAGTACATGCACTCCACTCGCAATCCCTCTCGAATGCTGGGCAGTTGCTGTAGAGCTGGCTTGGGGGCGGGACTGATTGCAGTCTCACCAGTCACACGACGCCATGCAAATGAGCCTCTTTCCCTCACGAGTGCTCTTCTCCAGACGGCGATCATCGAGCAGGCAAATTTAAACTGCAAAATTACTTTTTTTTTTTTCTTTTTTCTTTTTTCAAACTGACTCCACGGCGGGAGCCCATTTCAACCATTTGTCATGGCCATTAACACAGCGACTCTCCATTCACTAGAAAGCATTTCCAACGTCCAGGGCACAATTTTCCTGTTGCTACCCCTAGTCTTCCACACTTTTCTTTATCACAACAGTTTCTTAAAAAGCTGGCAAAAATGCTGTAAATTTTTTGAGGCAGGACAAGGGCATACTCTCTCTCAGGCTTTACTGCTCCTTGGTAAACAGTTGACATTTTAACAACAGCACATGGACAGCAGCATACAACGACACACTAGTTAACCTTGCTTCAGCTTTTTGGGCTACCCATTGCCAGATAACCAAAATGCTAGCCCCTTGCCCGAGCACCTTTCCTCCCTAAATTTAAAATCCAAAGTGGTGCCTCCATTTTGTAAGCCCCCCACCCTTGCCTTTTTGCAAACGACAGGCGGTATGCTGTTTGAATCTGACAGCATTACCAGGCGGGGACTGGGTTCGGGGAGGAATGGGTTACTCGGCCCAAGTAATTCTGAACACAGGAAGCAATAACTGTAATGTCCAATACCAGAAATGGGATTCTAAAGTGTGGCTTTTATTCACATCCAAGCTGAACAAACAAAGCATAGACGGACTCCCACGGGGCTACACTTCTGGTAATGCAGATTAAAAAGAATCAGAAACACTTCTTCAACACTCCAGCCCTCAGGCTCTGAACCCACCGGGCACACAGCCCAGACTTGCATGCTGCTTTGGGTACACAGCCCGAACTTGTACACTATCTGGGATTCCCAGGCTCGGCTCCCTTGCCGGCCACTCGGACACCTTCTATATGTCATGGAAACCTTTTCTGGTGGCTCCCTAAACCACCTAAGAGCAACTCAGCTCTATCAGGGAAACTTCCTTTTAATCCCATGTCTGGGTACTTTCCTCAGGCACTGGCCAAGTACCTGAGAGAAAGTAAAGGTGCCACAGAGCAAATCCGTAGAGGTGAATTTGGTTACTACAGATGGGGGGGGGGGTCTCCCACCTCTCACTTCCACAATTCATATCCGGCCATTTCTCTGGACATTAAACATCTCATTCTGTAAAGCTTGGCAATGTAGATTAAGGCTAAATGTATGGCACATTTCCTCTACTTGTCTTGATTTCCCATTGTGCTGGACTTGAACATACTTTTACTTGGCTCAGCCCATTGCTCTAGGCCTCCCACTGATTTAGCAGTCCAATCCCCACTTTACTTTACTTTGTGCTGGACTTGAACCTACTTGAATTAACCGCAATGTCTATTACACTAGACCTCCTACAAATTAAGTAGTCCAATCCCACATTCCACAGTTCAGGTGAAAACATTGGCCTTTGTCAGAACGAACTCACCCTTTGGTTGCAGGTGCCCCACAGGCGATTCCTCACAGGAATTTCTTTCCCACAGCTTCTGGTGCCGCAGCACAATTTGAAATAAGGCAGCTTCTTCCTTATCCGGGACCAAGAGGGTTGCCCCTGGAAGACAGGCAAACCCTTCCATCCCCATCCCCTCGGGGTGGGCCACTTGGACCAGCAACAGCGGTCTCCACCACTTCACAAACAGCTTACTGCGTTCCTCTTTCGGTGGAAACACACACCTCCCTTACAGTAGCTCTAAAACAGAGCTTAAGGCTCTGAGAGCCTGCACTCAGACTGCTGTGCTGCTCCTTTCTTCAAGACTGCACACAGACTCTGTTCAAAAATTCCCAACATTCTATCCTAACTTCCAACTGCAGCATTCCAGTGTGACTCATACAGCTGCGAGAGTTCTATGGTGATGTCATCCCTCAGACTCAGCTGAGACTGAGAACAGAGTGAGACAGTGTGAAATCCATTTAACTGGAGTTTCACAAGCTACCTTCCCTGCCTACCACTCTGTCTTACTGGGATTCTAGTAACCCCGGGTAGCAGGGGGGTTACACTTAAATTACAGAGACTGATTTTAGCAGTCTCCGACCTCAGTACAAAAATGGATTCTTTTGGTGCCTGGCTGACTGTGGTTGAAACAATGGTGGACCAGATGAAAATTGAGATAGGTGATGCTAAGCGGCAAGTTAAAAACAGCATCAGTGGCCACCACATCATTTATCAAAGAAAATGCAAATTTTCGGGCACGATTGGAAATGCTTGAGAACCAGGCCCGAATTCTTGGACTGCCAGAAGAGATTGATGGGGACCACCCTATTATGTATTTACTGGACTGACTGCATGAGAAACTAGTGCCAGAGGAGCAATCACTACACTTTGCCCTGCAGAAAGCATATTGGATCACTCCTAGGGGTTACGGAGAGGATTCTGCTAACCTACGTACCTTGCTGCTAGTGACCAATGGAGTGGGGGCTAGAGATAAAATCTTGAGGATAGTTCAGCAAGGTGGGGCCCATAATGCAGGATGACCGTACCATTTACTTATTTCCAGATACAAGTTATGCCACCCTCATGCTGCATAAAAAAAAAAAAATGCAATGGAATGCGCCAAAAACTGAGACGTTTCCATCCCACATGCAATGATTTATGCTGCCAGACTTCACATTGTGAGGGAAAGGTCTGGTTGTTTTCAGACCGCACAGAAGCCAGAAAGTGGGCCTCTCCTATTCAGTCAAGGCACTGTGAACAAAACATAGTGGAGGGGACTGAGAGTCACGCAATGGAGGACGACGCTGGTGTATGAACGAAACTGAGCGAGTCCTGCTATGTTTTTGAAATTCAGGTCCTACACTTGAGACTTTTTTGTTTGAGTCAGACCATCCAGACTTCCTGAGCGCTAAGTTAAGAACGGGACAGATTTGGGCTACATTTAGGTTCTTAAAGTTATTTTTAAATATAGAAGGTATGTGTTTGTTTTTTCAGTCTCTGTTACTGTTAAGGGATCTCCATTCTCTTTCGTAATCCCACTCATGTTTGCTGTTTTAATAGGGGTTGTTTTAAATAAAAAGAAACAATGACTTGGGTACAATAATGGTGGTTGCAGAAAATTTTATATAGCCCTTTTTGGGTTTCATGAGCTGACAGATTGTTTTCTATGTTTGTAAGGAGAGTATGCTGCTTTATTTTTCTCATGCATGTTCATATCTTTTTAAGGTTATAGTAAGACACTACCAGCCCTAGCGTGGGTGTGCAAAAGCTGGACTTTTGTCACTTGGACATCAGATGAACGATTTAAGTCATACTGCTCTTGGGCTCATTGCTGCAGCATTTATATTTAGATATTTCAACTGTTATAGAATGTATGTATCTACCCCCCAAATGTGGTATCAGAATACCTAAGATGCTGATGTCCTGAGATTAAGGGGTCTGTGACCTCCATTTGATTTTGGCTTTTATACGGATTGTCTAAGATATGGACATTTTTACTATGTTTCATAGTATTAAAACCAATAAAAATAAAGTATATAAAAAAAGATACATTCCTAGAAAATTCTGTACTTACTGTAATTCTTGATCTTTTTAGGAATATCTTCACCATTTATTCATACACCCATTCCCCGAACTTAACAACAGTATGTTACTGTTTCTCCGTGGACTAAAGCTTGTGCCATGAGACACTGCCTTCTCCCATGTTGTCTGTCCTCTCACAGGTCATCTAGACTCCTTATCCCTTTGGGATATGTGCATGACCCCTAGCTATGGTATTGTTGCACCTCCATGGTGAAAAAAGTACTATGAAGTGGTTGGTGCTGAGATAAGCATGCAGACATGCGCCGTTCTCACGGTGCCACATGTGTGCACGGCTTGCCTTGGCACCAGTCCCCTCTTGAAATGTTTTGGCTCCCGCAGGGTCCTGGTGCCTCCGGCACGGACCCATTAGTGTGACTAAATGGTGAAGATATTCCTAGAAGATCAAGAATCGGGGTAAGTATGTAGTTTTCATTTCTAGGAGTGGTATTTCACATCCACACCACCCACATGGCCTCCCCCAGCAAGTGGCACAAAGATCCCTGCTTCCAGCATGCAAGATCTGACATCACGAGGTGGAGCCAGAGAATATACCACCCGAGTGGAGGGAAGAACTTAGCTTAAAGACGTTCCGATGAATCAGCACTTCCAGTAGAACTGCCATTGTATGGCTGTGAACTGTATACCGCTTCTAGAACTATGGTTACAAGCACGTGACCTGTTCTTCTAGGAGCATAGATATGGTTCACTATCCACACTCTGCCAGCTCCACCAGAATGGTCTGGCTAGATATCTTTAAGATAAGCTCCTCCCACCACCTGGGCTGTATATCTCCCGACTTCGCCCCATGACGTCGGATGTTTCTTTCTGCTGGAAGAATGTCTCCTCCTTCGAGGCTTCCGCTTATGTTTTTGTGCACCATTGGCGAACTTTATTTCAGAGTTTTTCAGTTTCTACTAGCTCTCCTAGTTCCTTCGACTCCCCTCAGGAAACGATATGTCAACAGAAGTCAGGATTTAAATTCAGCATTTAGTGTCGGCAGAAGATGTCAGCCACCGATTCACATGACACATGCATGTACTGCTTGGGCAGGCAGCACAATGTGGCCAGGTGCAAGCATGCTTCCTGAGTCCGTCGAGGACAGAAAGCACCAGCTCTTGCTGGGTTGGTCTTTGAAATGGGATCTGCAGGACTGCTCTAAGGGTCGCAAGAAGGCATCGATGTGGCTGGGTCAGCTCAGCAGCTTGCTGCCCTTGAGGTGGAAGTGGTGGCTGCTGTTGCAGGCACCTCTTCTGTCTTGGCTCTGTTCCCTGGGGCCAGTGTCAGAGGGTCATTCCCTGGAGAGTTCCGGGAAATGTGTCTGGCCCTCCAGACTTTGTGGGAAAGTCCTTCTCACCATGGTGCTAAGCATAAGTGCCACCAGTGCCGGTCGGTCATGGGGACTGGGCATGATCGAGGTCCTCCTGGTCCCTCGATTCACTCGACATCTGCTGAGCACCTCTCAGCAAAGGGGCAGGTTGAGCTGGCTGAGGGCTCTTCGGTTTCCCCTGTTGAGCCAGTCGACTTTGACTATGGTGAGGCAGCCCGCCAAGATATTTCTCGAGCCTGTCGACCAGCTGTTGGATGAGGTTGAAGACTTGACCTCTCAGACCCTGGTGCTCCCAATCCTCTCCCAAGAAGACACGGTCCAGTCAGTGTTCTCATCCTGTCCTCAAGGGGCGCAGCCTCTACCGGCGGTCGAGTCTTCCATGCCCATTTTACTCAGTGTGGGCCAGCATGTGGTTTACCACAACCCCACTGAAGGCTTCCCATGCCATCAACCAGCTGGTACAGGACACCCCTCCTCCACCACAGTTTGGTCAACAAATTGACCACAGTGCATGGCCCGGTATCCTTTGAGGCACTTCTCCGACTCATCTTGGAATCCATGTTGGTCCCACCTAAGCCTGTCTGAAAGAGGGCTGAGTATCCCCTTGTGGACGTTTTGGACCGAGACAGACCCCCAGTGGTTGCCTTTATACAGTGGCTGAGGGCAGTTTGGCACTGGCTCTAGAACTTTGGCAGCATCCAGCATCTTGCCAGGCACCCTCTGCACATGTGGTCTGCAAGAATGCAGTCACTACATGTTCCCTTTCGGGGTTCTTGGACCACCCCTCTGTGGAGGTGTTGGTCATGGATTCGGTGTTCCACAAGTCTGGATACTGAGGGATGTGGACAAACCTCCAAACAAGGAATCCCACAAGATTGATCATGCCACTAAAAATCTGTATGCTGTGGCATCACTGGGTCTCCATCAGGCTTGTTATGCCATGATACATTAGTGAAAGGAGAAAGTCCAGAGGGGGTATTGCTAAGCTCAAAGGAGAAAAGTGGGTATGTGAGGAATAGGACCCTGTAAAAGCATCTATCCTAAATAGATACTTTTGCTCAGTATTTGCTGAAGAGAAATTAGGGCAGGGCCCACAGCTCAGCACCATGGACACAGGGGGGAGGGAGATGAGCACTACTCCCTTCATGAAAGAAAGGGTCCTACAAGAGCTCGCTAAGCTCAGGGTGGACAGTGCAATGGGACCTGATGGCATACATCCCAGGGTACTTAAGGAGCTAAAGGTGGAACTAGCAGAGCCATTTGCAGAACTGTTTAGTGAGTCTCTGAGCACAGGATAAGCCCCAGAAGACTGGAGAAGGACTCATGTGATCCCGCTCCACAAGAATGGTAGCAGGGAGGAGGCAGGGAACTACAGACCAGTCGGTCTTACCTCAGTAGTGGGCAAGATTATGGAGGCACTCCTTAAGGAAAGGATAGTGCAACACCTGGAATCCATAGGGGCACAGGATCCAAGACAGCATGGGTTTACAAAAGGAAGGTCCTGTCATACTAATCTCATAGGTTTCTTTGACTGGGTAACCAGAGTGGTGGACCAAGGGGGAGCAGTTGATGTCGCCTACCTTGACTTCAGCAAAGCTTTCGACACTGTTCCACATAGAAGATTGATAAATAAGCTGGGTAGGCCCAGGGTGGGTCAGAAGTTGGTCAACTGGGTGGCAAACTGGTTGACGGGCAGAAAACAGAGAGTGGTGGTAAATGGTATACAGTCAGAAGAGATGCAAGTCACAAGTGGGGTACCTCAGGGATCAGTCCTGGGGCCAGTCCTCTTCCATATCTTCATTAGTGACATTGCAGATGGACGAGAGGGTAAGGCTTGTCTGTTTGCAGATGACACCAAGATCTGCAACAGAGTAGATGGTCCAGATGGGGTGGGCAGAATGAAAAGAGAGCTGGATAAACTAGCAAAATGGTCAGAAGAGTGGCAACTGGGATTTAATGCAAAGAAGTGCAAGATCATGCACATAGGGAAGAGAAACCCTGAAGCCACCTATAGGCTGGGAGGGGAGTTGTTGGCAGTCACAAAGGAAGAAAGAGACTTGGGCATCATCATCACCGATGACCTGAAATTATCCAAGCAGATCTCTAAAGCAGTAGGTGAGGCTAGGGGATGTTAGGTGTATTAGTTAGGTATCACAAGTTGTAAGAGGGAAGTAATAATTCCTCTTTACAAAACACTGGTTAGGCCCCATCTGGAGTACTGCATGCAGTACTGGAGGCCACACCTTCACAAGGACATTAACCAAATTGAGGCAGTCCAGAGAAGGGCAACCAAAATGGTTCAGGGACTGCATCAGAAGACATATGAGGACAGATTAATTGAGCTCAATATGTATACCCGTGAGCAAAGGAGGGAGAGAGGTGATATGATCGAAACATTCAAACACCTTAAGGGCATTAACAAGGTGAAAGAGTCTAACATATTTAAATATAAAAAAAAATAGCAGGACAAGAGGACACAGCATGAGAATGGAGGGAGGCCGATTAAGGGGGAATGTGAGGAAATTATTTTTCACAGAAAGAGTGGTGGATGCATGGAACAGCCTACCTCAGGAAGTGGTGGCTATGAATACAGTGCATGGCTTCAAACAGGCATGGGATAGGCATAAGGGAGCAATACAGATGAGTATGAATAGATAGGCCAATGACAGAGCAAAGGCCAATGGCACATTTATAAGGTAGAAAAAGAAATGGGTAGACTGAATAGGCTTTGCGGTCCTTATCTGCTGTCAACTTCTGTGTTTCTGTGTTGGTCATGGATTCGGTGTTCCACAGGTCTGGATACTGAGGGATGTGGACAAGCCTCCAAACAAGGAATCCCACAAGATTGACCATGCCACTAAAAATGTGTATGCTGCGGCATCACTGGGTCTTTGCCAGGCTTATTTATTTATTTATTTATTTATTTTTTGTTAACCGGTAAGTGCACTAGCCAGCAAGTGACTGTTTTTGTAAGCACTACTACCCGGAAGAAGTATAACATTACAGAACATAACGATACAGTAAGGATAACGAAATACATGATGCACAGAAATACAGGAAGATACATATGGCAGGATACAATGCATGACAAAGGAAAATACAAGGCAAAATACATTTCAAGGACATTTTCCATTGAGCGATACATAAAGTGCATTGAAGGACCTAGGAAAGGGAGAGGATAGGTGTAGGGGTAAGCCAGAAACAAGATGGAAAATGACAAAAGGGGAAGGTGAGGAGGTGAGGAAAGGATAGGGGAAGGATAGAGGGCAAGGGCCAAAACGGGGGCTAAAGAAATGGCTAAGAATATAAGGACAGAGAGGCGGTGGCAGGAATAGGGAGGTAGGAGGGAGTAGAGGAGGATGGCGGGAGAGGGAGGGAGGAGTGAGGGTCAAAAAGCCGCAAATACGGGCAGCGGCAAGGTTCCAACCTGCGGCCGAGTCGTTGGAGCCGAAAGACGGCAAGCGGAGAAAGGGTGACAGGTGGTTACGGCAAAAGACGGCAACAGCTGCAAAAGGTAGCAGAATGCGGCTGGGCTGGTGGAACCGATAGACGGCAGGGCAAGGGTGATGATGCCGGTAAGAGGAGGAGAGAAGCGAAAGAGTTACGGCAGTAGCGGAAAAGGTAACAACGCCAAGCCGAGCCAGTGGAACCGAGACGGCAGGGAAGAAGAGGTCGGTAGGAGGAGGTAAGTTTACGCAAGTGGAGGTAATAGGGAACAATGCTCAGCTGGGAGGGTGGGATGAAGACGAGCAGGGCAGGGATGACTCAGGAGGGAGGGCAAGCAAGCAGCAGAGAAGGAAGGGGAGGCAGAGGGGAGGGGAAAAGGAGAGTGCAGGAGATGTGGTCGGGGAGAGAGGAGCAGGAGTTGAGTGAAGGAAGGCTGAGAGGTGAGGGGAGAAGAGAACAGGGATCAAGGGGAAGCCAAGTGGTGGCAGGAAGTAAACAACAACATGTAAATGGCAAAAGCTAATATTTGGCATACAGTCAAACAGATTCAAGCAGCAATTATAGTAAAACACCACGTAAAACAACCATTGGGAAAGGCACAAGTGCTAGCAATAAGGAAGTGGGGAAAACAGGTTAAGAGCAAGGGGATCAGGTAGGATCAAAGCAAACACATTTGTCCAAAGCAGTAAGAAAAGTCCTGAGTTTGCCCTTCAGAGTTGCATGAGTAGGGACATCCCTTAGTTCCTGAGGCAGCAGGTTCCACAGGTGAGGAGCAGCATAATGGAAGGAGCCCATGCCCTTTTTTGTCCGACAGAGGGGGATGGATAATAAGGTCTGATCTGCAGATCTAAGGTTCCGTGTGGGAATAGCTGGTCTAAGGAGTTCTGATAGGATAGCAGGTTTGGATGCCCTTATGATGGTATCTGATAGATTGTACAGGTAGTATTGTCTGGTAGAGGAGGGAGAGAGCCAGCCAAGGTCTTGATATAGTTGGTAGTGATGCTGCAGTCGAGGTGCTTTGGTTGCATACCTGCTACACATTATTGAAAGTAGTGTCCCACAGATGCAGTGCAGATTTATTGGCCAAAGACAGAATGGGACAACCATATGTAGGTTGGCAACAGTATACCTCTAGCTACTGCCAGTTTAGCAGCAGGGGTAAGGAGGTAGTTGGTCTCTGTAAGCAGCCCCCAACTTGCAATTGACTGACTTGCAAGCAATCCTGGATGTGTGTTTTAGGTCCAAGGTTTGGTCGAGTGGATGCCCAGGTAACGGAAAGAAGTGACAGGTTCTAGTGGGTTCCCATCAATGTCAGGAACAGAGATAGTCAAGGGACATGATCTGAGCTTGTGGAGTGGAGCCAAATAGCATGACTTTGGTTTGTTTGTGTTTAAAACAAGGCGCTGAGAGTTCAGCCAGTGTTAAAATCGAGTGAAAATCAGCAGTGAGGGCAGCATTCAGTTCCAGAACGCTGTCAGAGTGAGCATAAACGACCAGGTCATCTGCATACAGCAGTGAGTGACCAGTGGTTACCATCTCTGGGAGATTATTTACTAATAATGAAAATAGAAGAGGGCCAAGTATGGACCCCTGAGGGACACCAATGTTGATGACAGCACTGTCTGAAATCGCTGAATTAAACTTCACAGCCTGGGTTCTGTTGGTGAGGTAGCTTTTAAACCAGGTAGTTGCTGGAAGGGGGCCAAGGTACTGAGGGTAGAGAGTAGTAATGTATGATCAACCAGGTCGAAAGCTTTGTTGTTCAGTGAAGACTGCCCCTGTTAACCCCCTCTATCCGTGTTTGTGACAATGTCAGAAGAGAATTTACAAGTGCAGTCATGGTGCTGTGATGCTTTCTAAAGCCATGTTGGCTGGACTGAGCAGACTGAAGTTCTCAATGTATTCTGTGATTTGTGTTGATACTATTTTTTCCAGGATTTTGTTCAGGACAGACAAAATAGCAATAGGGCCGGTAGTTAGATGTGTCATTTTGCTACCTTTTTAAATACTGGAGTGATTCTGGCTGCTTTCCAGACTTCAGGGACAACGCCATTGGAGAGAGAGAGGGTGAATATTCTTGCTAGGGGGCCAGAGATGTAGTGAGAAGCCATTTTTAGTAGCCTTGGTTCCAAGCCATCGGAGCCAGTGCTGGTGTTGTCAGAGAGGGCTCTGAGCAGTTTGAGAACTTGATGCCTAGACACTGCCCTGAAGTAGAAGGAGTTAGGTAGGTTAGATGGTTCGCCAGGTGCTGAGAAGTTGGGTTGTGAGGCAGGAGATTGTGATTGAAGGGAAGCTGTGTAAGCAGATAAGTCCGAAAACTGTTGATTAAATGCATTAGCAATTGTGGTAGAGTCATTGCAGTGTACGCCATGTAGAACCATATCAGAGGGAGTGACATCTTTAGCAGATCCTAAGAAGGACTTAATGCCATGATGATGGCCATCTTCGGTCACTCCATGATGGGGGTCTTCAGTACAGTCCACCCTAACCTCCTTGTTGATCAACAGTTGCAGGTGGTGGTCATCAGAGATGAGGATTAGTTGCCGGCTAAACACCAGCTCCAGATGTGGGCAACTCGTGTGCCTGTGCCATGGCAGCAGCCATTTCCATGCTTCACACTGTTTGGCTGTATCTGTTCACCTTCATTGCAGACACCCAGCACAGGCTAGCTGATGTCCCTTTCTTGGGCACCGACCTATTTGGCCCTGGGGTGTAAGGACATCTCACTTGCTTTGAGAAGTCCAGTGCCACCCTGGATTCTGTGACATCATCCCAGAAGGACCAGAAAAAGAAACCTAAGAAACGAGCTTTCCATTACTGCTCCTTCCAGTTCCAGCTCCTCAGAAGCAGCCCCAGTAGGGGCAGTACCGGGCTTGGTGCTCCAAGCCCAAATCATGGGGCCAGGGTCCTAAAAAGGGAGGGGCAGGGGTAGTAGTGTCCCTCCGACCACAGCCACCATTGTCCTCAGTAAAGCTGCCCAGAGAGAGGTCAGGGGACGTTGTCCCTCCATCCCTCCTTTCCTTGCCTGCTCTCCCTGTCGGGGGCCAGCTATGTCCCTTCTTGCCACATTGGTCCACTATCACAATGGACAAGTGGGTGTTGGATGTAGTGGGCAGAGGATTGCCTCTGGACTTTTGGGGCTCTCCTGCCTTACCGGCTCCACATGCCTCGGCAGTCCAGGGTATCGCCGGACACGCTGTCTGCCCTAAGGGAGGACATTGCTAAGCTCCTTGCAAAAGGGACAATAGCCTGTGTCCCGGATGCCCTGGCCAGTCTGGATTACTTGTCCAGGTACTTCTTGGTCCCAAAACAGGGGTGGGGGAGCAGGAGCATGATACTGGATCCCTGTACTAGATCTGTGTGACCCGAACCAGTTCTTGCGGAAATGCAAGATCTTACTTTGAGAGGGCTCTTGCAGTAGGTAATTACATACAGGACTGAAGCCAGCAGGCGTCCGGACCCCACGGAAAAATGTCTAGCTAGCAGTCTCTGGCAGGGGACCGCTCCCACATCAGGTGACCGACGTCATGCGACGTCAGTATAAAGCGGTGTCCCACTGCCCTTCCCATTCTTTTTCCACCATTAGCTTGCAAAAGCACCGGCGGTTAAGTTCCACTGCTTCATCAGTCGTTCTTGGTAGTTTTACGCGTTTTTCTTGATTTCTGAATTTTTGTTAGTTTTTGTGCAGTGTATGTGCCTGGCTCCTCGAGCACAAAAACAAGTGCGACTCGTGTGGCGCCCAACTCCCGCACAAGGACAGACACCCCAGTGCCTCTTCTGTCTAGGTCCGGATCACCCTGTCGAAGTGCCAGCATTGCCTGAAATTCAACGCCGCCACCCATAGATGGAGGTAGCAGTCCCTGGAGGCCCATATACTTAAGAAGAAAATGATCTCCATGGAGAAGGAGCTGAAGAAGCTTCGTGCAGGCCTCAACTTCGCCCGAGGATCACCATAAAAAGGACAAGGAGATGGACCGGGACTCCTCTTACTTGGCCACTGCGACTTTGGCTGGAGTCGCCATACTCAAAGTAACGTCCCTTCCCTTGGGGGACCATTCCGCGATGGCCATCTTGGAGGTGTCCAAGACAGCGTCGACCCTCTCATCTGGCTCATGCTGAGGCCCTTCGGAGCCTCCAGGTTAAAGGAGGCTTCCACTCCCGGCAAGGCCGGCGCTGTGCGGCCTTCCGGTGTGAGTGGCTCTGATAAGCCAGACGTCGGGTCCTCTGATGCTCACCCGGAGAAGACCGCTAAGTCGCTTGACCCTTTGGGGCAGCGCACGGTCTCTAAGCCGCCCATCAAGGCTGCCCCTCCTTCACGGCCTTCCTCAGGCGCCGGTTCCGCCAAGTCAGATGACGGCTCCTCTGACGTCTGCCCAAACCCGCCGGTAAGGCAACCATTGGCCCGTCCGATCGCACGGCATTGTAGCCGAAGCCGGATCCTGTCATCCAGTCTGCCGTCTCTGGCTCCCTGCAGCATTTGCCGCTGCCTTCTGAGGCCCCAGCAGCTCCTCAGTTAGACCCCAGGGACTTTAATCCTCCTTCCCTGGGCGATACAGAGGATGCAGGCACACTCCCGTCAGGTCTCCCTCCCGCTGGGCCGGACGACCTGACGTCGGACGCCGGCACTGATGCCTGCCTTGCCGACGCTGGGCAACATTCCTCTCCTGGATGCTGTCCCTACACTAGACCCGACGCCCGCCGGCTCCCTATTCCCGGCCCGCCTGCGGGGGTGTTTTCAGGGTCTTCCGCCCTGTCACAGCCCCTGGCACCCGGGTATATGCTGTGTTATCAGACACCGTCTTACCCTGGTCCGCAGTATCCGACACCGCAGTACCCGGCGCCACAGTATCCACCGCCGGGCTTCCTGCCATTGTGGTATGGATACTCGCCATACGGATATCCTCAGTATCCGTATCTCCCTCCTCCCCGCCCCCAGCTGCCGATGGACCTGAGGGAGACTCTGGATTCCTGGTGGGCTGAGGCCAAGGCTCAACTCACCAAGGAAGTAGAGAGACGCCTTCCGATGCGGGGACCCCCGTCGTTGAGGGGGAGAGACCTCCTCCTCCCTCCTGTTACCAGAGGTGTCCCCTCCGGTTCCAAGACAGGGAGTGGCATGTTACGCCGGGAGCTCCCCAAGGGGTCCATTCCTCCCCCGGGCGAGGAGGGGTCTTCGTCTCCTTCATCTTCCTTGGATGATTCCGACGGACATTCCAACTTCGATGACGAGCCATGAACTCCAGACAAGCCCCGGCCTAGGACTCCTCTGAAGTCCTCTCTGGAAGATCCTTCCTTCACGGAGTTGCTACGAAAGATCCAGTCATTGCATCGGTGGAAATCTTTGGAGCCAGATCCACAGTGGCATTAACTAACTGCATATCTGGATCTGCCCAAGGTCGCTCCTACCTTGGTTCCACCCTGGATCGAGCCTCACGTGGACCTTGTTTCCACCATCTGGAAACAACTGCCCACCATAGCCCCCCTTCCGAGGAAGGCAGACAGGCTGTACCAGGCTCCGGAAGGTGTTGAGTTCCTTACTTCACACCCCAAGGCTGACTCTGTCGTGATCAGTGCCACCCACGGCTGTACAGCCAGCCCAAAGCATTTGAGCTCGTCTCTACCTGATAAGGAGTCCCACCTTCTGGACCAGTATGGGAAGAAGGTTTTCACTTCTTCCACTCTGGATATTAGGGCCACGAACTACGTTGCTCACATGGGGGATTACCAGAAGGCCATCCTTTGCAAGGTGGAAGCTAAATTGGACTCCCTTCCTGAGTCACAGACCAAACAGGAAGTGGCAGACCTGGTCCATTCTGCTCGTTCGGCCAGTAGGCACATGCTACACGCTACTTAGGATGCAGTGGACGCTGCTGGAAGGAGCTCAGCATTCGCCGTAAGTTTGCGGCGTCATGCCTGGCTCAGAGTGTCAGGTTTGGTCCAGGACATGCCCTTCAGGGGTTCGGTGCTGTTCGGTGGTGATGTCAAGGATATTATCACCAGCGTGCGGGAGAAGGGCACTGCTCTCAAGGAAGTTGACTCCTTGTACAGAGCCCCTCAGCCTCAGCGCCGTCCCTTTCGCAAACATGCACAGGCAAAGGCAAAACCCCAAGGGAAGCGGGCCAACAAACGTCGGGGCCCCTCCAACTGCCAAGCCCCCCACCCACCCAAACGGGCAGCGGGAGCTCCAGCTGTGGCGCTGCCTCACACCTCCTGACTCCTTTCCTTTCCCACAGCCTCTGGGCTTCCCAGAGGAACTGGTAGGATGGAGGTTCTCCCTGCATCTGCCGGGTTGGGAGAGGATCACTTCTGACATTTGGGTGCTCCAGCTAATAGCAGAAGGACACTCAATAGTTTCTTCAGAAACCTCCCAGAAAACTCCCTCCAAGGTCGTCTTACTCCCCGGAACACCTTCTTCTGGTTCGGGAAGAAATCTCTGCCTTTCTTCTGAAGGCAGCGATAGAACCCGTCCATCCCCATCTCCAGGGGACGGGTTATTATTCCCATTTCTTCCTGGTTCCGAAGAAATCAGGCGATGTGAGACCAATCCTAGACCTCAGCTCCCTGAACCTGTTCATGGAGTACAAGAGGTTCAGAATGCTTTCTCTGCAGGGCCTTCTGCCCCTCCTTCAGCCGGGAGAGTGGCTGTGCGCTCTGGACATGCAGAATGCCTACCTCCATATCCCTATCTGCCCATCCCACCGCAAATACCTTCGGTTTTGTTTTCAGGAAGACCACTACCAGTTCAAGGCCCTCCCATTTGATCTCTCCTCTGCTCCCCGGGTAATTACCAAATGCCTTTCTGTGGTAGCAGCCCACCTGCATACCCAGGGGGTTCAGGTTTTCCCATACCTGGACGACTGGCTCCTGGCGGCCCCATCCAGGGAGGACCTCTTATGCTCCCTTTCCCTTACCCTGCAGGTTTTCACTAGCTTGGGTATTACCATCAACCAGGCCAAGTCCCATTTGATCCCATCTCAAAGACTCCAGTTTATCAGGGCGATCCTTGATACGACCTCCGGTATGGCTTTCCTGCCTTTGGACAGGGTGGCCACCCTTCAGGCTCAGGCCAGCCTGTTGTCCACCTGCAGACGGATCACTGCCAGGTCAGTCCTTCACCTCCTTGGCCTCATGGTGGCTGCCATTCCAACAGTACCTCGCGCTTGGCTCCACATGAGAATCTCTCAGTGGACGCTTTGTCTCAGTGGGATCTATTGGTGGACGACCTAGATTGGAAGATCCTGGTCTCCACTCCGATGGTTTGGGACTTGCAGTGGTGGATGCTTCAGGAGAACCTTTGCCAGGGAGTTCCCTTCTGTCTTTCTCCCCCCTCCCAAACTCTGACAACAGACGCCTCGGGCGAGGATTGGGGAGCCCACTTGGGATCTCAACGGACCCAGGGCTCTTGGTTCAGACTCTCCACATAAATGTGCTCGAGCTAAGGGCCGTCCTGTATGCATTACAAGCTCTGCATCTGTATCTGCTTCCCTGTCATCTGGCTGTTCAGACCGACAACATGTGCATAGTGTGGTACATCAACAAACATGGAAGAACTCGTTCCTACCCTCTTTGCAGGGAAGCGATGCGGGTTTGGGATTGGGCAGTACTTCACAACCTTCACCTCACGGTGGTTCATGTTCCGGGGGTCAAGAAGACGTTGGCAGACCACCTCAGTTGGTCATCCGCCCAAGCTCATGAATGGGAATTGGATCGGGGGTAGTAGACTATGTCCTCCTACGCTGGGAAACCCCTCGGGTAGACCTGTTTGCCTCTCCTCTCAATGCAAAACTTCCCGTCTTCTGCTCGCTCTCTCCAGGGCGCGGAATTTTTTGGAGAGACGCTCTGTCTCTAAACTGGAAGGACAGATTTGTCTATGCCTTCCCCCCGATCACGTTGATTTCGAGGGTCTTACACAAACTCTGTTCAAAAGGAACTCGCATGATCCTTATCACTCCGTTCTGGCCCAGGCAAGTTTGGTTCTCTCTTCTGCAGCAGTATTCAGAGGAACCTCCACTTCCTCTTCCTGTATCGCAGCTCTTGTTGACCCAGGATCAGGGGACCCTGATCCATCCAGGACTCAAATCCCTTCAGCTGCATGCGTGGCTCCTGCAGACATAGATCAGACCTGGTTCGGGGTTTCGCCGCAGGTGGCGGAGATTCTAGTGGAGGTCAAAAAGCCTTCCACTCGTTCCACTTATGCCATGAAATGGAAAAGGTTCTTCCTTTGGGCCTCTTCAGAGATTTTGAGCCATTCTCCTGCCCTGTCGGGAGGCTCTTGGATTACATGTATTACCTCTTCAACCTGGGTCTCAGTCACTCCTCTTTGAAGGTTCACATGGCTGCCATTTCCGCTTACCATGTTCCTTTTGGGGACAGGTCTTTTGCACAGCTGGAAGTCGCTAAGACCTTCCTTAAAGCGATTCTCCACTTGAGACCCCCTATTCGCACACCTGCCCCTCCTTGGGACTTGAATTTCATTATCAAGAAGCTTACCCTGCTTCCTTTTGAGCCGGCAGCATCAGCAGACCTAAAGTTCCTTTCCTGGAAGACTCTCTTCCTGGTGGCCATTGCCTCCACTCGACGAATTTCTGAGCTTCAGGCCTTAATGTGCAAAATCCTGTACTTGATTTTCCACAAGGAACGTGTGGCTCTGCGCACCAACCCTAAGTTTCTGCCTAAGGTGGTAGAGGAATCTACGCTTAATCACTCCATGGAACTGCCTGCATTTTTTTACGCAACATTCCAATCAAGGGGAGTACCTCTTACATACTTTGGATGTTCACCGGATTCTGAGATACTACACCAACAGGACAAAGGATCTCAGAAAGACTGGTCAACTGTTTGTTTTGCTCACAAAAGAGAAGGCAATGCTGTTTCCAAGCAATGCCTTTCAAAATGGTTGGCTCGTTGTATCACTTTCTGTCATAACAAGTATCACAAGACCTTGCCAGGTCAAGTCAGAGGTCACTCCACTAGGGGTTTCGCGGCCTCTGCTGCTTGTTTCAAGAATGTGTCGGCAGCTGACATCTGTGCAGCCACAACTTGGACTTCTGTCCATACCTTTATGAAACATTACTGTTTGGACATTGCCTCTCACCGAAGAGCTGGCTTCGGGTTGGCTGTTCTGCAAGGTCTTCTTTCCTAAGACCTTCACAGCCAGAGGATCTGTGTATGAGTAGTTTCCTGCTCCCATGAGCTTCTCTTTGTTCCAGACTGCTTGGGACTCAGTCCTATATGTAATTACCTACTGCAAGAGCCCTCTCGAAGTAAGATAGTACAGTTACGTAAGAACTTACCATAACAGTAGATCTTGAGAGAGGCTCTTTGATAAATAACTCTTTCCCCTCCCACCACCCCTTAGCTTTTTCAGCTCCTTTTCCAAGATGGGAAATATCTGCTTCTCTCTCGTCTTGCCTTTTGGCCTTTGGCGGGAAAGAACTGGAAGGCGGGCGTGGGGGAACGCCCCCTTATACTGATGTCGCATGACGTTGGTCACCTGATGTGGGGGCAGTACCCCGCCAGAGACTGCTAGCTAGAAATTTTTCCATGGGGTCCTGACGCCTGCCGTCTTCAGTCCTATATGTAATTACCTACTGCAAGAGCCTCTCTCGGAGATCTATTGTTACGGTAAGTTCTTCCATAACTGTACTTCCAGATGGTCACTCTGAGTCAGATTATCCCATTGCTGGAGCAGAACATGTGGTTCTGTTCCCTGGACCTCCAGGATGCATTTTTCCACATTCCCATCCATACAGCCCCCTACTGGTACCTCTGTTTCTGAGTGGAAGGGGTTCTGTACCAGTTCCCGTCATGCCCTTTGGTCTCTCTTCAGCATCCAGGGTCTTCACCAAATACATGGTAGTGGTAGCGACTCATCTGCATTGCCTCAGTGTCCGAGTGGACCCCACCTAGATGACTGGCTCTTAGCTGGTCCATACAGAGAGGCCATGGAGAGGTCCAGAGATCTGACTCTACAGACTTCTGAGACTTGGGCCTGTTGGTCAACCCGGACAGGTCTGAATTGGTACCGAGGCAAGTGATGAAGTTCATTGGAGCTGAACAAGACTTTCTGTGGGTCACAGTGACCCAGCTGATGTGGGATGCCATCCAGTGGTGGTTGATCCCAGAATACTTAGAGGAAGGAATATGGTTTGTCCGCCTGAAACTGACTGTCACTGTTACAGCAGATGGGACTCTGGTGAGGTGGGGAGCGCACCAGGAGCCCACGAGGTCTGGTCACCCCTGTGGTCCCGTTACCACATCAGCCTGCTGAAGCTCCATGCAGTTTGTCTGGCTCTGACGGAACTCACTTCGCTAGTCAGAGGTCAGATTGTGCAGGTCCAGATGGACAACACCAGGACCATATTCTACTTGAACAGGTAGGGTGGAACTCACTGCTTTCTCTTATGTCGGGAGGCCCTCCGTAAATGGACCCTCATACGCAGCTTGGGTGCAGATCTCATGGTGATCCATGTCACAGGAGAGAAGAGTCAACTGGAAGGCACACTCAGCTACGTAGGAGAGACATCGCACAAGTGATCTCTGTATCAGTAGGTGGTGAACCACTGTTCTTCTGGTGGGGCACACCCTTGGTAAACCTGTTTGCCTCCTGGGAGAATGCCAAACTGAGGCTGTTTCGTGCACACCCCCACAGTCCAGATACTGCTGGGGGATGCCTTCATGTGGTCCTGGAACCCCAGGCCTCGTATAAGTGTTCCCTCCCTTCCCCTTGATCCACAGTGTGGTGGTCAAGGTTTGGAAGGTCAAGGTGTGGATGATCCGGACCTTGAGTCATGCTAGGATGCTGGTGCGGTACTTCAGTTTCTGTTCGCCAGGTAGGTATGCATGCCTTGCCCCGTCCTCCCAAGGAACTGCTCGGAGTTTGCAAGAGTGTAGACAGTGAACTATGTCTGAGCCCCTAGAAAAATAGGTTTTAGGGGCATGGATATGGGTTACTTACCACACATTGGCAGTTTTTCCATAAGAGCTGATTCACGGGAATGTCTCTAAACAGATCTTTCACCGGAACATCTTTAAGCAAATCTTCTCCCACCACCCGGATGGTATACCCATTGGCACCACCCAGTGATGTCAGACCTTCCTTTTCACTGGAAGAGTTTGGTCTCCTCCTTCGCAGTTCCGTGTGTTGAAGGGCCTAATAAGTGCACCATTGACAGACTTGATTATTTTCTTCAACTCTTAGATTTCTGTATATTCCTCCGTATTTTTCCTGATGGAATAGGATGATGGACCACGAGGAAGCGAAGCCAGCTCTACCGACTTCAAACATTGCATCACATGCCAGCAGAATATGTCATGGACGGACTCACACATGTTGTATCTTTACTGCCTAGAGATGGCACACACTGTCATGGGTTGCTGCTCCTGTGAGATGATGCTGCCATCTTCTCTTGAAGACTGTAAGGCTCATCTTCTTAGCCAGCTAGCCAACTGAGACCCAAAATTGTGTCCTAAGGGTGGGCACAAGGTGGCCTCTGCTGTGTTGGGATCCTTGTCCCAATTCACAGCTATGGCAGAGGCGACAGTGAAGGCCATGATGGGTACCTTCTCGGCCTCGGTGTTGCCTCTGACTGGGGCCAGTGCTGTTGTGTCCTTCACAAGGGAGTTTCAAAAAATGTGTTGAGCCCTCCAGACCTACGAAAGAGCCCTGCCCGTCACAGTAAGAGACAAGAAGAGCCACTATCGATCATGGGACCAGGACAGAACACACTTCTCCCACTCCCTCGACTCTCTCAACTGCTCAGAACTTATCAAGCGCATGGCTCCAGCTGACCTGCATTTGGTCGAGGTGTGGGTCACTGGTTCCTGGTGCCCCCGTTGGGATTGGCAACCTCAACACAAATCTCAAGCCCGTTGACCAGTTGTCGGAAGAGGTTGATGATGAGTCTATCTCCAAGATCCCTGTTCTTCCGGTCCTCAACCAGGAGTACATGGAGCAGTCAGTATCCCAGCCTTTACCACTCAGAATCAACCTCCACCAAAGGTCATACAGTTGAAACCAGTGCCCATCATTTACATGGCACCTCCAGCTGCTTCTCCTCGACAGCACCCAGGTGGACGGTTGAGGTCGCAGTCGAGGTAGTCAAGTTCTCAATCAAGCTCAACTGGGAGGCATTGCCATCAGCGCTTCTCATCTTCTGATGACGAGAGGCTCCACCAGTGTATGTGGCGGCGCTGCAAGGAGTTCCTCTGGCAGCAGTGGGCCTTGGCGGGGCAGGGTAAGGCTCTGCCCCCATGGTTGGATGGCCAGTACCAATCAAGCCCTCACTGGTCCTTCCAAGACAATTATCACTGACACCTGTGTCTCCACTTCTGCAGGCAGAACTGTCTCAACAGCAGCCCTTTTGGGAAGCACCTTCTAAGGACACCCATACTGCGTCTGGCTTGCCAGGCCAGTTATCTGTGGAAATCACCCACTCGGAAGACTCCAGGCTGTTTCATGGTGGGAAATGGTGAGTCCGTGGATGACTACGATGAGTCCTCTATGCAGTCATCGAGGACGCATACTTTTGACTAGGAGTTAATCGAGGAACTGACCACCAACCATGGGCTAGTATATTTTGGGACTCTCCTCCAACTCATGTCAAAGTTAATGAATGTTCTTTGGAGCCAGTTCAAAAGAAAGGGGCTAAATATCCCTTTACTGACATCCGGGATAAAGACGAATCCTCTGGGGTTGCCTTTCCCATGGCTGAGGCCATTATGGGACTGGCCCTGGAGCTTTAGTAGCATCCAGCCTTCTACCTGGCACCCTCAGCTCATGTAGTCCACAAATATGAAGTCTCTACCAGTTCTCTGTCTGGGTTTTCTGACCAGCCCTCAACAGAGGGTCTGGTCTTTAACTCGGTCTTCCAGAAATCTGGAAATAATGGGGACGTGGACAAGCCTCCGGACAAGGAGTCAGAAGCTTGACCATGCAGCTAAGAAGGTTTATGCTACATCCTGTCTTGGTCTCCATCAGGCAAGTTACGCCCTCATGATGGCTCACTTCAGTCACTCCTTGCTGAGAGTGCTCAATACTGTCCTCCCTTACCTGCCTACTGATAAGTAGCTCCCAGTAAAAGTCATCGGGGATCAAGGTCAAGCGTCGGCTACACACCAGCTCCAGATGGCCTTGGACATTGGCAGTTCCTGTGCCATGGCAGCAGCTGTCGTGATGCATCGCAGAACCTGGCTAAGGATCACCACCGGATTCTCAGCACAAGTTGACCGTTGTCCCTTTCCTGGACACCAGCTGCTTTGGCCCAGGGGGTGGATGGGCATTTCTCTAGGATTGAGAAGTCTAGTGCCTCTCTTGAGTCTGTGGCTTCATCCCAGAAGGAAGTCTGAAGCAAAAGAAGGCCTTTCAGTTTCGCCTCTTTCAGTAACAGCAGTCTCTGCAGCAACAGCCCCAGAAGGGGCAGTTTCAAGCCCAGTACCCCAAGGCCAAGTTCTTCAGCCAGGAGCCCAAAAAAGGCAGGGGTAGGGAAAGTGGTGTCCCTCTAGCTGCAGTGACCGGCGCCCCCTCCAAAGCTGCCCAATGATGGATCGGGGGTGTCCACCTCTTGCCTGTCCAGTCCCTAACCCAGCTCCATGTGGTTGGTCACCTTCTCCACTCTGGCCTCACTGGTCCATCATTCCCACGAACAAGCGGGTTCTCGAGGTCGATAGATGTTTGCCTTTTGACTTCAGGTTGTCCTGCCTTACCAATCCCACGCTCTGAGGGAGTCCTCTGTGTTGCAGGACACACTGTCAGCCCTCAGGGAGGATGTTGCTCAGCTCCTTGCCAAAGGAGCAATAGCTCATGTCCCAGACACCCTGGCAAGTCAGGGATATGTGTCCAGGTAATTCCTGGTCCCAGAATAGATGGGGGACTGCTGCCTGTACTGGATCTACACTGTCTTAAATCAGTTTCTCAGGAAGCAAAAGTTCTGGATGGTCACACTGAACCTGGTCATGCCATTCTCTGACACAGGGCATGTGGTTCTCCTCCCTGGACCTCCAGGATGCATTCTTCCACATCCCAGTCCATCCATCCCACTAATACCTCTGGTTCTGTGCAGAAGGGGTGCTCTATCAGTTCCAGATCATGCCAGTTGGCCTCTTCTCTGTGTCCAGGGTCTTCACCAAGTGCATGGCGGTGGAAACCTTACTGTGGCTTAAGGGCATCAGGGTTTATCCCTAGCTGGACAACTGGCTGATAGCGAGGCCATCCAAAGAGGCTGTGGAGTGGTCCAGGGATCTGGTCCTCCAGATCTTGGTACAGCAAGCAAATCCAGCTCCAAACCACATAGTGTGCCAGAACTCAAGCAATCCAAGTAAAAACAGCAAACAACGGCACCACTAGGTAAGGTGCAGATGGCTTAATTCAAGTACAAAATACAAAACTGCCTACAGCTCAGGAGGGTCCTCTACTAGTTTCACACCATTAACTAATGATTTAAAACCAGTTTGAGGACCCTCCTGAAACAAAGCCATTTATATTTTATGAATCAAATTCGCTATGTACTTTACCTAGTGGTGCAGTTGTTTGCCATTTTCAGTCCTCCAGATCTGCAAAGACTTGGGCCTCTTGGTCACCCCAGCCAAATCCAGGTGATTCATGTCATCGAGGCAGAGGTAGTCTCCCTACAGGCCAAGGCCCTCCTCCCTGTTGACCTGGCATTGGATCTTCCCTCCTTTTTCCATTCATTTCAGGTTGGATGCTCGCACCCTGCCCTCAACTTCCTGAGACGGCTGGGGTACATGGCATCTTGCACCATCATGGTCCAATGGGCTTGCTGGGGATGTGGTTCCTGCAGTGGGAGTTAGGCTGTCAGTGGTCCCAGCACCTAGGTCACTTGGACCAGCCAGTCATAGTGACCCAGCCAATGTGGGATGAAATCCAGTGGTGGCTGATCCCCGAATATCGGGAGGAAGTAGTCCTATTTGTCCACCTAGAACCAACCATCACACTTACAATGGATGTGTCTCTGGTGGGGAGTATACTAGGGAGTCCCATTACCACATCCCCTTGCTGGAGCTCATTGCAGTGCAGTTAGCTGTGACAGAATTCGCTCCTCTAGTCAGGGCTTAGGTGGTGCAAGTCCAAACAGACAAGACCGTGCCCATGTTGTACCTGACCAGGCAGGGTGGCACACACTCTCTTTCCTTGTGTTGGGAGGCCCTCTGCATCTGGACCCTTGAGCAGGGTGGGTGCAGACCTTCTGGCATGCCATGTTACAGGAGTAGAAAGTCAGCTGGCGGATACTTTCAGTCGGGTGGGTGAGACATTGCACGAGTGGTCTCTGCATCAGGAGATGGCTAGTCACCTGTTCTCCCTGTGGGGCACATCTGTGGTGGACCTATTTGCCTCCTGGGAGAAGAGGAAACTGAGGCTGTTTTTTCTCCACCCTCAACAGTCTGAGATGCTGGTGGGAGATGCCTTTATGAGGCCTTGGACCTCTGGCCTCCTGTATGCCTTGATCCACAAGGTGATGTTCAAAGATCAAAAGGACAAGGTATGGATGATTCTGATAACTCCTGACTGGCCTCACAAGTTCTGGTACCCAGATTTCCTCAACCTCAGCAGCAGGCAACTGTGGCAGTTGCCTCTTCCCCTTGAACTGCCGACCTGAAAACAGGGAAAGGTAATGC
Organism: Neoceratodus forsteri; assembly: GCA_016271365.2. Lineage (NCBI taxonomy): Eukaryota > Metazoa > Chordata > Ceratodontiformes > Ceratodontidae > Neoceratodus > Neoceratodus forsteri. The sequence continues at coordinate 1,392,877,031 of CM028131.1, read as the reverse complement.
GCCCGGACTGTTAATCTCTGAACCTCACAGCCTGCTTCCTGAGTGGTTAGTGTTCCAGGCTCTGGGACTTCCGGAGAATGTGCTGTACGTTGTGGATGCCTCTCAAAAAAAAAAAAAAAAGTCGACTCACCAGTGCTATGAATTTAAATGGAAATGGTTTTCCATTGGGTGTCTGGCCAAGGAGCTTGAGCCCCCTTGCCTGCCTTACGGCTAATATTCTGTTGTGACAGTGATGTATCTGGGACCATGGATTCAGCAAGCAGTGGTTTAGATTCAGTTTACAACAGCAGAGTTGTGATATTAAGTAACCTTCCTTATCCAGTGAGCACTAATGGCTACATTTACCGTTTAGCAAATACTGGGGGGCTAACTAACTGGGTTATTCTGTAAGAAAACAGTCTTTACCAATTATAGCACTGATGATCGGGGATGATTTGTGTGCTTTTTGTGGCTGTGTGTAGTTTGATGTAATGAAGTTTTAAAAGCAAAACATTTCCTCCCGTTGGCTAAACCTGACACACACATAGAAAACAAAAATATGGAATTGGAGCCATTTATTGGAGGCCAGAATGTCAGGCTCCTGTCTCTAGTACTTGCTGAATCAGTAGTCCTGGATGCATCTCTGTCACATGGGACAGGAGGCATTGTCAGAACAAGAAAAGCATTAAATCTTGCTATGATGGAGATCCCCATGGGCCATAACAGTACCACAAAACTAGCAGACTTATTTAGAAAAAAATCCTGATAATAGACAAAGGGAAGGACTCACTAGGATTACACACACAAATCAAAGCACTCTGCACAACATGGCCCAGATATTCAGACTGTGCCAGACAGTGGCGCAAGTCTGGGCGCAGCGCAACTGGGATGCGATGGGACAAGGTCCAGGTGATATTCAACAGAGATGCACCATGGCGCAGCACCATTGAATATGGCATAGTTAGAGCACATACTGTGCATGGCACGGTAACTGCGCCCGGCTTTAAGCCACAGATAGGAGGCAGGGGATGCGCCAGGTGCAGTTGCACTGGAGCATCACCTGTAATATTCAGCAGGGGCATGCAAATGAGGTCATAATATATGCAAGTCGCAACGGGGCCACTTGCATGTCATTATGGCCCCATTTGCATGCCTTGCACAGGGCAGCCCGGTGACTTGTGCCTGGTGCCCTGAATAGCATGAGGTGTGCAGTGGGGATCCCGGGGCATCCCCTGCCCTGTAGCCGTGATCGCGGTGTATGTGGAACATAGAAAGCCCTAGTAGTCTAGTGGCGCCCCTGAGTCCCCGAGAAATGTAGAAAAGACCACCACCTGAGAGTCTAGTGGTCCCCGATTCCCCAAGACATGTATAAAGACCATCCCTGGTGGTCTAGTGCTCCCCCTCCCACCTGATTCCCTGAGATATGTAGAAAAGACCAGCTCCATCAAAGACATCCATGATGATCCAGTGGCCCCCGTCATCTTGGGGCATCTGCAACCCGCCCACATGCACGCCCATCGAATGACTGGTACACTATGGGCTGTAAGCACTGGTCCCATGTGGACCAATGGGGTTGAGTGCATACTGTACTAGACAAAGTCCTAAATATGTGAATGACTTCATTCACATATTTGGGAACTTATCTAGTACAATATGCCCTATGAAGCCCATTGGTCACACTGAGACCAGTGGGCTTACAGCCCATACTGTACCTGTCGTTACGTGGTGGCCAGGTGGTGGCGCGGGTGGGTTGCAGCCGCCGCCAGTGACGAGGGTGGGGTGGGCAAGGGGTCCAGTGTGGGTGGAGGATGGGGGTGCCACTGGATCATCATGGATGTCTTTGACGGAACTGTACGCGATCGCGCAACGGGCGGGGTTCCACCAGACTACCAGGAATGGTCTTTTCTACATATCTCGGGGAATCGGAGGGGAAACCACTAGACCACCAGGGGTTTACGGGTGCTTGCGGACGGTGTTCTGGGTGGGCGGGTGGCCACCCACATCTGGCGGCTGCTGTGTTGCGCCATGCAATACAGCAGCCCACCTGTAGGTGGCCGGGATTTCTTCCATCTTTTCCGGGGCACAACTATGAGCCCCCCATGCGGCGCAATGCAGGGTTGCGCCAGCTTCAAACAACATGAAGTCTTGCTATATTATGACATGTGCAGTGAGTTCCAACCTTTGAACTGCTCCGGAGGTGAAAGAGTTAACTTTCCATGCCAGGCATGGAACCTTGAGTGCGAGCTCAGTTGAAAACTCTGTCTGTTGTTACTCAAACTCAAACTGTCAGATTCTTTACTCTGCCTCACTGAGCAGTCGCTCTGGAGATTTCTCCTTCTGCTCGGTTCGTTTGTCGGTTAAAAAGTATTATTTTTCGGTTTCTGGACCGGAATTAAACCGCAATCGGTCAGTTCCAGCTCTGTCTGTGGTATTGTAAGTAATAGATAGGCTTACATTTATTTTTCTTCTGTGTGGAACTTGTAAACGTCTTTTTGGTTCGGTTTGAACCGATCAGTTTGATTTTAAAAATACTTTCTAGTCCTTTAGAGTGCGGTTCCCGGTTCTTATCGGTTCTAAAAAAAAATGGATTTCATTACGTTTTTTTCCACGACCCGTGACACGGTTGGGAACCGATAAGGGAGTCTTGCTTGGCGGATTGCCACTAACGGGCAAGTTTGGTTAGGCTGGCACTATGTCTGAGAAACCCAAAAGAAAAACCGGTCCCACTGGGTTTCAACTCTGTGGCCTCTGTGGGGAAGCCTTTGCTAGGGCTGACCCACACACCATTTGTGTATATTGTCTGGGGTTTGACCACCTCAATGCAGACTGCCAGATTTGTAAGCATTTTCCTGCTGCCACCGTGGAAAAGAGAGTTGGTAGGCTCAGGGAAAGGGAGGCCAAAAAGTCCGCTGACCCGGATGGCCAGCCCGGTTCGGTTCCATCCGAACTGGAGGGAGTGCCTTCTGACCAGGGCGATACTTCCTCGGGCCAACGAAGAGCCAGCTCTGAGGAGCCGGTTCCAACCAAAAGGACTAGGAAGTCAGCTAGTTTGGAGCCAGAAGTTCTTTCTCCAACTGCTGAGGAAATAGCCAAAGCAATTCAAATTGTCCAGTCTCTTTCCCCGGTTCCGTCCGAACTGACACCATCAGGGAAGCGCTCGGTTCGGCCGGTTCCACCGGTTCCACCGGTTCAGGATTATGATTTTGAGGATTTTTATGAACCGGAGGAAGGGGAGGAGGAGTATGAGGAGAGTGAATGTGATTTTGAAGGTCTGGATGTGCCCATTGAACCGGACATCTCTCCAGACAGCCCGTCAGGGGTCCCCCCCCCCCCAGGCTATCTGAGTCCCCCTCTCATTTTATGCTCTATAAGAAAGTTGCTGAAACTCTCCAACTCCCTGTTGAGGAAGCTGTTGATGACCAAGAAGAGCCTGATTATGTAGAAAGGATGGATATTCTAGAGTCTAAGAGACTGTCTATTCCCTTGCACAAATCCTTTAGGAAACAGACAGTAAAAATTCTAAAATCTCCTCACTCTATCCTTCTTGTTGATAAAAGGATGGACAAGAGGTATACATTATCAGGCTCTGATACAGAGTTCCTCTCTCAGCAATGCAGCCATGTGGGGGTAGTGCAGGCTGCAGCCTGTGACAAGGCAAATATTCCTCTAGCCTCTCACCCTCCTGAAAAGGATTCCAGGAGGATGGATGCCATGGCAAAGAAACAGTACATGGCAGCATCTTTAGGACTCACACAGGCAAATTATATGGCTTATGCTGCTAGGTACCAGAAATCCAGATGGGATACTGTGCTGGCCCTAGCAAAACAGGGCCCTGAACAGCTTGCCAGGGAGCTGGAGCAGGTGGCTGCGGATGGTATTGAAGCATCCAAGATGCAATTTCATACTGCAGTAGACTCTAATGATGTATCATCAAGAGTCATGGCCACACCTGTGGCTCTTCGCAGAATGGCCTGGCTCAGATGTACTACCCTGTCACAGGATACCCAGTCTAAGGCTATGGATTTTCCTGTTGTGGGCAATTCTCTGTTTGGGGAGCAGACAGAGAATTATAAGAAGAAAATGGATGAGTATAGGACCACCTATAGGAGTGCACAGGCCAAAGAAAGGCAAGCCACTCCTCAAAGGCAGCATGTCAGGGGCAGGCCTTTTCATAGACCTTTTTACCAAGCCCAGGCCTCCTCTTCTGCTTATGCCCAGAGGGGGTTCTTTAGAGGAAGAGGCAGACAGGGTTCAAGTAAGCCTGCTTCTATCCCTCAGCCCAAAGCCCCTGCCAAGCAGGCTCCCTGATGGGGGTGGCCAGGGCCGATTCTCCACTACCGGTAGGGGGCAGGCTGGCTTACTTTGTCCAGGACTGGAAGTCTTTAACATCAGACAAGTGGGTCCTAGAAGTAGTAAGCCAGAGACTGGTTCTCGGCTTCAAAAAATTTCCAAAGATGAGAGCCAGGTCCTTTCCACCCGCAAATCCATCAGAGGCACTTGCCCTAGAAACAGAAGTTTCTACCCTCCTGGCTCTCAGAGCTGTGGAAAGGGTTCCACCCCTACACCAGGGCAAAGGGTTGTACTCCAGGTACTTCCTTACCCCAAAAAAGACAGGAGAATGGCGGCACATCCTGGATCTCAGATATCTAAACAAGCACCTTTTAAAACCAAAATTCAAAATGGTGACTCTGGGAATTATTTTACCCTCTCTAAGGCCAGGGGACTGGCTAGCCTCCCTGGACCTCAAGGATGCCTACTTCCATGTTCTTATCAGAAGCTCCCATCGAAAGTACCTCAGATTCGAACTGCCCTCAGGCCATTACCAGTCCAGAGCAATGCCCTTCGGCCTCACCTCGGCCCCGAGGGTATTCACAAAATGCCTGGCAGTAGCAGTTGCCCATTTAAGAAGGCAAAAGATTGCCATCTTTCCTTATTTGGACGACTGGCTCACAGTAGGCCAGTCTCCAGACCAGGTCAAACTACACCTTCTGGTAACTCAGCAGCTGCTCACATCTCTAGGCTTCCTTCTCAGTCTTCCAAAGTCAGTTCTAGAGCCTGTCCAGCTTCTTACCTTCATAGGCGCAGAACTGAACACAAAAGAGGCCAGAGCCTTCCTTCCTCTGGAAAGAGCAAGAACATAGAAACATAGAATTTAACGGCTGATAAGGACCGCATGGCCCACCCAGTCTGCCCATTTCCCTACCTACTGGATAAGCTGCAGATCCTAGTTAACCAGCAGCCTACTTCTTCTTACCCCCACACCCTAGAATTGCCTTATGACTGTCCCATGCATGCTTGAATTCCACCACTGATTTTGACTCCACAACCTCCTCTGGAAGGCCGTTCCATGCATCCACAACCCTCTCTGTGAAAAAATACTTCCTTAAATTACCTCTGAGCTGCCCCCCATCTTCAAATTGTGCCCTCTTGTTCTTGCACACCTCTTTTTTTGAAAGATGCTACCCTCTTGGACTTTGTTGATTCCCTTGAGGTACTTGAAAGTTTCTATCATGTCCCCCCTCTCCCTCCTTTCCTCGAGGCTATACATATTAAGCTCCTTAAGTCTCTCTTCATATGTCTTCCGGTGCAGACCCTGCACCATTTTAGTTGCCCTCCTCTGGACAGCTTCCATCCTATCTATGTCTTTGCGGAGATTGGGTCTCCAGAACTGCACACAGTACTCCAGATGGGGTCTCACCAGCTGTCTGTACAGAGGGATAACAACTTCCTGTTTTCTACTGGTGATGCCTCTCCCTATGCATCCCAGTAACCCCCCAGCCCTCCTTGCTGCCCTCTCACATTGCTTGCCCACCTTTAGGTCATCTGATATGACTACCCCCAGGTCCCTTTCCATTTTTGTTGTTGTTAGTATCTCACCCCCCATTGTGTACTCTTCCCCTGGGTTTTTGTTTCCCAGGTGCATTACCTTGCACTTCTTAGCATTAAATCTAAGCTGCCATACATTTGACCGTTCCTCTAACCTTGCCAAGTCCCTTCTCATCCTTTCCACCCCACCTTGTGCATCACCTCTGTTGCAGATCTTAGTGTTATCTGCAAAGAGACATACTTTTTCCTTCCAGTCCTTCCGCAATGTCGCTTATAAAGACATTGAAGAGGACCGGTCCTAATACTGAACCCTGCGGTACCCCACTAGTAACCCTGATTTCTCTGGCCTCCTCTTTCACCCTGCAGGTCTCTCGACCTGCAAGGCATTTTCTACAGCTCCTGGGGCACATGGCTGCTTCTACAGCAGTAGTGCAGGGAGCAAGATTTCAGATGAGGGACGTCCAGTTCCATTTGAGAGCCTTTTGGTCTCAAAGGAGAGACCCTCTAACCAAATTGATCCCAGTGACTCGAACCCTGATTCAGGCCCTTCAGTGGTGGCAGGACCAGAGCAATCTGAGACAGGGGGTCCCCTTCACCCCCCAGTCTCACTCCTTAACCCTTACTACAGATGCATCCCTCTTGGGGTGGGGAGCTCACATGGGCGACCTCACTACCCAGGGATTGTAGTCCCCACAGGAATCTCTGCTCCACATCAATCTGTTGGAACTCAGAGCAGTTTTTCTAGCACTTCAAGTTTTTTCCACATCTGTTCAGAACAAGGTTGTACAGGTCAGAACAGACAATACCACTACAATGTGGTACATCAACAAGCAAGGAGGCACTCGGTCTACGGCCTTGTGCACCAAAGCAATGAAGTTGTGGTCTCTGGCTTATTCCCTGAACGCCTCCCTTACGGCAGTTCACCTCCCAGGCAAGGACAATGTCCTGGCAGATGCTCTCAGCAGGATTTCCCAGGGCCATCACGAATGGGCACTGGATCCCCTAGTACTAGAGGTAGTATTTGCCAGATGGGGCACCCCGCAGATAGATCTTTTTGCAGCCCCAGACAGTCACCAACTTCCCCTTTTTTGCTGCAGGCCCCCAGTGTTAGGCTCAGTCCCTCTGGATGCCTTAGTTCTCAGATGGGAAAGGAAGTTTCTATATGCTTCCCCCCTTCCCTCTTCTGTTCAAGGTGCTAGTCAAAATCAGATCTCAACCCTGCAAGATGATCCTGATTGCTCCAGATTGGGCCAGACAGCCCTGGTACCCACTCCTCATGTCCTTAGCAGTCCACCTTCCCCTGTGTCTTCCCAGGAATCACAATCTGTTAACCTGTGCCCAGGGGAGAGTTTGGTATCCGACTCTCAAATCTCTCAATCTCAAGGCCTGGCTCTTGAAGAGTTAGAGTTTGCTGACCTACACCTCTCCCAAGGTGTATTGGATATCTTGAAGGCCTCTAGGAAGCCTTCCACCAGGGCTACTTATAATTCCAAATGGAAGAGGTTTTCCATATGGTGCTCTGCACATATTCCCCAGAATCTGCTGACTTGCCCACACTCTTGGATTATTTGTGCATTTGAATTCTTTGGGGCTGAGACCAGCTACCCTAAAAGTGCACCTGGCAGTGTCTGCTTTCTTATCAGCAGGTAAACCTTCTTCTTTTCAGCTCACTCTGTATTCTCCAAGTTTTCAAGGGGTTGCTTCACACCAACCCTCCATTCAGGGACCCTGCCCCTGCTTGGGATCTTAATATTTGCATTGCCCAGCTTATGCAACTCTCTTTCGAGCCTCTGTCTTCAGCAGAGCTCAAGTACTTGATTTGGAAAACTGTGTTTTTGGTAGCCATCACTTTTGCCAGGCGCATAAGTGAATTGCAAGCATTGTCAGTGGAGCCTGATTTTATCTCCTTTCACAGAGATAAGGTGGTCCTCAGGACTAACGGAAAGTTTTTGCCTAAGGTGGTTTCAGACTTCCACCTTAATCATGTCCCTTCCTGTGTACTTCACTGACCATTCCTCCTCTGGCGAGAGGAGATTGCACAGTTTAGATGTCAAAAGAGCCCTTAGTTACTACATAGAACGTACCAAGGGTCACAGGTTTGACTCGCTACAGTTGTTCCTCACTTATGGTGAGGTTGGTAAAGGAAAACCTGCCACTAAAAGATCTATTGCCAGGTGGATTGTCTCTTGTATCCAATTTTGCTATGAAAAACTGGGTAAGGTTCCTCCCTCAGGCCTGAGGGCTCACTCTACCAAAGGTACAGCTGCGTCTCTGGCTGCTGCCAGGGACATACCTATCCTAGAGATATGTCAAGCAGCTACCTGGAAGACAGTTCACACTTTTACTAAGCATTACTCCCTGGACATCCAGGCTAAGAGTGATGCTCGATTTGGCACAGCTGTGCTTCAGAGCCTATTTCCTAAGTAGGTTCTGTCCCTCCTCCATGGAGGTACTGCTGTGTAATCTGCATATGTCATAATATATCAAGACTTCATGTTGTTTGAAGAAAAAATTACTCACCTTAGTAATGTTGTTTCTTCTAATGGAGTCTTGCTATATTATGACCTCCCCCCCAGCCTGCCGCTCTCAGAACCTCTATTTTTGGGAGGTGGGTGGGCAGTGCAATGTTGGCACTCCGTAGATGCCTACTTTATTTTCACCCTTGGGTGCTTGGGTGTTGTTTTAATTTTTCTTTCTTGATTCCCCTGACTTGAGTCTTTGTTTTGGGATCAAGATCAAAAAGGTGTTTTTGTAGTTAGTAGCCAGTGGGCTAGTGTAGGTTTACGGCTTCCACACAGAACCTTAGTGAGTTTTTGCTCGTAAAGATCTGACAGTTTGAGTTTGAGCAACAACAGACAGAGTTTTCAACCGAGCTCGCGCTCAAGGTTCCATGCCTGGCATGGAAAGTTAACTCTTTCACCTCCGGGAGCAGTTCGAAGGTTGGGACTCACTGCATATGTCATAATATAGCAAGACTCCATTAGAAGAAACAACATTACTAAGTTGAGTAATTTTTTCATATGTGCCGCACATCCCAGGCTGAATATCGGGATGTACCGCCTATGCATGGGTGCATCCCCTGCATCTGCGCCGCATACAGTTACATTGCGTCATGGCGCATTGGGATTTGCGCTGCGCCTGGCAGCCCTTCCAGTATCCCACTGGGGTGCAATGTGGGGTTGTGCCAGGCTCAATCCCTTTGAATATCCGGGCCCGTATGTTTTTTTCAGATTTTGACTATACTACTTCCTTGACCCTGTAGTAGCGCTCCCTCCCCCAACATAGTACTTTAAACTTCCTGGCAGTGAGGGGGGTACATCTGGGGGCAAGCCCCACACATGATGTCAGCGCTATAGGATATAGTGAGGACTGTCTCCGCAGCCCCTGCACCAAGCTCACTGAATGTTGGTTAATGACTAGGAAAAGGGCAGCAGACAGCCATATCTTGCCCAGATGTATTATGTGACCCCTGTTAGACAGTGTTCAGCCTCCACCGACTGAACTGGGACCTTTCCTCAGGACACAATCACAGGTCCCTTATGTGAGAAGCAAATATGCTCACCAGTGGGCCATCTGACTAGTGAGAAGATGATTTAACAGTGATCTCTTCCATTCTGGCATATAAATATTACCAGAACAAGCATTTGTCAATGTCAAATGTTGTCTTGCTGGCATTGGCATTGGTAGTGCAGGAGTTGGAGAGATGCATAATAGGAATGGCAGTGAAGTAGTGAACTGATGCCAACTCCACCCCCACCCTGCAGAGACTGACTGGCATTGGGGTGTGCCTTTGGGTCCTCGGCCATAGCGCTCACACCATTTCACCTCACCCTACTCTGCAGACACCGAGAAGTGTCACGGTGTGCCTTGGAGTCTTCGGGCCTTACACTCACCCCATTCCATAAGGAAATATGCTGCGATGAGTGCAGTATAGGAGAATAGGGTGAACTTTGGGGTCTAAAGAGTCCAAGGCACACCTTGATGCCTGTCACTGGCTGCAGGGTGGGGGTGGAATGGTGTGAGCATTACAGCTGACAATCCCAGCTCACACCCCTGAGGCCGGTAGGGCGTTATGGTTGGAAATCCTAACACCCTGGGCGTTTGTTGGTATTTTCACTCCAAATTTTCAGCATGGGCTTTTTGTGAACCCACCTCATGGACAGTGGCACTATCAGTTTGTTAGCCGAAAGATGATTTTGCACAGCGACTGCGCCATTTGGCACCACAGGTATGAAAATGCATTTTGGGCAGGATGTGAAAAAGGACAGCTGTACTGTTAATGAGGTGTGGAAAAATTGCAATGTTGAAAATCTGGAGTGAAAATATGAAAAATTGGTGAAATCACGAGCATGCATAGAAACTGTGCAACGCATGCTCATAACACAATTATTTTCGGGATTTTTTTTTAACCATATTTTCAGCATAGGCATTTTGGGACCTCCACTCATGAACAGTGTCTCTGTGATTTTTGTCAGTCTGTCCTAAACGTTGATTTCCCACAGCGACCGCCACATTGTGTGCCACTTACGCGAAAACACATTTCGGGCAGGATGTGACATGACAGCTGTACTGTTCATAAGGAGGTGTGAAAAATGGCAGTGTTGAAAATCTGGAGTGAAAATATTAAAAATTGTTGAAGTTATGAACGTGCGTGGAAACTGCGCAACGCACGCTCGTAACAGTCATTTTTTGGAATATTTTCACCAAATTTGCAAGATAGGCCTTTTGGGACCCCACCTCATGAACAGTGGCACTGTCGTTTTAATTGGTCCCGAAAGCTGATTCTGCGCAGTGGCAGCGAAATGACTTTTCGGGATCGAATAACGAGATGACCATGTGTTCATGAAGTGGGGTCCCAAGAACCCCATATTGAAAATTTGGAGCCAAAATTCGGAAAAAATGGCTGAGATATCCACCTAAGTTGAAACCCCCCATTTATGCCATTATACAGCTTACTGGCATTTCTTCAGTTCACGGTCGGCTTTAAAGAGTCCAGACGTGTTCCCGCTCCACCAGATCATGGCCGCCGGATCTCTGGAGGCAAGTATGGGAGATGGGGTGCACAGAGGGTGGGTGCGGGTTGGGGGAGGGAGGTGCCGTGGACAATGGACCATTTTCTTTTTTTTTTTTCCAGGTACAAAATCAAAAAGACACTGCTGACAGGACAGTTTTTTTCTTTACAGGTGAAAAAACAAATGTTGGGTACACTGGGGTGGGCTTCCATTGCTTCTCATGACTTAGGGGCCTGATGTTGGAACAACACTGGGGTGGGCTCCCAGTGTGCCACACAGTGGGGTGGGCGTGGCCTGGGCAGGAACATGCTGACACAGTTGGCTTACTGTAGCTTGCAGCACACTGGGTGGGCTCCCAGTGTGCCACACAATGGGGAGGGGAGCCAGACATGCTCAAGAGGATTGCATCCCCCGATGTCTGCTTCCTTTCGGGATTGGTAGCCAGCCCACCGCCCATGTTTATTGAAACGTTTCACCAGGAAAGGCACTTCTGGAGGCGTGTCATCTGTGCCGCTGCATGACGAGCTTGTCTCTGATTGCAGCGGCACTTTTCTTACATGTTGTGTCCACTTTACATAACTCTTGTCAGCGCTAGCATGCTGGCTTATTGGGGAATGAGGGACGCACCTACTAAAGTATGCCCTGCATTCGCCAACACTGACATACCTCTGAAATGTGCTACTAGCACAAGATGTTGCTTGCGCATGCGCTCAAGCCAACATAAAAATGTTGATGTAGTTTAATCTTGAATACTATTATTTTGTTTTCCAATCTAGGATCTACTGACTGAAGCCAAGCAGAGGCTTAGTAAAGTAGTAAAGGATAATGCCAGGTACCAGGCACTGCTGGATGGACTTGTGCTACAGGTAACAAACAGTTTTTTAAAACTTCCATCCATTAAATAAATACTTTTTTTCAGATACTTAAAAATACCACTGGTTCTCTGGTGTCTTCCTATTTAGGCTACAGAAACAGGAGTCAAGTAGAACTACTGAACTTGTATAGTCATATTGATTTTTTCACTAATCAGTATTGTTTGCTCCTGTGAATTGGCCACCCTACTTAGACTTCCTTAGTGACATACCAGCCTAACAATCTCTCACCTGATTTGTCATCTGCCATGGCTTGCCTTCCCATGGCAGGCCTTCAGAGGCAGTATTCTATCACCCCGGACCTCAAAACACACACACACACACACACGAAAATATTATCCAAGTGGTGAGAGCACTGGGACAGAGGGTGCCAGAGCCCTCATTCTGCAGTTGCCATTCTTTTTCTCCCAGATTTTACCCTGTAATTTGATGGCATAGAGCATGAGAACTGTGTTGTGCTAACAATGCTCCAGATGGTGTCCTACCCTCCTGCGGTAAGGCACCATGCTTTGCCTATCCTATGTGCCACCAGGGAACAGACAGGCAGCAGTGGGCGAATGCTGGTGGATGCTACTGTGTAACCATCTGCTTGCCTTCAGCTCAGACTCTGGCTTGGGGTGCAGTCCCTGCTCAGCAGCTTGACTCATGGATCTTTAGCAGCTGTACTTGAGTCTGGTTCATTTTGAGTACACAAAATGGCTTCCTGCAGTGTAGTCACTATCGAGTACAACAGTGATGGACTTTTCTAGGATTAATTTTAAGTTGTTTCTTATTATTTCTGGTTAAAGTAAGTCAAGGGAATATTGTGTGCACACCGTATAAATACATTCTCAGTGTTCCCCATTCATTGTTTTAGCGCGGTGGGCCACCACCCTATATTTTTTTACCACCGCTCTATATTTTTTACCACCAACCTATATTTTTTGCCACCACCCTATATTTTTATCCATTATTGTTTTTTTTTGTTTTTTTTTTATAAAATCCTCCAAAATTGTTTTTTATTGACATTTTATTGCAGTACTACCCATTTAATACCAGCACACTATATGTTACTTAAAATCTACTTATGCACATGTACAGTACATAAAGGAGGTCCAGAAAAATAACGTACCTTTTGACCCGATCACCACTGCCACCGCCCTATATTTTCAGAGAGTGGGGAACCCTGATTCTACTCACTCCGGAACAACTGCAAGTTCTCTAATGCAGTCTAACTCTGGTTTCTAGTGTCACAACTGCAAAGCAGTAAAGATATAGATCACAGAGCCTACAACTAAGGGACATCATGGAACTTGCTTTTGAGCCCATATGGTAGCATGTGTCTGTGACTAGACATGGCTAGGGTTGTGAAACTTGCATTAGCTGCTCCTGATACGACAACATCTACAGTCTTTGTTGCTCACATTTATTGCTCTCTCTGTCTTTTTTTTTGTTGTTGTTCTTGTTGTTTACAATATTTTATTGATTTTTGCAATGACATAACTACAATAGTACATTGAAGTGTGCCTGGCCAGGGCAAGTCCCATGGATATAGAACTCTAACATGCATTTAGTAGTAAAGTACAGTTGTGTAAGAACTTACGGTAACAGTAGATTTTTGAGAGTATTTCGTGCAGCAGGCCATAACACATGGGATATCAGCCACAGGCATCACATCCTCCGGATGACTTCTCAGCAGTCGACCCCAGCGACCTCCCCTTCCTGTCACCTGGTGTGCTCCTGCACATATATAAAGGGGAGGTCCCTGATACTCATCTGTTCTTTTCCATCTTAGCGACCGATATGAGAAGTGACTCATAGGTCTCCGACAGGAACAAAAAAGCAGCAACTCGAGGCTTCCACGAGAGGCTTGAGCAAGGTACCCTTCTGAAGCAGGAGTAAGGGGGAAGGTGGGCAGGGCAGCATGGCCTGCTGCAGGAGGTGCTCTCGAAGATCTATTGTTACAATATGTTCTTACGCAACTGTACTATCTTCTTCAAGCCAGTCTCTTGCAGCAGGCCATAATACATGGGAAGAATCCCAAGCAGTTATAATGCCCATGGGAGGAGGAAGCAAACCACATCAGATAAGGACAGGAGGCCATTGAGGATGGCCTGCCCAAAAGCAGCACACTTCTTGGAAGTAACGTCTAGACTGTAATGTTTTGTGAATGTATGTACAGTAGACCAGGTGGCGGCCTCGCAAATTTCTGAAGCTGAGACACCTCGAAAACACGCTGTGGAGGTAGCCATGCCTCTAGTGGAGTGGGGCTTCACAGACCCTGTGAGAGGTTTATCATATTTGTTATATATGAACGTAATGCAGTTGGCCAACCATGTGGACAAGCACTCTTTTGAAACCCGATATCCCAGTCATCTTGGGGCGAAAGACACAAAAAGTTGCTCAGTTTTTCGCAACTCTTCAGTGTGGAGAATATCCGATAAAGTCTCAATGTTCTTTTCACATTGAGAGTATGAAGCAGGGTTTCCCCTGGATTCTCAGGTTCTGCGAAATATATTCATTTAGCGTAAATTCAGAAACCACTTTCAGGAGAAAGGAGGGGTTAGTACGTAGGGACACCCGATTCATATGAAACTATTAAGTAAGGTGGCTTGCACATAAGCACCTGTAACTCTGAGATATGTCTACGCGACGTAATCGCCACCAAAAAAATAGTTTTCCATGACAGAAATAAGAGCTTGCATGTATCAGCGGGCTCAAAAGGACATTGTCAGTCTTTCAAGCACAAAATTCAAATCCCACACCGGGACTGGGTCCCAGATAGGGTTATGCAAATGTAGGATATCCTTCAAGAAGGTTCTGGTCAGAGGCAACTGGGACAGTGATTTATTGTCCACAGGTAAATGAAAAGTAGAAACAGCCGCTAGGTGTACTTTTAACAAGGAATATTTTAGGCCACCCTCGGTCAGAGAGAGCAGGTAGTCTAGGATGCTTTATGGGGAACACTCATGGGGTCCAATTCCTGGGAAGAGGCCCAAATGGAGAAACCTGTCCATTTCATAGAGTAGGAAGACCTAGTAGAGGGCTTCCGAGCAGCCTGCAGGATCTCTGCTACCCCTGGGGACACCTGATAGCGAGAGAGGACTACGTCCTCAGGAGCCAGGCATACAGGTGCAGGGAGTAAAGGTCCAGGTACAGCAGGGAGCCGTTGTCCTGTGCTAGGAGGGTTGGACAAAGAGGCAGAGGATCAGAGACTTGCAACAGCACGGGGAACCAGATTTACCTCGGCCAGTAGGGGGCTGTGAGAATCACGGAAGCCCCATCTTTGACCAGTTTTTGGAGTACACTCTGTAGGAGAGGAAAAGGCGGGAAAGCGTAAAGAAATTTTCCTGTCCAGGAAAGATAAGGCGTCCAGCCATAAAATTCTGGGACTGCACTCTAAAGAGCAATAGAGAGGCAGTTTTGCGTTTTGCCAAGAGGCAAATAGGTCTAACTCCGGGTGACCCCACTGCAGAAAGACAACTTCTAAGGCGTCTGAGTGGAGTTCCCATTTGTGGGCCGAGCAGTGGCTCTGCTCAGGGCATCTGCTAGGGTATTCGATACCCCTGGAATGTGGACCACCAGAAGGTAAATGCCCTTCTGGATTACCCAAGACCACACCCTCATGGATTCTCAGCAGAGAAGGTATGAATGGGTACTGCCTTGTTTGTTCAGGCAGTGAACTACTGCTGACCTGTCTGATTGCACTTGAAGGCAGCCTTGAGGGAGTAAGGTCTTGGATGCCTGTAAAGCGTACAAGACAGCCCTCATTTCCAGGGTGTTGATGTAAAGACGCGCTTCCAACTTCATCCAAGAGCCCTGGGACTGAACCCCCTGAAGATGGGCACCCCAGCCCATCAAGGAGGCATCCATCGTTAGAACGAGATCCTGGACCAGGGGATGGAATGACATGCCCCCTTAATATATTGTCCATTGACTTCCACCGTTGTAAGGCACGAAGCGCTGGGGAATAAAAAAGGACAGAGGCATAAATTCAATATCATCTCCATGGAACGGACTTCTTTAGATATCTACAAGTAAGGAATTATATACTTTGCCATAGAACCTTTATTGCGAAATTACCTACCCCAACCCCACCCTTACTAAAAAATGTTATGGACTCAGTTAAGGGGAAAAACAGTGGTCACCTTATAGGAAACATATATAAGGCATTGAGAGATTTACTGTGAGATTTGACGAGGTCCATATTGGACAAATGGAATCGGGATCTCTCTTCTTAAGTCCAGTGGGGAGACTGGTTGACCTCAACTTTGTCAGCTGTTACGGTAACCTCCTCCCTTTTCTGGTGAGAATTTTCTTGGAAAATTCAAACCAGATACTTCCGAGCTCCAGCAATCCTAACAAAATTTCTCCCAGCTGCCTATGGTCACTGCTGGAGACAGTGTGGCTGTCTCTTGGCAGAATTGGGCCATGTTTTATGGTTCTGCCCCCAACTCATGCCCTTTTGATGTGGTCTTCAGCTGGAGCTGTCTACTTGTTTAGGGGAATCCGAAGAATTAACTGGGGAAATGGTATTACTATTATTATATCCGGACCGCTCCCCCCGGTGGACCAATACTCTGCTGCCCATACTCCTTATAGCGGCAAAGAAGGCCATTACCAGAAAATGGATGTCTACAATCATCCCTTCCATTCAGGATTGGAGAGCCATCATGTTGGAAATCTACCAGAAGGAGAGCCTCACGGCAAAAATACAAGACCGAATGCAGAAATTTAGAAGTCTGTGGCAAGGTTGGATTCTTAATTATTCAGGAATGGACCTTGCTTTTGTTCCTTGAATGTATATACAACACTGCTATTCACTGGGGGCTGCTGTTCTGAGGGTAAATACCATGACTTGCAAGGCTCTTGGTGACTCTGGCTGATAACCTATAAAATGTTTAAATCAGTGTACCTAATGTATGCATCAAATACTATATAATGTTTATTTGGTGTATAAAAATGCAAATAAAAATAAATAAATAAATAAAAAGAGACCAGTTGATAACACAGGGTCTACTAGTGGAATAAAACATTACATTCGCACATACTGTCAGGTTCTCTGTTTGACTTTGTTTTTTTTCTCTTTATGTGTGACTTAAAGGCATATTAGAGACGACACATCAACAGTAAATTTGCTGCAGTGGTTGGTGCAGCAGGGGATATGCAAGGTACTGAAGGGCGTTGATGGGGCACTGAGGATGAGGGGGAGAGGTTGCTGGAGTTAGAGCACAGAGGAAAGGATCCCAGATCCTTCTGAAGCAGTTGAGGTTCTGCAAGACTAAGTGAGAAAGATGTTCATACTCTGCTAGTTTGGTTAGTGCCTGGAGCCATTCTGCTAGAGTGGGGAGTGCAGTGGATCCCCACTTCAGAAGTATTTGTCACTTTGCCTGTAGAGCAGCAACAGATCGCAGTGTTTTAGCTGGTGCGGGCAGGGTAGTGGCCAGTGTCACATGTCATAAAATCCAGAGCTGTGGCATGCATGGCATTTGGGTGGATAGAGTCTTCACAGAACTGAAAGATACAATTCCAGTATGGGGTCGGGTAAGGGCAGTACCACAGAATATGCTCCAAGGATCTCCTGTCTGATTGACATTGTCAGCACTCCGGCGAATGCACCAGGCCTATTTTGTGTAATACTACAGGGGTATGGTTGGTACTAGCTATGTAGAATCTTCTTTTGGATGAGCTGGTACCTATGGTTCCTGAGATTTATATTAGCCTTACTGAACAAGGTAGCACAGGTGGGTTCAGATAGGGAGATGTGGAAGGCTGCCTCCCAGGCAAATTTCTGCTTACGGAGGAGGGGGCAATGTGGTTCCAAGAGGAACTGATATGTTTCCCCTCCAATCTGATGTGGGGGTTTTGGCCCAGGTTTGAAACAATATCTTTGGGGTGGGGGGGAGACTCTGGCTGGAAGCCAGTCTTAGGCAAGAGTTAATGGCTTGCCTGATTTGTAAGTATCTCCAGAAATCTATACGTGGGAGTTCATCATTAGAAGACAGATCCTGGAAGATGCGTAAGGTTTGTGTGGACAGGTCAAGGAGGTGGCCCACTGTGAGAAATAATACCCTTGTGTATCCAGGTTGTCCAGCACACAGGTGCACCATCAGTGGTAATATGCGGATTGTCCCAGAGTGGCTCCCACCAACCCAGGTGGAATTTGTTGTGACCATAGTGGCTGAGCATTGTGTACCAGCCTTTCACTGCAAAAGGTGTGAGTATGAGGGGATGGAACCAGTGGTGGTTGTTGGTGGGCCCTGCGCCTGCTCCATGGGAAGCTTAAGCTGTAGTTTCCCTCCAGGAAGCACAATAGTGGTATTTCTGTGAGACAGGTTCTGGCGGATGTCAATGGCTTGGTGGCAGGCCCGTAGCCATGGGGACGCCCCATCCTCCTTTCCTTACTGGCGAAGTGTGGCTGCTTTCCCTGCCACAGGAAGGCTTGCAAATGTCGCTCTAATCTGAGAAATTTGTCCTGCATATAGGGATAGGGATGTCACTGAGGCAAAATAGAAGTTATGGGAAAGCCATTATTTTACAGGCCACAGTTTTGTCAGCAAAGGTAAGACTAAGCCTCTTCCATCTAGCAAAATCAGCTTCCACCTTCTTAATGACCAGGTTAGTGTTAAGGCCCACCATATACCTTAGATCTGTGGATAATTGCATGTCCAAGTATCGAAGCTGGTGAGGAGACCACTTCATCTACACTCGTAGGACATGTGTGGACTGACACTTGGTACAGTATTAGGAGACATTGCTTCTGTTTTGGTCAACTTTACCTTGAACCCTGATAATCGTCTAAATTCTGTTAACATGTGTAAGGCATGGGGAAGAGATATGTCCGGGTTCGAAGGGGCAAACAGTTCGTCAGTATAGGCTAAGGTTTTGTGCTCCAGGTTACCTATTGAGACACCCATGATCTTGGGGGGCCTGCCATAGCTTCCATCGGCGTGGTTCCATGGCCAGAAGGTACAACATGGGGGAAGTTGGGCACCCCATCACATCCCCCTTGTTAGTGATAATGGGGTGAGATCATCCCGTTAGTGACAACTGTAGCCTGAGGGCTAGAGTATAAGAGCGGGGTCCAGCCAGTAAAAGATGGCCTGAAGCCCATGGCTGCCATAACCTGGTACAGATATCCCCATTCCGGAGAGTTGAAAGCCATCTCTGTGTCAGTATTCAGTAGGCGGGCAGAATACTGCTGGCATGAAGTGGCCCATATTATATTGATAATTGTTCTAAGATTATAAGGGGTCATTCTGCCTTCATAAAGCCTTTTTCATGATGTTCTGTGATGTGCGGGATGATTTTCTTCAGTCTGAGGGACATCACCTTGGCAAGGATTTTTACATCTACATTCAGCAGGGAAGTGGGGCAGTAGTTGGCGGGGTGGAGCAGATCATTGCCTGGTTTGAGTAGGAGGGTGATGAGGGCCTCAGACGTGGAATGTGGAAGATACCCGCAGTCAGAGGCAGAGATATAAACTGTCAGCAGCCTATTGTCCAGCATCTGAACAAAAGATCTTACTTCGAGAGGGCTCTTGCAGTAGGTAATTACATATAGGACTGACGCCGGCCTTCGGCCGGATCTTGCGGACCTGAAAAAACACTAGCTTGCAGTCCTGGGCGGGGACCTACGTCAGGTGACCGGCGTCATGCGATGTCGGTATAAAGGGGCGGTCCCAGATGCCCGCCTTCCTGTTCTTTCCCGCCGTCAGCTCGTGCAGCGTCTCGCGGTTAAGTTCCTATCGCTCAGTCCTGTTACTTCGTCGGTTTTTCCGAAAAAATTTTCAGTATTGTATTTTATATTTCTATTGTCAGGTGAATGTCGGTTTATGTCGTCCCCTTCAAAAAATAAGTGCGACTTGTGCGGCGCCCAACTGCCTCACAAAGACGGTCACTCCCTCTGCCTTTTCTGCTTAGGCCCCGACCACGCAGTCAACAAGTGTCCGCACTGCCTACATTTCAACGCGGCCACCCGCAGACGACGCCAGCAGTCCCTTGAAGCCCATCTCCTCAAAAAGAAGATGTCCGCGATGGAGAAGGAGTTGAAGAAACTTCGGTAGGCGTCGACCTCCTCTGAAGGGCACAAGAAGCGGGACAAGGAAAGGCACCGGGAGAAGGCCTCCTCCTCCGTGACTCCGGCCGGAGTCGCGGGCAAGGTAACATCCCCTCCGGGGGATCGCCCGACGGCAGCCTCCAAGGCTTTGGAGGAGGCGTCGGCCTGCCCGTCAGGTTCGCGTTCGAGCCCGCTGTGTGCCTCCGGGCAAAAGGAGGCTCCAGCCCCCAGTACCGCCGCAGGCTTGCGGCCTACTGGTGCGGGCACCTCCCTTAAGCCGGATGTCGGCTCCTCTGACGTCCGCTGGGAGAAGGCCGCTAAGACGCTTGACCCTTTGGGGCGGCGCACGGCAGTGTCCCCTCGGACCAGGCCTCCTCCCATCCTCGGCCCGTCTCCGACGAGGGACCCCCGAAGTCGGACGCTGGCTCCTCTGGCGTCCGCCGGGATTCGGCCCCTAAGCCACACGTCGGCTTCTCCGGCGTCGCTGGGCCTCGGTCTGACGGAGCCCTGCGCCGTCTGTCGTACCAGGCTCCCCGCAGCCTTCGCTGCCATCAGGGGAGCCCGAGTACCCCCTGCCCGACCCCGAGGATTTTTCCCCTCTGTCCCCGAACGAGGCTCAAGATCCTGGGCTACCGTCCGATCCTCTTCCTACAGAGCCGGATCTGACGTCTGTTCCCCTGGCGCCGGCCCTGGCTCCTCCGACGCCGGCCCCGACACCGGTTCCGACACCAGCCCCTCAGACGCCGGCAGGGGATATTCCTCTTCCATCGGGCCCTCCACCCCACGGGCCTATCCCAGCTGATCTGCCCGTGGAGTACCCGGCTGGGCCGTCTGCTCCGGCAGCTCCTCCAGTGCCTGGGTATCCGCCGTCCTATCCGACTCTGGTCTTCCCAGGTCCGCAGTATCCTGCGCCGCAGTACCCGGCGCCGACCCCTCCAACGCTGCAGTACCCGGCTCTGGTATACCCGCAGCCGGGTTATGGATACTCTCCCTATGGATTTCATCCGTACAGCTATCCCCTTCCTCCTCCTCCACCGCCCCCTAGGCCACCGGTGGATCTCCAGGAGACTCTTGCCTCCTGGTGGGCTGAGGCCAAAGCTCAGCTCACCAAGGAAGTCAAGAGCCGTCTTGCGGCGACGGTGCCACCCCCAGCTCCCGCGCGCCCAGACGGCACACCTCCTCTCCTCCTCGCGATTTCCGGCTTTGCCCTCTGGATCCAGAGAGGCAGGACCAGCGTTCTGGGATTCCCCTAAGGAACCCGTTCCTCCCCCTAGACGAGCTAGGAAGTCTTACTCTGCTTCAGATTCTTCTTTCTTCTCTCTCGGACTCCTCGGAGGCCTCCGACGGAGGTTCCGAGAAAGACGACGAGCCACGCTCTCCGTCCAAGCCCCGGCTGATCCTTCCTTCACGGAGTTGCTCAGAAAGATCCAGGAAGTCCATCAGTGGCATTCCTTAGAGCCAGATCCTCAATGGGTTAAACTCGCCGAACATCTGGACTTGCCCCTTACGGCTCCTACCCTAGTGCCACCCTGGATCAAGCCTCATGCCCACCTTGTTTCCACTATTTGGAAGCAACCGTCGGCTTTAGCCCCACTTCCTAGGAAGTTGAACAGGCTATACCAGGCTCCGGAGGGTGTAGACTTCTTAGACTCTCACCCCCGTGCAGACTCGGTTGTGATTAGTGCCGCTCACGGCCGGTCAGCACACCCGAAACACTTGAGCTCGTCTCCCCCGGATAAGGAATCCCGCCTTCTGGATCAGTATGGAAGGAAGATCTATGCTTCTTCCACACTGGGGATTAGGGCCCTGAATTATGTAGCACATATGGGGGATTACCAGAAGGCTGTCCTTACCCAGGCGGAATCTAAGATTGACTCTTTGCCTGACTCTCAGGTCAAGCAGGAGTTAGCCGACCTGGTCCGTTCTGCTCGTTCGGCCAGTCGTCACATTCTAAGGACGACCTATGACGTAGTGGACACCGCAGGACGGAGCTCTGCGTTCGCCGTAAGTCTTCGATGTCACGCATGACTCCGTGTGTCAGGTCTGGTCCCGGAGGTGCAGTCAGCAATTCAAGAAGCACCTTTCAGGGGTTCTGTGCTTTTCAGTGGTGATGTCGAGGACATCATCACTGACTTGCAGGAGAAGGGGACGGCCCTTAAATCTGTTGATTCAATGTGCCGCCCCTATCCCTGTCCCTTTCGCAGACGCAGCCGGCCTCAAGTGAAACCTCAGGGAAGGTGGGCCACTAAACGTCGGGGCCCCACAGCTGCCAGGCCCCTGCCGCCCAAAAAAGCAATGGGTGCCCCAGCTGCGGTGCTGCCTCACACCACCTGGCTCCTTCCCTCTCCCACCGCCTCCGGACGCCCCGGAGGAACCGGTAGGAGGGAGGTTCTCCCTCCACCTTCCGGGTTGGGAGAGGATAACATCGGATTCATGGGTGCTTCAAATCA
Source organism: Neoceratodus forsteri (assembly GCA_016271365.2). NCBI lineage: Eukaryota > Metazoa > Chordata > Ceratodontiformes > Ceratodontidae > Neoceratodus > Neoceratodus forsteri. The sequence goes on along the minus strand of CM028131.1, from coordinate 1,392,854,855 downwards.
TAGCAGAGGGGCACTCCATAGAGTTTCTGCAGAAACCGCCTCGCCACACTCCCCGAACTCCTCTTACGCAAGGGACCATCTTCCTTTGGTCAGGAAAGAAATCTCTGCTCTCCTTGTGAAGCAGGCTATAGAGCCCGTCCCACCTCACCTCCACGGGACAGGTTACTATTCCCATTTCTTCCTCGTACCAAAGAAGACTGGAGATCTCAGACCCATTCTCGATCTCAGCTCCCTGAACCTGTATGTGGAATACAGGAAGTTCAGGTGCTCTCCCTTCAAACCCTCTTGCCCCTGCTTCGGCCGGGCCAATGGCTCTGTGCACTGGATATGCAGGATGGTACCTGCACATCCCCATTAGCCCTTCGCACCAAAAGTACTCAGGTTTCGTTCCAGGGGACGACTACCAATCCGGCACTCCTTTGGTCTTTCCTCGGCTCCCGAGTCTTTACCAAATGCCTCGTGGTAGCGCCCACCCTGGCGATTTCTTGGAGCTCAGGTTTTCCCTGTCTGGACGACTGGCTCCTGGCGGCCCCATCCAGGGAGGAACTCCTGCATTTTCTCTCCCTCACCCAGCAGGTTTTCACTGGCCTGGGTATTACCATCAACCATTCCAAGTCTCACCTGGATCCTTCACAGAGGCTCCAGTAAATTGGGGCAATCCTCGACACGACAATGTGCAAGGCCTTCCTGCCTCCGGACAGGGGGGCCTCCCTCCTATCGGAACACAGGAGGGTTCCGGCGAGGTCGGTACTCCGTCTACTGGGGCTTATGGTGGCAGCCATCCCGACAGTTCCGCACGTGCGCCTCCACATGAGAATCTCTCAATGGACTCTCCGATCTCAATGGGATCAACGGGTAGACAACCTAGATCATCTGGTTCTGATCTCCTCGCCGATGGTAAGAGACTTGCAATGGTGGATGGTTCCAGAGAACCTGTTCCGGGGGGGTCCCCTTTTTTCATCCTCCCCCCGATCAGTCTCTGACCACGGACGCTTCAGGCGAAGGTTGGGGAGCCCATCTGGGTCCTCACCGAACCCAGGGCCTATGGTCAGACTTGGAGGTAGTTCTCCACATCAACGTGCTCGAGCTTCGAGCAGTGCTGTATACCCTCCAGGCCCTTCACCAATACATCCTTCCCGGTCACCTAGCTGTCCAAATGGACAATATGTGCGTGGTGTGGTACATCAACAAGCAGGGAGGGACTCTGTCCTACCCGCTGTGCAGGGAAGTGATGAGGGTTTGGGAATGGGCAACGCTTCACAACCTTCACCTCACGGCGATCCACGTTCCGGGAGTCGACAGTGTCCTGGCAGACAGACTAAGCTGCTTGGCGGCTCTACCACACGAGTGGGAATTGGACAAAAAAGTTCTAAAAAGCATCTTCCAGATTTGGGGGACTCCTCGGATAGACCTGTTCGCCTCCTCCCAAAACGTAAAGCTTCCAATCTTTTGCTTGCTCGCTCCAGAGCGAGGCGCTTTCTGGAGCGACGCTCTATCTCTAAGCTGGAAGGACAGATTCGTCTATGCTTTTCTCCCAATTCCTCTGGTCCCTCATGTGCTGCAGAAGCTTGCTTTGGAAGGAGCGAGAATGATTCTGATCGCTCCCTTCTGGCCCAGGCAAATCTGGTTCTCTCTTCTACAACAATACTCGGAGATTCCTCCTCTTCCTCTTCCTTTATCTCCAGGATTGCTGACCCAGGATCTGGGGACCCTGGTCCATCCGGGACTCAAGTCCCTTCAACTTCACGCATGGCTCCTGCAGACCTAGCTCAATCTCGTTTTGGCGTTTCTCCTAAGGTGGCCGAGATTCTGGTGGAGGCCAGAAAACCTCCACTAGGTCCACCTCGCCATGAAGTGGAAAAGATTTTCCATCTGGGCTGCGTCCCAGGAACGTGAGCCCTTTCTCCTGTCCGCAGACCATTCTACTTGAGTACATGCATCATCTTTCGACCTGGGTCTCAGTCACTGCCTTTGAAAGTCCACATGGCGGCTATTTCAGCCACCATGTCCCTTTCACTGATAAGGCATTTGCCCAGCTGGAGGTATCCAAAACTTTCTTCAGAGGGTCCTTCATCTCAGGCCCCTGTCCGGACTCCAGCTCCCCTTGGGACTAAAACTTTGTCCTCAGAAACACCCCCTTCCTCCTTTGAGCCTCAGGCTTCATGAACTTGAAGTTTTATAGGTGGAAGGCGCTCTTCTTGGTGGCCATTACTTCATGAATTTCGAGCTCCAGGCTCTGATGTGCAAAATCCCTTATCTGATTTTCCACAAAGAACGAGTAGCTCTTTGCACGAATCCTAAGTTTCTCCCGAAGGTGGTAGCGGAATCCTACCTTAAATCAGTCTATTGAATTACCTGCTTTCTTCACGCAGTACTCCAATCAAGGAGAATACCTGCTCCATACCATGGATGTTCACAGGATTCTGAGATACTACATCAATAGGACGAAGGATCTCAGAAAGACTGATCAGTTGTTCGTCTCTTTCATTCACAAAAGAGAAGGCAATGCTGTCTCTAAGCAATGCCTATCAAAATGGTTGGCCCATTGCATCACTTTCTGTTATGACAAGTACAACAAGACCCTCCCGGGTCAAGTCAGAGGTCACTCCACTGTGGAGTTGCAGCCTCTAGTGCTTGTTTCAAGAACGCGCTCATGCAGACATCTGTGTTGCTGCCACTTGACTTCCGGCCCATACCTTTTACTAAACATTACAGTTTGACATTGCTTCTGTCCGAGAGCAGGCTTCGGTTAGTTGTATTGCAAGGCCTCCTTTCTTGAGACCTGCTAGATTATTTGCTACCTTTTAGAGTAGTTCTTCCTCCCGGTGCCTTTCATTTTTTCCAGACTGCTTGGGATTCTGTCCTATATGTAATTACCTACTGCAAGAGCCCTCTCGAAGTAAGATAGTACAGTTACGGAAGCACTTACCGTAACAGCAGATCTTCAAGAGAGGCTCTTGCAGTAGGTAATTCCTTCCCGCCCTCCATCCCCCTAGGCTTTTTCAGCTCCTTTTCCATTGAGGAAAATATCTGCTTCTCTCTCGTCTGGGCCTTCCGGGCCTGTGGCGGAAAGAACTGGAAGGTAGCATCTGGGACCACCCTTTATACCGACATCACATGACGCCGTCACCTGATGTGGGGTGGTCTGCCAGGGACCGTTAGCTAGAAGTTTTTCGGTGTCCTGCTGCCAGTCCTATATGTAATTACCATTGCAAGAGCCTCTCTCGAAGATCTACTGTTACGGTAAGTTATTACGTAACTGTACTTTTAGTAGACTTCTGCAAGGAGGCCGTCCATTCCATGGGTTTTGGTAGTGGGCAATGCCTTGACAGCCATATGGATTTCCTGTAGCAAAATTGTGGTTTCTAGGACGTCTTCTGTGTCTCTGTGTGGTGGGGAAGGTAGGTCCCTAAAGGAAGTCCTGCAGAGAGGGAGTGGTGGAGCCTCTTTGAGACTGGTATAGCTCAGAGTAGCAGCCATAAAATGCTCTGTTGATCTCCGCTTGCTTAATGGTAATGGTCGTGGAAGAGGTCTTAACAGCTGGTATATGTTTAGCAGCTTGTAACATGTGAGTTTTATAGGCCAGAAGGCAGTCTGCCCTTTCACTAGACTCCCAGTACTTGAGAGCTGTTCGTTGAAGGACTTTCTGGGCTGTAGTGGATGTTAGTGTATTTGAGTCATTGGCTCCCATGAGAGCCCGTGAGGGCAGCACTGATTTATTATATCCTTCTTCTCTTTACTTGAGCATAGCCTGCAGGAGAGTGAGCTTAGCCGTTCATTGATTTTTAGCATGGGCCAAGTAGCAAATTATCCTGCTGAGGATGTAGGCTTTAAAAGCATCCCATAGTGTGGCCATGCTGACATCTGGGGTGTTACTGTGATTAAAATAGGACTGAACCTCTCTAGTAGGCCAGGCTTTGAAGGCTAGGTTTTGGAGGAGGTAGCTATTAAGGCGCCATCGGGGAGTTGGAGAGGTTGAGCCTACAGTGAGCGGCAGATGCACACAAGATGATCGGAGATCATAATAGGCCCCATGTGTGAGTCATGCACCGATGATAGCATGTCAGTTTGTATGAGAAAGTAGTCAATCCTGCTGCTAGTGTTGTGCCTGGTAGAGCGAAAAGTAAAGCCTCACCCAGAGGAGATGGTGGCCAGCTGTGGATCAGCTAGCTGGAACTCCTGTCCCAAAGCGTGGTGGGGGACTGAGTGGGGGTAATGTTGGCACACCTCAGTTTGGCAAGCAGAGGATCCATGCTTCATTAAAGTCCCCACCCAGGAACACCTGAGAGTTGAGGTGCTGGACGCCACACCTCGCGCCATGCCAGTGACCCGAGTTCGGGAACGAGCTCGAGTGCCGGGGGTTAGCAGGGGAGGGAGGGAGGGAGAGGATCGAGCGTCCGATGGACTGCACTTCTCTCCCTTGGGAGCGATCTAGGGTGTCTCCGGTGCAGTAGAGACCCCCGGTGGAGATCGAGGGTACAGCTAGAGTGGAGCTGCTAGTGGGAGGAGCATGGCGGACATCTAGGGCTTAGCCATGCTGACGCCATTGCACGCTCGTGCTCCTGGGGAAAAACGACAAGGAAAACCCCCGTGCCTGGATTAGGTGATGGCTCGCCTCTGGACCGTATCACCACACGCACAATACTGGGCCCTTGTCTCCACTCCCTCTGTCCTTACACCACCTCAGCTGGCACATTAGATTCATAGATAGAGCACCAGAGAGGAGACGGCCCTACCTCAGGGGTCTCAGAGGTGGGGGGTCTGCTGGCAGGAGGTTGGTGGAGGGCCGCTACCCTCTGAGGAGGCAGGACATCTGGTGGGTGGTAGGGCGATACCGGTGAGCAGGGGTAGCTCAAGAGTTCCAGGTGCGGTGTATAAACAGGGTCAACAGAAAATAAAAAAAAAAAAAAAAAAAGATCACCTTGTCCCCTAGGCTTTGCAAGGTGGACAGTGCTTGTATTACCTCTGGAAAAAAGGAGTTCATGTCCTCATTTGAACCGTAAGTATCTCCCAGTACTACAAACATATGAATATGCCAGCAGAAACAGACCACCTGGTCTATCTAAGTCTGCTCGAGTGTGCAGCCAACACCCCTAGTTTACAGCTGTCTCACCCCCCCCTTTGTCATCCCACTGCCACTCCCCACCTCCCCCATCCTCACTCTCCCCTGTTCCTTGTCCCATGTCCTTTTGAAGCTGTTCACAGATTTACATGATACCACCCGTTCTGGTAGGGTGTTCCATTTTGCTACCACCCTCTCTCTGAAATAGGGTCTCCTCATTTCCTTCCTAAATCATCCCCCCTCTATTCTTAGTCCATGCCCCCAGTTTGTTGTTTGTTTGGTATTAAGGTTTGTTCATCAATCTGCAGCTGAAGCAGGATCCAACGACACTCCATACTAGCAGCTTTTCCCAGGATTTGCAACTGCAGTCATTCTTGAAGAAGGATGACCACCACCTAGCTAAGGAGGTATAATAGCTACCCACTGCCTGTCTTCCCCCGGCCATGAAGGTAGAATAGCTACCCACTACCTGTCCCACCCATTCCCTGTTGAGCTTTAGTGTTTCATCATGTAGGCATTGAGTCTTCTGTATTACATCATTCACGTTTGAGATGGTCGAAAATCTGCTTTCACTTAATAGGAGTTTGGATGCCCTGGACATTCCAGGATACAAGCTTAAGTATTGTAGCTATTGTGGGCAGAATGCGGGGCAGGATTGACCAAATTGTAGTAGAGAAAGTATTGGGTTTCCATGCTCAGTCAATGTTGGCAAAGCTGATGCGGCCAGGTTGTAGGAAGTGGGCTGAGTCCATTATTAGTCTCCTCTGAGGGAGAACCATCAGTAGGCAGAGGCTTAAGGTGAAAGTCATTCTTGGTGCCCAGGTGCTAGTTGAGGTGGGAAAATGGGAGCTACCACTTAAGGTGGGGGCACTGTAAGAACCCAAGGAAAGAGCTGTGACCATAACATGTGGAATAACAGAGAGCATTTCACAGTATGACTAGATAGTGTACAACAGTAAGTACCAAAACCGTAAACATTAAAGAGCCACCAACACCTTGAGAAGAACTTTCAAAAGCATATTTGGACACAAAGCAGGTCTTATTTCTCATTGGCTGTGTATTTCTCATTTCCGTTACTCATTACTGATTTCATTAGCTTCAAAAACAGGATAGTTGTTTCTTGAGGGTCCACCAGTTCCTACTGCTTCTTCCCAACCTGATGTCACAATACTCTGCTTGTGACATCACAGTTATTTCCCACGGCAACAGACGGTGATGTCACAACAGGGTATTATGATTTCAAGTAGGGAATAAGCTAGAGAGACAGATGAACTCTAAGGGATAAAGATCTTGTTTTTGTGGGAATTTCTTTAGTAATAAATAATGGAGAAGTTTATGAAATACAAGCTGACTTGTGTCTAAATATTATGGTTGCTAAAGTTTTCCCAAAGGCGACAACCATGAGGTGGGCAGTTGATAACTCAGTGTTTCAGAGGTGGCAAGACCTCCTGAAAAACACTTATCAGACCCAGAGCAGATCATCATTGAATCAACATTCTAGGACCATTATCCTCCTCAGGCTAAAAGGGGCAAGGTCCGTTTCACACTACAGAAGGTAAATAAGTGACCGTTTATTTTCTGCCTTTTTTTTTTGTTTGTTTTCTTTATAAAGAATTGCAAGGTGGCTTCACTTTATTTACTAGATTGTCCCAATGAAGCTGATAGCAGTGATTCACTACTATGGAACTGAAGTGAAAAGTCCCATCACTGGCCAGCGTCGGGTGGTATTTGGGGGTGGGGGGTTCCAGCAACATGCCAGAGTCGGGGGAGGTTGCACTACTGCAGTGTGGCAGGCATGGGTGATATGACGGGAAAGCCAGGATGATTTTGGCAAGGGCAGTATCCGAGACTTACCACTGAGGTTGAACTGATTTGAGCCTTAGTGATTGGGTGGGGGGAGCAGCATAACAGGAGGCGATGGGGTCAGACACATGGCAGAAGGAGGAGGTTGCAGAGGCAGAATCAGGTGCATTTGGATCGGATTCAAGAAGAGGAGAAAGGAGACCAGGAAGGAAGGCAGAGGGGGTGGAGACAGTCCATCAGTGCAAGCATCTAGGGGATGCCACTTATGCATGTACTAATTATAGTATCAGTGTCCTAACATGGGGTGAGCATCACACAGGACCCCCCAAGAAATCTGGGGGTTCCAGCATGGGGCCCCTCCCCACAGTTGTTACCCTATTGAAAAAATACTAGTAAAGGGTATAGTTTCTCAGGGATTAATTCACGCGTCTGAGAGATCATCCAGGTTATCCTGGGTGCCTCACCAGAGGCGGGATAAAGAGCACCTGGGTGATGCAGATGCAGTGTAACTTCCTATGTTGCACCACAGCTTGACAGGATGTTTGTTCCATGCGGCCCAGTAGAAATGCCCCATCGAGGCGAGCTCATGCTGTCTGAGCAAGTCAGATGAAAGTAAGCCGTTGATACAGAAAAAGAGATGCTTCAAGGTAGCAGCTCAGTGTCGCAGCGAGATGGCATCTACATACAGTTTGGACTTGTCCTCAAGATCAAGAGTAGCGCAACGGAGAGATGTAAGGTAGCACCAAGGAAAAGGTATGTGGTCAAAGTAGGCAGCAAAAATGGAGAGATGAGTAACTAAAACAGAAGTGCAAGGACGAGAAAGAGATGGGAAGGTGTGTGTGTGTGTGTGTGTGTGTGGTGGGGGGGGCTGAGACATTTAAAAGAGGGCATAGAAACAAAAGCCTGATTGTCCTTTGGCTTTGCCTCAGTTTGCAAGGAGTCAGCACTCTGCTGTTGTTCGGGGAGGAGCCAAGTAAGAGCTTATGTGGCGTACAGCTGGGGCAAGCTTTACAAACATTGGCACTGCTTGTAAATGACTCAGTGGAACTGAGGGCAGGAGCGTGTACAGAATAAATGTGATCTCCTGTAATAGCAAGCTATTGCCCTGCCTTCCTTCCCTGGATAAAGTCTAAGCTGGACACAGTTTACAATACTGGGAGCTGACTATTACACTCCAGCGAGGTTGGGAGACAAAGCATTGAGTGAAGGGGGGAAGGGGGGTTACCGCAAGGCAAAGTCTGAAGAATGTGTTCCCAATTACAAAAAAAAAAAGTTTGCTGAGACAGGCTTTGAACATTCTGATCACAGTAGAGTGGTGTTATCTGTGAGATAGTGGGGCCGTAGGTCACTGTGCCTGCCCCCTATGAAATGTTAAAAAAAAGTACTGGCTAGATACAGTAACTGTGTGTCAGGGGGAACTGCAGTGTTTGTGAACTGACTAGTTGTCAGTCTCACAACACCTCCAGCAGGAGCTGGGATTGGTGGGGGGAAGTGGGCAAGGGGGGAGTTTATTATGGAATCCTGGTGCTAAACAATAGTGTTTTTTCATAAATAGCCTCACAGTCCCACATTGCTTTCTCCTTGCTGGCAGGAGCCAGGACCAGTGAGGGGAACAAACCTGGGAAAGTTTTTTTTTTGTTTTTTGTTTTTTTTTTTTAATTTAACAGCCTCGTGGTGACCCCACTGTCCTCACCAGCAAGAGCCAAGAATGGTGAAGAAAACAAACGGGTGAAAGGTTTTTTTTTTGTTTTGTTTACCAGTTTAATTGCCTCAGTCATGGACTCACTGTACTCTCCACTTGCTGGCGAGAGCTGAGACAGGCAAGGGGAACAAACGGTGGTGGGGGGGAGTTGTTTTTCTAAGGGCATTGATACAGTTTGCTAGCCACACTCTGGCACTTTCCTGGAGACAGGCAAGTCATTGGAAGTTTTCAAGCTAAGCTCTTCCCACCAGTAGGGTGGTATATCCTCTGGCTCTGCCCCTTACTGTTCTGCTGGAAGGGATATAGGTCTTCTCCTTCGCAACTATGCGGTATTAAGGGTCTTCAAGTTTTCAATAGCATTTCTTTGCCGATTCTTCCACTTTTCAAGCCGAGTTATTATATTTTGTTCATCTTCTGGCTCAACTTCACAGTCACAATCGATGATGGAGAGCAAGAAACCCGGGTTTAAGTTCTGCGCTTGGTGCCAACGGAAAATGTCAGCCACAGATCCCCACGGCATGTGCCTTTACTGCCTTGGCAGGCAACACAACATCGTGGAATGCACCTTGTGCCGGCCTATGCTGCCCTTATCCATCGAGGAATGGAAGGCTTGACTGGCTGTCAGGCAACCTAAAGACTACAAGAAGATTCTGGTGGCTGCTGGGTCAGCTGCACAGCTAGAGATCGTGAAAGAGGAAGCAGTGGCTGCGGCAAGCTTCTTGTCGGTCTCTATGCTATTCCTGGCTGAAGCCAACCTCATGGGATCATTCTCTGATGATATTAGGAAGATGTGTCTGACCTGCCAGAGTTTGGGGAGAGCCACTCTCACTGCAGCAGGAAACGCAGGCACTGTTGCCATCAGTCGTAGGACCAGGAAAGATCATGCTGTTCTCCCTCCCTCGGCTCCCCTGATTGTTTGGCCTTGGCCAAGCTTTTTTTCATTTGAGGGTAAAGTCGAGGGCCTCGACTCTGATCAAACAGGTGGTTGAGTTTTCTGTATCCTGCCGACTAGCATTCAGAGGAGATTGATGAGTTGATCTCCCAGACCCCAGTACTCCCTGTCCTCACTCAGGAGGACATGGCCTAGTCTGTGTCACTGGCTGGTTCACCTCGGAAGCAACTTTCAGCAGTGGTCATCCCTCCAAAGCCTCCCATGCTTGATATGGCGAGGCATGTGGTCTACCATGACACACTGAAGGATACCCATCGGCGTTGATCCCCTGGTCAAGGCACCAGTCGCACTCTCAGTCTTACTCAGCCAAGATGTGCCACAGTTGACACTCCTTGACCTCGGGCGAAGAGAGACATCAACACAAAATGCATCAACACTAGAAGGAGCTCCTCTGGCTACAGTAGACTATTGCAGGGAAAGTAGGGCACTGCCCCCTGGACCTTCAGTCCCTTGACATACGCCGGTCCATCCCATGCTGATCCACACCTTGCAGATGTTGCCTACATCTGCTTCTTCACCCTTTCTGGTGGAGACATCTACACTGCAGCTCCTGTTTGGTGCTCCAGCCAAGGAGTCCTGTGCTGCTGCTGGCTTGCCAGGCTGTCTTTTTGTGGAAATCACCCAGTCAGAGGACACTAGGGTGTTGCACAGTGGCAAACAGTCAAGAGCGGTTTTTGGAAGAATCCTCAGACGATTCTGAAGGTGAGTCAGCCATGGCTCTGACCAGGACTTGCACATTTGATCGACAGTTGGTCAAAGAGCTGATTATCAACCATGGGCCAGTGTCATTTGGAGTTCATGATTGTGCCCTTACAACCAGTTGAGAAGCTGGCTAAATACCCCTTCAATGATATTTTGGATAAGGACGATTCCCCAGGAGTTGCCTTTCCCATGGCTGAGGCCATCTTGGGACTGGCCGAGGAGCTCTGGAACCCAGCATCCTTCTTGGCACCTTCCACTCGTATTTCCTGCAAGTACGTGGTACCTAGGGCCTCTCTTTAAGGGTTCTTTACCCCACCCCCCCATGAAGGGATTTGTTTCTGACTCGATCTTCCATAAATCAGGTGGACAGTGAGATGTGGACAAGCAGAGTCCAAAAAGATTGATCATGCAGCAAATTGTACGCTGCTGTGTCGATGGGTATCTGTCAGGGCCACTTTGTAGTTATGATAGCTAAATTTGGTCACTCCCTGCTTAGCGTGCTAGATGACCTGCTTCCCGCTGACAAGCAGCTGCTAGTGAAGTTAGTCTGTAACCAGCGTCAATCACTGGCCATACTCCAGCTCCAGACATCTTTGAATATGGAGGACTCCTATGCCTGTGCCATAGTAACAGTAGTTGATATGCGTTGCAGGGCGTGGCTGAGGCTTTCCAACTTTACGGTGGATACTCAGCACAAAGTGACAGATGTCACCACCTTGGCCACTGACCTCTTTGACCATGGCATGGAGGGACATCTCAAATGGGTTTAGAAATCCAGTGCCACCCATGATTCTATGGCTTCATTCCAGAAATACCAGAAGGCCCAAAAGCCTGAAAAGAAGGCCTCTAGTATCGACCCTTTCAGCCACAGCAGCCACGTCAGCAGCCTCAGCAGGGCCAGTATCAGCACTGGCCTCCGAGTTCCAATTTCGGCCGCCAGGGGCAAACAAAAAGGGAGGAGACAGAAGTGATGGTGCTTCAAAAGGCCCTGTGGCTGAAGCCTACTCCAAGGCTGCACAATGCTGGGTTGTGGGGTGTCATCCCCTGTCTGCCCAATCCCTGTCCCAGCTCCCAGTCAGGGGTCAGTTGCACCACATCTTGCCACAATTGTTTGCCAGTACCTCAGACAAGTGTGTTCTAGAAGTGGTGGGCAGAGGGTTGCTTCTGCATTTTAAGTCTCTCACCATACCGACTGCACACTCTTCAGGAGTCCGGCGTGTCTGAGCACACATTGTATTTTATATTTATTTGTTTTTTTTTTTGTAACCGTGTGGGTACGCTAGACAACTGAGTGCCTGTTTTCAAGAATGACATGGGAGAGTACATTGCACGAGAAAACAGCAGGTCACAAGCACAAGTAGAGATCAGTTTTACAACCTACATTAAGTCAAGCAAGATACAAGTACATTAAATCTAGCAAGATACAAACACAGAAGCCAACAGTTACATGACACGGGTGTGTACAGTTAGGAATATTGCAAGGTGACAAATAATTAGAATAATGAACATTTAAGGTAAGGCAAGAGCAAAAATTTAAAGTCAATAACCCTACAATATCAACACATAATGTAGATAAATTATTAGGTAATAAAGTCAGTTGTGATAGACATTCTGAAGGTGCGAGAATCAGATTGTGCAGTGACCAAGCAGCTGCGCTGGGGTAAGAAACAGTTGCAAGACATGGATTGGATCAATTATGACTTGAAGGTGGCTTTGAAAGGGAAGGTGGTGGTGGAGCAGCGGACAGTTGGAGGGCGAGAGTCCCAGTACTTGGGAGCAAATGAAAAGAATGCCTGCTACCCATCTTGTTTGAACATTTAGGTGTGGAGAGCGGGGTACAGTTCCAGAGATCTAAGGGAGTAGGTGGAGCAGGAGCTGGGAAGTACTTGGATGTGTGTGGCTACTGGGGCACTAGAGTTGCTTGTGAATGAAACAACCAAGGGCAAAGGCTTGGGAGGTGGAGGGGATAGCTAACTTAAGGAGGAGTAGAAAGCACAATGGTGTGTGAGGCATGGAGATGAGAGGACAAGCAGCAGGTTTTGTTGTAGATGACGTCCCATTTGTGTAAAGAAGTCGATGGGGCGTTTGTGAAGAGTATTGATCCATATTGTAGGCAGGGTAGGAAAACACCGTAAGGGCAGACATTGCTGAGATCCTAGCGCAGGAGGCGATAGCCTGTATTCCAGATGCCCTGGCCAGTCATGGATGTGTGTCCAGGTACTTACTGGTCCTGAAACAGACCAGGAGGCTGGCACCCCCTGTTGGATCTGCAGGATCTAAACCAGTTCATGTGGAAGCACAAGTTCCAGATGGTCACTCTGAATCAAATCATACTATCTCTGCAGCAGGACATATGGTTCTGCTCCCTGGATCTCCAGGACTCATTCTTCCACATCCCAGTCCATTCTTCCAATTGCCGGTACCTTCATTTCAGCGCAGAGGAATCTTGTACCAGTTCCAGGCCATGCTCTTTGGCCTCTCAGCCATGCCCAGGGCCTTCAGCTAGTGCACGGCAGTGGTGGCAGCTTTTCTGCGGCACAAGGGCATCAGGGTATTTTCTTAAGTAGATAACTGGCTCATAGCTTGATCATCCAGGGAAGCAGTAGAGAGGTTCAGAGATCTAACTCTCCAGACCTGCTGGGTCTTGGTCCTTCTGGTGAGGTCAGTCAAGTCCAAACTGGTCCCTTCGCAGGTGATCAGGTTCATCAGGGCAGAACCAGACTTCCTGCAGGACAAGGCCCGATTCCCTGCGGATCAGCCACTGGATCTTGCCTCCTTTGCCTTGTCATTTCTGGTTGGGCACTTGGGTCCTTCCCAGGATTTACTGCAGCTGCTGGGGTACATGGCATCCTCCACCAGCATGATCTATTGGGCTCACTGGTGGATACACAGCCAGAAGTGAGAGTTGGGCCGTCTGTTGTCCCAGTGCCTCGGTCACTTGGACCAGCCGGTTGTAGTGAACCAGCTGATGTGGAATACCATTTAGTGGTGACTGAACACACATCTGTAGGAGAGAATCCTATTTGTCTGCCCAGAACCATCCATCATGATCATGACGGATATGTCTGTGGTGTGGTGTGGAACACATCTGGGAGACCACAGAACCTATAGGTTCTGGTCACCCAGGGAGTCCCTTCACCCCATCAGCCTGCTGGAGCTGCGTGCAGTGCGTCTGGCTGTAATGGAGTTTGCTTCATTGATAAGAGTCAGGTCGTGCAGGTCTAGATGGACAACACCACGACCATGTTCTACCTCACGAGGCAGAGCAGAATGCACTCCCTTCCCTTGAGTTGGGAGTCTCTCTCTCTCTCTCTCTCTCTCTCTCTCTCTCTGCTTAGACCCTTGTGCAGGCTGGGTACAGAGCTCCTTGTGGTCCATGTCGCAGGAGTGAAGAGTCAACTCACAAATGCTATGCATTCAAGTGGAAGAGGTTCTTGATCTGTTTCTAGAGTAAGGATCTAGATCCTCTTACCTGACCCATGGCGAGCATCCTCGACTACCTCTGTCCACCACTCAAATGGGCCTGCGAGTGACACCCTAAAGGTGCACCTGGCAGCTATCTCTGCTTACCGAGAGTGGGCTGATAAGGTGACAGTTGCCCATGGGAAGGTGGTCAGGTGATTTTTCAAAGGCCTGGACCACTTTTCCCCTCCAGTGCTTGAACCTCCAGCTCCATAAACTTACTGCTGGTGTTGACAGTGCTCATGGGCAAGACATTTGAGACTATGCACAGTTGTGAAATGTCACACCTCTCATGGAAGAATGCCTTCTTGATGGCTGTCTTGTGAGCCAGAAGGATTAATGAGCTTCAGGCGCTCTCAGTGGAGTCTCCTTATCCGACAGGCACCCTACCATTCTGCCTGTGGAACCTAGAACCTGCTGGGGGTGGTGAAAGATGGCAGCCAGGCTGGGCTGCCATCTGCAAGGGCTCTAACACGTTTGTCTTTGCTGCTTTTCCTTTTGTTAGTTTTGCGCTCTAAATTTTCAAGAGAACGTTACTCTGGGAAAGCTAACACTGATAGTGGGAGAACCATTGTTTTTAATTCTTTGTTTTATTTTGTTTTTAGTTAGGGAATCTAGTGTTAAGTAGGACTCGAAGTGAAATAGTATAGGAGTTTTTAGGTTTTCTTTATAACTAGTGGAGCTGAAAAGCCCTCTGCACTGCAGTAGCTATACTTTTTCACCTTTTCTAAGTTATTGTGGAAGCCAGTATGAAGCTGGCAAAATACTGAGCACTCACCTGAACTGTCTGAGGTTGGAGGTACGTGACACCTGCCTGTTCCGGAGCTGCATTCATCGTAAGGAGTGAACCCTTCAATGAGAGACTTTGTTCTCATCTCCCAGTAGTTGTCTGCTGGAGGAAGGAGGAAGCTTGCCATCTGCTTCCCAGGTGGTCGCTTCGGAGGTCCGGTCTGTAAGGACGGTGGCTGAGTGGTGGGGGTAACCAACGTTGCAGGAGGTGGGGGCTCCGCTGTCCCTGGGAAAACTCCACCTGTCTCCTGCTGTCCGGCCTGAGTTGGAACGCTGATCCGGACCTGAGAGAAGCATCCAGTCTTTGCTCCACAAGCGTGGGGTACGTCTGCCTGGTGTTTCTCCTCCGGTGCCTGTTTGGTGCCCCTTCTGCCTATTTGGACTAACTGGAGTTGGGAGACTTGGTGAGAGCTTTTCTCCTGCCACTTGTGGATCCTGTTTTTCATGAGGGTGTGAGTGCTCGTTGTTATATCGTTGGTGACAGCACTAGTGAGAAGAGTGCTGCGCCTCCTTTGCTAGTTTCCTCAGCCACCTTAAAAACATGGAACATTTCTGTACATCTGCATTTGAACTTCAGTGATTTCTGTGTGACTGTGGTAGTGTGAGCATCTCAGTCTGTTGACTGCTGATTTTTCAAGTGCGAGCTATCAGCCTTTGAGAGACTTTTCTACTGGACTCGGTGGGTGCTTTTTGCCCCATTTGTGACTTTTTCACTACATCAGATCATAGGTTCCTTTAAACATTAAAGCTGAAACATTTACTGCAGCTCATTTAGCCATCTCTCCCCTAGGTTTAGTCATTTATTTTAAAGTTTTGTATTAAGGTGATTTGGGGGGATTCCTTGTGGGGACCCTTGAAATTTGGGTAGCGGGTGTGCGATTGGTGGGGTTTGGATTTATAGTAATGTATTATGTAATTGAGTGAGTGAGTGAATTGGTTATTTGGGCTTTAAGGTTAGGCTTATCAGGTCTCATCTCTTTGGTCTGTGTGGTTGGGCTGGGCGGAGATGTTTTAGGATCTTGGCCCTGCTCGAATCACCTACCTTGCTTCGCGACCTACGCCCCTTCACTGACCTCCCGGTTTCTTCTACTGCTGTCAGGGGTGGCAGGGAGGTCGGGATTACGAGGGTGTGGGTCAGTCGGCGATGATGGGGTGCAGCTGGGGTAGAAGAGGTGAGTGGTTTTGAGGTTGTCGGGTACAGGAGATGCCCTGGGTTCAAGCGAAGCCTAGACATGTTTGGTCTCCGTACCCAGGGGTCCCACCAGACCAAGTGGGCAGGTAGTTGGAGCACCAGCTGTACCCTGTAGTCCTTTTCGGGTGGTGCTGTACAAAGCCAGGTCAATTAGGAACAAGACCGCTATTTTTGCGCACTTGATTTCCCTCTGTCGACGTGGCTTGTATCACGGAGACCTGGATGGGTGATGATGCTGGCCCAGTTCTAGAAGCAGCTGTCCCCACTGGGTACTACGTAGTGCGCTGCCTGAAAAGTATCACAGGGATGGGGGAGTGTCCATCGTCTTTAGATCCAACATGGGCTTCATGGTACATCCGGTTGGTAACGTCAGAACTTTTGAGTGTGTTACTGTGCGTGGGGGTCCAGGTGCAGGTGTGCAGGATTCTCCTTATTTACTGACCGGCCTGGGTCAGGGGGAGAACTCCTGCAGGAGGTTGCAGACTTCATCATCGACCAGGTTTTGGATTCCCCCAGGTGTTTAATCCTGGGGGACTTCAGTGCCTGGGTCGACGAATCCTCGCATTGCGGTTACGAACTCCTCCAGTTGATGTCATCACTGGGCCTTACATAGGCGGTTGCTTCTGTGACCCACCAGCAGGGTCACACACTCAATCTGGTGTTCCAGCTGGGTCTTGAGGTTGGCAACCTTAAGACTGATCAGGTCTTGTGGTCGGATCATTGCACCATGGTGTTCACACTTGGGGGGGGGTCCCTCCCCCGCGGAGATGGTCAGCTGCCACCCCGTAAGGGGCTTGTGCCCTTAGGGACTACTGGCACTAGTTGACCTATCTAGAGTGGACGCAGCTTGTGCGATTGACATTAGTGAGGCGGTGGCCACCTATAACAGGGTGGTTTCCAAGGCACTGGACTTCATCGCTCCAGTTCGTATAAGACCCAGATCCTCTCACTTGTGATCTGTCTGGTTTGATGGGGATCTCAAGGCGATGAAGATCCAGGGTCAGAAGTTGGAGCATTGCTGGCAGAAGACTGGGTTGGAGGCCGACAAACTGGTCCTGCATGCTCACTACGGTGAGTACCAGGAGGCAGTCTCCTGTAAGAAGGCAGTATTCCTGTCCAGGGAGACTGCTGCAGGGAGAAACGGACCTTCTCAGCTTTTTCGGACTGTGGACAGGCTATTGCATCCTGCCTGTGTACAGCCAAGGAAGGCTTTTTCATCCATGTTACGTGAAGAGTTTGCTCTGTTTTTCTCTGACAGTGTGTCATCTATCTAGTCCAGGATTCTGTCAGGGAGGCATTCTATGTCTCGCACCTGTCAGACTGGGAAGAGTTTAAACCAGTGGAGGTTGCAGAGGTCATTAAGGTGATCGCAGAGCTGAAGCACACCTATTGTGAACTGGACCTGGCCCCAACGTGTTTCTTAATGAGATGCGCTGGGAGTGTTGGCACTGTGTTCACCGAGATTGCCAGATATTCGATAGTGGAGGGGGTTTTCCCGGCAGCTTTAAAAGAAGCACTGGTAAGACCACTCCTGAAGAAACAATCTCACGACCCTGACGTCCTAGCAAATTACTGTCCTATCTCCAGCCTGCCATTTTTTGAGCAAGGTTGTCGAGAAACTTGTGGCACAACAGCTCGAGGATCAACTATGAGCCATTTCAGTCAGGTTTCTGGGCCAGACACCGCAAGGAAACAGCATTAGTTAGGGTGCATAATGATCTACTTAGGGCTAGAGACACAGGAGATAAGTCAATTCTTGTTCTTCTCGATCTCTCTTCAGCTTTTGACACTATGGATCACTCTGTGCTTCTCAATTGGCCCTGTGAGTATTGTGGACTCGACGGCATTGTCATCAAATGGTTTGAGTCCTACCTCTCTTGACAGGGTGCAACGGGGGGTGATGGGAAATTTCTCCTCCTCCCTAATCCCCCTGTTATGTGGAGTGCCACAGGGCTTGATCCTGTCGCCGATTTTGTTCGCAGTGTACCTGCTGCCCCAGGTGAGATCATGTGGTAATTCAGTGTGGAGTTTTAATACTATGCAAATGATACCCAGCTGTATTTGTCATTTGCACTTGGAACACCTGATGTTGTAAACATGTTTAACATCTGTCCGGCTAAAATCAACGACTGGATGTCCTCCAGCTGGTTGCCACTGAACCCGGATAAGATGGAAGTGCTGGTAGTCGAGCCGGGTCACTGGCATGATGGGTTTGCTACCTAGAGCGGGCACAGGTCTTTTCCTGGGGTCTGCTCCGTTGGTGGCCTTCCCGAGGGTGCGCGATCTTAGTATAATCTTTGATAGCAAACCAGCATTTGAAGATCAGGTATCATCCGTTATCAAAAGTGTTTTTTACCACTTAAGGAATATCGCAGGATCAAACCCCTCATTCCACCCGAAGACTTGCCGACTCTAGTACATGCATTTGTTACCTCTAGGCTCGACTACTGTGACTCTCTATACTTCGGGGTCACAGGAGGGACCCTCCGCAGACTGCAGCTGGTGCAGAACACAGCAGCCCAGTTCCTGACAGGCCTGTCTAGGTCTAGGCATGTGACCCTGGTTCTGCATGCACTGCACTGGCTGTCGGTCAGGTGGAGGGTCCTTTTCAAGGTGGGCTTGCTCATCTTTAAGGCCCTATACAGACTGGGTCCTAGTAACCTGACTGAGCTCCTGATACCTGCAACTTCGGTCTGATCCTCGACGTTCCCAGGGTTTGGTTCAAAACATCAGGTGATCACGCTTTTAGTGTGGCCGGGCTGACCCTGTGGAACTCGCTGCCACCTGCAGTCCGGGAGACCCCCTTGACTGAGATGTTTTAAGCAGAAGCTAAAGGCCCACTTGTTCCGCCTGGCCTTTCAGGAATAATTTTCCACGCATGACCATATGAGCCTCCCTGAAGTTGCCTTGCATTACCTGGTCTTTCACAAAGACAAAATAGTCCTTCGCTCCCACCTGAAGTTCCACCCTAAGGTCGTATCGGGGTTTCATCTTAACCAGGTGGTCAGTTTACTGGTATACTTTATGAACCTGGCCTCAGATGCTGACTATAGGCTATACACTCTGGACCTGCAATGGATGCTCTCCTGTTATAAAGAGTGCATGGCTGGAGTTCATTGTGAGGCTTACCAACTGTTTATGAAATACACTGAAGCCGTGCCTGGCAGACCAGCAACCAGGCGGATGATTGCCAAGTGGATTACATCCTGCATCGACATCTGTTATAGGCTCACTGGTGGGGAGCCACCCAAAGGATTCTGAGGCTCATTCCACCAGAAAGGGAGAAGAGTGTTTACTTAAGAGGAAGGAGGGAGTCAAAACTAGAGCACAGCCTCAAACTGCAAGAAAAAAGATACAGTGGCAATGTGAGAGGGCATTTATTCACAGAGAGGGTGGTGGAGCCCTGGAACAGACTACCAGATGGAGTGGTGGGGGCTATATCGGTGGAAGAGTTCAAGAGGGCATGGGACAAGCATATGGAACTGAGTATCTGGGGGAGAAGGGCAGACTAGATGTGTCGTTATGGTCCTTTTCTGCCATCAAGCTTCTATGGTTCTATGACATACTGCTGCCTCAGTGGCTGCTTTTAGGGATATCTCCTTTCAGGAGATCTTCAGGGCTGCAACCTGGAGTAAAGCACACACCTTGATATTCCACTATAGCATCAACATCATGAGCTGTCAGGGTGCTATATTTTGGTCCTCAGATCTTCAGTCTCTGTTCACCAAATAGGGGTGCATTCTTTGCCCCTCCTAATGGAGGACTGCTTGAAGTCTGCCAGAGTGTAGATAGTGAACTGTATCCACACCCCTAGAAATGTAGGTTACTCACTTGTAATCATAGTTCTAGGAGTCGTGTACAGTTTACTTCCACACAACCCACCCAACCTGCCCTGGCAAGTTGCATATGGATCCCTGCTTCTGGTGTGCAGAGATCTGATGTCACACGTTGGAGCCTGAGGTCATGCTGTAGACATTCAAAGACCCAGCGGCTCTGAAGTCTTTTCGAACTACTTACCTTCCCGCCCAGCAACCAGTCTGGCTGCGGGAAGATGCATGTATTTAAAAGGCCACTCTTTAGCTCCCTAGCCACTACCTGTCGAAGCAGCTTGCCCTCCAAGGAGTGAGGGACCATCCACGCTGCAGGGGCTGCACCAACTCCTCAGCCTCCCATCCCTTGGTGCTCTGGTGGTGGTAGCCAGACTTGGGGTCCTTAGGGCAGCGGAGCCCCCCCCCCCCGGCATTTAAACACCCAGCGGCTCGGAGGACTTTTCAGACTGTGTGCCTTCCCACCCAGCAGCCAGTCTGGCTGCAGGAAGACTCTCCTCCCCACTAGTGTTAAACTGCGCTCATTGAACAGCCCACTGAGAGCAGCGCAGCGCAGAGTGTCAAGATGAGTGGCAAGTCTGCCATGGCAACAGGAAGTGCTGCACATCTTGCCGCCAGCTAGCTGCAGAATGTGCCTGATAAGTCACTTTCATACCTTCTCACTCAACTGTCTTTATTACTGTATATGGAACACATTACAGCCTCTATTTGTGGCAGACTGCCTTAGTTTCAAGCTAAACGGCAGAGTTAGGTTATGTATGTGATGTCTTACAATGACTCTTCTGTTCCATGACCCTTCGTCTCAGACACAGAGAAGCTGGAAGTTAGATCTGGATATCTGGTGCTCCCCTATGCTTGTATTGTGCCGATTGGTTATTTTGACCAGTTTTATATAGTTTGCTTCACAAGAGATTCCATCTAGTGCTCCGATGACCTTGGATTTATTTGTACAGTATTAATTTTCTGTACATGCTGAAGATGTACTATGTTCTGACTCCATAAACATATATTAAAAACAAAATGATATTTATTCCTTTCTATCCTGGTTTAGTAGCTTGGTTAGTCCAAGCTAGTTCACATATTACCCATTAGCAGCTTGCACAGTTGTTGAGCTTTATTCCAATCTGCAGTCTGTTACTAAATCAGGTACCTATTTCAGCTTAGCTAAATTGTGCTTCAATTAATTCTGCAGTGCTGATACTGTTTTTGATACTTACTTTTGTGCTGTTAATCATACTTGATGGTAGGGTTTATTCTCTGCAACCCTTATATTTGTTAATTTGCTATGTTAACATGCAAATGTGAAGTATCGTTTAACTGTCTGTTCTAAACTAATTTCCCACTGCTTTGGTGTTGATGTACTTGGCCCACATGTTCAAAGGAGATGTGCAGCGCATCTCTGGATGTGCCATGCATCTCCGGACTTGCGCGGGCCGTCGGGGGTGTGGCAATATTCAAAAGCCCCCAATGCATCACGCAGTCCGACTGCGCCACACGCGAATATTGTGACGCCGCTAATGCAAATGAGGGGTCCCATATGGCTATTCCACGATCACAATATTCAACCCCAACCCCCACCGCCGCACATAGTTGTGCTTTTCAGACACTACTTTAACTATGCTGGGCTGGCTGGTAGGTATCTCAAGCGATGGTCCAGGGCAGGTTCTCCCTCAGCCCTGTTCACCAAGCCCCATGTCATGAAAATGTCAGCCCCCCAGCCCTGATCCCATGAACAATAAATGCAGCCCCTCCTCAGCCCCGATCTCATGAAAAGAAAGTCATTCCCCCTTCTGCAGCACCCATCACATGAACAGGGCTATCATCCCCTTCCCCAGCCCGATCCCATGAACAATAAATGCAGCCCCCAGCCCATATGTCATGAAAAAAAAAGTTATGGTGCTGAGGGCTGAGATGCTGGATGCCTTACCTCTGCTGCACTGGCAACGCGAGTTCAGGAATGACCTCTGGGTGCCAGCACCGGAGGGTGGGGGGTGGAGCAGGATTGAGCATATGCTCTCTCCCGTGTGGAGGTTGCCTGCCGATAGTCCCGCTGTCACAGAATGGAGGTTTGGTGATGAGTGCAGGCGGTACCGGGCAACCGGTAGGGTAGGGCATCCCACGAGATGTGGGTGCACGTGCCTCCACACGTGAATGTCACGGGGATATGCAGGAGTAGGACAGAACAAAACTCAGGGGAAAAAAAAAAAAACAGAAACTACGAATAAGACAAAAAAAACAAAAAAGTAATCTCCCCCACCCCAGCCCTGATCACATAAACAAGAATGCCATGCCCCCCTTCCCAGCCCTGATCCCATGAAACATAATGTCAGCCCCCTCCCAAACCCTCATCCCATGAACAATAAGTGCAGCCCCCCTTCCCAGTAGATATTAAAGAGTACGCCCTCATTGGTTGTCACAACAACCAATGAGCGCGTACGCTTTAATATCCGTGCTCCAGTACCGATCAGTCGGCAGCTGGCCATGGCAGGGTGAGGAGGACTGTGCCAGTTGCCGATGAGGGGGTCGGTATGGGGGGGTGGTAGGCTACCGCAACCCGGGTGGGGGAGCGCTAGCCACCGGGTTCGGGGATCTTTCTGACTACCTAGGAATCAGGGCTGGGGTGGCAGGGGGGCACTTCACTATGGAAATGGGGTTATGTTTCGTATTATATGTGCGGGTGATCGGGCTGGGGAAGGGGCTGCATTTATTGTTCTTGGATCAGGGCTTGGGAGGGGGATGAAATTATGTTTCATGGAATCAGGGCTAGGAGGGGATGACTTTTGTTAATGAGGTCGGGGCTGGGGTGGGGATAACATTCTTGTTCATGTGATTGGGCTAGGGAGGAGGCTGCATTTATTGTTCATGGGATTGGGGCTAGGGAGGGGGGATGACATTATGTTTCATGGGATCTGGGCTGGAGAGGGGGGATGACTTTCTTTTTCATGACATTGGGGCTTGGGAGGGGGAATGACTTTCTTTTTAATGGAATTTGGGCTGGGGAGGGAGGCTAACATTATCCTTCAGGAGCTGGGGGCTCAGGGACGGGGGGCCACTATATTGTGGCAAAGGGGTTCTGGTTTACATTACTATGTACGGCTGTTCGGGGCTGACATGGTTCACTGGGCCACCAGGGATTTTAGATTCTCTACAGCTCCGCGGTGATCGGGCCTGGGGGGCTGCACTGGTACATTTAGCTTGGTGCAGCCATGCAGATGAGCCCATAATGGGCATGCATAAGGCCCCATTGCGTCATGCATGCCCAGTGAGCTCATTCGCATGTTTGGACTGAATATCGTCCATGGGGGCTGCGGAGCATACAGGTATGCACCACACATGCCCCTATGGCAGTCTTCATCCCTGCACCCTGAATGTTCTGCGCCATACATTGCGGCCTCTTGCTGTGTGCCGCACATCTAGGGTCCGCTATTCAAACAGAATGTGAGATCTGTTCCCATCGTGCATACTGTTTGAATATTGCAACAGAGTCAGCCGGCACATCTTATTTGCACAACACACCATTTTGCGTGTGCATCTGGCCGGCTCTGAATATGAGGCCCCTGGTCTCTAGCTGCATAGGTTTTTTTTCTGCTCTTCTTTTTTCTTGTCGAACAGTGCTGCTGATTTTAATCTCTCCACACAGTTCCATTTTGCATGTAACTTATTAATATACCATTGCCAGATGCATCAGTGGACTCTTCGCAGCTAGGTGCTTCTGCTCAGCACCAAGTGACTTACTGTCCTCATCACAGATCAAACTTTTACATCTTAAGGGACTCTGCAGCCAAGCCCAGGTGTGTTTTCCATCTGTCCACAACTTCTGCCCTGGTTCTGCATGGAGCTTTTTCCCCACTGCTCCAACAATTATGAACATACAAACATGTCAGCAGATAAAAGCCTTACAACCTGTCTAGTCTGCTTGGTTGTAAAGCTCACCATGTATTTAGGAAGGGAACTGCCCTGCAGGAACCTGGCCTTTTGGGTCCGGTACACACCATGCCTGTGTGCAACATATGGTGCCACACACACACCAGTGGTATAACTAGTGTAGCTGGCCCTAACTCCAGTTTCCTTTTTTTTTTTTTTTTGCATCATATGTTTATTCAAATATTTCAGTAAGAATACATACACAACAGTTAAGCTGAGGACAAAACAAAGACATACAACAACAGTTCATAACTTATATACATATAGATCCAGGTCCTTAAACATGGTAAAAAACAAACTCCTTTGCGCAGTCCATTAAATGAGTTAAAACAAAATAATACACTTTTTGTTCAGTTAAGCACCACCTGTAATCAAAAGAAGGAGACAATAATAATATTCCCCTTAATTGCTCACCCCCCACCTCATACCCATCCCTCTCCAAGTGTTAGGGTCTCCGCAGCTGATAGGGTAGCTAGGTATGGTTGCAAAGCATTGTAAAAATGCTCCCCCTATCCTGCATTACAAAAGTAAGCCTTTCCAAGGAGAGGGCTTGCAGCATTAGGGTCTTCCAGTGTTGTATGGTGGGCCTAGTGGCAGACACCCATGTATTGAGAATACAATGTCGAGCCATAAGAAGTATGACTCTGAGCTATCTTGGAAGAGGGGCCCATTCCATGTCACCTATATCTTCCACCCCGAACAACATTGTCATAGGTTGCTGTGGTATTGGCCTACGCACCAGTGTCTGCACCTCCTGTTTAACCTCGCTCCAGAATTCCTGTAAAACAGGACAAGACCAGAAATAATGAAAATAGGAGGCTATGCCAACGTTGCATCTAGGGCACACCGTGGAAACCTCAGGATTAAACTTGCTGACAGTCGGGGGGGGTATTATAGTCTGTGGCAAAACTTGTAAAAGGATTCTTTATACTTGCAAATCAAGATGCCTTGGTGTAGCTGAACATTACTTTCCAAGTATCCTCTGTGATAGGAATCCCCATATCTCTTTCCCAAAGCTGCCTGTTTTTTTGTGTCATATCTGAAAGCAATTGCCTGCCCACCTTGGCTATTCTACGTATAGTACCCTTGGGGTTCCGTCTCCCGGCTTGTATCAATTGTTCCACTTGGCCCAGTATAGAGTCCGTATCGAGCATTCTCCCCAGGGTCTTGCAGTATGCTCTAATCTGCAAGTACCTGAAGAAATGTTGATGTCCCAGCCCTATTCTGGCTCGTATGCCTTCAAAAGAGTCCCTCCCCTCCTTAGTATACAGATCCTGCAAGCACCTTATGCCACCAGCTTCCCATTCTTTAAAACCCAGGTCTGTCATGCTAGGGGCAAAAAAGGGATTTCCGGCCAGGGGAAGGAGTTGGTTTCCTCTTGTACCAGTCCTCTCTGGCGACTCAGGCACCCCCACCTGTCTAATACTGATCTTACAAGTGGATTCGACCTAGGCGGTCCTGCATATGCTCTCCAACTCCTCCCAGACAGATGGGCTGAGACCCTGCCAGGGCAGCCCCTCTCTTCAAGGTCTAACCAGCCTGCCTCTTCTGGTCTTCCCACCCAGTCCTGCAGATACTGGCACTGGACAGCCAGGTGATTTATATACCCAGGTCAGGGAACTGCAAGCCCCCCTTCCCCATTAAGCCCTTTAAGCAGGCAAGCCCACACGTGGCCGTTTTCCCTGCCATAGAAAGTCTGAGAAAGCCTTTTCTAATCGTTTAGTATCTGCTCTTGTTAGTCCCACATGGAGCATCTGCATGTTGTACAAGATTCTGGGGAGAACGTTCATTTTAAGCAGATTTATCCGCCCCAGCCATGTAATAGGTAACCTACCCCATCTGCCCAAGTCAGTAATAATTACTTGCAAGAGTGGAGTGTAATTAAGATCATATAGGGTCCTGATATTTTTTTCCCAATTTTAATACCCGGGTACATGAAGGAGCCCTGAACTCTCCGGAACCCCCAGTCCACAGTCTGGCCATCCTCTCCACCCTGGGGCTCTCCCAACCGTAGCTCCTCTGATTTACTTAGATTTAACTTATAGCCCGAAAATTGAGAGAATTGGTCAATCAGATCTAGGAGTGGGGGCATAGATTGATCCGGCTTGGAAACATAAAGTAGCATGTCATCTGCCAGAGAGATAATTTATGATCCCTACCCGATTGATCCAGAACACCTTCGATCTCAGGATGCGTCCTGATTGTGACAGCAAGAGGCTCTAAAACCAGGGCAAAGAGGAGGGGTGTCAGTAAGAGTCCCGTTGACCAGAACACGAGCCATGGGGGAGCTGTACATCAGGCGCACCAACCCTGTGAACCCATCACCCAGACCAAACCGGGTCAGGAACTCCATTAAATATTGCCATTCGACCCGGTCGAATGCTTTTTTTGCATCCATCAACAATATGTGGACAGGCTCATATCCGTCTGAGGCCCCCGCAGACAACATTCAGCAAGGTTCTCATATTATGGTAGGAGTATCTGTTCCATAAAAACCCGGTTTGGTCTGGGTGAATCAGCTCCGGCAACAGCTTGTCTAGGTGATTTGCCAGTATCTTAGCAAGGATTTTAGCAACACAATTAAGAAGAGAAATAGGCCTAAAAGAGGCACATTCAAGCAAATCCTTAACCTCCTTGGGGATCAAACAGATTACTGCTTCCCTCCATGTTCTGGGCAGTTCCTCCCTCTCTTCCTCCTCCCTAGCCATGGTAAACACTGCTTCCAAATGTTCGAGTATAAGGGGTTGCATAACTTTATAGTATTCTGCAGGGAAGCCGTCTGGCCCACTGGCCTTTCCAGCTTTTAACCCTGCAATTGCCCTCACTATTTTTTCTCTTGTTATCTTAGAATTCAGCCACTCCCGCTTCGATGCTGAGAGCTTGGGCAGATCAAATCGTCCAGAAAAGCCTGCATACTAGTCCTCACGTCCCCACATTGTGTTCGATGCAGTTCTTGGTAGAACTGTTTGAACCAGTCCCTTATGAGATTTTGGCCCTTCTGCACCACCCCACCTGGGCTTTTAATCCCCGAGAGCAAGTGTGAGCTCCTCCTTCCTCGGATCAGGTTCGCCAGTGTAGTACTGGGCTTGTTCCCCCATTGATAAAAGTGCTTTCGGATAAACAAGCATGTTTTCCTGGCCTCACCTAGCAACAAATTAGTTAAAGCTTCTCTGGTCACAGCAAGCAAATGAGGGGCACCATTTCCCCCTTCCCCTTGAGCCACACGCCTCTCCAACACCCTAAGGCGGTGTTCAAGGTTTACTCCCATCCTTTTTGTGGTGTGCCACATAACTAATAATGGAACCTCTCATGGATGTCTTTCCGGCATCCCAGAGAACGGCCTGGGAGGGGGCTGTGTCCAGGTTAGCCTACACTTACTGTTTCCACTGAGCATGTAGATATTCCCTAAATTTCTTGTTAGCCAGTAGGTAATTGGGGAATTTACAAATGGGAGATTCTCCCCTTTCCTCTTTTACTGTCAAAGACGCTAGCACCATGGCATGGTCAGAAACATGTATTGGGCTATCCAGCTTTGACCACGTCCTATGTGGATGCGAGAAAAAGGTATGTTCACGCAGGGTGGGGTTAGTCACCCTCCATCCATCAATTAGGTCTAAATCCACCATCCCTGCCTACCAACTACGAATAGCCCCTCTAATGGTACCTTTACCTTCAGAGTGGTCTAGAGTGGGATTCATCAGGTAGTTCACGTCACCACCCAAGATCAGTCCTGAGAATTGCTCCGCCATAAGAAACGCCAAGAGGGACTGGCAAAAGTCAGGGTCATGCACTGCCGGTGCATACACACTCCCAAACATTGTTTCAAACAACATGAAGTCTTGCTATATTATGACATATGCAGTATAACCCCAGGTTAGAACTGCTCCGGAGGTGAAAGAGTTAACTTCCATGCAGAGCATGGAATCTTGAGCGTGAGCTCGGTTGAACACTGTCTGTTGAAGCTCAAACTTAAACTGTCAGATTCTTTACTCCGCCTCACTGAACAGTCGCTCCAGAGATTCCTTCTGCTGCTCGGTTTGTTTGTCGGTTTTAAAGTGTAATTCTCAATTTATTTTACCGAAATTTAACCGCAATCATCGGTTCAAGTTCTGTCTGTGGTATTGTAAGTAATAGATAGGCTTATTTATTATTTTTTTCTTCTGTGTGGAACTTGTAAACGTCTTTTTCGGTTCGGTTTGAACCGATCAGAGGGGTTTAAAAATTACTTTCTAGCCCTTTAGAGTGTGATTCCCGGTTCTTATCGGTTATAAAAAAAAAAACGGATTTTATTACGTTTTTTTCCACGACCCGTGACACGGTTGGGAACCGATAAGAGAGTCTTGCTTGGTGGATTGCCATTAACGGGCAAGTTTTGGTTAGGCTGGCACTATGTCTGAAAACCAAAAGAAAACCGGACCCACTGGGTTTCAGTACTGTGGCATCTGTGGGGAAGCCTTTGCCAAGGCTGACCCACACACCATTTGTGTATATTGTCTGGGGTTTGACCACCTCAATGCAGACTGCCAGATTTGTAAGAATTTTCCTGCTGCCACAGTGGAAAAAAGAGTTGGTAGGCTCAGGGAAAGGGAGGCCAAAAAGTCCGCTGACCCGGATGGCCAGCCCGGTTCGGTTCCAACCGAACCTGAGGGAGTGCCCTCTGACCAGGGCGATGCTTCCTCGGGCCAACGAAGAGCCAGCTCTGAGGAGCCGGTTCCAACTAAAAGGGCTAAGGTCAGCTAGTTTGGGGCCAAAAGTTCTTTCTCCAACCGCTGAGGAAATAGCCAAAGCTATCCAAATTGTCCAGTCTCTTTCCCCAGTTCCGTCCGAACCGGCACCATTGGGCTAGCGCCCGGTTCGGTCGGTTCCCTCGGTTCAAGATTATGATTTTGAAGATTTTTATGAACCAGAGGAAGGGGAGGAGGGGTACGAGGAGAGTGAGTGTGATTTTGACAGTCTGAATGTGCCCATTGAACCGGACATCTCTCCAGACAGACCCTCAGGAGTATCCCCTCCCAGGCTATCTGAGTCCCCTTCTCATTTTTTGTTTTACAAGAAAGTTGCTGACACTCTGCAACTTCCTGTTGAGGAAGCTGTTGATGATCAAGAAGAGCCTGATTTTGTGGAAATGATGGATATTCCAGAGTCTAGGAGACTGTCTATTCCCTTGATAAATCTTTTAGAAACAGACAGTAAAAATTCTGAAAACTCCTCATGCTATCCTCCCTGTGGATAAAAGGATGGACAAGAGGTGTGCTTTATCAGGCTCTGATACAGAGTTCCTATCTCAGCAGTGCAGCCATGTGGGGGTAGTGCAGGCTGCAGCCTGTGACAAGGCTAATATTCCTCTAGCCTCTCACCCTCCTGAAAAGGATTCCAGGAGGATGGATGCCATGGCAAAAAAGCAGTACATGGCAGCATCTTTGGGACTCAGGCAAATTATATGAGCTACGCAGCTAGGTACCAGAAATCCAGGTGGGATACTGTCCTGGCCCTAGCAAAACAGGCCCCTGAACAGCTTGCCAGGAGCTGGAGCAGGTGGCTGTGGGCGGTATTGAGGTATCAAGGTGCAATTTCATGCTGCTGTAGACTCTAATGATGTTTCATCTAGAGTTATGGCTACATCTGTGTCTCTTCGCAGAATGGCCTGGCTCAGATGTACTGCCCTGTCACAGGATACCCAGTCTAAGGCTATGGATTTTCCTGTTGTGGGAAATTCTCTGTTTGGGGAGCAGACAGTGAATTATATGAAGAAAATGGATGAGTATAGGACCACCTATAGGAGTGCACAGGCCAAAGAAAGGCAAGTCACTCCCCAAAGGCAGCATGTCAGGGGCAGGCCTTTTCATAGACCGTTTTACCAAGCCCAGGCCTCCTCTTCTGCTTATGCCCAGAGGGGGTTCTTTAGAGGAAGGGGCAGAAGGGGCTCTAGTAAGCCTGCTTCTACCCCTCAACCCAATGCCCCTGCAAAACAGGCTCCCTGATGGGGTAGCCAGGGCCAATTATCCACTACCGGTAGGGGGGCAGGCTGGCTTACTTTGTCCAGGACTGGAAGTCTTTAACATCAGACAAGTGGGTCCTGGAAGTAGTAAGCCAGGGACTGGTTCTCAGCTTCAAAAAATTTCCGAAGATGAGAGCCAGATCTTTTCCACCTGCAAACCCACCAGAGGCACTTGCCCTGGAAGCAGAAGTTTCTGCCCTCCTGGCTCTCAGAGCCGTGGAAAGGGTTCTACCCATACACCAGGGCAAAGGGTTGTACTCCAGGTACTTCCTTACCCCAAAGACAGGAGAGATATGGCCCATTCTGTATCTCAGGTATCCAAACAAGCACCTTTTAAAACCAAAGTTCAAAATGGTGACCCTGGGGATTATTTTACCCTCTCTAAGGCCAGGGGACTGGCTAGCCTCCCTGGACCTCAAGGATGCCTACTTCCATGTTCTCATCAGAAGCTCCCATCAAAAGTACCTCAGATTTGAACTGCCCTCAGGCCATTACCAGTTCAGAGCAATGCCCTTCGGCCTCTCCTCGGCTCCAAGGGTGTTCACAAAATGCCTGGCAGTAGCAGTTGCTCATTTAAGAAGGCAAAAGATTGCCATCTTTCCTTATCTGGACGACTGGCTCATTGTAGGCCAGTCTCCAGAATAGGTCAAACTTCATTTACAAGTAACCCAGCACCTGCTTACATCTCTAGGTTTCCTTCTCAATCTTCCAAAGTCAGTTCTGGAGCCTGTCCAGCTTCTCACCTTTATAGCGCAGAACTGAACACAAAAGAAGCCAGAGCCTTCCTTCCTCTGGAGAGCAAGGACCTGGTGTCTCTGGCCTCTTCTTTCACCCTGCAGGTCTCTCGACCAGCAAGGCATTTCTACAGCTCCTGGGGCACATGGCTGCTTCTACAGCAGTAGTGCAGGGAGTGAGATTTCAGATGAGGGACATTCAGTTCCATTTGAGAGCCTTTTGGTCTCAAAGGACGGATCCCCTAACCAAATTGATTCCAGTGACTCGAACCCTGATCTAGGCCCTCCAGTGGTGGCAGGATCAGAACAATCTGAGACAGGGGGTTTCCTTCACTCCCCAGTCTCATTCCTTGACCCTTACTACAGATGCATCCCTCTTGGGGTGGGGAGCTCACATGGGCACCTTTCCACCCAAGGGCTGTGGTCCCCTCAGGAATCTCTGCTCCACATCAATTTGCTGGAGCTCAGAGCAGTTTTCTAGCACTTCAGGTTTTCTCCACAGCTGTCCAGAACAAGGTAGTTCAGGTCAGAACAGACAATACCACTACAATGTGTGCATCAATAACAAGCTGAGGGGCACTCGGTCTATAGCCTTGTGCACGAGCAATGAAGTTGTGGTCTCTGGCATATTCTCTGAACGCCTCCTTACAGCAGTTCACCTCCCAGGCAAGGACAATGTCCTAGCGGATGCTGTCAGCAGGATTTCCCAGGGCCATCACGAATGGGCACTGGATCCCTTAGTACTGGAGGTAATATTTGCCAGATGGGGCACTCCGCAAATAGATCTCTTTGCAGCCCCAGACAATCACCAACTTCCCTTTTTTTGTTGCAGGCCCCCAGTGTTGGGCTCAGTCCCTCTGGATGCCTTCCTTCTCAGCTGGGAAGGGAAGTTTCTCTATGTGTTTCCCCCCCTTCCCCCTTCTTTTCAAAGTGCTAGTCAGAATCAGATCTCAATCCTGCAAGATGATCCTGATCGCTCCAGATTGGGCCAGGCAGCCCTGGTACCCACTTCTCATGTCCTTAGCAGTCCACCCTCCCTATGCCTTCCCAGGAATCACAACCTGTTAACCTGTGCCCAGGGGAGAGTTTGGTATCCGAACCTCAAATCTCTCAATCTCAAGGCTTGGCTCTTGAAGAGTTAGTTTGCTGACATACACCTTTCTCAAGGTGTATTGGATATCTTGAAGGCCTCTAGGAAGCCTTCCACCAGGGCTACCTATAATTCAAAATGGAAGAGATTTTCCATATGGTGTGCTGGTAAACATATTTCCCCAGAATCTGCTGGTGTGCCCACGCTCCTGGATTATTTGGTGCATTTGAATTCCTTGGGGCTGAGGCCAGCTACCCTAAAGATGCACTTGGCAGCTGTGTCTGTCTTCTTGTCAGCAGGTAAGCCTCTTCTTTATCAGCTCACCCTGTGTTCTCCAAGTTTTTATAGGGTTGTTTCACACCAATCCCCGTTCAGGATCCTCCCTGCTTGGGATCTTAATATTTGCATCGCTCAGCTTATGCAACCCCTTTAAGCCATTGTCTTCAGCAGAGCTGAAGTACTTGACATGAAAACTGTGTTTCTGGTAGCCATCACCTCTGCCAGGCGCATAAGTGAGCTACAAGCCTTGTCAGTGGAGCCTGATTTTATCTCCTTTCATAGAGATAAGGTAGTCCTCAGGACTAACAGGAAGTTTTGCCTAAGGTGGTTTCAGACTTTCACCTTAATCAATCCATGTCTCTTCCTGTGTGCTTCACTGACCATTCCTCCTCTGGTGAGAGGAGATTGTACAGTTTAGATGTCAAAAGAGCCCTTAGTTACTATATAGAGCGTACCAAGGGTCACAGTTGAATCCCTCAATTGTTCCTCACTTAGGTGAGGTTGGTAAAGGAAACCTGCCACTAAGATCCATTGCCAGGTGGATTGTCTCTTGTATCCAATTCTGTTCTGAAAAACTGGGTAAGGTTCCTCCCCAGGCCTGAGGGCTCACTCTGCAGAGGTACAGCTGCGTCTCTGGCTGCTGCCAAGGGACATTCCTATCCTAGAGATATGTCAAGCAGCTACCTGAAAAGTTCACCTTTTACTAAGCATTACTCCTTGGATATCTAGGCTAGGGTGATGCTCGTTTACTCAGCTGTGCTTCAGAGCCTATTTCCCAAGTAGGTTCTGTCCCTCCTCCATGGAGGTACTGCTGTGTAGTCAGACATATGTCATAATATAGCAAGACTTCATGTTGTTTGAAGAAAAATTACTCACCTTAGTAATGTTGTTTCTTCTAATGGAGTCTTGCTATATTATGACCTCCCCCAGCCTGCCCCTCTCAGAACCTCTGTTTTGGGAGGTGGGTGGCAAATGCAATGTTGGCACTTCTTTGATGCCCACTTTATTTCACCCTTCTAGGGTGCTTAGGTGTTATGCTTAAGTTTCTTCTTGATCCCTGACTTGAGTCTTTGTTTTGGGATCAAGATCAAAAGGTGTTTTTGTAGTTATTAGCCAGCGGCTAGTGTAGGTTCTGGCTTCCACACAGAACCTTGGTGAGTTTTGCTCGTAAAAATCTGACAGTTTAAGTTTGAGCTTCAACAGACAGTGTTCGACCGAGCTCGCGCTCAAGATTCCATGCTCTGCATGGAAGTTAACTCTTTCACCTCCAGAGCAGTTCTAACCTGGGGTTATACTGCATATGTCATAATATAGCAAGGCTCTATTAGAAGAAACAACATTACTAAGGTGAGTAATTTTTTCTTTTTCCCCATAGAGGTCTCCCGTTGCAAATACGTGACGGCCATTCACAGGGTCAGCCACCACCTTCTCACATTTAAATGGTAAACGCTTGTGTAAGAAAATAGCCACCCCTCTCTTATGGGAGGTGTACGACGCTGCATAACAGTCCCCCACCCATCCTTTTTTTAATCCAGCATGCTCCTTATCTATAATGTGGGTCTCCTGTAATAGAGCGACACTGACAGCCTGCCGTTTAGGAGTAGTTAAAAGCATAGTTTGCTTAACAGGGGTAGATATCCCTTGGACATTCCAGGAGGCTATTGATAACTCCAGAGGGCTAGTCATAATTTCTGACACAATCCTTCCCCTCATCCCAAGCCTCCCCCAGCCATTTCCCTTTCATCAGCACCTGGTGCACATTGAACAATCACACATCATATCTGGATCTTATAGTGAATAAAGTACAACAAAACAACCAACAGCAACTATATGCATCTCCCACATACCACCCTCCCACAACTCATTTGAGACAATATGTTCAGTGAATATCCCACCTCGCTGTAACCAGAATTGCGTATAGCAAAACTTTTACACTCCCAACCCAAAGATTAGCAAGAACAGTCCCCCACCCCACCACAAATTATTTAAAGATTTCTCAGTATATTACATTAGACAGCGCTTTTGTTTCCTCTCCCCCTCCCGGTTTCAGTTCCCAAATCCAGCATATGCCAGGCCCATAAAATCCTCATTAAAGTCTGTGGCAGGGCATCAAAAATTAAATGTCCACTGCTTCCCTCATGTGAGAAGAAAAGTCCATCACTTGAAGGAGTTTACATCAATGACAAGTGTGGAAAGGAGATGGGAGGTCATAAAACGGGGACTTCATGAGGCAGTCAGGATCTGCGCTAAGTTGAAACGAAAGGGAGCAAAGTCACATAAACCACGCTGGTGGTCCAGTGAGGTACAGGTAGCAGTCAGAGAAAAGAAGGTGGCCTACAAAAAATATAAAACAACAAGAGGGGATAGGCATAAGGAAATGTACCATCTTGCATCTAGAAAAGTCACCCAGATGGTGAGGGGAGCAAAGTCCAGTAAAGAGCAACAACTGGCACAGGGGACACATGGAGGGGGAAAAGGGGTTCTTCCGGTACATTGGGGAGTGGAGAAAAACTAAGGGCCATCTCAGCAGATTGAGATCAGAAGGAGGGTGGGTGGAAGAGGCGAGGGACCAGGCAGAGGTATTTAACGAGTACTTTGCCTCTGTGTTCACTAGGGAGGGGGATGGGATATCTACAAAGCAAGGCACGATGGGGATAGAAGCGGCAGTGAGTGGGATCAGGGGAGCAACAGAAATGGAGCAAGAGGGAAGGAGAGGTACCCCAGAGGTGTCCCATCTGGATAAGGATAAAAAGGCCAGTAAGGTGGAGGGGACGGATGATGCCATCTCTGCCAAAAGGGTGTGGTTAGCCCTCAAGGCCCTAAAGAAAGACCAATCTCCTGGGCCGGATGGCATTCATCCGAGAGTACTATGGGAATTGGCAGACATACTGGCTGCACCCCTGGCGGAGCTCTTCAACAGGTCACTTGAGACAGGGAGGGTACCTAGGGATTGGCGAGAGGCACATGTGCCAATCCATAAAGGGGGTTCGAGGGAAGTACCAGGTAACTATAGACCCATCAGTTTGACCTCGGTGGTGGGAAAATTAATGGAGGGTATACTAAAGGAACGATTGGGGGTGTACTTTGAGGAGGTGGGAGGTCTGGATAGTCGGCAACATGGGTTTGTGCCAGGTAGATCATGTCAAACCAATCTTGTGGAGTTCTGAATGGGTAACATCAAACTGGACAGGGAAAGCCTGTGGATGTATTATTCTTGGACTTCAGCAAGGCGTTTGACTCTGTCCCCCACAATGGTCTGGTGGAGAAACTGATGGGGTTAGGAGTAGGCCCTTTGATGGTCACATGGATTGAAAACTGGCTAGCTGGATGCACCCAGAGAGTAGTGGTCTGTGGGGAGCTCTCGAACCCTAGAGAGGTTGGTATTGGGGTACCGCAGGGCTCGGTCCTGGGTCCGATCCTGTTTAATGCATACATATCGGACATCAGGGAGGGTATAGGGTGTGAAATGAGTCTCTTCGCTGATGACTCCAAGATGGGAGCAGTAGTTGAGGGAGAAGAGGGGAGGTTGGCCCTGCAAGGGGACCTGGACACCCTGGAAAGCTGGGCTCACACATGGAAATTAAATTTCAATATCACCAAGTGCAAGGTGTTGCATCTTGGGTGGGGAAACCCTAAACACAGATACACCCTGGGAGGGGAGGCGCTGGAGGCCTCAATATGGGAAAAATACCTAGGGGTCATGGTGGATGCATGTATGAATAACTCTGAGCAGTGCAGGAGAGCAGCTAGCAAGGCAAACAGGATGTTGGGATGCATCGTAAGGGGGATCACCTCTAGGAGCAAGGAAGTGATTCTGCCGCTGTACAATGGACTGGTTAGACCACACCTTGAGTACTGTGTGCAGTACTGGAGACCACACTTGAAGAGGGACATACAGCTCCTGGAAAGAGTACAGAGGAGGGCAACTAAGATGATACAAGGGCTAGGGGATTTGACGTATGAGGACAGACTTGAGGAGCTCTGCCTATTTTCATTGGAGGAGAGGAGAGGAGAGACCGGGGACGTGATTGAGGTCTTCAAGTACCTCAAAGGAATAAATAGGGTAAACATGGAGGGGATCTTTAGACTAAAGCAGGGAGGTATCACCAGAGGGCATGGTTTGAAGTTGGAAGGGAGAAGGGTGAGGGGGGAAAAGAGGAGGAGTTTTTTCACTGAGAGGGTGGTGGACCCTTGGAATGCACTGCCTGGCGAGCTGGTTCAGAGATCCACAGTGGAGGGCTTCAAGAGAGGGTGGGACAGACACAGAAAGTGGATGTATCAGATGATGGCCTGGCCCAGGGGGGGTGGGAATGGATGATAGGGGTTTCTGGAACACAAGGGGGTGGCCTTGGCACCCAACTAGGGATATGAGTTTCGAGCAGACTCGATAGACCGTAAGGCCTAATCTGCTGGCAAATAGTATGTTAGTATGTAAGAGGAACAAGAGTCAAAAGAAAAAAATCGGAGCAGGTCAAAACGGCCTTTTATACCCCACTCTCTCAGTGAGGCGAGGATAACCCCCAGTCTACGTGCTGTTAGTTGCACAGTTCCATCTGATTAAGCTCCTTGAAAAAAAGAGAAAAGGAAGGGGAGTCAATTTGCCCCCGAGGTTCCAGCAGTGGATAAGTCCAACACAAACAGTTCGCCTCAGAATCCACAGTTCACAGAGTCAAACGTTAGAATTCTTTCCATTTCTTTTTATCACAAAACTAACATAAGAATACCTTAAGAACGCAGCCAAGAACAAAGCCCAAGTCTTCCAGTGAGAGCTGAATATGCCATCTATCAGCCTTGGGTCTTCATCCCACCTTTTTCTTAAGATCCTTCATGAAAATCTCTGCCTTTTGCACCTCTCAGAAAGAATATGTGGTGCCTTCATATTTGATTTTAAGGGTCACGGGATATAGCATAAAGCACTCGATATGGGCTTCTCACAGTTGCGCCATGACTGAGTTAAAGGCGCAATGCTTTTTTAGTAGGCGAGCTGAATAATCTTGGGATAGGAAGAGTTTATGTCCTTCATATTGCAGAGATGGTACAGGCCTATAAGCCTTTAGAATCAGCTCCCTGTCTTGAAAATTATGAAACCTCATCACGATCTGTCATGGCGGCTGGTCCGGAGAATGTCTGGGAAACACAGTCCTATGAACTTCTTCAAGCTTAAGCCTACCATTTTTAGGGGAAATGCCCAGGATCTCCGGCAGGGTCTTCGCACAAAATTCAATGGCACTGATCCCCTCCAAGCCCTCCGGGAGCCCCCGGAGCCGCAGGTTCAGCCTCCGTTGATAGTTTTCCTGGTAGTCAAACTGATCTCTAAAGTCATCCAGTTCTTTTTGCAGGGTTGCAGTCTGGTCAGGGACCGGTGCCGTGGTATCCTCGACATTGGAGGTGCGTTGCTCCATCTCAGTTAAACGAGTTGCATGTGAAGCATGCAGATCCACTAGTTCTTGGAGTTTGCGTTTAAAATTAGATGCCAAGCTAGTCAGCCGGGGTTGAAGAGCCGCTAAAACTTGTTGCGTTACCTTGTAGCCTACGGCAGAGAGTGAGACAGGCCCAGTATTTTCAACCTGAGAGGCCGGAGGTTGCTTCCTTTGATTTTTGGCTGCTGATCGTGAGCTTTTCACCGATCCAGAAGTTAAATATTCGTCCATAGTTCTTCTCTGCAATATAGCGTACCGTTTTAGCGCAAATAAAGTTCAAACTATTTTAAATGACTTTAAAATGTGGTGGTTTATGGAGCAAGGAAGAAGTGCGTCCCTACTCTATCGTGCTCATTAGCGACCCCCAGTTTCCTTTCTGACCTCCCTCAACTTTCCCCTCACCCTCCCACCCCCAACTTGAAACTGTCCACTGTTTTAGGGATATCATTTCTCTGGCAGCTCAATCTACTTGGCTACTACTCTTTGGTGAAAAGTGCCTCTCATCTCCTTAGCGCCCCACCACCACCACCACCACCACCACCATCAGCTTTGGCTGTGCCCTAGTGGTCTTGTTCCGATGTCCCAAATATTTCTAGTAATATGAGTGACTAGGTCTTCTCGTTTGCCTGTAGGCTATCCCCCCCGCCCCTGGCTTGCAGCTCAAGTTACCCTGAAAGCATATCTCCTTCTAACTCCCAATCCCTAACTCTTCTGTGCACTTTTACAAAGTACATGCCAACCTATCTAAGTAAATGCATTAATTTATGTCAAACGTTATTTTTGCTGTTATTTTGCTTAACTGTCCTACTATTGATTTGTCTGCTTCTCACTGTGAATTTGTTCATTCTATTTTTGCTTCTGTGCTATACTTGGTATTTGTTATGTTTTTTTCACTCTGTGCCCTCTCAGGCTTTGCTCATAAATAAATGGGCATCTGAATTTATCCATGTTTTGTCTGCTCAATATTTAGAATTTGTTCTGTACCCTCCTGGCTTGTACCTTAAAATAGGCATTTGTTAACTGTACTTACCAGTTACTGAAAACCAACCAAATCAGTACCACCTGGGTGGTGGGGGGAGCTTAGCTTAAAGACTTCTGGTGACTCGCCTGTCTCCGGCAAACTGCCAGAGTGTAGATGCTAACTGTACACCACTCCTAAAACTATGGTTATAGGTGAGTAACCAGTATTTTTAGTTGTCTCTCTCTCTATCAAGGGACTTCTGTACTGGCAACTAAGGCCACCAGTGCTATCTTTTCATCGCACCGTTTGTGGAATGGTTTTGTTTGCTTAAACCATCATTGGGACTAGCTTTCTAGGTGGTCTTCACAGTGGTTATCAAAAACCATTCTACAGGGGTAGCAGTGTGGATGCTTAGTTAGAAGCACTGCTTAAACTGGTTTAGCTTATCTAAAGTGGTTTAAGCTGTGTAATGTGGAAAGATTTAAAAGTACCAGGAACACAAGTATGTTATCAGTTTAGTTTTGAATGGCTTCTTAAAATGGACCAATTGCTTATGCCTTGCGGAAATGAAGAAGCTTTCAGTGAGCCAAACGCCCGACTCAACCCTAGCATACAAACTGGAGATGGATATGGTGGTGGAATTGTGTTAGTAGAGGCACAGTAAGTATATCAAAACTTTTCAATTTGTCCTTTAACTAGTATCTTCTTTTCATGCACACAGGGCCTGTATCAGCTCCTGGAGTCCAAAGTGATCATTCGTTGCCGGAAACAGGATATGGCCCTGGTGAAGGTATTACTTTTTACTCTGAAATGTTTTCTTAAAAGTGCTGGAATAAAACTGTACTCAACCAGAATAGTTTTTTCACAGGAGTCTGTCCTACATCTGTACCTTTTTATGTTTGCTTGCACGCATGTGCAAGAAACATAGTCCCATCATCCGAGATTCCGGATGCAGTGGCATACAGTTTAAGGGAGAGCTCTGCTTCAGTGAGCAAGTCTCCCCCCATGCGCAGACACACCAAAGCACTGCATTTTCGTGTCTCATGCTCCCCGACGCACACATGTATGGCCGACGGGGTGCCAACCCCTGGCCGGGCTCCATGTCTCCAGGCTCCCCCAAACATTTCCAGGTGCCACGTTGGGAGCCCACCAGCGTGGCAGAAAGTGTTAGGTTGACGGGGTGCCCAATCCCCGTCGGCTCCAGCCCCCCAGCCAGCTTTCCCGACACCACGCTTAGAGCACACCCCAGCATGGCAAACATACCTCGGCCATCATCCTTTTTTTTTTTTTTTAAAGTCCCTGAAAGAAAAAACAGTCCTCGTGTCTCGGCCCTCCCCACCTCGCCCACCCACTGTGCACCCTGCCTCCCCACACCCCCTCACCCCATAATACCTCCGGACTCTGGCACGACGATCTTTGGTGGACGGGAACATGTCTGCACTCTTCAAAGCCGACCGCGAATTGAGGAAATGCCGATAAGCTCTATAATGTAATAGATGGTTTTTTTTCAACTTTGATGCATATCTCAGGCATTTTTTGGAATTGTTGCACCAAATTTTCAACATGGGTTTTTGGGAACCCGCCTCATGAATTCTGTCACTGTCATGGCGTTAATCTGGCCCAAAGGGTGATTTTGCAGTCACTGCGCGGAATCACCTTTCGGGACCAATTAACGGAATGACAGATGCCAGTATTCATGGTGGGCTCTCTAAAAGCCTATGTTGAAATTTAATGGCAATCTAAAATGACTTTTTATAGCGTATGTTGCGTAGTTCCTACGCGCTTCATAGGTTAGTGATTTTTAATATTCGCACTCTGGATTTTCAACATTACCATTTTAATACATCTCCTTATGAGTAGTACAGCTGTCATTTTTCACATCTCGCCCAAAATGTGTTTCCGCGCATGTAGTGCAGTCGGTGTGCAAAATCAATGTATGGACACATTAAGAAAATCACAGTGACAGTGTCAACGAGCAGAGGTCTTAAAATAGCTATGTTGAAAATTTGGTGAAAAAATTCCTAACAGTGACTGTTTTACGAGCGTGCGTTGCGCACTTCCTACGCATGCTCGTAAGTTTGCGAATTTTTAATATTTGCACTCCAGATTTTCTACATTGCCATTTTACCACACCTCCTTATGAGTAGTACAGCTGTCATTTTTCACATGTCGCCCAAAATGTGTTTCTGTACATGTAGTGCAGTCGGTGTGCAAAATCAATGTGTGGACAGATTAAGAAAATCACAGTGACACTGTCAACGAGCAGAGGTCTTAAAATAGCTATGTTGAAAATTTGGTGAAAAAATTCCCAAAAATGGCTGTTTTAGGAGTGCATGTTGCGCAGTTCCTACCCATGCTGGCAAGTTTGCGAATTTGTAATATTTGCACGCCAGATTTTCAACACTGCCATTTTACCACACTTCCTTATGAGCAACACAGCTGCCATTTTTCACATCTCGCCCAAAATGTGTTTCTGCACATGTAGCGCACAATGGTGCAGTCGGTGTGCCAAAACAATGTTTGGGACAGATTAAGAAAATCACAGTGAGTGATTTGAGGAGGTCATGAGCAAAGGTCTTAAAATGGCTATGTTGAAAATTTGGTGACAAAACTCCATAAAATGACTGTGTTACGAGTGAGCATTGCGCAGTTTGCACGCACCCTTGTAAGTTCATGAATTTGTAATATTTTCAGTCCAGATTTTCACCAGTGGCATTTTTCTACACTTCCTTATAAACAGTACAGCTGTCATTTTTCACAACATGGCTGAAATGTGTTTTCACACTTTCAGCACAGAAATGCGTGGTCGCTGTGGGGAAATCATTGTTCGGGACAGATAAAAAAAAAATCACAGTGACACTGTTCATGATCGGAGGTCCCAAAATGCATGTGTTAACAATCTGCTATAAAAAAATCCCCAAACTAGTTACATCACGTTGTGGTTGCAGATTTCTCATGCGCTCATGACTTCTCCTTTTGGTTTTTTTGTATTTTCACTAGCAGATTTTCAACATTGCTATTTTTACTCATCTCCCATGAACAGTACCGCTGTCATTTTCACATCCTGTTCAGAATGTGTTTTTGCATCTAGAAAGCAAATGCCGTAGTCGCTGTGCAAAAGCAACTTCTCGGCTAACAAACTGATATTACCACTGTTCATGAGGCGGGGGTCACAAAAAAACCATGTTGAAAATTTGGAGTGAAAATACCAACAAATGCCTGAGGCGTTAGGGTTTCCGACCATAACGCCCCACCCTGTACAGAATGACAGGCATCAGGGCTGTGACTTGGGATTGTTGCCTGCAGTGCTCACACCATTCCACCCTCACCCACACCCTGCAGCCAGTGAGAAGCATCGAGGTGTGCCTTGGACCCTTCGGCCCCAAAGTTCACCCCATTCTCCTATACTGCACCCTTCTCACCGTATTTCATGATGGAATGGGGTGCGCATAAGGGCCAAAGACCCCAAGGCACACCGTGACACTTGTCGGTGTCTGCAGGGTGGGGTGTGGTGAAATGGCATGGCCGTTATGCCTGGTGACCCAAAGGCACACCCCAATGCCTGTCACTATCTGCAGGGTGGTGATGGTCCTAGCTTCAGTTCAATACTTCACTGCCATTCCTAGTATGCAGCTCTGTAACTCCTACACTACCAATGCCAGCAAGCAAACATTCGGCATTGACAAATGCTTGTTTTTTAATATACATGGCATAAAATGTTGTTCTCCCTTCCCCAACTCCAGCTTGCATATGGAAATTAGTTGTTCTGTATACTTTCTTGGGGGAACACTTTGTTAATAAATAAACTAATAAATAACTAAATGAGCTTTGTATCTACATATAGCAACATGTAAGTAAACAGATTATTCATAAGTCCGCACTCGATGACCTGGGCTTATCAATGTAGAACCAGATTCTGCTTGGCTGGGGATTGGAGAACCCTGCCAAACTCACCATGGGTGTTAAGCCCTGGGGGGCAGACATATCTGGTAAGTCCAGTTAGGATGATGGGGCGGGGTGGCTGGAGAATTAGGGCCACCTGAACTGTGTAGATAAATAGATAAAAAATATATATATTTTTTGAGGGTACCCTTCTGGATGGGCCCAGGTGAAAACCTGGTTATGAGGCATTACTTAACTGGTAACCATGTCTCTTTAAAGACCGTTTGTGGTGGCAGTTTGGCTTAGTGGGTAGAATACAGAGATGTGAACCTGGAGACCAAGGCTGTAATCCCACAACTGCTATTTACAATACGTATTGTGTGACCCTGAGCAGTCACTTAATGTATTTAATCTCTCTCTAATCTTTTGTTCATTTATCTCCGTATTGTCTAATTCTCCCTGTGTGCCTGAAATGATAAGATTCTGTCTGCTCCTGCTGCTTGATTGCAGAAAGCTTTGGGATTCAATTTGTAGGAAAGTCATCATTTTGAGATTTTGATGGTCTGGTTCTTGAGCTGGCTATACCTCCAAGAATAGTATTTGGGAACTTACTTTATGGAGAGAGAGGCCTTGCTGTAAGCATCTTGGAAATGAGTGTGTGGTACCTGGTATGCACTAGTCAAAACCAAGTTGTCACTATTGAGATTAGGCTGTATTAGGCAGGAAGAACAAGTCAGCCAGGACATTGTTTTGGAATGCCATGTCTGTCACAAATAATCCACTATTAACCTGTGCCTCTGTCACAGGCAGTGAAAGAGATGTGGCATTCTTGACAGACGGGGCTGGGCACCTATTTTTTTGCCAGTCTTGATGAACACCATCTCACCTGGTATCAAAGTTCTTCATCTTCTAAGACTGACTGGCAAGGGAGTTACTCTCCTTTTTTTATTTCTAATGTACTTTATTAATATATCTAATTTTATACAATATTTACTTGTATAGAAATGGTTCCCCTCATTTTTCCATTTACTGCATGAATATTTCAGAGAAAAAAAACATAAATGGTGTCTGTCAGATGATTAGGTTTCTTTTATAACCGTCTTTCTATACCATAAAAGCTTGGGGGGGGGGGGGTAGCCAAAGATCAGGTATGCTCTGCAAAGACAGTATAATCAGGGCAAACTGGTCAGACCAAACTTAACTGGTAAGGCCGATTTCACCCCTATGCCCTATCACCTGTCCCTTCCCCACTTGACAAGGCTATATTTGGCTGCCATTTCCTCCCTTCCTATTGACGGAGCCAACCAGGCTGCCACTTGTATTGATTTTGCATTGGACTGCATTGTACTGTTTACTCACATTGTGTACTCTGTAACTGACTGTGCATAAGTTAAATACCTTTGTATATCTCATTGTTTAAGAGGGCCTTATGGCATAGAGATACCCTTTGGAAAAGGGCTAGGAAGTCACAGTTTGACTCAGACTGACTGTCCTTCCGGGTAGCCAGAAATGCCTGCACCAAACTGGTGAGGTTGGAAAAACAATGGTTCTTCCAGTCAGTCCTGGAGGCAAACAAAAACTGTTCCACCAATTTTTGGCAGATACTGAGAGGTTGAGGGACATTGCCCTGCCACCCCGCTACCAGCTAAAATTGTGGTAAATAACACCTCCTACACAGATAG
Source organism: Neoceratodus forsteri (assembly GCA_016271365.2). NCBI lineage: Eukaryota > Metazoa > Chordata > Ceratodontiformes > Ceratodontidae > Neoceratodus > Neoceratodus forsteri. The sequence goes on along the minus strand of CM028131.1, from coordinate 1,392,811,394 downwards.
GTCCGAGATCCTCAATCAGCTCAATAACCACTTAACCACTGCAGGCCTCGCATTAGACACGTCACCTGTTAGTAAACTGAGCACCACAAGCACCGAAAGCATAGCTACTAGACCAACCATAGCCCCCCCCCCACCAACCGCCCCCTCTTCAAATTCCAGTCAGTCTCCTACAAACAGGTGGAGGCCCTGCTGCTCTCACTGGACACCAAAAGAGTGCTGGTGCCAATTCGCTTAAACCCTTCTTCTTAAAAGCAGGTTCTTATTATCTGGCAGCTCAAATTGCCCATCTCTTTAACAGCGCATTATCCCAAGAGGGAATTGCCGCCTAGCTGGAAAACCACGCACATTATCCCCCTGTTCAAGTCAGGAGACCCTACTGACTTGAACAACTATAGGTCTATTTCATTGCATCCTCTTTTATCCAAACTACTTGAAAAAATTGTAAACTCTCAATTAAGGGAGTACTTGGATCATGACAAAATCCTCAATCCAGTCCAATCAGGTTTCAGACCCAAGCACAGTACCGTGTCTGCTCTTGCCAAAGTGTCAAATGACTGGCTAAAAGCCCTGGACAGTAAATAGCATTTCAAACAACATGAAGTCTTGCTATATTATGACTATTGCAGTTTGTGCCACCATTAGAACTGCTCCGGAGGTGAAAGAGTTAACTTACATGCCAGGCATGGAACTTGGAGCACGAGCTCGGTTAGAGAAGCTCTGTCTGGAAGATTTCAAACTAAAACTGTCAGATTCTTTACTCCGCCTCACTGAACAGTCGCTCCAGAGATTCCTCCTACTGCTCGGTTCATTTCTCTGTTAAATTCAACCGCGATTATTATTATTTTAACCGCAAACCGATCGGTTCAAGCTCTGTCTGTGGTATTGTAAGTAATAGACAGGTTTATTTCTGTGTGGAATTTGTAAATGTTTATCGGTTCGGTTCGAACCGATCAGGTTATTTTAAAACTTTATTCTAAAGCTTTTAGAGTGCGGTTCTCCATTCTTATCGGTTCTCAAAAACGGATTTCATTACTGCCTATGACCTGCGACACGGTTGGGAACCGATAAGGGTGTCTTGCCTGGCACTGCCAAGTAAAAGGGAAAGTTTTGGTTAGGCTGGCATTATGTCTGAGAAACCCAAAAGAAAAACCGGGCCCACTGGGTTTCTTGACTGTAGTGTCTGTGGGGAAGTCTTTGCTAGGCTGGCCCACACACATAATATTATATTGTCTGGGGTTTGACCACCTCCAATTCAGACTGCCAGATTTATAAGAATTACCCTGCAGCTACCCTAGATAAGAGAGTTGGTAGGCTCAGGGGCGAGAGGCCAAAAGTCAGCTGACCGGATGGCCAGCCGGTTCGGTGCCAGCCGAACGGAGGTCTCCCTCTGACCAGGCCAGCGAGACTCGGCACGTAGTTGGCTCTGAGGAGCCAGTTCCAGCAAAGAAAACTAGAAAATCAGCAGGTGTGGAGTCAAAAATTCCTCCTCCTCCAACTGCTGCAGAGATAGCTAAAGCAATACAGATTGTCCAGTCACTTTCTCCGGTTCCGTCCGAACCGCCACTATCTGGCAAAAGGTCGGTTCGGCCGGTTCCACCGGTTCAAGAATATGATATAGAAGAGTTTTATGAACCAGAGGAGGGGGAGGATGATTATAAACAGTGTGAATGTGACTTTGAGAGTCTGGATGTGCCCATTGAACCGGACATCTCCCCAGACAGACCTTTAGAATCTCCCCCTACGCTTTCTGGGTCCCCTTCTCATTTTCTGTTTTATAAAAAGGTTGCTGAAACCCTCCAGCTCCCATTGGAGGAAGCTGTGGATGAGCAAGAGGTACCTGACTTTGTGGAAATGATGGATATCCCAGAGTCCAGGAGATTGTCTATTCCTTTACATAAATCATTTAGAAACAAACAATAAAAATTTTAAAAGCTCCTAATTCTGTGCCTCCTGTGGACAAAAAGATGGACAGGAGGTACACTTTGTCAGGTCCTGATACAGAATTTCTTTCACAGCAGTGCAGTCATGTTGGGGTAGTTGAGGCTGCAGCCTGTGATAAGGCTAATATTCCCCTGGCTTCACATCCTCCTGACAAGGACTCCAGGAAGATTGATGCCATGGCTAAAAAACAATACATGGCAGCGTCCTTGGGACTCAGACAAGCAAATTACATGGCTTATGTGGCAAGATACAAAAATCTAGATGGGACACTGTCATGGCTTTAGCCAAACAGGCCCCTAGCCAGCTTGCCAAGGAGCTGGAGCAGGTGGCTGCTGATGGTATTGAGGCATCCAAGGTGCAATTCCATGCTGCTGCGGATTCTAAAGATGTATCCTCTAGAGTCATGGCTACATCTGTGGCCTTTCGTAGATTGGCTTGGCTCAGGTGTACTAGTTTGTCACAGGATACCCAGACTAAGGCTATGGATTTTCCTGTGGTGGGAAATTCTCTGTTTGGGGAGCTGACAGAGAATTATATGAAGAAAATGGATGAATATAGAACCACTTATAGGAGTGCACAAGCCAAGGAGCAGCAAGCCACTCCTCAGAGACAGACCCCCAGGGGTAGAGGCAGGCCTTTTCACAGGCCTTTTTACAAAACCCAGGCCTCCTCTTTGGCTTATGCTCAGAGGGGGTTCTTCAGAGGGAGAGGCAGACGGGGTGCAAGCAGGCCTGCTCCCACCTATCAGCCTAAAGCCCCTGTCAAACAGGCACCCTGATGGGGTGCCCAGGGCCGGTTCTCAATTACCTGTAGGAGGCAGGCTGGCTTACTTCGTTCAGGACTGGGAGTCTTTAACATCAGACAAGTGGGTCCTGGAAGTAGTAAGCCAGGGTCTGGTTCTCAGCTTCAAAAAATTTCCAAAGATGAGAATCAGATCTTTTCCACCTGCAAATCCTCTAGAGACTTTTGCCTTGGAAACAGAGGTCTCAACCCTCCTGGCTCTCAGAGCTGTAGAAATGGTTTCTCCCCTACACCAGGGCAAGGGTCTGTACTCCAGGTACTTCCTTACCCCAAAAAAGACAGGAGAATGGCGGCCCATTCTGGACCTAATATATCTGAACAAGCACCTTTTAAAACCAAAATTCAAAATGGTGACTCTGGCAATGATTTTACCTTCTCTAAGGCCAGGGGACTGGCTAGCTTCCCTGGACCTCAAGGATGCCTACTTCCATGTTCTTATCAGAAGCTCCCACGAAAGTACCTCAGATCGAACTGCCTCCCGCCATTACCAGTTCAGAGCAATGCCCTTCGCCTTACCTCTGCCCCAAGGGTATTCACAAAATGCCTGGCAGTAGCAGTGGCTCATTTAAGAAGGCAAAGATTGCCATCTTCCCTATCTAGACGACTGGCTCATTGTAGGTCAGTCTCAGACCAGAGTCAAATCACACCTGCAAGTTACCCAGCAGCTGCTCACCTCTCTGGGCTTTCTTCTCAATCTTCCAAAGTCAATTCTGGAACCTGTCCAGGTACTCGCCTTTATAGGTGCAGAATTGGACACAAAGCAGGCCAGAGCCTTTCTTCCCCTAGAAAGGGTAAGGAACCTAGTGGCCCTGGCCTCCTCCTTCACTCTGCAGGTCTCTCGACCAGCAAGGCATTTCCTACAGCTCCTAGGACACATGGCTGCTTCCACAGCTGTAGTGCAGGGAGCAAGATTTCAGATGAGGGACATTCAGTTCCACTTGAGAGCCTTTTGGTCTCAAAGAAAGATTCCCTATCAAGTTGATCCCAGTGACTGAACCTTGATCCAGGCCCTTCACTGGTGGCAGAATCAGAGCAATCTGAGACAAAGGGTCCCTTCATCCTCTATCTCACTCCTTGACCCTTACTACAGATGTGTTCCTTCTGGGATGGGAGCTCACATGGGCACCTCTCCACCCAGGGAGTGTGGTCCCTCAGGAATCTCTGCTCCACATCAATCTGTTGGAACTCAGAGCTGTTTTTCTAGCACTTCAGGTTTTTCTGCCTCTGTTCAGAACAAAGTGGTACAGGTCAGAACAGACAACACCACTACAATGTGGTACATCAACAAACAAGGAGGCACTCGGTCTTCGACCTTGTGCACCGAGGCGATGAAGTTGTGGTCTCTGGCTTATTCCCTGAACACTTCCCTCATAGCAGTTCACCTCCCAGGCAAGGACAATGTCCTGGCAGATGCTCTCAGCAGGATTTCCCAGGGCCATCACGAATGGTCACTGGATCCCTGAGTACTGGGGATAGTTTTTGCCAGATGGGGCACCCCTCAGATAGATCTTTTTGCAGCCCCAGACAATCATCAACTTCCACTGTTTTGTTGCAGGCCCCCAGTGATGGGCTCAGTCCCCCTGGATGCCTTTCTCCTTGATTGGGAAGGGAAGTTTCTATATGCCTTTCCCCCCTTCCCTTTCCTGTTCAAGGTGCTAGTCAAAATCAGATCTCAGCCCTGCAAGATGATTTTGATTGCTCCAGATTGGGCCAGGCAGCCCTGGTACCCACTCCTTCTGTCCTTAGTAGTCCATCTTCCCCTGTGTCTCCCAGGAACCACAACCTGTTAACTTGTGCCCAGGGAGAGTTCGGTATCCGAATCCAAATCCCTCAACCTCAAGGCCTGGCTCTTGAGGAGTTAGAATTGCTGACCTACACCTTTCTCAAGGTGTTCTCGAAATCCTGAAAGCTTCTAGGAAGCCTTCCACTAGGGCTACTTATAACTCTAAATGGAAAGGTTTTCCATATGGTGTTCTGGAGCATATTTCCCGGAATCTGCTGATTTGCCCATTGTTTTGGACTATATGGTCCATCTTAATTCTCTGGGACTGAGACCATCTACCCTGAAAGTGCATTTGGCAGCTGTCTCTGCTTTTATTTCAGCAGGAAAGCCTTCTTCTCTTTCCACTCACCCTGTATTTTCCAAGTTTTTCAAAGGATTACTTCATACTAATCCACCTTTCAGGGACCCTGCTCCTGCCTGGGACCTTAATGTTTGCATTGCTCAGCTGATGCAACCTCCTTTGAACCTCTGTCTTGCACAGCTTAAGTACTTGACTTGGAAAACTGTTTTTCTAGTAGCCATCACTTCTGCCAGCGCATAAGTGAGTTACAAGCTTTGTCAGTGGAGACTGACTTTATTTCCTTCCACAGGGATAAGGTAGTCCTCAGGACTAACAGGAAGTTTTGCCTAAGGTGGTTTCAGATTTCACCTTAATCAATCTATCTCCTTCCAGTGTTCTTCACTGATCATTCCTCCTCTGGTGAGAGGAGGTTACACAACTAGATGTTAAGAGGCCCCAAGTTACTACATAGGCGTACCAAGGGTCACAGGTTCAATCCTCCAACTATTTCTCACTTATGGTGAGGTTGGAAAGGAAACCTGCCACTAAGAGATCCATTGCCAGGTGGATTGTCTCTTGTATCCAATTTTGCTATCAAAACTGGGAAAGGTTTCCCCTTCAGGCCTGAGGGCTCACTCTACCAGAGGTACAGCTGCGTCTCTAGCTGCTGCCAGAGACATCCCTATCTTAGAGATATGTCAAGCAGATACTTGGAAAACAGTACACACTTTCACCAAGCATTACTCCCTGGATATCCAGGCCAGGAGGGATGCTCGGTTTGGCACAGCCGTGCTTCAGAGCCTGTTCCCTAAGTAGGTTCTGTCCTCCTCCATGGAGGTACTACTGTGTATTCTGCAATAGTCATAATATAGCAAGACTTCATGTTGTTTGAAAAAAATTACTCACCTTAGTAATGTTGTTTCTTCTAATGAGTCTTTATATTATGACCTTCCCCTCCCCCAGCCCGCCCCTCTCAGAACTTCTACTTGGGGTATGGGGTGGGCATTCCAGTGTTGGCACTTTTTTTTGATGCCCATTTTTTGTTTTCCACCCCTTCTTTCTGGGGTGTTTGGGTGTTGTGTTTTATAGTATCTTATCTCATATTATTTTATTTTCTGGTCCCCTGACTTGAGTCTTAGTGTTGGGACCAGGAAAATGTGTTAATATTTAAGTAACCAGTTGGCTAGTGTAGGTTACAGCTTCCACACAGAACCTTAGTGAGTTTTGCTCGTAAAGATCTGACAGTTTTAGTTTGAAATCTTCCAGACAGAGCTTCTCTAACCGAGCTCGCGCTCCAAGTTCCATGCCTGGCATGGAAGTTAACTCTTTCACCTCCAGAGCAATTCTAATGGTGGGCAAACTGCAATAGTCATAATATAGCAAGACTCCATTAGAAGAAACAACATTACTAAGGTGAGTAATTTTTTCATCTATACACACTTCCTTGACCTCAGCAAAGCATTTGATACAGTTGATCTTTCCATACTTCTTGATTCCCTGAGTAGCATTGGTCTATCCTCTGCTGCAGTAAAGTGGTTCCGCTGCTACCTCACAAATCGTAAACAGCAAATTAAAGCCCAATGGGCATTCTCCCCACTAAAATTACTGCCCCGAGGCGTTCCGCAATGTTCCATTTTGGGACCTATCCTCTTCACCCTTTACATCAACAGCATCAACTGTGGCCTGGTTGCTGGAAACATTCATCTCTTCGCAGATGACACAGTCCTCTACACGACCAGCCCCTCCTTGGACATGGCGTACAAGGAATTACAGCAGGATTTTATCATCCTCCAGCACAACCTGCTGAATTTAAAGCACTTGTTAAATGCGAAAAAAAAAAAAAAAAAAAAAGCAAGCTCCTTATGATCATCTCTCCATCCTACAATACAGGGATACCTGGAACTCCACAGATTCTTACCCTCCTTAATGAACCACTAGCGCTAGTGGATAAATTTAAATATCTGGGAGTCTGGTTGAATAACAAACTCACTGGTGTACATCTAAGCAAGTTAACAAAAAAGCTAAGGCAGCGCCTTGGTATTTTCTACCGCCTAAGACGCCTACTCACCCTGGAAGCTAAAAAGCGGCTGGTTCAAACAACCTTTCTTCCCCTGATCGACTACACCGACTTCCTATACAGCCATTGCCCCCAGTATGCGCTCCAAAAGCTGGATACACTCCATCATCGCGTGTTGAGATTTGTTCTTGACTTGCTCTTGCAGACTCATCACTGCTCATTGTACCAAGCATTAGATTGGCCATCCCTCTCCACGAGGAGGCAAAAAAACGCCCTCATGTGGCTGTTCCAGGCTTTGTCCAACAAACTATCACCCTATATCTGTGACCTGTTTGAACGTTCAAAGGGTGCCTACGGACTAAGAAACTCCTCCTTGCAATGTTTCCATGTGGTCCTAGTGCCTGGTGGCTATAAGTTTCATAGGTGTGGCGTGATGAAAGAGATTCTTTTGAAGATCTAGTGTCACAGCGCGTATGTAACTGTTCTTTCCTCACAAACCTCTTTACCCCCCCCAACACACACACCAACTTCATCGCATGCCGATACTCTCCTCTTGCACCCTGTTGATCCTCGTGGATACTTGTTGGTCTCTATCATTTCCTCTCTCACTCTCCTGTCTTCCAGGGTGTACATGTTGAAATCCCTTAGTCTCTTCTCACTTTTGGTGCAACCCCTGCACCATTTTAGTTGCCCTTCTCTGGACTACCTCCACCCTATCGATGTCCTTTCTGAGGTGCAGTCTTCAAAACTGAACACAATACTCCAGGTGGGGTCTCACCAGTGAGCAATACAGCAGGAACACCACCTCCTTCCTCCTGCTTGGAAATACCTCTCCCAGTGCATCCCAGCATTACACTGGCTCTACCCACTGCTTTGTCACACTGTCCTGCCACTTTGCGGTCAAAAGATGTGATAACCCAAGATCTTAATTCGAGATTCGTTCTTGCAGCAGGTAACACCTTTTGGATTGACGCTGGCAGGCACCAAGATCCCATGGAAACGTTCTAGCTAGCAATACCAGGCAGGGGAACGCCCCCGACATCACATTTGGTATAAAAGGGGTGGTCCCCCAGCCCATCCCCAGTTCTTTTCCTGCTGTCGACCAAGCAAATCAGACCTCCACGGATGCCTTCAGCTAGTCAACCACCATTTTTGATTGCGTTTTCAACGCCCAATTTTATTTTTGTTTCACGATTTAATAAGTCTTCGTGCATGTAAATCTTCTCCAACATCTTCCATCGAGAGGCGCCCCTCCGCGCGCGCGGCGTGCGCACATGCCAAATAAAAGACGACGATTCGGCCTGCCTGTTCTTCCTAGGTCCATACCACATCATCGAGGCCTGCCAGCACTGCCACAGCTTCAACTAGCGCATGAGTCTCCGGCACCAGAAGGCTCTTGAAGCTTTCCTGCTAAAGCAGCAGATATCTGCTATGGAGAAGGAACTTCACTGCAAGAGCTCGTCCTCTTCTCCCTCTTCATCTTCTTCTCACACAGAGAAGAAATCTAGCGGCAGACACAAGCACCAGGACAAGGAGAAATCCTGGGCAGAAGGCTGCCCTCGGTCCCCGACACAGAAGTCAGTGACCTCCTCATCCGCTGGGCTTGCCTACAGGCTCGGCAGAGAACACCTGGAGGAAGGAGTGCTGTGTGACTGGACTTCTCTACTGAAGGGGATTGTTATCTGTGCAATTTAATTACATGTAGAAAGATCTATTAAGTAGGGGGAGTGGCTTAGCTAGAAGGAAGCTGGATTTAAACACTGCCCTAGATAGATTTTGCCAGAGGCTTGGCAGAGAACACCAGGAGGAAGGAGTGCTGTGTGACTGGACTTCTCTACTGGGACTATATTGCCCTCCTTCCCTCCCCTCCAAAGCTAGTTCTACTTTTATAGGCACAGGATTTAACTGACAGCAGGAACTTCCCTTTGGGAGCAGGAGTGAGTGATCACAGAGCCACCAAAGACTCACCATCCTAGAAGGCAGGAAGTGGCTCTCCGGCCCCCCCTAGCTGCTGGAGGTCTGACTCTGAGCAAGTAAGGGGTCTACTGAGAAATATAGGATCTTCTTGTCTCAGAACAGGACGATCAGGAGCTTAAAGGGCATAGAGGCAGTAAGTAAGTAGGGAGAGAAGAAGAAGAGACGAGGAGGAGGAGAGGGGGAATAATTCCAAACAGTGAAGGGGCCAGAAATAAGACATGATGGGAGTGGTGCAGTGAAGTGGCTGTGGAGCAGCAGTCTTCCGGGAGACGTTCTGGAGGATGCTGTGTTGTCCCATCTGCAGGCACCTCTCTGGGCTGAGGGAGGAGGTTGCTCATCTCCAGGCTGAGTTGGCCAGGATTTGTGGGACCTCCTCTTCCATCCAGGGACCACCAGGGCCACTGCCGTTGCCTCAGAGGTTGCCAATAAAGAGGAGTGGTTGGACCACAGTGGGCTCAGGGAGGGTGAGGGTGGTGCAACAGAGGCACATCCCTCCAGTTGTACCTCTCCACAGTTCCTATGCCGTTCTGGCAAAGTGTGGTTCCCCTATGGAGGCACCCACAGTGGAGACCAAGGAGGATGCTGTGAATCTCCACAAGGGAGACCCACAGGAGGGTGACATGGCACCCCACAGGGGAAAGAAACAACTCCTGGTGGGGGACTCTATTGTTAGGAAGGTAGAACTGGGGGAGGGAGGGGAGAGGGCGGTAAGGTGCCTGCTTGGCGCCATGGCTTGGAGGGACAGGGAGTGAATCCTCAGGATCGCCGGAGCAGCTGCACGGGGAGGGAGCTGGATGTCATTGTCCACCTAGGGACAAATTACCTGGCTAAGAAATGGATCAGAGCAGTGCAGGAAGAGTTTGTGGAGTTGGGGAGGGGCCTTAGACAAGTAGCACGCACGGTAACTTTCTCGGAGGTGCTGCCTGTCTGTGGCGTAGGTGAGGCTAGGGTGCTGCACACCATGGGACTCAATCAGTGGTTGAAAAACTGGTGCAGAGCTCAGGGATTTGGCTTCACTGGGGACTGGGGGTCCACCTGGAGTGATGCAGGCCTATACTGGCATGATGGGCTGCATCTGTTCAGGAGGGGAACCAGGGTCCTAGGTGATAGGTTTAAATGCTTCATTGGCAAGCATTTAAACTAGCCAAGGGGGGAGGCACTGGAAAGGAGCAGGGAAATCCTAGCCCCCCGAAAAAAAATCAGGGTTGTAAGTGAGGTAAACACCAAGATAGAGATGTCAATAGGGAGAAGGGCAGGGATAAATGGAGAAAGTGACAAAGGCAATAAGGACAGGGATGGGGCAAAAGGGAGTAAGGTCATCAGGAAATGGAGGGTAATGAGTACCAATGCCAGTAGTCTGGGCAACAAGTTCCCTGAGCTGGTGGCCTTGATGGAAGAGGGATGCCTGGATATCGTAGCAGTCACATAAACATGGTACACAGAGAACCATGACTGGGATGTTAACATACCAGGGTGCATAACCTACAGGAGAGACAGGGAGGGGAGAAAAGGAGGAGGAGTAGCTCTCTATGTAAAGGAAGGGATAAAAGGAAATGAACAAAAGAGTAAACAGGGAGGAGAGGAGGCACTGTGGGTCACCTAAGAGACTGGAAATGGCACCAAAATCTGCACAGGGGTTGTATACAGACCCCCATGTCAGGGGGAGGGAATGGACAAGGATATGATAGAAGGCATTCTTAGGATGGCAGAGAAAGGGGAGATGCTGTTGATGGGAGACCTAAATATGCCAGATGTTAACTGGAGCATATTTGCTGCAGCCACATCCAAGAGCAGGGCCATTCTCTATGCCCTACAGGTGGCATGCCTCAGACAGCTAGTTTTGGAACCCACTCGTGAGGGAGCAGTCTTAGACCTCGTACTCTCAAATGGGGACAGTGAGAGGATCTCGGATCTAGAAGTGGGTTGCCATCTCGGAACAAGTGACCATCAAACAATGTGGTTCATGATAAACTCCGCTACAGAGTCGAGCCATACAAAAGTGAGGGTACTGGACTTCAGGAAGGCTGACTTTGGCAAGATGGGAGAGTGCCTTAGAAAAGCACTAGCAAACAGGCTAGAAGGAGGGGTGGAGCAACATTGGGGAAACATCAAAACTGCCATCACAGAGGCAACAAGCCTTTGTGTCAAGCAAATAAACCAATCCAAAATGAAAGAAAAAGCCATTATGATTCTCAAAAGAGGTGGCGGGGAAAGTCAGGGAGAAAAAGATAGCATTCAGGAAGTATAGGGAAACACAGAAGGAGCAGGACAGAGCTGTACCAGTTAAGGCAGAAGGAAGCAGGGAGGGAAGTCGGAATAGCAGAGGCCCAAACTGAGGAAAAGATAGCCAACTCAGTTAAGAAGGGGGATAACACCTTTTATAGGTACATCAGGGAGCGTTGAAAGACAAAGGGAGGGATAGTGAGGCTGAATAGAATGGACGGTGGGTGGGCAGAGAGGGACAGTGAAAAAGCAGGGATACCGAATGAATATTTTTGCTCATTATTCACAAAAGAGGAGGAGGTGCCTAATCCAATTAACAGAAGCACCCTGATAGGGTCAATCCCAGTCCTTTCACAGAAGAAAAGGTTCTGAAAGAACTCCTAAAACTGAAGGTGGACAGAGCAATGGGGCCAGATAGAATTCACCCCAGAATTCTAAAAGAATTAAGGAGAACTAGTGAAACCACTGACTACCCTTTTTAACAAATCATGGGAGGATGGTGTGGTACCTGAGGACTGGAGGAAGGTGGATGTGATTCCCTTCACAAAAGTGGGACCAAGACAGAGCAGGAAACTACAGACCTGTCAGTTTGACCTCTGTGGTAGGGAAAGTGATGGAATCACTTCTGAAGGAATGAATTGTTGAGTACCCAGAGGCCAGTGGGGCACAGGACCCAAGGCAGCATGGGTTCACAGCGGGAAGGTCATGTCAGACGAATCTAACTGATTTCTTTGACTGGGTGACCAAAGTAGTAGACCAGGGAGGGGCTGTGGACATGGCCTACCTAGACTTTAGCAAGGCATTTGACACGGTCCCACACAAAAGATTAATAGTCACATTAACCAGTCTGGGAGTGGGTCCCAGGGTAGTAGCCTGGGTAAAACACTGGCTGGACAGTAGGACACAGAAAGTAATTGTAAATGGAGTCCACTCTGAAGAAAGAGGGGTTACTAGTGGGGTACCGCAGGGTTCAGTACTGGGTCCAGTCCTTTTAATGTGTTTATAAGTGACATTGCAGAGGGACTGAAGGAAAAGAATGCCCTTTGCAGATGACACAAAGATCTGCAACAGGGTTGATACACAAGGAGGCATGGAAAGGATGAGAAGGGACTTGGCAAGGTTGGAGGAATGGTCAGAAGTATGGCAGCTTGATTCAGTGCAAAGAAGTGCAAAATAATGCACCTGGGAAACAAAAACCCAGGGAAGGTTACAGGGGTGGGGGTGGGAGGTAGTAACAACAACAAAATGGAAAGGTACCTGGGTGTAATCATATCAGATGACCGTAAGGTTAACAAGCAGTGTGAGCAGGCAGTAGGAAGGGCTGGGGGTATACTGGGATGTATAGGGAGAGGCAACACCAGCAGAAAACAGGAAGTTGTTATCCCTCTGTACAGACAGTTGGTGAGACCCCATCTAGAATACTGTGTCCAGTTCTGGAGACCCCATCTCTGCAAGGATAGAGGCAGTCCAGAGGCGGGCAACTAAAATGGTGCAGGGTCTGCAAGAGAAGCCATACAAGGAGAGACTAAAGGAGCTTAATATGAATACCCTTGAAGAAAGGGGGGTCATGATGGAAACTTTTAAGTACCTCAGTGGAATCAACAAAGTCCAAGAGGGTAGCATCTTTCAGAAAAAGAGATGTGCAAGAACAAGGGGACACAATTTAAAGATGGGGGTGGGGGCGGTTCAGGGGCAATGTGAGGAAGCATTTTTTCACAGTGAGGGTGGTGGACACATGGAACAGCCTTCCTGAGCAGGTTGTGGGGTCTAAAACTGTGGGAGAATTCAAGAATACATGGGACAGACATAAGGCAGTTCTTGTGGGGGTAAGAAGAAATAGGCTGTTGGTTAACTAGGATCTGCAACTTATCCTGTAGGTAGGGAAATGGGCAGACTAGGTGGGCCAAGCGGTCCGTATCTGCCGTCAAATTCTACGTTTCTATGTAAACCTCCCTCTCTCATCTCTGTTTCAGGAGAAGGCTCTTCAGGGCATGGAAAGTCTTCTCACGTCTCAGCCACTCAAGCTTAAGCCCATCACCTCTGGGGGGCTGTTGTGAGCCTGGTGGCTCGGTCAGTGGTTCCTCGGGCAGAAGACCACTGTCACCCTCCCGGCCAGGGTGTCTGCTGAGTCCACCTCGTCATCTGGGCTGGGATTCGGAGGACCTCGACCCGCAGCAAAAGTGGTTGGCTGCCTTCCTTGGAAAGAAGGATGCCCTCCCTATGGTAGTTCCCCCAATGGTAGACTCGTAAAAGGACGCCAACAAGCTTGCCTGGAAGCATCCCTTCTCTACCCATGTCATCTCCAAAAAGTCATACTGATTGTATTCTGTCCCTCGGGATGACCCCCACTACAGAGAACAACCAGAGGCAGAATCTGTGATGCTGAATGCCGCCCACAACAGGTCCAGATGTCTGCGGCATCTCAGTACACAGCCGCAAGACAAGGACTCCAAACAGTTCGACCACCTGGCTAGGAAGGTTTTCTCCTCCTCCACCTGTGCAGTCAGATCACAGAACTTCCTTGTCCACATGGTACAGTACCAGAATGCCCTGTGGGACTAGGCACTCAAACTCATGCAAACATTGCCGAACTCGCCTGGACAGGCAGACCTCTTGGCTATTACGAAGTCCGGCTCAGACATCAGTAATCACGCCCTGTGGGCCTCGTGTGACACGGTGGATACGGTGGGCAGAGCCGCAGTTTCGGCGGTCTGCATCCACCATCACTCTTGGCTGAGAGTCCCAGTGTTTGTCCAGGACATCTAGTCCAAGATTATGGACACCCCCTTCAGAGGGTCGATCTTGTTCGGGGAAGATACCCGTAATATAATTACCAGATTGCAGGAAGCAGGCAAGGTGTCAGGTCAGTACCGACCATGTACAGACCCAAACCACAATCTAGGCAGCCCTTTTGTAGGCAGGGTCAACAGCCATTTTGAGGGCAGCAACAGCAGCAATGGGCTGGCTCCAAGCACAGAGTTTCTGTTCCTGCCACCGGAGGTTCTACCCCTCGAACCTCTCAGCCGGCTCTCCCCCTTCCCGGCTGTTCCGCCTGACTCGCTGCCCAACCTTCCTCCTTCAGCAGAGTCAGCGGTGTGGGGTCGGTTTTCCTTGCACAGTACAGGGTGGCATCAGATCACCTCAGACTGCTGTATCCTGCAGCTCATCGAGAGAGGTCATTCTCTCGAATTCATGGCAGTCCCTCCAGTACAGTCCGTGTACTCTCCAGCCCACAGCGCTCTTATAGCGGAGGAAATCCAGGCTCTCTGTCGGAAGAAAGCCATTGAACCAGTGCCTCCAGAGCAAAGAGGGACGGGGTTTTACTCCCATTTTTTCCTTGTGCTAAAGAAAACATAGGATCTCTGTCCCATCTTGGATCTTAGCCATCTGGAGCAGTGCATAGAGTACAAAAAGTTCAGGATGGTGACCTTGTTAGGTCTCCTCCCCTTGCTTCACCAAGGGGACTGGTTATGCTTACTGAAAATGCAAGATGCATACCTCCACATTGTGATCTTCCAGCCTCACAGGAGGTTCCTGTGCTTCCGCTTTCAGGAGTGTCACTATCAGTTCAGGCCCTTGCCCTTTGGCCTGTCATCAGCACCGAGGGTGTTCACCAAGTGCTTGACCATAGTAGTAGCAGCAAGTCTCAGGAGGGGAGGACATTATGTCTTCCCCTACCTCGACAATTGGTTTCTCACCACTCCCCCTTGGGACCAGCTCGTTGGAACCCTTCAAGACATGTTCACCCTATTTCTGGACCCGAGGATTACATTGAACCTCCCCAAATACTACTTCTGGCCAAGTCAGTGGCTTCAGTACATAGGAGCAATACTGGACGTGGCTCAAGGCAAAGCCTTCCTTCCCCCGGACAGAGCAGAACGCCTTCAGTCCCACGCTCGGCAGCTGCTTTCAGCTTGCCAAGTTCCAGCCAGGACAGTCCTCCGACTATTGGGACATATGGAAGCAGCCATTGCCACAGTCTCTAGGACTCAACTATACATGAGGGTGATCCAGTGGAACCAGCGGTCAGACGAACTAGACCGGCCAGTCCTGGTATCCAGCCCAGTCAAGCAGTCCCTGACATGTTGGCTGGATACTCCCAACCGTTCCAGAGGAGTTTTCTTCAGGAAGGAGTCTCCCACCCAGATCCTGACCACGGATGACTCTGGCCAGGGTTGGGGAGCTCATCTGGGCACTCACCAGACTCAAGGATCCTGGGCTTTAGCAAGAGCTTCATCTCCGCATCAACATTCTGGAGATAAGGGCAGTTCTTTATGCCTTCCAAGCCTTCCAGACAGTCCTCTTTACTGGTCCCCTGCTGATACAAACCGACAACATGTCAGTGGTATTTTATATCAACAAGTTGGGGGAGGGGGGCACACCCTTATCCTCTTTGCAGAGAAGCCATGAGAGTGTGGCTTGTGTGGTGGACCACCAGCTGGAACTTTCGTCAGTCCACATCCCAGGCATTCACAACTCTGGCCGACAGCCTCAGTCGACTCGGTCCAGAGCCCACAAGTGGGAGCTGCTTCCCGCAGTGGTGAAAGATCTTTTTGCCTGATGGGGTCGACACAAAATAGAACTCTTCACTTCCCTGTTGAATGCAAAACTGCCCAGTGTTTGCTTGCTAGATCCAGGGCCTGGTGCTTTTTGGCAAAACCCATTGTCCCTCTCGTGGATGGGGAGGTTTCTCTATGCGTTCCCTCCCTTTCTGCATTGTGTACTCATCAAATTGCAGTCTGAGAGGGTAGAAATGATCCTGGTAGCTCCATTCTGGCCTCATCAGTTCTGATTCCCCTTTTGCAGCAGCTGTCAGTGGAACCCCTGGTGTCCCTGCCCCTTAGGTCAGACTTGCTGTCCCAGGAGCAGGGCTCCTTGGTCCATCCAGATCTCTTGCATCTTCATGTGTGGCTCCTGCAGACCTAGCCATCTCCAGATCTGGAGTTTCTCCAAGGGTAGCAAACGTCCTAGTGTCAGCGAGGAAATCCTCCACTAGGGTGACCTACATTATGAAATGGAAGCAGTTCTGCATTTGAACAACCGCACGGAGCTTGGATCCCTTCACTTGCCTAGTGAACTCAGTTCTGGAGTACCTCCTCTCTCTTTCAGATGCAGGACTCGGCTACTCCTCACTTCAGGTACACCTGTCTGCCATTTCCACATACCATGTGCCTATTGAGGACAAGTCTGTTGCCCAGCTGGACCTTCCCCGCACCCTTTTGCAGGGCATGCTTCATTTTAAGCCTCCCATCCAGTACCCTGTCCCACCTTGGGACCTTTTATTTGTTTTAAAGAAACTAACTCTGCCTCTCTTTGAACCTGCCACGAGCTGTACTTTCTGTCGTGGAAAGCATTATTTTTAGTTGCCATTACTTCCGAGCTTCAGGCCCTGATGAGTAAGGAGCCTTATTTGCTTTTTCACAAGGACAAGGTGTCCTTGAGCACTAGTCCTAAGTTCTTACCAAAGGTGGTCTCAGAGCTTACCTTGAATAAAGATATCCAGCTACCGGTATACTATCCAGAGTACTCAAACTGAGGGGAGGCTCTTCTGCATACACTGGATGCCCATAGGGTGCTCCGTTACTATGTGGAGCGTACCTGTTCCGTTTGTCAGTTGGATCAGTTATTTGTGTCTTTTGCGCCCCAGATGGAAGGGGCTCCAGTTTCTAATCAGTGTTTATCCAAATGGTTGGTAAATTGCATTGTGTTCTGTTACAGCAAGTACAACAAACCCCTAACGGGCTCGGTAAAGGGTCACTATGAGGGGCATGACTGCTTCCTTCGTCTCACTGAGCAATGTTTCTGCCGCAGACATTTGTGCAGCTGCCACTTGGAGTTGTGTCCACACCTTTGTAAAACACTACAATCTGGACATTGCTTCACGACGCAGAGCTGGCTTTGGACTCACAGTCCTTCAGGGCCTTCTGTCTTAAATTTCTCAGAGGAGCTCCTTCCTCCACCCTTCTGCTAAGTATTTCTGCTTTACTGCTTGGGACTCTATCCTAAAGGTGTTACCTGCTGCAAGAGCGAATCTCTAAGTAAGATAGTACAGTTACGTAAGAACTTACCGTAACATTAGATCTTCGAGAGGAGCTCTTGCAGCTATCATTTTTCCCACCCTCCTTCCGCCTGGTGATTTCTTTTCCATCTTAGATACCTTAGTTCCTCAGTTCTCCTTTATACTTTTATCACTAGCTGGTCTCCAGCGGTAGAACTGGGGATGGGCTGGGGGACCACCCTTTTTATACCGTAAGTGACATTGGGGCAGTCTGACGTAGGGGGTGGTCCCCTGCCTGGTTTTGCTAGCTAGAAAGTTTCCGTGCAGTCCTGGTGCCTGCCGGCTTCAGTCCTAAAGGTGTTACCTGCTGCAAGAGCTCCTCTCGAAGATCTACTGTTATGGTAAGTTCTTGCGTAACTGTACTGTTCCTTTCCTGCTTAGTGACTGACGCTAGCTCCCCCATCCTATACTCATTTCCTGGGTTCCTGTGCCCTAGGTGCATAATTTGCACTTCCAGCATTAAACCTCAACTGCCATGTTTTTGACCACTCCTTGAGTTTCCCCAATATCCCCTGTGCATTCTTTCCACTCCCTTCTGATTGTCCATGCTAGTGCAGATTTTGGCAGCTGAAAAAATCCACACCTTCCCTTCCAGTTCATCTGCAGTGTGTCATTTATGATAACATTGAAGTGGGCAGGTCCCAGTACTGAGCCCAGCGGCACCCCGCTAGTCACGCTTCCATCCATCCATCCATCCTTGAAGGGACTGTCATTAACAAACACCCTGTGTCTCTGATCCTGTAACCAGTTTCTAACCCAGTTCGCCACTTTGGATCTCACTCCTCTGCTGCTCAGTTTCTTAATTAGTCTTCTATGCGGCCCAGTCTCAAAGGCCTTGCTAATGTCCAAATAGGCCATGTCCCCTGCCCTCCCCTGATATGTTGGTTTCTGCGACATAGAGTGTTACTGCATTTGTAATTTCAACAGTTTTAACCTTTTTCTTGGTTTGGAACGGAAAATCCAAACTGCAAACAGAAAAACCATTGATCTTACTTCGACAGTGGTATACAGTAGGTAATAATCATTAGAACTAGAGCCGTCAGGCACTAGGACCACACAGAAGATTTTAGCTAGCAGTGTCTGGCAGGGGACCGCCCACCCGGCGTCACGTGACGGACATCAGCACAACACTATATAGTGGGTGGACTCCATGCCCACCCTCCAGTTCTTTCCCGCTGTCGACCTGCACACATTGGACCTCACAGAGAATGCTGCTTCAAGTCAACAGCCATTTTCGGATGAGTATTTCATCACTTTTATTTTATTTCTATAAATAGTTGCAAAGTATTACTTTTTCCATGCACGTCTTCTCCGACGCCTTCCGAGTCGCATAAGAACAAGTGTGATTCCTGCCGCACTCACCTCCCTCACAAGGACAACCATTCCCACTGCCTCTTCTGCCTGGGACCAGGGCACAAGACCAATGACTGTGAAACCTGCCAGAATTTCAACCAGGCCACACGGAAACACTGCCAACAGGCCCTGGAAGCCCATGTTCTTAAACTAAGGATGGCTTCCATGGAGAAAAAGCTGCAGGGATCATCGTCCTCTCTGGGGAGGGGGGTCTGCAGACTCTCATAAGAAGGAGGAGGACAAAGAGAAGCACTGGGATGGCGAACGAGCTCCCTCCTGCCCGACGAGTGGCCCCCTACAGGCACTGCTGCTCCAACCAAGCCTGCCCCTCCTTGCTAGGAGCAGCCCTTGGTCCTCTTGCCTGAGCTGGTCACAGTTCAGGCAGGTGCCTCCGATCTATCGGAGAGCTCCGCTACCCTTAGGCCCCTCAAAACCCTGGGGCCTAAATCTGGTGGTGCTGCTGATAAGTCTGTTGTCTGGCCCTCTGACAAAACACCCGGCCTTGGCTGATAAATCGCACGTCAGCTCCTCTGGTATCCGCCAGCCACTGTGCGTCCGTTGGGCCCCGATAACAGGCCTGACACCGATCCTCTGGATCAGCATACGCTGCTGCTCTGGTGCAGTCCTCCTCAGAGGGTTCTCCTTCTTGGGATCCTCCTTCACCATCTCTTCTGGCTCTCGTGTACACTCTGAGTTGGAGGAGCGTCCACCCAACATAACCCTGGTGCCAGAGCCTTGGACTACAGGCTACCCCGTCTGGGCAAGCCCCCCAGCCCCAGACTCCAGTGGATCCTCGGCCCCTTGGAGCCGACGCCAGACCTGACATTAGCAGGCTCTTCTAACCCTCCGTCAGGACCCCTGTCAGGTCCTTCGGGCCCCCCTCTGGGGCTTATGCATGGCTACCCGCAGTTGGGGCCCCTGATAGGACCTTCGGCTCCTCCATCGGGTCCCATACTGGGTTATCCACCATCTGGACCTCCAGCAGGTCCCTCAGCTGCACCGGGCCTTCTGACGCCAGGCTTCCCTGTGCCTCACTACCCTTCGCATGGGTGTCACACGCTGGGTACCCCACGTCGGGGTATCCGACACTGGGCTATTCGTCCTTTATGGTGCTGGGCTACCATTACCTGGCGCCGGGCTGTATGACACCAGGGTTTACCTTCCAAGGCTACCCGCCCGTCTATCAGCCCCCTCCACCACCTCAGCGTCAGATGGATTTTAGGGAAACATTACAGTCTTAGTGGTCAGTAACCAAGAAACAGGTGATCTCGGAACTGGACCAGCAGCAACTGGCCGCGGCTTCAGTTCCGGCCCACTTGGTCCCTACTCTGAGATCCCTTTCCTCAGTGGAGTCTCTCCTCTCTACCTCAGGACAGACCGCGCATCCTACCATGGTAGCCGGTATTGGCAGGGGCGTAATAGTAGTAAAACCTTTATTTTTATACAGGCTAGTAGATGGAAAAACACATCATTAGGACTTTCCTTCCTATTTACAAGATGGTCCTGTTATTACAAAGTTTTAAAAACTAAAAGCTTACAAATAGTAAAAAAATGTGACAAAGGCAACATAGGGACTTGTTACAACATATAGTATAAATACAATCATTCAGAATCATACAGCACTAATTTATACACCAACAGGTACTATAACAAATTTTAAAATGTAGTAATTTTTGGGGGGGTTTCTCCACAGGAGCTTCCGCTTCCATGGGCTCTGTCTCCGGACAGAAGCCCATCGGCAGAATCAAACTCTGACTCTGCCAACTCTTCTGCCTCGGAATTTTGGACCCCCGCTCTGGAGGATCCTAAACCCAAAGACTCTCACAAATCCCCTCCAGAGGACCCATCTTTTACAGGATCCTTTGGAAGATACAGGAGGCAAACAGGTGGAAAATGGAGGATCAGGATCCCCAGCGCAAGAGGGTGGCAGAACACCTGGATATGCCAAAACTGTCCGCTCTGCTCATTCCTCCGTGGATCAAACCACATGAGGACATGGCCTCCATGGGCTGGCAACAACCTTCATCGGTGGCCGCAGTCACCAAGAAGGCCAATAGACTGTATCGAGCCCCCGAGAGTAAAGAACACCTTAGTTCTCACCCTAAAGCAGACTTGGTGGTCATTAATGTGGCCCGTGACCATATGGCTAAACCTAAACACATGAACACCTCTCCTCCAGACAAGGAGTCACAACTTATAGACCAGTTAGGATGCAAGATTTACTCCTCCTCCATGCTGGCCCTCAGAGCTTTGAACTACCTGACACACATGATTGTATACCAGAAATCTATCCTGAGACAGTTGAAGTGGGAATTCAAGGCTTTGCCCGATTCCGAGGCTAAAACCAAAATTTCCTAGACTATCAGCATAGCAGAAATCTCCTGTCATCATTCCCTCAGAGTGACAAACAATGCTGTAGACTCCTCTACCCAGAGTACCACCACGGCTATTAGCATGCGCCGATACTCCTGGTTGCAGTTATCCGGATTGGCCCAAGATGTCCAGTCGACTATCCAGGATGCCCTTTTCAGAGGACCAGTCCTTTTCAGAGGCAACATCAAGGACATAAACACTGAGCTCCAGGACAGTGGCAAGGCAGTGTGCTCTGTCGGGTCTATGTATCACTCTTAACACCAAGCCAAAACTGCCATGTTGTCACCAGCAATGGTGCCAGAATAGGCAACAACCAGCCCAATGTTAGAGCAAACGTCAGGCCCCGTCAGCAGGAGCCACCCCTCCAGCCAAGTCCGCTGGGGCGGCACTCCCCCACCCCTCCTCCACCTCCTGACTTGTGGCAGGGCCTCCAGTCTCTGCCACCAGCTACAGAGGAACCAGTAGGGGGCAGATTCGTCAACCACATGGCCGGGTGGGAAGCAGTCACTTCAGACATGTGAGTGCTTCAGCTCATTGCTCAAGGCCACACCATTGAATTCGCAGAGAGACCTCTCAGAAATCCTCCAGGTCTCTCTCACTAGGCTGTTCTGACAAAATCAGCTATGGAGCCCATTCCTTGGATCCAGGAAGGAAAGGGATATTACCCCAACTTATTCCTGGTCCCCAAAAAGATGGGACCTCCGTCCGATCCTGGACCTCAGCACGTCAAACCTGTACGTAAAGTACAAGAGGTTTCGCATGCTGACCCTACCAGGACTGCAGCCTCTTCTGCACCAGGGTCATTGGCTTTGCACTCTGGATATCCAGGATGCATACCTGAATATCCCAGTTTTTCCCTCCCACCGCCAGTTCCTTTTCTTTATCTTCCAGGGGGAACACTTCCAGTTTAAAGCACTTCCCTTTGGCCTCCCCTCGGCACAGAGTGTTTACCAAGTGCCTAGCGATGGTGGCAGTGGCTCTACGCCACCAGGGAATACGTGTTCCCATACCTCGATGACTGGCTCCTGTCAGCACTTTCGTGGGACAGCCTGATGGCCTTCCTGACTACTACCCTGAATTTATTCAGGCAAGTGGGGATCACTGTGAATTACCCCAAATCCCATCTTGCTCCTTCACAACACCTCCAATTTATTGGGGCCGTGCTGGATACTGCTCAGGGTCAAGCTTTCCTCCCTTTGGACCAGGTGGAAACCTTGCGTCAGCAGGCTAAGTGGCAACCAGTCAGTGAACCATGGCCCATTCGGTCTTATGCCTTCTGGGGCTGATGGCAGCAGCTAGTCCCACTGTTTCCCTAGCCAGGCTTCACATGCGGATTACGCAGTGGACCCTTTGGGTCCAGTGGGACCAGAAATTGGATGACCTGGGTCACAGGATTCTGGTGTCCAGCCCCATGCATCGGGATCTCCTGTGGTGACTGGATCTGTCAGTCTCATCAGAAGAGTTCCTTTTTAGATGCTCCCACAGGCTCAGACCCTAAGGATGGATGCTTCCAGTCAGGGTTGGGGCGCCCATCTGGGTGACCACAGGACACAAGGATCCTGGTCTCTGCAGGAGCTATCTCTGCACATCAGTGTGCAAGAGATGCGGGCTGTACTATATGTCCCTTCAGGCCTTTCAGCACCTACTCC
Source organism: Neoceratodus forsteri (assembly GCA_016271365.2). Taxonomy (NCBI): domain Eukaryota; kingdom Metazoa; phylum Chordata; order Ceratodontiformes; family Ceratodontidae; genus Neoceratodus; species Neoceratodus forsteri. Next base: position 1,392,788,939 of record CM028131.1, on the reverse strand, counting down.
TCCCTGGGCCCCTTCTGGTACAGACGGACAACATGTGCGTGGTCTGGTACCTGAACAAACAGGGAGGCACACGGTCATATCCACTGTGCAGGGAAGCGATGCACGTGTGGCATTGGACAATACAGCACAGCCGTGCATGTCCCAGGCATTCAAAATGTCCTGGCGGACACCCTCAGCCGCACTCAGGCAAGGGCACACGAGTGGGAACTGAGGTAGTCGGTAGTCAAAGACATCTTCAATCGATGGGGTCACCCAGATCTCAATCTGTTCTACTGCCCACCCAATGGAAAACTACCCAGTTTCTGCTCGCTCATTTCTGGACATGGTGTTTTATGGTGAGACGCGCTCTCTCTCTGCTGGACAGGGAGGTTCTTGTACGCCTTCTCTCCCTTTCCACTGTTGCAGAGGGTGCTTCTGAAACTACAGCAAGAAGGAGCTCGCATGATGCTCAAAGCCCCTTATTGGCTCACGAAGTGTGGTTTCCTCTGCTTCAGCAGTTGAGAGTGGAACCTCCAGTTCCCCTGCCCCTCTGCCAGAATCTGCTGACTCATGACCAGGGCAAGCTGATCCATCCAGGCCTCAAGCGCCTTCACCTTCACACGTGGCACCTGCTGACGTAGCTGTTGCATGCTTTGGGGTGTCTTCCAGAGTGGCTCAAATCCTTGTGGAGGCCCGAAAGCCATCCACAAGAACCTCATATGCTGTGAAATGGAAGAGGTTCTCCATTTGGGCAACCAACAAGGGATGGGACCCTTTCTCTTGCACTGTTCCACAGGTCATGGAATACCTGCTGCATCTCTCTGACCTTGGCCTTAGCTATTCTTCGCTGAAGGTCCACTTGTCTGCCATTTCTGCCTACCACACTCCAGTGGATGGCAAAACTTTGGCGCAGTTGGAGGTTTCCAAAACCTATCTGAAACGCCTGGTCAGGAACCCCGTTCCTCCATGGGATTTGAACTTCATCCTTTAGAAACTCACTTTGCCTCCCTTTGAACCAACCGTGAGTTGCAACCTATGCTACCTTTCCTAGAAAGCACTCTTTTTAGTTGCCATTTACTTTGGCTCAGAGGATTTCCGAGCTTCAGGCCCTGATGTGTAAGGAGCCTTATTTGATTTTCCACAGAGCCCGGGTGGCTCTACATACAAATCCTAAGTTTCTACCTAGGGTGGTGTCTGAATTTACTTTGAATCAGACTATACACTTTCCGGTGTATTACACCAAGCATTCTAATCAAGGGGAGGCCATTCTGCACACAGAACCTTGCATTATTATACAAACCGAATGAAGTCGGTCCATAAAACAGATCAGCTTTTCTTTTGCACCCAAAAGAGAGGGTGTGGCAGTTTCCAAACAATGCCTATCCAAATGGTTAGGAAACTGCATTTTGTTTTTATCATCAGAAGTATAACGAGCCCCTTCCACCGGCAGTCAGGGGGCATTCAACCAGAGGCATGGCTGCATGTACTGCTTGTTTCAGGAACGTTTCTGCCATGGACATTTGTGCAGCAGCCATTTAGAGCTCTGTCCACACCTTTACCAAACACTATAGTCTGGATATTACCCTCTAGGCGCAGGGCAGGCTTTAGACTAGCTCTCCTTCAGGGCCTCCTGTCTTAATCTGGTACCTACTGCAGACCTTTCCTGCCTCCCATGCTTCAACCTTTGTCTGAATTACACTGCTTGGGACTCCGTCCTAAAGGTTATTACCTACTGGAAGAGCCCTCTCGAAGTAAGATAGTACAGTTACGTAAAACTTACCGTAACAGTAGCTCTTCGAGAGAGGCTCTTGCAGTAGGTACCTTTTTCCCTCCCACTTTCTCTCTGCTTCTGCAGCTGCTACTTTTTAGCCTTTCATCTTTCTCCTGTCGCACCTTCTTAGGTCTCTGGCGGGAGAACTGGAGGGCAGGCATGGGGACCGCCCACTATATAGGATCACTCTGACATCCATCACGTGACGCCAGGTGGGCGGTCCCCCACCAGACACAACTAGCTAAACTTTTCCGTGTGGTCCTAGTGCCTGACGGCTCTAGTTCTAATGGTTATTACCTACTGCAAGAGCCTCTCTCGAAGATCTGCTGTTACGGTAAGTTCTAACGTAATTGTACTATTCTCTTTTTAAATGGGAATGAAAATTGATAAAGTGATCAGCATAAAACAAACAGTTTCACTCAAACGATCAGTACAGTACCTCAATTAGAGCAAGAAAGAAGTCCAAACCTGGACAGTTAATTTTTTTTTACCCACAAAACTCAGGATTTTTTGTAGAGCAAAGTCTGGAGTGTTAAGACTTTACTGCACCTTAAAATTATGTGGCAGTTGAGGCCCAGGGTTTGCATGTTCAGTGATTGGATTTGTTCAATCTACTCTGAATGTTCCAGGTCAGAGAGCACATGCATCTGCTTTATTTGGTAAGCAGATGAAAACACTGATGATGTTGAAAGACTGTCTTATGCCATGTTTACTTCTAATATTATTTTTAGAAAGTTAGTGCTCTTCTTATTGGTAAAAAAGGTAATGGGGAGGTTGGGGCAGGCAGGGCTTCATGCCCTTCAGGCACTCTGATGATGACATGCATTGATGCTAGGTATCAGCGCTGTTGCCTCTGGGCTCTAAGACCAAAAAGTGACACTTCTGGAACAAATATTATTGAATATCTGGAGTTGCAGTAAGTGGGTTTTCAAACAACATGAAGTCTTGCTGTATTCTGACAATTGCAGTTAGCTCCAGCACTTGAACTGCCCCGGAGAGTGAAGGGTTAAAATTCTATGCCAGGCATAGAACGTTGGGCTCGAGCTCGGTTGAAAACTCTGTCTGTAGTACTTTGAAACCAAACCGTCAGATACTTTTACTCACTGAACAGTCGCTCCAGAGATTTCTCCTTCTGCTCTGTTTAAAGACTGTTAAAGTTGTCGGTTTTAGTCCGCAATGAGTTCCGTTTGTCAGTTCAGGACTCTGTCTGTGGTACTGTAAGTACTTAGGATAGTTATTATGTGGAAATTGTAAAACTGTTTTTTTTTTTTTTTTTTGGGTCGGTTTGGCTGAACCGATCCTTTAGAAAAATCTTTTGTGAAAAAGTTTAGTGTGTGGTTACCGGTCTGTATCGGTTTAAAAAAAAAAAAAAAACGTGAATTGAACTTTTTTTTTTCAACACGTAACATGGTGAGAAACCGATAGTGGAGTCTTGCCTGGCGGTTGCCATATAAAGGGTACATTTTGTTAGGTTGGCCATGTCTGAGAAAACCTAAGAAAAAAAACAGGCCCACTGGGTTTCAACACTGCAGCGTGTGTGGGGAGGTCTTTGCTAAGGCCAATCCCCACACCACCTATGTTTACTGTCTGGGGTTTGACCACCTTGATTCAGACTGCCAAATTTGCAAGAATTTCCCTAAGTCTACTTTGGATAAAAGGTTAGGTAGACTTGGGGATAAGGAGGCCGAGAAATCTGCTGACCCAGTAGGCCATCCCGGTTTGGTTCCTACCGAACCAGAAGGAGTGCCCTCTGACCAGGGCGATACTTCTTCGGGCAAGAGGAGAGCCGATCCTGAGGGATCGGTTCCTACTAATAGAAAGTGCAAGGATAAATTGGCTGGTTCGGATCCAGACCTTCATGTTCTGACCTCCGAAGAGATAGCCAGAGCAATTCGGATTGTTGAATCGCTTCGTCTGGTTCTGACCGATCCGGTGCCTTCTGGCAGGGGTTCAGTTCAGGATTATTCCCCTGAAGATTTTTATGAACCAGAGTTTGATGAGGAGGGGGATTTTGAAGAGGATGATCATGACAGTGAAAGTCTGGATGTGCCTGTGGAACCGGACATCTCCCCAGACAGACCTTCTGATGTTTCCACTCCTAGGCTTTCTGAGTCCCCTCCCAACTTTCTGTTTTACAGAAAAGTGGCTGAAACCCTCCAGCTTCCTATGGAGGAGGCTGTGGAGGATCAGGAGGAGCCTGATTTTGTTGAGATGAACATCCCAGAGTCTAAGAGACTGTCTGTTCTCCTCCATGAGTTCCTTCTCAATCTTCCCAAGTCAGTTCTCGTGCCAGTACAGCGCCTCACTTTTATAGGAGCAGAGCTGGACATGCTCAAGGCAAGAGTTTTCCTTCCTCTGGAAAGGGCAACAGCCATCTCTCAGCTGGCCTCTTCCTTCCTCCTTCTGGTTTGTCGACCAGCAAGGCATTTTCTTCAGCTTTTGGGCCACATTGCAGCTTCCACAGCAGTGGTCCAAGGGGCCAGGTTTCAGATGAGGGACATTCAGTTCCATCTGAGGACCTTTTGGTCCCAAAGGAAAGATCCTCTTACCAAACTAGTTCCTGTTACTCAGACCTTAATTCAGGCACTTCAGTGGTGGCAGGACCTGGACAATCTGAGGCAAGGTGTTCCATTTGTCACTCAGACTCATTCTGTGGTTCTTACCGCAGATGCTTCCCAGAACATCCGGATTAGCATGCGAGATCCAGGTTTGGATGGCATCCAGTTTTTTCAGTAGACTACATACAATCATATGAAGTATATGCAGACCTTTAAGGTGAGCTAGGTCACAGGGGGCTTGAATTGGTAGTTGAGGGCCTAGATTTAGCTCGACTGATCCTAAGCAAAGCAGCAGCAACACGAGTATCTTAATAAGCATGTTTAGCAACAATCTAAAGGACCTGGTGCATTCCCATTTACGGGTAGATACCTTTTGTGTTTCAGTGTGTCTATAATGTGCCCCTATAGAGCGCAGGGTTGTGTAAATCATGACCCTGGCGAGGTAGAGTCGAGGAGAACAGAGGAGATGTGTGAATAAATTGTTGGTATTCAACCCGCAGGGTAGGGAGGCTGCAGTCCTTGTGTGCCAGTGGGATAAAAAATAGGACGACAGTGGTGCCGTGGTATGCAAATCAGCTGGTGGCTTGCATGTTGGTGTAACAGTTCCCGGCTCCTGTGTTCCAGGGCAGGGAGTGGGTATAGAGAACATGAAGCCAACGTAAAGATGTAGCAACAGTGCAGCCCACATTTCATATGAGGTATGGATATATGGGTATTATGGAATAAATTATCTGAGGTAAACCTTCCTTCATCTAAGACCTAGTTCTAGAGATTTGAGCAAAGTAGGAAGGGCCATAGAGGAGAAATACCAAAGGGGGGGGGGCAAGAGGTTTAGACAGGAATAACCTGCTTGAGTCTGGGTCCGTAGTCTAGATATATGAGCAGAAAAAGAGCAGCCAATGAGGAGGGAGTTCTTCCAGAGTAGGAGGGACAGAAGAGTATTTAAAGGTCGCCGGGGGGGGGGACTGAAATAAGCATCACATAAGCACAGCTCCGTTTCAGGAGAGTGGCAACGCAAGTCAGATATGCTAACTGCAGGGCGCACCAGTTGTGGGCTAGGTTCCTCGTGGCTAGTCCAGTCAGATGCCTTGGCAAAAAGCCACGACCAATGGGAGAGCTGCCGGAGCAGCCCGGCTCCAAAATCAAACAGTGGCCGTACCTGATTGACGAATCCGGTGGTCGGTATGTATATATGTAATTATTTATCTGAAAATATTTTCTACACGCTGTGTATGTAATTATTTGTCTGAAAATATTTTCTGCAAATAGAAAATAAAGAAGGCTGCTTTTCTGGATTGTGCTAGAATATATTAGAAAGATGAACATCATATTTAAAGTTTTTTCATAAATGCTAATTGCATAACAGATCTGAATGAAATACGTAGAAGATTGCTGCAGTAGTAAAAATATTTCCTAATCTTAAGTCTTGTATCTCCACTGTTTGTAAATGTGGATTTTTTTTTATAGCCTTCACATATGAACTTAGTTTATAATTATATGTGGAGCATGTATCTTTGTACAGTATATTGTGCTGTTTATGGGGGTGGTCAGTACCTAAGCTGTTTAATATTGGTCCTGGTACTCATCAATATGGGGACAGAGTTGCCGATGTAGTGGTGGGTGGCCAGCTGGGATTCAGTGATCATCATATGGTGTGGTGCAATGCGAGAACAATGGAGGAGTCAAACCACACAAAAGCAATGGTCTTGGATTTCAGACAGATCAACTTTGCAAAATGGGGGAATGTCTCAAGGAAGCCCTGGCAGGGGAAGAAGTTTTTGGGGAGAGGGGTTGTACAGAAACCATGGGTTAACCTTAAGGGAGTCTTAGCAGAGCCAACAAGCCTTTGTGTTAGGCAACTAAGCAAAACAAAGAGAAAGAAAAAAAACCTATGATTCTCAAAGGACATGGCCAGGGAGGTAAGAGAGAAAAGGCTAGCTTTCACAAGGTACAAGGAAACACAGATTTTGGGGGGGGGGGGAGAGACAGGGTAGTTTATCTGAAAAGGCAGTGGGAGGTAGGGAAAGCAGTCAGGAGCACAAAGGCGCAAATGGAGAAAAAAAAATAGCCCAGACAATTAAGAAAGGAGACGAGACCTTTTTCAGATACATTAGTGAAAGAAAGAAGTCATGGGGTGGGATTGTGAGGTTAAAAAGGGAAGGAGGGTGTGTGTGCAGAGGGGGACCTAGAAAAAGTAACAATCCTGAACAAATATGTTTGTTCAGTATTCACAGAAGAAGGGGAAGGAGATGGACCACTATTGGGCAGTAGGGGCACGAATGAGATTGAGGTGGACACCAGCCTGTTTACAGAGGAAAGGGTCCTAAAGGAACTCGAGAATCTGAAAGGGGACAGGGCTATGGGGCTGGATGTGATACATCCCAGAATATTAAAAGAACTTAGGTGCTGGCAGCACCACCAACAGCCCTGTTCAACAAATTGATAGAGACAGGGGTGGTTCCAGGGGACCGGAGGAGGGCAAATGTCAAGGAGGAGGCTGTCAACTACAGGCCAGTCAGCCTCAGCTCAGTAGTGGAGAAATTAATGGAGTCACTGCTGAAGGAAAGAATTGTGATATTTCTTGAATCCAGCAGAGCACAGGATCAGAGGCAGCATGGATTCACAGTGGGAAGGTCTTGACAAACAAATCTGATGGATTCCTTTGACTGGGTGACCAGGTAGATTAGGGAGGGGTGGTGGATGTGGCCTACCTAGATTTCAGCAAGGCTTTCAACACCGTCCCCCATAGGAGGTTGGTAAATAAGTTGGGCAGCCTGGGAGTGAGCCCCAGGGTAGTGAACTGGATCAGAAACTCGTTGAGTGACTGGACTCAGAAGGTGGTGGCAAATGGCATTCAATCCAAGGAGAGGGGGGTGACCAGCGGGGTGCCACAGGGATCCATACTGGGGCCAGTCCGCTTTAATGTCTTCATAAGCGACACTGCAGAGGGACTGGAGGGGAAGGTGTGCCTCTTTGCAGATGACACTAAGAGCTGCAACAGGGTCACAGGGGTCAAAATTAAGTTTTGCAGCCACTAGCCAGCAGGGCTAGTGACTGGGGAAAATCCACTGGCCACACAGACATTTCCACTGACCTAGCTGGTGTACATACTGAAGTGTTGCCTTCTCCAGTACAAGCCTGTAGGGCTAGTTAAATGAAAGTCTTAACTACCCCGATACAAAATCTGCCAGTCTTTGGCTAGTGGACCAGTGCCAATTTCGACCCCTGGGGTCAACACTCCAGGGGAGGTGGAAAAAATGAGAAAGGACCTAAACATGCTTGAGGAGAGGTCGAGAATGTGGCAGCTAAGATTCAATGTAAAGAAGTGCAAAATCAGGCAGTTGGGGCACAGAAATCCAGGGGAGGAGTAAAAGATAGGGGAGCAGTACTGACTGCCACCAATCAAAAAAAGGGATCTGGGGGTAACCATATCTGATGACCTAAAGGTAATCAAACAATGTGAGAGGGCTGTGGGGAGAGCTAGTGGGATGCTAGGGTGCATAGGGAGAGGTATTGCCAGCAGAAAAAAGGGAGTTGTTATGCCGCTGTACATGATCACTAGTGAGACCTCATCTGGAGTACTGTGTCCAGTTCTGGAGTCCACATCTCCATAAGGACATTGACAAAAATGATGCAAGGACTGCAACAAAAGTCATATGAGGAAAGACTAGAGGGACCTCAGTATGTATTCGGGGTATGATAGACATTCAAGTACCTCGGGTATAAACAAGGTACAGGAGGGTATCATTTTTTCAGAAAAGAAGGTGTACAAGAACAAGGAGGCGTGATATGAGGCTAGAGGGAGGGTAGGCTCGGGGGCAGTGTGAGGAAGTACTTTTTCACAGAGAGAGTAGTGGATGCTTGGAACAGCCTCCTTGCGGAGGTGGTGGGGGCAAAAAACGGTAGGAGAATTCAAGAATATATGGGATAGACAGAGTACTCTCGTAATAGGGAAGAGAGGTTAAGCCGCAGATTAACTAGGGTCTGCGGTATTACATTAGGTAGGAAAAAGGGGCAGACTAGGTGGGCCACACAGTCCTTATCTGCCACCACCTTCTATGTTTCTATTTTACTCTGAAGCAAAGTTCCAAAGAGTTGTCTACGAACACTGAACGTGGTGCAGTGCGAGCCCTGGGCTGGCAAGGCCTAATAAAATGCACAAACTTCTCCAAGCGGACTGCAATCAAAGCAGGAAAAGATGCACTGAACCACTGAAAAGTTGAGCTGCTTTAATGCAGTTAAAGGTGGTACAAGTGCAACAAACGTATGGAGTACCACAGATCGCCTCGGCGCTTCGGGTGAACAGACCCTTCATCGGGATGAAGGGTCTGTTCACCAGTGCTGGCGATCTGTGGTACTCCATCTGGTTGTTATTTACCACCTTTTAAATGCATTAAAGCAGCTCAAGTTTACAGTGGTTCAGTGCATCTTTTCCTGCTTTGAGTGCAGTCCACTTGGAGAAGTATGTTACTCTGAAGCAGCATCTTGAGATTGTTGGGGAAACTGTGACTTATGCATGTCTTTGGATTCTGTGTCAGCAGCAGGAGCATTCAAGTAAACAGCAGTCAGTTCTGCAGCATCAACTGTTCACATGTTTCATAAATAAAGCCACGTTATTAACACCAAATAGACTCTGGCAAGCTGTTAATAGCTCCAAGCATGTCCAAGTATTTTGTGTGGGGGGGGGCACACATTTTTCTCTTAGCAGTACTTAAGAAAATCCTAATTATAATCTTAGTTTGCTGTGACTCTAATAGTTCTTTATCATGCCTGTTGTACATTACAGTCCTTTTTTCCTTAACCAGTACAAGTAAGATTGTTACCTGCTGGAAGACTGGAAAACTGTGGCTTCTTTCTGTGCCCATCCCAGGAACATTGGGTAATAACCATAACTGGCACGGTAGTACAATATTTTTTTTGGGGGGGGGGGGGTTGAGCTGCTGTCCTTTGGATGAAATATCAAACTGAGGTTTGTTTTCCTCATCTCTGGTCACTGTCCTGGTGGAAGTTAAAGATGTCATGTACTTATCGAAGAAGAGTAGGGGGAATTTTATTTAAGAAATGTGGACTTCATTACATCATCAAAAACCATAAAGAAGAAATTCACAAGATAACATATACATTATTCGTAATACTGATTATACAAACTCTCATTCACATACTTCCAGTATTACAGAGATTCATTCAGTGTGTCTTCATACCTGATTCCATATATCACAGTTAATCCATAGACGGTTAAACTGAACACTGGACCAGTTTTTAAAATCCCTTTGTTGCACATATTGTGTACACTTTCTAATATTGTTCATAATTTCTTGGTATGAAACCTTTAACTATTGTAGAGCTAATAAACATCTGGCCTGCCATAAATAATATCTAACAAACACTAACACTACATGCATTGTTTCGCTATTATACTTCCTATTTAATGACACATTATTACCAAACATTATTTCTTCATACGTGAGTTTGGAGAGAAGGGGTTCCTCCCATTCTTCCACTAATAACTCCCTAAACCTCTCATTAACATGGGAGAAATCTAATAACAGAGACCAGCCTGGTGGCACTGAGGGTTGAGGTGCTGGATGCCAGACTTTGCGACACGCCGGCGACCCAGTTTTGGGAATGAGCCTGGGAGAGGATCGAGCATCCAGAGGAGAGCTCTCTTCTCCTGGGAGGGAGGGGGGTTCCTGCTCATCGCTTGGCTGGCCTCTGGCGGAAGCCAGAGGCATAGCAAGCAATGGAGCATAGAAAAGGGTGTCAGGAGTGGCAGACGTTAGTGGCAATGCCTTGATGTCAGGGCACTAGCCACTCCCTAGAACAGGAGAAAAAGCCCCTCCAGTTCTGGCAGAGACGGATCATCGGAGCTTGCCCTCAATTTGCGGCTGCCCTCCTGGCACCTTCCCAACTGACAAGACTAGAGGTTCAGGGTGTCTGGGCCCACCCTGTCCCCATCCGAGAGGCAAGCAGCAACTACATGGGCGAAGGAGGTTGACCAGATGAGGCGGACACGGAGGATGACTCCTAGGTTTTCCAGAGGAGACCAGAGCTTGGGGGGGGGAGGGGTACAGGAGGAGAGCAAAAATAGCTTGTTCAAAAAAAAAAAAAATCTAATAACAAAGCTCTACCTGGATAGCCACTAGTCTAGATACTGCCAGAAGAGTAGGGGAGTTTCCCTGGTGTCTAGCCCAAATTCCCCCATCAGTAAAACAGGTCCATGTAACCCCACCGAACGCACCTGTAAACAAGCTGTCACAGCTTAGTGTGCCTTTCCTGATCAGAATTATAGATACATAAATATAAAATTTTGCTTATTTTTTGTGTTTAAGCTTGCAGTGCAGAAAAATCTTCCCATCTACAAGAGCTCCACCAAGATGGATACTGATGTTCACATTGATCAGGAGAACTTCCTGCCGGATGAAATGTAAGGAATGTTATGGTTCATTTGAATAAAATGAATACTTAGGTGTGCTTTTGTCTCCCTGTAGTATTGCACAGCAAATGCTATAGTATGCAAATTTCAATCCTGGTTGAGCTTGGTATTTTGAAACCAGTTCCCTAAAATGTGTAAATTTAATTCAGAAGGTCTGGTAACTCAAATGTAATGTAATTCCAACCCCATTTGAAGTAGTGCTGCTAGAGAAAAGGAATACTGTGATCTTAAGAGGCTTCTGGCCATTTTTCCACATCAGTAAGAAAGTTTTTTTTTATTTTGTGTGGGGGTTTTTTTGTGTGTGTTTTTTTTCTGTTCCTTGGGTTTAAATTCAGTAGATTTAACAATGTTAAGAACTCCATTGGACTTGAAAATAACTAATGCAAATGTGCTTTTTGGGGGGATTTGAAGCAGTCACCCCAGTGGTCCAGTTTTAGCACCGCATGCTCTGATGCAAAACATCCAGATTCTGGGGCAAGCCCAGGTCATCAACAAATGGGCATCAGTGGCTCTGGTGGTGGGGGAAGGGTGCTGCCAGCGGCAGTGCATCTTTGGCCACGGAAGAGTGATGCCTCGTTCTGCAGCCACAGTGAGCTGTTCAGTGGGTCAAGGAGTGTTGAACCGGCTTACGTGTGTATCACTTGGCACCAACAAAGGAGAAGGTAAGAGGAAAAGACGGGAGTAGAGGCCACTTGGCATGTCAGATGACAGCTGCCGGTACTCTCTGGCCCCATAACACTTGGAGTGGTCTTCCAGGGGACCTCTGGTGTTTGAGCTGGGAGGACCGGAAGCCCCAGGAGGGAAGACGGAGCTAATTTAGAGAGAGAGAAAAAATGATGGAAATAAATTAAAAAAGGCAGCAAATCCTAGAGATGTTTGTTGTCCTACAGAAGCTCACATTCTCCCCATTTCTCATTAGCACAGTTATTATGTGACTTTGGACAAAAAAAAAAAGACCAAAGGTCCTCTTCTGAAAAGTTTCTACTGTTGTGTGCCAATGTCAAAAACCTTTTTAGCAAAAAGACTTCAAGAAGTTCACTGTAACTGTCTCAACAGCCATGGGGAAGTCCACAGCTGAACATTTTGTTTTTATGATAATGGCCAGGGGTTGTATAAAGCAGGACATTTAGGTGGTAAACCCCACAAAAAGATGTTCTTGAAGTACAAAGTGTTCCTATCAGAAAATATAACTTTAAACTGAACAGCATTGATTCTATATAAAACGTATCCATTTAGCTATATATATCGGGTCAGTATGTCTGAGTTAGATTGCTAAGACTTTTTTACCGTTTTGAGAGTATAAATTTGTCCAATGCTGCTAAGAACTGGTATCCAGAACTACCCAATAGAATTTGAACCTCATTACAAGTAGCACCCCATATCTGACATCCAAACCCTCTCCAGCACCACCATCGGCTCTTTTTTTCCACTGAAAAACTTTATTGCCTTGGTTCCCTCTCCATGCCATGTTAGAGTAGATCATTCTGCCACCTAGGAGACTGGTTTGCAAGGGGTGGTAATGTGGACGTAAAATTGCTACAAAGAGAAACGTTTTGGCAGCATAAACTAAAATCTTGGTGAATGGCTGGTTTGAACGAACACTTTCAGCTGTCTCCTTATTTATAAAAATATCATCAATTCCCTGATGCCAATTTGATATCTATTTTTGCAACATTTATGCCTTTTTTATCCTTGCTGATAATATAGTTCTATTAGATGGTATTTATACCCTATTATGAACATTAGCAATTTTAAGCAATAAGCCACGAAGGGGGTGTGGGTGATCGGGGGATTTACCACGGCTGGAGTGGTTTGCCCACACACCCTTGTGGCTTACTGAGATTATACCAAGTGCTGCTTTTTTTTTTTATTATTTAAAAAAAAAAAGCAGTACTTGGTATAATGCTTAAATAAGCCAGGTAGTTTTTGTTTTCTTTCGTTTCAGTGATGCAGGGAGCTGCTGTTTGAAAGTCTCTGCTCAGCGGGGACACAACATGGTGGTCGCGGTTCCATGATTTTGCCGTAGGATTGTTCTTTGGGTTTTTTTGTGTGTGTTTTTTTATGATGCGGCTGGCTGGCACCTTTTCTGTTGGTAATGCTAGATTTTACAGTGGTGGTAAGGTGCCAGCCTGCTGCTCTGATTGGTTGTTTTGAGAGGTGCGTGGTATAATTATGGTTATTTATCCTAATAGCATAGATTGTTTAATTTGCTCGTTTCATTCTTTCTACTGTCCGCTCCGCTCCCCCCCTCCTGTATGAAAGTATATCAGATGTTTTTAGCCTCACTTTCATTCCACCAATACCATATTGTTTTTAATTGTTTCATATTTATATTTATAGGTTCATAGGTGGATTCGAGTTCTGTAGACAATTTGTCCATAATGAACTCGCCACCTACTTATTCTGTTGGTGGAACATAATTGTTTTATTTCCCATGTATTGATCTAATTTATATTTAAAGGTTTCTGTTTGTTCACTTTATACTGCCTGTTTAGGCAGTTCATTCCAGCTTTTTATGACTCTTTGTGTAAAAATAAAAAAAAAAAATCACATTTCTTGGTCACATTTGTTTCACCTTTCAACCTGTAGTTATGCGATCTAGTTTTCTTATTTTGTTTGTGATATTTTTTTATTCCAATGCTTTCCATCAAACCTTGATCTTTGGTGACTCTAAAGATCAAACATAGGTCCCTAATTGTCTATACTCAGTAGAGTACAGCCCTAGCTTATGTAGTCTGTCCCCATATGTTAAATGGTGTAGCCCCCTTACTTTTTTGTTTATTCTCCTTTGTACCCCTTCTTTTAACTTTTGACTTCTAACAGTATTTTCAGCTGAAAATTGGGAACAATATTTTAGATGTGGTTGTATTAAACTCGTGTAGAGTGGGAGAATCACTTTTTTGTCCCTACCCTTTATATTAGCCAGAATACAGCCCAATATCTTCTGACATTTTTTTAACTGTTTTCTTAGTATACGCATCTGTTGATAATGTATTTGTTATGAATATTCCCAGATCTCTTTCTTCTATGGTTGTTTCCAATACATGGTTGTTTAATTCGTATGCAAAGTGCGGATTCTTAACACCGAAGTGCATCACTTTACACTTAGTTATGTTAAATATCATTTTATTTGTTTTATTCCAGGCTAACAGCTTATCTAGATTGTCCTGAAGTTGTTGACCATCTGACTGATTTTGTACCAGACCCCCTAATTTACAGTCATCTGCGTACTTGCTTATCCACATGTTGTCTGGAGTGTATTAACTAATATATTAAACAGTGTAGGCCCCAAGACTGATCCCTGGGGCACCCCGCTTGTCACCTCTGCCTGGTATATTATCACTATGCAGGTGTATTTATTGTTTGCACAGTGCCTTAAGCACCTTAATATGACACTGTCACTTTAAATCTTCAGCTTTATAGTGCACCTGTCACTTGCACTCCTCCAGCCTTGAGAAAGTGCATGGTATCGTGCAAAAACATTTGGCTGCTTACTGTTGAGGGAGGGTGTCCTCTGCATCTCACTGTTGGAGTTATCCAATAAATTGTTTGTATCCTGACACCAGCGTGTGGTTTCCTTTGGATCACAATTGGTTACTATGACTGATAGCATCTGATTGCTGCTGTTGATTAGCAGGCTACTTAGGTCACTCCTCTGTCACCCCTCTCATACATTGCATGCCATCCTGCTGTCCACGATGTTCTAGCTGAAAGGAAAAGGATTGTTCTGAGCATAGCTCAGAAGCTGCACACGTGAGCACCTGGAGCATGGAGACGAGGCTCTCATTTGGAGCAGAATATGAAGTGGGGAAATCAACGATCTTTGACATCTCTGCTGCAAAATTAAAACTGCATAAGTTTGCCTGTACAATAGAAATTGCAGCCGGGAGTGGTGATCATAAAAACATGAGAACCTGCAAAGATGACTAGAGGGACAATGCCATCTGTGTCTGGTTTTGGTGAGAGAGAGAGAGAGTGCAGGGGACACCCATATCTGGCCCATTATTGAAAGAGAAGGCCTTACAGTCCCAACAGAAGCTTGGGAACCAGAGCAAGTTTGGTGCCAGTCATGGGTGGCCGGTCTGGTTCAAAACGCGCCATGGCATTAGACAGCTGAAGCTGTGTGGTGAGCAGCTGAGTGCAGCAGATGAAGGAATCAGTCCATGTCTAGAAAAGCTTACAGGCATCATTTAGGCAGAACATCTGATGGCTGAGCAAGTCTATAATGCCGATGAGACTGGTCCCTTCTGGAGATGGTCTGCCTGGAAAGATTCTTGCCCACAGGAGTGAAAAGTGATGCTTCCGATTTAAAAAAAAAAAAGAAAGGGTTACAATCCTCGGTTGTACAAATGCCATGGGAACATGAGTTAACAACCTCTCCTGACAAATCTTGGGAGCCTCACTGTTTTAAGTGCATCAACATTCTTAATCTTCCTGTCCACTTTCAGCTCCGAGAAACAGCTAGATGGATGCCTTTCTGTTTAAAAAGTGGTTTCGTGAACAGTTTGTACCCTCTGTCGTGTAGCTTCTGAGATCCTAAGGCTTGCTACAGAAAGCAATACTGCTGCTTGACAACTCCCCTGCACACCCAGAGATTCCCCTGGTAAAAACTCTAAATGGGACAGTAAAATTTGTTTCTAGGGGCGTGGATATGTTCTATCCACACTGTCTGGCAGGTACCTTGCTGCTTTAAGATGGACCGGAAAGTCTTCAGGCTGGCTCCTCCCACCCACCTGGGTGATGAAACTCTCAGCTCCGCCCCATAACACTAGATCTTCCTTACCGCTTGGAAGCATCAGGTTCCCTCCTTAGCACTCTTGCGTTTTGAAGACCCTGGCTCTAAAAACTTTGTGTTTTTTTTTTTTTCCCCCTAAACTTACTTTGAAACTCGTTCGAGTTCAGTCTTCCCCTCGTCCCTCGTGGCTGCAGTGAAGGACAAGACCTTCCCCTGGTTCCGGCGGTGCCCCTGCAGGCAGAAGATGCCATGCACTGACCCCCACGCCTCGTGCGTTTATTGCCTCGGGCATGACCAGGATCCGCAGACTTGCGAGATGTCTGTCCTTTTCTCCATCGGTGCTTGAAGACCGCGCTGCCAGACTCCAGCTGGTGCGACTGGAGAAACTGTACCTGCCGGCCAAATCGAAGGAGGCCCGTTGAGTGGTGTCCGTGGCAGCGGGCTCTGCGGAACAACTGGAACAGCTTGAACAGCTCACGGCCCTCGAGGAGGAGGCGGCCCAAGCCACGGCGAGCTCCTCTTCAGCTTCGGCCTTTATTCTGCTCCAACTGGGCTCTTCTTACTCAGATTCCTTTTGGGAGCTGTGCCAGTCCCTCTCGACTAAAGGGGAGAGTCCTTCTGGGTCTCACACCCCTCGGTCCCAGAAGAAAGATCCTAAAAAAGGTAAGACCCACCGGCGACACTTTTGGGAGCGGGAGAGAGCTCCTTCTCTGGACCGTTGGCTCTCGACTTCGGTCGATGTTGCGGCCCGGGCTGCTGGTTTCACGGTGTCCCCATCAGACCAGCTGGCCGAGACGCCTGTTGATGTGGCCGAGATTTTTCTCAAGCCCACCGACAGGTTGTCGACCAAGGAGGCCGACAACTCTAACATTGTGTGTGTGTGTGTGCGTGTGTCTCTCTCTCTCTCTCTCTCAGACACCGGGGCTTCCAGTGCCTTCTGAGGACTTACCTCACACCAGTGAGTCAAAGACCCCGGCCCAGGACCCTGAACCGGAGGGGCAGTGGCTTTCCCCTGCTCCTTCCTCGGCCCGCTGCTAGCACCACCGACGGTCGAGGTATCAGTCCTCCTCTGCTTCGGGGGAAAATCCCGCCAACATCGACGGTCTTGGTCCTGACATTGTGGAGTGTGGCGCCGCTCTTCTTCCTCTTCCTCCTCAGCTGAAGAGAGGCTCAGGCGCAAGTTGCATCAGCGCTATTAGGATTTAATGTGGCAACAGCTCCTTTTGGCTGGCAGCAAGCCAACACCGGCTTCCACACTGGCAGTTAAGTGGCTGTCACCCAAATGGCCGAAGCCAACTCCTGCCGCTGGTTCCTCAGTCAAGGACCCATTCCCGGTGCCGACAGCTCGGGCAGAACAGTCTGCCCTGTTCATTGTGGTGGAACCACCGCCTCCCCAGCCGAAGAATGGGGCGCCGAGCAAGGATTCTTGCTTGGCTGAAGGTTTGCCCCATCGGTTGTCTGTCACTCTCATCCCCGATCGCCCTCCGTGAGTGGAGAGTGGCTCAGGCTGTCACCAGCTGTACGCGGACTCTTCATAGTCCAAAGACTCCTCATTGCATTCCAATCCAGTTGATCTGGAATCCTCGGGGGGTGTGGGGGCGTCTTTCTGTGGACGAGAGCCCCACCTCGTTCCTTGCTATCCTTTGGCTCATCTCGGAGTCCACCGGGATGCCGCTTGACCCTGTGCAGAAATGGTCCAGATATCCCCTTATGGAGATTCTGCACTAGGGGGACTCCTCCCACCCCCCCCATGGAGGCCTTCCCCGTAGCCAAGGCCATTATGGGCCTGGCGTTAGAACTCTGGCAGCGCCCAGCCTCCTACCCTGCGTCATCAGCCAGGATGGCCCGTAAGCATGCGGTCTCTACTGGCTCTCTCTCTCTGGCTTCTTGGAGCACCCCTTGGTGAGGGGTTGGTGGCAGATTCTGTCTTCAGGCACTTGGGCAACACGAGGGACGTGGACAAGCCCTCTGATAAGGAGTCCAGGAAATTGGACTACTTGGGGAGAAAGGTGTACGCTGCCACCTCTATGGGCCTTCGGCAGACCAGTCTGCTGTTATGATGGCACACTTCTCTCACACCCTGTTGGGCTCCCTGAATGAGGTGCTCCCTCATCTCCCAGCCGACCTCCAGACCACAGTCAAGCAGATCAGGGAAGGGCGGTGGCAAAGCAGCAGCTCCAGACGGCTCTGGACATTGGAGACTCCTGTGCCTGTTTGGGAGCGGCCACAGTGGCCATGCACCACAGGGATTGGTTGCAGATCTCGACCTTCATGGCAGTACCCAACACAAGCCCACAGATGTTCCCTTTCTGGGCACCGACCTTTTCAGGCCCGGTGTGGAGGGCCACCTCCAGCGCATTGAAAAATCCATTGCCACTCTAGACTTGGTCACATCTGCACAGAAGGACAAAGACCACTGTCAGCAGCGTAAGCCCTTTTGTCCCTTCGCTCCTGCAGCAACACCTGCCCAGCAGCACCAGCAGCAGGGCCAGCAGGCTCAAACTTGGCATCCTAGAGCCAAGTCCGTCACTTCCTCTGTCAGGAAGCCTTGGGGGGGAAGGGCCTCTTCGGGTCCTAGGCTGGTCCCTCCTCCTCCAAGCCTGGCCAGTTGAGGGATGCCACCCCCCAACCTCATCTCATGTCCCCTGGGTCCCCCCTTCCCGTGGAGGGCCGGCTCAGCCATTTCGTTACCACCTCGTCCGCTATCACGACGGACCGCTGGGTGCTGGTAGTGGTCAGCAGGGGCCTGCCTCTGGAGTTTGAGCAGGTCCCTCCCTTTTGAGCCCGCGCCCCACGGTGGGCTACTGGATCCGCAGCCTCCCAGTCTGCTCTCTGAGACGACATCGGTCAACTCCTCTGCAAGTGGGTAGTTACCAAGGTTGCGGATCCTGCTTTGTGCCCAGGGTTTGTTCCCGGTTCCAAAACGGACGGGGGGCTAGCGCCCCATTCTCGATCTGCACAACCTGAACAAGTTCCTTTCGGATGGTAACCCTGGCTCAGGTAATACTATCCCTGGAGCAGGGCATGTGGTTCTGCTCCCTGGACCTCCAGGACATGTTCTTTCATGTCCCAATCCGTCCATCTCATCAGTGGTTCCTCTGCTTTTGGGCAGAGGGAACCCTCTACGAGTTCGGGGCCATGCCCTTCGGCCTCTCACCAGCTCCCAGGGTCTTCACCAAATGCATCGCAGTGGTGGCAGCATTCCTGTGGTGCCGAGGGGTCCAGGTCTACACTTACCTGGATAACTGGCTGATAGCAGGTCCCTCCAGGCTGGAGGTGGAGCAGTCCAGAGATCTGGCCCTCCAGGCTTGCTCTCTACTCAGCCTCCTCATCAACAAGGCCAAGTCTGAACTTGTGCCTTTGCTGGTGATTCAGATCATTGGGGTGGAGCTCGACTCTCTCTGAGCTAGAGCCTGGCTCCTGGCGGACAGGGCCGAGGTCCTTTCCTCCTTTGCCCAGTCATTACAGGTTGGGCAATTGCACCCTGCCCGGGACTTCCTGCGCTGTCTGGGTCTCATGGCGGCTTGCACCAGCGTGGTTGGTTGGACCCACTGGCATATGCGTCCCCTGCAGTGGGGGCCTGGCCCGCCAGTGGTCTCAATGCTCAGGTCATCTAGACCAGCCAGTCTCTGTGACCTAGGAGATGTGGGATGGCCTGCAGTGGTGGCTCATCCCAGCTCATCTGCGGGAGGGAATCTCATTCATCCGCCCCGAGCCGACGGTCATCCTGACAACTGACGCCTCTCTGATGGGTTGGGGTGCCCATCTGGTGGAGCACAGAGCCCATGGACTCTGGTCCCCTCATGAGTCCCAATGCTACATCAACCTGTTGGATCTCTTAGCAGTACGGCTAGCCCTGACCACCTTCACCG
The DNA here is from genome assembly GCA_016271365.2 of Neoceratodus forsteri. Classification (NCBI taxonomy): domain Eukaryota; kingdom Metazoa; phylum Chordata; order Ceratodontiformes; family Ceratodontidae; genus Neoceratodus; species Neoceratodus forsteri. Next base: position 1,392,769,591 of record CM028131.1, on the reverse strand, counting down.
CATTTGTTCGGGTTCAAGTGGTCCAGGTCTAGACGGACAACACCATGACCATGTACTGTTTCAACAGACAGGGCAGGACACACTCCTTGCCACTGTGCAAGGAAGCTCTTTGCATTTGGTCTCTCATGCTCAGCCTGGAGGCGGATCTCCTAGCCATTCATGTAGCAGGAGCCTCGAACAGTCTGGCCGATACCCTCAGCCAGATAGGCGATGCATCTCACGAGTGGTCTCTCCTGCCGGAGATGGTACAAGACCTGTCCTCCCACTGGGGCACACCTCAAGTGGGCCTGTTTGCCTTCAGGGAGAACGCCAAGCTGAGGCTGTACCATGCCCACCCCCCTCAGCAGGGCTCACTGCAAGGGGATGCCTTTTCCAGGCCTTGGACCTCGGGACTCTTCTGCGCCTTCCCTCCTCTGCCCTTGATCCACAAGATGCTCCTCAAGATCCAGAGGGACAAGACGCAGGTGATCCTGGTAACCCCAGACTGGCCTTGCCAATTCTGGTATCGAGATCTCCTCAGCCTCAGCTCCAGGCTCCCGAGGCGGCTTCCAGCCCACCCGGACCTGCTGTCTGTCAACGAGGGGAAGGTACTCCATTCGGACCTTCAGTCCCTGCACCTGATGGCCTGGTTCCTGAGTGGCTAGAGTTCCAGGCCTTGGGGCTTTCCGACGAGGTCCTCAGTGTCGTTGAGGCATCCCGCAAGGAGTCGATCAGAAAATGCTGTGCCTTCAAATGGAAGAGATTCTCCATTTGGTGTCAGGGCAAGGGGTTGAACCCCTCGTCCTGTTCACTGGTTAGCATTCTGGACTACCTGTGGTCCACTTCCCAGCAGGGGCTTCGGTCGACACTCTCAAGATGTACCTGGCAGCCATCTCTGCTTACCAGGCACGGTCCGGCAAGCAGTTGGTGGCACAGGGGAGGGTTGTCCTGCGCCCCCCCACCTGAAATTTCTCCCAAAGGCGGTGTCAGAGTTTAACCTGAACCAGGTCTTGACTCTGCAGGTGTTCTACCCCAGTCACGCCTTGGAAGCCGAGTACAGGCTCCATACTTTGGACCTGAGAAGAGCGCTCGCTTACTACAAAGAGCGTGTGGCGGAAGTTCGGGGAGAGGTTTGCCAGCTGTTTGTCACCTACTGCTGAAGCCGCACTTGGCAGACCTGCAGCAAAGCGGACGAATGGCAGGTGTATCACTTCCTGCATTGATTTCTGCTATAGGTTGGCAAGTAGAGAGACTCCCTTAGGGCTTAGGGCTCATTCCACCCGCCATACCGCTGCCTCAGTGGCTGCTTCTAGGGACGTCCCTATCCAGGAAATCTGCAGGGCTGCTACCTGGAAGTCAGCACACACCTTCATTTCCCATTACCACATCAATCTTGAGTCACGCTGGGATGCTGGTTTTGGAACCTCAGTTCTCCAGTCCCTGTTCCCTAAGTAGGGGGTGTGTGCCTTGCCTCCCTCCTCCCGGAGAACTGCTAGGAGTCTGCCAGACAGTGTGGATAGAACAATATATCCACGCCCCTAGAAATACAGGTTACTCACCTGTAACAGGAGTTCTAGGAATGGTATATTTTGTTCATCCACACAGACCCACCCTACCTCCCCGACTTGGGCGCACAACCTGGCTTCCAGCGGGCTAGATCTGGCATCATAGGGCAGAGCCAAGAGTTTCATCACGTGGGTGGGAGGAGCCAGCTTGAAGACTTTCCGTCCCTTCTTAAAGTGGCAAGGTACCTGCCGGACAGTGTGGATGAACAACATATGCCACTCCTAGAACTCCTGTTACAGGTGAGTAACCTGTATTTTCTTACCTCCAAATAAAGCCTCCCTAATGCAACTGTGTGGTCAGAGAATCCTGTGAATTCTGAAGTGGAATTTCCGAAAGAGACTGCTTCAGTCAGTGCTGCAGAAGAAAATGCGGCTGTCCTTCTAAATGAAATCCTAAAGAGAATGACACTAAAAGATGTCATTTATATGGTTGCAGAAGCCTGACGGCATGTTAAACCAGAGACCATACAAAAATCTTGGAAGAAGTCTGCCATTTGTTTTGGAGATTAAACTGAGGGGGTAGGCTCACAGGAGGAAAACAGAGCAGGGAGGACAGCACACCTGACAGTGCAGACTCGGAGCTATGCATGCTAGCAGTGGTGTTACATGGAGCGGGGCTGATGGATGCGGAGGAATGGGTATGCTGTAATAATAGAATAGAAGAGGGGCATGAAATCCTGAGTAAGAATTCCATTATTAACCTGGTATACAGTGCCAAGACAACCACAGCCGCTGACTGTGATTCAGAGGACAATATACCCCCTCTATCAGCGGTACCACCTCACTCTGAAGCAGTTTCCTATTTTAAAAAATGCCTATGGTACATGGAAGCGCAACCGGACTATACTGCACATTTCTGATGCTCATCAGAACCCTGAAAACACAGGCAAGTAAGAAGCGGTCTGATGGACTGCAACAAAAAACTGACAGATTTTTTTTTTTTTAACTAAACAGATAGTACTGTACTTGCTGAAGAACTTAAACTAGTGTTGTAAGGAATTTTTTTTTTTATTTTGAACTGCTGGTGCATTTTCAGTGAAAGGTGGAAAGCAAATAAAGTTTACTAACAATTACGGTATATAGTCTTCAGTGGCTCTTATATGAAAGGGTGACCACATTAAAAGCGATAATTCTGTTTATTCAGACTCCTGATTGTGCAAACATTTTGGATCTCCCCCAAGCAGTTCAGATAATCAGGATTCCACTGTAAATAAATAAGCACACAGTGTCTCTGAATTCTTTTGTTTCTTCAGTTCATTGATATTCTTACTGCTAGTTTAATATTTTCTCTCCTTTGTCCCCAACAGCTCAGGAGGCATTGAGCTCTACAATTCTGATTGTAAAATCAAGGTTTCCAACACTTTGGAAAGCAGACTAGATCTTTTGGCGCAGCAGGTGAGAGATATAACAATTAACATGTGTTTGTTTCTTTTAAAACCACCTGCTGACCTGAATTTTCAGGTGAGCAGATCTTTTATCGCATCACTAAAGCATCTCTTTATAGTAACAACAAGGTGAACTGATTTAAGAGCTAGTGTTCGAATTGCTACTTATTTCTGAAAATAGTTACACGTGTTTGACTTAAAGGAGAACGCCTAATAACTCTGTTCTGAGAAGTTTCATGATCAGGCCTGCTGCCCCCCCCGGTTCCACCGGTGGGTCCAACTTCCCCATGGCTTTTCCCTCCAGGGAAGGCCAGTCCCTCCCCCCTTTCCAGTACACCATCCACATGCATGGACTAGGATTCGGTGGTGGTCTCCGGAGACTGTGATCCGGGAGCTTTCGAGACCCAGACTGTCATGAATACAGTGAATGTTTCTTTTTACACACACACACACACACACACACACATACACACAGGTGCTTGGAGCCTGCTAAAGACCTAGAGATGGGGAGTAGAAACAGTTTTCATATCCCAGTCAAGTGACAGGCAAGCAGGTTTAAAGTACAAAGAGGAATAGCAGGTTTGACTTTTTGAAGTGACTGATTGACTGATAGTTTATTTTATTTATACTGTAACTAGTCCAGTACCAGAACCTGGAAAAATGTACTGGGTCTGGAAATACATTTTCTGGTTCTGTTTGACCATTAAGATGTTTTTTTTAAACATAAGTGTCCTTAACCTTTTTCAGTTAAAAAAAAAAAAAAAAAAAGTATCTGGAGAATTTGATACCTTTTATTGTACCAACATATGTCTTGTGTAGAGATGGTGTAGTACCTAAGCTTTCGGAGCCCAACAGCTCCCTGCAACAGGTGCAAATCGCAAACTAAGGAAATTAAGCTGAAGTTACATATACTGAGATGCATTGTTTCAAAATAATTTTGATAGGATAGTGAGAAGACTTTATAGGACTTAAGCAGTCAGAGTCACTGTGATGGACATGTACAGACTGCTGTTTACAGAAAACCCAATGACAGACACCAGTGCCTGCACATTTCCAGCTTCTAGCCAAGGCACACAGCCGAGTCTGTGATCTACAGTCGGGCAGTTCAGTACCATTGATCTGCTCAGATGAGATAAACAGCTCACCTCACTTTGCAGTTCCTTATCCAGCAGGGCCACTCCCCAAGACAAGTTGACAGAGAAATGGAACATGCTGTACAACCATGAGAAAATATGCTGGAATACAGGCAAAAAAAATCAAAGTGATCGCACACCCATGCTTGTCACATATATGCTAATACCTGTTCAGCAAATGATTAAAGAACTACAAGCCATACTGAGTGAACATGAACAACTTGGAGACATTTTCAGTGAACCATTTGTCATTGTCTACAAGCAGCACCCTAACCTAACATTAATTTGTAGTAAACTCCTGGCAGAATACAGTAACCATGAAATGAGAGGAACACGACTAGGCAGAAATGCAAGACGTAAGACCTGCATACAGACCACCATTGAAACAGAACAGCACAATAAAAATAAATGAATCCTACATGTCAGTCAAGCAACGTGCTTTACCTAACTCCATGCAAAAAGTGCACATATGGATAATATATAGTGAAAACAAGGCAACTACTGCAAACCAGGATGAACTGCCACTGACGCACAATATTAAACCTGGTTATCAGCACACCATTAGGACAGCGTTTTTCCCAACCAGACCATTCCCTCTCTGACTTGTCCATCCTAATACTAAGGGGCAACTTCAAAAACACACAGGAGAGGAGGACATGGGAATTGAAATATATCAAACTCTTGTTAACTCGAAAAGTACAACAGGCTCAATTGGCACACTGGATTTATGATGCACGTTTTTTGTTTTTTTTTCCCCTGTCTGTGAACCCCTTTTCCCCCCATACTTCATGTATCTCAGATGATTATATCCTGTGTTCCTGTCAGGATATTTTTCAAATTAACACTTCAAGGCATCCATTCAGCCTCTCTTCAAAATATTGTAGCACTTTGTGTTAAAAATCCCCTCACAGATATAGACCTGTTCCTGTTCATTTTCCTCCCACCCTTCCTTTTAAGTCTTCTCACTGTTCTGTCATAAATTATTTTGAAACAGTGCATCCAGTGTGTGTGTGTGTGTGTGTGTGTGTGTGTGTGTGTATGTATATATATATATATATATATATATATATATATATATATATATATATATATATACACACACACACACACACACACACACACACACACACACACACACATAGAAACATAGACTTTGACAGCAGATAAGGACCGCTTGGCCCACCTAGTCTGCCCATTTCCCTACACTATTGGATAAGCTGCAGATCCTAGTTAACCAACAGCCTACTTCTTCCTACCCTGCACAAGAATTGCCTTATGTCTGTCCCATGCATTCTTGAATTTCCCAACTGTTTTTGACCCCACAACCTCCTCAGGAAGGCCATTCCATGTGTCCATCACCCTTTCTGTGAAAAAATACTTCCTCACATTGTTCCTGAGCTGTCCCCCTCTATCTTCAGATTGTGTCCCCTTGTTCTTGCACATCTTTTTCTGAAAGATGCTGCCCTCTTGGACTTTGTTGATTCCCTTGAGGTACTTAAACATTTCTATCATCTACCCCCTTTCCTTTCTTTCCTCAAGGATATACATATTAAGCTCCTTTAGTCTCTCTTCGTATGGCTTCTCTTGCAGACCCTGCACCATTTTAGTTGCCCTCCTCTGGACTGCCTCCATCCTGTCTGTGTCCTTGTGGAGGTGGGGTCTCCAGAACTGCACGTAGTACTCCAGATGGGGTCTCACCAATTGTCTGTACAGAGGGATGACAACTTCCTGTTTTCTACTGGCGATGCCTCTCCTTATACATCCCAGTATCCCCCCCCCGCCATCCCTACTGCCTCCTCACATTGCTTGCTAACCTATAGGTCATCTGATGTGACTAGCCCCAGGTCCATTTCCATTTTTGTTGTTGTTACTGCCCCCATTGTGTACTCTTCCCCTGGGTTTTTGTTTCCCAGGTGCATTACCTTGCACTTTTTTGCATTGAATCTAAGCTGCCATACTTCTGACCATTCCTCTAACCTTGTTAAGTCCCTTCTAATCCTTTCCACCCCCTCCCCACCTTGTGCATCAACCCTGTTGCAGATCTTTGTGTCGTCTGCAAAGAGGCATACTTTTACTTCCAGTCCCTCTGCAATGTTACTTATAAAGACATTAAAAAGGACGGGACCTAGTACTGAACCCTGTGGTACCCCACTAGTAACCCCCCCCCTTCTGAGTGGATTCAGTTTACTGTTGCCCTCTGTGTCCTTTTGTCCAGTCAATGTTTTACCCAGGCTACCACCTTGGGACCACTCCCAGGCTGGCTAATTTGTTTATTAATCTTTTGTGTGGGACTATGTCAAATGTCTTGCTAACGTCTAGGTAGGCCATGTCCACAGCCCCTCCCTGGTCTACTGCTTTGGCCACCCAGTCAGAGAAATCAATTAGATTCGTCTGACATGACCTTCCCGCTGTGAATCCATGCTGCCTTAGATCCTGTGCCCCACTGGCCTCTAGGTACTCAACAGTTCTTTCATTCAGAAGTGATTCCATCATTTTCCCTACCACTGAGGTCAAACTGACATGTCTGTAGTTTTCTGCCTCTGTCTTTCTCCCACTTTTGTGAAGGGGAATCACATTCGCCCTCCTCCAATCCTCAGGTACCACACCACCCTCCCATGATTTGATAAAAAGGGTAGTCAGTGGTGTCACTAGTTCTCCCCTTAGTTCTTTTAGAATGCTGGGGTGAATCCCATCAGGCCCCATTGCTTTGTCCACCTTCAGTTTTAGGAGTTCTTTCAGAACTCTTTCTAATGTGAAAGGGCTGATATCGACCCCCCCCACCCATTTTTTTTTGGGGGGGGGGGGGGCTAGGATTTCCCTACTTCTTTTCAGTGCCTCCCCCTTTGGCTAGCTTGAATGCTTGCCAATGAAGCATTTAAACCTATCACCTAGGATCTTGGTTCCCCTCTTGGACAGATGCAGACCATCGCACCAACTTTAGCTTCTTTTGCATAATTTGCTATTGCACCTGATGAAGGGACCCGTTACAGCTATTTTATTTATTTGTTTATTTATTTATTGAGATCTTCCAGGAATCCGTCTTCACCTTTGATTCCCACTAGTGGGTTTGAGCCAGAGGTGCTAGGACCCTGCAGGAGCAGAACTTTTCAGAGGGTTGGCGCCAAGGTAAGCTGCATGCATGCAGGGCTCCACAAGACTATGCTTGTGGGCAGAGGCGTACCAACCACCTCAGTTCCTTTTTATCCCCCAACGAGTCCTCATCAGTGACGGTGTCACTCAACCGCTAGGAGTCAGAACTTCATGTCTGTACAACGATAGCATTCACTTCTTCTCAGTTTTAGTATTTAAAGATAGAGTTTGTTATTTATGTGTCAGTTTAGTGTATTTTATTACAAAAATATTTGTCATTCAAACCCCAGAAGTCTTACTGTATTCTGACAAATGCAGTATGGTCTCACCATAGGATTGCCCCAGAGCCGAAATGGTTAATAGAACCTATACTAATAGTGGAATGTTGGACTCGAGCTTGGTTTTCATATCACTGTCCCTAGTTGCACTTCCTGCAACCGTCAGATTCTTTACTCCGCTTGCCTCAGTAAGACGTCTCCGGAGAGCTCTCCTTCACTTTAACTAAAGAAATAATTTCTCGGTTTATTTTAAAAAGTCCATTTATTTTTTCAATTTTTGGAGCACTGTCCTTGGTTCACAGGTAGAATTAGTTAGATTAGTGTAGTTTTGGGTAAGTCTTTCGGTTCCTCTTCAGTTTTTCCAACCAAGAAGGAACCAAGATCATTCTGTGTATTTGTTTCATTTAAATTACTGTTACCATTTGGTAAAGTGTTTTTTCTTAAGTTTAAAACCTACCTGGGTAATTTTCGGTTTTACTTCGGTTTAAAAAAACGATCAATGTCACAGTCCAAGAAGCGAACGGGCCCCACAGGTTTCCAACAGTGTACAGCATGTGGGGAACCGTTCGCAAAGGCAGATCCTCATATTATTTGTGTGTTTTGCTTGGGGTTTGACCACCTCAAAGGGGACTATGAGACCTGTAAAAACTTCCCTCAGTCGACGCTTGATAGGCACTTGAAACAACTGCAGGAAAGGATGTCTGAAAAGGCTGCTGAACTGGCTGCAGACAAACCGATTTCTGTTCAGAAAGAACCGGATGATCAGCCCTCTGAAAAGGGTTACGGTTCTTCCACCAAAAAGAAGCCTGCTGACCCTGCCGCTAACCTGGCAGCCACAGGGAAGAGAAAAGAAAAGCATTCAGTGGTTGAATCGCAAGCGAGTACTCCGGTTGCAACCGCCGAGGAAATAGCTAACACTATCAAAATAATTCAGTCGCTTCAACCGGTAACACCGGTTCAGGTTCAAAAGCGACCACGTTTTGATGCCTCAAGTTCCACTCTTATTCCCGGTTCATTGGAACCAGAAGTGAACACTTTTGCTGAGGATTATTATGATGATGCTGACGATTTTGAGGATGAGGACTATGGTGAACCCATTGAACCGGACATTTCACCGGATCCTCATCATCCTGACTCCGCTAACAAGTGAACCGAGGACTTTACCTCTCATTTTAAATTTATGAAACAGGTGGCTTTGTCCCTGGACCTCCCTTCACAGGAATCAACTGATGAGGAGGAAGAAAAGGACTATAGGGACATGATGGATGTTCAGGCTCCAAAAAGGGTTTTGCTCCCCATCCATAAGTCCCTGAAAAAGCAGGTGATGAAAATCCTGCATACCCTAACTTCGATTCCACAGTTGATAGAAAGGTGGATAAGAAATATTGGGTGGCTAAGGGTGGGACCAAGTTTCTGTTTGACCACCCTAGCCATGAGAGTGTGGTACAGGCAGCAGCCTGTGATAAAGCAGGTATTCCCCTGGCATCCCATCCTCCTGACAAGGATTCCAGAAAGCTGGATTCTATTGCAAAAAATATATATCTGGGTTCCTCCCTGGCAATTAGGCAGGCTTCATACATGGTCTATGTTGCCAGATTCCAAAGGACACTCTGGGACACTGTCCTACAGATTACAAAGTCAGTGCCAACACAAATGGCAACAGACCTGGAGGAAGCTGCCAAGAGAGGGATAGAGGCTTCCAAAGTCCAGTTCAGAATGGCAGTGGATAGCAATGATACTGCAGCCAGACAGATGGCTTCTTCAGTGTCATTGAGAAGATTTTCTTGACTCAGGACTACCAGTCTGACCCAAGACAGTCCAAGGCCAATGACTTCCCATGTGAGCCTTCGTCTCTGTTTGGACAGCAGACGGAAGCTTACATGAGGAAAATGGATGAATACAAAACAGCATATCTAAGTGCTGCGGCTAAGGAGAAGGCTCCTACCCCACAAAAGCAGCATGCTAGGGGTCATAGGGGCAGACCTTACAGGCCATTCTCCCAGCCTCAGGGATATCCACATTATCAACAGCAGAGAGGTTATTTCAGAGACTGGGCAGGAGAGGCACTAACCGCACTAGCCCCAGCATCCAGTCAGCACCTCAGTCTAAGCAGACACCCCGAGGGATCTGCTCGGGCTGTCTCCCCAGGACCAGTATGGGGCAGGCTGACCCACTATCTCCAGGAATGGCAATCCATCACTACAGATCAGTGGGTCCTGGAGGTGGTGGGTCAGGGCCTTGCACTGAGTTTCAAATTCAGACCAAGGCTGAGGGCAAGAGTTTTAACCCCGAGACATTGTTACTGGAAAAGGAGGTGTTAAATCTGCTTTCACTAGGAGCTGTGGAGCCAGTTCCTCTTTTACAGAAAGGAAAGGGCCTTTACTCAAGATACTTCCTCACAACCAAGAAAACAGGGGAGTGGCGATCCATATTGGATCTCGGGTACCTAAACAGACATTTACTGAAACCAAAATTAAAAATGGTCACCTTAAAAACGATTCTGCCAACCTTAAAAAAGAGGATTGGTTGGCATCTCTGGATCTAAAGGATGCTTACTTCCATATCTTCATAAGGCAGTCTCACAGAAAGTTCCTGAGGTTCAGGCTTCCATCAGGCCACTATCAGTTCAGAGCAATGCGTTTCGGCCTTACCTCTGCCCCAAGGGTGTTCACAAAATGCTTGGCAGTAGTTGTGGCACACCTACAGAGGCAGGGAGTGGCAGTCTTCCCATACCTGGACGACTGGCTCTTAGTGGGACAGTCTTCTCAACAGGTCAAGCAATCTCTGGCCTTAACACAGGAACTGTTACAGTCCTTGGGTTTCTTGATAAACCAGCAGAAGTCAGTGCTGCAACCAGTACAGCTCCTGTAATTTATAGGAGCAGAATTGGATTCAGTCAGAGGAAGGGCTTTTCTCCCACAGCTGAGGGCAGACACACTCAAGCAGCTGGTAGGTTCTTTCAAGCCTCACAGCCTCAGGCCTGCCAGACATTTTCTCCAGTTGTTGGACCGCATGGCAGCCTCAATTGCCACAGTGTCAGGAGCAAGATTTCAGATGAGGGATATTCAATATCACCTCAAGCATTACTGGCATCAAAGAAAGGAAAAATTGTCAAAGTTGGTCCCAGTCACTCAAACATTTGTGCAGGCACTCCAGTGGTGGCAGGATTTGGAAAACCTCAGACAAGGGGTCCCATTCCTCCAAGAGCAACCATCTCTGGTGCTTACTACAGATGCATCCCTTCTAGGGTGGGGAGCACATCTAGGGGAGCGTATTGTCCATGGTACGTGGCTCAAACAGGAGTCATTACTGCCCATCAGTCTGTTGGAGCTCAGGGCAGTGTTTCTGGCACTTCAGGCATTTGCCAACATGTTGCAAGGAAAAGTGGTCCAGGTCAGGACCGACAACATGACCACTATGTACTACATCAACAAACGGAGGTACGAGGTCCACACCCCTGTGCACAGAAGCTATGAGAATATGGACCCTGGCCTATTCCCTAAACATGGTGCTGTCAGCAATCCACCTTCCAGGGAAGGACAATGAGCTGGCAGATGCACTGAGCAGAATAAATCAGAACCATCACGAATGGTCCTTAAACAAGCAAGTACTGCAGTTGGTGTTCAGAAGCTGGGGCACTCCAGAGGTAGACCTCTTTGCTTCCCCAGACAACTACTAGCTCCCTCTGTACTGCTGCAGACCTCCACTGAAGGGCACAGTACCACTGGATGCATTGATCCTGGATTGGACAGGGAAGTTCTTGTATGCCTTCCCTCCCTTCCCACTATTACTAAGAGTCCTGAACAGGCTCAGGTCCCAACCAGCCACAATGGTCCTCATTGCCCCAGATTGGGCCAGGCAGCCATGGTATTCCCTCGTCTGGCCCTATCAGTAGCCAAGCCAATCCGCCTACCCAGGAGGCACAATCTGCTGACCTCCTCCCAGGGCAGGATCCTTTATCCCAACCTTCGGTCCCTCAGAAGGGGAAGGAGTGGTGTTGATAGGGGACTTAATATGCCGGCTACTGATTGGGGTACTATGACATCCACTGTAACCAGGGAGCAGAAGCTGCTGGATAGCTTCATGGACACGTTCCTCAATCAGCAGGTGATGGACCCAACAAGGGAGGGTCATATCCTGGATGGGGTTTTAGCAGATGGGGATCTTGTCCGAGATCTGGTTGTGGAAGAACCCCTGGCTGGGAGTGACCACAGCACAGTCTGGTTTCGGCTTAAACTGGGGGGGAAGGGGATCATTCAAGGACAATTATAGTTGATTTTAGGGGGTGGACTTTCAGAACATGGGGGAAGTTCTCAAGGGGCATTTGTGGGAGATAAAACCAGGTTTGGACGTGGAAGATCATAAAGCGGGGACTACTGGAGGCCACCAGGACCTGTGCAAGAGTGAAGTGCAAGGGCGATAGGTCTCGTAAACCATGCTGGTGGACCAAGGAGGTCCAGGAGGCGGTAAGGGAGTAGGCTGCCTACAGTAGGTACAAAAAAATGAGAGAGGGATAGAGAGAACTATTGCCTTGCAACCAGGAAAATCACCAGAGTGGTGAGGGGGGCAAAAGCCTAGAAAGAGCAGAGGCTGGCGCAGGGGATGCAGGGTGGGGAAAAGGTTTTTTTTTTTTAGGTATATTGGTGAGTGGAGGAAGGTCGAGGGCCAGCTCATTAGGTTGAGGACAGTTGGGGGTGGGTGGAAGTGGCTGGAGTGCAGGCGGAGGTACTGAATGACTGCTTTGCCTCAGTGTTCACTAGGGATGAGGCTGGGGAACTTCCAAAAAAGGGGTTGAAGGACACAGAAGGTTCAGCAGATCTGACTATTGCGGTACCTGCTGAAGAACAAGCCGCTGGGGGAGGTAGGCCAGGGGTGAGATATCAGGCTGGTTCTGCTGAATGGAGGGGGGAGAACAGATGCTGATATTCCTATCAGTCGAGTGTGGGAAGCCCTCCAGTCCCTAAAAAAGGATAAATCTCCAGGGCCTGATGCTATTCATCCCAGAGTACTGTGGGAGTTGGCAGATGTTTTGGCTGCGCCATTGGTGGATCTCTTTAACTTGTCGCTCCAGACAGGGAGGGTGCCAAGGGATTTGAAGTAAGTGCATGTTGTGCCCATCCATAAAGGGGGATCAAGAGAAGAGCCAGGAAACTATAGACCTGTCAGTTTGACATCGGTGGTGGGGAAGGTAATGGAGAGCATACTTAAGGAAACGCTGGGAGGTTTCTTGGAGGAGATGGGTTACCTGGATGATCAGCAGACAGAGTTTGTGCCAGATAGACTGTGTCAAACAAACCTTGTAGAGTTCTATGAGTGGGTGACATCAGCACTCAACAGGGGTGGACCAGAGGATGTACTGTTCCTGGACTTCAGCAAGGCATTTGATTCGGTCCCTCACATTGGCCTAAAGGAGAAGCTGGGGAGGATGGGGGTAGGCCCATTGATGGTTAGGTGGATTGGAAATTGGCTTTCAGGTTGCACTCAGCAGGTAGTGGTCGGAGAGGAGGTCTCATCTCCTAGGGAGGTCATAAGTGGGACCCCACAGGGATCAGTCCTGGGGCCACTCCTGTTTGATGCCTACATCTCTGATATTAGGGAAGGTATCGGGTGTGAAATAAGTCTTTTTGCGGACGACTCTAAGCTGGGGGCAGTGGTGGAGGGGGAGGAGGGGAGATTGGCCCTGCAAGAGGACCCGGATACTCTAGATAGGTGGTCCTGCACCTGGAAATTGAAATTTAACTCCTCCAAGTGCAAGGTGCTACACCTAGGGCAGGAAAACCGCAACTATGTGTACACCCTGGGGAGGGATGAGTTGCAGGCCATGGCAGGAGAAAGAGACCTAGGAGTCTTGGTGGATGGTAACATTAATAATTCAGAGCAGTGCAGGAGGGCTGCGGTCAGGGCACATAGGATACTGGGATGCATCGCTAGGGGGATTACCTCAAGGAACAGGGAGGTGATTTTGCTACTGTACAACAGCCTGGTTAGACCACATCTTGAGTATTGTGTGCAGTTCTAGAGGCCACACCTAAGGAGGGACAACCAACTCCTGGAGAGGGCTCAGAGGAGAGCAACCAGAATGATCCAGGGCCTGGGGGATATGACATATGAGGAACGACTAGGGGAGCTCAACCTGTTCTCGCTGGAGGAGAGGATGGACCGGGGGGACATGATTGAGGTGTTCAAGTGCCTCGGGGGAGTAAATAAGGTAAGCCGAGATAGGATCTTTCGACTGAAGGAGTGTGGAATCACCAGAGGACACAGTTGGAAGATTGAGGGTGGTAGGATTGGGGGGGGAAGGAGGAGGAGGTACTTCACCGTGAGAGTGGTGGAGCATGGAATGCGCTGCCCAGGGAGCTGGTACAGGCAGCTCGGTGGAAGGATTAAAGAGAGGGTGGGACAGGTATAGGCAAGGGGTGAAGCAGAGGCTGATTTGCCGGGGGGGGCAGGACTGGGGGGTGGAGTAACAGTGGAAGGAGACAGATAGAGGGCTGCAGTACTCAATCAGGGTGCTGAAGCACAAACAGACTTGATAGAACAGGCCTACTCTTCTGGCGTCTAGTATGTTAGCCTAGACCTTCAGGCCAGAATGGATGCTATGGATACTATGTTTGGGTCCTCCATCCTAAAGTCTCTCTTCAAGTTAAGCTGAATCCCCTCTTGCCTGGGTACAGCTAGTAGTCTGCACACTTGTGGCTACATAAAAGGAATCCAGGTATTGGTACAGCACAAAGTCACTTACCCATAACTATTATTTTGCTACTGGTATTCCTCCTACAGTCACTCTAACCCACCAAACCTCTCCTGGCTATTATTACATATTGGTTACCTGTGGGCACGGCCTCAATTTCCTATAATTCATGTAAGATGATCTGTGGTGTGGTGGGGTGAGGATATAATATACAGAGGAGGAACTCTAGTTCTAACCAATTCTCTTTCTAAGGACTTATCAGTATACTGCATAAGTGTGACTTTAAAAGGAATACCAGTAATAAAACTTCAAACACACTTTTAGGCTGGTGTTTTCCCGGGGGGGGCAGGGAGAATAAAGAATACAGCCTCTGAGCCCCAAACAAGTACAGTAGAGATTAAGAAGGCTACATGCTCAAATTTTCAATTACATTAAAAAGAGGGTAATGCAAGGTTTGTGTACCTTTTAAGTGGTCATGCAAAAAAAATAGCAGGTCCTGAACTTAGGATCAATGGAATTTTGTATCCCTGCTTTTTGACATGGAAATTACATTGACCCACAAATACACACTAAAGTTGGAGCATGTGAATCGAACTTCACATCTGACCTTGAACCTCAGATCTTATGGCATCACCTGAAATATTCAAAAATAGAGCTGCTCTAGAAGAGGTAAACCTTATTATTTTCACAAGGCTTTAGCCATGATGCAGAGAAAGTTGGTGTGCACAACAGGATGCTGCAAAAAATAGTTTTGTTTACTAAACTAAAAACACACAAACTAGCAAAGTGAGAGTCTCTAGTATTACTGGAGACTAGACATCCAGATATTGTATAATTTGTGCTAAAATAGGTAAACTGTTAACAAACACAAAAGACCTACAGTACCTT
The DNA here is from genome assembly GCA_016271365.2 of Neoceratodus forsteri. Taxonomy (NCBI): domain Eukaryota; kingdom Metazoa; phylum Chordata; order Ceratodontiformes; family Ceratodontidae; genus Neoceratodus; species Neoceratodus forsteri. The sequence goes on along the minus strand of CM028131.1, from coordinate 1,392,754,582 downwards.
TGTGTAGCATCCTATTGTGGGTACCTTTGTTTTTTTTTCTGTTCAGTTGTATCTAGCCTCTGCTACGTCCCAGGAGCTACAAAGCAGCTGCACTTTTCTGTGTTTTTGAAGTCAAACTTGGTACCTTTTCTGGTCTTTCAAGATTTTGCGAACCCCCATGTAGTTTGTGAATTGTTGGTTCAACAGTGAACCCGTTTCGATTTCTCTCATGACCAGGTCAGGCTTGCATGGAACATTGCAAATGAAATATTATTCAGGTTTATTTAATTTGTTTTTGTTAACCAGCTAAACTAGATTGGCTATTTTCCGGCATGCTTTATAACTTTGTAGACCTAGAATGAAAATTTATATTACCAAATAATGTCTCTCACATTTTTATCAGTATCTTTCTTTTCCACCAACAGATGATGCCTGAAATCCGAGTTGCTTTGTTTGGAGTCAACTCAAACAGAAGGTTTATGGACTAGATTTGCCATAGCTCAGTTTCAAATCACATGGAACATAGTTTTCATAACATAAATAACCTAAAAAAGAGTTAAAATGTCTTGTATTTAAATATTTCAATGTACTGTACCTTCTCAGTTGTGTTGTGAAATATTTTGTTTGTGTGCTATAGTAGATAAATCTCATAGTTTGTGTTCTAGGCTAGTACAGTACCTGGTTTAGTAGAAGTCCAGGATCTGCGGTCCTTGACCACACAGAAGGTATGTCGACTGGAAAAGGCCGATGGTCCATCCAGTCTGTCTAGTTTTACCCTACTCTACCCTATGACCTATTATCGAGATGGGGTTTGCACCCTCATCTCCCCCTTCTTGCTCTCTGCATTACTGATACCCCCTGAGAAACTGTTGAGCTCTTTACCGTGCCCAGACCATGCTTGAACCCATTAATGTTTTGTTTTTTTGTGCCCACCACCTCTTCTGGTAAGCTGTTGACCAAACAGAACTAATATGCCATTCCCAGGGCATCTATGCAACAGTTTATAAGGCACGTGTTTTCTTACTGTGATGGACTGATGCACATTCAGTGAAGCATCATACAATTTTCTCATATTAGCCCTAAATTGGAGGGGGGGGGGTAATAGAGTTCTAGAACATTTGATGCTGTATTGTGACATAGTCCCTCTGCAGGTTGATCAGCAGCTTCAAGTACTGCATGGGGCAGATGCAGCTTCAGCATCTCTGATTAGAGAATAAAGCTTCAAAGGATATTTACTGTGCAGCATTCATAATGTTCCATGCCTTTTAAACATGACCAAGAACATAGTGAATTGGCAGGTAGTTCTATGTTGGGAGCACTGCACAGAGGAAGGCATAGCAACACTTAGCCAGTCATGGAGGCAATTCAAAGCATGCTATAGAATATGTGATCTAAGGATGTCGGTGTGCAGTTTTCTGGATATCACAAGAGTTGAAGAAGAACCATGTTGTAATCAGTATTCAGGAATTATGACTCTTGTGCACAGATCAGCTTCTCAGAGTTCCAAGTTTGGGGGAAAGGGAGAGGAGAGCTGGTGTAGGGAACCTGAAATAGATGGTATACCATGGGGCATGGTTATCACAGTTTGTAACACGGCATACCAGAGAGCAGTGAAATGGAGCAGCCGTATTGGCAGAAGTGGCACAGGTGACATAAACCGAGCGGGTATTAACCCACAGTTAACGCCCGCTCGGTTAGTACCACCTGTCGCCACCGCGGCAGTAGAGGGGAGCCGCCCGCTCCATCACCACCCCCTGAGGCCACCTGCGGTGCTCGAGAGCCGCAGCCCCCCGCTGACTCATTACTGAAAGTGTTCCATGTTAATTAGTAAAGCTGCGGCATACCTGAAGAAAAATGGAGCGCAGGCAGTGTACAGGTGGAGGACAATGAACCCAGGCAGTGTAGAACTGGAGAACAATGGGGTTGCTGTTTCTAGTAGGGGGCGGTCACAGCCAGGCCCTCTTCATGCAGCAAAACCCTTGCCACTCTCCAAACTGTCTCTGTCTCCCCGTAGGGTCTTCGGCACCGAGGGACACACACCGGTAACATAGGCTCGTCGCCGCATAGCGAGCCTATGTTACAAGCGCATTAGTCGCCTCCAGCGTCGGGCTCTGCCAGTGATTAATGCCCGTTGGGCAGTTGGAACCCTCGGGCACCAACCCCCCCCCAGCAGGCATTAATCCACCGGCAGAGCCCTCTCTGTCGGCGATTAATGCTTACGTGTATGAGAAATTTAACATATTATCAGTACAGTTACTTTCAGTACACAGTATACCCTGACATCCCGGTTTGTCATGGCTTGGTTTCAGATGTACCATCCCGAGTGAGAGACTATTAGTTCTTAAAGTGTTAGCTTAGCACACTACTGATTTTGTTACTGGTGGTAATAAGAGAGAGAGGAAAGCAGAATAGTGTTTTAGCTGACATGGTCCATGCAGTATTCACCACTGCAAAGAATCGACACATGGCACATTCTTCTAGTTAGTTACACAACTTAATAACACAAGTTTACAATGTGAAAATAAGGAAAATGTTTGCATAGAAGAGACTTGTTCTGCTATCTGTGCATCAAGAAGTCATAGCACAGACACACTCGGCAAACACTGCAGCATATAATATGACTTCATTGGCTGTAGTGCTCTCAAGTGATTGAAAACCTGTATAACTAACTCCTGTAATACAACTAATGATGCACCATCAAATACCAGATCATATCTGTTACTGTAAAGTGTTTACTATTTAGGCTGCAGGTCAGTTAAGGCCCTGGACACACTGGGGAACTTAAAACTGTTTAAGTGCCTTAAAATGTTTTAAATCCCCCTAGCACTGTTTTCAGCCAGACTACAAGCCCCTTAAAACATTTTAACAAGTGTTTTTAAACACTGCTAGATACCTAGTCTTAAAACCATTTTTCAAAATGTTTTAGAGCTAGCATGGTTTTACTCACTGGCCTGGACAGGAGTAAAAATGTTTTAAGCTGTATTGGTTTAACTAGAACAGTTCTAACTACAGTGTGTACAAGCAAGCAGAGTTCTGTGTGTTGGACTTAACACAAAATAGTTACAAGGAGAACAGGTTTAACACTAGCAGTGTGGCCACACTAAACCATTATCAAATATGGTAAGTGAATAGTGTGGATGCACTGAAATGGTTTAGCTAAACTGGTTTTAAAAATGTTTTTTGAAAACAGTTCTGTAGTGTGTCCAGGGCCTAACAGTGGTCCTTACAAGCTTTCAGAGAAACCCTAGCAAAGGCTAGCACCACAAAAGCCTATGGGAAGCAGTATTCACATTTTTGTAACAGAGTTGCACTAGTTGTGCTGCAGTACTAAATTGTATTTCAAAATACAGAATCTCCAGACATTTTGGTTATGAAGTTGGGACCATTTTTGTATTTTACTATTTTTTGTTTAAAAGACCATTGGTTCCAGTCATATAGTCCTTGTATCTGTTTGCCTGTTTCCCTTCTAAATTGTAGTTTGAAAGCATATATGTTATAGAGCCCTTGATGTCACTGGGGACAACTGTGGGAAAACAGGATTCTGAGACACATTTCGGCTTATGTTTCATTCATTTTCTGTATGGAGCGCGTTGTTTTTCTTTGTAACTATGCACATTAAAATGTAAGCAGGATCATTGTCCCCTAGTCTAGTCTATCTGTGCGGGCTAGTTGTCTATCTAACATCACATTCCTTTGCTTGTGACATAATAATTTCCACAGCAGCAGACTGGCATGTCACAAGTCGAGGATTGTGTTGTTAGTTGAAGATAAGCATCCACAGTAGATGAAGGTATAGGGGACAGTGATCTTCTCTCCTTGTTGAATGTCTAAGGTTTAAAAGGGAGGTTAAAAACAGCAGTTATGCTGGCTGAAAAAATCAGCATCAGGAGTTGCACTTCCCATAATTATGACAGCTGCTTCAAGTGATTAATTGCATTATTACTTTAAAAAAACACATTCTAGAACCATTTGTTTTAACAAACTCTAAATCACCGTGGACTTGAAGAAAATCAGAACACTTCTTGATCCCTAGTCCTGCCCTGCTAATGCTACACCAGTAGTAATGGATGTAATTTCTGGGTCATTTGTTGCGACTAATGTAGTGCCAACAAGGGGGACGTAGGTATCGGGAGGAGTTTGATTTTCTTCAGAGCCATAGTAATTCAGAATTTATTAAATAAAATTGTTCTGCAACATTTTTTTATTTATGATTCAGAGTAAGCAATTAGCATCATTTACGTAAGTGTAGCTCTTGATGCCTATTTTCCCCCGTTAACATGTACTGCTGCTTTAAAATTAGTAAGTATATAAAATATTAATAGTAAATATCTCAATTCTGTTTTTGCAAAGTTTTCATTTGGCATTATGTTCTGTAACAGTATAATACAGGACGCTGTTCATCTTCAGTATTGCAGTTCATTGATGCAAGTCCATTTCCTCTACTTCAGAAGTGGTGTTTAACCGGAGATCATGGGGCCCGCTCCGCAGGGGAGCAGACAAAATAGTGGTTTCAAAAAAAAAAAAGTGGTGTTTAGCCTATTTCTCGTACTGTAAGTGTATATGTGATCTACAAATAAAGATGCAGTGCCATCCTAAAACACTCCATGGTTTTGCAAGTTCTTGTTTATGTATTAAAGAGCATCTCTGTATTAAAATAAAAAAGCTGCAACCCATTGGATTTATTTAGTTTTTGATACCATTAAAGTAGGCATATATATGCCTATTTTCAGGCACGACCTAGAAGAGTTACAGACTAAAACAGTAAGAGAAAAGTATGTTAACGGTCATATAAATTTGAGAGCAACATCATGTCATGGTTTTGATTAAAACAGATGACAAAAATAGTCACAATTATGCTTGTGTTTCCTAATTTTTTTACTTTCTCATTTTGTTGGCCTACCAAATAGTTCAGATAATGTAGTACATATTTCACTGAAAATACCAGAAAACACCATACTGTCCCCAGCTGGCCTCACAGTTGCAGTTTGTGGCATCAGTCTGTCATGGTGAGTACTATGATGTCACAAATAAATACCCTCGGAGGTAATTTTGGGACAGACCAGTGCTTTTTATAGAGACATGTGGGATGGACTACCAGACTTTGTTACAAATGCTGAAAAAGAAATCTAAAACAAAAGGCATTCTCTAGTAAAAATTTGTAATAGCTAGGTCTTCTGGTGACGTCATCTCAGATACAGCAGTGCTAGATCAAAGCTCAGTCGACATCTCCACAGAACCTATAAAAATTCTCCAACAAATAGTTGAACCATATTCAAACTGACATCTTTCACCAGCTGTGATGTCCCAGAGGCAAAAAACAAAAGAATTGCTTGGATCGACTTCGCTAGTACAGAGAACTGTGCACTCAAGATTAGGCAGTAGTCCTTCGATGGTGACCAGCAAATCAGCCAGAGAACACAGAACAAGAAGAAAACTTTACACTTCTCTCCAATTCTCTGGTTCTAGAGGTGAGAAATGTTGAATCCTTGCTGCAGAAGCTTGAAGAGTGCTTGTCCACCACATAGCAGGATATACAAGAGGTAAGAGAGAATGTCTGATCTCGAGCAGGGCCTCAAAGAAACTGCCACCCAAATAGAAACCCACAGTGTGACACACTTTTATCTGTGCCATTGGGAGCGGGAATTGCCAAGAAGCAGGATAATGTAGAGTCCCATTCCGATAGAATAACCTACTCATCTATGGATTACCAGAGGGAGCAGAGTCTGGAGAAATGGAGGAATATATCGGCTCCATCTTAAAAGAACTATTAGGACCGGCTCCTGCCCAATCTCTCCTTGGGCATTGAACAAGCCCATCAGGCTTTAGCCCCGAGACCAGAAGACAAAGTAACTAGACCTCGATCTGTAGTACTTCACTGCATAGACTATCGAATAAAGATGATTATGCTTAAAGGGACACTGTCAACCCTTTTAGTATCATATTATTTTTTAATTAAAAACCCACATTTTGTGATTGGTTGCCTTCTCTAAAATTCATTAATGCTGCTGGTTGTTTTATCTGCCTCCTTACTTAGTAGAACTGAATTGCGTACTAATGTATAGTTATACCCAGTCTTGTTTTGTTTCAAATCCTTGATCTACTTCTGTATACTTCCTGAACATTAGAATCACCCCCAAGCAGTGCAGCCACTCATGTTGCAGTAGTCTCCTCTCCTCCCAATGCATAATTAGTGGCCAGACTGTGTTCAGAGTGTTCCCAAGTCCGGCAAAGATGCAGTGGGAATTGATTAAGGAATGTAAACAAACATGTTTTTGTGTGGTAACACCAGTAAGACGGACAGCCTATTTTTCACTTTTTAAACTAAAAAAATCATCAGAATCAAACTACCAACTACATAAGCAGTCTTTACAGAATGTGAACAATCATAATGTGTTTTTTAAACTAAGGACTCTTTGAGGTCTAAGGGGAATGACAGTGTCCCTTTAAGAAGGCTTGGGACAAGAGAGAAGTAGTCTTTGGAGACACCCGTCTCTGCTTACGGTGGTAGTTATATAAAAGTTGATTGTGGCAACTGCAGAAAAAATACTGCAGGTTTACCGCTACCTTGGGGAAAAAAACGGCATGTTATTCAGTGCACTTTTTACTGTAATAATTACCACAGTAGGTCATGATTCACCCCACGTGTTATGGACAGACCAAACAAAATACTAAGTGTGGTAAAGCAATTAAAATCAAAAGGTACCAAAGCACAGCTTATTGCCCCTGCCCAAATATGCATTTCTACCAAAGCAGAGCAGAAATTCTTCTGGAGACTAGAAGAGGCGGAACCTTGCCTGGAGCAGTTGTGAATGCCAATCCCCTCTCCCCCGCCCCCCCAATAACAAACTTTGAGAGAGATGCAACTCTACACATGCTCAGTGGTTCCTTCAAGCACCAATATCTGTAAGAGGTAAGCAGGGACACTAAATGATGCCTAGAATCAGGCATTCTGTAGTGACCGCTGGGAAGCCAAGCAACAACAGCTGGGGGGGCTCATCCACTGAGTGACCTAACTTTGAGATACAGTGAACACTTACCTGGAACCTCTCAGGCTCTGCACACCTGATGTGGGGTAAGTGACATTTGAGATGGCAACTCGTAGTCCCCATTCTCTTCTTATTTTAGGTACCAAAACAAAACGAGATTAGTTATTTGCTGGACTGAGTGGTAGGTTTTTCTCACAGATCCTAAATTCATCTTTGCAAATGTAGGAAATGTAATTTTATTGTTTATGTATATAATCATTGTAGTAGACCCAGTGCAGTTTAGGCAAGAGGAGGAAATGGTTCATACATATATATATATATATTTGTGATACATAACCGGTTTTGTTTTCGGAAGGGGCCACAGGTGCTGATCATACCTCTCAACCTCTTGCCTCATAAATCAGGGACAAGGCTCAAAAAAATCAGGGACAAAGACCCAAAATCAGGGACACATGTTAAAAATTGGTACTATTCACTTAGCTGATACAATAAGGGGATTTGTGTTGAGATGCATTTTCTGAAAGAAAAACAAGTCTGTAACTTTAATGTTTGACAATATTTTGTGATTTTAATCCACACTGTTGTGTCACAAAAACACAAATTGTACGAGGGACAGAGGAAAATTTTGAGGCCAAATCAGGGACGTCCCTGATGAAAATCAGGGACAGTTGAGAGGTATGGTGCTGAGTGGGCTGGCTCTTCCAGGAATCACTCTTCAGCATTGGTTCCCTCTAGTGACTCTGAGCCAGAGATGATAGGACCCAGCAGGAGCCAGAACTTTTCAGAGGGCTGGTGCTGAGGTGAACAGTGCACATGCACAACGCTGCGAGTCAGCACACACAGCCGCCTGTTTACATCAGTGCCAGTCCCCAGATGCCTCATCTCCCCCCCCCCCCAAAAGTGTGCTTCAGGTTTTGTCACTTGCTCGCTAGGAGTCAGAACTTCAAGTCTATATGACAACAACATTCATTGTCTCAGTTTTAGTGTTTAAAGTTAGACTTTATTATTTTTCTGTCAGTTTAGTGTATTTTGTCACAAATTATCTTAGTTTCTTCTCAGCCCTGCTGAGCCATCAACAGTCAACCATGGATGGCGATAGGAAGCCTGATGAGGCAGGCTGCTCCAGCATCGGGGCCATGTCCAGTCCACTTTCACCTTCAGAGAAGGATTATGACTACAGGCAATCCAGTGCCCAATAGGAAGGACAGTTATCTCAAAAGCATAGAAAGAAGGGGTCCTGATCCCACACATGCTCTGTCAGGGTTCTGGCATTGCTCAGCCTTGACTTCTTCCTCTGCCTATCAGTAAGGGAAGAACCGACACTGGTCAAGGTCACCCTCTGTGTGGCTTGCCCCAGGATAGCCGACTTCTTTGAGTCAGAGGCCCCCACCCTCACCTTCAGTGTCACCAAAGGCCTGTGGTTCTGAGAGATCGGTGTCTCAGGCCTGGACCTCCTCTTTATCTGTAAGTGGGAGACTCCAGTGAAAGTTCCACCTCTGAGCAGCTGTTATGGAGCAGTGGGTGCAGCATCTGGCCTGGGTAGCAATGCCACTGGAGCTGGTCCCTGACCATTCAAGGCTGGTGGTACCAGTACCACAGGATGTGCCGTTGGGACAGTTAGTGTGTTCACGTACAGCAACAGCCTCATATTCCTTGCTAGGGCAGCACTGCCAGTGTCTTTCCACTGGCCACCTCCCTATCCAGCATAGGGATGGGACCAGCCACGGTGCCGGTCACATCAATGCTAGCTGATTTGTCAATGCGGGTTCCAGTACCAGATTTGGTGCCAAGTTCAGGCCCTTTGGGCCATGCCTGGTGCCAGATCTGGTACCGCCTCTAGCATTGGTCCCTCATCCTCCAGGGCCCAATATATCCTGTGTTGCTGCAGCCATGTGCTGGATTGTTGGGCCTGCAGCCCTAACCCTTCTTTTATTCCCCTTCTGAGGAGGCTATAGGGAGGACGAGTCCAACGCAGACCTCATTATTTTTGAAGGAAGTGAAGATTACTCTTTCTATAGTCTAGATACCTCAGATTCAGCTTCTGTGTCTGTGCCTCAGCAGGCTCTCTCCTTTCAGACTCTGCTCAGAAATATGTATTCAGTATTGAATTTGGAGCCAGCAGCAGTGACCAAGGTAAGTGCCTCTGGTTGGCATTCCTACATGTGTCTAATGCGTTGGTCAGTTTATATTTTTTTCAAGGATGTCTTTCATCAAGCCACACCTACCGAACTTATAGCTGCCAGTTGCTAGGACCACACGGAAACTTTTGCAAGCAGTCCATCAGGGGCCACCCATAATGATGTCAGATGTCAGCTGCTACAAAAACATGGGGTAGCCACTTTCCTCCTCAATTCTTTTCCCATCGTTGACCATACTCATTGGACCGCTTACAGAAATGCTACTGTGATTGCCACTGCTTTACGTTTTTTTTTTCTTTCCTTAGCAATCACTTTAATAAGTGATTTTCAACAGCGTGTATGTCGTCGAAGGAACCATTGAAGCTGCTCCGATATTGTGAATGCGTTGAGAAGATTTACACTGATTCTCCCGATGTCTGTTGCCCTGGTCCCAACCACAATATGCAAGCCTGCCCAATTTGTAAGGGTTTTAATACTGCCACTTGGCGACATCAAAAAGGGGCCTTGGAGAAGCACCTTTTAGAATAGAAGATAGCCCACATGGAGAAGGAGCTCCAGCAAAAGAGTTCTGCCACATCACCAGCCCACTTCTCTGGGTCCAGGTCATCCAAATCTCAGGAGAAATCATAGAGGAGCCATAAGCACAAGCACTGGGAGAAGGAGAAAACTGCTTTGGCAGTTACGCCGCTCACACACACCTGACTATCAATCTAACCTCCAGATTGGGGCATGGCACGGGTGCTGCTAGGCCTAGTACGACTGGTATGTTAATGTCGGGGGGGGGGGAGGCTTTGCCTCCTCTGTCTTCCTCAACCAGTGTATCTGTCAACCACATAGGCACCAACATCCAGGCGGTGCTGTCATTCACTGACATGCTTCGATGCCTATTGCCTTCTGTACCAGGAGGCCCATCAACAGGGTCTGTAACTCAAACCCCTGCAACAACGCATTGTAGGACTGTGCCTCTGCTGCCTCCTTGAGAGCCGATCAGCTCGCCAGCATGCTCCCACCTATCAGTCGACCAGGCCGGCGATGCCTTCAAATATATCCAATATAATCCTGATCTCATGATGCAGGATGAAGAGGAACCTGAGGACTGTGGAAAGTCCATGTGAAAGAAGCACTAGATCTTGCATCGAGAGGGCTCTTGTAGTAGGTAATAACCATTAGGACTGAGCCACCAGGCACTAGGACCACATGGAAAACTTCAGCTAGTGGTATATAGCGGGGGACCGCCCCCAGTGTCACATGACCAGCGTTGGCCAGAAACCATATAAAGGGCAGTCCCCATGCCTGCCTTCCAGTTCTTTCCTGCCATTGACCTATGCACACTGAACCTCGCGGAACGCTGCTACAGTTTGACTGCCATTTTTAATAAGTATATCTTTCAGATTTCTTAGTTTTTTTCTCAAAAATAGTAGAATTTGACATCTGATTGCAACTCTTCAACTCCTTCCGAATTGCACCACAATAAGTGCACCTGTGGCAAGCAGATCCCAGAGAAGGACACCCACACTTCTTGCCCCTTGTCCTTGGGCCCAGACCACGATACCGAGGCCTGTGCGGCCTGCCAAAAAGTTAACTAGGCCACACGGAAACGCAGGCAGCAGGCCCTGGAAGCCCACCTTTTAAAACAAAATTCACTTCCATGGAAAAAGAGCTCCAGCAGCTGCAAAGTGCTTTCACATCTCTGGGAGGTTCTTCTGACTCCTACAAGCAGAATAAGAAGAAGGACAAGGAGACACACTGGGACCGGGATCGGTCTCCTTCCATTTGCAACTCCCTCCAGAAAGGGAAGTGCCCCTCTGGCTAAGTCTGTTCCCGCTGTGGAGCAGGCTGAGGCCCCTGCCTGAGCTGGTTTCGGTTCAGGTGGGCACCTCCAGGGATTCAGAGGCTCCTTCCACCCTTAGGCACCTCAAAACTCCTGGGTCTAAGTCGAGTGGCTCTGCTGGTAAGTCGGGCACTGGGTCACCTAATGAACGCACAGCCCTGGCTGATAAGTCAGGTGTCTGTCATTCTGACGAATGCCCAGCCATAGCGATCCTGTCTGACCCCAACAACAGGTCTGATGCTGGTCTTCCAGACCAGCGCCCACTGCTGCTTATGCTGCAGCCTTCTCAGGAGGAATCCTCTCCCAGGACTGTCTTACACCACCTCTGGTGGTACCTCTGGACTCCACCATCCCTTCAGATGAGGAGGAGCATCTGCCCGCTGGTCCCTCTAACATGCCGGTGCCGGACCTCCCTTCACGGACTCCGGTGCCCATGCCTGTGGACCCTCCATCTGCGCCTTCTGCTCCACCCCCCAGACTCCAGTGGGTTCCTCCAGCCCTTCGGAACCGATGCAAAGCCTATCTCCAGCAGGCCCACAGACTGACCTGACCCTACCAGAGACCTCTAATATTCCTTCTGGGCCACCGCCAGGTCCTTCAGCACTGCCATCAGGGCCTATACCAGGTTACCTGATGCCAGGTTATCCAGCGCACAATACCCTACCCTGGGGTGTTCGACACCAGGGTACCCAACACTGAGCTATCCAACGCTGGGCTACCTGATGCAGCAGTACTCAGCGCCGGGCTATCCGACGCCAGGCTATATGTTGCTGTACCAGCTGCCTCCACCTCTGCCTCCTCCACAGCCACAGGTGAATTTTGAGGCCTTTTTTGACTCTTGGTGGGCTAAAACAAAGTCTCAGCTGGTAACTGAGCTGGACCAATGTCAGTCAGTGGCAGCCTCCATGCCGGTCCGCCCGACTCTCACTCCATGGTCTCCGTCGCCAGTGGAGACATCCCCTGTGTTGGGTCACACATTGGGTGCCTCCTCGGTGGAGGGCCGCAGCAGTGGGTTGTCTGAACCTCACAAGGAGGTTCCCCTTCCCAGGCCTTTGTCCCCAGATGAGAGTCCTTCGTTGGACTCTGTCTGATTCTTCCTCTGCCTCTGGGTACGAGACTCCTTCTCCAGAGGTTCCCAAGCCTAAGGTGACTCCCAAGTCTCCCCCAGAGGACCCTTCTTTTACCGAAATCTTCAAGAAGATCCAAGATGCTAATGGCTGGAAGGCTGAGGACCAGGATCCTTAGCGTAAGAGACTGGCGGAGCACCTCGACCTCCCTGAGCTGTCTCCCTTCTCATTCCTCCCTGGATTGGGCCTCACGAAGACTTCACCACCACTGTCTGGCAGCAGCCGTCATCAGTCCCTGCCATTTCTAAAAAGGCAGACAGGCTATACCGTGCCCCAGAGGGCAAGGACCACGCCAGTACCCACCCCAAAGCTGATTCAGTGGCCATCAACACAGCGCATGACCACACCACTAAGCCCAAACATACGAGTACCTCATCTCCAGATAAGGAGTCGAGGCAGCTGGACCAGTTCAAATGCAAGTTCTGCTTGTCCTCTACTCTGGCTATGTGGGCTCTGAATTATCTGAGCCATATGATTCTTTATCAAAAGACTATGCTAGGGCAGCTCAAATCTAAATTTGAGGCCTTGCCTGCTTCTGAAGCCAGAACTAACATCGAACAGACAGAACAGCAGAGATTCTCACCCCTGGAATACTCCAATATTCCTAACTCTTCTGCAGTATACCTTTAAGATCAGATCCGACCAGAGATAGAATGCTATGCAAATGATGGAATCATTGACATGGCCCACTTTTCAAATGCTGCCACCTATCAACTGCCTACATTCTAATCCTCAGACTTCTCTCTCTCTCTGCCTGTCAAGACCAGACACCTGGAGATCTCATCTTCATCATCTAGTCTAAAAAGCCATTATTATTAACAAATACTTAAGAATTTTACATTTTTTTTCATTTGCTGCCTCTTATCAGTATTATTTTAATAACCGTTAGTTTATTTAGTTAGTTTTGTATTGTTCTCTTGGTTCGGAATAACTGTTGAGGAACTGAGGTACTTTTAGTTAGTTTCAGGGTTTTTTCCCCGTTTATTTAATAGTTTCTGTAATGTTTGTGTGTTTAAATCTTTATTTTTTCTAACCGATAAGTTCGGTTCCGAACTGCTAATCCCAGTTCTATTCTTGTCGGTTCCCTGTTCCGCTCCTGAACCGACCGTAACCAATACATTTGTGTTTTTTTTTAATTTTTTTATTTTAAAACTTGTAGTGCTTTGCGATTGCGTTTTTTCTCCATTATGTCAGAAAAACCTAAAAAGAGAACCAGGTTTTAAAAATTGTTCTGTGTGTGGTGAGGTCTTTGCCAAGGCAGATAAGCACTCTGTTTGTGTTTTCTGCCTGGGTTTTGACCATCTAAAGACTGATTGTGTCATTTGCAAATCTTTTCCAGACAAAACATTGGAAAAACGTCTGGACAGATTGAATTAGAGATTCAAGGGTCCCTCTGGCTCTGACCAGCCGAAACCCTTAGGGTCTGTGGGTGACACCACAATTTCTACTATTTCTACCCCTGATACGGGTAAAGAGAGACCCTCTGAACCAGCTAGCTCTCCAGTTCCAGTTAAAAAACTAAAGAAGACATAGTGCACTGAGCCCCCTGTAGAAAAGGGGACTTCTGTGATGCCTGCCACTGTACCTTCTGAGATTGCACAAACAATAAAAATAATGCAAACCCTGTAGGGTTTGCTGTCTGTGGTCTCACAGTCTTCAGTCCAGACTTCTGCACCTTCCAACCCACATTTTTTTCCTGAGCAGCGTGGTGAGGAGGAAGAAGAAGGGAGGTATCTCCTGAACAGGAGTTTGGCTACCCTCCCTGGACCACAGAAGATTATTCTTTCCATTTTTCCTTCATCACGAAAATTGATGATGCCTTGGACATCCCTACCACTGAAGCTGTAGAGGATGAGAAGGAGGCTGAATATCTGAAAATGATGGGGCTGACTCCTACTAAAAAACTGTCGCTCCCCATCAACAAGTTCTTTAAAAGAGATATTTTAAAACTCCTCCAAGCTCCTGGGTCTGCCCCTCCTTTGGACAAAATGTTGGATAAAAATTATCTGCTTGACAGAACAGGGGCTGAATTCTTATTTTCACACCCTGACCACCAGGGGGTGGTGCAAGCTGCAGCTTGTCACAAGGCTAAAGTCCCTCTGGCTTCCCACCCTCCAGAGAAGGACTCCTGGAAAATTGAAAGTATGGCCAAGAAAGGTTACCTGTCAGCCTCTCTGGCCATTAGGCAAGCTAATTATCAGGCCTATGCAGCCCAGTACCAGAAGGCTCTCTGGCAGTCTGTCCTGGACATGGCTGAGAAAGCATCTTCTCCTCTTTTGGCAGACCTAGCTAAAACTACTAGGTTTGATCTGGAAGCTGCCAAATACCAGTGCCAGATGGCAGCAGACAGTAATGAGACTGCTGCAAGGTGGATGGCAAATACCGTCACACAGAGAAGGTTTGCTTGGTTGAGAGCCACAAACCTCACACAGGATACCCAGAATAAGACCCTGGATTTTCCTTTGGAGGGCAATTCCCTATTTGGCAGCCATACAGAGGCCTACATGAAGAAGGTGGATGAGTATAAAGCCACCTTCCATAGCAATTTTGCAAAGGAAAGACCCATCACCTCCTCTAGACCCTTCAGTAGGGGAGGCAGGGGCAGACAATTTCATTCCAGGCCTTTTTACCAGGCCATGGCACTTCCTCAGGCACCCCAATACCCACAGCAAGGGTATTTCAGGGGTAAGGGTAGAAAAGGTGCCAGGCGTGGTGCCCAGTCTCAGCCCCAGTCCAAGCAGGACTCCTGACTTCATCGATCAGGCTGCCTCTCCTTTACCAGTAGGGGGCAGGCTGACCCATTTTTTCCAGAATTGGAAAAACATCACCACAGACAAGTGGGTTCTGGAGATAGTGGGTCAGGGCCTGTCTCTAAGTTTCAAGTCCCCCCCCCCCATTCAAAATATCAGAGTTTTCAAACCAGCTTCCCTCCTGGAAAGCAAAAGGCTAGAAAAAGAGGTGAAACACCATTCACTAAAAACAGTGGAACCAATGCCTCTGCATCAAAGGGGAAAAGGACTTTACTCAAGGTATTTTCTCACACCAAAGAAAAATTGAGAGCTGTGGCCTGTCTTGGGTCTTGGGGTCCTCAACAGGTTCCTAGCAAAACCAAAGTTCAAAATGGTGACTTTGTCTCTGATTCTGCCAGCACTCCAAAAAGGAGACTGGCTGGCATCAGTGGACCTAAAAGATGCCCATTTCCACATCCCCAAAAGGGAGTCTCACAGAAAGTTTCTCAGGTTCAGACTCCTATCAGGTCACTATCGATTCTCAGCTCTTCCATTCAGTCTCACTTTAGCACCAAGGGTGTTCACAAAGTGTCTGGCTGTGGTAGTGGCACACTTGCAAAGGCAAGGTTTCTCAGTATTCCCTTACCTAGATGACTGGTTGGTGATAGGAAAGTTTCCACAACAGTTAACAGAGGATCTCAAACTCACTCAGCAACTTCTGGAGTCTCTGGGGTTTCTTTTAAACCTAGAGAAATCAGTTCTAATTCCCTCTCAAATTCTGCAATTCATAGGAGCAGAATTGAATGCTAAAGTGGGCAGAGCATTTCTACCCAGAGACAGGGTAAAAAACATCCTGCAGTTGGCAGGCTCTTTCAGGCTCAATGTCCCAAGGCCTGCAAGGCATTTTCTTCAACTCCTGGGCCACATGGCAGCTGCAACAGGCACAGTGTTGGGCTCCAGGTTTCAGATGAGTGACATCCAATTTCACTTAAGAGCTATTGGTGCAAGCGAAAGGATTCTCTGTCAAAGCTCGTTCCTGTAACAAAAACATTTATCCAAGCTTTTCAGTAGTGTTTCAGTAGTGGAAAGAGGAAGCCAACCTCAGAGAAGGGGTCCCTTTCCAAAAAAGAACTTCCTTTGATGAAACTCACAACGGATGCATCCCTCCTGGGCTGGGGGGCTCATCTAGCAGAGCACACTACCCAGGGCACTTGGTCAAGTGCAGAGACTCTTTTAAACATAAACTTGTTAGAGCTAAGGGCAGTGTTTCTGGCAATGCAAGTTTTCAAACCACTTATACAAGGAAAGGTAGTGCAAGTCAGGACAGACAACACTACCACCATGTACTACATAAGCAAGAGAGAACAAGGTCAAGCCTCCTTTGCACGGAGGCCATGAGAATTTGGACCGTAGCTTACTCACTGGGCTCCCCACTTCAGGCCATTTATTTTCTAGGCAAGGACAATGTTCTGGCAGATGCCCCGAGTCGAATCAGCCAGGACCATCACGAAAGGTCCTTGAACAGGCAAGTGGTGCAGACCTTATTCAGGAGGTGGGGCACCCCAAAAATAGATCTCTTTGCCTCTCGAGTCAACACTTACCTCCGTTCTGTTGCAGACCTCCAGTAGTGGGCATGGTTCCTCTAGATGCCCTTATTCTGGATTGGTCAGGGAAATTCCTGTATGCATTCCCCTGGTATACAGGGATGCTGTTGAAACTCAGGTCTCAGCCAGCAACAATGATTCTGATAGCCCCAGACTGAGCCAGGCAGCCATGGTACTCCCTGTTACTGTCCATGTCGGTGGACAAACCAATACATCTTCCCAGGAGGCACAATCTTCTGACCTCCCATCAGGGAAGGCTCCTGTATCCGAACCTCAGGTCACTTGGGCTCAAAGCGTGGCTCTTGAGGACCTAGAGTATGCTGGTTTACATCTTTCTGAATCAGTTATGGATGTTTTAAGAGGATACAGGAATTCCTCTACCAAGAAGACCTATGCTGCAAAGTGGAAGAGGTTTTCTATTTGGTGCTCTAGTAGGAGTATGGTGCCAACCTAGGCAGGAGTGCTGGGGGTACTGGACTACCTTGTTTACTTACATTCCTCAGTCTTGTAGCCTTCTACACTAAAGATTCATTTGGCTTCAGTCTCGGCCTACGCTTCTGCAGGCAAGCCTGTCTCTTTGGCAAGGGCCTTTCACATATGTATCCACCGGTGAGAGAACCGGTGCCAGCTTGGGACCTTAATGTTTGCATTGCTCAACTCATGGCCCCTCCCTTTGAGCCCATGTTTTCAGCACCTGTGAAGTATGCCACATAGAAAACAGTGTTTCTAGTGGCCATTACTTCAGCTAGAAGAATTAGTGAGCTCCAGGCTTTATGCATTGAAAAGGACTGCATTGCCTTCCACAGGGATAAGGTAGTCCTTCAGACAAATAGGACATTTCTTCCCAAAGTGGTTTCAGACTTCCATTTGAACTAATCTATCACTTTACCAGTGTTTTTCACTGACCATTCTTCTTCTGGTGAACATAGGCTGCATAGCCTGGATGTCAAAAGAGCTTTGAGCTACTACGTGACAGCCACTAAGCCCCATAGGCAGGACAGAACACAGCTTTTCCTCACTTATGGGGATGTGGGAAAGGGTAATCCAGCATCTAAAAGGTCAATTTCTTGGATTGTTCAGTGCATCCAATTTTGATATTCAAAGGTGGGCAAGGAAGCTCCAGCAGGGCTTAGAGCTCACTCCACAAGGGGTACAGCTGCAAGGGATGTATCTTTGGTGGATATATGTAAAGCAGCAACCTGGCGAACAGTGCACACATTTGTCAAGCATTACAGCTTGGATATGCAGGCTAGGGCTGATGCCAGGTTTGGTACAGCTGTTCTGCAGAGCTTGTTTCCAAAATAGGTTCCTTCCACCTCCTAAGGTACTGCTTTTTAGTCTGGAGAAGAGTTAGGAATATTGGAGTATTCCTGGGGTGAGAAGAAAAAGTTACTTACCATAGTAACCTTGTATCTTACTTCGAGAGGGCTCTTGCAGTAGGTAATTACATATAGGACTGGCCGCCCGGCGGCGGGACCTGGAAAAAATTTCTAGCTAACGGTCCCTGGCGAGGACCGCCCCATGTCAGGTGACGGTGTCATCGACAGTATAAAGGCGGTCGGACCCCCGCCTTCTAGTTCTTTCCTGCCGTCAGCTCGTGCAGCACCTCGAGGTGAAGTTCATTTCACTCAGTCCTGTTACTTCATCGGTTTTTCCGAAAAGTCTCAGTATTTTGTATTCGTATTTTCTATTGTCAGGTGAACATCGGTATATGTCATCCCCTTCAGAAAATAAGTGCGACTCGTGCGGCGCCCAACTGCCTCACAAAGACGGTCACTCCCTCTGCCTTTTCTGTTTAGGCCCCGACCACGTGGTCAACAAGTGTCCGCACTGCCTTCACTTCAACGGCCTCCATGAGCCAGCGCCAACAGTCTCCTGAAGCCCATCTCCTCAGAAGATGTCCGCGATGGAGAGGAGTTGAAGAAACTCGGCAAGCATTGACCTCCCTGAAGGGCACAAGAGCGGGACAAGGAAAGGCACGGGAGAGGCCTCCTCCTCCACGACTCCGGCGGAGCCACGGCTAGGTAACATTCCCCTCCGGAGATAGTCGGCAACCTCCAAGGCTTTGGAGGCGGCGCCTCCCGTCGGGTTCGCGTTCAAGTCCCTGGGTGCCTCCGGGCAAGAAAGCTTCAGCCCCAGTACCGCCGCAGACTTGCAGCCCTACTGTCTGGCGCCCCAAAGCGGACGTCGGCTCCTCCGGCGTCTGCGGGAAGAAGGCCGCTAAGACATCCGACCCTTGAGTGAGCGCCGCACGGCTGCGTCTCCATCGGACCGGACCTCCTCTCTCCCTCGGCCCGTCTCCAATGAGGGAACCCCGAAGTCGGACGCCGGCTCCTCTGGCATCCGCCGGGACCGGGCCCCTAAGTCACACGTCTGCTCCTCCGATGTGCACCGGGCCTCGGAGCCTATGGCAGACCCTGCCACGTCTGTCATACCAGGCTCCCCGCAGCCTTCGCTGCCATCAGGGGAACCCGAGTCCCCCCTGCCTGACACCAGGGATTTTTCTCCTCTGTCCCCGGACGAGGCTTGGGATCCTGGGCCACAGTCCGATCCTCTTCCTACTGAGCCGGATCAGACGCTGGCTCCTCCGACGCCGGCTCCGACACCGACCCCGCCGATGCCGGTTCTGACATCGGACCCTCCGACGCTGGCGGGGGATATTCCCCTTCCAGCGGGCCCTCCACCCCATGGGCCTATCACGATTGATCCACCCGTGGAGTTCCCGACTGGGCCGTCTGCTCCGGCAGCTCCTCCGGTGCCTGGGTATCCGCCGTCCTATCCGACACCAGTTTTCCCAGGTCCACAGTATTCTGCACCGCAATACCCAGCACCAACTCCACCGACGCCGGAGCACCCTGCTCAGGTATTCCTGCAGCCGGGTTACAGATACTTTCCTTACGGATTCCATCCATACAACTATCCCCCATCTCCTCCTCCACCGCCCCCGGGCCACCGGTGGATCTCCAGGCGACTCTGGCCTCCTGGTGGGCTGAGGACAAGGCTCAGCTCACCAAGGAAGTTGAGAGCCGTCTTACGGCTACTGTACCACCCCCAGCTCCTGTACGCCCGAGACGGCACACTCCGTCTCCACCTCCAGATTCCCGGGCTCTGCCCTCAGGATCAGAGGGGCAGGACGCAGCGTCTGAGATCCCCTAAGGAACCCATTCCTCCCCTAGGCGAGCCAGGGTCTTACTCTGCTTCGAATTCTTCTTCTTCTCTCTCGGACTCCTCAGATGCCTCCGATGGGTGTTCCGAGAAAGACGACGAGCCGCGCTCTCCATCCAAGCCCCGGCTGAGGACTCCTCCGAAGTCGTCTCCGGAGGATCCTTCCTTCATGGAGTTGCTCAGGAAGATCCAGGAAGTCCATCAGTGGCGTTCCTTAGAGCCAGATCCTCAACTGGTTAAACTCTCCGAACATCTGGACTTGCCCCTTACGGCTCCTACTCTAGTGCCACCCTGGATCGAGCCTCACGCCCACCTTGTTTCCACTATTTGGAAACAACCGTTGGCTTTAGCCCCACTTCCTCGGAAGTCTAACAGGCTATACCAGGCTCCGGAGGGTGTAGACTTTTTAGACTCTCACCCCCCGTGCAGACTTGGTTGTGATTAGCGCCACTCACGGCCGGTCAGCACACTCGAAACATTTGAGTTAGTCTCCCCCGGATAAGGAATCTCGCCTTCTGGATCAATATGGAAGGAAGATCTATGCTTCTTCCACACTGGGGATTAGGGCCCTAAATTATGTTGCGCATATGGGGGCTTACCAGAAGGCTGTCCTTACGCAGGCTGAATCCAAGATTGACTCCTTGCCTGACTCCCAGGTCAAGCAGGAGTTAGCCGACCTGGTCCGTTCTGCTCGTTCGGCCAGTCGTCATATTCTGAGGATGACCTATGATGCAGTGGACACTGCAGGACGGAGCTCTGCGTTCGCCATAAGTTTTCGGCGTCATGCATGGCTCCGTGTGCCAGGTCTGGTCCTGGAGGTGCAGTCAGCAATTCAAGAAGCACCTTTCAAGGGTTCTGTGCTTTTCGGTGGTGATGTCAAGGACATCATCACTGACTTGCAGGAGAAGGGGACAGCCCTTAAATCAGTTGATGCAATGTGCCGTCCCATCCCCACAGCACTGTCCCTTCGCAGAGCACAGCGCCTCAGCGAAACCTCTCAGGGAAGGCGGGCCACTAGCGTCGGGCCCCACAGCTGCCAGGCCCTGCCACCCAAAAAACAACGGTGCCCCAGCTGCGTGATGCCTCACATCACCTGACTCCTTCCCTCTCCCACGCCTCCGGACGCCCGGAGGAACAGTAGGAGGAGGTTCTCCCTCCACCTTCCGGGTTGGGAGAGGATAACATCAGTTCATGGGTGCTTCAGATCATAGCAGAGGGCACTCCATAGAGTTTCTGCAGAACCTCACGTCACCCCCTGAACTCCTCTTACTCAAGGGACCATCTTCCTTTGGTCAGGGAGAAATCTCTGCTCTCCTCATGAAGCAGGCTATAGAGCCCGTCCCCCTCATCTCCCACGGGACTGGGTTACTATTCCCATTTCTTCCTTGTACCAAGAAGGCAGAGAGATCTCAGACCCATTCTCGATCTCAGCTCCTGAACCTATATGTGGAATACAAGAGGTTCAGGATGCTCTCCCTTCAATCCCTCTTGCCCCTGCTTCGGCCAGGCCAATGGCTTTGTGCACTGGATATGCAGGATGCGTACCTGCACATTCCCATTCACTCTTCGCACTGAAAGTACCTCAGGTTTGCGTTCCAGGGGGACCACTACCAATTCCAGGCGCTTCCTTTTGGTCTTTCCTTGGCTCCCCGAGTTTTTACCAAATGCCTGGCGGTGGTAGCAGCCCACCTGCGTACTTTGGGAGTTCAGGTTTTTCCCTACCTGGACGACTGGCTCCTGGTGGCCCCATCCAGGGAGGAACTCCTGAATTTTCTCTCCCTCACCCAGCAGGTTTTCACTGGCCTGGGTATCACCATCAACAATTCCAAGTCTCTCCTGGATCCTTCACAGAGGCTCCTGTTCATCGGGGCAATCCTCGACACGACAATGTGCAAGGCCTTCCTGCCTCCAGACAGGGAGGGCCTCCCTCCAGTCCCAGATTTCCCTCCTAACAGAACACAGGAGGGTTCCAGCGAGGTCAGTGCTCCGTCTACTGGGGCTTATGGCGGCAGCCATCCCGACGGTTCCGCGCGAGCGCCTCCAAATGAGAATTTCTCAGTGGACTCTCCGATCTCAGTGGGATCAATGGGTAGATGACCTAGATCATCTGGTTCTGATCTTCTCGCCGATGGTAAGAGACTTGCAATGGTGGATGGTTCGAGAGAACCTATTCCGGGGGGGGGTCCCCTTTTTTCATCCTCCTCCCGATCAGACTCTCACCACGGATGCTTCAGGCAAAGGTTGGGGAGCCCATCTGGGTCCTCACCGAACCCACGGCCTTTGGTCGAAGTTGGAGTTAGTTCTCCACATCAACGTGCTCGAGCTTCAAGCAGTACTGTATGCTCTCCAGGCCCTTCACCAATACATCCTTCCAGGTCACCTAGATGTCCAAATGGACAACATGTGCGTGGTGTGGTACATCAACAAGCAGGGAGGGACTCTGTCCTACCCGCTGTGCCGGGAAGCGATGAGGGTTTGGGAATGGGCAACACTTCACAACCTTCACCTTGGCGATACATGTTCCGGGGTCGACAATGTCCTGGCAGACAGACTAAGTAGTAAATCAGCTCTTCACTGTGATTAGGAATTGGTGAAAAAGTTCTGAAAGCATCTTCCAGATTTGGGGACTCCTCAGATAGACCTGTTCGCCTCTTCCCAAAATGCAAAGCTTCCAATCTTTTGCTCGCTCGCTCCAGAGCGAGGCGCTTTCTGGAGCGACGCTCTATCTCTAAGCTGGAAGGACAGATTCGTCTGTGCTTTTCCCCCCAATTCCTCTGGTCCCTCGTGTGCTGCAGAAGCTTGCTTTGGAAGGAGCGAGAATGATTCTGATCGCTTCTTTCTGGCCCAGGCAAATTTGGTTCTCTCTTCTACAACAATACTTAGAGGTTCCTCCTCTTCCTCTTCCTTTATGTCCAGGATTGCTGACCCAGGATCAGGGGACCCTGGTCCATCCGGGACTCAAGTCCCTTCAACTTCATGCATGGCTCCTGCAGACCTAGCTCAATCTCGTTTTGACGTTTTCTTCTAAGGTGGCCGAGATTCTCGTGGAGGCTAGAAAACCCTCCACTAGGTCCACCTATGCCATGAAATGGAAAAGATTTTCCATCTGGGCTGCGTCCAGGAATGTGGAGCCCTTTTCCTGTCCTGTGACCATTCTACTTGAGTACATCGTCATCTTTTGACCTGGGTCTCAGTCACTCCTCTTTGAAAGTCCATATGGTGGCTATTTCAGCCTACCATGTCCCTTTCACCGATGGGCATTTGCCCAGCTGGAGGTATCAAAACTTTCCTCAGAGGGTCCTTCATCTCAGGCCCCTGTCTGGACTCAACTCCTCCTTGGGACTTAAACTTTGTCCTCGAGAAGCAGTACCCTTCCTCCTTTGAGCCTGTAGCTTCTGCAGACTTGAAGTTTTTATAGTGGAAGACTCTCTTCTTGGTGGCCATTACTTCTGCTCGCAGAATTTCCGAGCTCCAGGCCCTGGTGTGCAAAATCCCTTATCTGATTTTTCACAAAGAACGAGTAGCTCTTCGCACGAATCCTAAGTTTCTCCCGAAGGTGGTAGCGGAATCTACCTTAAATCAGTCTATTGAATTACCTGCCTTCTTCATGCAGTACTCCAATCAAGGAGAATACCTGCTCCATACCATGGACGTTCACAGGATTCTGAGATACTACACCGATAGGACGAAGGATCTTAGAAAGACTGATCAGTTGTTCGTCTCTTTTGCTCACAAAAGAGAAGGCAATGCTGTCTCTAAGCAATGCCTATCAAAATGGTTGGCCCATTGCATCACTTTCTGTTATGACAAGTACAACAAGACCCTACCGGGTCAAGTCAGAGGTTACTCCACTTGTGGAGTAGCTGCCTCTGCGGCTTGTTTCAAGAATGTGTCTGCAGCAGACATCTGTGCTGCCTCCACTTGGACTTCTGTCCATACCTTTACTAAACATTACAGTTTGGACATTGCCTCTCACCGTAGAGCAGGCTTCGGGTTAGCTGTCTTGCAAGGCCTCCTTTCTTGAGGCTTGCAAGATTTTCCTTGCTACTTCTTGGAGTAGTACCTCCTCCCAATGCCTTTTCCTTGGTTCCAGACTGCTTGGGATTCTGTCCTATATGTAATTACCTACTGCAAGAGCCCTCTCGAAGCAAGATAGTACAGTTACGTAAGAACTTACCGTAACAGTAGATCTTCGAGAGGCGCTCTTGCAGTAGGTAATACCTTCCAGCCCTCCATCCCCCTAGGCTTTTTCAGCTCCTTTTCCATCGAGGGAAATATCTGCTTCTCTCTCGTCTGGGCCTGTGGTGGGAAAGAACTGGAAGGCGGGCGTCTGGGACCGCCCCTTTATACCGACGTCATATAACGCTGGTCACCTGATGTGGGGGCAGTGCCTCGCCAGGGACTGCTAGCTAGAAATTTTTCCGTTGGGTCCTGCCGCCGGCCGGTGTCAGTCCTATATGTAATTACCTACTGCAAGAGCCTCTCTCGAAGATCTACTGTTACGGTAAGTTCTTACGTAACTGTACTTTCTCCCAGGGGATACTCCAGTATTCATAACTCTCCCACCCTGCCTCCCTGTTTTAAGAACCAGTGGCCTCTGTATTCCATGCTGTATCTTACTGTTTGCACGCCACACTTTACTTTTATTATAACTAGTTAGTTTTCTTCTTTTCAGGTGATTCTGACATAGGAGCCTCTGGGGTTGTTTATGATAGTTTTATTTATATTCCCTCCAGTTGGAGGTTTGGGTAGGGAATTTTGAGGTTAGAATTTATATATGTTTTAAAATTTGGGCCCTGTCTTGCAGGCGTGCACGAAATCTGAGGGCTAGAATGTAGGCAGTTGATAGGTGGCAGCATTTGAAAAGTGACTCATGCCAATGATTCCATCATTTATATAGCATTCTATCTCCGGGCAGATCTGACCTTAAAGGTATATTGTAGAAGAGTTATGAATATTGGAGTATCCCCTGGGAGAAACAAGGTTACTATGGTAAGTAACTTTTTCTTACCTGCTGCTATGCCTTGCGAGACATTTACGATGCTGTTGATGCTTTGGCTTGGAGCACTGCCACAGTTGTTTGCCTATGCGGATACTCCTGGTTGCGGGACTCTGGAGTCACCCAGTATGTTCAGAACTCTATCCTGGGCACCCCTTTCCAAGGCTCCGTCCTCTTTGGGGGAGATGAGAAGACATTCTGATTGAATTACAAGAGAGTGGCAAAGCCTTACACTCAGTGCCAGTCTAATACTAAGCCTAAGCAGCCCTTCTATCGCCAGCAAAAGTGCCAGAACAGGCAGAAGCCTGCCAGACGTCAGTCCAAACGTTGAGCTCCTTTCTCAGCCTCCACCTCTTCAGCCAAGTCCCAGAGAGCATCCCAACCCTCTCACTGCCTTCTCACTCATGGCTTGCCCCCCCCCATCTTCCACTGGGTCCAGAGTAGCCGGTAGGGGGCAGGTTTGCCAGCCACCTGGCGGGGTGGGAGGTGATCATGGTAAGACTCATGGATCCTTCAGCTCATAGCTCAAGGTCACACACTGGAATTTCTAGAGCAACCTCCAGAAAATTCTCCAGGTCACTCTCATTACTCAAAAGGTCACATTCTGTTCATCAGAAAGGATATTGAGGCTCTGGTGAGAAAATCTGTCATAGAGCCCGTTCCTCTGGGCCAGATCAGAAGGGGATATTACTCTCACATCTTTCTGGTCCCCAAAAAGACGGGAGACCTTTGGCCAATATTGGGCCTCAACACGCTCAATCTGTATGTAGAGTACAAGAGATTTCACAAGTTGACTCTCCCAGGTCTGTTGCTGCTGCTCCACCACCAGGGACAGTGGCTCTGCACACTGGCCATACAGGATGCCTACCTGCATATCCCAGTCATCCCTGCCCACCGCCACTTCCTCAGGTTTGCCTTCCAGGGGGACCACTTCCAGTTCAAAGCGCTCCCCATTGGCCTGTCCTTGGCACCCACGGTTTTTACCAAGTGTCTAACGGTAGTGGCAGCGGCTTTGTGTTGTCAGGGCCATTATGTGTTCCCGTACTTCAGTAACTGGCTTCTGTCACTGTCAGCCCTGTCGAGGGACAGCTTGGTAGCGCCTCTGTCTGCTACCCTGGACCTATTCTGTCTGTTGGGTATTATGGTGAACTACCCCAAGTCTCACCTTATTCCTTCTCAGCACCCCCAATTTATTGGGGCAGTGCTAGATACATCCCAGGGTCAGGTTGTCCTCCCATTGGACAGGGTGGAAATGCTGCAGCAGCAGGCTAAGCATGTAGCCTCCAGCCACTGGGTAATAGCCAGGGCCATTTTACGTCTCCTGGGCCTTATGGCAGTGGTCACCCCCACTGTTCCAATAGCCAGCAGTTAGCTGGGGAGCCTCTGGTTCCTCTACCCCTCTGCTAAGACCTTCTGACCCTGGAGCAGGGCAGGCTGGTTCATCCAGGACTCAAGTCCATTTACCCTCACTTGTGGCACCTTCTTTCATAGCTGCTTCATGCTTTGGAGTCTCTTCCAGAGTTGCTTAATTCCTTGTGGAGGCCTGAAAGCCATCCACAAGAACTACTTATGCTATCAAGTGAAAACGGTTTTCCATTTGGGCAATCTCTAAGGGTTGGGACCCATTCTCGTGCCCTGTCCCACAGTTCATGGAGTACCTGTTGCATCTTTCAGACCTTGGACTCAGCTATTTTTTGCTGAAGGTCCACTTGTCTGCCATTTCTGCCTACCACAACCCCGTGGGTGGCAAAACCTTGGCTCAGTTGGAGGTCTCCCTCCACTTTTCTGAAGGGGAAACTCCATATGAAACCCTCGGTGTGCAACCCTGTTCCCCTGTGGGATCTGAACTTTGTTCTTGAGAAACTCACTCTGCCTCCCTTTGAACCAGCCGCGAGTTGCAACCTGTGCTATCTGTCTTGAAAAGCACTCTTTTTAGTTGCCATTACTTCTGCTCAAAGGATTGCCAGGCTTCAGGCTCTTAAGTGTAAGGAGCCCTATTTGATTTTTTTTACAGAGACTGGGTGGCTCTGCGTACCAATCCTAAGTTTCTACTGAAGGTAGTTTCTGAGTTAACTGTAAATCAGACTATATACTTGCTAGTGTATTACCCTGAATGTTCCAATCAAGGGGAGGCAATTCTGCACACTATGGATGTGCACAGAATTTTGCATTACTATACGAATCCAAGTCGGTCCATAAGATGGATCAGCTTTTAGTTTCCTTTGCGCCCAAAAGAGAGGGTGCGGCAGTTTCCAAACAGTGTTTATTCAAATGATTGGCAAATTGCATTTTGTTTTGTTAGAAGGTATAACAAGCCACTTCCAAGGGAAGTTAAAGGGCACTCAACCAGAGGCATGGCTGCATCTACTGCTTGTTTCAGAAATGTTTCTGCCGCGGACATTTGCGCGGCAGCCACTTGGAGCTCTGTCCACACCTTCACTAAACATTACAGTCTAGCCGGCCCGGTGGCGCTGAGGGTTGAGGCGCTGGATGCCACACCTCGTTCCACGCCGGCGACCCAGGTTCGTGAGTGGACTCGGGTCGCTGGTGGGCCAGCCGGGGGGAATTAGGATTGAGCGTCCCACGACAGCTCGCCTACTCGGGAGGTTAAGGCAATAGCCGAACACTTGCCTGACTCCGGTAGAGGCTCGGGCTAACTAATGTTGGGGAGGGCTGCCTTGATACAAGCGTGGCGTGCGCGTGCGCCTTGGCGTCAGGGGTCCTTCGCTGTAAGGGGTGGGAGAAAAAGTGGAAAATGCCTGCCGTCGCCGGGAAGACGGAGCTTCTGGAGACATGCCCTCAATGTGCCTTCGCCCGCCCGATGGCCCTTGGACCGACGCAAGTTGATTGATGGGGTAAGGGGGCTCTGCCCCATCCCCGCTCAGGGGTAAACCGAAGCTACATGGGGTTCTAGAGGGTCATACGGGCAGGGTAGAAAGTAGAGGGATGTCTGCCTTGAGGCTCCTGAAGGGTCGGGGATGGCAGGCAGGGAGGTGAATAAATAAAAATTTCAAAAAAAAAAACATTACAGTCTGGACATTGCCTCTAGGTACAGGGCAGGCTTTGGACTAGCCATACTTCAGGGCCTCCTGTCCTAATTTTGTGCCTACTGCAGACCTTTCCTGCCTCCCGTGGTCAACCTATGTTTGACTTGCACTGCTTGGGACTCTGTCCTAATGGTTATTACCTACTGCAAGAGCCCTCGGTGTAGGACAGTACAGTTACGTAAGAACTTACCGTAACAGTAGATGTTTGAGAGAGGCTGTTGCAGTAGGTAAGCTTTTCCTTCCTTCCCCCTGTTCTTTTTCAGCCTCTCTTGGCTCCAGAAGTCCACTCCTTTCTCGTCACACCTTTTCAGGTCTCCAGCGGGAGAAGTGGAAGGCAGACGTGGGGACCGCCCCTTGTATGGCGTCTGGCCAATGCCAGTCATGTGACCTCAGGAGCGGTTCTCCACTATATACCGCTAGCTAAAGTTTTCTGTGTGGTCCTGGCACCTGGCGGCTCGGTCCTAACAGTTATTACCTACTGCAAGAGGCTCTCTCGAAAATGTACTGTTGCGGTAAGTTCTTACGTAACTGTACTTTCCACTGTCTCCACTTGCAGTAAGGACTTGCTGGTCTACACCACACAGTCCCGTCCAGAAGACCCTACTTTCATCACCATGATGCAGCAGTTACAGGTTGCCATGGGTTTTGATTTGGAGGACCAGGATACCACCAGGAAAAATCTCATAGATTTCTTGGAGTTACCTAATGCTTCCCCTATTGTGATACTACCCCTCCTCCTTGCCCTAACAGATGCCATCTTTGCTGCCTGGCATAGGCCAAATGTCATTCCTGCCATACCAAGAAGGGCAGACAAAATGTATAAGGCTTTGCTCAGGGAAACTCTTCTTTGTTAGCCAACCTGAGGCAAACTCTGTAGTCATCAGTGCTGCCCATAATGGGTCAAGGGCACCAAAATACCTCAGCTTCCATCCTCCTGATAAAGGAAGTTGGCAGTGCTGGGTAAGAGAACATTTGCCTCACCCTCCTTGGGCGTCAGGATTGCTAACTATCAAGCCCACATGTTCAAGTACCAGAATACACTCTGGAGGAAGGCCAAAGCAGCTGTTCAAGACTTACCAGAGGGTACACCTAAACAGGAGCTTCTCAAAACCATCACAACTGGGTCTGATGTAGAAAAACACCTACTTTGTATGGCCTATGATTTATCTGATGCTTCGACCAGGGCTGCCGCCTTAGGAATATGCCTAAAGAGGAACTCCTGGCTTAGGGTGGCAGGGTTTGTGAACGAAGTACAACAGTCCATTCTCAAAGCTCATTTTAGAAGATACAGATTATTTGGCTCAGATGTATAATATATACTCTATAATTTGCTGACCTCAGGTAGGACCCTGAAGTCAGTATACTCCCTCTACCATGCCCAACCAAGGGTAGACAGAGGATACCTTTTTGCCCGGCTGGTGCTAGGCACCATCCTGCCACCAGAGATCAAGGTAAAAGGGTAAGGAAGCTGGAGCCTTGCCCACCCCAGGAACCACTCCAGGTGCATACTCAAAAGCCCCTAGAGGTGGTAGCGCAGCAGGAGCCACCACAACTGGCTCTACCTGACTCCTTTTTCACCCCTTAACCACCATTACCTCCAGGGGTGGTTGTTGGGGGTTTTTCTCCCCCTCCACCAAAATCAGTGGAAAGAGGTGATGTTAGATTCCTGGGTCCTGGAAATCAAAGATCATGCTCTGAAACTTCTGGACACACCTCCAGATCATCCACTGGTGCCAACACACTATCCTCTAGACCATATTACTCTACTTCTGGAGGAAGTGCACCCTTTGCTTCAGAAGAAAGTTATAGGACCTATGCATTGAGAACAAAGAAGCACAGGGTTTTATTCTCTGTGCTTCCTAGTTCCAAAATGGGCAGGAGACCTGCAGTCTATTCTGGATCTCTGGGACCTGAACTTTTTTTTTTTTTTACACAGAGTACAAAAAGTTCAGAATGGTCCCCCTTCAGGTCTGCTTCTGCTACAGCAAACGGGGTTGGATCTGTTCCCTCGACATGAAGAATGCTACCTTCATATCAAGATTCACAGAAAGTATTTGAGGTTCCTGTTTCAGGGAGAACACTGCCAGTTCAGAGGATTTCCCTGTGGCTTGTCCTCTGCACCACGGGTCTTTACCAAATGCTTGGCAGTGGTGGCAGCAGCCCTTTGCAGTGAAGGCCTCTGTCTTTCTATAGAAACATAGAATCTGTCGGCTGATGAGAACCATACGGCCCACCTAGTCTGCCCATTTCC
Organism: Neoceratodus forsteri; assembly: GCA_016271365.2. Lineage (NCBI taxonomy): Eukaryota > Metazoa > Chordata > Ceratodontiformes > Ceratodontidae > Neoceratodus > Neoceratodus forsteri. The sequence continues at coordinate 1,392,724,726 of CM028131.1, read as the reverse complement.
CTACTCACTGCTGCAACCCCAGATCCTACTTGATCTGCGGCTCTCCTGCTCTGCACATCTCCAGGGTACCCTTATGTCTTATCACATGCACTCTTGAACCCCCATATTTTTTGCATTCCCACCACTTCTGTTGGAAGGCTGTTCCATGGCTCCACCACCCTTTCAGTGAAAATGTACTTCCAAACATTACCCTCGAGCCTTCCACCCTACAGCCTCATATCATGTCCCCTTGTTCTTGTACAGAGTTTTCTCTGAAATATGCTTTCCATCTATACCCTGTTTATTCCCCTAAGGTAGTTGAAAGTCTTTATTATATCTCCCCTCTCTCTTCTTCCCTCCAGTGAATGGATATTAAGGTCCTTAAGTCTTTCCTCGTCTTCTGGTGCAGTCCATGTACCATCTTCGTTGCCCTTCTCTGGACTGCCCTCTCTCCATTCTTTCCTCAAGGGTATGCATATTAAGCTCCTTTAGTCTTTCTTCGTATGTGTTCTGGTGCAGACCCTGCACCATTTTGGTTGCCCTCTTCTGGACAGCCTCCACTCTGTCTATGTCTTTGCGAAGATGGGGTCTCCAGAACAGCACACAGTACTCCAGATGAGGGTCTCACCAACTGTCTGTACAGAGGATGACAACTTCCTGTTTTCTACTATTGATGCCTCTCTCTATGCATCCCAGTATCTCCCCAGCCTTCCTTACTGCCATCTCATTGCTTGCCCACCTTAGGTCATCTGATATAATTACCCCAAGGTCCCTTTCCATTTTACTGTTGTCAGTATCTCACCCCCATTGTGTACTCTTCCCTGGGTTTTGTTTCCCAGGTGCATTGCCTTCACTTCTTTGCATTGAATCTGAGCTGCCATACATTTGACCATTCCTCCAACCTTGCCAAGTCCTTCTCATCCTTTCCACTCCATCTTGTGTATCACCCTGTTGCAGATCTTTGTGTCGAGTCTGCAAAGAGACATACTTTTCCTTCCAGTTCCTCTGCAATGTCACTTATAAAGACATTAAAAGGACAGATCAGTACTGAACCCTGCAGTACCCCACTCGTAACCCTCCTTTCTTCACTGTGGACTCCGTTTACTACTACCCATTACGTCCTGTTGTCTAGCCAATTTTTTATCCAGGCTACCACCTTGGGATCCACTCCAAGGCTGGCTAACTTGTGTATTAATCTTTTGTGTGGGACTGTATCAAATGCCTTTCTAAAATCTAGGTAGGCATGTCCACAGCCCCTCCCTGGTCTACTACTTTGGTCACCCAGTCAAAGAAATCTATTAGATTCGTCAGACATGACCTTCCTATCGTGAATCCATGCTGCCTTGGGTCCTGTGCCCCACTGGCCTCTAGGTAGTTAACAATTCTTTCCTTCAGAAGTCATTCCATCATTTTCCGTACCACTGAGGTCGAACTAACTGGTCTGTAGTTTCCTGCCCCCACTTTTGTGAAGAGGAATCACATTCACCCTCCTCCAGTCCTCAGGTACCACCCCATCCTCCCATGATTTATTGAAGAGTAGTCAGCGGTGTCACTAGTTCTACCCTTAGTTCTTTTAGAATTCTTGGGTGAATCCCTTCAGGCCCCATTGCTTTGTCCACCTTCAATTTTATTAGTTCTTTCACAACCCTTTCTTCTGTAAATGGACTGGTATCAACCCCCATCTTCAGAGTGTTTCTCTTGTTTGGTTTAGGTACCTCCCCCTCCTCTTCCTTTGTGAATATTGAGCAGAAATATTCGTTCAGTATCCCTGCTTTTTCACTGTCACCCTCTGCTCACATTCCTTCCCCGTTATTAAGCCTCAGTATCCCTCCTTTGGTCTTTCTTCGCTCCCTAATGTACCTATGAAAGGTCTTATACCCCTTCTTAACAGATTTGGCTATCCTTTTCTTGGTTTGGGCCTTTGCTATTCTGACTGCCTTCCCTGCCTCTTTCTGCTTTAACTGATAAAGTTCTCTGTCCTGCTCCTTCTGTATTTCCTTATGTTTCCTGAATGCTATCCTTTTCTCCTTAACCTTCCCTGCCACCTCTTTTGAGAACCATAGTAGTTTTTCCCTTTGTTGTGTTTTGTTGATTTGCTTTACACAAAGGCTTGTTGCCTCTGTGATGGTTGTTTTGATTACTCCCCATTGTTCCTCCACCCCTCCCTCTTGCCCGCCTGCTAGTGCTTTTCTGAGCCACTCTCTCATTTTCTCAAAGTCAGCCCTCCTAAAGTCCAATACTCTTGCTTTTGTTTGGCTTGATTGTAAGGCTGTGTTTATCGTGAACCACACTGTTTGGTGGTCGCTTGTTCCCAGATGGCTACCCACTTCTAAATTTGAGATTCTTTCTCCGTCCCCATTTGAAAGTACCAGGTCTAAGATTGCTCCTCCAGTGGGTTCCAATACTAGCTGTCTGAGGCATGCCTTGTAGGGCATCAAGAATGACCCTGCTCTTGGATGTGCCTGCAGCAAAGGTGCTCCAGTTAACATCTGGCATATTCAGGTCCCCATCAACAATATCTCCCTTTTCTGCCATTCTAAGGATGCCTTCTATTATTTCCTTGTCCATTCCCTCCCCTGAGATGGGGGTCTGTATACAACCCCCATGCGGATTGTGGTGCCATGTCCTGTCTCCAGGGTGACCCAGAGTGCCTCATCTGCTCCCTGTTTACTCTCTAGTTCTGTTGCTTTGATCCCTTCCTTTACATAGAGAGCTACTCCTCCCTCCTCCTCTTTTACCCTCCCTGTCCCTCCTATTGATTGTGTATCCTGGTATGTTGACATCCCAGTCATGGTTCTCTGTGTACCATGTTTCTGTGACTGCCACAATATCCAGGCAACCCTCTTCCATCAAGGCCACTAGTGCAGGGAGCTTGTTAGTGAAAGCCCACTTCAAGGATCAGCTCCTGCACACCTTAGCATGAATGAGGCAGATGTTCAATGCTCTCAGGGTTACTGTCAACATACCCAAGTCTGTCTTGATACCTTGTCAATGCCTACAGTGCATAGGAGCAGTCTTTGACACAACCCAGGGTTCAGCCTTCCTGCCTTTGGACAGGACCAAACATCTGATAGCCCAGGCCCGAATAGTCCACAACAGCCAGTATGTCTCACCCAGGACATTCCTACAGCTCCTGTGCCTTATGGCAGGGGCCATTGTTGCAGTACCTCTGGCCAGAGCACACATAAGGATTCCCCAGTGGGATGAGCTCAGAGATGATCTAGAACGATGAGGTCTAGTAACCTCTCCTGTACGCAAAGTGCTCAAGTGGTGGATGGAACCCAGCAACTTGTTGAAGGGGGATCCCTTCCTGATCCCTCCCCTCACCAGATTTTAACCACAGATGCTTCAGGAATGGGCTGGGGCGCAGATACATGGACCACAGTGTAGAGCACCCTGCATGTAAATGTTCAAGAAATGCGAGCCGTCCTGTATGGCCTGCAAGCCTTCCAGGTTCTTGTCTCTTGGTCCTCTCTTAGTGTTAACGGTCAATGTCAGTGTTATGCATTACATCAACAAGCAAGGTAGGACTAACTCTTGCCCCCAGTGCAGGGAAGCAATGAAAGTCTGGTATTGGGCTCTGGAACATGGTCTAGAACTGTCAGCAGTGCATGTTCCAGGCATCCAAAACATCTTGGCAGACAGGCTAAGCAAGTCACAATCCAGAATGTACAAGTGGGAACTGCGGACTTCAGTAGTAGAAGACCTGTTCGATAGATGGGGTCATCCGGAGCTGAACCTTTTTGCATCCCCACACAATGCAAAACTGCTGCTTTTCTGCTTGCTAACTCTAGGGCCTGGAGTTTTCTGGTAAGACATGCTGTCCCTCTCTTGGAAGGGAAGGTTCCTGTACACCTTCCCCTCCCTCCCTCCTAATTCAGAGAGTGCTACTGAAGATCTGGATGGAGGTGGCAACTATGATCCTCATTGCTTCCCTATGGTCTTTTCAGATCTGGTTCCCTGTACTACAGCAACTGGTAGTAGAACTACCAGTACCCCTGCCCTTATGCCAGGGCCTGCTGTCACAGGAACAGGGAACTCTGGTCCATTTGGACCTCAAAACACTTCATGTGTGACTCCTGAAAACATGGCTATTGCCAGGTTTGGAGTTTCCCAAAAGGTGGCTGATGTCCTGGTGGCTGCAAGAAAGCCTTCCACCAGTTCCACATCCCATAAAGTGGAAGCGGTTTGCTTTGTGGGCCACTTTCCATCACTTAGATCATTTTACCTGTCCAGTTAATTGGGTTCTAGGGTATCTGATGTCCTTATTAGATGCAGGCCTGCAGTATTCCTCTATCAAGGTGCACTTGGCTGGCATTTCAGCTTTTCAGGTGCCTATTGAGGGTCGTACGGTTGCCCAGCTGGAGGTGGCCTGTACATTTTTTGAGAGGCATCCTACACTTGAAGCCTCCTATCCGCAGTCCAGTCCTGGCTTGGAACCTGAATTTTATTTTGGAAAAGCTTACTTTGGTTCCTTTTGAGCCAGCCGCAACTTGTAGCTTACACTTTCTGTCTTGGAAAGCGTTATTTTTGGTTGCCATTACTTCTGCTAGAAGGATTTCAGAGCTGCAGGCTCTAATGTGTGAGCCTCCTTTTCTGATTTTCCACAAAGACAGGGTGTCTTTGTATACTAATCCTACATTTTTACCAAAGGTGGTGTCTGAATTTACTTTAAAACAAACCATCCACCTGTCAGTTTATTTTTCTGAGCATTCCAATCCTGGGGAAGCAGTGCTCCATACATTAGATGTACTGTACATAGAATACTCGGATACTACATACACTGCATGGAGGACTGCAGGAAGTCCTCGCAGCATTTTGTTTCATTCGCCCCTGCGAATGAGGGCGCCCCAGTTTCTAAACAGTGCCCGTCTGAATTGTAAGCAAACTGTATTACTTTCTGTTCTAGAAAGTACGCTAAGGAACTTCCTGTGGTTGTTCGTGTTCCTTCCACTATAGGCATGTCCACATCTGTTGCATGTTTCAAAAATATATCTGCTGTAGAAATCTGTGCGGCTGCCACCTGGAGTACTTTCCACACTTTCAGTAAACACTACAGTCTGGACATTGTCTCTTGGAAAAAGGGGCCAACTTCAGCCTAGCTGTGATTCAAGGTCTGCTTTCTTAGGCCTATAGACTCCAGACACCCTGTTTATGACCACTACTGCGTGGTGCTCATTCCATAGGTGTGACCTGATGAAAGAGCTACCCTCAAAGAAGATAGAACAGTTACATACTCACCGTAACAGTGGATCTTCAAGAGAAACTTTTTAATCAGGCCATGCTGTCCCACCCTGCTTACCCCATAGGATTCTGAGACTCTAGTAAGTGTTGTCTCCTTCTCCATGAGGATCTACCAGTTGTTCTCTGCTTTGCCTGGTTGGCAGAGCCTGAGGTTCTCTCCTGGTTCCATACACAGGGAGGTCCTACGAGCATGATCTCGGGGGGGGACTGAGGAGGGAAGGGGCCGTCCATGTTTATGTAGCAGCTGACATCTCACATCATCATGGGTGGCCCCTGGTGGACTGCTTGCAGAAGTTTCCATGTGGTCCTAGCACCTAGCAGCTACAAGTTCCATAGATATGGCCTGATAAGACATTCTCTCAAAGATCTACTGTTACGGTGAGTACGTAACTGTTGTTTCCTCCTATTCCTCCCACACGTGAGACTCTGTCTGATGCCATCTGGCACAGACCTGATTCAGTGGCAGCTGTCCCCAAGCAAGCTGACAAGAAATACACTGCCCCTAAAGATGAACCAGTGAATGCCACTCAACCCATAGCTTATGCTATTGTCATTGTCTCCGAGAATGACTAGGCCATTATTCCCAAAGAAGTCACCGTGTACCAAATTAACCGGGAGCCATGCAAAATTGACACTGTGGGTAAACGGGCCTATTCTTCAGTTATCCTGGGCATGAGAATTGACAGCTACTAAGGGCATTTTTCTAAGTATGAACATACGCTTTGGGCCAAGCAGAAGTTTCTGGCAGAGTCTCTGCCAAAATCAGAGGTCAAACAATATTCTGCTGATTGTCATGTAAGGTAGTCACCAGCTTAAGACTTCCATGAATGCCTTTGACACTGCATCCCTCTCTGTTGCTGCAGACATTTGTATCAAAAGGCATTCCTGGCTGCAGGCTTCTGGCTTTGTTCATGACATTCAGCAACAGGTAATGAATGATCTTACTTCGAGAGGGCTCTTGAAGTAGGCAATAACCATTAGAACTGAGGCACCAGGACCACACAGAAAACTTCAGCTAGCAGTGTCTGGTGGGGGACCGCCCACCTGGCGTCACGTGACGGACATCGGTTCGGTGCTGTAAAGTGGGCAGTCCCCACACGTGCCCTCCAGTTCTTTACAAAAATGAGTATTCGTCACCGGATTGCAAGTCTTCTCCACCTCCTTCAGAATCGTATCAAAATAAGTGCTCTTGCATCAAGCAGCTCCCAGAGACAGACACCCACACTTCGTGCCTTCTGTGCCTCGGACCCGACCATGATATGAGGTCTGTGTGACCTGTCAGAAGTTCAACCAGGCCACACGGAAACACCAGTGGCAAACTCTGGAAGCTCACCTTTTAAAACAAAAACTCGCTTCCATGGAAAAGGAGCTGCAGCAGATCAGGAGCGCTTCCTCATCTTCAGGGGTTTCTTCTGGCTCCCAAAAGCAGAAGAAGAAGGATAAAGAGAAGAACCAGGACCGAGATCAGTCTCCCATCAGGCCGCGGCCTCCTCCCGGGACCGCAACTGAAGAGCGGCCTTCCTCTAGTAAGGATTATGCCCCTCTGGTCAAGTCTGTTCCCCCCTCTTCCCCCCTCTTCAGAGCAGCCATTGCCCCCCCCACCTGAGCTAATCACGGTTCAGGCGGGTACCTCTAGGGATTCGGAGACTTCTACTACTGTTAGGCCCCTCAAAATTAACGGGTCTAAGTCCAGTGGTTCAGCTGGTAAGTTGAGTGCCGGGCCTCCCGGTGACTGCACAGCCCCAGCTGATAAGTTGGGTGTCGTTTTTTCTGATGACCGCCCAGCCACGAGGTTCACGTCAAACCCTGATTCGAGGTCCGACATCTTTCCCTTGGACCAAAGCCCACTGCCACCTTTGCTGCAGCACCCCCCCCCAGGAGGAATCTCCCTCCCAGGACTCTCCTCTTCATATGATGGAACCTCTGGCCCCCCCATTCATTGGGAGCTGGAGGAGGAACATCTGCCTGCTGATCTACCTACCAAGCCAGCACCAGACCGGCCGCCAGATCTCCTCAGAGAGCCTTCGGCCCCCACACCTTTGGTTCCTCCATCTGGGCCTATTGCTCTTCCTCAGACCTCAGAGGAACCTTCTGGGCCATCGCCAGGTCTTCCTCCTGTAGGTCCACAGCCGGACCCTGGCCTACGGGGCCCCTCCAATGTATCTTTGGGGCCCCCGCCAGGTCCTTCAGCATCAGTGTTGTGTCCTTCACTGGGCTACCTGACACTGGGATAGCCCACACCAGGTTACCCTACTCCAGGGTATCTGACACAAGGGTACCCGATGCTGGCTTATCTGATGCCGGACTACCCAATGCTGGCCTATCTGCTGGTGCATCAGCCCCCACCTTCTCCATGGCTGCAGGTGGACTACGAGGCGCTGTTTGAGTCTTGGTGGAGTAGAACCAAGACATTGCTGGTTTCAGAGCTGGACCACCATCAGACAGTTGTGGCTTCCACACTGGTCTGTCTAGCCCCTACTCCACTGTCCCCCTCGCCCATAGAATCATGCCCCTCCATGTCGGGTCGAACGGGTGCTTCCACAGTGGAGGGTTGGGGTAGTGGGTTGACAGAACCTCAAAAAGAGGTTCCCCTTTGTGGAGCTTTGACTTTGGATAGGAGTCTTTCGTCAGACTCCCAAGTCTGATTCCTCTTCCTCAGCCTCGGGCTATACCTCTCCTCCTCTGGAGGACTCTAAGCCCAAGGAGACTCTCAAGTCTCCCCCAAAGGATCCTTCTTTCACGGAAATTCTCCAAAAGATTCAGGAGGCTAATGGATGGAAGATTGAGGAACAGGACCCTTAGTGTAAATGGTTAGTGGAGCACTTCGACCTTCCAGAGCTGACTCCCCTCCTTATTCCTCCATGGATTGGACCACACAATGACTTGACCACTACAATATGACAAGAGCCATCATCAGTGGCAGCTGTCTCTAAAAAGGCAGACAAGCTGTATCATGCCCCGGAGGGCAAGGACCACCTCAGCACCCATCCTAAAGCTGATTCAGTGGTCAGAAATGTGGCCCATGACTGCTGTACTACACCCAAGCATGAGTACCTCTCCTCCAGATAAGGAGTCAAGGCAGTTGGACCAGTAGCGATGTAAAGTTTACACATCCTCCACATTGGCTTTGAGGGCTCCGAACTACACTGCCCACATGGTCTGCTACCAGAAGGCAATCCTGGGGCCGCTGAAGTCTGACTTCGAAGCCTTGCCTGACTCTGAAGCCAAGGCCAAGATTGAACAGACTGTCCAGACAGCAGAAATTACCTGCCGCCACACTTTACGCACAATTTATGATGCTGGTGACGCTTCCGCTAGGTGTACCACAACAGCTGTTTGCCTTCACAGGTATTCCTGGCTGCGGGTCTCTGGCTTTGCCCAGGATGTTCAATTATCCATCCTGGATGCCCCTTTTTGAAGCTTGGTGCTCTTCAAGGGAGGGATGTCAAGGATCTTTTGACTGACCTTCGAGAGAGTGGTAAGGCTATGCACTCCATACAGTCTTTGTACTGCTCCAATTCTAAGGCTAGGCAGCCCTTTCATCGTCAACAACTGCATCAGAACAAGCTACAGCCCACCAGACGTCTGGGAAAACATCGGGCTTATCCAGTTACTGCTACCCCAAGTCTCAGAGAGCTTCCGAGGCGGAGCTTCCCAAGTCCAACTCTGCCTCTTGACTCATGGACCCTTCCCCCCACTGCTAGTTCCGGAGGAGCCGGTAGGGGGCAGATTTGCTGGCCACCTACCTGGGTGGGAAGCGATCACATCAGACTCGTGGGTCTTTCAGCTAGTCACTCAAGGTTACACGCTGGAATTCACGGAAAGACCTCCAGAAAACTCTCCAGGTCCTTCTCACTACCCACAAGGTCACATTCCCCTCATCAGGGAGGAAATCTGAGCTCTTCTCTGCCTGGTACCTGAAAAGGAGGGAGATCTTTGGCCAGTACTGGACCTCAGCATGCTCAGTCTGTACATAGAGTACAAGAGAGTCTGCATGTTGATCCTCCCAGGTCTGTTGCCTCTGCTTCACCAGGAACACTGGCTCTGCGCACTGGACATACAGGATGCATACCTACACATCCCTGTCCACCCGGCCCACCGCCGCTTTCTCAGGTTAGTTTTCCAAGAGAAGCATTTTCAGTTCAAAGCTCTCCCCTTTGGCCTGTCATCGGCACCCAGGGTGTTCACCAAGTGCCTAGTGGTGGTGGCAGTGGCTCTACATCGCCAGTTAAGTATGTGTTTCCCTACCTTGATGACTGGCTGTTGTCAGCACCATCGAGGTACAGTCTAGAAGCTTCCCTGTCAGCTACCCTGGATCTATTCCATCAGGTGGGGGTTACGGTGAATTACCCCAAGTCTCACCTTACTCCTTCTCAGTGCCTCCAGTTTATTGGGGTGCTGCTGGATGCAGACCAGGGCCAAGCTTTCCTCCCTTTGGACAGGGTGGAAACTTTGCAGCTGCAGGCCAAGCAGGTGGCTTCCAGCCACTGGACTATAGCCAGGTCCGTTCTGCACCTCCTGGGCCTTATGGTGACAGCTATTCCCACTGTTCCTTTAGTCAGGCTCCACATGTGGGTCACGCAGTGGACCCTGTGAGTCCAGTGGACCAGAGGTCAGACGACCTGGACCACAAGGTCCTGGTGTCCAACCCTGTGTGGCAGAATCTCCTTTGGTGGCAGAATTTGGACAGTCTCCACTGAGGTGTTCCCTTTCAGCCTTTCCCTCTGGTCCAGACCCTGACCACGGATGCCTCCGGCCAGGGATGGGGCGCTCACTTGAGGGATTACAGAACCCAGGGAGCGTGGCCTCAACGAGAACTCTCTTTGCACATCAACATGCTAGAGATGCGGGCGGTGCTGTACGTCCTTCAGGCATTCCAGTCCCTTCTCCTCCAGGGTCCACTCTTTGTCCAGATGGACAACATGTGTGTGGTTTGGTACCTAAACAAACAGGGAGGCACACAATCGTACCCCCTGTGCAGGTAGGCGATGCATGTGTGGTACTGGGCAATTCGGCACAGCCTCCAACTCACGGCAGTGCACGTCCCAAGCATTCAAAATGTCCTAGTGGACAGTCTCAGCTGCACTCAGGAAAGGGCGCACGAGTGGGAACTGAGGCAGTCAGTGGTCATGGGCATCTTCAACCTCCGGGGTCATCCAGATCTAGATCTGTTCGCTTCCCCATTGAATGAAAAACTACCCAGTTTCTGCTCGCTTGTTCCCGTGCATGGTGTTTTCTTGTTGGACAGGGAGGTTCTTGTGCGCCTTCCCTCCCTTCCCGCTACTGCAGAGGGTACTCCTCAAGCTGCAGGCAGAAGGGGCTCACATGATTCTGATCGCCCTGTTCTGGCCTCACCAGATATGGTTCCCTGTGCTCCAGCAGCTGGTGATGGAAACTCCGGTCCCTCTACCCCTCTGCCAGGACCTCCTGACCTTGGTGCAGGGCACACTGGCTCATCTAGGTCTCAAGTCCCTTCATACGTGGCACATTCTGACATAGCTGCTTCACGCTATGGAGTGTCTTCCAGAGTCGCTCAGGTTCTTGTGGAGGCCAGAAAGCCATCCACATGAACTACTTGCACTATGAAATGGAAGAGTTTTCCATTTGGGCAACCGCCAAGGGTTGGAACCCTTTTTCGTGCCCTGTCCCTCAGGTTATGGAATACCTCTTGCATCTCTCTGACCTGGGGCTCAGCTATTCTTCGCTGAATGTCCATTTTCTGCCATCTCTGCCTACCATGTCCCAGTAGACTGCAAGCCTTTGGCTCAACTGGAGGTCTCCCGTACTTTCCTAAAGGGGATACTCCACATGAAACCCCCAGTTAGGAACCCTGTTCTGCCTTGGGATCTGAACTTCATTCTTGAGAAACTCGCATTGCTTCCCTTTAAACCCGCTACGAGTTGCGACCTACACTATCTGTCTTGGAAAGTGTTATTTTTAGTTGCCATTACTTCTGCTCGAAGGATTTCCATGCTTCAGGCCTTTATGTGTAAGGAGCCTTATTTGATTTTCCACAGAGACCAGGTGGCTCTGCATATAAATCCTAAATGTTTACCTAAGATGGTTTCTGAGTTTACCTTGAATCAGGCCATACACTTGCCAGTGTATTACCCTGAGCATTCTAATCCAGGGGAGGCAATCCAGCATAATCTAGATGTACACAGAATTTTGCATTACTATACGACTCGGATGAAGGCAGTCCAAAAAATGGATCAACTTTTCATTTCCTTTGAGCCCAAGAGAGAGGGCATTGCGAAATGGTGTTTTTTTTTGGTTTTTTTACACTTATTTTTCCCTCTGGTCACGGTCAGCAGGGGTCTCTCTTGGGCATCCTGCCTATTCCTGCCCTGCCTGAAGTCCTCCTTGCCTGTACCTCACCTTTCCTCCTCCTTTGACACCACACTCGGCACCCCCCAGCTTAACCCCTCTGGGGTGGGACCGCTCCTCCCTCAGGCACTCTACACAGACAGCCTCCGGTGTGGGCAAGGACTCGGGTGGAGGGACATGGGAGGCCAGGCTGGATAGACCCAGCTGCGGGCATGGGGCAGGTGCCATCACCTACTCCTGCCGACCAGGCTTTTCCTTGTTCTGGTGCTCGTATCCCACCTTCCTCCCTTCTGCATGGGCACGTCCCTGACGCAGTGGCACACAGCAACCCTGCCTTGCATCAGGCCACGCTACTGTTGTGCTGCTCTGCATGCTGTAGAGCTCTTGGTCTCCACCAGGAGCCACTGGCGCGCCAGGACCACCGCCCCCCTGGGAGGAGAGCAGCCCTGGGCGCTCAATCCTCACCGCCCCTGCACCCCTGGCACCGAGGTTGCTCCTGAACTCAGGTCCAGGCGTGAGTCGAGAGGTATGGTGGCCAGCTTGAGCACGTGTTTATCCAGGAGGTTGGCAAACTGCATCCTGTTTTGTTATCAGAGGTATAACAAACCACTTCCGGAGGAAGTAAAAGGGCATTCAGCTAGAGGCATGGCTGCATCTACTTCTTGTTTCAGAAATGTTTCTGCTGCAGAGATCTGCACAGCAGCTATTTGGAGCTCTGTCCACACTTTCACTAAGCATTACAGTCTAGACATTGTCTCTAGGTCCAGGTCAGGCTTTGGACTAGCTGTCCTTCAGAGCCTCCTGTCTTAAATCCCCTGCTTTTCTGCAGACCATTCCTGCCTCCTGTGTTCAGTCTTTGCCTGACCTCCACTGCTTGGGACTCGGTCCTAATGATTAGTGTGTACTGCAAGAGCCCTCTCGAAGTAAGATAGTACAGTTATGCAAGCACTTACCATAACAGTAGATCTTCGAGAGAGGCTCTTGCAATAGGCAAGCTTTTCCCTCCCTCCTGCTGCATATTTTCAGCCTTTCTTTTGGCTCCAGGAGCCCACTCCTCCTATTACACCTTTCTCAGGTCTCCGGCGGGAGAACTGGCGGGTGGACATAGGGACCGCCCACTATATAGCGCCAGACTAACTGTCGCGTGACACCGGGTGAGTGGTCCCCTGCCAGACACTGCTAGCTAAAGTTTTCTGTGTGGTCCTGGCACCTTGGTCCCAATGCTTATTGCCCACTGGAAGAGCCTCTCTCAAAGATCTACTGTTATAAGTTCTTATGTAACTGTACTTTACTTTTAATGGAACTTACCTGTTCGGACAGCAGATGGAGCAATCTCTTAAGGCATCAAATGAAAACAGAATTACCCTTAAGATGTCCAGATCAGCTCCCTTTAACCTTCAGAAGAGTAAGGGGCAGGGCTCTTTTCAAAACAAAGTCTTTTGTGGCAAAGGTAGGGGAGCCCAAAACATAATTCAGCTACCCCCATCAGAAGAAGGCTCAGCCGAAGGCACAGGCACCGAAACCACCTAGTGCTACTATTTGAAGCTTCGGCCCCTGTCTTGCCTCAGCTGCCTGAGGCAGACCTTTGCTCCCCAGTGTGTGTGTGTGTGTGTGTGTGTGTGTATGTAGCACCTGACCCAGTTTTACTGTCAGTGGGAGTTCTTTACGAAGGACAAGTTGGGTCCTCAGGATCATCTGAGAGGGATGCTGTCAGGATTTTACAGAAAGCCCTCCGAACTATCTGCCCAGAATGCAGCTGGTTTTATCAGCTCATATGTCAGAGCTCCTAGCATAGGAAGTTTGGGGCCTTCTAAGCAACATGGCAGTGGAAATAGTGCCAGAATCGGAACGAAACATAGGCTTCTAGCCCCAGCAATCCCTCATTTAATTGTTACACTCTATGCATCATTTCCTAGGAGACAGATGCCCTGGAGATGAGGCAGAACCTGTTCTAATAAAAGAATTTAGAATACAGGTTCAAAAAAACTTTGCAGCCACATTCCACTCTGGTGGTTGTCAGATTTGTTTCTCTGCCTGGAGAGAGGAGAAGTAGAATCAGCATTTATATAGCACTAGCGCTTTTCATACACATTGTATCCCAAAGTGCCTTGCAGACAATGATAGACTGGTAATGGAGTGACTGAATGTGTAGTGGCAGCCATTTCCCACATCAACACCCACACACAGCCTTGGACAATTGTATGAACCGGTTTTATGAGAAGGGGAATGTTGGCCAGGACATTGGAGAAAATCCACTACTCTTGCAAAAAGTGCCTTGGATTCGTCTACTTCCACCTAGGCACCACTAGAGATGGGTAGAAAGGACCTCAATTTAATGTCTTATCCAAAGGATGGCACACCCCAACAGTACAGCCCCACCACCACCACCAGTACTACATTCGGGTGCCAGCATTTTAAGGTATGGGACCAATTCTGGTGTGGGACTAGAACCCATGACCTTCTGGCCCACAGGCTGATGTTCTACCTGCCGAGCCACAATGACGCCAGTGCAGTCACCCCAAGTCAGTTTAGTTTAAAGATTTTAGTATTTCAAGTTAAATCCTTGAATCTTACTTTGAGGATGCACTTGCAGTAGGCCAACACCAGTAGGACTGAGCCATCAGGCACAAGGACCACACGGAAACATTCTGCCTAGGAGTCTACCACGGGGGACTGCCCATCGACATCACCCTCTGATTACTGCCTACCCTATAAAGGGCAGTCCCCCACACCCTCCTCAGTTCTTTCCTGCCATTGACCCATGCACGTCAGACCACTGAAGCTGCCGCAGCTACAGTCAACCACCATTTCTGTGCTTTTTTTTGTCTCATTTTCTTTAGTATTAACATTGAGTTTTCAGTGTTACCAGATTCAGGTTTATGACTTCTCAGCCTGCGTCATCTTTCAACCTCTTCACGAAGTGTGCCTGCAGCAAACAAATTCCAGAAAAGGAAGGACATTCTGGTTACATCCTGTGCCTAGGCCCCAGCTACGACACCAAAGCCTGCCAGATCTGCCAGAAATTTAACCAGGCCACACGAACACATCACCTTAAAATTTTGGAGAGCTGTCTGATCAAGCAGAAGCTTGTTGCGATGGAATAGAAGCTGCAGGCCAGGAGCTCTTCGGCTTCACCAGCTCAATCCTCTGGGGCTTCCTCCTCATCTCAGTCCTGGGAAAAATCAAGTAGGAAGCACAAAGACTGGGTCCTGTCAGCTTGTCGCTTGTGGTCTCCTTACAAATCCTCAACTGCATCTGGGTCTTTCTCCCATGGGAGGTCAGCTCCATGAGACTTTACTACTGCAGGGCTACTGGTGACCCTGCCTCCCACCCTTATCTCCATAGCAAACAGCGTCTCTTTGGGGCAGAGGACTCTGTCTCCTGCTCCCCAGCCCCTTATGCTCAGGCCCCCGATTTCCATGGGCTCTCAGCCAGGAGGCTCATCTGGTGTGGGTGGGACGAGCACTGGCTTTTGTACCATCACCCCCGGCCCCAGCACTGACTGCGTCGGTCACCTCTGTGGGGGCTGCCACCAGTCCTTCTTGGCAGCAGGCACTGCAGGTTACTGGTGCGTCCCAGAGCCCAGTGTCACCTCAGTCTTTGTCAGGGAGGTCTCTTTCTCCTCCGGTGCCAGTCTCTCTACTCCCAGTGCCAGTGGATTCCCCTCCCAGGCTTCCTCAGCCAGTGCCTCCTAAACCTTCACCTGTATTTCCTCTGCTGCAGCCCAGGGGCCTGGCACCAGTCCCACAGCCTGTGCCTGCTGGGCCTCCAGCTGGATAACCTATGCCAGCCCTGCCTGGTCTGATGCCACCCTTTCCTTACCAGGTGCTGGCCTACTCCTATTCACTAGTCTATAACTACCCTCCACAGGCAGACTGTAATGCTCTCTTTACCTCATGTGGTCTTTCGTGGTACCGGGTTAGATTAGTGCTACATTTATAGCACTTGTCTGTGTAGCGCTACCACAGACAGCAAGCGGGGATTTACAGTGCTTGCTATATGCACTCCCCTGGTCGGCTGTGGTGCTGCCCGGGACAAGGGCAGCAGAATCAGAGCTGGCCAAGCTGCTCCCATGGTAGAGCAGCCACAGACAGCAGTGCAGACCAGGGTTCTAATCCTGGTCTCCAATGATTTTGTACAGATTGGAACTTGTATTTTTTTTTTTTTTTTTTTTTTTTTACAAGGGACCATGGAAACAGTATTCTGTGGCCTCAAAAATTTTAACTTGCCCCATGATCTGCTCCCCCCCAAAGTGAAAATCCTCAAGTCCGAGGAAAATAAAAACAACATTTTTGCCTGCTGTTCTTGTCAATGACATTGTGGTCGGCTATGTTCCGACCCAGTGCCATCTTTCTTGCAGAGGCAGATCCCCAACCCTCAGGGCCTAACCCCGGCATTACCACAGCAGCCTGCCAGGGATCTGTGTCTCTTCCCCCGGCCCCGGACCCGTTGCAGCCGGTTCCCGGTGTTCCACACACACTTCTGGGAACAGGCCCGATGCTGGTTCCAGCAGTCACCAGGATGGGTGCCATCACTCAATAGTGAGCCAGATGAGGAGAATGAAGATGACTGTTTACTACGAGTATTTCTCCCTTCATGGGGACTTATGTGAGGGCAAAGAACCCACTAAGGCAGTCCCTAAGTCCCATCCTGATGACCTCACCTTTATGGCCATCATTAGAAACATTCAGGCCACCATTGGCTGGGAAATGGAAGAACAGAAGCCAGGGTGATGTTGGTTGTCCATCTATTTGAGGCAGACTGATGCTCTCCCCTTGGTGGTTCCTCCCTTCATTGACTCCTATAGGGATGTTACCAGGGTGGCTTGGAATCACCGATCTCACTTAGAAGGGGAGCTCTTGCAGCAAGTAATACCATTAGGACTAAGGCCGCCAGGCGTTAGGACCCCAAAGAAAAATCTTCTAGCTAGCAGTCTGTGGCGGGGGCCTGCCCTCGACATTGGCTCCACCCCGAAGTCAGATGTGGTATAAAGGGGGCATTCCCCTGGCACCACCTCAGTTCTTTTCCCGCCATCGATCCACTAACATCGGATCCATGGACGCCATCATTGCAATCTACCGCCATTTTCTTGCACATCGCGCTGTTTTTTCATCAAAATCATTTTTTTCCTTTAAACTTTTTCGTTAGTAAAGTGCATGTCTTCAACACAGCGGCAAAAATCCAAGTGTGTCTGTGGGAAGCAGATCCCAGCTAAAGACGGCCACTCTGCCTGCCCGATCTGCCTAGGCCCAGACCACCGGCCTGACGATTGTCCACATTGCCAAAAGTTTAACAGTAAAACTAGGATTCGCTGCGCCAATACACTGAATGCCTACCTACTAGAGCAGCAAGTATCCACCATGCAGAAGGTCCCATCGGGACACAGTTCATCCTCCTCAGCCAGGGAGTCTCCCCCCCACCATGGAGAAGAGATCAGGAGGGAAACACCACCACTGGGAGAAGGAGAGAGCCAGATCGGAATCCTGCCCAAAGTCCCCTCAACAGGCTTCCACTACCTCCACCTCCACCTCTGGCGGGAGGTCAGAGTCAGTCCCCCCCAGCTACCACGGCAGTTTTGAGGGTGACCCACAAGAAGATGACCACCTCATCACATGCTAAAGGTAGGGAGTCTTTGTCCCACAGGCAGTCATCCGCTCAAGTCCCCTTGGCCCACCGACCCCACAAACCTTTGCACGGGTCAACCCAAGAGGGGCAGGTGTCCGCTTCAGGCAAATCCATGGAATCAGGTGCCCATAAGCACTCTGGTTTGTCTGAAAAACACAAAAAATCAGATGATTCTACAAGATGCCAGGAGGTCGTCAGGTACCGGACATCTCCCCCACCTGAGGAACAGGCGACGTCCACCTCTGAAGGAAGGCAGACCACCGGACAGTCTGACTCTGCATCAGAGAAGGAGCAGGGACCACCAGCCAAAGAACAGCCATCAGCCCTGAAGGACTGGCCGTCGGCCCCAGCAACTGAGACCCCAAAGACAGGGGCACAGGATGTCCAGCAGCCTCCTCCGAAGGAACCAGATCCCAGACCATCAGACAAGACTGATCCAATGCTGGAGACACCCATAGAGAATGTGCCAGAGGACCAGATGCCAGTGCCTCAAGATCAGACACCTGGGTCATCCAGCTCCCCAAACCTGACGCCCCCACCCCCAGTTGTTACACTGGCTGAGGTGGGAGAACCCTTTAATGCCTGGTGAAACACCATTAAAGGGGATCTTCTCCCTAAATCCAGGGATCCATCACCAGTCCGGCCACTGCCTATAGACCAGTCACCTCAGCGTCCGCTTCCGAAGGAGCGTCCGCTGCCCGACAAAGAAGGTAAGTGGATGCCTGGGTCGGGCGCTCAAAAAAGATACCCGTCATCCATCCCATCCTCGAGTGGACGTCCGCCATCATCTTCAGGGTAGAATGCTGGAGATTCTTCATCTGACTACTCAGAGAATGAATTGCCTATCCCATCTCCTAATCCAAAGGACTCACCAAGGTCACCCCCGGATGACCCATCCTTGGATATTATGAGGCACATACAGGCACTATACCAGTGGGACACAGATGAACTGGACCTGGAAAGGCGCAGCTTGGCAAAATGTGGGGTGGGGGCGCCACTGACCCTAAACCATTGGTCATCCCCCCCATTGGTAGAGCCATTTCAGGATGTGACAGAGTCAACTGGGAGACATCTGGTCACTACGACCGCAGTGCCATGCAAGGTTGTCAGGCTCTATAAGACTCCTAAAGGAGAGCCTTTCTTGGGCGAACACCCGAAGGGAGACTCCATGGTCTTAATGGCTGCCCATGGCAGGGCACAACTACATAACACGAGTGCCCATCCCCCAGACCCAGAGTCCAAAAAGCTGGACCAAATGGGTCATAAGGTGTACCCGTCGGCAACTTGCACTGTCAGGTCATTAAACTTTCTTGCCCACATGGTCACATACCAGAAGTCCCTGTGGGCAAAGGCTATGGACCTGACCAAGGCCCAGCCAGATTCAAAGGGTAAGGCAGAACTCCTCACTGTCATACAGGCTGGCATGGACGTAGACAGACACATCCTAAGGAGTTCTTATGACTCCGCAGATACAGCTGCAAGAGCAGTGGCCACTGCTATTGCATGCGGAGGCATGCCTGGCTCAGAGTTTCTGACGTTTGACAGGATTTCCAGGATGCTATTCTGGATGCTCCCTTTCAGGGACCAGTCCTATTTGGCCAGGACAATGAAAAGCTGATTACAGGAGTGCAAGATTCTGGCAAATCAGTATCTGAAGTCCACAGAATGTACAGGTCAGAGCCACAGGCCACATGTCGCCATCCCTTTTGAAAAAATCAGGGACAGCAAGGAAGATGCCAGACACAACATAAGGGAAGTTTTAAAAGAAAAGGGCACCCTGTCCTTCAGGCGACCAGGGCCTCAAAAATCCCATGGTGGCCAGACCTCCCCTGCCTACCCCCTCCAATACAGCATGACTCTCTACCAACCCCCCCTCCACTATAGGGAGTGCAGGGGGAGGTGGTAGGAGGGAGATTCTCCCTCTACCTATCCGGATGGTCCAATATCACATCGGACCAATGGGTCCTCCAGATAGTGGAAAGGGGATACTCCCTAGAGTTAACTCAGATCCCACCAGACAATCCACCAGTCCCCTCCCACTGCTCACCCTCCCATGCACTCCTCCTGAGGGCAGAAATACAGGCCTTGTAAGACAAAAAAAGCCATCCAAGAGGTTCCCTTTGCTCAGAGAGGCAAGGGATTTTATTCCCACTTCTTCCTTGTCCCAAAGAAGATGGGAGACCTCCAGCCCATTCTGGATCTGAGCCAGCTGAACACTTTTGTCGAATACAAACGATATAGAATGGTGACCTTGGTGAGCCTGTTACCCATGCTCCACCAAGAAGAGTGGCTTTGCTCCCTGGACATGCAGGATGCCTACATGCATATCAAGATCCTGCCATCCCACAGGAAGTACCTCCGCTTTACCTTCCAAGGCAGACACTACCAGTTTAGGGCACTGCCATTCAGTCTATCATCAGCACCAAGGGTCTTTACTAAGTGCCTGACAGTAGTGGCGGCAGCCCTCAGGAGAGGGGGTAACTTTGTATACCCCTACCTGGATGATTGGCTTCTTACCACTCCAGCAGAAGACCAACTGAACAGAACCTTGGAGGAGACATTCAGTCTATTCCAGACTCTGGGCATTACCGTAAACCTGCCCAAGTCACAACCATGTCCTCCTCAAAGGCTACAATTCAAAGGAGCAGTCCTAGACACAGTCCATGGGAAAGCCTTTCTTTAATAGACAGGACATCAAGGCTAAGAGAAGTCGCTCACAGGGTACAAGGACTCTGACTTGGTTCCTGCGAGGGTGGTTCTGCAGCTTCTAGGTCACATGGCCACAGCCATTGTTACAGTTCCACTTGCGTGCTTGAACATGAGGATCCTGCAGTGGCACCTCAGGGTTCAGTGGGATCAAGGCACAGATGAGCTAGAGGAGCCCATTTGGATCTCCATCACAGTCAGACAGTCCCTGACCTGGTGGCTGACCCCGGCCATTTGAGCATAGAGGTTTCCTTCTAGCGACCCAGCCCACAGCAGATCCTTACTGTGGATGCCTCGAGACTGGGATGGGGAGCATATCTTGCTTCTGATCAGACAAGGGTTCCTGGAACTCAATGGAACAGGCTCCCCACATAAACATTTTGGAGATGAGAGCTGTACTGTACGCCTTAAAGCCTTCCAAGGGGTGCTCCTCCCTGGGCCTCTTCTGGTCCAGTCAGACAATACTCCAGCAGTCTTCCATCTCAACAAGCAAGGGGGCACACACTCTTATCCCATATGCAGCGAAGCAATGAGGGTACGGACTTGGGCAGTGGATAACAGCCTGGACCTCATGGCAGTCTATGTTCCAGGGATTCCAAAGCCCTGGAGAGTGGGGTTAGGATGGATATAGGCCTACAGTTGCTTGTGAGAGTCTTGTCTTCTGTGGAAAGGAGTCACTACAGCAGACTTCTATTTGCTTGTGAATTGTGAGAGCATAAGAGAGCGGTTGAGAATTTTCGTAACGGGTGGCAGAACATCATCAAAGCTGAGGGTGATGAGTTTCAAATCAAGGGAGTCAGCACTATGCCTAGACTTTGCGAGTACTTTGAGTAGATGTTTCCTGGCTAACCCTTCAGTGATGGCCTTAAAATAAAATGGGGGGCACAGCTGAGCTGCCTGAGGGATGGTGGGATGGGTTACTGTTGGTGTAGGATCAAAGAAGTTAGGTGGGAGCACATGATTAAGGTCAGAAAATGTTGAGTTGAAGGCGTTAACAATGGTTACTTTATCCAGGGTGATAGTTCTAGCAATGTTGAGCATTGCAGGTGAAGCTTTGTTTTTTTTTTCAATTAACTCGGAGAGGTTGTCCCAGAACTTCCTCCCGTCATTCCAGGTATTTGCAAGGGCATTCCTATAGTAGGAGACTTTCGCCTGGCAGATAGCCCTTGTGCATGCATTCCATGCTGATTTGTAGACCTGAGTATTCCCTAGGGTGTTGGACGCTTTAGCATGGTACCATAGTTGGTCACATGATTTCATCTGTTCAAGGAGGTCATGAGTCTCCCATGGGGTTTTTGATCCCCTAATCTTTCATTTCTTGTACAGAGCATGAACATCACACGTTGTGTTAAAGGTAGTGATAAAATATTCTAGGGCTGAGTCCACGTCCTGAGCATCATCAATTGGAGACCAGTTGAGTGATCGCAGGTGCGTTTTTAATGGACCTAATTGACCAGGTAGAAGTATTCTACTGACAATGAATTTTGGTGGGGGTTTGTTGAATTTGTTAGACCAGAGGGAAAAGATTGGAGAATGGTCACTTATGGTGTCCAGGAGTACCTCAGTCTTAGTGATGTGTTCAGGTTGATTAGTGAGGACCCAGTCCAGGAGAGAGGAGATACCCATCCTGTAGTTTATCCTAGTGGGTGACTACCATTTGTGTCAGGTTGGCAGCTGCCAAGGCGTTCTTGAAGGTGCTTGCACAGGGGGCCAGCCAGTTGACACTGAAGTCACCAAGCAGAATCACTTCTATGTTTCGCCCACAGGAGTTGATGCAGTCGAGGAGAGAGGGAAGGAGGGAAGACCCTGATTAGTCCGCTTAGGTGGGATATATACTGACTCTATGGTCAACGCCTTATTGTGGGTGCCAAGTAGTACCTTGATGGCTAGAATCTGAATGTCGTTTCCAGTGCTAGGTAGGGGCCAGAACATGACCCACAATTCTGAATGTCGTTTCCAGTGCTAGGTAGGGGCCAGAACATGACCCACAAGTATGTCTTTAAGATAGAGGGCACAGCCCCCACCTTTCTTACTCAGCCTGTCGTGCCTAAAGACTGTGTAACCAAGAATGGCAATAGCGGAGTCAGGGATCTTTGGGGTTAGCCAAGTCTCAACGACTGATAGTATGTCCAGGCAGTGATGGTATCAAGTTTCAGAAGGAGGCTACAGATATTTATACTTGCCAAGGATACAGTAGCAAAGCTGTCGGACTTCATTGACGCCAGTTGTGGAAATCCAGGGTTGGGGGTGAATATTGCCAGAGAGAAGTAGCAACAGTAGTATTAGGCATTTGAGAAAGGCTTTTAGGTATTTCCTATGGTGTAACTGTGTCCTCCCTTTCAGTGGTAAATTATAAAAATGAGGTTACAGCAAGAGTTAGCAAGATATGGGAATCTGAAGAGCTAGTGATAGCTGTGGCTCGGAGGAAAGTCTGAGGACCATACGAGGTTGGAGGGTTTACTAACACAAAGAAGCCAATGGGTGGAAGCAGGTAGATGGGGCTGAGTTTTAGTGCATTTAATAGAAGTTGGGGGGGGCGAAAAATCAAGTAAGAGGACAAGTCCAATTTAGTAATGAGTAGCATTTTGATTCTGGGAACTGGACCATCCTGCCTGGCTACCTTTTGAGTTTGATAGTTTTTTATCTAGACTTAATTACTTCTTTTTTTTTTTTATTAAATGGTTCCATTTTGCGCACTCACTATACAGAAAACGGAAGCACTTTCGGTTTCCATTTCTGCCTATGCCCTTTCATCTTCATTAATTGGTTCATGTTACAGGAAGCTGTAGTTTGACCTTTAGCACAGTTGTTGGATGCAAGAGATTTCTTTTGTTACTGGACTCTTACTATTTTTGTGTTTTTTAGAAACATTTTTAGTTTGTTGCTATGATCTCCATAATTTGGCATGTTTGAGAGACCTACGGAATCCACAGGCTTAAAAAAAGTAAAAATTGATCTTCTTCAAGGATATCTCTTCCCTTAAGCCACACCTTTGGAACTATACCTGTATCAGCGCTAGGATGACACAGCTTTTGCTAGTCATGGGCCACCTATGATGATGTCACACATCAGCGTCTACATAAATGTGGGTGGCCTCATCTCTTCTCAGTTCTTTTCCTGCAGTTGATCATACTCGTTGGACCTACAGTGGAAACACTGACCCAACTAGTCGTTGTCGTTTATTATTTTATATCTTAAGTAATTGCTCATTTTTTAGTGATATCGCTGCCTCTGCATGCTGCCAAAACCAACAACGTTGTTCCAGTTCTGCAAGTGTGGAGAAAATATTTATAAGAATGATGTATGCAGAGTATGTGTCTGCTGTTTAGGCCTCTCTCACAATGTCAGGACTTGTGAAATTTGCCAGGGTTTCGATTAGGCGATGCAGAAGGAAGGCGCAGGAGAAGTTTTAATTAGAAAAAACTCTAGCCACTATGGAAAAAGCCCAGGGTCAAAAAGCAGTGTCGCCAGCCCCATCAATTGATCCACAATCACTGAAATCCAAAAACCACAAAAAAGATTGGTTGTCATTGGGATACAAGCATAAACATAAGGATAAGGACAGATCTGCTTCCCGGGGAGGTGTAGCTCGCCAGTGCAGCCTGCAGGTACTTTAACCTCAGCATTGTTTGCTTCAGCGGTGGTGACAACACCCCCCCCTCCGACTGTTGACCAGACACCAGGGTTCAGGTTTGGCTTAGGCACTACCATACCTACTACAGATGGTAAGTCACTGTCGATGGGTCCAAACTCATCGACTCCAGGAGTCACAGCCCCTAGTCAGGGCATCATCAACGCACAGGTAGTAGTGGCATCTTCTTCAGATATGATACGGTGCATGCTTTCTGGCTTATCTATGCAGCCTGTACTGCCGTCGATGGGTGTTTTCCTGCATCACATGCCCCATTGACATCTTTGGCTGGTTCACAGCAGGTACTTACTTAGCAGTGGCCTCCAGCATCACCAGTGAGGTAATCAATTCCTGTCACTGAATGGGACGTCAGTGAGGAGAAATATAATGCAACCCTCATGGAGGAAGATTATGGAGATGAGGGTTATGAAGAAGAACATTATGCTCCACATTCTAGCTCCACTGTATCCTCTTGCAGTGAGGATTCTGTGGTGTATATACCCAGATCTCCTTCTGAAGACCCTGTCTTCCAAACTATCATGCAGCAGATGCAGAATGCAGTGGGCTTTGCTGTGGAAGAAGATTCCACTAAAAGGAAGCTGATGGATTTCTTGGAGGTGCCATGTACTCCATCCATCATTGTTCCTCCAGTTTACGGTTTACCCTGCATTGGAAGATGCCACATTTGCTTCTTGGTATGTGCCAAATTCTATACCAGCTGTACCAAGAAAGGTTGACAAACAGTACCCTGCTTCTACTGCCAAGCCTTATTATGCCACCCAGCCTGAACATACTCTGTTTTAATCATTGGTGCCCATGATAGATCCTGGGCACCAAAACACAAGTACTCTGCCCCCTGACAAGGAATCCAGAAGGCTTGATGTGATGGGCAAGTGTATTTGTGCCTCTGCCTCACTAGGCCTTTGTATTGCAAACCACCAGGACCACATTATCAAGCATCAGAATAACCTGTGGAAGGCTACCAAAGCTGCAGCTCGGGTGCATCCAGAAGGAAATGCCAAGAATAAGTTACTTAAAACCATTGATTCTGGAGCTGAGGTTGGCAAACATTTGTTATGCTCAGCATGTGATGTTTCTGATGCATCTGTCAGTGTGCCTGCCTCGGGTATTTGCATGAGACGGTATTCTTGGCTGAGGGTTGCTGGGTTTGCAACTGACATGCAGCAAACCATTCTGAATGCTCCTTTTAGAGGCACCAGACTGTTTTGGTACCATGTGGAAGAGGCATTACGAGATCTTCAAGTCTCTTAAATGACTTTACGGTCAGTCAAACTCCTGTATCCCACACCTGGTAGGGACTGCGGAGCGGGATCGTTTCATCAGCCAGCTGACAGAGGTGGTCGTCAAGCCTACCATCAGCAAGGCAGGGGTAAGGGTGGTGCAGTCTTGCCAGCTCCCCTTCCCCAGGTGCCCATTCCAAAGTTTCAAAAAACAGTGGCTCTGCCCCTACCAGCTCACAATGGCTCGTGTCAGACTCCCACCACACCACTTCATTCTCAGGAGGTGGTGGTGGTGGTAGGGGTTCACTTCTCCCTTGATCTGACACAATGGAAGGAGACTACCACAGGCAAATGGGTCCTGGAGATAGTTGCCAGGGGACATGGTCAGGAGCTCTTACAGACCCCCCCCCCACTGAGCATCCTCCATCTTTTTCAGCTTATTCCCCAGGACGTCTGACCCTGCTGAAAGAAGAGGTACAAGCTTTGCTAGCCAGACATGAAATAGAGCCTGTACCTTCTCGCCAGAAGAGCAAAGGGTTCTACTACAGATACATCCTGGTCTACAAATGAACAGGAGACCTCAGGCCTGTGTTGGATCTGAGAGACCTAAACTTCTACATAGAATAAAAGATGTTTTGTATAGTCTGTCTGCAAAATCTGATTCCCCTGTTGTAAACCAGGTAATGAATTTGCTCCCTGGATATGAAGGAGTCATACCTTCATATCAAGATCAGACCTGGGGGTGCTGTTGAGCCCAAGCAAAATGGCTGCTAAACCCTAGAGCTCTAAGAAACCAGAGAGATTATTAACTTTAGGAATTATCTATTAGG
This sequence comes from Neoceratodus forsteri, assembly GCA_016271365.2. Taxonomy (NCBI): domain Eukaryota; kingdom Metazoa; phylum Chordata; order Ceratodontiformes; family Ceratodontidae; genus Neoceratodus; species Neoceratodus forsteri. Next base: position 1,392,699,143 of record CM028131.1, on the reverse strand, counting down.
AACCAATAAGAGAAAAAATTGGTTTTCCTAACACTGGGAACTGCCTACAATAAGATGGGAAATCCTCGTAAGGATCAGATGCATGGATCGGGAGCTAAAAGCAAAACAACCTCTACTGCTCCCACCACGCGATCAGCTCAAAACCGTGGAGAAGAAGCGGTTGAGTCTAGGGAAGAATCCTTGCAAACACTTGGTCTGAAGATAGATAGACTTATCTCCACAGTAGCAGGGTTAGCAGAGAGATTTGACAGCCTAACAAATTGAGTGGTAGCTCTAGAAACCAACTTGGATGCAGTACAGACATCTGCTGTGGAATCGACTTGCAGAGCTGACGCAGCAGTGGGGGCTGTTTCGTCGATGGCAAAGGAAATAAATCATTTTAAGTCTAGACTTGAAACCCTGGAAAATCAGGTACAGGCAGCGAACATTCGCTTAATCGGGATACCAGAAGATGCTGAAGGAGATCATTTGTTATTTTTTCTCCAAGAGTGGCTTGCACAACAACTAGGAGAAGAAATTATCACAAAAATTCGAAATGCCCAAAAAGCTTGTCGAATCACTCCGAGAGGGCGACCGATGAACCCAGAGGCCCCACGTACTGTGATCTTGGTCACTGATGCATAGGTACTCGGGATTACTTACTGGCGCTATCTAGACAGAAGGGCCTCTTCTTTGCAAGGTCAAACAGTGCGAGATGTTTCCAGACATAAATTCATGGCATAAAAGAAAAAACTTTCCGGGGGTGCGTGCTGCGCTCCGAGAGGCCAAAATACATCATGGTAAGATATTTCCTGCTCGACTAAGAATTGTGCAAGTTGGCAAGATATATATTTTTTCCGATCCAAAGGAGGCCCTAAAGTGGAGTCAGAAACATGTGCAGCATGATCACAGCAGACGTGGTCCAGAGGTGGATTCATCGGAAGGAGAGGAAGAAGATACCTGAATGGTATGGACATTCTCAAATTTGAAATATTGAACTTTGGGGACGGAGATTGTCCCACTAATTCACTCTTGAAACTAATATTGTTTTCCGGTTTAAATTCTGGACAGTAGTTTACGATGCCTTTTTGTGTGACGAATAAGAGCCCCTAATTCTCCCTTAATTAAAGTGTCCAAGGCTTTTCTAAATGTTTTGACATGGTTATTGGGGCAGTTCCTGTAGATGATAAATAATCGTTTAGTGGAGTTATAGCTACTATAGTGGAGGAAATTATTAATATTGTGAGCTCTACTTTATTATAAATTAAACAGAATTTCTTAAAAAGTTATTATAAATCTGGTTTAGCAGCATATAATAATATGGGAAAGCACTGAATGGTGCATAACTAAGAAATAACATGAGATATTAAGGTTGTACCTATTGATTAGGTGACCTAATTATGGGGGAACCATTTTGTTATATGAGAGGTGTCTAATTAATCTCATGTAGCTCATGGGCCTAATATCAGCTCAAGTGGAATATTTCTGGACTGATAAATGTACTTAGATTCTCCTCCATGGATGTATCAAAAAGAACAGGATGAGAAGATTGTGTATAATAAGAGGGGTGGCGACCTCATCGATTGTAAACTGAAATGTAATGTCCTGATCTTGTATTTATCTGTATGATGTTTTAGATAAATCAATAAACATAAAGTATATAAAAAAAAAAAAGATCAGACCTCATCACCGACAGTATCTGAGATTTGTACTAGAAAGGGAGTATTATCAGTTCAGTGTTGCCCTTTGGCTTGTCTTTTGCACCACTGGTCTTTTCCAAATGCTTGGCAGTGGTAGTAGCAGCTCTTCGCGTGGAAGGTCTATATGTCTTCCCTATCTGGATGATTGACTCTTGAAAACAAGCTTCAGGAACCAGCTCATGCAAACATTGTCTTGAACAAGGAAATTATTTAAAGACCTGGGGGTTACAGTGAATGTGCCCAAGTCACTACTGACTCCTTGTCAAAGGCTGCAGTACATAGGGGCTGTCTTGGACACAGAGCAAGGCCATGTGTTCTTGCCTCTGGACAGGGCAGAATGACTCATTGCTCAAGTACAGTTAGTATACCACAGTCATCGCATCCCAGCCAGAACATTTCTGTCTCCTGGACTCATGGCAGCAGCCATTGTTACTGTATAACTCCATCTCAGATTGTCACCTCATATGCATCCAAATGTGGGTGAGGAGCACGCCTGGGACATTATCAAATGCAAGGCTCTTGGACCCAGGTGGAAACCAAATTAAACATAAATGTCTTGGAGATAAGAACTGTCCTGTAGTCTCCAGGCTTTTTAGAAGTATCTGACTCTGGGTCACTTGCTAATACTGACAGATAACGTCAATGTAATACATTCTGTGAAATAAACAAGGGGGGGGACTCATTCACATCCCCTGTGTCAGGAAGCAGTGAGGTATGGTATTGGGCACTGGAACATGGCCTAGAGCTATCAGCTGTGCATCACCCAGGTGTCCAAAATGTCTTGGCAGACAAGATAATCAGATCACAGTACAAGATGCATGAAAGGGAACTGCTGACCTCAGCGGTAGAAGAACTCTTCGCAAGGTGGGATCATCCAGTTAGACCTTTTTGCATCCCCACACAACACAAGCTGCATTTTTGCTCACTCCAGGACCCAGAGTTTTTGAGTGAGATGCCTTGTCCCTCCCTTGGAAAGGGAGGTTTCTATACACATTCTCTCCCATTCCATTAATACAGAGAGCATTAGCGAAACTACAGATGGAGGGTGTGACCGTCTTCCTCATTGCATCTCTTATGGTCTCAGCAAATATGGCATCTGCTGCTCCAACAACTAGCAGTAGAGCCTCCAGTACCACAGCCTCTGTGTAGGGGCCTGTTGTCACAGTACAAGGTTCATCCGGACATGAAGTCACTACACCTGCATGCCTGGCTGCTGAATACATAGCCACTGAACAGTTTGGGGTATCATCTAAAGTATCTGATGTGCTGGTTGCAGTCAGAAAGTCTTCCACCAGATGTTCTTTGAAGTGGAAGTATTTCACTTTGTGGACCACTTCCAGATATGTGGACCCATTCACCTGTCCAGTAAATGCGGTGTTGGGATACTTTCTGTCATTGTTAGACTCTCTTTTGCAATATTCCTCCCGGAAGGTGCATCTGGCAGTTACTGTATATCAGCTTACCATGCCCCCACTGATGGATGTACAATTGCCAAACTAGAGGTCTCTTTTACCTTTTTGAGAGGTATTCTAGATATGAAACCTCCCATTCGCAGTCCGCTCCTGCATTGGGACCTGAATTATGTGCTTGAAAAAACTTTACAAAGACAGTGTCTGTGTACTAATTCTAAGTTTTTGCCTAAGGTGGCGTCTTGAGTTTATGTTAAATCAAATCATCTACCTGCCTGCTTATTACCCTGAGCATGCCAATCAGGGTGAGGCATTGCTCCATACTTTGGAAGTACGTAGAATACTGAGATGCTAAGTGAATCGCACCAAGGACTGCAAAAAGTCCTTGCAGCTTCTGGTTCATTCACCCCCCCCCCGGGGAAAGAAGGTGCTTCTGTGTCTAAACAGTGCCTGTCCAAATGGCTGGCACATTGCATTACGTCCCATTATAGGAAGTACTGTAAGGAACTTCTTAGTGCCGTTCGTGGTCACTCCACAAGGGTAATGGTCACTTTTGTTGCTTGTTTCAGATATGTTTCTGCAGATGATTTTTGTGCTGCAGCCACATGGAGTACTGTCCACACCTTCACTAGACATTACAGTCTGGATGTTGTTTCTCACAGACAAACAGGTTTTGGCCTTGCTGTTCTACGGGGCCTGCTGTCTTGAACCAGACTCCCAGTTAACTTTTGGGACTGCTTGGGACTCATTCCAAAGGCAAGGCCTAAAGGAAGGGTTATCCTCATAGAAAATACAACAGTTGCATGCTTACTATAAAAGTAGATCGAGAGAATCTCCTTCCTTAGGCCATGCCTCCAGTCATGAGCCCAACCTTTGGGGCGCAGCAGAACCTGCTGTTTACAGGGAGGATTCCCCTTTTTACAGAACTTGTGACAGCTGTAGGATTCAGGAAGAATCACCAACCTTCCTTTTCCCAGTGGGACGGTGGAAACCATAGTTTTAAGTCCCACTGACTCTGTACTAGATTCGATTTGAATCCCACCACTGCTACTGTCACCCTCTTGCCTAAGTAGTTTGTAGGATAGCCGAGCAGTCACTGTCTTCATTAACAAGGCATACAGTCTTTACAAAACCCTTCTGTTTAAAATGTTAGATCACACAATCAGACCCCAGGCAGAGTTGATAAGAAAATGATAAAAGTTTACTTTAATAAAAACAACACAGTAAATTCTACAATTTGGAAGATTTTTGAACTGCAGACAATACTCAAAATAACACTGGATGGTTTACAGAAAATGCTGTATACTGTTGTTCTAAACTATACCTTATTCTGAGGTTTCATACTCCAGAAAAGTGTTCTTTTTGAGAATAACCTTTTCTCTTGTGTAGGTGAAGAAAAGTTCTTTGGAAATACAAGATTTGTTGGACTTAAAAATCAGTCTCTGAATTCCTTTTTGTAGCAAAACTCAGGGTTTGTCTTGAAAAGTGAAGTCCTTATGATTTGGTGCCAGCTACTGGGATTTTGAACGGTCTTACAAAACCATCGTACAATAGAGGGCAGAATTTGGGACAGGGAAAAAAGAAATTGGCTTGCAGACAATAGATTCTATCCTGTTTGATTTTTTTTTGGGGAGAAAAGTAGTGTAGTATAGAAGAACGGCTTCCCGGTACAGCACTATGAATCTGGAACAGCTGAGAAAGATCTGTGGGTAAAAGGGCATTCCTAGAGAGAGAACAAAAATAAAAAGCAACTTACATTGGTCCTTGTGGTAGCTGCAACTGAGGATACCCCACTGTGCTTAGAACCACAGGTGGTGACTGCAGAGGCCCAGAGGGGAAGGGGACATCCACAGACAAGGACCTGGAGCTGAGGAGGCTGTGGGTGCAGGAGAAATAGCTTGAGACAGAGCAAAAAAGGTTTGAGATGGAATTAGAGGAATGACAGCGACAGAGAGAGGCAGAAGAAAAGCAGCTGCAAAGAGACGAATGGCAACGCCAGAGGGAGTTCGAGCTGGAAAAGCTGACGCTCCAACAGACAGCAACCCCAACAACACCCGAGCAGGTAAGTGGTGGGGGTGGGTCTGAAACTCCAGGGCTGAGGTACAAGTGAAATTCAAAATTAATGACTGAGTTTAAAGAGGGGGAGGATATGGACATGTTTTTAAATTCATTTGAAAAGGTCTGTATCCAGGCCCACTTACCCAAAGAGACCTGGAGTTTTTACTTGTCTCCACTGCTTACTGGCAAGGGGAGGGAGGCATTGGGGCAGATGGATAATCTTGACAGTAAAGATTTTAATAAGTTAAAAACTACTTTATTAAAAAAAATATGATCTGAACCCTGATACATACAGTGCAAAGTTCCAGAAACTCTGAAAGGAGTCAGAAATGAGCTTCGAGGAAGTAGCCACTAAACAGCATCAATATGGGGTGAACGCAGATTCTGTTGAAGCTATTGAAGGAGTGGTATTGCTTGAACAGTTTTATTGGATTTGCTCACCTGACTTAAAGTTTTGGCTAGAGGACAGAGATCCTAAGACAGCCAAAGAGGCTGCAGAGCTGGTAGATCACTATACTTGAAGCAGGGCTGCTCCCAAAGGGAATTCAGGGGTGAAAGGGAAAAGTGGGCATTTTGGACAACCAAATAACACATGGCCCCTGCAAAAAGAAGGGAACATTCAGGTGTCCAAAAGGGAGTTTGGGGACAAGCAAAATGAATGCTGGTATTGTAAACAGCCAGGCCATCTTTCTAGGCAGTGTCCTAAGAAGGCATACAATGTCAAAGGGTCTGTACAAACTGAGACAGTTGCCAACTATGTTACTAGTAGTAGTAAATCTTTTTTTATTTATATGACTAAGGGAAGCATTTAGTTGAGTGTTGGCTCATTTACAATGAAGTCCCAATATCAAAAGACAGACAAACGTCACACATCAGTTTCAAAAAGACATAACAGTCAAAACAGTAGTAAATTGCAGTATAAAAATATACAGTATACAACAAGGAGCAACACATATATATAAGCAATCTATATAAGAAATCAGGATTAATAATTATCACATTGATTACAATTGAATTGACTACTAGCCCATCCCAGGCACCATTTATTCAAATCAGAAAAATAGATTATCTGATTCACTTCCCTTAAACACACTGGAATTTTATTCCACAAAGTTCTCTCTCTCTCTCTCTCTCTCTCTGAAAATTTGCCAAAATTCAAATTACATCTAAGGGTTAAATAATTTAATCCCTGTGCAACCCTAAGATTATCATTCATAATTCTAGGAGGAAATAGCTGAGAGATGTAGTTTGGGACCCCTTTTTTTCCAAATTTGAAACATAAACTGAAGGAGAAGAAAATTCCTCCACTCAGAGAGCCTAAGCCAACCCAGGCTGTTCAACAAAAGACGCCTATGTATTCTATAAGGGACCTCCATTACAAAATGAGCCATCCTACACCACATCAAATCCACCCTGTCCAATAAGAAGCCAGAGGCTCCACCATAAAGGAGATCCCCGTAGTCTAATATAGGCATTAACAGGGAATTCACATTTGAATAGACATCCCTTGACATATATCTTTTAAAACTATAAAGAGACCCCCAATTTCCTATTGAATCCCACTATCATGTTATTTATATGAAAGGACCAGAACAGATTACAATCTAACCAAAGGCCCAAATACTTATAATTATCCCCTTCCATTATAATAGTACCATCCAAAGTTATTACATTCAGACCTGAATTCTGTTCTTTGGACTGTTTATTCCTAAATATAACAACCTGGGTCTTTTGGGGATTTAAAACTAAAAGATGCTTCTTGAAAAAATCATGCACCTGGTCAAAGGCCATCTGGAGCCTAGGTCTAATCAAGTCCAAAGTTGGACCCTCAACATATATGACTGTATCATCTGCATAAAGACGGTACCCCATATTTGGAAGGTCAAAACTAAGGCTGTTAATATAAATATTAAATACGATTTTAACTTACTGATGCTATTCCTAAAAATGAGGGTGCACATCCACCTAGCCATGGCAAATGGGGTACAGATTAGAGGGCTATGGGATACAGCAGCATCTCTTACCCTGGTAAAAGGGAATCTAGTGGGGGTTGAACAAATATCGCCAAACCAGTTTGTATCTGTGAGGGATTACACAGGGGAAAAGAAAACTTACCCATTAGCCAATGTTACCCTGGATTAGGGAGATGCAGGTGAAGGGGTAAGGAAGGTGGCTGTAGCTGACAAACTCATTATGGATGTTATTGTGGGGAATGATGTTCCACAGGGAGTGGTTTGTGTTGTGACCCAGAGCCAAAAGGGTAGGTGCTCCTGTGATCTTCGGGACCCTACAGAAATTCAGATGAGAGATTGGAAGACAGGCCAGCCAGCCTGTGGCTCTTGAAAAAAAGGGTGATAACATGGGGATGGAACTTCCCCTAGTGGTAGTTAACCCAACTGCTACTGAAGGTTGCTGTCAGGAGGAAGAGGTGACACAGCAAGGGGGAAGGTTGTGAAACTGAGTCTCCTACTGCCACAGCTATGGACCTCAGCCTGGGAACTGATGGGGACATGCCCCATGCTCTGGGTAATTGGGAAGACTTAGCAGCAGCACAACAGACAGACCATAGTTTAGAGAAGCTGAGGGCCTGTGTAGAGTCTGATGGGACACAGGGAGGTGACGGAAAGCATAGGGTGTATTGGGACAATGGACTGTTATACACACAGGACATCAGGACAGAGGGAGGGGTGATGGGCAGACAGCTTGTTCCCCAGGAGTATCATGGGTTAGTGCTCAAGGCAGCTTATGATATTCCCATGTCCGGACATTTGGACATTGCTTGTACTAGGCAGTGCTTAGCCCACAATTTCTACTGGCCCAATATTACCAAGCAGGTGAAGGAATACTGCAAATCTTGTCACTGATGTCAGGAAATAGGGGAGGGGGGAAGCAAAGCTAAGGCTATCCTGATTCCTTTACCAATTGTGGAGGAGCCATTTCAGAAGGTTGGAATGGATATTGTGGATCCTTTGAGTACCTCAAGCTCCTCAAGGGGGGCATACATTGACAGTCATCGATTATGCTACCCACTATCCAGAAACCATTGCGCTGTCCTCCACTAAGGTGGACAAGGTGGCAGATGCTTTATTGGGGATTTTCTCCTGTTTGGGTTTCCGCAGGAGTTTATCTCTGATCAAGGGGGTAACTTCATGTCAGACCTAATGACATGTTTGTGGGAGAAGTGTGGTGTCATACAGAGGCACACGACGCCTTATCACCCACAAGCCAGTGGTCTCATAGAGAGATTTAATGGGACCCTAAAAGCTATGCTTATGGCATTTGCAGAACAGCATGGGTGGGACTGGGAGAAATGCCTGCCCCACCTGCTATTTGCCTACAGGGAAATGCCACAGGAGTCAACTGGGTTTTCACTCTTTGAGCTCTTGTATGGACGCAAGGCGAGTGGGCCCCTAGATTTAATACGAGAAGACTGGGAAGGTAAGAATGCCACCCAGGGGACTCCCATCGTAGAATATGTGTTAAAATTCAGGGAGACTCTGAAGGAGCTTATGAGCGTGGTCCAGAGCAACCTGGCAGCTGCCCAGCAAAAACAAAAGACCTGGTAGGATCGGAGAGCCAGAGCTCGCTCGTATGGGGTAGGACAAGAGGTAATGGTTCTGATCCCGGTCCAGAAGGACAAACTGCAAGTTGAGTGGGCAGAGCCATACAGGGTAGTCCAGCAGGTAAACTATGTTAGTTACATTGTGGAGTTACCTGACTGAAAACACACTCACAGGATGTATCATGTAAACATGATAAAGCCATAACAGAAATGTGTAGTCAAAGCTTAACATCATGTTGAAGTGCACTCAAAAACGTTCATGAATACAACTCTTTGGTGGAAAAGTAGTTTTTACTAAATATCAGAAAAAAACACAATGGATGATAGCAAACACAAGTGACATAGGTGCAATGCAAATATGTTTGTCCTGTAACCAGCAAGTTCATACGATCAGTTATTGAGCTTCAAGCTGTGTGCATGTTTTTCTGATATTTAGTAAAAACTACTTTTGCACCAAAGAATTGTATTCGTGAACGTTTTTGAGTGCACTTCAACATGATGTTAAGCTTTGGATGCACATTTCTGTTTTGAGTTTATTACCCTGGAAGGAGCACCAATATATTTAACTCTGTGAGTTAAATAATTCAGTTTAATTGAATGCTGCACACTACTTGAGCAGAGCGCATTAAAAAAAAACGTTTTTTCTTCAGATGATAAAGCCATATTTTAATAGGGCTGACATGGTACTTGTGGTTTGAAGTCCTGGGGAGGAGCTAGGCAGGGAAGACCCCCTTCTCAGCTTATTAGTTGAGAGTAAGCAGGCATCATCTGTGGAGACCATTATGCTGTCACCCCAGTTAACACCTGGACAGGCCCAAGAATTGAGGACCATTTTGCGAAACTTTGCCCCTTTAGTTACGGCAAAGCCTGGATGCTAGTGGTGCATGACATAGACACGGGGACCCAAACACCCATACATAGGACAGCTTACTGGGTGTTAGAGACAGCCCTCAAGGACATTAGGAAGGAGGTGGATGAGTTGCTGAATCTAGGGTTGATCCAGAAATCCCACAGCCCCTGGGCCTCACCTGTAGTCCTTATCCCAAAACTGAATGGGACTACAGGGTTTTGCATAGATTATCGTGGGCTTAACGCCATCATGAAATCTGATGCCCACCCAATGCCATGCACAGACAAACCGGGAGGGTCGACATACTTGACTACAGTAGACCTGACAAAGGTATACTGGCAGGTGGAACTCACTGACAGGGCTAGGGAAAGGTCAGCATTCATCACCCCAATTGGCCTGTTCGAGTTCAAGGTCATGCCCTTTGGGATGAGGAATGCCCCTGTTACCTTCCAGCAGTTAGTATATCAGGTGTTACAGGATACAGAGGAATTTGCAGTCGCCTACTTGGATGGTCTTGCTATTTTTAACCATAACTGGGAGGAACACCTGACACACCTGAGGGAGATGTTTGGCTGAATACAGGCTGTAGGTCTGACTATTAGGGCAGAAAAATGCCAGGTGGCCATGGCAGAGGTTGCTTATTTGGGACATATGGTGGGGCGAGGCCAACTCCACCCAAATCAAGCGAAAATAGAGGTGATTGCATCATGGCCCATGCCTGAAACCCAGAGACAAGTCAGGAGCTTTCTGGGGACAGCAGGGTATTATAGAAAATTTGTTCCCACCTACAGCTTCCTGGCCACTCCTTTATCTGGGTTGTTGACAAAGAATAAGCCTAGGAGGGTAAAATGGGACACAGATTGTGAGCAGGCCTTCACACAGCTGAAAACCTCGCTGTATAGGGCCCCAGTGCTGGCTAGCCCAGACTACAACAAGCTATTTGTGATGCAGACAGATGCCTCAGATGTGGGAATAGGGTCAGTCCTGATCCAATTATCCAATCAGGGGAGAGAGCACCCCCATTGTATACTTAAGCAAGAAGCTGCTTCCACAGGAACAAGCCTATGCAACAGTAGAAAAGGAATGTCTTGCCTTAGTTTGTGCGTTAAAAAAACTGGAACTGTACCTTTATGGGAGGCATTTTAAGGTCCAAATGGACCATAACCCATTAGTATGGTTGGGCCAAATGGGAAAAACTAATGGAAAACTGATATGGAATATCACGTTGCAGGCTTATGACATGGAGATTTTGCATAGGCCTGGGTCTAAGAATGGGAACGCAGACTGCCTACTTTACATACTGGATCAATAACAGAACTGGGAAGAACTGCCTTCAATAGGGGCATGTTCCCCCCAGGTTCTGTTTTAGGAGGGACAGAAGTGGCAAAATAGACCTGTATCCATTATTAATGTTCCTTTGTATGTGCTGTAATGTAATTCAGAGTTAACACACTGTCTCTTTTAAAGGCCTGGAAGAGTTGAACAAAATAACAAGAACTTCTATTAAAGCCAGCATAGGCCGATCATTTACTTAGATAAAGAACTGACAGGTTTATGACCATAAAAGTCATAACTGTTGGACTGAATGATCAAACTGGACATTTAGCCTCCACTAGCCGGAAAGGACCAGCTTAAGGTCATAAAGTGTAAAAACCAGAACCAGGTTATGCAGAAACCAGATGTTACAGGGGTTAGACATGGAACCACAGTGACACCTGATGAGGTGAAACTGTTGCACCCCAAACTGTATGTCCCAAAAGGGGTGGGGGTGGCTTGAAAATGACCATTCAAACTGTATTTATCAGACACACATTTTGAACATCAGTGCAGTTTAGCTTGGAGTCAAAAGCCTGAGGACTTGGAGGGTCTCAGAGCTGAGAAAACTTAAGCTGTTATATACTTTGGTTAAAGTATATATGGGTCTTTTGGACCACCCTTAGACAAGACCTGTCTTTCTGTGGAAAACTGATTTTTTTCACATGCTAAACAGAAATTATGATTTTAAGTATATAACGGCTTAAGTTCTCTCAGCTCTGAGACCCTCCAAGTCCTCAGGCTTTTAACTGTAAGCTAAACTGCACTGATGTTCAAAATGGGTGTCTGATAAATACAGTCTGAATGGTAATTTTCAAGCCACACTCACCCCTTTTGGGATATAGAGTTTGGGGTGCAACAGTTTCACCTCATCCTGCAGGTGTCACTGTGGTTCCATGTCTAACCCATGTAACATCTGGTTTCTGCATAACTTCATTCTGGTTTTTATACTTTATGACCTTAAGCTGGCCTCCTGCTGGCCCTTTCCTGCTAGTGGAGGCTAAATGTCCAGTTTGAACATTTGATCCAAGAGTTATGACCTTTATGGTCGTAAACCTGTCAGTTCCTTATCTAGGTAAATGCCAGGCCTATGCTGGCTTTAACAGAAATTCTTGTTTCTGGTATTTAGCTCTTCCTAGCCTTTTAAAGAGACAGTGTGTTAACTCTGAATTACATTACAGCACATACATAGGAACATTAATAAAGGATACAGACCTATCTTGCCACACCTCCTTCCCCCTTTTATAATCTGTAGGGAAATATGGCATCCGAGTCTGCCTTTGGAATTTCCATGGCTGCTAAATCCAGCACCTTCACTTGCCTACTATAAGAGACACTGGTATGATCTTCTGGCTTTCTAAGAAGAGAGGTCCTCTGAGCACAATCCCCAGCAGGGGACTGTGGAGAGATGGGGCTGCCCATGTTTATGTAGACGCTGGTGCAAGACATCAGTTGTCCCCAGCTAGCAAATGTTTCTGTGTGGTACTAGCCCTGACACAGGTATAGTTCCAAAGGTGTGGCCTAAGAGAAGAGATCCTCTTGGAGATCTATTACAGAAAGTACGTAGCTGTTCTTTTCCAGCTCCTGGCAAAAGCAGATTGCCACAAGTTCTGTTTAAAGTGCCTGGGTCCAGACCACAGCTTTATTAATTTTGAATTATGCATTGATCTCTACCGTAAAATCTTAAATAAAAGGGTAAAAAAAAACATAGACATTATGGCTTTTTATTCTGCCTCCTTGTCACCAAAAAATAATAAAAAAGAATCTGAGGGAGTTCCCAGTGGTGGTAGAAAGCACACATTAGCAGGGTCTGTCTCCTAATGTTCAGCAGTAGCATCAAATACTGTAAAGGATGACGAGAAAAAGATAAAGCTGCTCAGCCATCTGAAAGGTGTGGTAAAGATGGATCTGATACCAGGGTGTCCAAAAGGGGGAACCCTGAATCTGTTGATGGCAAAAATAAAAGAGCCTCTGAGCAGACATTGACAATGGTGCCTACTAACAAGGAAAACAAAATTCATTGCCACTCCTGAACGGAGAAAGGAGCAGACATGACAGAGAAAAAAATGCCCTAATCTCAGGACATATCAAAGATGTGACAGTTTTGCCTGGCCATTCAGGCTATGGGAAACTTTAATAATGTGACTGCCGGGGGGTGGAGTCAGCTAGCCAGCTGAACGGACATGGTTTAGTTCAGCTCCATAGTAGAATCTTTCACTAGCCAATATATTGACTATCTACCTCTTAAAAAAAAACTATCAATAGTGTTTGGGTCACAGTTCTGGCAAAAACGGGACCAAAAAAACCCCAATAAAAATGCAGCTTCCCACTCTAAATCTGTGGAAGATTACATGTTCCCCAAACCAGATACGTCAGCAATGTCACAAGTTCCAATGCCCGAAGGATCTGTCCATGGACAGGATCTTTAATATCCTTCAGAAAATCAAAGAAAAAGTTAACCAGACTAATGACTCTATCTGCCATGGATCAGCGGGTATCAAAACTCAAAGAGGGAAGAAAGGAGAGCTCCAAGGCTCTTGAAGAGATTGCTGGCTGACAGGAGCGCTAAACAATGGCCCAGGCCTGGGACTCCACATTTCTTTCAAACAAAGTTGAAACATTGGAGAATCAGCTCTGAGCTGCTAATCTCTGTGTTGTGGGGCTTCCTCTTACTGCCACAGCTGAAGACTTAAAACAGGTCTTGGAGTCTTTACTTACAGTTTCCCTGGGTCTAACTGAAGAGTCCATGCACATCAAGTGTATTTTCTGCCTGCCAAACCGTCGGAGATCCCCAGAAGGTGCAGTGCAGACATCGACTGTGCTGATCATGCTAGATTCTCTGGAGGAACATTTACTAGTTTTAGCTGCTGCCAGGTATAAATGTGATCTGCAGTTCCTGGGGCTGAAAGTATCTATTTTCTCCAATGTGGTGTCCCACACGCAAGCAAGAAGGAAGGAGCTCCTTCAATTGCAGCAGTGTTTGGGGGACTATGGAATTTTGGCTAATTTATTCTTTCCAGCTCACCTCCATCTTACCTACAAGGGCAAACCCTACATCTTTACCAAGGACGATGCAATAACAAGATTTCTGGAAAGTCTACCACTTTGTGGGGAACAGGCCTCTGATGAAGAACAGTCTGGTGCTACCTGAATAAACCAAACAACTTTGTTTCCTGTACTGCTACTTTAATGGAACCGTGGTAGAAGGAGCTTTTGTGACATTCTGTGTGAGATTATAAAATTGAGCCTAGTTAATAACTATTGTTGCATCACAGTATGGAGGGGACATAATTTTTTTCTGCATATCCTTTGAGTCAGACTATAAATATCCAGGCCCAGATATTCAAACTGCGCCAGGCTGCGGTGCAAGCTTGGGTGCAGCTCAACTTGGCTGCGCAGGGGTGTGGACTGGGCGATATTCAACGGAGCTGCGCCATGGCTCAGCAGCATTGAATATCGCACCCTGGCCACCCACAGTGTGCATGGCGCAGTGGCACTGCACCAGCGCAAGTGGCCAGAGTGGAGCATGGGGATGCGCTCACGCAAGTTCGATTGCGCTATGCACAGCAACCACGATATTCAAAACTTGATGTGCAAATGGGGCCATAATGTATGCAAGGCACAAATGGGGCCATTTGCATGTCATTATGGCCCCATTTGCATGCAGGTGCACCAATCCCCGACGACTTGCGTCTGGCGCCCTTCCGGGCAGCAACCGTCGGGGACCGATGCCCCCTGCAGCTGCCAATGTGCTCCACAGCCCGACTGCGGGCATTTGTTAAAAAAGAACTATGTGCAATATCCCTGGTGGTCCAGTGGACCGCTGACTGCCCGATCACGGGCATTTGTAATAATGAAATATGCCCAAACTCCCTGGTGGTCCAGTAGACCTCTGTGTGCCTGATTGCGGGCATTTGTAATAATGAAATATCCCCAAACTCCCTGGTGGTCCAGTGGACTGCTGTGTGCCCGATCGTGGGCATTTGTAATAATGAAATATCCCCAAACTCCCTGGTGGTCAGTGGACCACTATTATTATGATCGCGGGCATTAGTAATAAAACTAATAATATGTCCAATATCCGTAGGTCTAGGCACCCCTCCCACCGCTCCACTGAGCCCCACCGGCTAAGCCCTCCTCCGTCAGCCGGCAGGTGGCAGCACCCCACACACCTGCCACACCGCTGCCCACCGACTGACACCATCGGTAGGGCTGTACGCCCATTGGTTCACAGCGTGAGCCAATGGATGTGCAGCCCATACCGTACTACACATTCTAGATAAGTGCTCGGTTCTGTTTTAAATTTAGGGAACTAATCTTTTTTGTTTATATTTGAATTCATTAGTTCAAAGAACTGATCACTTTGTGTAGTTGTGGTTTAAAATCTTTCTAATGTCAGAGTTTCAAAAATTACCATCTCCTCCCTCTAGGAGGTTCAAGTTATATATTTCCAGCGTGCTTACTGTGGTCATCAGGCCCCCATCCTGACTCCTTGACATCAGTGTGGTGCTCCAGGCCTAGTCCAGGGTCCTACCCCCTCAGGATTCCACAGTCAGACCCTGAGCAAACTTCCTTTCCGGGTCTCTGAGTCCCCCTCCTCTGAAGGAGACCCATTATTTGTTAATATAATCAACAATGTCCTAAGGCGATTGCTCCAGGTACACCCGCCCCCTCAGATTCCCAAATGAAAAAGTATTTAAATACCATTCTTTTAGCAAGAAAGAAAGGCCAGCTTCCCAACCTCCTTCCTCTAGCTACGTATCTTTTTCTGGTGTCTGAAATAGGGCACACAAGTGCTACCCACGGACAATCTTTCCCCTAGACCTGTTTTGGTGCCATTCAGCTGAGATGCTCCCCGGAGACCTCTTTTTTCTCTAGTACAGCTCAATAAGGTTCCTCTTCCATATTAATGCCAGCTATGTACTTCCCCATACAATCCCATGAACCCAGTCCAGAGCTTCCCCCCCTCGAACTACCTTATCGTCTAGGTGAAGGGCCTGCTCCTCCGCACACTGGATAACCCACTGGCCTACTGACCTAAGGAAGACAATCATTACATGGTTGTAGCAAATTGACCCAATAGTCTCTTAATCTCTTCTAAGACTACTTGCTGTGATTCCTTTCCTGGTCTTTTTTCCTTGTTCAGGCTCAAGTCCATAGTATACAGTTTCCTTGGAAGTTTAGATGCTAGGTCGAATCCCCTCTGTCTCAAGTCCTCCATCGCACTTGCCACTGTGTCATAATTGATCTGTCCACTGGAATACTGGATCATCAACCTGGATGGGTGGAGTGTGCTTAATTTTAGTTTAAGATGTCTCAGGATTGGAAATAAGGGCACATATTCTCTTCTTCTCTGCATTGTAACCCTTGCATAGTCATTATCAAAAAGAGTCTCTGCTTGTCCCTGAATATTTTCCCTCTCGCCCATGCTTTCTGAAGTATTATTTCTTTTGTGTGGTAGCTCAAAAATCAAATAATTATTGAGCGTGGACGTGCCTCCGGATCCAAAGGTTTGGGGCTGAGTGCTCGATGTGCTCACTCTACTGACACGGGGAAATCGTGTTCCAAATCTAGCTCCTCTCTCAGTATTTTTTCAATGTATCCCCTCATGTCTCTGCCCTCACTATTCTCAGGTATGCCATAAATGCGAATATTCTGACGTCGCTGTCTGTTCTCTGCATCTTCTTGTCTTTCTCCTAGAGCTTTGGTTATTTCCAGAAATTGAGTTAAAGTTATTTGAATCTGAGAAGTCTCTAAGGCCTGATCCGATCTAGTCTGTTCTAATGACCTTACTTGGGTTTGCAAAGTTGTTACATCTGTGCGAAGGAGGTCATGGTCTGATCGAAAGTCCTGGAAATCCTTTTGTATACCTTATAAATCTGTTATTATTCTGTCCAGTTTGCCATTCAGAATGATATCTTTGGGCTTTTGCTTTTTCTGTTTTGATTTCTTTTGGGAGGACACTGGGCCTGTGATAATTCTGAGGTCTCCGAGTCTGATTTTTCCTCTCCCGATTTCTCTTTTTCTATCAGTAACACTGCATATCTGTTTATCATTCCCTTTTGAGTAATTGATGCCATTTGTAAATATTTCTCCATCAACTATGGGTTTTTACTGAAATTTGGCTTTTTTTTTTGTTGTTTTGGCAGGGTTTGTAAGCGGAGCTCCGATGTTAGAATGCCATTAGCTTCAGAGCTGCACCGGAAGTCCTGAGTGCTCAGATTAATTACGCAGCCTAACAGGGTAAGTACCCTCTAACTAACTCACTATGCAGATTAAGCCCCCCTTAATCACATCCCCATAAAACAATCAAAATTTCATGTAGGAACAACAGTTTGAACCAACTGGTCAAAGAAACTTAAGTATTCAGTCAAGAACCATATGAAAAATCAAAGCAGAGATGCAGAACCAGAGTCTGTCCCTTTATCTATAGGCTCAGGTAGGGTGGGAGCTTTAATCATACTGTGTGATCCCCTGGAAGAAAAAAGATTACTATGGTGAGTAATTTTTTCTTCTCACCCCAGGAATTACACAGTATATTTAAACTAATGTAGACTACCAAGCGGTACCTTTGGAAGTTGTGCAGAGAACCTATTTAGAAAACAGGTTCTGCAACACTGCATTCCCAAATCTAGCATCACCTCTGGACTGTATGTCCAGGCTGTACTGCTTGGTGAAAGTGTGTACTGTTTTACATGCAGCTGCTTTGCAGATTTCCAAAAGTGGGATATCCTTTGCAGCTGCTATTGATGCAGCTGTGCCCCTGGTAGAGTGTGCCCTGAGGCCCAGGAGAGCCTGTTTACCCACTTTACTGTAACAGAACTGTATGCAAGCTACTATCCAGTGTGTAATGGATTGTTTAGGTGCAGGTTTACCCTTACCCACTTCCCCATAAGTGAGGAACAGCTGGGTATGCTCTGGCCTATGAGTCTTGGTCCTGTCAATGGAATTGCTTAATGCCCGCTTGACATCCAAACTATGCAGTTTCAGCTCGGGTGATCTGGAATTGTCAGTGAAGAAACAGGTACGGTGATAGTTTGATTCAAATGGAAGGCTGAGACCACTTTAGGGAGGAATTTCCTATTGGTCCCAAGTACAGCCTTGTCCCTACAGATAAAAGGTAGTCCAGATCGGTGCACAGGGCTCGCAATTCACTCACTCTGCTAGCTGAAGTGATGGATGTGACGAGCTACCCAACTGCTAACTCTTATTTGTAGATATTATTCTGTTGTATATATGTTTTTTATGTAATTTTATTGTATGTGTACATGCACAAGAAATTCCAGTGTTAATTCAAGGCCCATAGGGAAAAGACTAGATCTTTAAAATGGTTTTGACCTTCTTCTGACCTACTAGGCCTGCCTTGCTTGCAGGAGTCTGACAAGTTATTGTCAAAGGCTTTGGGGATACATGATCAAAGAGTATTCCTCTAATGTTAACTGACCAAGGGAAACAGAAGTAATATAACTTACAGGATCTTCCTTATAACTAATTAAATTAAGCCAGTTCAAAGCCCAGGATGTTTTAGCCAGGAAAGATATTTCTAACAGGCCTGTGTGAGGTAATAGGAAAAGAAACATATCCTTCTAGCAGACCTGTATGTAATTCTAACAGGACACTGTGAATTAGTTATAGGTTATGCACTGAATACATCAAAGATTATCAGGAAAATAAGATTTTTGGGAAGCGCAACAGTGCCACCCACTGGCCTAAAAGTTGTGGGATTTTCACTGACTATATATAGAGCTCTCACACTGAGCCAACACTCTCATTCTTGCTGAGCATCCACATACACAAACACACAGTTTGCTTGGATCCTCTCTCCTGACCACAGAGACTGCCTTGGAACCAAAGGCTACAGAAAGACTGCAATATTTTGCCAAACAGTGATTCTCTGGACTTTGAAAATCTTCCTACTTAAGACAGACTTAGCTAACCTGTTTTAGTGCATTCTTCTGTACATTTTTGCCATTGGTTTCTGTGTACTGTAACCCAAATTAGTATTTTCTTTTAGCTGTAACTATATTTAAGTATTCTAATGAAAACTTTGCTTTTCTAAAGAAATTCTGCCTTCGTGAGAGTTCTTATGTTGTATGTGTGACTGTAGAAGGTTTATTAATAATCTGTGAAAACTGTTATTGCCAAAGGGGCCACCATAAGCAACCACATTGAGAAAGGTCTGTAAAGCATCAGGAAGGATAGGGAGAATACCAGAGTGTACAAGGATTTTGAACCAGGCTGTTGCATGTCCTGTAGGGAGAAGTCTAAATCAGGTTTTTACACTGCTACCCTGAAGAGAGTGTGACACCTGGGTCTTCCTCCTGTGTGTAATAGCCAAGGAAAGGTTCATATTTTGCCACAAGACTCAAGACTGGTATTGTGCCCTTATCCAGAACTAGAGGGGTGCTCGGGATCCTCGTGACAGAGGTGCAGTCGTGACCTCAGTGAGCATTGTAAAGGATGAGGAGGGTATCCCTGTCTCCCCCATCATGGATTGCACTTGAGGGTGGGTACTGTGAGCTCAGTCAGCCCAACCCCCAGGAGTTGGTTCTTGAAAATGGCCACCAGGACATACTTCATCTGCAGCTGCCATTGGCTCAAATGGTAACTCCATGAGCTTGGCAATGCAGATGTTTAGGTTCCAAGTTGAGACTGGCTCCCTAAGGGGAGGATGAATGTGGCTGAGATCTTTGAAAAATTTGCGAAAGACAGGGTGAGAGGCCATGGACCTGTCTTTGTCAGCTGATACATATGCTGAAACTGCGGCCAGGTAAGCCTTCAGAATCGAAGGTCTAAGGCCCAATGTGTGTAGGTGGATCAGCTAGTACAGCAGGACAGAGAGACCAGCTCTGGAAGGGACAATGTCCTTTCCTGAACACCAAATGGAGAACCTTTTCCGCTTCGAGGAATATGTTTTCTTGATGGATGGCTTCCTGGATCCTCTGAGCACTGTCAGAACCTCCTCTGAAAGGTTTAGGCTACCAAACTCTAGGACCTCAAGAGTCAGGCCTTCAGCTATAGGGTTCTGAGGTTAGGATACAGGATCCTGCCCTGGGAGGATGTCAGGAGGTTGTGCTTCTGGGGCAGGTGAATTGGAGGAGATGCAGACAGGGTTACCAGGAATGAGTACCATGGCTGTCTTGCCCGGTCTGGTGCCACCAGTATCATTGCTTGTTATGACCTGAGCTTCAACAGGGCCCTGAGCAACATGGGGAAAGGTTAAAAGGCTTACAGGAATGACCAATCCAGTGCAAATGCATTGGGACTGTGCCCATACTGGGAGGTCTGCAACAGAACTGTGGCAGCTGATGATTGTCTGTGTAGGCAGAGAGCTCTATCTTTCTGGTGTGCCCCACCTTCTGAATACTGCCTGTCACACCTGTGGATTCAGTGCCCATTCGTGATGCTCCTGGCTGATCTGTTGAGGGAGTCTGCCAGGACACTGTCCTTCCCTGGAAGGTGGATAGTGAACAGAAACACCTGTTGGGAGAAGGCCAGACTCCATAGCTTCATTGCCTCTGTGCACAGTGGGGTGGATCTGGTTCCCCCTTGTTTGTTGCTGTAGTACATGGTGGTGGTAATGTATTGTCTGTTCTGACCTGTACCACCTTGTTTCTTAGATGAGGAGCAAATGTCTGAAGAGCCAGGTATACTGCCCTGAGCTCTAACTGGTTTATGTGCAAAAGTGAGTCTTGAGGAGACCATGTTCCGCTGGCTGTTAGGTCCAGCATGCGTGCCCCCACCCTAGCAGGGAGGCATCTGTTGTGAGTACCACTGAAGGATACTCTTTGAGGAAAGGGATTCCTTCGCTGAAGTTTTTCCCTTTCTAACCACTGTTGCAGGGCCTGCAGAAGTGTGTTTGTGACTAGCATCAACTTGGCTAGAGAATCTCTTTTTTAAGACCAGTGAGCTTGCAAGTGGAACTGTATGTCTCTCATCTGAAATCTGGATCCTGGAACAACTGCTGTGGTAGCTGCCATGTGACCCAGCAGTCGTAGGAACTCTCTTGATGGCCTGGGTCTGTTTAGCTGGAATGGTCCTGCCAATTGCAGGCTATTGTTCACCCTGTCCTGTGGGAGAAATGCTCTGCCTTGATTGGTGTCCAGCTCTGCTCCAATTAAGTCCAGAAGCTGTACTGGCTCTTGCTTGGACTTCTGCAGATTTATGATGAATCCCAGAGACTCTAATGTGCTCCTGGTAAGTTCTGGAGCTTCTCCAGTGTGCTGCAGTGACTGACCCACAACAAGCCAGTTGTCCAGATGTGGAAACAGGGTCACTTCCTGCCTTCTTAGGTGTACAACAACCATGGACAGACACTTTGTGAATGTCTTGGGGGCCAAGGTTAAGCCGAATGGCATTGCTGCAAACTGGTGGCTTGAGGACAGTCTGAACCTCAGGTACTTTCTGTGGCTTGGCCTGATGGGAATGTGGAAGTATGCATCATT
This sequence comes from Neoceratodus forsteri, assembly GCA_016271365.2. Taxonomy (NCBI): domain Eukaryota; kingdom Metazoa; phylum Chordata; order Ceratodontiformes; family Ceratodontidae; genus Neoceratodus; species Neoceratodus forsteri. The sequence continues at coordinate 1,392,677,826 of CM028131.1, read as the reverse complement.
TAGATCTAAGGATGCCAGCCAGTCCCTTATTAGCAGTGTGGGGATGATCATAGCCAGAGTCACCATTTTGAACTTTGGTTTTAGCATATGTTTGTTTAAGAGTCACAGATCAAGAATAGGTTGCCAGTCCCCATTTTTCTTCTGCGTGAGAAAATATCTTGAGTAGAAGCCCTTTCCCCTCTGTAGCAGGGGTAAGGGCTCCCCTGCTTTGATTGCCAACAGGTTTGCCATCTCTGCCTCTAGGAGCATTTTGTCTGCAGAGGTTTCTGGAGCAAAGTTTCTGGCTCTCAGTTTGGGGAGGGATTTGAAGCTTAGAGACAGCCCTTGGCTAACTACCTCCAAGACCCACTTGTCTGTGGTGATGGCATGCAAAGCTTGGAGTAGTGAGACAATCTGCCTCCTTCTGGTAAGGGGAGATGACCTGTACCAGCCTGTCAGTGATTCTGTTTTGGCTGAGACTATACTTGGGGTACCTGTGGTGATCATCTCATGGACCTCCTGCTCCTACCTCTGAAATACCCCCTGGGTTACTGGTAGTCTGGCAACACTTGTACATGGAAAAAGGGCCTGGAATAAGATCCCCTGCCCCTGCCTCGCCTGTACTGGGACCTAAATGAAGTAGAGGGCTTTTCCTTGGCTGAATTGCTCCTATAGTGGCCTTGCATTCCTCCACCTTTTTCATATAGGCTTTGGTTTTGTCCCCAAAAAGGGAATCACCTTTTCAAGGAAAATTCATTGCCTTGGTCTGTGTGTCCTGGGTCAGATTTGTGGCCCTAAGCCACGTAAACCTTCTCATGGAGGTGGAGAGAACCATGAACCTAGCTGCAGTATCATTAGCATCCACAGTCATGTGGAACTGATACTTGGTGGTATCTAGTGCCACCCTAGCAGTGTCCGCCAGGTCCACTGCCACATCATCTGGAACTTTGTCAGTAAGTGCCAGAACAGCATTCCATAAGGCCTTCTGGTACTGTACTGCACAAGCCATGTAGTTTGCTTGTCTCACCAGGAGTGAAGCAACCAGATAGCCTTTCTTCCCCATCCCATCAGTTTTCCTAGAATCTTTGTCAGGAGGGTGGGATGAAATAGGTATTGTAGCTTTGTCACAAGCTGCTACCTGAACCACCCCTTCATGATCTGGATGGCAAAACAAAAATGCAGCAGTTGGCCTGTCCAGTTGATATTTCTTATCAACTTGTTTTGTCCACCCCTGGGATAGTAGTGGGTTTTTAAAATGTGCATCACTGCTTTCCTCAGCAATTTGTGCATGGGGAGCATCAAGCATTTTGTTGGTGCTAATCCCATCATCTCTAGGAAGTCAGCTTCCTCACCATCCTCTTCAGTCTTTTGTAAAGGAAGATTCAACGTCTCTACCATTTGCTTTACAAATGAGCAGTGTAATGTATAATCTTTTGGACCCCTAGGTGGGGAACATAAAAAAATATCTTTGTAGATTATTTTTTTTAAACAACTTGTTATTTTGCAGCCATCCTATCTCAGAGACTCAATGGATGTGCTGTCCAGACTTGAGGGGTTGGTCTTGTCCTCTGGGTATATGTGGCTTTCAGTGGATGTAGTTAGTTTATACACCAGCATCCATCATGACCTTGGGTTGTTGGCTTTGGAACATCATCTTACCAACAACCCTCTAGCTACACATTCGAGCAGACTTGATAGACCTCTAGGCCTTTATCTGCTGGCAAATTTCATATGTGCGTATGTGTATAAACTAACTACATCCATTGAAAGCCACATATACCCAGAGGACAAGAACAACCCCTCAAGTCTGGACAGAATATCCACCTAGTCCCTGACATAGGATAGTTGCAAAATAACCAGTTGTTTTAAAAAATAATCTACAAACAAAGACATTTTTTATGTCAGGAACCCCTGTCCTGAGATAATAGGTCTTCCAGGGGAAGGGGTTGGTCTGGTCCTTGTGTACTTTTGGCAGAACATAAATAGTAGGAATTCATGGAAATTACTTTTGCATGAATTCACACTCATTTTTAGATATCTATCCAGCCAGAACACTGTCAAGGAAAATATCAGTTCTGGATTTTAGTCCGAAAGTTGGATACTCCAAAAGTCTCTTAGAACTGTTTCTGTTATCCAATTGACAAAAAAAATTCAGCTTCCTATTGCTGTTTGTCAGAATGACAATTTTACCACCTTGGTCCACAGATTAAATTTCATGATGTTCCAAATTTTGCAATTCAAAAGTGCTTGACTTTTTGCCTTGGTCACATGCATTTTATGATATGGTCATTTCGACTTAAAAAGTGTATTAATGTCCTGCAAAACCAAATGTTGATATGTGATTAAAGCTGCAGAATTTGCAGGAAGAGTAAATGTTGAATGGGGCCTAAAATTTGTATGAAGTGGTAAAGACCCTCCTTCAGCATCTTGTGTTTGGTCAAATTATTCCACACTATCAGACAGACCAATATCTATATCACTCTATGATATTACTTCAGAAGATTCATAGTCAAATAATAAATCCATTAATGCTCTTACATCCCCTGAAAATTAATCTGTTTCAGGGATAGAGATGAGTGAAGTTGAAAGAATTCACTTTGCAGATTAATTTGCAAATTCGCTTCATTTTATGAATTAATCTGCCATGCTAAGTCAGAACTTCACAGTAAGGTGATGACTTCACTAAGATGCAAAGTCACCATTTCGCCAGTGGAGTGCTTTCAAACTCCACATTTTGCAGAGGATTTTTTTCTAGTGTCAAGTGGTCATTCCCCCCGCTGACTGCCGCCCCACGTAGACCTAAATTCCCTGATGTCCGGTGGTCCCCCCCACTGCTGATTGCCAGCCTGATGTGAAATTAAATTCCCTAGTGCCTAGTGCCCCCTCCCTCCCACCGATCACTGACCCGATGTAAAATTAAATTCCATGGTGTCTAGTGATTCCCCCACCTGCCAATCGCCAGTCCAATATAAAGTTAAATTCCCTGGTGTTTAGTGGTTGTCCTTCCCCCAGCTGATCACTAGCCCAATGTAAAATTAAATTGCCTGGTGTTTAGTGGTTGTCCTTCCCCCAACTGATCACTAGCCCAATATAAAATTAAATTCCCTGGTGTTTATGGCCCCCACTGATCCCAATGTTGAATAACATTATGCTTCCCTGGTGTCTAGTGGACCCCCTTATGTATCCTTTATCCCCCAGGGTTGTCAATTCCCTGGTGTCTAGTGAACCCCCCCCACCTCGCTCCTCCTCCCACCCTAACCCTGAGTGAGCAACTAGCACTGCTCTTCACTCTCCACCATGGCCGGCCACCTGACTGAGCTGTCAATGAATGAGCACGTACATGTACAAGCACGCACTCATTCATTGACAGACAGGCCAACTCACGCTCATTCATTGAGCTCTGTCGGTGACTCAGACAAGAGCGGAGCACTGTTTCAGTCTCCACCATGGCCGGCTGCCCGACTGAGTTATCAATGAATGAGTGCATACTTGTACAAGTACGCATTCATTCATTGTCAGCTCATGCTCATTTACTGAGCTCTTTCAGCTCTGTCAGCAGCACAGACAAGAGTGGAGGGCTGGTCCTATCTCCACCATGACCAGCTGCTCAACTGAACTGTCAGTGAATGAGTGCATACTCATACAAGCACGTGCTCATTCACTGCCAGTTCCCACTCATTCACTAACTCTTTCAGCTCTGTTGGCATGCAGACAAGAGCAGAGGGCTGTTCCAGACACTGGCAGGGGGTTGGGATGGGGAGGAATGGCGTGGTGGACCCCTTGGGGTCACAGATGTGAATTTGGCAACTTCACCAGAAATTCATCAGTGAATTAAAACTTCATTGCATCTCTATTCAGGGATATGCTCTATAATTCCAAACCCCATATTTATTTTCTTGAAAAAATTCCATAAATTAAATTTTCTAAAAAAGCACCTTAAATCAACATACACGTGACATTGGTTAACTGTTGGGTCAGGAACATACGATAGGCCTCTTTCTAAGACTTGTATTTGGGCTGGTGTTAAAACTGTGCTTATTAAGTTAACCACTTAGGAGCTCTGCCTCCCAAATTGTCCCCCAGGGTGCATTCTAGATCTACCCCTTCCTCTTCTCCCCTTCCTAGTCTTGCGCCCTTTTGTTGAGGTTTGTTCACTTGTTTTTTAACACCTGATGTATTTGCTTCAGTGGTAGACAAATTAACCGGTTTGCTAGGGGCACTATTCGGTGGTTTATTTCCTTTTGCTCTAGTTTTGGATTTTGACCTGCTTCGTGCCCTTCCCTGACTGAGAGATCTATTTGGTCTGCTTGGTCTTTGCCAATAATAGAGTTGCTTTAATTAATAGCCATTAGAATCATGTTGTAATTTACCTTTCTTTCTCTCAGCAACTTCTTTTTCATACAATTTTAACTTCTGTAAGTTACCTTAAACAGTTTTAAATGAGAGATGTTCTTCATGCTTCAAGAGCACTTCTTTCACTGAATTAATATCTTTAGATAATGTATTATAAACCTCCTTGTCTTGATCAATGAGCATATCAATTAATTCATTAGAGAAATCTAAAGTGCTGTTTCCCCATCTATTTTGGTACGTGTCTTTAATAAGACTACCACTAGAGGTTTTGTCCACACAAAAACCCCAAGGTACTCAGCCCTTAGCCTTATACTGTTTTAGTGTGGTTTTATTAAAAAAGGTGTTAATTTCATGGAATTTTAACTTCTCAAATTGTTGAAATAAATCTTTGAGTGTATAGTCAGAATCAAACAAATTCTCTTCACTATCAGCGAAAACTGTAGTATCAATCAATCAATCAATCAATCAAACTTTATTTAACCAGGCAGTTACATCATTGATCAAGCTCATTTTCAAGATGGTCTTGGACACAGGGGGCACTTTTGCTTACAGTAGACAACACTTCATACAAAAATAGACATTGGCACAGGCAGTTACAATATACAAAAACAGTACTTGGATGAATCAGACATGTAAAGCAAGTGCAAATATAAGCATTTAAAGTGCAGCATATACAGGTTGTAGCTTATAGAGTACAAGTGAGGAGAGAAAGGAGGGACATAGAGAAGAGCAGTGAGAAGAAAGGGTATCGGACACCATGGTAGAGAGGGAAAATAGGGCAGCCTAATAGAATGAGGCCCCCTTCGAAGCTAATTGATGAGACGGAGGAGGTAGGCGGGGGGAGGTGGTTGCCCTAAAGGGATGCTGGCTGACATGGGAAACAGGCGGCCCAGGATTACAGAGGTTAATGGACTCAGTTGAGTGGGGTAAGGCTTTACCTGAAACAATCACACGCCGTTTTCAGGCCTCTATAGAGCAGCCCCCTAAACATTAAAATGTCTGGGCAGCAGGGAGATTTTAAGTAATTTTTGCATGTTATTCCAAAGCGCTGGTAAAAAGGAGCTATGACTGTATAGGAAGTTGGTGTAGTCAATCAGGGGAAGAAAGGGTTTGAACCAGCTGCTTTCTAGCTTCCAGGGTGAGTAGGCATCTCGTGCGGTATAAAATACTGAGGCACTACCTTAGCTTTTTTGTTAACTCGCTTAGATGTACACCGAAGGTGAGTTTGTTATCCAACCAGACTTCCAGATATTTAAATGTATCCACTAGCTCTAGTGGTTCATTAAGAAAGGTAATAATCTGTAGGGTCCCAGGTATCCCCGTATTGTGGGATGGAGAGATAATCATAGCTTTTGTTGTTTTTTTTGCATTTAACAAGAGCTTTAGATTCAGCAGGTTGTGCTGGAGGATGATAAAATCCTGCTGTAGCTCCTTATATGCAATGTCCAAGGAGGGGTTGGTCGTGTAGAGGCCCATGTCATCTGCGAAGAGATGAATGTTTCCAGCAACCAGGCCAGAGTCGATGCGGTTGATGTAAAGGGCGAAGAGGATAGGTCCCAAAATGGAACCTTGCGGAATGCCTCGGGGCAGTAATTTTAGTGGGGAGAATTCCCCTTGGGCTTTAATTTGCTGTTTATGATTTGTGAGGTAGCAGCGGAACCACTTTACTGCAGCAGAGGTTAGATCGGTGCTACTCAGGGAATCAAGAAGTATGGAATGATCAACCGTATCAAAATGCTTTGCTGAGGTCAAGGAAGAGTGCATAGATGTGCTGTTTACTGTCCAGGGCTTTTAGCCAGTCATTTGACACTTTGGCAAGAGCAGACATGGTACTGTGCTTGGGTATGAAACCTGATTGGACTGGATTGAGGATTTTCTCATGATCCAAGTACTCCCTTAATTGAGAGTTTACAATTTTTTCAAGTAACTTGGATAAAACAGGAAGCAACAAAATAGGCCTATAGTTGTTCAAGTCAGTGGGGTCTCCTGACTTGAACAGGGGGATAATGTGCATGGTTTTCCAACTAGGCAGCAGTTCCCCTTGAGATAATGAGCTGTTAAAGAGATGGGCAATTGGAGCTGCCAGATAATAAGAACCTGCTTTTAAGAATAAGGGTTCAAGCTAATTGGCACCAGCGCTCTTTTTGGTGACCAGCGAGAAGAGCAGGTCCTCCACCTGTTTGTAGGAGACTGGCTGGAACTTGAAGAGTGGACGGTCGGTAGGTGGGGCTATGGTTGGTCTAGTAGCTATGCTGGTAGTGCTTGAGGTGCTCAGTTTACTAACAGGTGACATGTCGAATGCGAGGCCTGCAGTGGCGAAGTAGCTATTGAGCTGATCGAGGATCTCGGACATATCTGTGTAGGTGTTATTTGCCACAGTTTTGGCTGGTGGCAGGGGAATGCCCCTCAACCTATCTCAGTATCTGCCAAAACTTCATGGAACAGTTTTTGTTTGCCTCCAGTGCTGACTGGAAGAACCGTTGTTTTTCCAACCTTACCAGTTTGGTGCAGGCATTTCTGGCTACCCGGAAGGAGAGCCAATCAGAGTCAGACTGTGACTTCCTAGCCCTTTTCCAAAGGGTGTCTCTGTGCCATAAGGCCCTCTTAAGTAGTGGGCTAAACCAATCAGGTGTGCATGTCCTGGATTTGATTTTCCTTAAGGGTGCGTGTTGGTTGATAAAGTTTACTAGCAGATCCTGGGAGATACAGAAAGCTTCCGACACAGAGGGTGTAAGGTAGAAATCCTGCCACTTTATGTTCCCAAGATCTGTCAGGAAGGCCGGGAGACTGAAGTATTTTAGGTTGCACTTAGGCTTGAAAGTAGAGGTGGAGGGGAGGTGTGGGGAGCACCTAACGCAGGTGACTGCACAGTGATTGCTCAGATCATTGTGGAAGACCCCTGCATGAGAGATATTATGTGGCTTGTTGACAAGTATAAGGTCCAGAAGTGAACTTCGGTCAGGATTTTTCTTGTTAGTTCGTGTAACGTCAGAGATAATCTGAGTGAGCCCGTGCTCATCACAGAAGTCCTTAAGCTTGTTTGCTCTGGCATCGTTCTAGTTAAGGTTAAGGTCACCCATGATAGTGCATTCCATGTTCACTTTTTCCAGGAGAGAGTGAATATGGGGAAGTATACACAGTATACGCTGCAGGAGGTCTATAGCATGCAGCTACTAATAAGGCTATACCAGGCGAGAGGGTAAATTTGAAGGCAAGGCATTCAAATTCTTTGGGCATTGATGTGCGGACAATATCAGTGGTTAGGAATTTATCTTTAATATATATGGCAACACCACCTCCTCTGGTCAACCTGTCACATCTGATCAAGTTGTATCCCGGTATGTTAAACGTTTTGTCAGGTAAAGTATTTTTCAGCCAGGTTTCCGAGAGCATTGCTGCATCAGGCTTGGCATGTAGTACCCAGATGTGGACCTGGTCAAGTTTGTTGTCAAGGCTTCATATGTTCATATGCAGGAAGCTCAGACCCTTTAGCTGTGGGAGTTCCCCCAGGGCAGTTAGCAGTGGGGGGGGGGGCTGGGTTTAATTCCACACTGCCTGCACAGAGTAGCAGTAGTACCAATAATTTCCTGAGACATCTTATCAAGAATCTTAGGAAGGCTTTGTTTGGTTGTTTGCCTTGGACTCTGTCAAGGGCAGCAGAGCAGGAGTTTGGTGGGCAGCGGAAGTTGATCAGAGCAGATAATACTATCCTAACAGAGAGGGTAAGGGGAGGATCTGCTTAGAGAATGCTGGGCAGTAGGAGGTGTGATGGGCTGGAAATGTATAAGGATTACTGCCTTTGGAGGAAGTTAACTGGTTGGCAGACAGTGTTGGGCTTATTTCCAGTCCTATAGGAGTATTCGGGCAGGATGAGTCTTTCCTGGGGTCCAAAATTGGCTCCTCTGTCAGAAGGATGATGTAGCTAATGAGGAGAAGGGGGGCTGAGGAAGCCATCGCTTGGATTTATTACAATAGCTAATAAAACAGTACTATCTACAGCTGTAAAACCACAGCCAGGGAAACAGAGAGCAGGGCTTTAAGGAGAAAATGTCTTATAGTGAGGATGCCTTTAAGAGGTGGGCAGGATCAACAAAAGGGGTGGGGCGACAGAAAGCTTTAAGCTCAGAGCACTAGTACCGGGAGCCAATGGGGCAGGATGATGGGGTAGGGGAGGGAGGATCTTAAGTGTATTGAAGGGTGGCCTGGGAGGGGGAGGGGTGAGCGAAAAATTTGGCAGCGGGAGCAGCAGTCAACGAGGACGGGGCTGTGTATAGGCTGTACCTGATGCTTGATTCCAGGAGGCTGGTGACAGCAGGCTCCTTAGCACACAGAGGTGCAGAGTGGTGTCCAGGCATGCAGGAGGCAAACCACGGGTGCGGTAGGTAGCCCAGTGGGCTACAAGGATGCCTGTTGGAAAAGGTAACTGCTAAATGGCTTCTAGCTGGTGCTGCCATACTTTCAAAGCATGAGAAATCACTCATTTCCTCATCAGTGCTGATATCAGCACTTTCTAAATTGCTCATGGCTTACAAAGCTCAAAATAGATGCTTGGCTCAGATTTTGAGGCATGCTATGACCGCGTATAATAGGTGACACGAATTGAATTCTCACAAATCACAAGATGTGAATCTTACAAAGAAAGTTCCAAAGTTGGAGTTACCTTTTAACATTGATAGCGCTATCTCTGCAAACAATTTTATTTATTTATTTAAAAGTTTTACCAGGAAGGCATACTGAGCGGTGCAACGCTCGATTCCAGATGCATCCTGGGGATGGGGGGAAGGGAAAATAGCAAAATGCTATGTCACAGGATATACAGACGAATTGCATTACAGAGAACACGCTAGGTAAAGACATTGTGCAGTCATAATACATGGAATGACTTAGTACTGCATAGTGTCTAAGTGAGGCAGCAAGAAAAATACAGAATATACTAACTTATACCTAGTCATGATAAGGGCAGAGTTGGGACATTGGGCTGTCCTGCGGAACTAGGTGCACAAGCAGGAGGAGGAGGAGAAGTACAACTTGAGTAGGGAATTTAGCTGCTGGGTGTTGGCATATTGTCTAATGTCTCCTGGCAGGGAGTTCCATGCTTTAGGCATACAGTACTTGAAAGCATTTTGTCCTTTAGAGGAGGACATACGTGGGACAGAGAGAAGCTGGGAGTTGGAGTTCTGGAAAGAGTAAGAGGGAGGAGGTTGTGCTGTAAGGGCAGTTGCAAGGTAAGGGGGTAGGGATTGGGCCCAGAATTTTGCAGTGAACCTAGCGCAGTGCACCTGCCTCTGATCCTGGAGTGAGGGTAGGTCTAGAGACCTGTAGAGGTCACAGTGATGGGTTGTGGGAGGGCAGTACAGTGCAAAATGGCAGAAGGAGTGGAAGAGAGGGTCAAGTCTGGCTAAGGAGGTCTTAAGAGCCACGCTGTGTACCATGTCTGCATAGTCAAATATTGGGAGGATCATTTTCTGTACGATTGTTTTGCGGGTTGGTAGTGGGATGCATTCTCGGTTGTGGTATAGGGCGCCCAGTTTGGGAAGCAGCTTATTGTGGATCATGTCGATGTGGTCTGAGAAGTCGAGGTGCTGGTCAAGCCAGACCCCGAGGTATCTGAAAGAGGTGCAGGTCTCCAAAGGGTCCTATCATGGTGTGGAAAGTAGGGGTGGGGGGAGTCGGCCAGTCTCTGCCTCGAACCAAAAGTTAGGGAGACAGTTTTCTTGGGATTGAGAAATAGCTGGTTTGTGCAGAACCAGAGCTGAATAGCATTGAAGTCCTGCTGGTGCCTAGAGACCACTTCGCTGGGGGAGGGACCTGTTGCATACAGTACTGTTGTTGGTGTACAAGTGTATGGATGTGTGTGGGCATACTGAGGGCAGGTCATTTAGAAAAATGGAGAAGAGTAACAGGCCAAGGACCAAGCCTTGGGAGACCCCGAAAGTGACAGGAAGGGGGACAGAAGCAATTAGGGAAAGCTGTGCTTCCTCAGGCAGCATGGGAAACCCAATAGCATACGGTCAAAGCAGTCCAAACACCAAACCACGTGCACATGAACTGAGAGGGTGCTGACCCATGAACTCAACAGAAAAACAAACCAACAGTGGCATGCTTAAACCATATAAGGCTAAGTGCTGGGTACCTCAGAGTTTGCATGTCGACAAAATCCCTACTGGTAGTTATACTCGTTGATCAAGATGAGAACATTTTTGATACGTTATCTAAAGATGTTGATTCTGCCAAAAAAGTGTTCTTGAAATATTACATGGGAATGATTGCACTTGTCAGGCCATAGTGAGGGATTCCTGGGGTTTGAATACAGGTGTTGTTAAATAAGAAAGATGATTTACCTGTGTCAGCAGCAACCATGGGGTGGCACAAGAAGGCAGATCTATGGAAAGGGAAAAAAGTATGCATTGAGAAACGTGTATTCAATGTGTATGTGATACATTACTTGATTATCATTTACATTGTATGAACAATCGCATGGTAATATTTTAGCCTTTTATACAACATTTGTCACATGTCCTGCTCAAACAGTTGCTGTATGCAGGTAACACTTCAGAATACTTTGTCCTTCCTTATCCATCATAGCAGCAATTATCTTCTAGTATTTTTGCATAACAGTTGTACATTTGACTCTGTAACTCTATGTATCATACAGTACAGGAAGTGAAGTGAGGAAGAAAAATTTACTCAGCGTAGTAATGTTATTTCTTCCTAAGGGATCCCTCACTATGCTTGGCAAGTGCAGTCATTCCCCTTGAATGAGCTGCCCTGGAGCCTAGAATTTTACTGCCCCTGGCAACTACTTGCCACGCTTCTTGTAGCAAAACATAATACAATGGGCCAACCATTTGGACAAACATTATTTGAAAACCTGAACACTCTCTCCCCATGGTGAAAGAAACAACAAAAAGCTGCTTTGTCTTTCTGCAGTCCTTAGTTCAGAGCAAATAACATTTCAGAATTATGTGCACATCTAAAGTATGGAGCAGTGCTTCCCCTGGATTGGCACGCTCTGGAAAATACACAGGGAGGTGGATGGATTGGTTCGGGGTAAACTCAGACACCTCCTTAGGACGAAAGAAACAATTACTCACCATAGCAATCGTCTTTCTTTTAAGGGGTCCTTTAGCATTAGTAACTATAGCAGTTAGCTGGCTAGGTGCAACTGCTCCAGAGGTATACCTTTAAGATAATTAGCATAATAAGCTTGGGCATCAACCAATCAGAAAAAAGGAGGGGAGTGTGCTGAGAAGGAGCAGCCTGAAGGGCTTCAGAATTTTTTCGAAGATAATGGGCACATGCCCCCAAAAGTGAACCAATGGGATTCAAAAGACATGCAAATGTCCAAAACCAGAACAGATATCAACAACTTGAGCTCGAAAACTCTTTAATAAAAGACCAATTTTGGTTATAAAAACTAAGAATGGAGCCCTTCTCCTAAAAGGTGAACTGGGGAGGAAGGGTAGGAGCTTACTGATGCTAAAGGACCCCTTGGAAGAAAGAAGATTACTATGGTGAGTAATTTTTTCTTCTTACCCCAGGAGTCCTTTAGCATCAGTAACTATAGCAGACTACCGAGCACTACCAAGTTGGAGGTGCGCAGAGAACCTACTTAGGAAAGTGGCTTTGCAGACCCGTCTTGCCAGATTTTGGCACCAGATCTGGACTGCACATCTAAGCTGTGGTGCTTAATGAACATGTGTACAGATTTCCAGGTAGCTGCTTTGCAGACATCCTGAAGGGGTATGTCCCTTGCTGTTGCCACAGAGGTTGCAGTGCCCCTGCTGGAGTGGGCCCTGAGCCCCACAGGAGGTTGATGATCAGCATTTTCATAGCAGACTCTAATACAAGAGACTAACCAGCTGGAAATAGTCATCTTGGTAGCTGTCGTCCACTGCCTACATCTCCATAGGCGAGGAATAACTGAGTGGAAGAGCCACTGACCTGTCTAGTATGCTCTAGATAGTAAAAGAGAGCTCTTTTGACATCCAGACTGAGGAGCTTCTGCTCGCCTGGAGTGGATTTCTTGGTAAAGAAGACAGGCAGAGTAACAGACTGGTTAAGGTGAAATTCAGGGACCATCTTAGGTAGGAACTTCCTACTTGTCCTGAGCTCAATTTTGTCTCTGTGAGGAATGATGTAATTAGGCTCAGTGCACAGGGCCTGTAGCTCTGAAATCCTCCTGGTAGAGATAATGGTCACCAGGAAGACAGATTTCCTGGTTACAAACTTGAGATGGGCAGTGACCACCGGCTCAAAGGGTGGTTCTGGCCAGCACGATGGCGCTGAGGGTTGAGGCGTTGGATGCCACACCTCGCACCACACCAGCCCCTGGGTTCAGGAATGGACTTGGGCTGCTGAGGGCTGGCAGGGGAGAGGAAGGATTGAGCATCCCATGACTGCTCTCCTTCCTCTGGGTTGGGTGGGGTGCTATGCATCGCGCTGCAGTGGCAGCTGGTGGAGGCCAGCTGCACTACAGCTGTGTGCATAGAAGGGGGGAAGCACAGTAGGCATCAAGCACGGATGTGCATCTGACGCCATTGCATGTCCGGCTCCCAGGGGCACATTGGCGAAAATTGTGGGGCGATCTTGGTGGCTGATGGCTGTGCCCTGCACCCCCGAACACGAAAGGCACCTTCACTGGGATGCGGAGCGATATTGGCCGGCTCTGTGTGTATGGGGCATACAATTCGTGCACCAGATCTGGTCCGGGGGTGTAAGTGCTGGCGGTCGGAGATCGTTGGGTCCGCTCCACGTGGAGGTGGAAAAATAGTAGTACGATAAAAAAAAAAGTGTGGTTCCATGAATCTGGCAATGCAAAGATTCAGACTCCAAGGAGGACTGGCTCCCTGACTGGAGGCTGGAGGTACAAGAGGCCTTTGAAAAACTGTTTGAATATGGTGTGGGAAAAAATTGACTTTTGGTTCCCCATCGAAAGATAGGCCGAAATTGCAGCCAGGTATAGCTTGAGTGGGGAGGGTTTCAAACCTGACTCCTGCATATGTACCAGGTAATCCAACAGCTGGGAGTCTGAAGCTATAAGAGGGTTACCTTTTGGCTCGTGCACCAAATGGAGAACCCCTTTCCATTTGGCTTCAGAGTCTTTCTTTGTTTTTTTTTTTTTAGCTATTCTCCGGGTCATGAGGACTTGCTCTGAGTACTGAGAGGATGGAAACTCTAACCCTTCAAGAACCACGCCTTGAGGTGAAGAGTGTATGTCTGGATAATGCACTCCTGTCTGGGGAAGGGTCAGCAGAGAGTGCGTTGGTGGCAGGCGAATGGCCTTCTGCAGGACAGTGAGAGAAGGAGAGGGCACCAGACTTGCTTGGGCCAATCCAGAGCCACCAGAATCCTTGATGCAGGCTGTGGTCTGAGCTTCAACAATACCCTGAGTATCAGGGGGAAGGGAGGGATTGCATATAGGTACCTCCTTGACCAGTCCAGGATAAGGACATCCAGGGGAAGTGTTCCTGGGACTGGGGGTGTACAACAGTACTGATGAAGCTGGAAATTGAGTGGAGAGGTGAACAGATCCACTTCTGGAGTGCCCCACCGCCTGAACACTGTGGCTAGTACTTGCTTGTTCAGAGTCCGTTCGCTCTGACCTTGACTGATGCGAGTTAAAGCATCTGCCAGGATATTGTGCTTGCCTGGAAGGTGAATAGCTGAAAAGCTGACTCCCAGGGGGAAGGTGAGAGACTAGATTGTCAGAGCCCCTGAACAGAGTATTTCCTGATCTGGTACCACCCTGCTTGGTTATGTAAAACACTGCAGTGGTGTGTCAGTTTGAATTTGTACAGTCTGCCCTTTTTATGACAGGTGCATACGCTTTGAGAGCTAGAACGATTGCTCTGCGTTCCAAAAGGTACATACTGTATGTAACTGTGACTCTTGAAGAGTCCAGGTGCTACTCACTGAGGCACTGTCCAGATGAGCTCCCCCATCCAGGAGGGGGGCATCTGTGGTGATCACCTCTGTGGGAAGTGGAGCTTGAAATGGGATCCCTACTGCCAAATATGCAGGGTTCTTCCACCAAGGCAGGGACTGAAGTGACTGCTCTGTCACCAGTGTCAGCTTTGAAAATTGCTGCTTCTTTGAGACCAGCGAGCTCTAAAATAGGCTTGCAGGATTTGCATCCTGTACCTGACTCCTAGGACCACTGCAGGCATTGAAGCCATGTGTCCCAATAGCCTGAGGAAATGTCTGGCTGGTCTTGGCTGTCCCTGGATGAAAGAATCTTCCACTGAGGGAAAGTTTTAATTCTCACCTGTAGAAGGAAGGTATATATCCATTCTGGGTATCCAGCTGAGCTCCTAAAAACGTGAGTAGCTGGGTTGGTTCCAGGTGCGACTTTATTTAGAATTATCAGGGAACCCAGAGACTCTAGAGTGAGCCCTATGAGGGAAAGGGACTCCCTAACCTGACGAGGAGACTTTGGCACTATGAGCCAATTGTCAAAAATGGGTTAGATAGAGATGCCCAGCTTCCTGAGCATACCTCTCAACTGTCCCTGTTTTTGCCTGAGAATTTTCCTCTGTCCCTCGTGAAATATATGTTTTTGTGACAGAACAGTGAGGACTGTAAGCATAAATAATGTCAAACATTAGAATTACAGGCTCGTTCTTCTTCAGAGAATGCATCTTACACTAATCCCCTTATTCTGTCAGCTTTCTGAATGAATAGTACCCATTTTTAAGATATTCCCCTGATTTGGGGTCTTTGTCCCCTGATTTTTCTAAGCTTTGTCCCTGATTTATGAGGAAAGAGGTTGAGAGATATGTTCCTGAGTTGTGCTGCTATCACTGCCAGGCACTTTGTAAAGACTCCTGGGGCCAAGGATAGGCCGAAAGGCCACAGCGAACTGATAGTGGCCTGAAGGGAGTTTAACCTGAGAAACTTCCTGTGATACCTCCTTATGGGTATATGGAGTCCTTTATGTCCAGGGAGGCTAGCCAGTCTCTCTGCTGTAAGGACTGTATGACTAGTAACAGAGTGATCATCTTGAATTTGGGTTTTAATAGCAAGGTAGGTCGCCACTCCCCAGTTTTCTTTTGCATCAGAAAGTACCTGGAGTAGAGGCCCTTGCCCCTTTTCGTGGGCTGGGACCCTCTCCATCACTCGCAGAGCTAGAAGGTTTTTTTATCTCCAATTCCAACAGTAACATCTGTGTTAGGGTTAGAGGCTTTGACACCAGGGTACATTTGAGGTCTGTATACACTCACATCAGGGCTTAGACTGCAAAGCTGCTGGCTGGGTAGAGGTGGCCCTTCTTTGGCCCTTTCTGCCCCTTCCTCTGAAAGCACCCCTGTACTGAGAGAAGTCAGGGGTATAGAATGTAAAGGCCTGGGAAAATAACCTCTGCCTCTACTGCCCTTGGGTGGAATTTCCACAGGGTAGGAGGTTCAGGCTTAGACAAGAGGCCTTGTTGCAGTCAGTAGTTCTGGAACCGAACAATATGATTTGATCATAGGGAAAGTCCATGGCCTTAGACTGGGTGTCGGGTTAGACCAGTAGTTCTAAGCCAGGCAAAGCACCTTGGAGAGATGGCATGGGCCATGGCTCTGGAGGCGGCATCTTTATTGTCATCTACCATGTGGAATTGGTACTGCATCGATTCCAGTGCAGTTTTTACCATATCCACTAGCTCTTGTACCATTGTATCCAATCCCTTGCAGATAATGGCCAGGACAGAAATCCACAGTGCTTTCTGATATTTGGCCATGAAAGCCATGTAGGAAGAAAGTTTAACAATCAGCCTGTGGTTTGCAATGAAATCTATTTTGCTGCAGTCCTTGTCCAGGGAAAAGGAGGACAAGGAGACCCCAGCTTTCTCGCAAGCTGCCTGCTGCACTATACTCTGTAGAGACAGGCACTCAGCAAGCATTGTTCTTAGACAATTAATATATTTATTTACATTTTTTTTTTTGCCTGTTTGTCAACCCCTGACATGGAAGTGGGGGTTTGAAGCAGTTTCATGGTATTTGTATTTATATTTTTTCATTATAGATAGTCACAACCAGTCTTTTAGGAGGTGGGATACCGTTCATCCCCCTATAATCTTTATCCTCATCCTCATCCTGGATGGACTCCTGAGTAGGGAGGTCCAGGGTGTCTAGCATGTGTTGGATGAACGTAAGCATAGAGGGGAGATCCTCCTGGTTAGCAGAGGAAGCTCCAAAAAGAGGGTAGTGGACACGAAAGGTTCTAGGCCCTCGAATTAATGTCAGGGGCACCGTAAAATTATTCATCATCTGTATCACCCTCACAGTCTCAGGAAGAGAGAACTGTGGAAGAGTGCATACTAGACCCAAAAAACATAGACCCCATCTTTTGTAAGGTCTGAAGGATGTGCCATACCTTTGCCATGTCCTGCACAGACTGTGGCTGTATGTTTTATTTTCTTTATGTTTTACACCACCTGTTATCTCACTAATAGGTTTCCCAGGAGCAACAGGAGCGTTTTTGTCTTTGCATACTATCTTATTAGCCACTTCATCAGCAGCTTGATCATGCTTCCTCTTTGGACACTTCATCAGCGTCCTTATTATTTTTTAAATTTGGGAGGAACTTCATCAGCTACTTTGGAAGCTTTATTTATTTGGCTGGGACTTGGAATTTTTATTTGTATTAAATTTAGATGGCCCTTCATTGGTAGCCTTTGATTTTTCCTCAGCCATGTATATTTTTCTTAGGTCTCTTTGCTCTGTCTTCGTAAAGAGAACCAGTAGATCTGGACCAAAAACAACTGAGGCACAGGATGCTGAAAATGCTGTTAAACCAGTCCTGTGACAGATGACACCCTTTTTTTATTTGTAGGTCCAGACTTCTGCTTAGTTCTGGGAATCTTTGACAAGACAAGCCAATCCACAGAGAACCCAGCAATAACTGTCAAAGTTTGAAAATTAAACAGTTACCTTGCAGTAGGGACCCACGAGTTCTGAGGTAAAAAAACACAGAAAAACATCAAAATGCAATCGTTCCCTAAAGAAACTGTAAAATAGTGACAGGAACCATCAAAAATCTGCAGCTGCGGTAAAAAAATACATAAAATGAAGCGGCTGCAGTAACAATAACGTATAAAATATGCAGATGCAGTAAAAAAACACTAAAAAACAGTAAAATTACACTCAGCACACTAAAAATTTAAAATTGTGAGGAAAACTTTACCAAGATAAGTGAAAAAGAGGCTGTCAACAAGGAAAGCTGAGAGACACATCTGCGGCAGTGTTGTTCAGTCAGCGGAGAAAAAATTCTGAAGCCCTTCTGGCTGTTCCCTCTCAGCACACTCCCCTCCTTTTTTCTAACTGGCTGATGCCCAAGCTCATTGTGCTAATTATCTTAAAGGCATACCTCCAGGGCATTTGCACCTAGCCAGCTAATTGCTATAGTTACTGATGCTAAAGGACTCCTGGGGTAAGAACTTAGGATTCGTGCGCAAAGACATTCTGTCGCTGGGAAAAATCAAATAAGGCTCCTTATACCAGAGAGCCTGAAGCTCAGAAATCCTTCCAGAAGAAGTAATAGCAACCAAAACAACACTTTCCAAAAAAGAAAGCATAGCTCGCAAGATGCAGCTGGCTCAAAAGAAGACAGGGTCAATTTCTCCAAAACAAAATTTAAATCCCAAGCCAGGACAGGGATACGAATTGGAAGTTTTAGGTGCAGGATGCCCCTAAGGAAAGTACGGGGCACATCTAGTTGAGTCACAGTACAACCATTCACAGGCTCATGAAAGACAGAGCTAGCCAAAAGTTGTACCTTGAGAGTGGAGTACTGCAAACCTGAGTCCGACAGGGAGATCAGGTGATCCAGAATCTGGCTTACCAGACAGGTAAAAGGGTCCAGATGGTGTTTGGCAGCCCAGATGGCAAACCTCTTCCACTTTGTGGTGTATGTGGCCCTAGTGGATGGCTTCCAAGGTGCCGTGAGGACACCTACAACCTTCTGAGAAACCCCAGACCAGGCAACAGCTATGTCCTCAGAAGCCAGGCATGCAGCTGAAGGAACCTACGGTTTGGATGGACCGGGGTCCCCTGAGTCTGCATCAGCAGATCCTTGCAGAGGGGCAGAGGTACTGGAGGGTTCATTGCTAACTGCTGCAGTAATGGAAACCTTATTTGCCATGGCCCATATGGCGAGCCCAGTACCAGACTCTCATGGCCTCCCTACACAGGGGTTATGAATGTGTCCCCCCTTCTTGCTGATATAGTAGACAACACTGAGATTGTCTGACTGGATCAACAACTGACCTGGAAGGAGACGGTCCTAAAAAGCCTGCATGGCATACAGGACTGCCCCTCATCTCAAGAACATTTATATGGAGGGACATCTCGATCTTGGACCACATCCACTGAGTCTGGAAGGGACCCAGGTGTGAACCCCAGCCCAAGACGGAGGCATCCATTGTGAGAATCTGCTGGGGAGAAAAGATCAGGAATGGGACCCCTCTTAATAGATTTTGGAGTTCCATCCACCACTGGAGCACCTTGTGGACTGGAGAGGAGACCAGCACTAGCTGCTGCAGATTGTCCATGCATTGGTCCCACACTGCACCCGGAGGGTCCACTGGAGCACTCGCATGTGCAGTCTGACAAATGGGACCATAGTTATGGCTGCAGCCATGAGGCCTAGTAGCCCTAAGTACACCCTTGCAGAAACATAATGGCTCTGGGCCACCACCTGAGCCTGCGAACAAGGCACTCCACCCTGTCTTGAGGCAAGAAGACCCTGACCTGTACTCAGTCCAGGATTGCCCCTATATACTCCAGTTTCTGGGATGGAATCAAGATGGACTTGGTCAGCTTGACAATGATGCCCAGGGAGTGAAATAGCTGAAGGGTTCTCTCCAAAGTCCAGAGGAGCTGATCTCAGGATGGAGCTTTGAGGAGCCAGTCATCCAGGTGGGGAAGTCATACAGGCCTTCCCACCAAAGGGCAGCGGCTACTACTACCAAGCATTTTGTAAAGACCCATGGTGCAAAGGATAAGCCAAAGGGCCTGACTCTGAATTGGTAATATTCACCCTGAAAAAGAAACCAGAGAAACTGCCTGTGTGGAGGACAAACCAAGATATACAGGTAAGCATCCTGCATATCTAGGGAGCACAGCCAGTCACCCTGCTTGAGAAGGGGCAGCAGACCTGGAAGAGTGACCATGTGGAATTTTTGTATTGGATATAAAGGTTGAGGTTTTTGAGATCTTGAATAGGCCTCAGATCTCTGGTTCTTTGGGAGACCAGTAAGATGCTGGAATAGAATCCCTGTTCTGCCGCTTGGGCACTGGCTTGATGGCCCTCTTTCACAGAAGGGGACTGTACCTCCTTCTGGAGAACTATGGCATGGGCCAGAGGGTAGGTGGAGGGTATCGGGAAGTCTCTGGGAGCTGTTCTACAACCTCTAGAGTGTGACCCTTTTCTATAATCTGAAGAATCCGAAGATCTAAAGTTATGGTTCTCCATTGATTGAGATGGAGGGAGAATCAACCTCTGACTACCACCTCTTGGTGGGGGACTGGAAGAAGGGGGTCTGGCAAGGAGTCAGGCAGAGGCAGATACAGCCACTGGGGCTGGCCTGTCACCTCTGGGTCATTTTGTGACAGGATTCATCAAGGAGGGGGGTAGGCAAAGCTGAAGTTGCCTTCCGTTTTGCCCTGGGGATGGGAGCCTGTACCTGACTTGTGGGAAACCTTACGAAATGATGGGTGCTGTCTGCTCCTGGATTGGGTAAGGTAGAGCAAATGGGGAGACTTAATAGCCCTACCAGAGGCCTGTAAGTCATTAATGATGTCCTGAACATCTGGCTTGAAGAGCTTTGAGCCACTGAAAGGGGCATTCAGCACCTTCTGCTGGACATCTGCTGTGAAGCTGCAGACCGTCAGCCAGGCATGCCTACGTAGGCAAATACCTGTGGCAGCAGCCCTGGCACCAGTATCAGAAATCTCATACAAGGCCCTAAGGAGGTGTTTACTAATAGCCTCGGCAGCCTGTAAGGACTTGAGAACCTCCTGTTTCTGGGAACACTCTGGGAGGGCTTGAGCAGCAGCCTTGCCCTTCTTTCAGATGTATTCTGGTACATGACCATATGGGATAAATAATTAGCAATCTGAAGTCCCAGGGTGGAGGAGGCATAAATGCTTTTACACCAAAGGTCAATCTATCTGGATTCCCTGTCAGGGGGGAGGGAGCTAAGGTGCTTGGGCACCTTAGACCTGTCATGTGCCACTTTGATGACCACAGAGTCGATCTCAGGTTGGGCAGCATAATAAGGCAGGCCCTGAGGGGCATGATGGAGTTTATCTGTCCTGCGAGGCATGGCAGGAACCATATCTGGGAAGTGCCAAGCTGCAGTGGTGGCATTCCTCAGAGCTGGTAGAATAGGAGGAATGACCTTAGGAGGAGATTCTGGGATCTCCAAGAAGTCCACCAGGTCTCTCCTGGTGGCATCCTCTTCCTCAGTATGGAAGCCCATAGCTGTGGACAGCTGCTTCATGACATTGAAAAAGGTAGGATATTCAGGAGGGGAGCTGGGAGTGTGTTTAACAGAGTCCTTGTTCACTGAAGAAGCAGTAGACCTATCTGAGGAAAGAGATTCCTCCTCCTCCTCAGGGAGGATGAGGTCAGAGTGGTACTCCTCTTCGACATCAACCTGTTCTAACTTGGGACCGATGGTGGCCCACGAGGTGCAGCCCAAAAAGGTCTAAGTGGATGGAATGGCCGATGGTGCCAGGGACCCAGGTTTGTAAGAGCCCAACTGGTGTTCCAGGGCTGTAGCTAACTCGGTCAAAATAGTGTTGAGGTCAAGGACAGGTGAAGAGTGCGTCAATGACAAAGGAGTCACTTAGGGTGCGATGAACCATCTGTCGGGTCCGGAGAGCCCGAGGGCCCCGACGTCTAAAGGGCCTGGTGAAGTGTCAGGCCATGATGGAGAGGCTGACATTGACAGTCCAAGGGTCAATGACCAGGGGGCCAATAACCCAAGGGTCGGCGGCCAACCTCCCTGTGAAACAGGAGGGAGCACTGTCAGTGGGGGCCTGGAAGAAGCAGAGGCCTGGACAGCATTAGGCGTCGGTGCAGTTTCAGCTGTCTGGGAACACCGCTGGGGGGAGGGGGGCAGTCCTGATTGCAGTCCTTTTTATGTCTTTTCCCTGAGGACTTGTCTTGGGCCTTTGAGGCCTGGGAGTTCGATGAACCCACTGGCGACTCGGAAGGAGGGACCCCGGAGGACCCCTCCCCAGAACTGCCTACCTGTTGTTCCATGAGAAATTTCTTCAAAGCCTTTTTGTGTCACCTGAGGGTTGTGAGGTTGAATTTTTGGCAGCGCTGACAGTCAGAAATGTCGTGGTCAGGCCAAAGACAGCAGACACAGAGGTTGTGGTCGTCTGAAGAAGCAATCTTCTTTCTGCAGTGGCAGCAATGGAAAAGAGATGTGGAAGGAGTAACTTTCAACATAAACAAGGCAAAGGAATGTCTTGTAAAAAAAGAGATTCTAAAAACTAAGGTAAAAGAAAAAAGCATAGGCACTATTCGTGCAAACTGTGATGGAGCTTCTGTGGAGACCCATGCGATAGGAGTCGATGGTGGGAAAGAACTGAGGAGGAAGCAGGGCCGCTCACACCTTTATAGAATTGATGACGTCAACAGGTGATGTAGGCATGGGTGGTCCCAGTTGTACTGCTGGGAAATCTTCCGCGTGGATCCTGGTTCACCAATGGTGAAGTTCCTTAGGTGTGTCCTGATGACAGAGATATCCCTAAGAAGATTTTCAGTTGTGAGCCAAAAACAACAGGAAATGCTTAATTCCATTAAGAGCAGGCTGTTGAGAGAACCTTTTCCAGGTTCTGGAAGGAGAGGTAGGGAAGGGATTGTCAAGCACAGTGAGGGATCTCTTTAGGAAGAAACACCATAACTATGGTGAGTAATTTTTTTCTTTAATCCCAGGTATCCGTTACTATGGCTTGACAAATGCAGATTCCATAGCAGTACCTTGGGAGGCTGGGTACTAAACCGATTTGGAGAAAAAGTCCTGCAAGACAGCAGTGCCAAAACTGGCATCCCTTCTGGACTGAATGTCCAGACAGCAGTGCTTCGTAAAGGTGTTTACTGTTTCCCATGTAGCTGCTTTACAAATCTCCTGTGGAGACACCTCTCGATGCTGCCACAGAGGCCGAGGTGCCCCTTGTGGAATGGGCCCTTATGCCTTCAGGTGGACGTTTGCTAGCTTTGCTGTAATGGAACTGTATGCATGCCGCTATCTAACAAGCAAAGCTTCTCCTGGATGCTGGCTTGCCTTAGCCTACATCCCCATAGGCAATAAACAGTGTTGAAGTGGACCTGACATCTTTAGTGCAGTCCAAGTAGTAGCTTAGAGCTCTCTTAACATCCAGGCAATGGAGTCTTTGCTCCCCTGGTACTTTCTGTGGGATGATCTTACTGGGATATGAAAGCAGGCATCCTTCAGATCCAGAGACCCCAACCAATGTCCCTGTTGCAGAGATGGGACCACTGTAGATAGTGTCACCATCTTGAACTTTTCTTTTTCAAGTGTTTGTTCAAAAATCTTGGATCTAAAATGGTTCGTCACTTTCCATTTTTCTTGTGGGTGAGGAAGTACCTGACATAGAGGACCTTGCCACACTGGGCAGAGGGAACTCATTCCACTGCATTGGCCTGCAGCAGCTTTTTGACTTCCAGCTCTAGCAGGAGTTTTTCTGCTGGGGTATGAGGTGGGAGGGCCCTGTGTGCCTGCAGTTTTGGCAACTTTCTGAACTACAGGGAGAGATCTTGACTCATTTTTTCCAGGACCCACGTATCTGTGGTAATGTTTTTTCATGCCTGGAAATAGTGATCCAACCTTCCTCCCACTGGAAATATTTGGGTGACCTGTACAGACCTGTCAGGAGTTCTGCTTTGCTTGCACCTTGGGAGCTGGGGTGGCTGCAGCCTGCTTTGCACCCCACTAACCTCTGCCCCTGATGAAACCCCTCTGAGGAGGGTTATCATAAGTCATGTAAGTGTAGGGGGATATAACCCCCTACTCATACCTACCCTTCTGTAGGGTCTATGGGTAGTGGAAGCCTTCTTTTTTTCAGTGTTGCTTTTACAGGTGGTCTTATATTCATCCACCTTTTTCATGTAGACTTCTGTTTTGTCACCAAACAAGGAATTTCTCTCACAGGGGAAATCTATGGCCTTAGTTTGCATGTCCTAAGAGAGGTTCATAGTTCTGAGCCAGGAAAACTTCCTGAAGGACACTACATGAGCCATGACCCTAGAGGTGATGCCATTGGCATCTACAGCCATGTGAAACTGGTATTTAGTGGCATACAAAGCAGCCTTTGCAGTGTCAGCCAGGTTCTGCGCTAGATCACCAGCAGCCTTTTCACTCATGGACACTACAGAGGTCCAGAGGGCCTTCTGGTACTGAGCTGCACAGGCCATATAGACTGCCTGTCTCAGCAAAAGGGAGGTTGTGGTGTAAACTTTTTTACCCATGCTGTCCAGTTTCCTGGAATCCCTCTCTGGAGGTTGAGAGGAAAGTGGGACTTTGGTCTTCTCACAGGCAGTGGTTTATACCACTCCTTCATGGTCAGGGTGAATGTAAAGGTACTCAGCGCCCTGCCTAGCCAACTGGTATATCTTTTATGTTGTCTTGTCTATACCAGCTGCCAAAGTAGGGGCCATGTGACCTTTTTCAATGATTTATGAATGGTCTGGAACACCCTCTTTGTGGGTGCTATGCCCATCATGTCCAAAAATTCCACCTCATCCTCTACTGCCTCCAGAGGAGAGAGGTTGAGTGTGTTTGCCATCTGCCTCACAAAGGAACAGTATGAGGAGAACTCCTCTGTAGACCTGGGAGGGGAACCAAATTCCTCAACCGGGGAGCATTCAGGGACTATGGGCTCCTCCTCTTCATAAAACATAGCCTCCTCCACCACAGGTTTTGCTACAGGTTGTGGAGCCTGGGGATGGGGGGAGGTTACATGACTTATAAAGGCTCCCATAGTTTGGAAAGACTGGAAGAATTGCCAAGCCTTAGCCGTGTCCTCAACCGAAGGCATTCTGTTTCTGTCATGTGGCATCTCCTTTGCTTCTTGAACTGGAGGGAGAGTGACATGTTTTTCTTTCTGCTTTTTCTTGGCAGGCACCAGTTTCAATACCTGCTTTTTATTTCGGTAGACTTGGGGGTGTCCCTGTCCAGCACTCTGACCTCTGAGTCCCCTTTAGCAGCTTTGTCCTTCTGCTTTTGTTGAGGAACCTGACTCTCCCCAGAGCCAGGTTCTGAAGAGGAGGCAGACTGCGAAGCCATGATTTCCTCAAGTTTGTTGGCCCTCTTCCTTAATGTTTTAGGGCAAAACATGATGCAAATCTCACAGCTGGAAAAATCATGATCAGGACCCAAACAGGAAAAACACAACTTGTGGCAGTCTGCCTTAGCCAGGAGTTTAAAGCACCAGGTACAGTTTTTAAAACCAACGGGTTCTGTCCTTTTCTTGGGCTTGTCAAACATGCCAATCACTAACAGCCCAGAGCAAAAAAGACTGTGGTTTCTTGGGTTAGAGGTTCAGTTCCCACCAAGGACAGGAACTGCAACTAAGTTTTTTTTCTTATATTTAAAATACCCAAACTTCAAAATAAAATAACAGTAATAATACTACTATGCCCAATGCAATAAGTTATCACTTTGGTACCCCACAGGAAACCGAGAGGAGAAAACAAGGATCACCAAGCGGTAACTAAAAGAAATCAGTATCGCTCTAAAATAATGGGAAAAACACTTAGACAAAAAGAAAAATTATTTTAAAAAGCGTTTTAAAAATGTGGTTCTGCTAAGTCGGGAACCATGTTACAATGAGAAATTCTCTGCTCCCCTGGAACCAACCACAAGGGAATCAAGAAAATTTGCACAATAACAGAATAAAATACCCTAACCTAACACAGAGTATCAAAAACTAACTATAACAAACACATAGACTGAAATAAACAAAAGTAATAGACCAGAACATTGGTAGTTTGGACAGCAACTTGGGGTGGTGCTTCCTTTTTTTTTTTTTTTTTTTTTTTTTGGACCTCCTCCGCGCCAGGTTTCTGCCCCAGTCACGGATCCCCCCTGCTGCGGCATTCCTCCCTCATGAGCCGTGCTCCCAGTACCCCTTGGCTTGCCCCCAGTAGGGCCGTGGCACCCTCGGCCCTTAGGTGCCATCGGACGTGAATAGGCCAGAGCCGTGCTCTTTATTTATGGAGGAGCCATTGCAGCCCGAGGGACGGGCATCACAGAGGCGCCGGAGGTAGGTGGTGTTTTCTCTGCGGGGCGGAGCATGCAATGATGCCAGCGTCCATCCCGCCCCATCTGGCGTTAGGTCCCGAGTGCTTGGGGTTCTCCCGGTCTCCACCAGGAGTCCCCCGTGCATCGGCGACTCACCACACCCTCCCCCCGGATCAGGAGAGCAGTAGTGAGATGCTCGATCCTTCTACCCGCCGGCCCTCCGGCAACCGAGTCCGTTCGAACTTCGGGTTGCCGCATCCAAGCGGAAATCATCCCAGCGCTCAAGCGGCCGCTGGGTGGTGCTTCCTCTCGGGCGGAGAAATAAATCTGCAGTTAGAGGGTAGGAAAGCATTACCAAGCAGAGCTTCGAATTTCATTTTAAGTTCTCTAATTAGCATTAAATTCTAGGCTCTGGGGCAGCTCATTCCAAGGGAATGATTGCACTTGTCAAGCCCTAGTGAGGGATGCCTGGCGTTTGAACAGTATTTGTGTTCTTTTGCCTTTGTAGCTGGGGGCAGTGTTCTCTGTCAGTCTGAAGATGCAGCAGGTATGACTTGTTCATAAATTTGGTTTGATGCCACAGCATGTACCTGTATATTCATATTTTTAAACTGGGCAAGAAAAATCTGTAAAACTCCATTCTCGTGTTTGCGTGAAACATAGCACATGACTGTGTATTATTCAACAACAAATACGGACCTGCACTTATTTTCATCCCTCACAATGTTCTGGACATTCTATAACAGAGATAATGCAGTACAGGGTGTGTGGGCATGATGTGAAATACAGACACCTTGGATGGGCGAATGACAGCCTGTGGCCTTGTGCCTCACAAGACATGCCAGGCACGTATATATCAGACCACGACTGCACGCCCTGTACTGGATTATTTATTACATAAGACATTTATATGATATGACATTTATGAATGACAGCTGACATTTTTATCAGCTATCAAACAGTAAATATACAACTTGGTAAATGGTCTCTGTGGCTGTAATCACTAGCTCCCCGTTTTGTTAACCAGATGATATGATCACAATACTCTGCTACTCTACTGCTGGCATTTCCTTGCCCTCCAGATTTTTGTATCAGCTTGTCGCATTGTATTGTATACTGTGCCAGCATATTGTACCTGCTCTGTCATACCCTGTAATGTACTCTCTTCCTAAACCAATGAATGAAATCTGCTATTTACTCCTGCCCATGTATGTTACCTCACTTGTAACTAATCCCGGGTCACTCCTGAAAAAGGGACCTCTGGTCTCAGTGAGCTTACCTGGTTATCAAAATCAAAATAAATAAATGATTGTTATATATCTGACAGCTCTTCTTTTTTAGGTGGTGTAATTACTGGTGTGATGAAAACTAGTCGTGACGTGTTCTTGTAAAATACTGTTTGCATGAAGTTAATATTTGGTTATACAGTGTTATATCTTGCTTGAAAGGTGATATTGATTGCTGTACAACAGAACTAAAACAAGCAGTAACAACACCCGAAAAAAGCCAAAAAATAGAGGAAGAAAAGCAATAACTATATGTTAACATCACAGCTGAGTGGTTCTTAGCTTACGTTCAGGTGCACAAGACTTGCTTCTTGCAGCAGCACCAAATGTACCAGATGGACAAGGCTGGGACTCATCGTCTGGATGTTAATGAGGCACCAGCACCCAGTGGTTCTGTTGCTGGGGTCACAGAGGGAGCAGGGGCTGTCTGGATACCTCCCCCTGTGCCTTGCTGCCTTCAACCACTGGTGCCCACTCTGTCTGTGGGATCATCTGTAATACACAAAAAAATATACACACACTTTAGCACCATGATAAATAGGGGATATGGCATGGGTTAGCGTGTCATACACTTTTTATCTTCACGAGAGGCCTGTGACCTCTTACGAACATACGAAATTTGCCAGCAGATAAAGGCCTAGAGGTCTATCAATTCTGCTGGAATGTGCAGCTAGCACCCCTTATTTTCTGCAGCTGCCCCTTCCTTCCACTCTTCCCCTTCATTAACCCTCCCCCTTGTCCTGTCCCATCTTTGTTTGAAGCAGTCCACTGTTCTACTGCATACCACTTCTGCAGGTAACGCATTCCACCCAGCCACCACCCTCTCTGTAAAAAAGTGTCTCCTCATCTCCCTCCTGAACTTTCCTCGCTCCAGTCTCATATCATGGCCCCTGGTGGCCCTCCCCTCCCTTACTTTGAACAGCCCCTCTGTACCCGTCTTGTTTATTCCTTTCATGTATTTAAAGGTTTCAATCATGTCACCCCTGTCTCTCCTCTCCTCCAGTGAGTACATGTTCAACTTCTTCAACCTCCTCTCGTGATAAGTCCCCCAGCCCCTTGATCATCTTTGTCGCCCTGCGCTACCCCCTCAGTAACCTAATGCCCTCTTCAATCCCGGACGCCAGTACTGCACGCAGTACTCCAGGTGTGGTCTAACTAATGACCTATACAGTGGCAGAATCACCTCCTCCCTCCTCGAGGATATACCCTTGCAATACAACCCAGCATTTTGTTGGCCTTTGCAGCTGCCTTCCACATTGTGCTGAGTTGTTCATTGACCCTGTAATGAGCACACCCAGATCCTTCTCCTCCTCTGTCTGGGTAGCTGCACTCCCCCTAACTGTAACTCCTCCTTGGTTCTTCATCCCAAAATGCAGCACCTTGCACTTTTGGCATTAAACCCCAGTTGCCAGGTGTCTGACCAGGTTTCAAGCTTTGCCAGATCATCCTGCAACCCTGCCATCCCCTAGGTCATCCACCACTGTGCCAACCTTGGTATCATCAGAAACAGACTGATCATGCTCTTGATGTCCCATGATATGTCTGCAATGAATATCCCAAACAACACTGGTCCCAACACCGAGCCCTGTGGGACACCGCTAGTCACTGCCCTTGGGTGTGAGCTCCCCACCCACCACCACCCTCTGTTGCCTTCCCTGCAGCCAGTTTCCTACCCATCTCACCAGCTTTGCACCCGCCCTGTGCCTACTAACTTCCTTCCCAGCCTTCCATGTGGCACTGAGTCGAATGCCTTACTGAAGTCCAGATACAGGACATCCACTGCATGGCCCCTGTCCAGTTGCCTAGTTACCCAGTCATAGAACTCGACCAGGTTGGTTTGGCAGGATCTGCCATGTGGAAGCCATGCTGTCTGCTGTCCTGTAGTCCTTTGGCCTCTAGGAGGGCCACCAGCCTCTCCTTCAGGATAGTCTCCATTAGCTTACCCACGATGGATGTGAGGCTCACTGGTCTGTAGTTTCCGGTTCATCCTTGGGGCCACTCTTGTGGAGGGGCACCACATGAGCCATCCTCCAGTCCTGAGGTATACACCCCGAATGTAGTGAGGCATTAAACAGGTCTGCCAAAGGTCCTGCAAGGACCTCTGCCAGCTCCTTCAGTACCCGGGGTGGATGCCATCTGGGCCTGGCACCTTGTCCACCCTCAGTGTCTTCAAACCTCTTGAACTCTGCCCTCCATGATTTCCCATCTGTCACCACTTCTCCCCTGCTTCTGCCATTTCTCCCACCTTGGGTGTCACCCCCTCTTCTCTTTAGTAAATACTGAGCAGAGTACTCATTTAGTGCTTCTGCCTTATCGTACCCTGCTTCCACCCAACCCCCTCCTTCCTAATCCTTACTATGTGGTCCTTACAGCTCCTTTTCTCCCTGATGTACTTAAAGAAGTCCTTCTCCCCCTTCTTAATGCCTTGTGCCAGCCTCAGTTCCGTAGATGCTTTGGCTCCCCTTACTGCCCTTGTCACCTCCTTCGATTCTGTCAAGTACTCCTTTCTGTCTTCCCCCCTCCCTGTTTTCTTGTACTTCCTAAAGGCAGCTCTTTTCCTCCTTACCTTTTCCATGACCTCCTTGCTCAACCAGCTCGGTTTCTTAGCCCTAGCCTTCTTGCTCTGGGCTTTGCAGCAGAGTTTGTTGCTCCACTATCCCCAGCTTTATGAGCTCCCACCTCTGGTTAGTATCCATACTAGATTGAATTCTGGCCAGGTACCCTTTTACCACTTCCCCATCCTCCCAAAGTCGGCCTCCTGAAGTCCAGCACTCTTGTGTCAGATTCCCTCCTTCCTTGCCCATATCCAATGTGAGCCATACTGAGTGGTGGTCACTCCTGACAGCAGTTCCTCCACTGTAAGTTCTCTCACAAAGTCCCCATTTGCCAGCACAAGGTCAAGTGTTCCCTAACCTGGTTGGTTCACTGACCATTTGCAGCAGGAAGCTGTCCTGAAGGCATCAGCAGTACCTGCTCCTTCTGTTCCTGGTTGTTGGGGTGCTCCAGTCCACTCCTGGCATGTTGAAGTCCCCACAATCACCACACACCCTTCCACAGGTCCTCCTGATCTGTCCCGCTAGTTCCTGTCTAACTCCTCTGTCTGAGATGGTGGCCTGTACACCACTCCCATTCTAAGAATCCTATTCTTGGAATCCTGGATTTCACCCAAAGTGACTCCATACTACCCTCCTCCCTTCCTCCCTTACACACTTCAGTCCTTCCTTCACATATAGTGCCACTCCTCCTCCTCCTTTCCCAATCACCCTGTCCCTACGAAATAACCTGTACCCTGGTACAGACAGGTCCCAGTCATTATATTGGGTGGCCCATGTTTCCTTGATGGCTGCAATGTCCACCTCTCCTTCTGCCATGAGAACCTGTAACTCTGCAGTTTTCCTCCCAAGGCTCCTAGCATTAAGGGTAACCACCTTCCACCCTCCCCCCCCCCATCCTGCACTCCTTTCCTAGCATCACCAATAGTACTTGCCATTCGTCCTTTGTCACTGTTATGGGGGGTAAGCTCATATGATTTCCCAACCTGTGGTCTCTGCATATCTCTTCCCCAACTGCCACCCCCCACTCCTAGTTTAAATTCCCAACTTCCTCTATATACTCTTCCATCCTCTGTTTCAACACTTTCTTTCCCTCCTCACTCAAGTGTAGTATGTCCTTGGCATAGAGACTACTGTCCTCCCAGGTCCCTCCCCCCCCAACATCCCATACCCTTTAGCACAACACCAGGTTCTTAGCCATCCATTAAATTCCTCTATTCTCAGCTTTCTTGTTGTGCTTGCCTTTGGCACCGGAAGTACCTCGTAAAAAGTTACTGATCTTCCTGCCCCCTCACATAATTGTGTTAGTTCCTCAAACCTCCTCTGGACTATATCTACTGTCTTGTCAGCCAGGTCATTTGTCCCAAGATGTATAATTAAATGAGGCTTGTCCCTACCCCTTCTAGCATATTTCAGAACAGACTTTTCCACCCTTTCCGCTGTCATTTCTGGCATGGCCTCCACCCAAATGTGACTATGCCTCTCCCCCTTGCTACCCCACCTAACTGCTCTTAGTGTTGAGTCCCCCAGCACTAAGATTCCACCCGTCTTACTCCCTGCTTGCTTCCATTCATTTCCCTCTCTCATTTCCAGCTCCTCTTCTTCCTCCTACACATTATTTCCCCCTTTTACCCCTGTTGCAATTCTCCCAGCAGAACTTCCCCCTGCTCCAGTTTGGTCCAGGCATTTATCAATTACTCCTCTAATTTCATCATTTCCCTCCTCCACTTTCTTCCTCTATAGCAGTGCACAGCTGTTTTCTGAAGACCCTTCACAAATGCCCGCTCCCTCTCTCTTCATAGTAACCTGTTCTCTCCTTTCCACTCCATGACTTTTGCCACTTCTTCGCCTCCCCTCACAAGTCCCTATCCCTCCTTCCATTTGTCTTTTGTCTCCTGACCTGGTTTCCCCGGCAATCGTTCTTCCTGGCCTGGGTTCCTTTGTCTCTGCTTCCTTCTTCTGACCTCTCTCACCACTGTTGCTTAAATCGCCCTCCCTCATCTCCCCTTCTTCCTCCCGCCAGTATTGGGCTAAACCCACCCCCAATCTGCCTTGCCTGTCTTAGTTCCTCCTGCAGACCCTCAATCTCCTTTCTAAGTTTTTCTATGTGGTTGCACACTAAACATCCTCCCACATTCCAGGCAATTTTTAGAAAGATTGGTGCACCACAGTTGTTGCAGCTTACCACCCTACCCATTGCTGTGGAGTTGCCACCAGCACCCCCCACCCTTTTAGATGCAGGATACCAAACACTCCCCAAGTCTCCCCTCCCCCTCTATCAGTGCAAAACATTTTCTTTATTTCCCTTACCTCCTTTGTTGCTACGTTTAGATATATTGAGCAACTGCTTTTATATTCCTATCCTTCTATTCACACTCAAAAGAGACTTTAAGTAGCCATTGCACAACCTTCTTCAAACTCCTACTCCTCCTTTTCCCAATGCAATATCAATGCGAAGTAATAATGAAAGCTCCTAGATTTGCATTTACTTCCTTCCACTGAGAGCAGTCTCCTCTTCACTTGCTGCTGTTCCTTTCCTGGATGTCTGCTTTTGCTATGACAGGTGCATATCCTTTGCCTGTTTGAGGAAGTGATGTCAGAACCCCCTAGTACAAAGGAAATAATGGACCAGGGGTGGGTGGGACCAGCCCAAGTCTTCCAGAAACAATCAGGTAGCCGAGGCCTCTGGTCAGACCATTATCACCCTTCACCCCCTGTGCACTCAACTTTGCAGCTAGTGAAGTCCGCAACAATGAATCACAATTCTACTCAAAGCCCCCAAAATAGGTTTGCTACCCAAAGAAACAGAACTCCAATTCAAACAGTTTCACCAACAACACATCAAAATAGGCTTGGAATTAGAAGATATAGGTCTCCAATTCAAAGAAACAGACCCAGTTAAATTACACCAATTATGTTTTAAAACAGAAGAAATAGGCCTCTACAAATGCAGCCTGCCACACAGTGAACCAAACAAATGAGCCCACTTATAGCTACCAAAACAGGTTACAAAATTCCAACAGCCCCAAACAATACCCTGCTAGCCCCCTTAGTAGTAAGAAAGAAAAGAAATAACATTCTACCAAGTAGAATCCACAAAACACAATGTAAAACAAGAAGCTACTGTACTGTAGATCTGATCCTGTCCCCCTTCTAGTTCCTTCTGAGAAGCCAAAGCACTGTCTCCACACTTGATTCAGCTCTGCCTCCCTACTGAGTGAGACCTGGCCAGACCATTAGCACCCTTCCCCCACTGTGCACTCAACTTTGCAGCTAGTGAAGCCAGCAACAATGAATCACAAGTCTACTCAAAGCCCCCAAAATAGGTTTGTTACCCAAAGAAACAGGACTCCAATTCAAACAGCTTCACCAACAACACATCAAAATAGGCTTGGAATTAGAAGATATAGGTCTCCAATTCAAAGAAACAGACCCAATTAAATTACACCAATTATGTTTTAAAACAGAAGAAATAGGCCTCTACAAATTCAGCCTGCCACACAGTGAACCAAACAAATGAGACCACTTATAGCTACCAAAACAGGTTTCAAAATTCCAACAGCCCCAATCAATACCCTGCTAGCCCCTTAGTAGTAAGAAAGAAAAGAAATAACATTCTACCAAGTAGAATCCACAAAACACGATGTAAAACAAGAAGCTACTGTACTGTAGATCTGATCCTGTCCTCCTTCTAGTTCCTCTTGACCCCTCATGAGTGGAGTAGCCATGAATGAGGGATCAAGAGGTCACAGACCTTGAATGAAGATTAAAAAGCATATGACATGCTAATCCATGCCATATCTGCTTTATACAATAAGCGTGTCTGGATTCAAAATGCCCCGTGACTTTTTATTATTATTATTATTATTTTACTGTTGTGTCTAAAGCAGCGGGCCCGCTGTAGTGTGAATCGGCATCAGTGCAGCGTCATTGTGACAAACTGGAGTGTGGACATACAGTAGCAGTTCTGATGAACCCGATTCATAAGATAAAATTGATATCTTATGAATCGGGTTCGTCATTGGGCGGGATAACACTTTTATCTGCAGCATTATCCAGACACACTCATTGTATAAAACATACATATTGTATTGTTGCTATTTAACCAACAGTCATATGTAATTACATACTTCATGCTACTTTAAGATCAGTTCTCTGATATTCTATTATGTAAACATTTTTTTCATATATATGCTTGTTGAGCATTAAAACAAAACATTGCTGTTACTTACTATGGTACGATACCGCAACAGTTTAGTAACATCATAACAGATACTTATTCTACTGTTGCCACCAAAGTTATGATTCTATCCTATTGCATACCTGACTTAAGCAATAAGGCATAACAGGGCATACTAAGTTTACCTCATTGTCAGGGATGTTGTAAGGCATGATGTGGAGCTAAGTGCCTTCAGCCCCTGACCGTGGGGTAAAACTAGTACAACCAATATTCATGAGGTGCCTTATTGCATATATGAAATGGGCCCATAGGCAATGTTTAAAAAATGAACACTCTAAAAGTTTCAAAAGCCACACAAAATATAATAAAATGTTGCTAAATAATGTAAAATATTCCCTCCAGAGATGGTTTTCACCTGTCAGCCATCTGTCTTTCTACACATCCAATAGATTATGTGAAAGCTTACCATGGAATAGAAGAATCCAACACTCTGCATTATTCTAGTAGTAGAATGCTACCCCCCTCACCCCCACACACACACACCGGATGGTAACATGGAATACATGAATTCAAAATTCTTCAGTGTTCCAATAGCATACACACACACACACACACACAGGCCTCAAGTGGACCTAGAACCTCAATTGTATGTGTTGCTGGGTAAGGAGCAGGGAGTTCTTTGACAAACTGGTAGGGATAGGAGGAGGATTTTTCATGGTCATCAAAGAAACACCAGTACTGACTTTAGTACTGCAAGACTGTCTAAAACGATATCATCTGTAAAATATATTAATCACTGTGAAGGATGCAAACACTATTTTCCTGACATTGTACAGTATGAAACATTTCTATATTGTCATGCACACACATTTGCACAATTGTAATATTTATAGGTGTTGTTGTTATGAGAAGTCTGTTTCTGGGAACCAAAGAGTTTAAAGAGCAGCTGACACCCTCAGGAGAACTTTCACAAAATATAATATTTAGACACAGTTCGGCTTATATTTCGCATTAGTTCTGTATTCCTCCTCCCCAATATTTATTACTGAGGTCATTCGCATGAAAACAGGATCTTTGTTCCTGAAGAGTTCATCTATTCCTGTTGTTTTCTCCCTACCTGAAGTCATAATGCACTGCTTATGACATCACAGTTACTCCCTTGGCAACAGATTGTGATGTCACAACAGAGGATTATGACTTGAAATAGAGAGCAAGCTATAGAGGCAGATGAACTTTGAGGTACAAAGATCTTGTATTCGTGTACATTTCCTCAGTAATAAATAACATTGAGAAGAAATCTATAGAATATATATGTGATGCAAGCTGAATTGTACCTACTGTAAATATTATGTTTTTCAGTTTTCTTTGTGGCGTCAGCAGCTCTTTAAATTATAAATTGCAAAATTAAGTAGAAAACTGCATTGTCATTATAAGTATGTTCTACAACCTTTCTAAAAAAGAGAAACCACATGATGTAGAATGGAGCTGTGATTGCTGTAAAAAATACCATTATTTTCAGTTATTGCCTTGATAAAGTTGTCTATTTTCTAACCCAAGGTATTCTTCTATATTCCTAACTCTTTGTAGTCAGCCTCCTAAGCAGAGCTGCCCAGAAAAAATGGAACTATATGCAAGTGATAGAACTATCATTGGCTCGTGACACATATTCAAACTGCTGCCCTTATCTGTTGTAACATATCAGATTTCTTTCTCCGCCTGACAAGTCAAGACATCCAGGAGACTTCCCATATCAGTTGTACCTTGTGGTTCTTCACTGAATATAAATAGTTCTTATATTATTATCTTACTGCTGCCTTTATTTTATAATTTTACCTTAAACATTAGTTTTATTACTATTATTTAGTGTTGTTTTAGTTTAATTTCTCGGTTCCTTATGGTTTGGTATAACTGTTGAGGAACCGGGGTTTAGTAACCATTGCGGAAGCTTTATTTGCTAAATTCCACTATTTAGTTTAACCGTTTTGCCTATTTAATTTGAAATAAAATTTTGTATTTGAAACCGCTAACCCAGTTTCTGTGAACCTCTAACCCGGTTCGGATTCCTAAGTTCTTGGTTCACTATCGGAACTTTCATCGGTTCCTGAACCGACTGAAAAAAAAAAAAGTGAAATCTTTATTGCGGTTTTTGGTTTTCTTCATCGGTTAACTATGGCAGAAAAACCTAAGAAAAAGACTGGTCCTCCAGGGTTTAATCACTGCCTGAAGTGTGGGGACGTTTTTGCAAAAGCAGACAAGCACAATTTATGTGCAGTCTGCCTAGGGAATGATCATTTTTCAGCAGATTGTGATATCTGCAAATCATTCCCACAGAAAACAGTAGAAAAGAGACTGGAAAGACTACAAAAAAGATTAGAGAAGGGTATTATGGGTTCTGTCCAGCCCACACCCTCCAAGTATGTGGGTGAAATCGCTGTCTCTTCTTTAAACACCCCTGACAAGGGTGAAAGAGCTACTGGAAAAAGGATGGGTGATCCAGCTGACTCTCTGGTTCCCAACAAAAAAACTAAGAAAGCAAAGCATGTTGAACCCCTGGCTGATAAACCAAAAGGGAGTTCATCTGTGCCTCACAGCCTGCCACCAACAGAGTAGATTGCCCAGGCCATGAAGGTCATACAGGCTCTGCAGGGTTTTCCTACCTACCTACTCCAACCCCCCTCCACCAGTTCAAATCCCGGTTGCTCCCTCCTCTGAACCAAACCCACCTCAAGAGATGGAGTTCGAAGAATATGATTTACCTGAAATTCATGAAGGTGAGCCTATTGAACCTGAGATCTCACCAGAGCAGGAGTCCAGCTCTCCTCCCAAACCAGAGGATTTTTCCTCTCATTTTTCCTTTGTAAGGAAAATAGTGGATGCCCTTGACCTGGCTACCACAGAGGTAATAGAAGATTAGAAGATGAAGAAGAGGCCGACTATATGGAGATGATGAGGTTAACACCCACAAAGAAAATTCTTCTCCCAATAAACAAGTTCTTTAAAAAAGACTTGTTTAAAACTCTGCAGACTCCAAATTCTATTCCACCTCTGGATAAGAAGGTGGATAAAAAGTACCAACTGGGCAGACAAGGGGCTGAATTCCTTTTCTCTCACCCTGATCATCAGGGGATAGTCTAGCAAGCAGCCTGTGAGAAGGTGAGGGTTCCTTTATCTTCTCACCTACCTCAGAAGGACTCCCAAAAAATAGACAGTATGTCAAAGAAAGGTTATTTGGCTGCTTCACTGGGGGGAAGACAGGCTAACTACCAAGCTTTCTCAGCACAGTTCCAAAAATCACTGTGGCAGTCTGTGTTGGCCATGACAGAGAAGGCTCCTTTACCTCTCTCTGATGGTTTGGCTGAAACAGCCAGATTCGGACTTGAAGCAGCCAAGTACCAGTTTCAAATGGTAGCAGATGCCAGTGACAATGCTGCCAGATGGATGGCTCTTACCATAGCCCTTAAAAGGCTGGCATGGCTCAGGGCTACTAACTTAACACAGAATACCCAGGCTAAAAGCAATGGATTTTCCTGTAGAGGATCACTCTTTATTTGGTTAACAAACTGAAGCATACATGAAGAAGGTGGATGAATATAAAGCCACTTATAAGAGTAATTACTCAAAAGAAAGGCCTTCCTCCTCCTGTAGGCCATATGGAAGGGGAGGCAAAGGAAGTACATCTTATAGTAGGCCTTTTATCAGGCACAGGCTGTCTCACAGTATCAACAATACACACAGCAGACTGGGTATTTCAGGGCCAGAGGTAGAAGGGGCTCTAGGAGAGGCTCCCAAACTAGCCAAGCTCAGCCCCAGGCAAAACATAACCCTTGACTTAATGATCAAGGCTGCCTTCCCTCTACCAGTTGGGGGCAGACTGGCTTGCTATTTCCAGGCTTGGCATTCCATCACCACAGACAAGTGGGTCCTGGAAGTAGTAAGTCAGGGTTTGTCCCTGAGTTTCAAGTCTTTTTCTCCCTTGAGAACAAGGGTGTTCAAACCAGCTTCCCTCATAGAGAAAACACTCCTGGAGAAGGAGGTTCAAAGCTTACTCCAGCTGAAAACAATGGAGTGTGTCCCAGGTCTTCAGAAAGGAAGAGGCATCTATTTAAGATACTTCCTCACCAAAACGAAAAATGGTGAGTGGCAGCCTATTCTAGACCTCAAACTATTGAACAGGCATCTAATAAAACCAAAGTTCAAAATGGTCACACTGGCAATGATTTTGCCAGTAATCCAGCAGGGAGATTGGCTGGCATCTCTGGATCTAAAAGATGCTTACTTTCACATTCCAATAAGAGAATCTCACAGGAAATACCTCAGGTTCAGACATCCATCAGGACACTACCAATTCTCAGCTCTGCCTTTTGGTCTCACTTCAGCACCCAGGGTGTTTACAAAGTGTTTGGCAGTGGTAGTGGCATACCTAAGAAGGTTAGGTACATCAGTCTTTCCTTATCTCGATGACTGGCTAGTGGTGGGAAATTCACCACAGCAGGTATACGATTATCTAAAGGTAACACTAAACCTATTACAGTCTCTAGCATTCCTGGTAACTCAGGAGAAATCCATTTTCACTCCAGTACAAGTCCTGCTTTTCACAGGAGCAGAACTGAACACAATACAGGGAAGACCTTTCCTCCCTCTGGACAGGGTACAAAGCATTCTGCAGTTAGCTGCCTCAATCAAGCTGAATGAGCCACGACCAGCAAGACAGTTTCTACAAATCCTGGGACACGTGGCTGTGGCAACAGGCACAGTCCTGGGAGCCAGGGTCCAAATGAAAGATATACAGTTTCATCTCAGAGCACACTGGTGCCAGAGAAAAGACAAACTGACAAAACTGGTTCCAGTAACAAAAACCCTGCTTCAAGCACTCCAGTGATGGAAGGAAGCAGACAACCTCAGGGAAGGGGTACCCTTCCAAAGGGAAACCCCATCAGTTATCCTCACAACTGGCACCTCTCTGTTAGGATGGGGTGCTCACTTAGGGGATCACACCACTCATGGAACTTGGTCCATTACAGAGTCATTGCTGCATAAAAAATTGCTGGAGCTAAGGACAGTGGTTCTGGCCCTCAAACCATTTGTCCATCTAGTACAAGGGAAAGTGGTGCAAGTCAGGACAGACAACACCACAACAATGTACTATATAAACAAGCAAGGGGGAATAATGTCAGACCCTTTATGCACAGAAGCTATGAAAGTCTGGAGTCTGTTTTACTCACTAAAGGCCTCATTACAGGCCATTCATGTACCAGGAAAGGACAATACTTTGGCAGATGCCTTGAGCAGAAACAACCAGGCACATCAAAAATTGTCCATCAACAAGCAGGTGCTGGACTCAGTGTTCAGAAGATGGGGCACACCAGAGGTGGATCTCTTTGCATCCCAAGAAAACCACCTCCTGCCCTCTTTTATAGCAGACTACCAGCCAAAGGCACAATCCCACTGGATGCTCTGGCTCTGGACTGGTCAGGGAAAAGTCTGTATGCTTTTCCTCCCTTCCCTTTCATCTTCAGAGTCCTGATCCAGCTCAGGTCACAACCTCTAGCAATGATTATAATAGCACCAGAATGGGCCAGGTAGCCTTGGTACCCTCTACTACTTTCCATGTCAGTATCCAAACCAATGCAGTTACCCAGGAGGCACAACCTGTTGGCCTCCCACCAGGGGAAAATCTTGTATCCAAATATCAGGTCTCTCAGACTCAAGGCATGGCTCTTGAGGACTCGGAATATGCAAACTTAAATCTTTCTCAAGTTCTTCTGGATATCCTGAAAGGATATAGAAAACCTTCTACTAAAAAAACCTATTCATCAAAATGGAAAAGGTTCTCTATTTGGTGTAATTCCAAGGAGATTTCCACTACTTTAGAGGAAATCTCAGTTATCCTGGAATACCTCAAATACCGCCACTCCCAGGGGTTGAAATATACATCCCTGAAAGTTCATCTGGCATCAATATCTGCCTACATTTCTGCAGGGAAAGGTATTTCCATAGCAGCCAATCCCATTTTCAAAAAGTTCTTTAAAGGTTTGTGCCACCTGCATTCACCTATTAGGGAACCAGTTCCAGTGTGGGACCTGAACATATGCATTGCTCAGCTCATGAAACCATCTTTTGAGCCTTTGTCCTCTGCACATTTACAATATGTTACATGGAAAACTGCATTTCTAGTTGCAGTTATTTCAGCTAGAAGAATTAGTGAACTACAAGCCTTATGTGTTGAGAAGGACCATCTTTCCTTCCATAATGACAAGGTGGTGCTGAGAACAAATAGGAGATTTCTTCCCAAGGTGGTTTCTGATTTCCACTTAAACCAGTCCATTACACTTCATTTTCTTCACTGAACATGCTAGTTCAGGTGAACACAGACTCCATAGTCTAAATGTCAAAAGAGCATTAAGTTACTATATGACCCATACCAGGGATCATAGACATGACAAGCAACAGCTGTTTCTTACTTATGGAGATGTAGGTAAAGGCACCCCAGCTTCTAAGAGGTAATTCTCCCACTGGAAAGTCCAGTGTATTCAGTTTTGCTACTGAAAAGTGGGCAAGAAACCCCCAGCAGGCCTGAGGACTTATTCAACGAGGGGCACAGATGCTACTATAGCAGCGTCCAGAGATATTCATTTAGTGGAAATCTGTAAAGCAGCTACCTGGAGGACAGGACACACATTTACTAAACACTACAGTTTGGACACACAGTCCAGAAGTGATGCCAGTTTTGGTGCAGCAGTCCTTCAGAGCCTCTTTCCTAAGTAGGTTCTTTGCCTACCTCCAAAGGTACTGCTTTGAAGTCTGCAGAGAGTAGGAATATAGAAGAATACCTGGGGTAAGAAGAAAAAATTACTCACCTTAGTAATCTTGTTTCTTCCAAGGTATTCTATATTCATAACTCTCCCTCCTCTGCACTCCTGATTGAGTTTTCTAATTAAAAGTCCCAAACACTGGCATATATGTTTTCTAACCCTAGTGGGAAATATTTAATTCCCTTCTTTTTCCAGGTGATTCTGGCATTTGGGGGGGGGGAGGTAGGATTATATTATGTTAAGGATGATTCATGCTGTCATGGACAGCTTAAGTTGTGTTATATTAGATAGTATATTTAGGTAAGTCTTAGTATAGATTGCCTTGTAGGCTCCTTAGAAATCTAATACATTGATGGAACGTTACAGCAGATAAGGGCAGCAGTCTGAACATGTGTCACAAGCCAATGACAGTTCTATCATTTGCATATAGTTCCATTTTCTCTGGGCAGATCTGCTTAGGAGGCTGACTGCAGAGAGTTATGAATCTAGAAGAATACCTTGGAAGAAACAAGATTACTAAGGTGATAAGGTGTGCATGGTACTCTCTTTTTCTCACATTGCGGATAACCTTCATGTTACTGTTATATTGCATCTGATCTGTCATATGGACTGCTAGCACTATAACAGAGGGTACCACTGTACATATTAGCATGGGAGATGTATAATTAATTCTTAAGAGTCATGTAGTTGTTACTTACTGTCATGCTCAACGAGGACCATCTCCTCATCAGGAATTGCTTGATCATCCTCCACCAGACTGGTTCCAGCTGAGCTCTGCCTGCCGGCGTAACAGGGAAGCCCGGGTGTTCTGCAATAACAAAGAAGATACAAACCCATATTATAAGGCAAGTATGGTTCAATATTATGTTTTTTGTGTGTATGCTATGTATTTAAGACACAGCATGACATTAACACGTTCGTAGTGCAGTTGTTGAATGTGTGTAAACCTTCTAAGAAAATACGTTCTGACTTCCTTTCCTTGTTACCAGACTGAGCAGACAGTGATAAAGAAGACATCCTTTATTGTAGCGTCCTGCTTCACATGGGCAGGATCTCATACTGTTTTTGTTCAGGTTAAACAAATAACTTGCTTTTTGTTACTGAAAAGTAGTGCTAATATGTTACTATGCAGTCACAAGTTATTCATTCCATCTGTACATTTGTCGTGCCACAACACTCACTCCGGTCTCCTACACATTGTATACTGTACTTAATGAGAATGAAACCATTTCAAAAACATAATTATCAGAAATTATTAGGAATTATTACAGTATAGTTTCTTCCTTCCTACTTATTATCTTGGTAATTGTCATGCTAATCATCACTAAAGGTCAGTCATGTTACAAACATTTTTGTAAACTGAGGGAAATATGTCCTGTTGTGGGAGCATACTGTGCACACAGTTTTGAAGGACAGATGTGATATCATACTTGTCTGTTTCACTTACCAGTTACTGATGGTATGTGTATTTGTATGGTGACTCCCACAGCATACATTGTGCACCACAATTAATGACAATGAAAGCATTCTATTAACATAATTACTGCTTAGAAGTACTGTAGACTTACTACATATTATCACAATACTCATGTTATATAGCAGCAATAGTGATAGTACTTTTTTTTCTTGTGAAAGTATTTTGCAATTGTACTTACTTCCATGCCTTTCACCTAACACAGGGTTCTCTGCACCATTCCACATTTGTGTGGCCTGCTGGAACCAGTCCCTGTCATTGGCATAGACATTGCTAGAAGCTTTATTCTGTAAAACGTCTGTCCCACTAGCTTCTACTTGCAACGGCAAACATTATGATCTTTCTCGTGCGCTTTCTCACTCAGAAAGTGACTAACTTTCTTCCAAACCTTTTTTTTGGGGGAAGATTGGTGCCTCACATCATGATGTCAGCTTTCCCATGAAGCTGAACTCCCTCCATCAGGGTGAGCACCTCCTCATCAGACCACAGTTTTGGCATCTTTCTGTTTGAAACAAAAGACAAAAAAAGATGCAATCAATATGTAAGTATGCCATCATGTACCAATGTTACACTGACTGTGTTTTTTTTTGGTGTGTTTGTTTCTCTGGTACTTCTGTCACTTTAATGGTAAGTAATTACAGAAAATTGTTACAAGCGCAGTGACTGGTATAACAACATAAGTGTTATACATGATGTATGACAGTGTTTGGATGTGTGTGGGGAGGATTTCACATAACAAGGGGAGGGTTCTGCAGGGGCAGGAAAAAACCAAAGAAAGATATATATACAATATAACTGTGGCTATGTATTCCCAACACAATACTGAATTATGTAGAGTTGTATTGGTGAGTACTCCCAGGCATACATTACATTGTGTCTTGCACTTTGGGAACTCTGCACCCGGTGGGAGGGAAGGGGCTTTAGTGACTGCTAGTAGCACATTTCTGGGGGGGGACAGGTATTGTACAGTGAGTGGTATGGGAACATAACTGTTGCAGATGATGTTTGGCAGCCTTTGGATGTGTGAGGGGGAAGTTTGATATGAGGGGAGCGATAATGCAGAGGCTGGAAAAAAAAAGGAAAAAATACATGCAACATAACTGCAGTTATGTATTCACAATGGAACATCTAATAATATATAAGTGCATTGTTACCTGCTGCCAGCCATACATTATACTGTCTCCTACTGGAGTTGGGGAACTCTGCACACTGGCAGGGGAGGCAGCTTTGGTGAGTGAGTGCCACCACTAGATAAATGTTGTAGATGATGGAGTATAGTCATTCAGTGGAGGAGTGGAGAAGAACT
Organism: Neoceratodus forsteri; assembly: GCA_016271365.2. Taxonomy (NCBI): domain Eukaryota; kingdom Metazoa; phylum Chordata; order Ceratodontiformes; family Ceratodontidae; genus Neoceratodus; species Neoceratodus forsteri. The sequence goes on along the minus strand of CM028131.1, from coordinate 1,392,634,622 downwards.
GGTCATGTCATGAGTGAAGTGATATTGAAGAGAGTGAAAATAATTAAAATGAAAAAAAGATAAACAATTATGTAATATGTCGTGTCACGTAGGTGTAGTTCATTTATTTTTTGACCAAGGTAGAAGTGGCTCTGAAGTAACTCTGAAAAGCTGGCCCAGTGGTGCTGAAGGTTGAGGTGCTGGATGCCACAACTCATGCCACACTGGTGACCCAGGTTCGGGAACGACCTTGGGTCACCAGGGAGCCAGCTCGGGGGGAAGGTTGGAGTGGGATGTCCCCTCCAGAGGTGGACACCCACTCTTCCATAGTCCCGCACCCATCAGGTGGAGGCCCAATGGGTGCACAGGTGGTAAGAATGGTAACACAAGTCTTAGGTGGGGTGGAAGGAGTCACTGGATCCTGGCGTGTGCGCACACATGTGTATGCTGTGACCCTAAGAAGGGGACAAAAAATGGTAAAACAAAAATTGTGTATAGAAAAAAAGTAGCAGCTCTGAAAAGAGCAGTTGTGGGGCAGCATCAGGGTACTGCTTGTATGTGTACTGATTGTGATCACACATCACAGCACACTTTGGATCCCATGTTAGAGGTCCCACAGGAAAATAAGATTACCAGCATCTGAGAAATGCACACCATCTTTTAGGCAAAGTCAATTATTATATTTAATTTTGGGGTGGCTAGTAGTGTGCATACCTAGGTCACTCAGGAAACCAAATATTTGAATGTTCACCTTTCTGCATGATCTTTCAATTCCAGGAGCATTGTGCTGGCTTCTGCAGCTCATGCATTCTGTAATATCTGAATACAGAATCTTACAGTTAGACAACATTCTGCGTAGTACAGCCAAATCAGATTTAGCTGCATCTATTATATCTATACCCCTTTTGTAGCCGAATCAATACCTGCAAAATGGATGAGCAGTATGTCTGGCTCAGGGTAAGCACCCAAATGTCTGTGCATGGTTGGCATGAGCTGCTTCCACCTCATGCAACCCTTACCAAACCAGTAGACATGACAATTTTACAGTTGCAAATCATTCCCCAAATGACTTCTCCTGGTAAACTGTACATGCCTTCAGACAATTGAACTGCCACCAATCCAAATAGTTGTTGTGAAGCCTTCTGTCACCCTGAATCTCTTTGAAAATAGAGCAAATGATGACAGTCTTAAATATGTGTGTCTCCCTCAGCAGTCTCTGCCAACTGACAGTTTCACTTTAGCAGTTGTTTTCTGTTAACAGGCAGATTACAGAGTGACATATAAACAACTGTGTTTCTTATCATTTCATTGTCCAGCATTCTTGATTCTTTACCAATCAGAAAACAAATTTCAGAATGACTGTTATCTTTCCTCTCATTGGTCCAATTATTTAGAAACAGACACTTGTTTTGGAGGGATACTAAAAACCTCTGATAGGCTACTATTTCAAACCTAAGAATATTATTCTCTACCATTGGTCACAGCACATCTATGCATAGTTCTATACAGCCTCTCTTACCTCCCTTTTGGCTGGCATCCTCGATGGCAAGACTGTATCATACCTACTATTTTCTAATGATATTTCACCAGAAAAAAAAACAAAACAGGAGCTGCAGTAGTAAAATTTATACCTGCCTTCAGCCTGCACATTTATCTGTTAAAAACCCACTGCTTTTTTCCATTTGTAAATTAATGTTAAATATATAACTAATATAGTACTTTAGAGAAGTACTTATAGGGTTTAGTGTAGTGTGTCTCTGAAATTCAGGATGGCAGACTTCCTGTTTTATTTGGGGCTCAAAATGTGCTTCTGTTGGCTTGTACACTCCATTTCCTGTTTGTTTTCAAATCTTGTTTTATGAGACAGAATTATTTTTTCGTATGATGCATACAGAACAAGATGAGTCTTCATACGAAAAAAGAAATTGGCTTATGAAACAAGAATAGTTTCTTGTCTAGAAATGAATGGGAATCAGTTAGAAACATTCAAAACCATATTTTATGTGCCCAGGTGCTATGTACATGCACAAATAAACTTCTGTTGTTGTCTACATTAACCAACATGTTCATATGAAATACAATTGGACAATTGATTTTATTGGCATTAAGAAGTTTAAAGTGTAACTCTGGCACTGGTACTAGGCAAAGTACTCTCTCTCTATATATATATATTTATATATATATATATATATACATATACATATACATACAGATGTGTTAAGTCAGGATGAAAAGCAGAAATGCTGCAGAATATCATAGACTACTGCAATTTACTGCAGGGGCTACTGTAAGTCAATGTCAATTAAGCCCTTTTGTCATGCAGGATATTGTGACATGTCATTACTGCAAGTTACTGCTCTTCATCATGGCTGACACATCTGTATATGTATGGCATTTCTAGATATTTTAAGCCCAGATTTTCAACATAGTCTTTTTGGGACCCCAGCTCATGACCAATAGTTATGAAATTATGTAAATGTGGCCCAAAGGGCAATTTCACAGTCACTTATTGAAATCAGCTTTTGGCCTGTATCTGAAAATTTTCAACACCCTTGGTTATGAGATAGGGTCATAATAAGGCTATTTTGAAAATTAGGAGTTAAAAACCTGTGAAAATGACAAAGTTGTGAGCATATCTTGAAACTTACAGAACCCAGAAGTGTGGTAATCTTTGCAGTTAAGGGTTGATGAATATACCTGTAAAAGTTGCATATGGGCCCATTTCTATAAATACAATATGGCACTTCATGCACGTTGGTTGTACCACAGTTACCCCATGGTAGGGGCTGAATGTACTCGACTTTGCCTCGTGTCTTGCAAGGCTCCTGATCATAACCTAGTATAACCAATGACCTGCTGTGCCTTATTGCTTAAATATGTCAGTGTGTACTATAATGCAGACTGGGTAAGAAATAGAAAGGCAGCAAAAAAAAAAATTGCAAACCTATAAAAATTTAAGAATGATGATTGGCATACGATAAGATTGTTACTTGAACGTGGCATAAGGCTGTAAACATTTGGAATTAAGGGAGAATCTATATATCCAATAAAAAGGGTCAGTGTGCACTGCAAGGTTGAGTGCATAACAAACTGTAAGTAAAACAAAATGTTTGAAAAAATATAAGAAGACTAAAACGGTAATTGTAATAGGGTGACACTGTGACTTCAAAAAGGCATAAGTCAGTCACTATGTGCATATAAGGTGCAATCCATATAGTGGTGAAAAGTCTCACTGAACATGTGCTATGTGCTTATCCCGTAGTATAGTATGTATCTTTTCACAACCTATGCTGTTAGTTTTTTCTTAATAACTTTTAAAGGCATAGAACCTATTTGACATGAGAAAAATAGGAGTGCCAAAAGTTCAGTACACCATAATGATTTTTTTTTTATAGATACTGGATAATCTTATTAATTCAATGGAGTATTCTTCTTCAGAAAAAAACACAGACATGCCTACTAAAGAATGGACGCACAATACCAAAAGATAGCAAAGGTATTTAGTAGCATTGGGTTCTCTTACAAGGCTGATGGTGTAGTGTTAGGCTGTACATGTGAGGTAACAAATCATGCCTTGGCTTTAGTACAAAACAGCAAGGCAGGAAAGTGTGCAAGGGGTAGCTGCAAAGCTCATTGTTATGTACACAAAAAGTGCAGCATAGCACAAAAACGAACAAGGCTAAACTAAACCGTAAAACAGTGAATTAGATATGGAAGTCCAAACAAAAGAAAAACTATGAATGTCAACGTAGCCAGTGGTCATCACATTAGAGCAAAGTATTTCAGGATGTTGTCTGCTAGAGCTAAGGTTGATCAAAACATATCTGCCATAATGAGACATAGTGGTAAGAAAACGAAGAGAAAAACTCACTTGATGAAACTACATCTGAAAGTAAAACTGTTTGTGCAGATGGCCATCAGTGCACAATCACAACTGTGGGCAAGCATGATGGCTCAAATTGATCTGAATAAAAAAATTCTCAATATTAAAGTGAGATTAGATGACTTTGAACATCTCATCAGAGACAAATATTTGATGGATGTTGGCTACATATTCAACATACTGAGGCTTATTATGGGGAAGAAACATACCATCCACACAGTAAGCAAGTGGCTGTCTGTTTAGATGAAGCTGGTAAAGCACAGAGCATTTTGCCACTGCTGCAAGAAGATGATTTGCATGAGATGGATAAAGAGAATGACTTGGCTGCAGAACAGACAAAGGCACGCTATCTCACATGGACATGTGATGACATGCACAATACTAGACAAAGTTCTTTTGATGAGGTGCAGGATTTTCTGAATCTTTTTGTCGTCAGAAAGAGGAATGAGAACTACAGAATCATATAAAACATTGACAAGTGTGAAATTAGATGACACTATGGGTTGCTGGGCCATTCTCTGGCATGTTTGCAAACCAGAGCTTATGACAGCATGTTTCTCCATATGCACATGAAAGCTGTGCACATCACAGGAATGTGCAAATCTGTGGCAAAATTGTATCATGTGACAAGTGCTGTCGCTAGGTTTACATGATTGGATTATTTATTGCCAGAAGGTGACATGGAAGCTGCACTAAATTTTATTAAGCAGCTGAAAGAGTGGAAAGGACCTTTCCAAAGAATTGTCAGGACAGGTTCTAGACCATATCTGTAAGTGTGTAAAAGTCAAAAAATCAGACTTAGTTCACAAAATTCAGAAATGAAAGTGCTACATTTGAGCTGGCTAAAGCAAAGTTATTTATATGGTGCCCAATCCCAAAGGCTCAGGGTGCCTTACATAAAAACAGGCAGAGTACTAGATAAAACATCTCATATCATAAATGAAATAGAGAAAACAATAAAACATCAGGTGCTACATTAAAACTAGCAGTTTGGGGGCTGGTAAGATCACTACATCAGGGAAGGCCAGGGAAAATAAATAAGTTTTCAGACTGCTCTTGAATCTCTCAGCTGATGGGGCCTCCCTGACAACAGCTGGAAGGGAGTTCCACAGGACCGGACCAGTGACAATAATAGCCCAGTCACTGGAAGTTCTTAATCTGGTCTTGGGAACTTCAAAGAGGCCCATGGTCAAGAAGTGGAGGAAGTGGACTGAGGTGGTGGGTGTCAGAAGATCAGCCAGGTAGCCAGGGCCTTATAAGTGCGTAAACTCACTTTGAAGATAACCCTCCACCTAGCCGGCAGCCAGTGCAGAGCTCGCAGCACTGGGGTCACATGGTTAGACCTAGAAAGGCCAGTCAGCAACCTGGAAGCTGCAGTCTGCACCAACTGCAGCTTGCGAAGGATACCTTCAGAGACCCTGAAGTAGAGAGCATTACTGTAATTGAGTCTGGATGTCACAAAGGCATGCACCAGTATGGGCAGGTCCTTGGGTGAAACTAGGGGTTTGATCCTGGTGAAGTTCCTCAAGTGGCAAAACGCACTTTGGAAAACAGCTGACACCTGAGCTTCAAGTGTCAGTCTGTCATCCAGGATCATGCTAAGATGTTGCACCCCAGAGGAGGCCATCAATGGTGTAGATCCCAGAAATAAACCAGTGACCAGATTGGAGGCACTCTCATCACACCCTCATCCCAGCTCAATCACTAGGACCTCTGTCTTGTCTGGGTTCAGTCACAACTAGCTGGAGGACATCCAATCATTGATCTCGGCCAGGCAGCTGTAAAGCACTTCCACAGCATCCAGTGTTCCATGGGCAAAGGACAGGTACAGTTGGGTATCATCTGCATAACAGTGAAAACCCACACTGTACCACCTAATAAGCTCTCCCAGGGGCAGCATGTACACTGCAAATAACATTGGTGACAAGATTGACCCCTGAGGCACTCCGCATTGCAGGAGCCTCGGGGAGGAGGAGAAATTCCCCATCACCACCCAATGCTTCCTGCCAGAGAGATAGGACTCAAACCAGCTGATGACAGTGCCAGTGAGTCCATAGTACTCTCTAAGGTGATCAAGAAGCACAATGTGATCCACAGTGTCAAAAGCTGAAGAGAAATCCAAGAGGACAAGAACTGACCTGTCTCTTCTATCTCTATCCCGGAGGAGGTCATTATGCACCCTGACTAATGCCATTTCAGTGCTATGCCTGGCTCTGAAACCTGACTGGAGTGGCTCATAGATGTCAAAGGACACAAGGTGCTCCTCGAGCTGCTGCACCACAATTTTCTCAATAACCTTACCTAAAAAGGGAAGGTTGGAGACTGGATGGAAATTCGCCACGATATCAGGGTCGAGAGATGACTTCTTCAGAAGGGACCTCACCAGGGCCTCTTTCAAGGCTTCCAGAAAGACCCCCTCAGACAACAAACACCAGACAATCCTGGCAAACACCGGGCTAATGGAACCAACACATCTCATCAAGAAACGAGTTGGAGCCGGGTCCCATTCACAATATGTATGCTTCAGCTTCAAGATGATCTCAGTGACCTTGGCAACCTCCACCAGTTTAAATTCATCCCAGACAGGAGGAGTGCCCCTGTTCCACCCAGGCTGATCACTACAAGTCACAATGTGGCTCGCTGATGGGATCCCCTTCAGATAGTAGACACTCTGTCTGAGAAGAACTGAGCAAACTCATCACATAAAGTGATTGAAAAGGTTTTTTTTTGGCTGTAGACAGACCAGATGAAGAAGTCTATTGATAGTCTGAAAAAGCTGAGTGGGTCGGTTCTTCTCGGCAGCAGTCTCACTAGACAGGAACTCTGCCTTCTTAAGGTTGATTGCCCCTTGGTACTCAGAATAGTGAGCATGCAAGGCCATCTTGTCCACATCTGACCGGGTCCTCCGCCAACAATGCTCCATCTTCCACCCCCTGATCTTCATTGCCTTGAGAGCTCCATCAAACTACAGAGATCTCAAATCAGAGGATCTGGGTCGTATATGGAGTGGTGTGATGATATCAAGCACCTCAGAAACCACCCTATTGTACACGGCCACCACATCGCCCATACCCACCGCACATGCAACATCTACACTAGATAGATCAGCTACTGCCAATGGTCCCTCTGGGGACAATCCCTTAAAGGTGATAGCTGACCATTTCAACAGGGGAGGGACTCTTGGGGGGGGGGTCCCCAACTGAGAATTTCACTGTGCAATGATCAGACCGTATAACCTGATCAATCCCAAGGTTAGTTACCCCAAGCCCCAGTGAGAACACTGGGTCCAGCGTGTGGCCATGGTGATGGGCCGCAGAATTAACTACTTGCAACAGGCCAGTGATGACGTCAACTGGAGGAGGTTAGAACCAAACTGTGAGGATTCGTCATCAATCCAGGCATTGAAGTCCCCCCAGTACTAAACATCTGGGGGACTCCAATACCATGTCAATGACCAAGTCCACAACCTCCTGCAAGAAATCTCCCCCCACCCTCAGAGGGTGGTAAAAAAGGAGAATCCTGCAGCCTGTGCCGGACCCCCACACACGCCACACATTCAAATGATCTGGTCATCCCCACTGGTTGCACTATGAAGCCCAAGTCAGATCTAAAACAGATGGCCACTCCCCCACCCCTGCATTCCCACCACAGGCAGTGCACCACAGAGTACCCAGTGGGGACAGCTGCTTCAAAAACTGGTTCAGCATCGTCACCCAACCAGGTCTCTGTGATGCAAGCCAGATCGACAGAGGAAATCAAGTCCACCATAATTTCGGCCTTGTTTCTCATCAATCTGGCATTGCACAGCACTGCCCACAAGGGATAGGTAGACACTGCAGCCCCTCTGGCTACCAGCCCACCTGGTCTGGTGGGAACCCTGGGGATGGAGATCAAACACATCTGGCCTCTGACTAAGAGACAAAGATCTGAATATGAATGTATCTTCTGCAACCACCTGTTCTACCGTGATCAAACGGTAAAGGTTAACCTGTGTAATATTCATAGATGGAATGTAATGTGGAGAAAGTTAAACATAATCTACAGTATCTAAAGTGTGGAAACCCATTCTATGAGGATTTAAGCGTGGATCACCTTGATGACATTCACACTGCATTTGGGATACCAGACACCAAAAAAGCAATGACTGAGAAGGTCTCAATGAATACAAATGAGAATGCGTATGAATAGTACATGATCCATCCCCTACATCCCCTAGTCACAAGTGGGGTACCTCAGGGATCAGTCCTGGGGCCAGTACTCTTCAACATCTTCATTAGTGACCTTGCAGATGGACTAGAGGGTAAGGCTTGTCTGTTTGCAGATGACACCAAGATCTGCAACAGAGTAGATGATCCAGATGGGGTGGGCAGAATGAGAAGAGATCTGGATAAACTAGCAGAATGGTCAGAAGAGTGGCAACTGGGATTTAATGCAAAGAAGTGCAAGATCATGCACATAGGGAAGAGAACCCTGAAGCCACCTATAGGCTGGGAGGAGTTGCTAGCAGTCACAAAGGAAGAAAGAGACTTGGGCATCATCATCACTGATGACCTAAAATCATCAAGCAGACCTCTAAAAGCAGTAGGTGAGGCTGGGGGTGTTAGGAGTGTATTAGTAGGGTATCACAAGTCGTGAGAGGAGGTAATAATCCCTCTGTACAAGACACTAATTAGGCCCCATCTGGAGTACTGCGTGCAGTATTGGAGCCACACCTTCACAAGGACATTAACAAATTGAGGCAGTCCAGAGAAGGGCAACAAAATGGTGCAGGGACTGCATCAGAAGACATATGAGGACAGATTAACGAGCTCAATATGTATACCCTTGAGCAAAGGAGGGAGAGAGGTGATATGATAGAGGCATTCAAACACCTTAAGGGCATAAACAAGGTGAAAGAGTCTAACATGTTTAAATATAAGAAAATAGAAGGACAAGAGGACACAGCATGAGATTAGAGGGAGGCCGATTAAGGGGAATGTGAGGAAATTCTTTTCACAGAAAGGGTGGTGGATGCATGGAATGGCTTACCACAAGAAGTGGTGGCTATGAATACAGTGCAGGGCTTCAAACAGGCATGGGATAGGCATAAGGGAGCAATACAAATGACTATGAATAGATAGGCCACTGACAGAGCAAAGGCCGATGGCACATTTATAAGGTAGAAAAAGAAATGGGCAGACTGGATGGGCCTTGAGGTCCTTATCTGCCGTCAACTTCTATGTTTCTATGTTTCTACATGGCAAGGACCCAGTCTTTGATCATATTTTCATTTTCATTTCATTTTTTTCATTTTTATTTTTTATACTTGGTAACTCGATGAGCATCACTGCCCAGTTTCACAAGTGGCAAGTGGTACATAAAAGCACATTCATACAATACAAGACAAATTAGTACTATGTATTACATAATTACATAATAAAACATTACAGACAGAAAGTTAAGTCCTGGAAATACCGCTTGTACAGGAATATGTGGTGAAGCTTTCCAACCATGCTTTATGTCTTGTTTTGAAAATGGTAAGCGAAAGACAATTGCTTATATCTGTTGGAATAGAATTGAAAAATACAGTAGCCCTGAATGAAAATGATTTCTGACTAAAAGTGTTTTTTTACCTTGGGAATCACGAACTGAATTTTACTCTGGGACTTAGTGCCAAAGGAATTGGAGGCTCTGGAAAAAAGAGACAATAAAGTAGTAGGGAGATTGCCCCTTGAAACCTTTAAATAGCAAGGTGCCTAGTTTTATTTTTATTCTATTTTCCAGTGAGGGAAAATTAGCCATTCTTAAAAGATCACATCCATGGGTCTTGTAGGAAAGTACAGTTACAAATCTCAATATACTATTATATGTAACTTTGAGTTTTGAAATACATTTTTCACTAGTAGATGAATATATGAGAATGCCATAGTCCAGTACACCTAGTAAAAACCGTGTGTAAGTTGCACCCTTGATAAAGGGGTAAGAAACTGTTTAATTATTTATGAACCCCCTAATCTCTGATGGATGGTTTTTATTGTTGTAGAAATATGGGTTTCAGATGTTAATCTAGTATCCAAAATTACTCTGAGATATTTAAAATGATCAACTTTTTCTACTGTGTCCCCATGTAGATCTACCATCAGAGGAAGAGCGCTGGCCTGTTTTTCAGAACCAGAAAACACCATATACTTGTTTTTGGTTTTTTAGCATTCAATATCATTTGTTTAGAAACTAACCAATTATGAAATAACAGAAAATCACTTTGGACAACATCAACTGCTACTACTGGATCACTATTAGAATGATATGGACTTGTAGCAGATGAAGAAGGTAGAAGGGAAGCCTGTTATTATATGGGAGAGCACATTGGAAGCATGCTGCCTTCCTGATCTTTTCTCACATGGCACAGGTGGTCATTTGGATGAACACAAGGTACGTGTTCCTGGGGCTGAATACTGGGCATCCAGAGTGTTGCATTCTGATGGTAAGTTCAGATTAAATATTCAGGGCCAGATATTCAAAAGGGTTGCGCCACGCGCAATAGGGTTGCGCCTGCGCAAGTCTGAAATTGCTCCATTCTGCGATATTCAGCAGGAGGCAGTTGCGCCACTGAAAACATGCTGAGCAACAGCGCAATGCAAATGAATGCATGCTGAACTGGAGGGGGAGGAACCATGTATAAACTGCACAGCCCGATATTCAGCTGGGCTGTGCAGGATTATGCAGGCGCAACTAACCTGCGCCTGCACAACGCCAACAAAAAAAAGGATCAAGTCGAGGCCACCCACAGGTGAGCTGCCGCATTGCAGGGTGCAACACAGCAGCTGCCACCTGTGGCTGGCCCTCAACCCCTCCCTGTGCCCCCCCTGCAGCCCGATCGCGGGCAAAGTGTAAAACATCCCCACCCACCCCACTGGCTCTATAGCGGGCAGCAGCAGAAAGGTCCCCCTCCCCGACTGGCCCCTATGCGGGCATAGCTGATATCCCCTCTCCCAGCCCGATCGCGGGCAGTAAAGTGTCCCCAAACATATCCCTGGTGGTCAGTGGACCGATAAGCCCGATGCGGGCAGCAAATGTATTAACACAACCCCCTCCTCCGAATATATCCCTGGTGGTCCAGTGGACGATAAGCCCGATCGTGGGCTGGAGATAGTTAAAAACACCCCCAAGAACACATCCCTGGTGATCTAGTGTCCCCCACCCATCCACGAAGCCCCTGCCCGCTCCCCGCAGCCAGGACAAATCCACAATCTGGACTGTCTTATGCGGTATGGGCTGTATGTCAGTGGCTCTTGCTCTGCACCAATGGGCATGCAGCCTACAGGCGCAGAATCAGTCGGCCCAGGCGACGGGCGGCAGAGTGAATGAGGATGCTGCCGCCGCCCGGCTGCGGAGTGGGGTGGTGGAACCGTGGGTGGGTGGGGTGAGACACTAGATCACCAGGATGTGTTCTTGGGGGTGTTTAACTATCTCCAGCCCGCGATTGGGCTTGTCGGTCCACTGGACCACCAGGGATATATTTGGGAGGGAGTTGTGTTAATACAGCTGCCAGCAGTGGGCTTAGCGGTCCACTGGACCACAGGGATATGTTGGGGGACACTTGCTGCGGCGATAGGGCTGGTGGGGGGTGAGATGTTTTTACTCTTTTGCCCGCGATCGGGCTACCTGAAGCGTCGGTCCCCGGCGGCTGCTACCTGGCGGAGCTCAGGCGCAAGATCCTCGAGGATCGGGCGCACCTGCATGCTAATGGCATGCAAATGGAGGCCATAATCAGATGCAAATGGCCCCCTCGCCTTGCATGAATTATGGCCCCATTTGCATGTCGCCTTTTTGAATATCGGAAATTTGCACATGGCGCAATGGTACTTGCGCCACCACAAGTTGAATGCACCACTCTGACCACTTGCGGTGGCCAAGTTCCACTGTGCCATGCACAGTGGCTGTGGCCAGGGGGTGATATTCAAAAGAGTTGCTCAAGGGCGCAACTCCTTTGAATATCGCTTCGGCCACACCCCTGCACAACTATTTTGTGCAGCACAAGGGCCTGCACCACAAAATAGCGCAGTTTGAATATCCGGCCCTCAGTATTTGTTTCAGCTACTGTAGGAGAGTGAGTTAAGCATACTCTCTGCATCCATTGCACATACTCTGCGGCTGACTACAGATTTCCGTAGTATGACAGCTGCACAGTTACTGCAAAAGTAACAAGAACAGGACTAAACACTGGAGGTTTATCTGAACTCCATCCTTTCAAGTACGCATGGCACCAAAGAATACTGGTACTGAAGGCACTCTTAAATTATGTGCATACTGCGTGGGTACAGTGCAGTCACTTGGTTTGTTATTCTAAGCTATGCAGAATACAGCTGGGAAGAATTGGTAGACATTCTCAAGTGGACAAATGCAGATGTAGATTTATTTATTTGAAATGTGTTAACTGGGAAAGGCACACTGAGCCGAAGCTCATTTCCAGGTGCGACCTGGGGTAGAGGGATTTACAATGGTTAGAGCAATACAACAAATTGACATTTATGGATACAGTAGTACAGTAGAACAATATGTACAATTTGCAAAGATACATTTAAGTTGCTTTTTGGGGTAGCATTATACAAAAGTGCAAAGCACATTAGCAAACAGTGTTTCATTTTGCATAACACATTTTACAGATTTGAGAACGAGACATTTTACATTGGCAATTTAAACTTGTACAAAATGCCCGGCATTACTTTTGCATGGGGTAAGGACTGAAGCAAGGGAAGGTGAGGAAAGTAGGGAAATTAGGGTAGAGGACGTTCAGAGAAAAATGGGAGAGAAAGAGGTAGACTAGCACAAAAGGGAGAGAAGAGGGAGAGAATAGAGAGGGAGGAGTTGAGTGAGTGGTATCAAGGTGGACTGGGTGGGAAGTAGTTGCAGGGGGTGGGGGGGGTCCCTAGTTGTTGCTTTAGCATTGTGAGATTGGGAGCAAGGGAGATAGAGTGAAGGAGATCATTCCAGCAATCAGGGAGTCTAAAGGAGAAGGCAGCCTGGCCTGTTTGCGAGTGAGAGTGTGGGAAATTGAAGGTGCGGGAGTCAAAAGTTCTGAGGGAGTAGCCTAATGAACATGACAAGAAGAGAATGGAGGAAAGATGGGGGGAGAGCTGAGAATCAGTACTTGCCGATGAAACATAGAAACAGAATTTGACAGCAGATAAGGACCGCTTGGCCCACCCAGTCTGCCCATTTCCCTACCTAATGGATGAGCTGCAGATCCTAGTTAACCAACAGCCTACTTCTTCCTACCCCCCCCCCAGAATTGCCAAAAGACTGTCCCATGCATGCTTGAATTCCACCACTGTTTTTGACTCCACAATCTCCCCCGGAAGGCCGTTCCATGCATCCACAACCCTCTCTGTAAAAAATACTTCCTTACATTACCTCTGAGCCACCCCCCATCTTCATATTGTGCCCCCTTGTTCTTGCACACCTCTTTTTCTGAAAGATGCTACCCTCTTGGACTTTGTTGATTCCCTTGAGGTACTTGAGTTTCTATCATGTCCCCCCTCTCCCTCCTTTCCTCGAGGCTATACATATTAAGCTCCTTAAGTCTCTCTTCATATGTCTTCCGGTGCAGACCCTGCACCATTTTAGTTGACCTCCTCTGGACTGCTTCCATCCAGTTTATGTCTTTGCGGAGACTGGGTCTCCAGAACTGCATGTAGTACTCCAGAAGGGGTCTTACCAGCTGTTTGTACAGAGGGATAACAACTTCCTCTTTTCTATTGGTGATGCCTCTCCCTATACATCCCAGTATCCCCCCAGCCCTCCTTACTGCCCTCTCACATTGCTTGCCCACCTTTAGGTCATCTGATATGACTACCCCCAGGTCCCTTTCCATTTTTGTTATTGTTATTATCCCCCCCATTGTGTACTTTTCCCCTGGGTTTTTGTTTCCCAGGTGCATTACTTTGCACTTCTTAGCATTGAATCTAAGCTGCCATACATTTGACCATTCCTCCAACCTTGCCAAGTCCCTTCTCATCCTTTTCACCTCACCTTGTGTATCAACTCTGTTGCAGATCTTTGTGCGGTCTGCAAAGAGACATACTCTTCCTTCCAGTCCCTCTGCAATGTCGCTTATACAGACATTGAATTGAACATGGTTCAATGTCAGTTAGCATCCATCTGTATCCCCCTCCCCAAGGATGAGGCTGTAAATAAGCAGAATTGTCTAGTCCTCCTTTCCCGGTCAACCAAAACTAAATAAATAAATATAAAAAAGATATTTTCAATGAAACTGTGAGAACACATGTTAACAGTTTCAGTTGTATAGCACTAAAGGGTGTTTCCTTGTTGCAGTTAGTTTCACTGCATACAGTTTTGTTTGTGAAAGTTCATTGTTGTGTTTGTCAACATCAAGTTACAGAAGAGTTTCTTGGTGCAGGACAATCTTTATTGGTTTTCCACAAAGAGGACTGACTTGACCAAGCCTTTTATCCAATGTGAAGTATGCCTTCTTTCAGAACTCTGCCAATAAGATAAGACAGTGTCTACTTACCGTTTAGAAGGAAGGTTACATACAAGTAATTAGTTAATTATTTTCTCTTATCAAATAGGCAAATATGGTAGTTCATTGAGGTACTGCGTGGTTAGTAGTGACTGGGGAGTTGTTGCTGCTTAGAATCCTCATATGCCCAACATGCTAAAGCTTGGGTTGTGCCATTCCCCTGGTAGGGTTGCACTATACCCTGTTGTTATGACTTCACTCTGAGTGTGTTGGAGCTAACAGAAAAGGAAATTGTGGTAAATTTAAGAAATTTCTTCTGCCAGGGCCATGGAATTATCAGCAACAAATTGCTCATTAATGTTACCTGTTACATCAGCAACAAAGCTGGATTGTAGTTGTTTATGAATGTCTCATGTTCCTTTCTGGGCAACTCTTACACTCTCTTGGTGTATTTTGCTTTCTAGAGCTTGCTATAAATGTGGTGCCACTACTCATTTAAGTAGTACATGCGATTTGCTTAAATGTAGTCTTTGTGGGGGATATGGGCATTCCAGCATGTCTTGTATAAATGTCTTTAAATGCAATTTGTGCAGTGAAACGGGACATGCTTATCATCAGTGTCCATGGGCAAGTATAAACAGGTCAGAAGGCTGGAACTCTGATACCCTGGTGCAAAAGGCGCAAGCTAAAGCGCAAGAACATGTTTTCCCTCCACCTGATATCTCTGACCCCCCTTACCCCCCTCTTCTGACCAAGATGTGTCAGTTTCTCTGGGACAACAAGCCCCTATGCCACAACAGAGCCAGGTTACCCAAGTAAAGATTTCTACCAATCCCCCCCTGAACCTTTGTCCATCACACTGTCCTCTGCCACTATTACTGATAAAGAAGGTTTTCAGACTGCTAAACGGGTCACAAGGGCTGCTGCTCGGAAATCATTTAAACCCCCTGATATCCCCACATCTAATACATTTGATTGCTTGACGGGAGAGAGGGAGGCTTCAGACGGAGATTCAGATATGTCTGCAGTACCCTCTGATGTTGATACCCCTACTATTAAACCTCCTGATGTTGCCAGAAAGAAATTGGTGAAACCAAAAAAAGGGGGGAGAAAAAGGAAAACTGATGGTAGTGGATTATATAGAAATTACCTATGGATTTACGTATTGCTTCTTTAAATGTCTGCAGCCTTAAAGGCTACAAGAAGAGAATGAGCTTCTTACATTATGCAAACACCCTGGCCCTGGATATTTTATTAATACAAAAACCCATATTTCCACTTTATATGATATTCAACAGCTAAAGCGTGGATGATACGAAGGTCCATCTTATTGGACATTTGGAGTTGATTCAGCAGATGGTATAGCTATTCTCTTTTATTCAACCCAAGTTTCAGTTACTCGTATAGTTGATATACTCCCAGGAAGAGCATTAATCATGGATTTCATCAGACATTCCTTACCATTTAGAGTTATAGTTATCTACAGTCCACAAACCAAAGCTGCTCGAATAGAATTACTGGAGTTAATCAAACCATTTCTATGCACACGTAAATATATTTTTTGGGGTGGAGATTTTAATTGTTCAATTGATGCAAAAAACAGAATATCATCGGGGAAAAAAATTTATTGTGATTCCATAGCTTTATCCAATTTGATAAAAAATGCTGGATTAGTTGATGCATATCGTTCACTACACTCAGATGCAGGATATACATATTACACATCAATATGTCGTACTAGAATTGACTATTTCTTTGTTTCTCGTCAATGCACCCCACATTATATTGCTGTACTCCCAAATGAGATCTCGGATCATTGCCTTCTGATTGGTCACTTTTCAATTGATTCCCCTAACATACCCATAAGGCACCATTCTTTATGGAAGTTAAATAATTCTTTATTTATTTCCCAAAACTGTACAATCTCAGATACACATTCTTTTAAAAGCACGTCTTTCAGTCATGATATGTTACGATTCTGTGTGGGAATGGTGGAATGACACAAAGAAGGATCTGGCTATTTATTTCAAAGCATTGGGAAAAAAAAACTGCCGAGATAATTATCTTACTTATTTGAGGTACCGTAATCAACTGTACAAACTAATGTCACTTCAGTCCACATCTTCAATAGACTATTCATCACAAATTTCCAAGATAAAATCAAGTATGTTCTCACATCAATATGATAGAGCTCGATCATTAGATTATATTATGACAACTGGCACTTCTGTTTCTCCACCTGCTGATCCTTTCTTTGCTTTTAAAGATAGACTTCACTCCACGGTTATGCATGGCTTACAAAATGCTCAGGGTACTACAGTAACTTCTATCTCGGGGATGATAACAGTAATGTCTGAATATTTACAGACTTATTTTTGTACTATTCCTAATTATCCCACAGATGTATCCTCATTTTCTTTACCTCAGTTCCCTCAGATACCAACACATTGTATTCCTAACCTTATTAGCCGGATTTCACAGGAAGAGGTTGCCAATGCTATCTCATGTCTAAAGTTAAAAGTTTCCCCAGGACCAGATGGTCTAACACACAAATTCTACAAAACATTTAGAGAACATTTACTGGAAATTTTGACTCAAGTTTTTAATTATAACTTAGATACAATGGATACAACATCGGGTTTTGGCCTATCTGTCCTGAAATTTATATACAAAAAAGGAGAAATAACTTCCCTTAAAAACTGGAGGCCTCTACATCTCTTAAATACAGATTACAAGATTTTTTCCAAAATTCTTTGCTCCCGGTTAAGACTGGTTGCACCAGACTTGATTGATACTCCTCAAACCTGTGCTATACCAGGTAGAACCATTCACACAAATCTCTTTCTGTTACGTGAAGTTTTTGAGAAAAAAATACATAATAAAATATCTGGATATCTTTTTGCTCTAGACCAATCGAAAGCTTTTGATTCAGTATATCACAATTTTCTATTATACATACTATCGCTATACGGCATCCCTGACCGATTCATATCATGGATTTCATACATGCTATCATTGGCATCTTTCTTTCCAATAATAAATGGGTTTTGTGGTCTGACCCTCTTACAATGAATTGGACTCCGTCAAGGCTGCCCTTTGAGTCTGTTATTATATGTTTTTGCGTTAGATCCTATCATTTGACAAATACAAAGGAATACAGAAATTATAGGCATAGCTCCATGTCCCAGTTTGCTACCCATTAAAATATCTGCCTATGCAGATGACGTAGTCTTATTATGTGCTGACCTCTCCTCAAGTGGTAAAGCTATCCAGACATTTCAATCTTTTACATCCATATCTGGAAGTAAACTAAATATGGAGAAAAGTGTATGTATCCCCTTACACCACATCATGAATGATGTAACAATAATACATGGTATTAGAGTGTGCACTACTCCTCAGAAAATACTAGGAATATGGTTCAATACACCAAACAATTCTACCTACAACTGGGACAAACAATTAATCTTAGGTGAAAATAAGGTACGTGTTTGGAAAACATGGAAATTAAGTAAAAAGAAACAAATTATGGTGATCAAAAAATTTTTATCCCCGATTTTTTTATTTTTAAGTCACGTTTTCTGTCCTCCAAAACATCTGGAATCTAGATTATTTAGTCTTTTTTTTCAAATGCTATGGGGTAGTCGCTTGAACCCTGTTAAGAGACAGATCACATATTTAACCCCAAATCAAGGAGGTTTAGGAATGATAAACCCTTTATTTTTTCTTTATTTTTTTTTACACCATATTTTACGAGTCACACCTATACATTAACTATATGTGATTCTTGGGTATCAAAAGCAATCGATTCGTTAATGTTAGCATGGACTGATCTCCCACCTATAGCTTCTCGCGTACCTTCCACCCCATCCTACGTTATTGATAGTTTTCATATTCTTCGATTCTGGAAAGTGACTAAATCTTCTATTTTAGGCTTAACTAGAAAACAGTTATATAATTATTTGTTACATATGGATGAACCAATATTAAAATTTCTCTTATGTCCTCCATCACACACCACAACTGCAATTAAAATTCTCAAAGATAAAAGAATACCTCCTCATATGTGGGATATCTCCTGGTTATGTTGTCACGGTAGATTACACGTTCGTGGGAATTTAAAACACAAGTCAACACAAGAGAGATTTTGTCCCAAACCATCTTGTGCTAATATAGAAGAATCTATGGAACATTTCTTTTTTACTTGTACGGACGCCCTTTTATTTTGGAAAACTTTGGCAAATAAATGGAAATGGCCTTTTTTAAGTAGAATCACCTATCCTGCCCTTATTTTAGGAATTTTCCCCAGTTTTTGGAGTCCATTTCATCCCAGCACTCTGAGGGTAATATTCGCAGCTTGCAAATATTATATGTGGCAAGCAAGATGTAAATATGTCTTGCAACAGATACCAACTTGTCCACGGGTTATTATTCAATATGTTGAATCAGCACTGATAAACCTCAGGGATATGGAATTAAAATATCTTTCTCTAATTAAGCTTTGCATCTTACTGGACAGGTATTACCTTTTGATGTAATCAGGTTTCTCTAATTGAAATATGAAGCAATATTTTTCTTTTTTTCTGATTCCTGTATAAGACTCCTGATTTTCAATATCTTATGTATGTTTTTGAATGATTTTTTCACCTATTTATCCTTTGTCTATACTTCATGTTATGTATTACTTAATAAAAAATTCCCCTACTCTTTTCAAGAAGTGCCATGAGATCTTTAACATCCACCTGAACTACCACCAGAACAGGCAGATGGGACCTCGGTTTAATGTCTCATCCAAAAGATGACACCTCAGGAGTGCAGCACCCCCTTCATGCTGCACTACAGTGTCAGTATTGGGATTTAACCCAAGTGCCTGGTGTGAGGATAGAACCCACAGCCTTCTGATCTTCCGGCCTTAGAGGTGAGTATGCAACCTGCTGAGACAGTGACACTGATACAGTGCAGTAGAATAAACTGAGAGATGCCCAGGTAAAGTCATAATAGGGGTTTTGATTAAACAAAGGACATCCCCCATTGGCATAACCGATAATATTCTCTCACAGGAGCAAGGCTCCAGGGCAGGCCCCATTGCCAATGTTGGAGCTAACAGAAAAGGAAATTATGGTAAGTATGAAGAAATTTCTTCTTTCTGTAGTGCTCAACATTGTCAATGGGAAGACATAACAACTGAGTTCTAAGAAGCAGTACCCAGAACAGCCAGGAGAGGGGAAAATATTATCCCATATGTCAAAACAAGTACTGTAAGAGATTACTTGCAAACTGCTGCCTGCAACACTCTGCGAACAAAAGCTGCATCAGTCAAACTCTGAACATCTAATTTGTAGTGTTTAGTGAAAGTGTGGATGGAAGACCATGTAGTTGCCTTGCATAACTTTAAAACAAATGTTTCACCTGTCTCTGCACAGGACATGGCCATAGCCCTGGTGGAGTGAGCCTTGATGAGGGCCGGAGGCCTCTTCTTTACTGCGACATAAGACTTGACCACGCAGGCCCTCACCCACCTAGCTAGGGTGGCCTTGGAGGCATGGGTGTAGGCAGGCATACTCCAAGCACTCCATGGTGTGCAATTTTATTTAAGGGGGATAGCAAATAGGCTCTGAACTGCTTCCTTTTCCCATGAAGACTAACAAAGAAAGCACTGAACCTTTCTATAATTTTATTCATAGGAGTCGAAACTAGAAGTACTGTTTACTAATACTCTCTTAGCATCCCAAGGACAATACAACTTTACAGGCTCTGGACTGGTATGTGGGTGTCTTAGGGAACAATGTATATCATTTGTATTTATCCATGCATGGCAACAACCATTGTCATGAGATACAAAAGTTGTATTTATTGTGCCAAATGAAGCAATAAACTCAGTCCTGGTGTACATTTGTATATTGTCTGGCTACACCCCGGGGGTGGGGTAGATCATCCTAACAAGGGGAGTGGGGTAGTAGTGAGTCCACTTGGTGTGCAGATCTGAAATCCCTGGCTACATCTCTGCTTAGAGGCTCTTTGACCCTGCTTGGCCACTCTGAAAAGAAAAAGTCAGCTGTCTGATTTCCAGGACTCAGACATCCGTTTACGGTATATCTTAATGGCTTATCGTAAATCCAACTTTATTTTTATTTTTATTTATTTATTTAAATCTAGGATTAAAAGTACTTTTGAGCCAAGGTTCTTTTACAAAGGTTCCACATCAGTTTGAGGACATTACAACGAACTACAACAATGCATGGTAATACATCAAGGCAAGGAATTATATGCAGGATAAACAGGATAAACAGGTTTACAATCAGTTACCAGAGAAAAATGCATACACTTTGGAGAAGACAGGTCAAGGGCAATTGAGGGTGTACAACAGCATTACAAGACACGGGTAGGACACAGGGAGCTAGGAGCTGCCAGAGGCATTGCCTCAGCACATAGAGAAGTGCAGATAGCGGGGGTAGGAGGAGAGGGTGATGGGGGAAGGAGGGGGGGAGGAGAAGAGACAAGGGGAAAAAAGGGGGTAAAGTGCTAGATGGGGGAACTTTTGAAACTCCTTCTCTTTTGGGTGAGATGGTTGTGGACAGAAAGATGGAAGACATATCCCCTGGTTCACATGGAAAGCCACGGGCACTTTTGGGATGAAAGACAGGACTGTTCTGAGCACCACTTTGTCCTTATGCATGACAAGGTATGGTTCCTTGTGGGATAAAGCCTGGAGCTTGCCAACACTCCTGGCTGAGCACACAGCAATTGAAAAATATACCTTGTAAGACAGCACATCCAGTGAAATGGATGACAGTGGTTCAAACGGCTCCTTACAATTAGCATTCAGAACCAGATTTAGGTCCCATTGAGGAACTGGGGATCAGAACACAGAACGACTCCTGCTAACTGCACACAGAAAACAAATAATCTCTCTATTAGTCCCTAGAGAAATGTCCAGGGATGCTCCAAGGGTGGAAACCTGGCCCCTCAGCATGCTCAGGGCCAAACTCTTCTTCATGCCTTCCTGCAAGAAATCCAAAATCTGTGGAACTGAGGCCTTGGAAGGCCGAAGATCCTTCTCCCTGGCCCAAGTCAAGAAGATGGTCCATACACAGGCATAAGCTGCAGAAGTAGAAATTTTCCTGGGGGCAATCAGAGTATCTACTACTTTCTTAGAAAAAAACTAATTTTAGGAGTCTCCTCCTTTCAGGAGCCAGGCCACGAGCTGCATCGTTCCTGGATTTGGGTGCAGGATGGGACCCTGAAACAGAAGGTCTCCTTGTACAGGAAGGCAAAGAGGTGCTTGCTGAGCTAGGCTCACTAAGTCCGAAAACCAGTCTTCTTGGCCACTCCGGGGCTACTAGAAGGAAGCTTCCTCTTGAGTGTCTTATTTTTTTAATGACCTTGGGGAGAAGAGGCAGTGAAGGAAAAGCATATGCTCTGTTGAAGGTCCACTTCTGAGACAGAGCATCCACTGCTTCTGACTGTGGACACTGATAATGACTGAATAACCTCAGAGTGTGGGCATTGTTGCTGGAGGCAAACAGATTGCTTTGAGGCTGACCGAACCTGTTGCACAGAAGGTCAAACACCTCTGGGTTCAACATTCACTCCCCAGGGTGAACATTTTCATGATGTAGCCAGTCCGTTTGAATGTTCAACTCTCCTTCCAAGTGTACTGCTGACAAAGCGAGAAGATTCTCCTTTGCCCACCTGAGAAGATTAATCAATTAATCAATCAAGCCTTTATTTATGTGCAATTCCAAAAGATCATAGCGCAGTACACTCTAAAATTAAAATTAGGAATATCAAATAAAAAAAAAACAGCTAATCCATCAAACACAAATAGTTAAATACAGTAATATATTATAATTCAGTGCTAATAGATTAACATTTAAAACTCCCCAGGGAAAGCTTGGCTAAAGAGATATTTTTAAGTTCAGCTTTGAACCCATCAGTGGTGTGGCACTCTCTAATCCGACGAGGTAAAGAGTTCCACAGAGTAGGGGCTGCAAAAGCAAAAGAGCACATCCCAGATGTCTTTAAACGAACCCTGGGAACCTCTAGCAATCCCTTGTCGGTGGAGTGGAGGAGGCGGTAAGGGCACAGAAGATCTTGCAAGTAGCTGGGTCCCTAGATTGGAGGCTTCTTTTAGCATCTCCCTGCTCTTTGTGCCACCTTGCTTGTTTATGTATGCCACTGTGACCGAGTTGTCTGACCTTATTTTTACCGCTTTTGTGTGCAGCAGATTTTGAAATCGAAGGAGGGCTAGGCAAACCACCCTCATTTCCAGAACATTTCTGTGGAGATACTGTTCCTGTACTGACCAAGTTCCCTGAGTGAGTAGTTGGTTCAGAACTGCCTCCCCAACCATGCAGACTGGCATCCATTGTTAGAATCAATTCTGGGTAAGTTCCAAAGGAATCCCTTTGCTCAGATTCTGCACACTAACCCACAAGCTCAGGGAGTGTCATAGATGAGAGAGAGGAGATTCAGGCTTGATAATCATCCAATGTCAGATCCCAGGCTGTCAGCAATTCCTTCTGAAAAGGCTGCATATGAAAATTAGCCCATGGGACTAGAACTATTGCTGCCACCATGAGGCCCAGGATGCTTAAGAGGCTGAGGCTGAGGCTGATGACTGAGCCCTGAGCCACTGCATGAATAAGCAGGTCATCCAGATGAGGATAGACATGATGCTTCTCCTGGCAACGTTGAGCCACCAGGACTATCAACACCTTCAAGAAGACCCTGGGGGCTGTTGCAAGGCCAAAGTGAAGTGCCCTGTACTAGAAATGCCAGCCCAGGATTGAGAACCTGAGATACTTCTGGTGAGACTGATGGATGGGGATGTGAAGGTAGGCATCCATCAGATCTATGGAAGCTAGGAAATCCCCCGGCTGAACAGATTGGGTGATTGACCTCAGGGACTCCATCTTGAATGTCATGTGGCACACAAACTTGTTGAGATGCCTCAGATCCAAAATGGATCTGAATGTCCCCCCCCCCAATCTTTTTGGGAACTGCAAAATAAATCAAGTAGAATCCCTGACCTTTTTCGCATGGTGGAACTATTGAGCCAATTTGAATGAGGTGATTCAGGGTCTCTGACACCACCTGTCTCTTTGCAGCATCATTGGAGATCGGGACCAGTAGAAGATGTCCCCTTGAGGGGATTGTTGAAAATTTTATCTCATAGCCCAAGGCTAGTGTAACCCCCCTGCAAATGGGGGTTCCCAAAAGACTTCCAGGAGCTTGCTTGAATGCTCCAAGCCTGAATGGTGTTTGGCATTTAAGCCATTTATCAGTGAGTGTTTTTAGAGCCTCTGGTACTGTCTCTTTAAGAGCTGTCTGCTTGCAGACATAATTAGTTTGTATGGGGGGACTGTGTGCTTCTCTGAGTACCACTCGAGCTGCTGCCAATTCACTTCATTTTGCAGTCACTAGGAGTGCAAAGGGAACCTATCTGAAAGATGTAACTGTTTGCCAGAAATTATTTAGAGTAATAATGAAATTACAGTTTGTCTAACCTGCTTTCTTTGCAGTCAGAACTGTGTCTGCTAGTTCCCATTCTAGTTTTGAACTGCTGAACTGGACCAATCAGTGTGGGAGTAAGCTAGCTCTAAAATGATGCCTTGGACTCATAATCTGAGCCAGCCACAAGAGGATTGTATGGGCAGTGACTCTGGGAGATGTAGTTTAGACTTCAGTGCCTTTTTGGACCAACAGCAGCAGTCTATTGTGGTGACAGCCAATCCAGTCAAGAACTGGGAAGAACTCAAAGGAAGTGCCGGTTTCGTCAGTTGGAGTTCAGTTGAGCTTTGGCAGTGAAGAAGGAAGGAGCCCTGTGCTTTTCAGTGTGCAGTTTTAGTCAAAAAGCGTGTAAGGCCCAGAGTTCGGTCTGCAACTTGTTAGGACTGAATCCGTCCTGTGAAAAGAATCAAAGGATCTCTGAAGAGTAGAAACCAGGCTCACCCTGTAGAAGACTGGAGGAATTGCTGAAAATTACACTCAGTCTGTCAGAAACTGAATCTGCTGTGTGTTCTCCCGGTATTGTGCAGTAATTGCGATCGGGATACAGATGCAGCCTGCCTGGTATAGTGCTTTCTTTTATATGGATGTGTGAAGAGGTTTGTGCACCTCAAGTGAGCCCTGCTGACATTGAAGGACCCTATCTTATTTGGAGGTCGTGAGTACTAATTCAGGGTCGCTCCCTGTTGAATTGCCACATTAAATCCAAATGGAATTACTGTACTGCTGACTGTTTAATTCTCCTTTTCTCTGTGTGAAAGGGCCCTACCAGCTGCCACGGTTTGGACTAGCCACTAGGGCTTGGGTACCCAGGGACAGTAACTGATGAGGACGGCCTGTACACAGAGCCATAAATGAATTATTAAAGTGATAAGCTAATTAACCTGATTTCCCCTGTCCTTGTTATATCCCCTAAATAAATCAGAGCTGCTTGTTTTCAGCAAAGTTATACTGCCTGAAGTTGTTGTCTATGTTAAAGATACTGTACTGTGATTGTTGCACTGTATCTCATTTCACAGGAGGTCCCAGTGCGGATCAGACCTGGGGAGTAAGTGTATACTGTGAGGTAATTCTGATATATTGTGTGGGCCACTAGTGGGAAGAAAGGGGTTGCGGTGTCCCAGAGACTGTGACCAAGTTAGTTTAACTATTGCAAACCCTGACCTCCTGGGTGGAGGCACCCGCCATTGGATCCAGGCCCCTCAACCTGTTAGTGGCAAATCAGGCAGGGGTAGTAGCCCTGGGAAGCGCCAGCTAGGGGTTACATCTTGGGGCTCACCGCTGGGATTGTGTGTCCTCTAGTGGCCATATTCACGAACCACTGTTAAGAAAAATGGGTACCCGACAGAAGTGGCTGTGCACCGGCTGGTGGAGTGGTGTACTGGGGAGATCGACCCCAAAATGCTATGCTTATCCTGGACATCCCCTGGGTATCAATACGGACACTGTGCAGGGAGCACTTTCCAAGGTGGAAGGTTTACAAAACCCTGTGGTGGTGGGTCGGCATGCTAATCTGCTCACCACACTTTCCTGGCCCTAGTAGAGTTTAAGGATCCCATAGATAGCTCCAAAGTGCCACAGACCATTACCCCAGAGGGAGCCCTCACTGCTTGGAAGTGATAACTAAGGACAGTAAAGACCGAGGAGAATCAGCCCCACCACTATCTGAAACTTTTGAGGAGAAATTTGCTGAATGGTTGCTGGGAGAGGAAAAACTGTGGAGGACTTGAAGAAACTATTCTTGCCACCTGGGGTGTTCCTCCCCCAACACCCTCTCCTGCTCCAGTGCCCGTAATGGTGGCTGAACAATGCAGACTCCTATTTCTGCACCTGCCATTAGTCCACGACTCTTACCGAAGGTTGAGGATTTTCTCTGGCACCTCCCCACCCCAAGGGGAGGATGACTGGGAGACCTGGATAGACTATGTTGCCCCCAAGTGCTAGAATGGCAGTGCTCGAAGGCGGCGAAGAGGTTAGTAGAGCCTCCGAGGTCCTGCCCTAGCTACCATCCGTGCTAAGCAGGCCAGTAACCCTGAAGCGACTGCACAGGCCTATCTTGAGGCCTTGGAGAATGTGTATGGGAGCCCAGATTCTGATGAGGACCTATGGTGGAGAGTAAGAAATGCACAACAGTACCAAGGGAGTTGTTGTCTGTGTATGTCTCGGCTGGAAAAATTGTTGCAAGAATGCCTCAGAAAAGGGTAGTTTGCCAGCGATTGACTGGACCCGAACAGACTGGACAGTCCCTAAGTCTGCCCCCTTCTCCAGAACTGCTGTTACTGATTCGCCTACAACTAAAATCATTGAATCCCCACCCTCTATGATGAGTTAATGAGAGAAATTCGAGGAGTTGAGAAAAAGCGACCTCGGGAGGTACCTGCACCAACAGCTGTGGCTTCGACCAGTGACTGAGGGTGACCCATCAAGTGAAGTTCAGGGGCAGAGGTTGACAGTCAATGAGTGCTCTGACAAGGAAAAGATATGCCACAATGGGGCGAACTGTTGAGAGAGATCCGGAATTCAAAACAGTCCCTTTATGAAGGACGCCTGCAAGTGCAGGCCCTGACCTATATCCGACTGCATCTGCTATGGGGTGGGGGTACCCACCCATGTATCTCCTGCTGATAACAGCTCCAAACTCAATTCCTTGACCATGGAAGTGGAGAAACTGACGAGATGTCTCCAAATGCTTATCACGCCCGCCAGACAGAGATGGCACCCAGGTTTCCAGTTAGTAATACCCCACCCTGGCTCCCAGTGTGGCGCCTCAAGCCAGCTCAAACTCCAGAAAGTATGTTTTGCTATAATTGTGGGAAAGATGGGCACATGAAAGGGAATGCCAGTCCCCAAAGACACTGACAAAGTTGCATATAGGCTACAAGGAGAGCTTCGGAGAAGAAATCAGTGGTTAAGAGGTCCGACATGATCCAGTGAGGGCACCAAAATGCTAATTCACCGTCCTTTGTGGCAAGGTCAGTTGCCCAGGCCCCACTACCGCCTCTCCAGACTGGTCCAGAATAGTGGGTCCCTCCATGGAGACCACTGTAAAGGTGAATGGAGTGTCTACAAGAGCTGTATTAGACAGTGGCTCCCAAGTGACAATTATGTTCCAGGATTGGTATCAGAAGCATTTGTCAGACGTACCCTTACAACCATTAGAAGGACTGCATGTATGGGGGGTTAAGTGAGAAGGCCTACCCCTATTCCGGGTATATCCGAATTTGGCTGTCTTTCCCCACCTCCGTGGCTGGAGTGGCCGAACAAGTAGAGACCCTAGCCTTAGTGTGTCCCCCCACTGGACTGTATGATGGTGTCCCTTTGTTGATTGGAACAAATGCTCATATGTTGGAAGGCTGGCACAGTTGTGTTATGAAAAACAGGGGTCAAAGACTAGTAGAGCTTTAAGAGTTCCGGCTTTAATTAAGAAGGCCTATGAGGCACAGAGAGATGCTGAAAAACAGAACCAGAGGAACCGGTCGGAATTGTATGGAAGAAGGATCCTGAGTCTCTGATCCTGGCGCAAATGCCCAGTGTACCTTACAGGAGAGGTCCGTATCAGAAAGGATGTTAAGAATAAAATATTAATGTTGGATGCACCAGGCGATGGAAAATTGCCAGAGGGACTGCTGGTCAAGCCTAGTATTTTGCCGCTAGAGCCCATGCTTATGCCAGAAGGGTAATGGTCCAAGTTCATAATGTGTCTGAAAGAGACATTCGAGTAAACAGAGGTTGCATCCTGGCTAATGTGCATTATGCAGACACTGCAGTGCTACCCAGCAACAAGAGTTCAAGGAAGAATGACAGAGTAACGCCTGACTTGTTTGATTCGGCGACCCCGCTGCCAGCTGAATGGAGAAGTGAGGATCAGTGAGAAGCTTGCCCAGAGAGACCAGGTGTTTTCTTTAAAGGAATGGGATGTAGGATCGTGCAGAGGCTGAGCACAATATCCGGCTGCATGACGAAAGACCATTTCGTGAGAGGTCGACGCCTGGCACCTGCTGACATAGATGATGTGGGCGGCATCTGCAAGAGATGTTAGCTGCTGGTGTAATACAAGAATCCAGAAGCCCTTATGCTTCCCCCATTGTGGTAGTGAGGAAAAAAATGGAACAGTAAGGATGTGTGGAGTTATCGCACCTTAAACCGCGGACTATCCCTGATCAGTACACAATGCCCGCATTCAGGATGCTTTGGACTGCCTAAGCGGGAGCAAGTGGTTCTCTGTGCTGGATCTCCGCAGTGGGTACTACCAGATCCCGATGGCCCCAGAGGACCGTGAGAAGACGGCCTTTATCTGTCCGCTTGGCTTCTATGAATTCATGAGGATGCCTCAAGGGATTTCAGTGCCCCAGCCACTTTTCAACGATTGATGGAGCGTGCAGTGGGGGACATGAACTTACTAGAGTGCCTGGTATACCTAGATGATGTTATTGTGTTTGGCAGCTCACTGGAGGAACATGAGAGCAGATTATTTAAGGTATTGGACCGACTGGAGGACTTTGGCCTTAAACTGTCCATTGATAAGTGTCAATTCTTTCAAACATCAGTAAAGTATGTGGGACACTAGTATCCACCGAGGAATAGAGACCGACCCAAGTAAAGTTGAGGCCTTGACCACCTGGCCACAGCCCAAAAATCTAAAGAACTGCAAAGATTCCTGGGATTCTGTGGTTATTATAGCGCTTCATCAAGGACTATTCAAGAGTGATCCATCCTTTACTTAACCTTACTCAAGGGTATCCCCCAACCCACAAAAAATACCAAAAGTCAGCGTCCCTCAAGACTGAAAGAGTGTATTTTCATCCGAGTGAAGTATTTGGGGCCCGCTGGACTCCTGATTGTGAGACTGCTTTTCATGAGATCATATATCAACTTACCCATGCTCCAGTGCTGGCCTATGCCGATCCAAGAAAACCTTACGTCCTGCACACTGATGCTAGCTTGCAAGGGTTGGGGGCTGTGTTGTACCAAAAGCACGAGAATGGCCTGAGACCAGTGGCCTTTGCCAGTAAAGCCTGACCCCATCGAAAAGAACTATCCTGTACATAAGTTAGAGTTCCTAGCTTTGAAGTGGGCTATTGTTGACCAATTCCATGAGTACTTGTATGGGCTAAAATACTAGTAAAACTGACAATAATCCTTTGACCCATGTGCAGACCTCAGCTAAGTTGGATGCCACTGGCCATAGGTGGCTTTCTGCATTATCTACATATGACTATGCTCTCGAATACCGAGCAGGTCTGAACCACATAGATGCTGATGCTCTCTCCCGGAGGCCTGTTCCCAGAATGATTGGGTCCGATTGGCAGAACCTGACATTCGGCACTCTGCGGAAGTTTGACAGGGAGGAACAAATGTCCACGGACGCAGTGGACTGCATGGTGGATTGCTTGGGAGCCTCTGAGAATTGCATACCTGCTGTATTGCCACTTTTCTGCAATAGACATTGGTGCACTGCCTCAGCTGGACAATGACAGTATTCGGCGGGCTCAATCCCGCGATCCCATGATCAAAGCAGCTTTAGAAGCCCTCTATGCAGGAAAAGATGTGTCCAAATTAAGCCCACTGATTTGAGAACTGCACTGTTATACAAAGAAGGTCCTAAGTTGAAACTGATCAATAAACTGTTATACAGAGAAACAGTAGACAGAGGGGACAAGTGGACAAACAACAACTAGTGCTGCCCACTGCCTTCGAGACTCAGTACTGAGGTCCTTGCACAACCACATGGGGCACCTTGGTATAGACAGAACACTTGACTTGGTGAGATCCAGATTCTATTGGCCTAAGATGGGGGCTGATGTGGAGCAACACATTCGAACTTGTAGTCGCTGCTTACAGAGGAAAGCTTTGCCCAGAGGGCTGCCCCTTGTTAACATCACCACCAGTGCACCCATGGAGCTGGTCTGTATTGATTTTCTGAGTTTGGAGTCAGATCAAAGAAATATCAGTAATGTGCTGGTGGTCACTGACCATTTCACGAGATATGCCCAAGCTTTCCCCACCAAAGACCAGAAAGCATCCACTGTGGCCAAAGTACTTGTAGAAAACTTTTTTGTTCACTATGGGGCTCCACAAAGAATCCATTCTGATCAAGGGAGAGACTTTGAGAGTCCTCTGATCAAAGAGATGCTTTCTCTGTGGGGAGTCTGAAAGTCCAGAACCACTCCTTACCACCCCCAGGGGGACCCACAGCCTGAGCGTTTCAACCGCACTTTGCTAGATATGCTAGGCACCCTGCACCCAAAGGAGACAAGCCTAGATGGAGCCAACAAATTAGCACCTGGTACATGCTTATAACTGCACCAAAAGTGATGCCACTGGATTCTCCCCTACGCCTGATGTTTGGAAGAAGCTCGACTACCAGTAGATGTGTGTTTTGGGGTCTCTCCTGATGGGTTCAAGCTGACAACTATTTACAGTATGTGCAAAGTTAAAGGCCCAGCTAACTCATGCGTCCAACTGGCTCAAACCATGGCTGCCAAAAGAAATCTGGCCAACAAAGAAAGGTATGATAAAAGGTGAAAGCACAGGAACTCCAGGAGGAGATCGGGTATTGCTAAGAAATCTGGGACTGCATGGCAAGCACAAGATTGCTGACAGATGGCACCATCTCCCTCACATTGTAGTGGGCAAACTAGATGATCTGCCAGTGTCCGAAAGCTCTCCATGCAGGCCAAATGTTGTGGACTCAGAAACTGTAACTCCTGGAGCTGAAAGTGCCCCAAGTTCTAGCCTCTCTACCCCATGGAGACTCCTGACAAGTGAGGACAATGCTGAAAATGAGGCTCAGAGTGCAGAGACTATAACAGTTCCCCTAGAAAGACTGGTCGAGCTGTAAAGCCTGTGGTGCACCTCAGTTATGATTCACTTGGGAGGCCTGTGGACTTGCCTCTCAATGTTGTCCATAAAAGTGTATGTGTCCCCGAGCTCATTGCCCAAACTGAGCATCAGTGCTAACTCCAAGTTACTTGTGTTGCCCTTACAGTATGGTGCCCTTGCCCCATCCAGCCCCAAGGTAACTGATAGGAAGGGCCTCTCTTCAGGTTTCATGTACAAGAGGTAATAACTTGAGTTATGGTACAATGTGTATGTAATACTGTGTAAAGAGGACGTACTGCAATGTTTCAGAAATGTGTTCTTGGTAAAATGATATATTGACTGATGATTACATATGCGAGCCTAATGCAAATGTATATGGTTGCAGTTGAAACTTATGGGTACTTTGCTTGACGCGGACGCTAAGCTTTCCCAGGCCAGGAAGGGTGTAACCCCTGCAAATGGGGGTTCCCAAAGACTTCCAGGAGCTTGCTTGAATGCTCCAAGCCTGAATGGTGTTTGGCATTTAAGCCATTTATCAGTGAGTGTTTTAGAGCCTCTGGTACTGTCTCTTTAAGAGCTGTCTGCTTGCAGACATAATTAGTTTGTATGGGGGGACTGTGTGCTTCTCTGAGTACCACTCGAGCTGCTGCCAATTCACTTCATTTTTGCAGTCACTAGGAGTGCAAAGGGAACCTATCTGAAAGATGTAACTGTTTGCCAGAAATTATTTAGAGTAATAATGAAATTACAGTTTGTCTAACCTGCTTTCTTTGCAGTCAGAACTGTGTCTGCTAGTTCCCCATTCTAGTTTTGAACTGCTGAACTGGACCAATCAGTGTGGGGTAAGCTAGCTCTAAAATGATGCCTTGGACTCATAATCTGAGCCAGCCACAAGAGGATTGTATGGGCAGTGACTCTGGGAGATGTAGTTTAGACTTCAGTGCCTTTTTGGACCAACAGCAGCAGTCTATTGTGAGTGACAGCCAATCCAGTCAAGAACTGGGAAGAACTCAAAGGAAGTGCCCGGTTTCGTCAGTTGGAGTTCAGTTGAGCTTTGGCAGTGAAGAAGGAAGGAGCCCTGTGCTTTTTCAGTGTGCAGTTTTAGTCAAAAAACGTGTGTAAGGCCCAGAGTTCCGGTCTGCAACTTGTTAGGACTGAATCCGTCCTGTGAAAAGAATCAAAGGATCTCTGAAGAGTAGAAACCAGGCTCACCCTGTAGAAGACTGGAGGAATTGCTGAAAATTACACTCAGTCTGTCAGAAACTGAATCTGCTGTGTTCTCCCGGGTATTGTGCAGTAATTGCGATCGGGATACAGATGCAGCCTGCCTGGTATAGTGCTTTCTTTTATATGGATGTGTGAGAGGTTTGTGCACCTCAAGTGAGCCCTGCTGACATTGAAGGACCCTATCTTATTTGGAGGTCGTGAGTACTAATTCAGGTCGCTCCCTGTTGAATTGCCACATTAAATCCAAATGGAATTACTGTACTGCTGACTGTTTAATTCTCCTTTTCTCTGTGTGAAAGGGCCCT
Organism: Neoceratodus forsteri; assembly: GCA_016271365.2. Lineage (NCBI taxonomy): Eukaryota > Metazoa > Chordata > Ceratodontiformes > Ceratodontidae > Neoceratodus > Neoceratodus forsteri. The sequence goes on along the minus strand of CM028131.1, from coordinate 1,392,602,434 downwards.
ACCAGCTGCCACGGTTTGGACTAGCCACTAGGGCTTGGGTACCCAGGGACAGTAACTGATAGGGATAGGCCTGTGCACAGAGCCATAGGTAGATTATTAAAGTGATAAGCTAATTAACCTGATTTCCCCCTGTCCTTGTTATATCCCCCTAAATAAATCAGAGCTGCTTGTTTCAGCAAAGTTATACTGCCTGAGGTATTTGTCTATGTTAAAGTACTGTACTGTGATTGTTGCACTGTATCTCATTTCACAGGAGGTCCCAGTGCCGGATCCAGACCTGGGGGTAAGTGTATACTGTGAAGGTAATTCTGATATATTGTGTGGGCCACTAGTGGGAAGAAAGGGGGGTTGCAGTGTCCCAGAGGGCTGTGACCAAGTTAGTTTAACTATTGCAAACCCTGACCTCTGGGTGGAGGCACCCGCCATTGGATCCAGGCCCCTCAACCTGTTAGTGGCAAATCAGGCAGGGGTAGTAGCCCCTGGGATAGCGCCAGCTAGGGGTTACACTAGAATTTCCAAAACCCACACATCTGACATTGTTTGGGCCCATCTTAAGTAAAAATCCTGTAGCCTTCCACTAAGGGAAGGGATGGGCCCGCATACCCTCATTATGTGGTACCAGGCTTTTGGGCTGGACCTCCTGCACAGCATCTGGGCAGGGCCTCTCTATTACTGTAACCCTTGTTACCTGAGTAGGCTCCTCTATGTCTCTGGTTACCAAAGTTCTGAAAGGGATGAAACCCTCCTCGAAACTGCGTGAGTTGGCCATTATCTTCACCGCTTGAGGGTGCGGTAGTCTTACGCTGTTGTTTTGACACTGGAAGATGACCCTTCTTGTCCTGTAGATCCTTTAAAATAGCATCCAGGCAGCTGGCTTGGTGGTGTTGAGGATTGAGGCACTGGATGCCACACCTCACACCACGCTGGTGACCCAGGTTTGGAAATAAGCATGGGTTATTGGGTTCAGCTGGGGGGGGTGCAGGAGCTGGACTGAGTGGGCACGAGGCAGCTCTCCTCTCCCGAGGAGGGATGCTGTCACTCCTGCCACATGGCTGCCACCAGGTGGAGGCCTGATGGCAGCACAGGATGGAGGGTGATGTGAAGGGAGGGTGTTGTGGTACTGCAGCATGCATGCACCTTAACGCGCATACATGCAGCCACAACAGAGGACAGGTGAAAACTGGCAAATGGTGCTGGCAGACTCCATAAAGGTCCCGATTGAGATTCTGGTGATGGGGTCGCGGGTCAGGGATGGATATGGGGGGGGGAAACAGAGCCCGCCTGCTAGCACCAGGGATAAAAAAAAGAATATAAAAGGAGCGGGGACAGAGCCCTGCCTGCTAGCTCCAGAGATAAAAAAAAATATAAAAAAAACTGCCTCCAGGCCAAAACCAAGCAACAGGCCTCCCTTCATCCAGGCCAAAACTGAACAACAGGCCTCCCTCAAAGGGGAGGTTAAGCAACTTTGATTTTAAAACTTGATCAGTGGCCCAATGCCTAAGCCATATGCCCCGCATGGCCAACACAATGTAGTAGGCTGAACGAGCTGACATGAGCAAATTCTTCACTGTAGAATCACCTAGCAAGGCGGAGGACATGGCAACCAATTGTGAAATGCTTGTTCCTTCTGAATCAGGGAGAATGAAGCTGCCCAGAGTGGTGATCCACAAGTTTAAGGCTCTGGCAACAGTAAAGGAAGCAGAGGAAGTGCGTAGGTTTGTGCTGTTAGAGGCGAAAGCTCACCTACAAACATGCACCATCCACTTATTTGTTGTGGGAATCTGTAAAAGCCAGAGATCCTTCAATAGGAACAGCAGTGTGCTTGACCAAATTATAGGCAGCCTTGTCCACCAGCGAAGGAGCTTTCCACCTGTGAAATTTTTCCTTTAAAAAGGGAAAGTCCGTGTCTTCAGTTTTGGAAGATACTTTCTCTGATCCATGCCTGCCCATTCTTGCTCAATAATTTGTTTCACAGTGAATAAAACTCGGAAAACACTTTGAAGCAGAAGAAGACATGGACAGAATCAGATTGACATCCACTGTCTCCATGGACTGCTCCTCCTTGAGCTGTAAGCACCTACATGCCTCAGCTATCAAACAAGCATTTGTCAATGCCGAATGTTTGCTTGCTAGTATTGACATAGGTACTGCATGAGTTAGAGAGATGCATAATAGGAATGGCAATGAAGTATTAAACTAACGTCAACCCACACACTGCAGAGACTGACAGGCATTGGGGAGTGCCTTTGGGTCATTGACCATAATGCTCACACAATTTCACATCACCCCACCCCGCAGACACTGACAGGTGTCACTGTGTGCCTTAGCATCTTCAGCCCTTATGCTAACCCCATTCCATAAGAAAATAGGCTGAGATGGGTGCAGTATAGGAGAATGGGGTGAACGTTAGGGCTGAAGTCCCCAAGGCACACCTTGATGCCTGTCAGTGGCTGCAGGGTGGGGGTGGGGTGGAATGATGTGACCAATACGGCTGATGACCCCAAGCCACACCCCCGACTCCTGTCAGTCTGTACAGGGTGAGGCGTTACGGTTAGAAACCCTACTGCCCTGGGCGGTTGTTGGTATTTTCACTCCAAATTTTTAACATGGGCTTTTTGGGACCCCACCTCATGAATAGTGGCACTATCATTTCGTTATTCAATCCCGAAAGGTGATTTCGCACAGCAAATGCACCATTCGGTGCAACAGGTGCAAAAAGACATTTTGGGCAGGATGTGAAAAATGACATCTGTACTGTTCATGAGGAAGTGTGAAAAAAATGGCGATGTTGAAAACCTGGAGTGAAAATATGAAAAAGTGGCAAAGCTACGAGCATGCGTAGAAATTGTGTAACGCACGCTCGTAGCACAGTCATTTTTTTGAATTTTTTCACCAAATTTTCAACATGGCCTTTTTGGGACTCCCCTTATAAACAATGGTACTGTGATTTCATTAATCTGTCCCAAACGTTGATTTTGCACAGTGACTGCGCCATTCTGCGTCACAGGTATGAAAACACATTTTGGGCAGAATCAAAAAAATGACAGCTGTACTGTTCATAAGGAGGTGTGAAAAAATGACAATGTTCAACATTTGGAGTGAAAATATTAAAAATTGGCGAAGTTATGAGCATGCATACAAACTGCGCAACGCACGCTCGTAATGCAGTCATGTTTTGGAATTTTTTTCACCAGACTTGCAACATGGACTTTTTGGGACCCCACCTCATGAACAGTGGCACTGTCATTTCGTTAATCAGTCCCAAAAGGTGATTCCGCACAGCGACCGCAAAATCACCTTTTGGGACTGAGAAATGAAATGACAGTGCGAATCTTCCTGAGGTTGGGTCCCAAGAACCCCATGTTGAAAATTTGGGACCAAAGCTCCCAAACATGGCTGAGATATTAGCCTAAGTTGAAACCCCCCACTAACTGCCATTACAGGGCTTACTGTGATTTTCTTCAATTTGTGGTCGGCTTTTGAAGAGTGCAGACGTGTTCCCAGTCCACAAAGATCACAGCACCAGACCTCCAGAGGTAAGTATGGGTGAGGGGTGCAGGAGGTGGGTGTGCAGAGGGAGGGTTGGGATGGGGAGGGGCAGTGGGGACAAAGCCTGGGACCGTTCTCTTTTCTGTAGATTTAAAAAAAAAAAAAAACCTTGGGGACAGTTTCTTTTTTACAGGTGAAATACTATGAAAAATAAATTGCAGCACACTGGGGTGGGCTCCCAGGCTCCCAGTATGCCAGACTAGTATGAGGGGTCAATGCCCATACGGGATTGGGCACCCCAAGGTTGGCTGAAAAAAAGGGGGCATGAGGGGTGCATCTGACACCGGGAGTGGGCATCCCAGTGTTGGAAAGAAAAAAATTACTCACTTTAGTAATCTTGTTTCTTCCAAGATATTCTATATTCATAGCTCTCTGCAGTCAGCCTCCTAAGCAGAGTTGCCCGGAGATAATGGAACTTTATGTTAATGATAGAACTATCATTGACCCGTGCCACATGTGCAAACTGCTGCCCTTATCAGCTGCAACGTACCACCAACGTATCAGATGTCTAAGGAGCCTGAAAGGCAACCTATACTAAGACTATCTAATATACTTCTAGTGTATGTTGGAACGCAGTTCTTACTCATTTTCTGACACTCCAAAAATGTGGTTCTGCTGCAGAGGTGACATCCGTACTGCAGCAGAATGACACTTCATTCTGCTTCAGTACGGACGTCATTCCAGTTCCCTCACAAGTGCCTGGGTTGCTCTGGCAATGATTCATGCCACTGCTCCCACCCGCCAAATGGCAGTTTGAGAAAAAAAAAAAAGCCTCACCAGTGTGTTTACAAAGTCACAGTCCTGTCAGCCGATCGTAACGTGAGTAAGGCATTTATTTTTTTCTTTTCTCTCTCTCCCTCTCCCCCTTATGTTCACTTTATCTACAGGGTCAAGATGTGACGCCTGATCGCTCCCGATGACCCGCTCTGCATGCTTGTTGCTGCACATACAACTTTTCCATTGTTGCTGTGTTTTTTCTGTTCTGCTTGCAGTAAAGTACTTTGTAAAAAAAGAAATGTGGTAGCCGTGTTAGTCCAGTCAACAATGTAGAGAAAAAAAAATATGTTGTAGGTGATAACTTTTATTGGACTAACAAAATGATTTCTAAGACTAGCTTTCGAGAGATAAAACCCTCTTCCTCAGGTCAAAGTGGAAACAGCTGAGCAGTATGACAGATATAAAGGCTGGATGTGGATTCAAAACACAGACTAGCAGTTTACAGAGCAAAGCATTGCAGTCAATTTGCACCTCTTACAAACAGGAAGACTAATTTTCACTGGAGTGTATCTGTTGGAGAGATCAGCTTGTAAGATCAAAGGGCTGCTTAATTTTACTCTGACTCTGGACCATCAATTAACATTTCTAAAAAGTCAAGACAGAAAAAAAATACATACCATTGTCTTAAGAAGGTACCTGTTAAAAAGAGCCAGAGGGTGCTGATGTGGGGGTTTAAAAAGAAACTCTGAACCACTGCTTTAAGCATAATCACTGGTATTAAACTATTAAAAAACCTACATCTTTATTAAGTCCTTTTTCTTTAGTGTCAAAATATTGTATCATTTTTATTTCAAATGTTTGCTGTTCCTGGCTGTTTTTGAAGTTGCCTATTAACACTCTTACAGTAAAATCACTGGTGGAATGATCTGGTCTTGATGTTCCCCCTACTGGTCTATTTTAATTTTTATGGGTAACTGTGAATCTGTGGTGATTCATTCTTGTTTTGAGTTCCTGTCCGGTTTCACCAATAAAGCAGCCCTCCTCACATTTTCTACACTGTATCATGTATACTATATTGCTAGAAGAACAGGTATATGAGTTTTGGATTGTAAATGTTTTACCATTATGACTGACACATGTCTCAGGAGAGATATGTGTATAGTTTGCAGCGAGGTGCTTTGCATGGCTTTGTACCTTTGTCACCTAGTTGGAGCTCAGAGGGAAGTTTGCTTCACACCAGTTTCTGCTTCAGGTTTGGTGGTTGGCGGAAGGCAAGCACTGGTGGAGTGGGAAATATATTTTTTTGAGTTTCATCTTCAGACAGTAGTGGCTCTAGATCTTTATTTATTTTCCGTAGTTTTTCCAGTTCTGGCTTGTAGGTTACTACCAAAGGTGTGCAAGCAGATGTTCTCTGTGGCTTGTACTATAGTAGTTCTTCCCTAGGCCTATGGAGTGCAGAATTCCTGTCAATGGAGCTAGTTTTATATCCTTTCTTTCTGAAAGATTATTTTAGTGTAATAAGGTGTCTGTCCCTGTGGTCTTGATTTGAGCAAAGCAGTGGTACCGGATGGACTGGCTGCATATAATGGATGTTTTGGTATGAGAGGGATGGTAGCTCGAGCTGTGCAGGTAACTGCATCTGTCTGTGGTTTTATGTACACAGATGTTTGCAGTGTTCCATTTTTTAGTGTGACAATGGTATCCAGGAAATGCACACACCTCCCCAAGGTGGTACGCTCTCGAGGTCAACAATCGGCATAGCAACCACTCGTGTAAGAATAGCCTTGTTGTTAACGTTCAGCCATACACTATCCTATATATCTAACGTAATATAACTAAGCTGTCCATGAGAGCAAGAAACACCCTTAATATTATTGTAATCCTAAACCTCCCCTGGATACCAGAATCACCTGGGAAAAAAAGGGAATTAAATATTTCCCACTAGGGCTAAAAACTATGCATACCAGTGTTTGGGACTTTCAATTAGAAGACTCAGTCAGGAGTGCAGAGGCTCTGGTTCTGGAAGGGGAGGTAGGGTGGGAGAGTTATGAATATAGGAGAATACCATGGAAGAAACAAGATTACTAAGGTGAGTAACTTTTTCTTCTAACCCTAGGTATTCTTCTATTTTCCTAACTCTGTGCAGACTTCAAAGCAGTGTCTTTGGAGATGGGCAGAGATCCTACTTAGGAAAGAGGATCTGCAGAACTGCTTTGCCAAACTTGGCATCATGTCTGGATTGTGCGTCCAAACTGCAGTGTTTTGTAAATGTGTGTACTGTTCTCCAGGTAGCTGCTTTACATATTTCTACTAAAGGAATATCTTGGGACGCTGCTATAGTAGCGGCTTTCCTCTGGTTGAATGAGCCCTCAGCCCTGCTGGGGGTTCCTTACCAACTTTCAAATAGCAAAACTGAATGCATTGGACTATCCAGCGAGAGACTGACCTCTTAGAAGCTGGGGTGCCCTTACCTACATTCCCATAGGTAAGGAATAGCTGTTGTTTGTCATGTCTATGATGATCCCTGGTGTGGGTCATTTAGTAACTTAATGCCTTTTGACATTCAGACTATGGAGTCTACACTCACCTGAACTAGTATGTTCAGTGAAGAAAACTGGCAATGTAATGGATTGGTTTAAGTGAAAATTGGAAACCACCTTCGGGAAGAATTTCCTATTTGTTCTGAGCACCACTTTGTCATTATGGAAGGAAAGATAGTCCTTCTCAACACACACAGGGCTTGCAGTTCACTAATTCTTCTAGCTGAAGTAACTGCAACCAGAAAGAGTTTTCCAGGTAACATATTTTAAATGTGCAGAGGACATAGGCTCAAAAGGAGGTTTCATGAGCTGAGCAATGCATATGTTCAGGTCCCATACTGGAACTGGTTCCCTAATAGGTGGGTGCAAGTGGCACAGACCTTTAAAGAACTTCTTGAAAATGGGATTGGATGTCAGGGATGTACCTCTCCCAGCAGAAATGTAGGCAGAGATTGATGCCAGATGACCTTTCAGGGATGTATGTTTCAACCCCTGAAAGTAGAGGTATGTGAGGTAAAGCAGGACAGCTGGAATCGCCACTAGAGTAGGAGAAATCTCCTTGAAACCACACCAAATAGAAAACCTCTTCCATTTTGATGCATAGGTTTTCTTTGTCGAAGGCTTTCTATATCCTTTCAGGATATCCAAAATGCTTTGAGAGAGATTTAAGTTAGCATATTCTAAGTCCTCAAGAGCCATGCCTTGAGTCTGAGAGACCTGAGATTCGGATACAGAACCTTGCCCTGGTGGGAGGTCAATAGGTTGTGCCTCCTGAGTAAGTGTATTGGTTTGGCTGCAGTCATGGAGAGTAGTAAAGGGTACCATAGCTGCCAGGCCCAGTCTGGTGCTATCAGAATCATTGATGCCGGTTGTGACCTGAGTTTGATCAGGACTCTGAAAATGAGAGGGAAGGGAGGAAAAGCATACAGACTTCTCCCTGACCAGTTCAGAGCTAGAGCATCTAACAGGATTGTTCCTTTGGCTGGTGGCCTGCAACAAAAGAGGGGCAGATGCTGATTCTCTTGGGATGCAAAAAGATCCACCTCTGGTATGCCCCATCTCCTGAATACTGAATCCAGCACTTGCCTGTTGATGGACCACTCATAATATACCTGATTGATTCTGCTCAGGGCATCTGCTAGGGTGTTGTCCTTTCTGGGCACATGAATGGCCTGTAATGAGGCCTTCAGCGTGTAAACCAGACTCCAGACTTTCATTGCCTCTGTGCATAGAGGGTCTGACCTTGTTCCCCCTCGCTTGTTTATTTAGTACATTGTTGTGGTGTTGTCTGTTCTGACTTGCACCATTTTTCCTTATACCAGATGGGCCAATGTTTTCAAGGCCAGAAACACTGCCCTTAACTCCAGCAGATTTATATACAGCAGTCACTCTGTGACAGACCATGTTCCATGAGTGAGCCCCTAAGTGAGCACCCCACCCTAACAGAGAGGTATCAGTTGTAAGAATAACTGATGGGGTTTTCCTTTGGAAAAGTACCCCTTCCCTGAGGTTGTCTGCTTCCTTCCACCACTGGAGGGCCTGCAACAAAGTTTTTGTTACTGGAACTGGTTTTGTCAGATTGACTTTTCTTTGGCACCAGTGTGCTCTGAGATGAAACTGTACATCTCTCATTTGGAACCTGGCTCCCAGGACTGTGCCTGTTGCTGCAGCCATATGTCCCAGAAGCTGCAGAAACTGTCTTGCTGGTCATGGCTCATTCAGCTTGAATGAGGCAGCTATCTGCAGAATGCTTTGCACCCTGTCCTGAGGGAGGAAAGCTCTTCCCTGTACTGTGTTCAGTTCTGCTCCTATGAAATGCAGGACATATACAGGAGAGGGAATAGATTTTTCCTAATTTACCAGGAATCCTAGAGACTGTAACAGGTTTAGTGTTACCTTTAGATGGTCTTGTGCCTGCTGTTGTTAACTTCCTACCACTAGCCAGTTGTCAAGATAAGGGAAGACTGATATACCTAACCTTCTTAGGTATGCTACTACCACTGTCAGGCACTTTGTATACACTCTGGGTGCTGAAATGATGCCAAAAGGTAGAGCTGAGAATTGGTAATGTCCTGATGGAAGTCTGAATCTGAGGTACTTTCTGTGAGATTCTCTTATTGGAATGTGAAAGTAGGCGTCTTTTAGATCCAGAGATGCCAGTCAAGCTCCCTGCTGGATTACTGGCGAGATCATTGCCAGTGTGACCATTTTGAACTTTGGTTTTATTAAATGCCTGTTCAATAGGCTATGGTCTAGAATAGGCTGCCACTCCCTGTTTTTCTTTTTGGTGAGGAAGTATCTTGAGTAGAAACCTCTTCCTTTCTGATGCATTGGAACACATTTCACTGTCTTTAGCTGGATAAGGCTTTGAACCTCCTTCTCCAGGAGTTTTTCCTCTATGAGGCAAGCTGGTTTGAACACCCTTGTTCTCAAAGGAGGAAAAGACTTGAAACTCAGGGACAACCCCTGACTCACTACTTCCAGGACCCACTTGTCTGTGGCAATGAATTGCCAAGCCTGGAAATAATGAGCCAGTCTGCCCCTTACTGGTAGCGGGGAGGTGGCCTTGTTCATTAAGTCAGGGATTATGCTTTGCTTGGGACTGGGCTTGGGTAGTTTGGGAACCTCTCCTACAGCTCCTCCTTCCTCTGACCCTGAAATACCCAGTCTGCTGTGGGTAGTGTTGATACTGGGGGATAGCCTGTATCTGATAAAAGGGCCTATTATTGGCTGTCCTTCCTCTGCCTCCTCTTCCATAGGGCCTATAGGAGGAAGAAGGCCTCTCCTTTGAAGAATTACTCTTATAGGTGGCCTTATATGCATCCACCTTCCTCATGTATGTTTCAATCTGTTGACTGAATAGTGAATGATCCTCTACAGGGAAATCCATAGCCTTGGCCTGGGTATCCTGTGTTAGATTAGTAGCCCTGAGCCATGCTAGCATTCTAAGGGCTATGGTAAGATCATCCATCTGGCAGCATTGTCACTGGCATCTACTGCCATTTGAAACTGATACTTGGCTGCTTCCAGCCAAAACCAGGCTGTTTCAGCCAAGTCATCAGAGAGAGGTGCAGAAGCCTTCTCTGCCATGGCTAACACAGACTGCCACAGTGATTTATGATACTGTGCTGAGTAAGCTTAGTAGTTAGCCTGTCTTACTCCCAGTGAAGCAGCTAAGAAGCCTTTTTTTGCCATGCTGTCTATCTTGCAAAATTCCTTCTCAGGTAGGTGAGATGCCAGAGGTACCCTCACCTTCTCACAGGTTACTTGCTGGACTATCGCCTGGTGGTCAGAATGACAAAAGAGGAATTCAGCCCCTTGTCTATCCAGCTGGTACTTTTTATCCACCTTCTTGTCCAGAGGTGGAACAGAATTTGGAATCTGCAGGATTTTAAACAAGTCTTTTTTAAAGAACTTGTTTATAGGGTGAAAGATTTTCTTTGTGGGTGTTAACCCCATCATCTCCATATATTCAGCCTCTACCTCATCCTCTATGACCTCTGTGGTAGCCAGATCAAAGGCATCTACTATTTTTCTTACAAATGAAAAATGAGAGAAAAATTCCTCTGGTCTAGGAGAAGAACCGAAATCCTGCTCTGGTGAGATCTCTGGTTCAATAGGCTTACCTTCATCCATTTCAGGTAAATCATATCCCTCAAACTCCATCATCTCCTGAGATGGGTTTGGGTCAGAGGAGGAACCAACTGGGATTTGAACCAGTGTTGGGAGGGTTGGAGTAGGTATAAAACCCTACAAAGCCTATATGACCTTCATGGCCTGGGCAATCTCCTCTGATGCTGACAGGTGGTGAGATACAGATGAAACCCCTTTTGGTTTATCAGCCAGGGGATCAACGTGCTTTGTTTTCTTCATTTTTTAGTGGGAACTGGAGAGTCAGCCGGATCACCCATCATTTTTCCAGTAGTTGTTTCACCCTTGTCAGGGGTGCTCAAAGAAGAGACAACAGTTTCACTCGCAGGTTTTGAGGGTGTGGGTTGGTCAAATCCCACAATATCCTTCTCCAATTTTTCTCTGGAGTCTTTCAAGTCTCTTTTCTACTGTTTTCTGAGGGAATGATTTGCAGATATCACATTCTGCTGAAAAATAGTCATTCCCCAAGCAGACTACACATAAATCATGCTTGTCTGCCTTTGCAAAAACGTTCCCACACTTAAGGCAGTTTTTAAACCCTGGGAGTCCAGTCTTTTTCTTAGGTTTTTCTGACATCGTTCAACCGATGAAGAAAAACAGAACTGCAATAAAGATTTTACTCTTTTTTTTTTTTTTAAATGCAGTCGGTTCAGGAACTGATGAAAGTTCTGATATTGAACCGGGAACTGCAAAAACAGAACCGGGTTAGTTTGCAGAAACCAGGTGAGTGGTTTCAAATACACAAATAAAACAATTTATTAAACTAAAATAAATAGAATTAAGTACCAGAGATAGTAAATAAAGCTCTGGAAAAGGTACTGAGACCCAGTTCCCCAACGGTCATACCGACCCATGAGGAACCAAGAAAATAAACTAAAACAACACTTAAATAATGCTAACTAACCAATGTAAAGGTAATAAACAGAAAATAAAGGCAGCAGTAAGAATAATAATGTAAGAAACTGCTTATATTCAGTGAAGAACCACAAGGAACAACTGATAGGGAAGTCTCCTGGGCATCTTGACTTGTCAGGCGGAGAAAGAAATCTGATTTGTTGGTGGAACATTGCAGCTGATAAGGGCAGCAGTTTGAATATGTGGTATGAGCCAATGATAGTTCTATCATTAGCATAAAGTTCCATTATCTCCGGGCAGCTCTGCTTAGGAGGCTGACTGCAGAGAGTTAAGAATATGGAAGAATACCTAGGGTTAGAAAAATACAATTACTATGGCACACTGGGTTGAGCTCTGGTGTGCCACAATACTGAGGGGCATGCTGACATGGGGATTGGGCACCCGTTGTCAGCAAAAAGATATGTTTGGGCTTGGGGGCATGCCGACATGGGGACTGGGCACCCCAATGTCAGCTTTGGGGGGAGTGTGTAGTGGGCAGCAGGAGCCACCTATTATGCAAAGCCACAGTGGGGGTCATTTATTTATTTCACCAGGAAAGGCACACTGAGCAAATTAGTTGCTTGTAAATTCAGCCATGCGCATTACTGTGCGCTGGAATGTGCCTGGTTGCCAGGAAGGGGGAGGGAGAGATCTGCCGCTGCAATGACGAAACTGTCTGTGATTGAAGCAGCAGATTTCTTTCAAGTCCAGCGTTCACTCTGAAACTGACATCATCGGCAGCTTCCCTGTTGATTGGTGGTCAAGGGACATGCCCCTGAAAGCGTTTGCTGGATTGGCCAAACACTGTCACACCTCTGAAATGCTCTACTCACCTCAAAATGTTTCTTGTGTGCTGCATGCACAAGCAAAGATAAAAAGACAAGGACTTGTTGTCAGACAGGGGAGGTATCAAAATCTTTGACCTGGGCTCTGTACACTCCCCTTCTTTCTCCTCCTCCTTAGAGGGAATGTCCTCTTCATCAGTTAACAATTTTTGAAGGTCAGAAGTTTCCCCAAGATCCTCATGGTAGTCAGGGTTGGAGTCTGCCTGCACATCTGTTTCCACAGCCATTTCTCGCTGCGATACACCTGTATGGGCCTCATGTGTCTGCTGGGATGTCCTGCAGAGCACCAGGGTGCAAAAGCTCACCAAGGGGCAGCAAAAGTGATTTTTGTAATTGCTTTGCCACTGCCAACTGAAGAACCAACAAAATCCAAGAAGTGTAGCAGACATGAACTGGATGCAGTCAAATTACTCCAATGACTATAGAATAAAGTTTCAAAATATTTCAATTCAATTTTATTTTTATACTGGAAAGTATGTGAGCAAAAATGCCCATTTTCAAAAACATCCAGTGGTACAGAAATTCGATGATACAGAGAAAAAGACACACTGGCAGGTTGCGGCAAAATTTTATGGTATTTACATTAGGAACAATGAACATGACAGGAGTATCTAGATTAGGAAAAAAATTAAAATACAGAGCACACAACAATATTTATTATGAAATATAAATATAAATGTATTAAAGCAAATGTGCCAAATATTAAACAGCCCAAGCTGTGGCTCTCTGCCCCTACGTTTCGTCTATCCCAGCCTTCCTTAGGGGATGCCTGAAGAACCAGGTGCCCCCCCCAGCTCAGTGGACCGGCTGGGTGAGGGACCATTAAGGAGATACTGTGCTGGACAACACAATGAGGGCACTAGGGAACCCGTGGAGAAGGGTCTCATCACCCTTATGCAGGTCTTACACCTATTCATAATTAATGGTGTCCTATAAGCCATGGTGCCAAGGATAACAGTCCTGTTCATAATTGAGAAATTGCAAGAATCCCAATAAGTGCTGCAGTACAGCTACAAAACCAGAGAGAATAATTAAATAATTCTAGCTTGCCTGCGCTGAGTGAGAGAATGCAGTAATGCTCAAGGGCAAAATCCAGCACTCCCTCATCTAAGTGCAAACTTAATGCAGGCAGAGAGCAGTGCAGCTAGTAGTGAGAGCAACCTAGACTTGCACACTCACTAGCAGGAGTGCGCACAACATCACGATGTCCTTCATTACATTAGCGTGCTAAGCACATGTGTGCGCACCTACGGACATGCTGAAACACTCATACAATCTACAATCTATAGGAGTGTACGCATGCGAACAACTCATGCTATGTGCACAATATCCCAAAACACACAAGCCTTTATTTTTTACAGCAGCAACAGAAACCTAACCTGGAGGGGAGAAAGACTGACACAAGAGCCGAGGGACCCCCCCAAGAGCCCAACACTACCCCAGAATAAGATAAAATGTACTTACCTGTGGCACCTTTTTTTTTTTTTTTTGTAATCGGAAGCCATTAGAACACCCTAGCAAGGCACAAGTGGCCCCCAGTCCACATATGGAAATGGGTGAAGCAGGTTAGTCAATTTGAAAACTGCAGCTCAGCAAGCACGTTTTTAATTTGGGGTGCTCCTTGGAACCAGGTAGCCCCAACATGCAATACAGAATTGCAGCCCCAACAGAAAATCTTGAAAGTCTTGAGAGAAGATAAAAGTAGCTCTGTGCCCTGTCAATGGCACAACTTGAACTGGGGAATTGCTGCTGCTTGGAATCCTCATATACCCAACATTCAAAAGCTTTGGCTGTGCCATTCCTCTGCTAGGGGTGCACTACACCCAGTTGTTATAACTTCTCATTGACAATATGGAGCGCTACAGAAATGGTATGTCACTTTTTATACAATGAGTGTGATGAAAAATTACCACAGATAAAAACGCTATCTTGAGTGATGACGAAACCCAATTCATAAGACAGCACTTTTATTTTATGAATCGGGTTCATCACACCCGCTATCCCCACAGTTGAGTTCATTACAATGAGGGAACACTGTCATGCTTTACTGGCACTAGTTTCAACGGGATGTTCCCTTACCATATGGGGGGGTAACCTATTAATAAATCGGCTTAACTAAATTACAATGATTAGTTAATTGTATTAACATTCACTATCGTGGGCAGGTTCATGACAATGTTATAATAATTCTGAGAGCTCAGCGTTAGTAGAAAAAAAAGGGCAGCAGAGAATGTGGTGATCAAATATTTTCAAGACAGTAGATCACATGGCAGCAAGCGTTTAGACTCAACTGCATGTATCTCTGCAAGTCTAAGAGCAATGCAAAAAAAAAACATAAAAAAGGATGATAAAAAGATGAATCAGCGGTAGAAAAACAAATATTTAAAACAAAGTATAACGATTGGATCCTCACGATTAACCACACTCCTGGAGTAGCCATACTTGGGTGCTGATGTCGTTCAGTCAGACTAACAGCCAATCAGCAATGTTTTCCTATGGTACATTATCCAATTACACTCATCGATAATACAGACAGCTGCCATGGAGACGGCAGTCCCTTACCAACCGCCATGGGACAAAGAATAGTCATGGCAATTGTCTGTCAAACAACATAGCAACAGCATTGCTAGGTTGCAACTGGCATAGCAACAGAGATACTGTATGAGTGGCAGTGGAATGACACTGTATAGAAAATGAGAGCACAACACAGCACAATGCATAAACCAAAAGGTAACAAAAAAACTCTGATCTGGTTTTCATTTTTCATCGTGCTCATTGTATGAACTGGATATGTAATGCACGTGTGTCTCATACATTTTTATCTTCATTCGAGTTCTGTGACCTCTTATGAAGATAAAAAATGTATGACACATGTGCATTACATATCCCCTATTTACATTGCAAAAAATTAGCAAACATGTTTACAGGAGTTTTGGGAAGATTTGTTCAACAGTAGCAGATCTATCACTTCACGGCTGTGGTCTCTAGGGTTAAAAACTCCCTCACATCGTGAATGTGGAGCCTATGCAAGTCAGTGACTGGTTGATCGTAACATGCATGTATGGGAAATCTGAGTCAATACAGTACTTGAATGTCAGCTACAAAGAATATTGATGTTGTGTCTTAAAATCACATGATCAGATTGAACAGCTTGCAGCAAACCGGCCATCTTCAACAAATATCTTGAGAAACAATTTGATTGACACATACTATCCACAATGCCACAATTCCATGGGAAACGTGTCTCTTTGAAGTCGCACAATAGTACAACTACAAGTCTGGAGCTGAGTCAAACCCTACAAAACAGATTACCAAGTGACAGGCTTGCAAGAAAATCTGGTAAAAAGACGCAAGCCTTGACTGACTGATTATTGCAAACTCACTATAGGGAGAGGTATCACCAGCAAAAAAAAAGGAGGTGGTTATGCCACTGTACAGATCACTAGTGAGACCTCATCTGGAGTACTATGTCCAGTTCTGGAGGCCGCATCTCCAGAAGGACATAGACAGAATAGAGGGAGTCCAGAGAAGAGCAACAAAAATGGTGCAAGGACTGCACCAAAAGTCATATGAGGAAAGACTAGAGGACCTCAGTATGTATTCCCTGGAGGAGAGGAACGGAGAGGAGAGATATGATAGAAACATTCAAGTACCTCAGGAGTATAAACAAGGTACAGCAGGGTAACACCTTTCAGATAAGAAAGTGTACAAGAACAAAGAGGCATGATATGAGGCTAGAGGGGGGTAGGCTCAGGAACAATGTGAGGAAGTACTTTTTCACAGAAAGAGTAGTGGATGCTTGGAACAGCCTTCCTGCGGAGGTGGTGGGGGCAGAAATGATAGAATTCAAGAATGCATGGGATAGACATAAGAGTAATCTTGCAATAGGGAAAAGAAGGTAAGCCGCAGATCAACTAGCGTCTGCGGTATTGCATTAGGTAGGGAAAAGGGGCAGACTAGGTGTGCCACACAGTCCTTATCTGCTGTCACCTTCTATGGTTCTATGTTCCCACTCTCAAAACTACACAGAAAAGAGAATTACTACTTCGCTTTTCTCTTCCTCTTCAAGCTATGGAAGAAGGAAAGCTTATTGAAAGTTGACTGCAACACATTTGAGGAGCAGTTCACTCTGAGCTACAAGACCTTCAAGACTGAAACTACTGTTCCATACATCAGCAGATTAGAGTTAGAGAAGGAACAGCTAGAAAAGGCTAGACAACAACTGGAGGAAGACACTCCAGTAAATTCTCAGGAAAACTGTGACCCAGAGGGAGAAGGAGCTTTGGGAGTGCCCCCTACTGCCAATGATCCAACAATACTGATGTAAGAGGTTGAAAGTGCTATACAACAGGCATGCCACTGTGCTACTAACACCTCTGTCATACAGGAACCATTGAATTTACAGCAGAAAGTTGTGTATACTGCTGTTTTGTATGCCATGAAGCATGGTATGTGGCATTGTAACAAGAAGTGTGCGTGTGATAAGCACAGACCAAATGTCAATGTTTGTCAGTGGTTCCGCTGGGACAGGCAAGAGTTTCCCTATTGGCTGGAAAGTCATCATATGATACGTTCAGACTCCTCAAATCATGGCCAAATGTCTACGCATTGGCTCCTGGACCTGCTGGCATCATTGTGAGACAAAGATGGCTACATCTACCCACCCAAATATTTTGGGCCCGCCTGGTCTTGGCCGCATTTTGGAAGATGATTGAGGGGGAATTAAATGCCCTGTTTCCCAGTTATGGCCCACTTATGCCAATGGTGACCATACTCTTACACTTTACTCCATATATTAGGGACAAAACTCATATATACCTCATGAGCATCTTATCGACTACAGACTAGTGAGGCTTAATAAAGGGGAGGGTGACAGTGAAAAAGCAGGGATACTGAATGAATACTTCTGCTCAGTATTCACAAAAGAAGAGGAGGGGAAGGTGCCTAATCCAGTCAATAGAAGCACTCTGGATAGGGGGGTTGATACTAATCCATTCACAGAAGAAAGGGTCCTGAAAGAACTCCTAACACTGAAGGTGGACAAAGCAATGGAGCCTAACTGGATACACCCCAGAATTCTAAAAGAACTAAGGGGAGAACTAGTGACACCACTGACTACCCTTTTTAACAAATCATGGGAGGATGGTGTGGCACCTGAGCACTGGAGGAGGGCGGATGTGATTCCCCTTCACAAAAGTGGGAACAAAGCAGAGGCTGGAAACTACAGACCTGTTAGTTTGACCTCAGTGGTAGGGAAAATGATGGAATCACTTGTGAAAGAAAGAATTGTTGAGTGCCTAGAGGCCAGTGGGGCACAGGACCCAAAGCAGCATGGATTCACAGTGGGAAGGTCATGTCAGACAAATCTAATAGATTTCTTTGGCTGGGTGACCCAAGTAGTAGACCAGAGAGGGGCTGTGGACATGGCCTACCTAGACTTTAGCAAGGCATTTGACACAGTCCCACACAAAAGATTAATAAGCAAGTTAGCCAGCCTGGAAGTGGGTCCCAGGGTGGTAGCCTGGGTAAAAAATTGGCTGGACAACAGGACACAGAGGGTAATAATAAATGGAGTCCACTCTGAAGAAAAGGGGGGTTACTAGCAGGGTACCGCAGGGTTCTGTACTAGGACTGGTCCTTTTTAATGTCTTTATAAGTAACATTGCATGGGGCTGACCCAGTGGCGCAAAGGATTGAGGCGCTGGACTCCACACCTCGCATCACACCAGTGACCTGGGTTCGGGAATGGACCCGGGTGGCCGGGGGTCGGTGGGGGGGAAAGAGATTGAGCATCCGGAGGACTGCTCTCTCTTCCCCAGGGAGGGCTGGGATGGTGAACACTCAACGAGCGACTTCTGGCGGAGGCCGGAGGGTAGCCAAACGAGCGTTGCGGCATATGCCGGGGGTGGAGCCACGGGATGTATTGCCTTGGCAGTCGGGCTCCACAGGGGAGAAAACCAAGGAAAAACCCCCTCCACCACTAATAGGTGATGGTGCCTCCCCTCTCGGTCCACAATCCTGGAGTCGGGCCCAGTCCCCTCTGCTTCCTCCCCCTCTCCAGCCCCGTGGCTCAATACTAATAAATAGAGCACCCTGGGCCGGGGTGACCCTTCCCCGGAGGGCAGACCCAGGGGATGCCCGGCGCTGGAGAGGAGTGGAGAGGATACCAAGCAACGCAAGGAGGTAGAGAATGCAGCAGGGAGGTTGCCGGAGAAAGTTCAGTAGTGGTGGGTGATAAATAGAGTTAAAAAAAAAAAGTGACATTGCAGAGAGACTGGAAGGAAAAGTATGCCTCTTTGCAGATGACACAAAGATCTGCAACAGGGTTGATGCATGGGGGGGGATGAGAAGGGACTTGGCAAGGTTGGAGGAATGATCAAAAGTATGGTAGCTTAGATTCAATGAAAAGAAGTGCAAAGTAAAGCACCTGGGAAACAAAAACCCAGGGGAAGAGTACACAATGTGGTGGGGGGGAGTACTATGAACAACAAAAATGGAAAGGGACCTGGGGTAGTCATATCAGATGACCTAAAGGTAAGCAAGCAATGTGAGAAGGCAGTAAGGAGGGGCTGGGGGGATACTGGAATGCACAGGGAGAGGCATCACCAGTAGAAAACAGGAAATTGTTATTCCTCTGTACAGACAGTTGGTGAGACTTCTTCTGGAGTGCTGCGTGCAGTTCTGGAGACCCCATCTCTGCAAGGATATAGACAGGATGGAGGCAGTCCAGATGAGGGCAACCAAAATGGTGCAGGCTCTACACCAGAAGCCATATGAGAGAGACTAAAAGAGCTTAATATGTATACCCTCGAGGAAAGGAGGGAGAGGAGGGACATGACAGAAACTTTCAAGTACCTCAAAGGAATCAACAAAGTCCAAGAGGGTAGTATCTTTCAGAAAAAGAGATGTGCAAGAACAAGGGGACATAATTTGAAGATAGAGGGGGGTGGCTCAGGGGCAATGTGAGGAAGTATTTTTCACGGGAGAGGGTGGTGGACGCATGGAACGGCCTACCTGAGGAGGTTGTGGGGTCAAAAACAGTGGGGGAATTCAAGAATGCATGGAACAGACATAAGGTAATTCTGGTGGGGAGTAGGAAGAAGTAGGCTGTTGGTTAACTAGGATCTGCAGCTTATGCAATAGGTAGGGAAATGGGCAGACTTGGTGGGCTAAGTGGCCCTTATCTGCCATCAAAGTCTATATTTCTATGTTTCAAATAACTGTCTCAAACCGGTGCCACCCACCCAAACCAAATAGGAGGACACTGTGTAGGAAGTATACAGGATGGAGAAACTTATGGCCCAACTCAGGAATGTCCTTTCGAGACACCAGAACAGATGGATTAGGTGGCTAATACATATTGTGGTACACAGGCCGGATACCCTCCAATAGTAATTTTTCTAGACCCCCGTTTGTCCCTATGCAGGATGCAAACAAACAACCACTTTCTTACTGGCCATTTGGTGTGGGACGGACTGGACGGTACGTATCCAGTAGGGAGATGAGAGACAATGAAAGAGTCTTGCCTCTTCCCTGGGAAGTCTCGGAGCGGTCCCTGCACTGGGTCCCTATCTTGCCTGGGGGGTCCCATGCTATATGGTTCTAAGGCAACATAAGGGAAGGAAAGGGGAAATTGTTTAACTGGGAAAGGCACACTAAGCCAAAGCTTGTTCCCAGGTGCGACCTAGGAGCAAAGTGACTTGCTCAGGGTCACACAGTATGCAAGTGGGAGCTGTGGGCTTCAAACTCAGGTCTCCAGGTTTGCAGGTGAGAGCCCTAAACCTCTGCTCTATACTGCCTCCCATAATCTTCAGTACTGTATTAAAATAGGCTGCCGTAACCGTTTCGCTTTTATGTTAAGGGATAGCCTGACCAACAATGCACTTTGGTTTCAATATTCATGAATGTAATGGATGGATATAAAACATTCAATAAAGATAAAGTTTCAAACAATGAATTCTAGCACTTGATACTGAGAAGGCCTTTCACCATGTGGAGTGGGGCTACCTACACAAAGCACTCAGCCAGTTTGAGGCGGGAGAGGTATTTGTCAGTTGGGTAAAAACACTTTATACACCTTCTCAGAAGGAATGGGTAGTGATGCCCTGGACATGAAGCACTTTGCCTTGTCCCTAAATAAGCTAGCTCCCCCAGCTAAAATATGCAATCACTCTATGCAATACTCCCAGTTCTCCAGCATTTGGAAACTTGCGTTAGTCACTACAGTCCACAAAAGTGGCAACTGTGCCACTGTCTCCAGTTACAGACCTATATCAATCCTCTCCCTGTTGTCTAATGCACTTGAAAGAATCATCTCTGACCAGCTGGTTGAATACCTGGGTAAATACAGCCTCCAATGCCAGCAGCAGCATGGGTTCAGGAAGCTACACAGCATCAACACCATATTACTAGAATTCTCGAACTACCTGCATGAGTCCCTTAACAACACACTTTTGGTGAGCTCCATCTACATAGACCTCACCAAAGCATTTGATGTAGTTAACTATTCCCTACTACCAGCAAAGCTCCGACTCATGGGCATCTCCACAGACACAGTGTCATGGTTCCAAAGTTACCTAACCAGCTGCACCCAGCGCGTTAAGATTAACGGGGTCCTATTAGATATCTGACAAGTCTCAACCAGAGTTCCGCAAGGCTCTGTACTGGGACCCTTACTATTCAGTCTTTTCACAAATGACCTCCCAGAAGCCTGTCCCTCCTCAAAACTGATTCTTTATGCAGATGACACTGTCATCTATAACAGTGGCCCCTTCCAGGAGCAACTCACCTGTATCTTACAGAATACCTTTAGCACTCTAGAAAACTAGTTCAAGCAAAATAATACTTAACCATAAAAAAACTAAAAGTATAATGTTTGCCGGAAAACAGATTAGGAAAAAGACCCATCCCCTCACAATAATAAAGAGGAGGTGGCTACCCCGGATCAAGTTAACAGTTTCAAATACCTTTGCATTACCATCGATGATGCCATCTCTTTTGGACCACATGTGGACATCCTAGTAAACTCTGTTAACAAAAAACTGGGTGCCCTCTATCGACAAAGACACTACCTCACCCCTGAAGCCAAGTGCACTGCTGCAGCCTCCACCATCCTCCCCATGATCGACTATGGCCTTTCATTGCATGGAGCGGCCACTGGCTCCATTTTTGATAGAGTAAAACTAGTCCTCAATAAGGCCTGCCGATTTGTCCTGGGGGCAGACAGACACACCCACATATGCTCCCTGTATCACTTAACTTAATGGCTTCCCATCCAGGATAGGATAAAATGTCAGACATGCATCTTGAGGGGGAAAAAAGCTCTGCCAGGCCTCGCACCACCAGCTATCAAAAATCTGCTGCAACTAACTTCCAGTTAATACACCACCAGGAATATGGCCCGGTCTCCCCTACAAGTGCCTCTCCACCGAACAAGCCTAGCCACATGTTCCTTTGCAGTAAGGGCCCCACAATGGCTGAATGAACTGCCTGCATCCCTGATGGATATCCCAAAAATAGCCTGCTTCAAATCTGAACTAACAAAAGCTCGCTTACTGTACATGGTGCCAATTGTGATTGCCACAGCTGATCTCTCTCTCTTGCTCCGACTCCTTTCAACACTCCCAGAAACAGCACTGCTTTGTATGCATGCACATTATGATAAATCAGGATTGGTTACACATATGTAACCCCTAGATGGCGCTATCCCAGGGGCTACTACCCCTGCCTGATTTGCCACTAACAGGTTGAGGGGCCTGGATCCAATGGCGGGTGCCTCCACCCAGAGGTCAGGGTTTGCAATAGTTAAACTAACTTGGTCACAGCCCTCTGGGACACTGCAACCCCCCTTTCTTCCCACTAGTGGCCCACACAATATATCAGAATTACCTTCACAGTATACACTTACCCCAGGTCTGGTTCCGACACTGGGACCTCCTGTGAAATGAGATACAGTGCAACAATCACAGTACAGTACTTTAACATAGACAAATACCTCAGGCAGTATAACTTTGCTGAAACAAGCAGCTCTGATTTATTTAGGGGGATATAACAAGGACAGGGGGAAATCAGGTTAATTAGCTTATCACTCTAATAATCTACCTATGGCTCTGTGCACAGGCCTATCCCTATCAGTTACTGTCCCTGGGTACCCAAGCCCTAGTGGCTAGTCCAAACCGTGGCAGCTGGTAGGGGCCCTTTCACACAGAGAAAGGAGAATTAAACAGTCAGCAGTACAGTAATTCCATTTGGATTTAATGTGGCAATTCAACAGGGAGGCGACCCTGAATTAGTACTCACGACCTCCAAATAAGATAGGGTCCTTCAATGTCAGCAGGGCTCACTTGAGGTACACAAACCTCTTCACACATCCATATAGAAAAGCACTATACCAGGCAGGCTGCATCTGTATCCTGATCATAATTGCTGCACAATACCCAGGAGAACACACAGCAGATTCAGTTCCTGACAGACCGGTGTAATTTTCAGCAATTCCTCCAGTCTTCTACAGGGTGAGCCTGGTTTCTACTCTTCAGAGATCCTTTGATTCTTTTCACAGGACGGATTCAGTCCTAACAAGCTGCAGACCGAACTCTGGGCCTTACACCGTTTTTGACTAAAACTGCACACTGAAAAGTACAGGGCTCCTTCCTTCTTCACTGCCAAAGCTCAACAGAACTCCAACCACAAAACCGGCACTTCCTTTGAGTTCCTCCCAGTTCTTGACTGGATTGGCTGTCACTCCAATAGACTGCTGCTGTTGGTCCAAAAAGGCACTGAAGTCTAAACTACATCTCCCAGAGTCACTGCCCATACAATCCTCTTGTGGCTGGCTCAGATTATGAGTCCAAGTTCTGATTCGTCCAAGGCACCATTTTAGAGCTAGCTTACCCCACACTGATTGGTCCAGTTCAGCAGTTCAAAACTAGAATGGGGAACTAGCAGACACAGTTCTGACTGCAAAGAAAGCAGGTTAGACAAACTGTAATTTCATTATTACTCTAAATAATTTCTGGTAAACAGTTACATCTTTCAGATAGGTTCCCTTTGCACTCTAGTGACTGCAAAAATTAAGTGAATTGGCAGCAGCTCGAGTGGTACTCAGAGAAGCACACAGTCCCCCCATACAAACTAATTATGTCTGCAAGCAGACAGCTCTTAAAGAGACAGTACCAGAGGTTCTAAAAACACTCACTGATAAATGGCTTAAATGCCAAACACCATTCAGGCTTGGAGCATTCAAGCAAGCTCCTGGAAGTCTTTTATGAACCCCCATTTGCAGGGGGGTTACACCCTTCCTGGCCTGGGAAAGCTTGACGTCCGCGTCAAGCAAGTACCCCCATAAGTTTTAACTGCAACCATATATATTTACATTAGGCTCGCACATGTAATCATCAGTCAATATATCATTTACCAAGAACACATTTCTGAAACATTTGCAGTACGTCACTCTTTACACAGTATTACACACATTGTACCATAACTCAAGTTATTACCTCTTGTACATGAACTGAGAGGGGCCCTTCCTATCAGTTACCTTGGGGCTGGATGGGGCAAGGGCACCATACTTAGAGGGCAACACAAGTAACTTGGAGTTAGCACTGATGCTCAGTTTGGGCAGTGAGCTCGGGACACATACACTCCTTTATGGACAACATTGAGAGGCAAGTCCACAGGCCCCCAAGTGAATCATAACTGAGGTGCACCACAGGCTTTACAGCTCGACCAGTCTTTCTAGGGGAACTGTTATAGTCTCTGCACTCTGAGCCTCATTTTCAGCATTGTCCTCACTTGTCAGGGAGTCTCCATGGGGGTGAGAGGCTAGAACTTGGGGCACTTTCAGCTCCAGGAGTTACAGTTTCTGAGTCCACAACATTTGGCTCGCATGGAGAGCTTGGACACTGGCAGTGGACTGTCAGGGCACTCAAAATACTCTTCTTGTTCGGTGTATCACCAGTCTGCCCCAATCTATCATTTTCCTCCTGAAGCTCAAACAGTTCAACCATGCACAATGATTCCATTTCATCTGATCTGATGCTTTACTTCACTTTCTGGGAGCATTGGCTCAGGGATGAAGCTGGGGGCTTAGACAGTCCAGAAGGCCCAGCTTTGTCTCCAGTATTGACTAGGAGATTGTCCAAACAATTGACTCAGTTCGAAGAAGGATAGTATTCAAAGTCACTCTCACTTTCTTCCGATATGGACTGACAGTCATGCTCAACTGGGACTTGTGGAGAGGAACACTTTAACTTTGCTTCTGTAGGTGCAGACTTTCTTGATCTTTTCTTAGCAGCAGCTCTAGTCACTGGTCCAGAGGGGGCATCTTCTAGGGGCTCAGACTCAATTAAGATTTGTCCAATGGGCAGTAAATGATTTCTATGCATTGTTTTTACATCTTTTGAATTATTCTCAGGCCTTACTTTGTACACTGGCAGATCATCTAGTTTGCCCACTACAATGTGAGGGAGATGGTGCCATCGGTCAGCAATCTTGTGCTTGCCATGCAGTCCCAGATTTCTTAGCAATACCCGATCTCCTCCTGGAGTTCCTGTGCTTTCACCTTTTATCATGCCTTTCTTTGTTGGCCAGATTTCTTTTGGCAGCCATGGTTTGAGCCAGTTGGTACGCATGAGTTAGCTGGGCCTTTTAACTTTGCACATACTGTAAATAGTTGTCAGCTTGAACCCCATCAGGAGAGACCCCAAAACACACATCTACTGGTAGTCGAGCTTCTCTTCCAAACATCAGAGCGGTGGGGAGAATCCAGTGGCATCACTTTGGTGCAGTTATAAGCATGTACCAGGGTGCTAATTTGTTGGCTCCATCTAGGCTTGTCCTTTGGGTGCAGGGTGCCTAGCATATCTAGCAAAGTCGGTTGAAACGTTCAGGCTGTGGGTCCCCTGGGGTGGTAAGGAGTGGTTCTGGACTTTCGCACTCCCCACAGAGAAAGCATCTCTTTGATCAGACGACTCCCTAAAGTCTCCCTTGATCAGAATGGATTCTTTGTGGAGCCCATAGTGAACAAAAATTTTCTACAAGTACTTTGGCCACAGTGGATGCTTTCTGGTCTTTCGTGGGAAAGCTTGGGCATATCTCGTGAAATGGTCAGTGACCACCAGCACATTACTGATATTTCTTTGATCTGACTCAAACTCAGAAAATCAATACAGACCAGCTCCATGGGTGCACTGGTGGTGATGTTAACAAGGGGCAGCCCTCTGGGGCAAAGCTTTCCTCTGTAAGCAGCGACTACAAGTTCGAATGTGTTGCTCCACATCAGCCCCCATCTTAGGCCAATAGAATCTGGATCTCACCAAGTCAAGTGTTCTGTCTATACCAAGGTGCCCCATGTGGTTGTGCAAGGACCTCAGTACTGAGTCTCGAAGGCAGTGGGCAGCACTAGTTGTTGTTTGTCTACTTGTCCCCTCTGTCTACTGTTTCTCTGTATAACAGTTTATTGATCAGTTTCAACTTAGGACCTTCTTTGTATAACAGTGCAGTTCTCAAATCAGTGGAGCGTAATTTGGACACATCTTTTCCTGCATAGAGGGCTTCTAAAGCTGCTTTGATCATGGGATCGTGCGATTGAGCCCGCGAATACTGTCATTGTCCAGCTGAGGCAGTGCACCAATGTCTATTGCAGAAAAGTGGCAAAAGCAGCAGGTATGCAATTCTCAGAGCTCCCAAGCAATCCACCATGCAGTCCACTGCGTCCGTGGACATTGTTCCTCCCTGTCAAACTTCGGCAGAGTGCCGAATGTCAAGTTCTGCCAATCGGACCCAATCATTCTGGGAACAGGCCTCCGGGAGAAAGCATCAGCATCTATGGTTCAGACCTGCTCGGTATTCGAGAGCATAGTCATATGTAGATAATGCAGAAAGCCACCTATGGCCAGTGGCATCCAACTTAGCTGAGGTCTGCACATAGGTCAAAGGATTATTGTCAGTTTTACTAGTATTTAGCCCCATACAAGTACTCATGGAATTGGTCAACAATAGCCCACTTCAAAGCTAGGAACTCTAACTTATGTACAGGATAGTTCTTTTCGGATGGGGTCAGGCTTCTACTGGCAAAGGCCACTGGTCTCAGGCCATTCTCGTGCTCTTGGTACAACACAGCCCCCAACCCTTGCAAACTAGCATCAGTGTGCAGGACGTAAGGTTTTTCTTGGATCGGCATAGGCCAGCACTGGAGCATGGGTAGGATTGATATATGATCTCATGAAAAGCAGTCTCACAATCAGGAGTCCAGAGACCCAAAATCTTCACTCGGATGAAAATACACTCTTTCAGTCTTGAGGGCGCTGACTTTTGGTATTTTTTGTGGGTTGGGATACCCTTGAGTAAGGTTAAGTAAGGGCGGATCACTCTTGAATAGTCATTGATGAAGCGCCGATAATAACACCACAGAATCCCAGGAATCTTTGCAGTTCTTTTAGATTTTTTGGGCTGTGGCCAGGTAGTCAAGGCCTCAACTTTACTTGGGTGGTCTCTATTCCTCGGTGGATACTATGTGTCCCACATACTTTACTGATGTTTGAAAGAATGACACTTATCAATGGACAGTTTAAGGCCAAAGTCCTCCAGTCGGTCCAATACCTTAAATAATCTGCTCTCATGTTCCTCCAGTGAGCTGCCAAACACAATAACATCATCTAGGTATACCAGGCACTCTAGTAAGTTCATGTCCCCCACTGCACGCTCCATCAATCGTTGAAAGTGGCAGGGCACCTGAAAATCCCTTGAGGGCATCCTCATGAATTCATAAAGCCAAGCGGACAGATAAAGGCCGTCTTCTCACCGTCCTCTGGGGCCATCGGGATCTAGTAGTACCACTGCGGAGATCCACACAGAGAACCCCTGCTCCCGTTTAGGCAGTCCAAAGCATCCTGAATGCGGGGCATTGTGTACTGATCAGGATAGTCCGCCGGTTTGAGTGCGATAATCACACACATCCTTACTGTTCCATTCTTTTCCTCACTACCACAATGGGGAAGCATAAAGACTTCTGATTCTTGTATTACACCAGCAGCTAACATCTCTTGCAGATGCCGTCTCACATCATCTATGTCAGCAGTGTGCCAGGGTCGAGACCTCTCACTAAATGGTCTTCGTCATGCAGCGGATATTGTGCTCAGCTCCTTGCACGCATCCTACATCCCATTCCTTTAAAGAAAACACCTGTCTCTCTGGGCAAGCTTCTCACTGATCCTCACTTTCCATTCAGCTGGCAGCGGGAGTGCTGAAATCAAACAAGTCAGGCGTTACTCTGTCATTCTTCATGAACTCTTGCTGCTGGGTAGCACTGCAGTATCTGCACAATGCACATTAGCCAGGATGCAACCTCTGTTTACCGGAATGTCTCTTTCAGACACATTATGAACTTGGACCATTACCCTTCTGGCATAAGCATGGGCTCTAGCGGGCAAAATACTAAATCGACCAGCAGTCCCTCTGGAATTTCCATCGCCTGGTGCATCCAACATTAATATTTTATTCTTAACATCCTTTCAATCACGGACCTCTCCTGTAAGGTACACTGGGCATTTGGCGCCAGGATCAGAGACTCAGGATCCTTCTTCCATACAATTCCGACCGGTTCCTCTGGTTCTGTTTTTCAGCATCTCTGTGCCTCATAGGCCTTCTTAATTAAAAAGCGAACTCTTAAAGCTCTACTAGTCTTTGACCTGTTTTCATAACACAACTGTGCCAGCCTTCCGAACATATGAGCATTTGTTCCAATCAACAAGGGACACCATCATACAGTCCAGTGGGGGACACACTAAGGCTAGGGTCTCTACTTGTTCGGCCACTCCAGCCACGGAGGTGGGAAAGACAGCCAAATTCGGATATACAGAATAGGGGTGAGCCTTCTCACTTAACCCCCATACATGCAGTCCTTCTAATGGTTGTAAGGTACTTCTGACAAATACTTCTGATACCAATCTGGAACATAATTGTCACTTAGGAGCACAGTCTAATACAGCTCTTGTAGACACTCCATTCACCTTTACAGTGGTCTCCATGGAGGGACCCACTATTCTGGACCAGTCTGGAGAGGCGGTAGTGGGGCCTGGGCAACTGACCTTGCCACAAAGGACGTGAATTAGCATTTTGGTGCCCTCACTGGGATCATGTCCGTGCACCTCTTAACCACTGATTTCTTCTCCGAGCTCTCCTTGTAGCCTATGTGCAACTTTGTCAGTGTCTTTTGGGGACTGGCATTCCCTTTCATGTGCCCATCTTTCCCACAATTATAGCAAAACATACTTTCTGGAGTTTGAGCTGGCGGGCGCCACAAAGGAGCCAGGCGGGTATTACAACTGGAAACCTGGGTGCCATCTCTGTCTGCGGTGTGATAAGCATTTGGAGACATCTCGTCAGTTTCTGCACTTCCATGGTCAAGGAATTGAGTTTGGAGCTGTTATCAGCAGGAGATACATGGGTGGTACCCCCACCCCTAGCAGATGCAGTCGGATATAGGTCAGGGCCCGTACTTGCAGGGTGGCCTTCATAAAGGACTGTTTTTTTAATTCCCGGATCTCTCTCAACAGTTCACCCATTGTGGCATATCTTTTTCCTTGTCAGAGCACTCATTGACTGTCAACCTCTGCCCTGAACTTCACTGATGGGTCACCCTCAGTCTTTTCGGGTCGTAGCCACAGCTGTTGGTGCAGGTACCTCCCGAGGTCGCCTTTTCTCAACTCCTCGAATTTCTCATTAACTCATCATAGGAGGGTGGGATTCCAGTCGATTTGCCAGGCGTAACTGAAGCAACAGCAGTTCTGAGAAGGGGCAGACTTAAGTTCTTTCAGTCTGGTTCGGTCTAGTTCAATCGCTGGCAAACTACCCTTTCTGAGCATTCTTGCAACAATTTTTCCAACCGAGATACATACACAGACAACAACTCCCTTGGTACTGTTGGGCATTTCTTACTCTCCACCATAGGTCCTCATCAGAATCTGGGCTCCCATACATTCTCCAAGGCCTCCAAGATAGGCCTGTGCAGTCGCTTCAGGGTTACTGGCCCGTTTAACGGATGGTAGCCAGGGCAGGACCTCGGAGGGCTCACTAACCCTCTTTCGCTTTTAGCCTTCCAGGCATTGCCATTCTAGCACTTGGGGGCAACATAGTCTATCCAGGTCTCCCAGTCATCCTCCCTTGGGGAGTGGGGAGGTGCCAGAGATCCTCAACCTTCGGTAAAGTCGTGACTATTAGCAGGTGCAGAAATAGGAGTCTGCATTGGTTCCAGCCACCATTACGGGCACTGGAGCAGGAGAGGGTGTTGGAGGAACACCCAGGTGGCAAGAATAGTTTCTTCAAGTCCTCCACAGTTTTCCCCTCTCCCAGCAACCATTCAGCAAATTTCTCCTCAAAAGTTTCAGATAGTGGTGGGGCTGATTCCCCAGGTCTTTACTGTCCTAGTTATCACTCTCCAAGCAGTGAGGGCTCCTCTGAGGGAATGGTCTGTGGCACTTTGGAGCTATCTATGGGATCCTAAACTCTACTAGGGCCAGGAAAGTGTGGGTGAGCAGATTAGCATGTCACCCACCACCACAGGGTTTTGTAAACCTTCCACCTTGGAAAGTACTCCTGCACAGTGTCCATGTGATACAGGGGATGTCCAGGATAAGCATAGCATTTTGGAGTCGATCTCCTCCCCAGTACACCACTCCACCAGCGATTGCACAGCCACTTCTGTCGGGGTACCCATTTTTTCTTAACAGTGGTTAGTAAATATGGCCACTAGAGGACACACAATCCCAGCGGTGAGCCTCAAGATGTAACCCCTAGATGGCGCCTCCCAGGGGCTACTACCCTGCCTGATTTGCCACTAACAGGTTGAGGGCCTGGATCCAATGGCGGGTGCCTCCACCCAGAGGTCAGGGTTTGCAATAGTTAAACTAACTTGGTCACAGCCCTCTGGGACACTGCAACCCCTTTCTTCCCACTAGTGGTCCACACAATATATCAGAATTACCTTCACAGTATACACTTACCCCAGGTCTGGTTCCGACACTGGGACCTCCTGTGAAATGAGATACAGTGCAACAATCACAGTACAGTACTTTTAACATAGACAAATACCTCAGGCAGTATAACTTTGCTGAAACAAGCAGCTCTGATTTATTTAGGGGATATAACAAGGACAGGGGAAATCAGGTTAATTAGCTTATCACTCTAATAATTCATCTATGGCTCTGTGCACAGGCCTATCCTATCAGTTACTGTCCCTGGGTACCCAAGCCCTAGTGGCTAGTCCAAACCGTGGCAGCTGGTAGGGGCCCTTTCACACAGAGAAAAGGAGAATTAAACAGTCAGCAGTACAGTAATTCCATTTGGATTTAATGTGGCAATTCAACAGGGAGCGACCCTGAATTAGTACTCACGACCTCCAAATAAGATAGGGTCCTTCAATGTCAGCAGGGCTCACTTGAGGTACACAAACCTCTTCACACATCCATATAAAAGAAAGCACTATACCAGGCAGGCTGCATCTGTATCCTGATCGCAATTGCTGCACAATACCCAGGAGAACACACAGCAGATTCAGTTCCTGACAGACCGAGTGTAATTTTCAGCAATTCTCCAGTCTTCTACAGGGTGAGCCTGGTTTCTACTCTTCAGAGATCCTTTGATTCTTTTCACAGGACGGATTCAGTCCTAACAAGCTGCAGACCGAACTCTGGCCTTTACACATCGCTTTTGACTAAAACTGCACACTGAAAAAGTACAGGGCTCCTTCCTTCTTCACTGCCAAAGCTCAACAGAACTCCAACCGGACAAAACCGGCACTTCCTTTGAGTTCCTCCCAGTTCTTGACTGGATTGGCTGTCACTCACAATAGACTGCTGCTGTTGGTCCAAAAGGCACTGAAGTTCAAACTACATCTCCCAGAGTCACTGCCCATACAATCCTCTTGTGGCTGGCTCAGATTATGAGTCCAAGTTCTGATTCGTCCAAGGCACCATTTTAGAGCTAGCTTACCCCACACTGATTGGTCCAGTTCAGCAGTTCAAAACTAGAATGGGAACTAGCAGACACAGTTCTGACTGCAAAGAAAGCAGGTTAGACAAACTGTAATTTCATTATTACTCTAAATAATTTCTGGTAAACAGTTACATCTTTCAGATAGGTTCCTTTGCACCCTAGTGACTGCAAAATTAAGTGAATTGGCAGCAGCTCGAGTGGTACTCAGAGAAGCACACAGTCCCCCATACAAATTAATTATGTCTGCAAGCAGACAGCTCTTAAAGAGACAGTACCAGAGGTTCTAAAAACACTCACTGATAAATGGCTTAAATGCCAAACACCATTCAGGCTTGGAGCATTCAAGCAAGCTCCTGGAAGTCTTTTATGAACCCCCATTTGCAGGGGGGTTACACATACCTGGTTTTTTTTTTAAACTTTATTTTTATCAGTTTACAATATGGTACATTGTAAAAGGATATTCCAAGATTACAAATAAGAGTAGGTATCATAAACATTATACAATGATAGGATTCGTTATTTGACATCCTGAGGTACTACATAGAGGGGTAACCATATATTTAAACAATATACATTTTAGATAGCAATATGTTCAACATGCAGCCATTGCAGCATACTAATGGTCTACTGCTAAAATCATATAAAAGAAATTTTATCCCAGGTGAACAATTCACCATATACCACCCAAAGGGCAGTTTATAGACCATTAAACAAACATTCGATAATATATCATTTTAAAGTATGACGAGTCTAAACAGCTAGTCCGTTGGTATAACATTTTTTACTTCCAACTGTTGCTAGTATTATAGCTTTTCATCAAGAACAACAGAACTTTATGCTATAGTCTATTATGGGGCTAGACATAACTTCTCAAATTATTAGTTGTTAAGTAGTAAGTGTGAAACACCAAACTCAGATGGCTATAGAAAATATTTACCAAGCTAAATATACAACATTTATAAAAACCATTAGTTCAATTGAGTCCCAGTACCACTATTTGTGTGATTGTCTGAAACTTTGTCCTACCCCATTTGAATCGCCATAGCACTTCAAAGTCATTACTATATAGTCATATCAATCCTCCTCATCTGAAGAGCGCTCAGATCTTGTACAATGGAAATCTTGTTTTATTAAATCCAGCTTCTTTCCAGCCTCCGAGGAGTCGGAAAAAATAAAAGTTTTACCCGCATAGTAAATTCTCGGCCGCACCAGTTGCTGTAAGACGTGTGAGATTCCTAGTGCTCTGAGGCCTGCTTGAACACCGTCAAAGGCCTTCCTGCGCTGTCGGGTTGGGAAACTCAACTCTGGAAAGAGATATATCGGGGTTCTATCCAGTAATTTTAGCGGAGCTTTCCTTTTGGCTGCCTCCAAGATCTGGTCCCGGATATGGGGACCGTCTGTAATTATTACAGTTCAGGGGAGATTGTCCGGCTGTGTTCTCCAGGGAGTAATCTGATACGTTTTGACCAGCTGAGGTTGAATGTCTAAGTCGAGATATTTAGAAAGGAGTGAGACAACATACTCGAAGAGATCGGAGTCCTCCGAGTCTTCCGGGATACCCAGTAAATGAATGTTGGCTGCCCTTGCACCGTTCTCTAAGTTTTCCAGCCGCAGCCTCAGCAATTTGTTTTCAGTGATAATACCAGCAACTGCTGCTGCCGATTTGTTTGCCGACTCAGTGGCCATTTTCGCTTCAGTGGTTAACACCTCCATTCTGGTCTCCATAGTTGTAAATCGATTTCCCAGGGTCTCCACTTTCTTGTCGAGAGCCCTAATTGCCTGTAGCAAAGCACTGTTTGTGGGCTCAGAGCCTTCTCCTGCCGTGGTTTCAGTGGTAACACTTGCTGCAGGAACTTCAGGCCTCTGATCTTTGCTCCGTCCCGACTCTGTCGTGGCCACATGCTTCGTTCTCCCCATCGCCCTGCTCAGCATAAACAAGGTTCTTGGGCTAGTGAATGATACTTCCCGATACAAAAAATACATTGCTGCAGATTCCAATCTTAATTCAGTAGTTCTGTGATTGCTTTAATAGTAATATAAGTATAACTAGATGGAGCTCTCTGTAGACACGTCTTCTCTAGCTGGCTGCTGGCCACGCCCCCATCCACACATACCTGTTTGATGTAGTACCTAGCCTAATGTTTAACAAGTGAATCACAATCCAGTACTGTATTACATCATGCATATTATATACAGTACTGTATTACCTTGTACTCTCAAAATGTAAATATTTCTTAACCTTATTATATGACAGTGCTCACTGTGAGCTTCCAGACCACTGCCTGTCTGTAATTACATGCTACCTAGATCAATTTGTGTCATTAATCCAGTTATGTTATTCAATCTATGTACTATCATCCTGATGTGGAACCTTTGTAAATCAGCACATGTGCTCAAAGGTGTACTTTCAAACACCAAATAAATAAATAAATACACAGCCCATGGTACAGTTAATAGCAATCGTGGACTGACCTCATCCTTCGAATTCTTGAGAGGAACCAGGCAGGGGTACCCATTGTCCCCATTGTTATATGTGCTGTCAATGGAGCACCTGGCGGAGGCTATCAGAACTAGCAAGGAGGTGGAGGGCCTAAAGGTGGGGGACAGGGAGTTTAAATTGTCTCTGTTCACAGATAGAAAGGACCTTTAGGCCCATCCAGTCTGCCCCTTACCCCTGCCTATCCCATTCACCACTGACCCTAGTTGGTCTTGTGTCACTGCCTCCCTCCCCCCCATTCCTCTACCTAATATGCCCCTGTGCCTGTCCCACACATACTTGAATCTCTCACAGTCTTTGCCTTCACTACCTCCTCTGGCAGGCTGTTCCAGTCATCCACCACCCTTTCTATCGAGAAGTATTTCCACACATCTGTCCTAAACTTCCCACTCTTAGCTTCATTGCATGCCCCCTTGTTCTAGTGCCTTCCTTTCTCTGAAATAGACCCTCCACTTGTACCTTATTCACTCCTTTGAGGTACTTGTAGGTTTCAATCATGTCTCCTTTTGCTCTCTTCTCTTACAGGGAGTACATGCTGAGTTCCTGCAGCCTTTCCTCATATGGCTTTTCATGCAACCCCCTTACCATTTTGGTTGCCCTCTACTGTATCACCTCTGCCCTTTCAATATCCTTGCAGAGGTACAGCCTCCAGAGCTAGACACAGTACTGCAGGTGGGGCCTCAACACAACAGTAGCACCACCTCCATCCTCCTGCTAGAAATCTCTATCCCAGTGCACCCCAGCATCCTGCTAGCCTTTTCCACTGTTTTGTCACATTGCCCAGCTACCTGGAGGTCATCAGATATGATGACTTCTAGGTTTCTTTATTGCTTGGTGACTGTAAGCTCCAGTCCCCCCCATCTTATACATAGCCATGAGTTCTGTAGCCATACTGACCTTCTCCTCTATGTTCAGCACCTGCAGAGAGCCCTGCAACGTATCACATCTATGCTGAGGGACTACTGTGGTCATAAAATTAGCTAGGGAAAAAGTGAGCTGATGTTTGTGGGGAAAAAGAAATCAGTGCTGCCGGTTGATCCCACCTCGACATTCAGTTTGTGGACAAAACAAAATACCTAGGAATCTACATCCCCAGAAACTTGTCAAAGTTATATAAATGTAACTTACCACCC
The DNA here is from genome assembly GCA_016271365.2 of Neoceratodus forsteri. Lineage (NCBI taxonomy): Eukaryota > Metazoa > Chordata > Ceratodontiformes > Ceratodontidae > Neoceratodus > Neoceratodus forsteri. The sequence goes on along the minus strand of CM028131.1, from coordinate 1,392,567,618 downwards.
CGCCTCAAGAAAATCAAAGATGACTTGGATAGATGGAAGAAACTCCCCTCATCCCTCATCGGGAAGGTGAACACACTGAAGATGTGTGTATTTCCTAGATTGCTGTATGTTTCACAAGCCTTTCCAGTAAAGCTCCCATAAAAGTTCTTCCACAGTGTTAATAGCATGTTTCATCCCTTTATGTGGTGGGGGAAACCTGCTAGGATTCGTGTATCTACTCTTCAAGCCTCAGGAAAGAAGGGGGGGCTCGCCCTCCCGAATGAGCAAATGTACTTCTGGGCTGCCCTACTAGCCTTTTTAAGTTAGGAGAGTGTCAGGGTGTCAAGCCCTTCTCAGGTTCTCGGTGGTAATAAACTAGCAGAAGAAACAACAGATAAGCGGTATGTGCGGTAATAAACTTGTTTATTACACAAAAGCAGACATATACCCTAATAATAGGTCTTACCAAATAGACACTGGGTGCCAGAGTTTCTCAGTACCCCAGAGTATGAAGATGGTCTCAGTAGGAAAACATAATGCAGCAAGTCATATACGGTGATAATCCCCATGGTAACTATTACTTTTGTAGGTATATTATACAAAACAAGCCCTATTGGCCAAAAGTTAGGTGACTCCACAGTGTTATCTATAGATATACAAAATGTGTAAAATCAGCTAAAATAAGAACAAAGACTTATACATAAAACAGAAAATAAGTGCAGTGTTACATAAATCCATATGATAGCATTGTAGGCTATACAATGACTTCTCAGAAGAATAAACAGAGAGCACAAATATGTATTCTTGGCACAAATCTTATGCGTTAATTAGCAATGATCATATTGGCAATAATCATAATTATGTCCCTGGTAACTTACATTTATACGGTAAGTGCCAATGCCCTATGTGTTAGTAATGATTATATATAACATAGCATATAGCATAATATATATTGTCAGTGGTGCACAGTGGGTTGCCAGTAAGGGTGAGGGGACCAAGCATAACATTCCCCCCTTGTTGCCTTACTGAAAAGGCAACAACGCTATGGGAAAGTAGTGGGAACAGTCTCCATCGTTTACAGACCCCGATGTACAAGCTTTGTAAAGGAACTTGAGTTGTTCATGGTGTTGTTTTAGGGTGTGCCATAGACAGAAAAGAGTTAATATCAAAATGATAATCCAAAACAATTGTACAATAACAAAACCTTTCAAAGTTAACACTAACCATGTACTAGAAAGTGTGGTGCTTAAATCACCATTATGGATAAGGATGTGAAGGGCTTCTCCAGCTTTGGCGATATTATTGCTGATGTAGATGAGATGGGTGTCCTTTCTATTTAAAAGTGTCTTAAGAGACAAGGTTAAGGGATCAATGTGGACATTAAAAATAGGTAAATACTGAGATAGAGCAAGTAAATATTCAGGGTCGGTATCAATAATGTCTGGTTCCTGGATACGAACAGGAGTAATCACTGTGTGACCAATAACAATAGTTTTTTTTTTTTAACTATGTATTTATACTCCTACTTGCCTCCCTTCTCCACTCTCTCCGGCATCCTACTATCCGCAGGCCCCACTCCCCATCGAGATCTGCCCCAGAGCACCCGACACCACACACAATCTTACCCCCGGTATACCCCCTGGGTAGGGGTGAGGAGGAACGCCCCTTACCTCCCCAAACCAGCACTCTGAATTTTGTGGAGTCGGTGCAGCGGAGTCTGTTCAACGAGCCTGGAGACCTGCCGGCGAGGTGCCATCACCTAGGAGAAGCCGAGGTGGTTTTCCAGTTTCTTTCCTCCCTCCCCCCGATGTCGGTGTGCAATGAGGGGCTATGAGCTAGGAGGCACGCTGAGATGTACCTCTTTGCTCCGCCCCTCTGCCGACATCCACCTAATCCACTTGCAGCTGCTCCACCTACCGCACTATCCACCCTGGCTCCCCTAGGTGGTAGCATTGCAGCGGGAGCCTGCAGTCTCCCCCCCTCAGGGAAGGAGAGCTGCCGTCGGGCGCTCTATCCTTCTCCACCCCGGCCGACCACCGGTGACCCGAGCTCGTTCCCGAACTCAGGTTGCCGGCGTGGTGCGAAGTGTGGCATCCAGCGCCTCAACCCTCAGCACCACCAGGCTGGCCCCAATAACAGTAGGTTGATGAGGAATAAAACAAAAATTTGGAAACTTTATGTCACAAGTTTTAGAGCCATATGAAAATGATTTGTGGTTAGTAACCACACAATACTGCCCATCAGAATTATATGACACTCTCACTACAGGAATCTTTCATTTCTGCAGTCGAATTGGGCAGGTGAAAGATTGATTCATGAGTCTTGTAGAGAAGCAATGAACCTCTTCTGTATAGTTCTGGTAGAGATTTCCTGTGTTGCCCACTGGTGATGATGTAATTGAAGTTGAAGATGCTGTTGCCCTAGGGGTACCAGTTTCATTTGAGGAAATGTCTAAGTCCAAAGTAAAAGATCAGTGAATACTGTCCAGTGAGTAGCCACAAACTGGCTTGATGATGTCGAAATACATCACAGCGAAATAAGTAGTGGTATACCTTTTTGGCACAACAGTCTGTATGAGGCGTCACCCAAGCGTCCATGGTGGGATGGAAGACCAGAAGAGGTGGAAGTTCGATTCTTTCTCATTAGATGTCCTCGTTGAGATGCCCAATGGAATGTATGGAGGCCAGTCTGTCAAAAATAGCAATCTTGGGGGTGGTGGTGGCTGATGCTGTAACATGGAGATTTGTGACACCGCCGCTAACAAGTCTGATCGCTGAACGGGCGTGGAGTATTTGAATAATGGATTGCTACCGAGGAAAAAAAAAGAAAAACAGGCTAAACTACAGTTTGGGTCAGGAGATAAGCCGACACGCTCTAACCCTAGGCCTGAACAGTTGCGCAAGAGGCCGGAGCCTGATGACTATCCCGGAGAAATGTCTGACCTGCAGAGATCCCTCTCAGCAGTACCGGCCACACTTATTCAGATCCAGCACGACATGAAGGCTGGATTTGCTAATATAGCCGCTCAGATCACGCACATGCAATCTGTGGTCACAGGCCTGTCAGAGACCACCGCCGCTCACACCGACCAAATTGCCCAGCTTGAGCAATGCGTAGGGGCCCTGGAGGATGCCCTAGCAGAGACTGCTTGAGATAAGGCCTCTTTACAAAGTACAGTGAAGGAGCTGATTGCCCAGGTTGATGATCAGGAGACTCGTTCTAGGAGATTGGATCTAAGGATCGTGGGGTTACCGGAGGGCTTGGAGGGGGAAGAGCCTGAATTGAACTTACATAAATGGCTAGTAGAGCATCTCGAACTGCCCTCCATCCTGACACAGTGTGAAACTGAGCAGGCACACAGAGTGGGGCTTCCACCAAAAGCGGGTGACAAACCAAGACATTGCTTGATTAAATTCTTAAGGTACATGGAAAAGGAAGCAATCCTTAAACAGGCCAAAGTGAAAGGGACGGTCAAGGTGCAGAACAGCTCGGTCATGATTTTTTAAGACTACAGTAGGGAACTTCAGAACAAATGACAGCAGTTTAAGGAGATTAAAACAAAACTGTTTAAAATGGGGTGGAGATTTATCTTCTTATACCCAGCTAAGCTCCGCATCAACCGACCTGGTATTGCCCCAAGGTTGTTTTCGTGTCCCAGAGAGGCAGCTCGTTGGGTGGAGGAGGAGGTGAAGAGGCACAGGAGAGAAGGGCCGAGTGAAAACGCTGATTCAGCTAAGTGATTCTACCACTGTTCAACACTGTTCTGGCCTACCGCCTCATGTGGGCGGCCCTGATACGGGATCCAATCTATACAACTTTTGTCTTCCCTGCAGGTGTAGCTACGCCGCAAATTTACTTTTAGCTTGTTGCTATTTCTTTTTTGTATTAAGAGGTTCTGTGTTTAAAAGAGGACACAATATTTAGTTCAAGTGGAGGTAGAAATTTGCGCCTACTATCTGAGACTGTTGGAAACCCGGTCCTCAAAGCCCCTACCTGATCTTTGGACCAGAGTGGCAGTTGGGCTATGGACTGCATCAGGATCTGAATATGACTGTTTTCCTGACTATTCAGGCTGTTTTTGTCCTATGCCCCATTAGCAGCATATTGTTTTCTATTAGTGACATTTTCCAATACCCCCCCCCTTCCCCATTCTACTGGGCCGCTTCCATACTCTCGATATATTAATGTTTAGTTGTGGTAAAAGCTATGGTATGGGAGCGGAGCCCCCACTACATGTTTAGTTTTGATGTGCATGGTCATTTTATTTTAGCATCACACCTGATTTGGGGGGATGTGGGGCTTTTGGGGAGTTGAAACTTGGTGGTGTTTTTTTTTTTCTTTTTCGGAAAGCTCTCACCTAACTGTTATGGGGGATCTCACTAAGGAGTATTTTGGTGAGCATTCACTATATTAATCAGAGTGCCTACTATTATGTTTGTGAAACTGTGCGCTAGTTTTAAAGTTCACTGTTCGTTTGTAAGGGAACCTATGGCGGATCTTAAATCTGTGAAGGGGGTGGGTGGGTTTACTGTTATTTGTAGTTGGGATAATGTTGGGGGGGGGGAGAGCCGAGGGCTTTCTCCAGGCTTCACTGTCTAGCTGTCCAGCTGTCCAGGAGCCAGAGATGCCCAAGGCCTCCAGTTGTTTCGCGGTTACTATAGGGTGTTAAACAAAAATTGGTTGGGTGGAACAGTCCGGATTGAAGTATGTACTATATCTGTTTAATTGGTGCCTGACATGCCCTAGTTCAAGGTGGGATTATGGCTGATGTTATTAGAATCACTTCCCTGAATGCTAACGGCCTGAAATCAGTCATTAAAAGGAAGAAATTGCAAACAGAGGTTCAGAGATCTAAGTGGCGAAGTGTTATGCTCCAGGAAACTCGCATGTCTCCGGGAGAGGCAACCAAAACTGCAGCGGCTCTGGAAGGGTCCACTGCCGGTCCTCTCAGTTGATCAGGTAGTGGCCCTGGAAGCACCCCTTGCAGATGCTGAGATTACACGTGCAATTAAAGAGCTTGGGGGGTAGGGCCCCAGGCCTGGATGGTCTCCCCATAGATTTCTTTAAGTCCTTTCAGGATTTGCTCCTTGTAGCGCTGTATAACATGCTGGCGGAGTGCTTGGAGAAAGGTGTGTTGCCCCCCCTCCATGTGGTCAGCTGTAATCACAGTACTTACAAAGCCTGGTAAGGACCCTACCTGTTGTGCATCTTATAGGCCAATCTCCTTGCTAACTGCAGCTTATAAGATACTGGCTAAGGCTATGGCAACAAGGCTGGAGGGGTTTCTCCCCCATTTATTCCACTCGGATCAGTCCGGCTTCATTAAGGGCCAGTAAGGGAAACATAACATCAGATGCACCCTTAACATCATACACAGATGGAGGTCCAGGACCAATGCCCATGGTGCAGCAGTACTTTCCATTGATGCCAAAAAGGCGTTTGATCGCGTGGGGGGGGGGTATCTTTTTGACACGCTTCATAGGTTTGGATTAGGCCCTAATTATAGCTCCTGGATACGCACACTGTACCAACATCCCTGTGCCCAGATTGCTGTTAATGATGCCCTCTCTCAGAGCTTCGAATTGGGGTGGGGTATGAGACAGGGGTGCCCCCTCTCGCCTCTCCTTTATGTGCTATCGTTGGAACCCCTGGCAGCCAGGATCCGTACGAACATTGGTATTTGGGGCTTTCAGGGTGGGGGAGGTGAACATAAACTGGCATTATATGCCGACGATCTTTTATTGTACCTACAATCCCCCTCCAGTGACCTACCTGAGATGTTCAGGGTCATGAGAGAATATGGTGACTTATCCGGCCATAAAGTAAACTGGGCTAAGAGCGAACTGCTCCCAGTTGGGCTTAATAACAGGGCTAGTTTAACTGCCAATCTAGGGGGCCTGCAAATGGTGGAAAAGTTGAAATATTTGGGTGTTCTGATTTCGATGCATACACTTGCTGTATGCACTAAATTTCAAACCTCTCTTGCAAAAGATTTCCGGGACTGTGATAGATGGACCAGCTTACCAATATCATTAATTGGGAGGGTAGGGGTGGTGAAAATGATGATCCTCCCCAGATGTTTATATCTATATCAGGTCTTGCCCATTGCCCTCCCCCTCTTGTATTTTAAACACATTAATGCGATCATTCATAAGTTTCTGTGGAGGGGAAAGCCTGCTCAAATTAAGAGAACTATTTTGGTAATGCCATCTACTCAGGGAGGTTTGGGTCTTCCTAACTTTTACTGGTACTACTTAGCGGCACAATTGGCCTATGTCGAAAATGTAGGGGGAGCTGATTCTCCAAAGTGGTTGAGCCTTGAGGAAGACCAACTCAAAATTCCTATGCTGGAGGGGCTGCTGGCTGGGTCACTTTGGCCTGGCAGTCAATTTCCTGTGAGCAACTCCTTTATAGCAGCAACACTTAGGAGCTGGATCAAGGCACATAAACTGGGCGGGCATAGGACTGCCCACTCCGCTAACACAGACTTGTTAACTGCTCTTCAATTTAAAGGTCCATGTATAGCCTCTCTGATCCAGCATTTGTTGGCCTGGCAAAAAAAGGGGCTAGGGTCTGTGAGCCAGATGTATGAGGGGGGAGCGCTCATCACCTTTCCTTACATTTGTAAGAACTGGGGAATCACACCAGCTGATTTTTTCATATACCTAAAAATCAAGAATAAGCTGGGTGCCACACTGGGACCTAAACATGGATGGGGTGTCGTGTCCCCCTCTGACGAGGAGCTTTTCTGCCCCCAACCACTATCCAAACTGCTAACTATATTCTACAAACTCATTGCGGGGGTGGAGAATGGGGTGTGGAGAAGATCTGGCATGATTGGCAAAGTGACCTGGGTATGGACTGTAGTGGTGAGGTGAGGTCTAGAGCAGTCTGCCATTTTAATACCTGCTCCAGAAGTAATAAGTTAAGACAGATCCAGTATAATTATATGTGCCGTGCGTATTTTTCCCCAGTGCGTCTTCAGGCTTTGAACCCATCCAAGCCTGACTCTTGTCCCAAGTGCCTGGCTTGCTCAGGGGATTTTCTGCATCTGGCATTGACCTGCCCAAGGATAGTCTAATTTTGGTTGGAAGTACATCAAGTTATGTAGGAGGTGGTGGGTCGCGCACTTCCGTGCAGTGCCCTGGAATTTCTGCTGGGCACTGACTCACAGAGGCCTAAGGGGGGGAACAGTTAAGACACTGTGGTCCCAGGTGCTGATTAATGCCAGGAAAACAGTCACCCAGTGTTGGGTGGCCTTCTCCTCTCCCTCTGTCCAACAATGGGTCAACAATCTTTGCTTAAGTATGAAGCTGGAGAGGGTGCAGTGGAATGCTATGGGCATGGGGGAAAAGTTTGATTTAGTTTGGAAACCTTTGCAACAGGCAATTGAAGAAGATCATTTCCTATTTAGGGCAGCGCTCTGGGTTAGAGTGGTCAATTAACCCACCGACACTGATTAGGATTTGGGAACAGTATCTGGTATTGCACTGTCTGTATAGCTCCTTGTATATCTGAACTTGTACTGTACACTTGATTGATTGACATCTGTATGTCTGACTATGGTAGCATCCAACCATCTTAAAATATTTTGAAAAAAAAAAATAACAGTCTCTGGATCAAAGCGTGGCAAGAAGACAGTAAAGATAATGAATATGGTGTCATGAATGATGCAGCGGTTAGCATTGTAGCATGGGCCCTTGTTGGGATGGCATGTGACATAACCTAGATTTCTAGCAGTAGACATTGGGATATTAACAGATCTGGACAAACACACTGTAATACAAACAGTGGACCTGCAATGTGGACAGTACCATTTAGCAAGTCTCCTATCATGAATAATATCTGGAATACGTCCAGATTCCAAATCCCAGAAGAGATTATTGATAGTGGTTATGACATAAGAGCCATAAGCAGAGCATAAAAGTTCCCAGGCAATATATTGCTTGTCTACCTCCCTATTATTCTGAAAGACAAGTTCATTGATTTTATTCTTAGTGTCATAAAACTGTTAGCAGTGTCATGCATGTTGTACACAGTGCATCGCTCTTCCTGACTAAACCCATCTATACCATGCAATAAAGGGGGCAAAACATAATTCTTCATGCCAGTCTGGAATTTAACTGTTTGACTTTTAACGGCAGCAATGTCTGCCCTATTCCAGATGGACATGCCAGATGCAAAGAGTCCGGATATGGTGCCAGTTGCACCAGTGTGACATCAGCAGTGGCACGCCTCCTGCATGATGAGGACATTTTCTTATTATTGGGATTAGGTCTAGGCCTGAATAATCCTAAGTGTTTAATAGTATGTGGACCCACCACAGGGTCTTGTGTGTGTGTGTCTGATATGCAGCAAGACTATCTAGTAACATAGTGCTGAAAAACCTAGAAGTGTTAGTTTTAGAACACATACAAAAATTCAGCCATATTCCAATGTGTGAGATTAAAAATAACAGGAATGTGCATAAATTGCACATTGTTCACAAGTGTACCTGGAAGGGAGGTGGCAGTCAAACCACTAGGTAGGCTAGGTTCCTGTGTGGGACAGTCATACAAACATACGAAGAAGCCAGCAGAAGAAGGCCATTTGGTCTGTCTAGTCTGCTCTTATTACAGGGTACACAGCTTGAGTTACTGTCCTTGCCCCCCCCTCCCCACACCTCCCATCCTCCCTACCCATGATCCTTACCTTCCCCCTATGCCTATCTCAGCCTCTATTAAAGTTGCTCACTGTCTTCAATGAGATCACCTCTTCTGGCAGCGCGTTCCAAGTGTCCACCACCCTCTCTGTGAAGACGTGCTTCCTGACCTCCCTCCTAAACCTCCCACCCTCCAGCTTAAGAATGTGCCCCCTTGTGTTATGGTTGCCACTAAGTTTAAAGAGACTCTCCTTATCCACCTTATTTATCCCTTTCAAGTACCTGAAGGTCCCAGTCATGTCCTTCCTCTCTCTCTCTCTCTCTCTCTCTCTCTCTCTTGTCTTCCAGGGAGTACATGTTCAGTGCCCTCAACCTCTCCTCATATGCCTTACCCTGCTGACCTGCTATCATCTTTGTAGATCTCCTATGGACCTTCTTCAGCAGGTTAATGTCCTTTTTGAGGTGTGGGCACCAGTAACTGAACCCCATACTCTAGATGAGGCCTTACCAGGGACCTGTACAAGGGTAGTATAACCTCCTCTCGGCAACTACTGATCCCCCTAAATATGCATCCCAGCATCTTGTTTGCCTTTGCTGCTGTTTTCTTGCACTGCATGGAGTGCTTCAGGTCACTAGTGATCATCACTCCCAGGTCAGTAAGTTCTGCTTCAGTAGAGGATACTGCAGACAGAAACATAGCTGCTGTAGCCATATAATTGTGAACACAAAAGTCTCTTGCAGAGTCTTCTGGGTATTTATCACAAAAGGTGGGGTCAATCAAAGCAGTAAGACTGTATAGACCAGAATGTCTGTAATTAGCTTGGCGGATGGACAGGGTGCCATTTGAGGTGATTCCGGTATTAGGCCAGACTTGGAAGGTGCCTTTGTAAAGGCAAGCAACAGGAAGTGTCTGTCCATGATTGTCAGTTTGCCATTCAATTTGGAGGGATGATTTGTCAGGTGCCACAACCATGACAGTCAGGTAGGCATCTGTGCCTTCCTGAACAGTGATTAATTTGTTGGGAACATCTATGCTGACTCCTTCAGGGATGGTGGTGGGTTTATTTTGTGGGGTCATATGTCTTCCCTTAGATTTATGCTGTAGTCAGATATAGTTTTCATATCCTTGCCATGGATAATGGGGAGCGCTCCTAGAAAGAGGATCAAATGCAAGATAGCCATCTTGCATAGATACCTGTAAGGAAGAAAGAAAAAGGTCAGTAGGTACAATTCCGCCCAATGGGGTTAGGAAAAGTAATCATTCTCCTTTGTACAATGTGAGCTGATTATCATGCAACCATTTGTCAGTAGGTTTCTTCTGACTGACAAGTCTAACTTGGTAGACTGCGGGACTGAGTTTAATGATGGGATGGGGTCCTTTCCACTTATTGGAGAAGGGGTGAGTAGGGTGTGCAAATCTGAGTACCATTACCTGATCTCCAACTTGCCAATCCACCTCTTGTGCATGTTTGTCAAAGTGAATCTTAGAATGCTGTTGAGCTTTGCCCATGTTATATGCAGTGTACAAGTGGGTCTTGATGATGTCATCTCTCAGTTTTGCGACATATGTGTCCACGGACACTCCGTCTGCAGTGGGTGTATTTAGACCAATCAACAGATGCTCGGGTAATCTCATAGTTCTACCAATCATCACCCCAAAGGGTGTGCATTGGGTGGTGGCTGAAGGAGTACCCCTAATTGCCATAAGGAGTAAAGGCAAAAAGGAATCCCAATCCTTGGGATTGTCCTCGAATCTGGATAGCATTTGTTCTATCCGTCTGTTGGCTCTTTCTACCTGGCCTGAGGATTGAGGATGGTAAGAAATGTGAAACTTCTGGTGTACACCAAGAAGTTTGAATGTTTCTTGCATCAACTCACCTGAAAAGCTAGTTCCTTGATCAGAGTCTTCCTTAAGAGGTAGGCCCCACCTGGAAAACAACTGTTCTACCAGGACTTTTGCAGTTGTCTTCGCTGTGCATTGTCGAGTGGGAAAAACTTCGATCCATTTGGAGAATAGGTCAGTGACCACAAGGGTGTACTTGTTCCTGCTGGTGTTGGTCAAAGGACCAATGAAATCAATCTGAATTGCATGCAAGGGACCAGATTGTCTCTGAGGAAGTAGTTTAACATTTCTTTTGGTTGGGTCAAGATTGTTCTGCGCACAAACTAAACAGTTTTGGATGTAATGTTTGACATCCCTAATGACACCAGACCACCAACCCACAGATTTCAGTGTCTGGACTGTGTTTTCCATACCCTGGTGTCCACCAGTCAGGGTGTCATGGACCTGATGAACGAACTCAGATTTTTTTTTTTGTATAGTATTTTTATTTGCTTTTCAACAAACTTCAACAGACAATGAGAAACACAACTTATTCATTCTACTGCCAGTGTCATACATTATAATAATCAACCTTTTCACTTCATTGCCAACTATGTTCTATTCCAGTTAAGCTTACTTAAATTAAATTAGATTAAATTAACTTAAATTAAATTAAAGCGAAAGTGCAACCAGTATACTCATGCTTTTTACATCCAATCCTTCTCATTCCTATTTTTCCTCCATCCTTTACTTCATTTGTTTTTATCTTCCCTTTTATTCTACTTGAAGCATTTCCACTGCCCCCTTTTTTACTCCTTCTTTCTGCTTTCTATATACCATCTCTCTTCCTCCTTCCCTATCTCAGCTTATGAAACCTTCCCATAATACCCAACTCTCTTCCTCCGACAGAGAAATCAAGAAAGGGGCCCATTGCCTTGTAAATCTTTTCTCCCTTCCCCCCCATCACGTAGGTTAGCCTCTCTAGCCCCAATGTCTGCAGCACCATCCTGCACCACCCTTGGATTGTCGGTGCAACTTGCGAGACCCAGGTATTCTGGATCCCATGATGGGCCAGAACATATAGTACCCTAATCCATCTAGGTAGTAACATCCATTCCTCCTCTTCTCCATCTTCCACCCCAAATAAACATCCCAAAGGATCCAATGGCAACTCCCTCACAGCAATCTTTCCCACTCTGGACACCAAATCCTTCCAGTATTTCTGCAGTATTGGGCACTCCCAAAAACAGTGCATATACGTCCCCCGTCCCGAACCACACCTTCGGCATAAAGGCGATACTTCAGGGTGTGCCTTATACACGATCATCGGTGGGTGGTACACCCTGTGGATAAATTTAGAATGTGCCTCCTTATATTTATTGCATACCATAATCCCAGAATGCATTGGGAGCAATAATTTCCAATTTTTATCCATTATGCCCCTACCGAGTTCACATTCCCACAATTTTTTAGTTCTTAGCGTTCTATCAGGAAGTATGACCTTTTCTCTCTTCACCGCTTGGCCTATAAACCCCTTCTCCTGATTTTGAGCTGCATAGATCATTACCTCCACAGGGTCCACCTCATATATCCCTTTATTCTCCTTTTCCAGACTTCCCATATATGCCCTTGTTTGTAAATACCTGAACCTATCTCTCTCTCACCACCTCCTATCACCTCCTGCAGTTCCTGTAAAGAGCAGAACCGCCCTCCCACTAATAGGTGCCCCAGACTCCTTATTCCTTTTCACTCCCATTTCCAAAAGCCTATGTCTTCCAACCCTGGCAAGAAGTAGGGATTACCTGCCACAGGTATTAATAGTGTCTCCTTTCCTTGTGTCCAGCCTTTTTTCCTTAATGCCTTCCAGGCTAGTAGTACCTGCACTACCAGGGAGTTGACTTCTTTTCCCATCCTATACGCCCTTAGCCCTTTACTATGGAGATACGCTGTTATTTTACCCTGGGCCATTCCCTGTTCCAGTTCAACCCAGCTGGCAACCTTGGGTTTATGTACCCAATCCGCCACATATCTTTGCTGCATAGCCAAAAAATAGTTTCCCAAATCCGGGAAGTTTAAGCCTCCTTTCTCTCTATCTGCCTTTAGCCTCCACAAACTAACCCTCGGGTGCTTCCCTTTCCAAATAAAGGTAGTGAAGGCCTTCTCCAACCTGTGTATGTCCTCTCTAGACAGTCCCAGATGTAGCATCTGTAAAAAGTACAAAATCCTAGGCAGCACGTTCATTTTTATTATATTAATTCTGCCCGGCCATGACATGGGTAGCTGCATCCACCTTCTTAGATCCACCTTGATAGTTTTTATCAGTTTGGTGTAGTTTAAGTTGTATAGGGACCCCAAGGATCTGCCTACCTAGACCCCTAAATATGTCAGACTCGTCCCCACCACCTTGAGTCCCTATTGTCTTACCTCTTCTCCAGCCCACTTAAACCACATTACTTCCGACTTTCCCAAATTAATTTTGTAACCCGAGAATATCCTGAACTCCTCTACCAGCGACAGAAGTGGGGGAACTGATCGCCTAGGATTCTTCATAAACAACAGCATATCTTCCGCGTATAGTGCCAATTTATGTTGTGACCTCCCTTACCCCCCAACCCCTGTATGCTACAGCCAGAGGTTCTATTACAAGCGCCAAATAATAAGGGGAGAGCGGGCAGCCTTGCCTCATGCCTCTCTCCAAATTAAACCTCTCCAAGCTACTTCCATTTACTACCACCTGTGCCCAGGGCAGTCTATACATCACCTTTACCCATCCCAGGAATGGTTCACCCAGACCAAACCTCCCCAATATTTTAAACAGGTAGTTCCATTCCACCCTGTGAAATGCTTTTTCTGCATCCATTGAAAGGATCTCTATATCTTCCTTTCCCCAGTTCACTCTCCAAAGTATATTAAGCCGCGGTCTCATATTGTGATATGACTGTCTTCCTTTAATAAACCCCGTTTGGTCCGGGTGAACCATCCCCGGGAGTGTCTCCTTCAGTCTATAGGCCAGAACTTTAGCTAATATCTTCAAATCACAATTTAACAGTGATATCGGCCGATACGAGGCACATAATTGCGGATTCTTCCCATCCTTTGGTATGAAGCATATGACAGCATCATAACACGTATCTGGCAAGCTAATCTCTTCTGTCTCTTCATTTTGTTGGAACACTTTACACAGCACCCTCGCAGTTCGGGCCCCCATCAGTTTATAATACTCCACTGGATACCCATCCGGTCCACTAGCTTTCCCCTTCTGCAATTTTTACATAGATACATAGACAGTGTCAGCAGATAAGGGTCTATGGCCCTCCCAGTCTGCCCATTTGAGCTTGTAAGTTCAGTTTATGTTTTCCTAGAAGTCTGTTGGCCCTTACCCCTGACCTCCAGGAATTCCTTTATGTCTATCCCATGCATTCTTAAATCCCGTGATTGTTTCAGCCCCACCACTTCCTCTGGCAGGGTGTTCCCTTGTCCACCACTCATTCTGTGAAGAAATTCTTCCTCATGTTTCTTCTGAATCGTCCTCCTCCAACTTCATCCCATGCCCTCTAGTCCTGGAACATCTTTTCACTTAAACATAGTGTATTCCTGCACCCTCTTCCTCCCTGTAAGATACTTGTATGTCTCTATCATATCCCTCTCTCCTCCTCTCCTCCAGGAGTACATATTCAGTTCCTTCAACCTGTCTTCATAGGACTTGTGATGCAATCCATGCACCATCTTTGTTGCCTCCTCTGAACCTTCTCTACCCTGTCTATGTCCTTGCGACAGAGTGGTCTCCAGAAACTGTACACTGTACTCCAGGTAGAGGCCTTACTAGTGTCTTGTATAGAGGAATTATGACCTCCCTTTTCCTGCTGGTGATGCCCTGCCTATACATCCCAGCATCCTATTTCTTTACCTGCTGCCTTGTCACTGTTTCCCTACCTTGAGGTCATCAGGATGATAACCCCAAGATCCCTTTCCTGCTTGGTGCATGCTATATCCTCACCCACCAACTGATATATTGTGCAGGGTTTTTGTACCATATGCATTATCTTGCACTTCTTTGCATTGAATTTCAACTGCCAAATCCTGACCATTCTTCAAGTTTCTGCAGGTCCTTCTCATTCTGTCTACACCCTCTGGTGTGTCTACTCTGTTACAGAGCTTTGTGTCATCAGCGAACAGTGAAATTCTGCCTTCTAGGTCCTGCACAATGTCACTGATGAAGATGTTGAATAGGACCGGTCCCAGCACTGTCCCTGTGGTACCCCACTGGTCACTCTTCCCTCTGTGGAGTGATAGCCATTTACCACCACCCTCTGTGTCCTGCTACCCAGCCAGTTACCTACCCACCACATTACTGTCCTGCCCACACCCATATTCCCCAGTTTGTGTAATATCTTCTTGTGGCAGTGTCAAAGGCCTTGCTGAAGTCCAGATAGGCTATGTCCACTGCCCTCCCTGAGCCACCTCCCTAGTCACCCAGTCAAAAATTCAAGAGTTGGCCTGACATGACCTCCCCTGGTGAAAGCCATGCTGCCTTGGGTCCTGTGGTCCATTGACAGCAGATGTTCCACAATCTCTCCTTCAGTAGTGCTTCCATGATCTTCCCCACTACGAGGTGAGGCTGACTGGTCTGTAGTTCCTGCTTCCTCTTTGTTCCCACTTTTATATAAGGGGACTACATCTGCTGTCCTCCAGTCTTTGGGTACCTCCCCTGTTTCCAGTGA
This sequence comes from Neoceratodus forsteri, assembly GCA_016271365.2. Classification (NCBI taxonomy): domain Eukaryota; kingdom Metazoa; phylum Chordata; order Ceratodontiformes; family Ceratodontidae; genus Neoceratodus; species Neoceratodus forsteri. Next base: position 1,392,552,455 of record CM028131.1, on the reverse strand, counting down.
TCGACTAAACAGGATAACCAGAGGTTCAGCCACCACCTCTCTTAGTTCTTTAAGGACCCTAGGGTGCACCCCATCTGGCCCCATTTTTGGATAGCTTGCATCACTTCCCCCTCCATTATTGGTTTCCCTAACTTTTCCTTCTGTGTCTGTGTGGCTTTCAGAACTTTTATCTTCCCTAGGAATTCTAACATCTTTTCTTTCATTCCTATATCACCTGCCTGATATAATCGTTGAAAGAAGGCCCGGAAGGCCTTCTGCATTTCCTTATCCTTGCTCTGCAGGGTACCCTGATCATCTCTCACCCCCCAAATTCTATTCATTCTCTTACCTCCCTTCATAAGGTTAAACACCATTGGCCCTGGTTTATTTCCCCATTCAAATATATATCTCTTGTTAAATAAGCCAACTCTCCCTGCTTCTGATCTCAAGTGTGCATTCAAAGCCTCCCTCACCATGTCCAGCATTTGGACGGTCTCCCCCTTTTTTCCACGAGCCACCCTCATTTCTAACTCCTTTAATTTATTTTCCAGCTCACTTCTTTGTGCCCTCCGTTTCCTCTTTATCTGAGATACATATTCAATAATTGCTCCCCTCATAAACACCTTGCCCGTTTCCCAGAGTATATTTTTCAAGACCCCCTCTTTATCATTTGTTGCCATAAACAAATCCCAGCTGTCCTCCAGATGCTTCCTAAATTCCTCATTCAGAGCCATATATGTGGGGAATTTCCATGAGGGGGGATCCCTGTTTCTCCCTCCCTTGTACTTTCATTACCACCATTGTGTGGTCCGAAATATGTATAGGGCTGTGTCGTGTCTCTCATACCCGAGCATACCATTCCCTCGTGGTGTAAATGTAATCTATCCACATCCATGTTTGTGGGGGGTTTGAGTAAAAAGTATACTCCCTCACTCCCGGGTTTGCCGTTCGCCATACATCTACCAAATCTAGTTCTGCCATTCCCTCTTGCCATTGTTGCATCCCCCCTGACATTCTCCCTTTCCCTTCAGAGTGGTCCATTTTCGAGTCCATTGCCCAATTCAAGTCCCCCCCCCCATTATTAACCCCGAGAACTGTTCCCGAACCAGTAAATCCAGCAAAGAGGCATAAAATTGGTAATCATGTACCGTCAGGGCATACACGATCCTCGGTGATCTGCTCCTATCAGGGATCCGAGATAAAAATAAATCTCCCTCCTTGGTGTCCCTAAGTACCCTCTGCACCTCCAAGTTCAGGCCTTTATGTATCAATATGGCTACTCCTCTTTTACGTACCGAGGCAGATGCCGCATAACACTTCCCCACCCATCCTCGGGCCAGAGGCTCTGCCTCTGTTAGGTGCGTTTCTTGAAATAGAGCTATTTGGGCTCCCCCTCTTTTGAGGGCTGTCAACAGCATAGACCTCTTTACTGGATTTATAATACCTAAAACATTCCATGTAATCACATTAATACTTTTGCTAACAGACATTGATATATGTTATTTCTTTCCCTTTCACCTTCATTTTTACCACTAATAGCATGATAATCTCGTATACTTAGTTTCATTGGTTGCACCTTGTTCATACAAAAAAACAACAGTATCAAAACAAACAATCTCAACAACATGTTAAACATATAACTTTGTACATGATTCCCCCTACCTCCCTTTCTTCCCTTGTCCACTACCTCCCCCCCTTAACCTTTTCACTACTTGCTCCTTCCCTTCTATCCCTAATCTGATTCATTCTTCCCTCTTCCTCACACAACTCCCCCTGTCTCTCATGTTCCAACTTTCCCTTCCCGCACTTCCGCCCCTCCTTCCTCTCTTTGGGATAACCTCCATCCAAATATACCCCTTCCTTCCCTCTCCCCTTCCCTTGTTTATCTCCCCTTCCTTTAGACACTATCAGTCTCCCCAACTTGAGTGTCTGCCTCATCCCCAGATACCGAAAGAGATGCTCCTCCGCTCTCCCTCCACAGCCAGTTTAACTTTGTTTCCCTTGCCCTGTAACTTCACCCTTTTAACTGTCCCCCTTCTTTGCAGTTACCTCCAGTGTTTCCTTTCCCCGCTCTCATCACCATTCTCCCCCCACTGCTGTCCTCCATGTAGCCCCCCTTCTTTTCCAGTTTGAAGCCCTTCCCCTTCCTTTATCCCTCTGCCTGCATTGGTCTACCCCCTTTGCCTGCTCCACACGGGTACTCCAAAAGGAAATGGTTGGGGTTATCAGAAAGGACAAGCAGGGAGATTAGGCCATGCTTAAAAGCCAACGCGCCAAGCCTCTCTCCCCGCCTGCCCTCCTACCTGTACCCATACGCTTTTCCAGTCAGTCTCTCTCTTCCTGAGCATCTCGGGCCTTTCTCTTCACATCCGGGTATTTCTGTCGCATAATGTTGGCTCCCATCCCACAATGGCACTTCAAACAGCCTTCACATATGCCCCCTTCAGTTCTCTCCACCACCATCAGAACAGTCCGCCAGTCTTATCAATTTACAGTGCCCCAGTCCATTTCCACAGAAAGTGGTTGCAAAATAAACTTAGCCAGTAATCACTCTTTCTCCTCCAGCACAAACTTGAACATCGATACTGCAGATCAAAACACAAACAAACAGTAGCTGCAAATACAGTCTCTTCTCCTTTGCTTAAATATCTAAACAGAGTTCCCAACTCCTTTACTCAGTTTCTGGGCCATTCCTCAGTGCAACTTTTGCCTCAGATTCTTCACGAATTCCTCTGTTTTTTCCACCTCCCAAAAGGAGTACATGGCCCCTTCGTGTTTTATTTTTAAAGTGGCTGGGTACACCAGGAAGTTCTCGATCTTCAGGCCTCGTAGTTGCTGCATGGAGTTATTAAACAATTTCCTTCTCTTCAGCAACCGTTCGAATAATCCTGCAAAATATATAGACGGTGGCCCTCATACTCCACCTTCCCCTTCTCTCTAAAAGCCTTCAGCACTAACTCTCTGTCTTGAAAGTGGTGGAACCTAAATATTATTTGCCTCAGCGGCTGTTCTTTTGTTGGCTTGGGCATCACAGCCCTATGAGCCCTCTTGAGCTTAAACTTCCCTTTCGTGGGCTGGCGGTCCAGCAAGCCAGGCAACACTCGTGCACAAAAATCTAGTGCACTCTCCCCCTCCATACCCTCTGGCAAACCTCTCAGCCTCAGATTTAATCACCTATGATAATTTTCTTGGTAATCAAAGGCTTCTTTTAAGTCGTTCAGCTCCTTTTGGAGGGCCACAACCTGCCCAGGAGTCACCAGCAGCTCATTCTCCACATGTGAGATTCTCTCCTCCATCTCCGAAATGCTACCCGCTTGCACCACCTGTTGTTCTTGGATTTCCTGGAGTTTTAAGTCCAACTTCCCTTCAAGTTTTATTAAACGGGGCTCCAATGCTGTGATGACCTGCCCTGTGCCTTCTCTCCCCAAAGCAGCAACCTCCGCCACTGACAGTGATACCAGGCCGCCACCATCTCCCCCTTTCTTTGCATTTTTTGCTGCAGTCCTCTGGCTTTTCGAGGCTCCCGAAGTCAGATAGTCATCCATCCTATGTTCATACACCACAGGGTATAAGTTTTCTGTACTCTCGGGCACTTTTTAACTTTTATTTTTACTTTTAAAGCTGTGTAGAGGGAGCAGCGCAGAGATTTGCATCCGATCAGCTAGCTGCTCATTAGCGCCCCCCTGAACTCATATCTTAATGCTACGGGAACTATCCATAACCTGTAGTTCAGGTCATCAGGTTGATACAATATCAGCTTCTTGTCATGTGATAGATGCAGTTTGTCTGCATGTCTTTTGTAGAGGTTGTTGGTCAGCAGTTCTTGTTCAGTTCCTTTGTCTAGAAATCTGAACACTTCGTTCAGCTGAGGATCAGATTTTTGTGCTGTGGACAAGTCCAGTGGCACAAAAGATTCAGTTTTCTTCTTTCTCGTGGCAGCTATTTGTACAGCTGCCAGAGCAACAGGGTGAGCCATATCCCATGTGTCCTCCCCCACCCCCTGAGCACCCTCTTTTGCAAGAGTGTCTGCTTGGTCATTGAAGACATAATATGGATCAGATTTCGAATGGGCCTTCACCTTGTGAATGAACAGCTTGTGTTTGAACTATTGAGTCAGATTGTGAATGTATACAAAGAATGCTTTGTACTTCACAAGGGTGCCATTAGAAGATGTGAAGGAGTTCTTCTCCCAGAACGGTAAGAATTCAGTTAGTGATCAACAGACCCAGTTAGAGTCTGTGAAGATGATGGTATCTGTGGTACCATGTTGTATCAGTTCAAGAGCACAAGCCACAGCTGCCAGTTCTGCATACTGAGAAGATGCAACACTGCAGTGTTTAGACGCATGGACAGTGTTACCATTAGGGTCCATGATGAGCACTCCAAATCCAGCTAACTGTTCTTCTTGGTAGTATGAGTCAGAGCCATCAGTAAAGACATGACACAGGGAAGTGTCTTCAAGGAGTTGCAGAGTAGCAGGAAGAAACGGTCCTGGATCAGGCAAATCAGGAGGCTGGAGTGAACAAACATGCATGTCTCTTTGGTACAGAAGACCATGTGCTAGAATTAAGTGCATTTTGACAGTGTGGATCTGTATGTCATGGTCCTGGAGGAGAAGAAGAGACCAGTGAGTCAGTCTGGTATTAAACACTGAGCCATCCTTCACTCTGTCTGACAGCAAAACATTTGTGGAGGAGTGATTGGTGTGCAAAATGATGCGTGAATACCCAGTGATGTACAGAAAGTTCTTAACCGCCCAGTAGGTAGACAGGTGTCTTTCACAAAGACTGTATGTACTTCTGCTCCACTGGGGACAGCATCTGGGAAGCATAAGCACTAGGTCTCAGAATGCAATTAACCTTTTGAGCAAGTATTGCAGACATGGCAATGTCTGAAGTAGCAGATTCCAGATGGAAGGGTAAAGTTGGATTGGGGTTAACCAGTGCTGGAGCAGAGGCCAGAGGTTGTTTCAGAAGGGTCACAGCATTGGTGTGAATGGGACCCCAAGTCCAGGGGACATACTTTTTCTGGAGCTCATACAGAGGGGTGGCCTTTTGTGCAAAATCACAAATGAAATCCCTAGAATAGTTGACCAGTCCCAGGAAACATCTGAGTGTTGCCACACTGGTAGGACATGGCAAATCTTGTAGGCCCTGGATCTTCTTCCAGGCCAGGCTTCTGCCTTGTTATGTGATATGCAGACCAAGAAAGATAACCTCTCTTTGGCACAATTGTGCTTTTGCAGGGTTGCACTTGAGGCCTGCTCTCTAGAGAGAGTCAGTAACTCATCAAGGAGATCAAAGTGTCGTTCCTTAGTGGCAGTTACCAGGAGTAAGTCATCCACATACTACAAAAGGCATTGTGGGGCAGAGAAACCCTGCAAGGTGTATATCATTTGTAGATGGAAGAGGGAGGGGCTGTTGTAAAAGGCCTGAGGTAGGCAGGTCCAATTGTACTGACGACCCTCAAAGACGAAAGCAAACTTGTATTGGCTTTCTTGAGCCAGGGGAAGTGACCAAAACCCACTGGAGATATCAAGGGATGCTAAACCAGTTATGATCTGGTGTTAGCAGTTTGAGCACATCTGGTGCTGAGGCTACTATAGGGGAGCAGCTAGGAGTGACCTGATTAAGTCTCCTATAGTCAATAGTGAGTCTCCAGAAGTTGTTGGGCTTTCTCACTGGCCAGATGGGTGAGTTGGTGGTCGAGACACAAGGCCTGATCACACCTTGCTGGAGATGTGACTGAATAGTTTCTCTGAGTGATGGTAAGGCCTCCAGAGGAAAAGGATATTGCATTTGCCTGTCATGTTCAGGGCCTGGAACTTCAATGGTGGTTTTCATTCTCCCACAATCATGTTTGTGTGTGGTGAAAACATCAAGGTGCTTCTGCAGAATGGGTAACAGTTCTCTGAAGAACTCATATGTCTGGAATACAGCTATGGCGTCATATTCCTTGTCATTAACCGCAATGGCAGCAATCACATGGGAATCAGGAATCATGACCGTATGGTATTGTCCCTTGATCTGGATCAAGAGCTGATTGGCTAAGTCTACTACACAGCCGTGTAGTGCTAGGAAATCAATTCCTAGGATGCTGGGGCAATGACATAATACCATAAGGTCAAAAGTGTGATTCGTGTTGAGGGTACCCAACACCACGGAGAGTACAATAGAATGGTAGGTAAACAATCTAGTGCCATGCACACCTTGAGCACTGGTTCTCCATCCAGTGGACCAAGAGGAATTAGCTGGAATCTCATCATGTCGTACAGACACAGCCGTGCCTGTGTCTAGCAGTACAACAATTTGGCGGCCCGACCATGGCCTGAGTGCAAGGCCTTCCATTTGTGTCAATAGTAATATTGTTCACAATACAGACTGGGGCCTGTAACTGTCAGTCTGAACTAGTACTGGAGTCTTCAGGTAGTTCCTGGAAATGAATGCCAGCGGGATCTCGCCTGGCATCTTCCAGGTCCTGCATAGGATACAGGGAAGTCTGGGTACTAGTAGTAGTTGAGTGGACAAGAAACACAGAAACATAGAAGTTGACGGCAGATAAGGACTGCAAGGCCCATCCAGTCTGACCATTTTTTCTACCTTATGAATGTGCCTTAGGCCTTTACTTTGTCAATGGCCTATCTATTTATACTCATCTGTATTGCTCCCTTATGCCTGTTTGAAGCCCTGCACTGTATTCATATCCACCACTTCCTGAGGTAGGCTGTTCCATGCATCCACCACCCTTTCTGTGAAAAAGAACGTCCTCATATTACCCCTTAATCATCCTCCCTCTAATCTCATGCTGTGACCTCCTGCTATTTTTCTTATATTGAAACATGTTAGACACTTTCACCTTGTTAATGCCCTTAAGATGTTTGAATGTTTCAATCATATCACCTCTCTCCCTCCTTTCCTCTAGGGTATACATATTGAGTTCCATTAATCTGTCCTCATATGTTTTCTGATGCAGTCCCTGCACCATTTTGGTTGCCTTTTCTGGGTTGCGTCCATTTTGTTAATGTCCTTATGCAGGTGTGGCCTCCAGTACTGCACGCAGTTCTCCAGATGGGGCCTAACTAGTGTCTTATAAAGAAGGATTATTACCTCCCTCTTCCAACTTGTGATACCCCTACTAATACATCCCAACATCCCTCTAGCCTTACCTACTGCTTGGATGGTTTCAGGTCATCTGTGAAGATGATGCCCAAGTCTCTTTCTTTCCTTGTGATTGCCAGCAACTCCCCTCCCAACCTACAGGTAGCTTCAGGGTTTCTCTTCCCTATGTGCATGATCTTGCACTTCTTTGTGTTAAACCCCAGTTGCCACTCTTCCGACCATTTTGCCAGTTTATCCAGATCTCTTCTCATTCTGCCCACCCCATCTGGATCATCTACTTTGATGCAGATCTTGGTGTCATCTGCAGACAGACAAACCTTACCCTCCAGTCCATCTGCAATGTCAATGATGAAGATATTGAAGAGGACTGGCCCCAGGGCTGATCCCTAAGGTACCCCACTTGTGACTTGCATCTCTTCTGACCATATACTGTGTACCACCACTCTCTGTTTTCTGCCTGCCAACCAGTTTGCCACCCAGTTGACTAACCTCTGATCCACTCCGAGCCTACCCAGCTCATTAATCAATCTTCTATGCGGAACAGTATCAAAAGCTTTGCTGAAGTCAAGGTAGGCAACATCAACTGCACCCTCTTGGTCCACCACTCTGGTTACCCAGTCAAAGAAATCTATGAGATTAGTTTGACAGGACCTTCCTGTTGTAAACCCATGCTGTCTTGGATTCTGTGCTCCTATGGATTCCAGGTGTTGCACTATCCTTTCCTTAAGGAGTTCCTCCATAATCTTGCCCACTACTGAGATAAGACTGACTGGTCTGTAGTTCCCTGCCTCCTCTCTGCTGCCACTCTTGTGGGGCGGGATCACATGAGTCCTTCTCCAGTCTTTTGGGACTTCTCCTGTGGTCAGAGACTCACTAAACAGTTCTGATAATGGCTCTATTAATTCCACCCTTAACTCCTTTAGTACCCTGGGATGTATGCCATTAGGTCCTATTGCCTTGTCCACCCTGAGCTTAGTGAGCTCTTGTAGAACTTTTTCTTTTGTGAAGGGACTTGTGCACACCTCCCCCCACCATGTCCATAGTGCTGCACTGTAGGCCCTGACCTACCTTCTCCTCAGTAAATACTGAGCAGAAGTATCTATTTAGGATAGATGCTTTTCCTTGCTCCTCCTCCACACACTCCCCTTTATCCCCTTTGATCTTAGCAATACCCCCTCTGGACTTTCTCCTTTCACTAATGTATCTATAGAAAGTCTTGTCCCCTTATTTTACTGTTCGTGCTAGTGTTTCCTCAGTTTGGGTCTTTGCCTGCCTTACAGCCTTCCCTACTTCCCTTAGGGAAGTTTGATATGCCTCCCTATCTTCATCCCACTGCGTTCCCTTATATTTCATGAAGGCCAACCTTTTGGCTCTGATCTTTTCTGCTACTGTTTTTGAGAACCAAAATGGTTTCCTCCTTCTTTTGCTCTTGCTTTTCTCCCTAACACAATGGGCTGTTGCTTCAAGTATTGAATCCTTACTGGTTGCCCACTTTGCTGTACCCCCTCGCCTGTATTTCTTCTTGCCAGGGTTCGCTTAACGCTGTTGGCCATCTTATCAAAGTCAGCTCCTCTGAAGTCCCATATTTTTGCCTTGGAATGGGATGATTTAGTTCTAGTGGCCAAATTGAACCATACTATGTGATGGTCACTGGCCCCAGGTGACCTTCTACCTGGAGATCTGTGATCCTTTCCCCATTAGTCACTACTAGATCCAGGATAGCCCTATCTCTTGTGGGTTGTTGTACTAGTGTTTGAGGCCCTCTCCCTGCAGGGAATCCACTATGTGTCTAGTTTTGGTGGATGTTCCTGCTGGTATTGACCAATCTGTATCTGGCATGTTGAAGTCTCCCATTATCAGAACCCCCCCCCCCTTAGCTGTCATGTTTTGTATAGAAACATAGACTTTGACGGCAGATAAGGACTACTTGGCCCACCCAGTCTGCCCATTTCCCTACCTACTGGATAAGCTGCAGATTCTAGTTAACCAACAGTATATATTCTAACAGTAATGTGTCTATGTCTTCCCCTGGTCTGGAGGCCTGAAGACAACCCCAGTTCATATGGCTGTCCCATTTCCTGTTTCCAAGATGACCCACAGTTCTTCCGGCTCCTTATGTGTATTCTGAATTTCTGTAGCAATTATATTTTCATTGACATAAAGGGCCCCCCCCTTTTGCACCTTGGTCTCTTCTGAACAGTACATAGCCGGGTACTGAAGTCTCCCAAGTGTGGTTACTGGTAAACCATGTCTCGCTAATGGATAGTATGTCCAGTTTAGCCTCTGTTATTGTTGCCTCCAGGTCTGAGATCTTGTTTCCCAGACTGTGGGCATTTGTGTACATGATTTTCCATCAGCCTCAGGATTTGAGCCTGCTGCAGCCTGGCCAGAGGAGGTTCCTGTGTCTCCTTGGCCTGGTAGGGACTGGGTTACCGGAGCAGCTAATGCTGCAACCGTTTGCCTTGGGATGGCCTCAGCCACCGATTGGACCTTACCAAGGAATGTGTAGAGGTTATTATTCTCCACCACTACATCACAGTAAAAAGAGTCTTGTCGATAATTTCGATTGCCCTGGTTGCTATTCTGATCGGAATTAGGGTTATTCCAAGATCTTTGTCTGTTTCTATTTCTGTTGCAGTTCCCCCTCATCTTGTAGGCCTGTTTGTCATCAGAGGGCATGGCCTTGTTGTCCTGGGCCTTGCCCTCCACCATGTAGTGGGTTGTGAGCTCACTGGTAGATTGTACTGTAGCCACTTTGGCTTTTGAGCCAGAATTCAAATCTCGGAGGTAGAGCTGATAGACACACTCTGTCCTTCTGAGAATGTCCACTAATTTATCAGTTCTGGGGTAAACTGCAGGCTCAACCTTGTCACACATGGCCGGAATCATGTTCCAAATGAGCAAGGTCTTGTATTCAATTTGGTCTCTGTCCACCATCTCTTGTGATAGTGCCTTGCCAGTACAGTAGGCAAACCATAACCTCTGATGGTATGACGTTGGACTTTCCTTGGCATACTGTTTAACAGGATGGGCCAATATAATGTCAACTATGCCTGGGGAGTGTGAGGCAATGAGTTCCACAGCGACATCATCAAAAATCACATCTGCGGCTTGGCAAACGTCCTCTGAGAGTTTTGCCCAGAGGCAGGGGTCTACGGTCTGCCAGAGGATCTGTGCTTGGTAGCCTGCCGGTAGACTGAGCATCTCGCATTTGGAACAAACTTTTTCCAAATGGCAGCTGAGATTGTCATTGGGGGGTCATGCGGCCGATGCTGTCAGCAAGCTGCTGTAGAGAGTGAGCTGCCTGAAAGGGACTAGTCTGAAATACGGGACACTGATCAGGAAAAGGGTTGTGGGATTGTGTGTCACGAAGGGCAGCCTCCACTACGGCGTCAGCCACAGGTCGGACAAGTGACTGCTGAGTAGCGGCCTCCTTCAACATGTTTCCCAGAAGATCTGTCTCTGCTCCTCAGTCATCTGTGTCCTAGTGAGGGCGGTCTTGATCATCTGATCAATCTCCTTTCTACCCTCCTTTTTCAGGATGGCAATCAGAGAGGCTAGGCTTCGACCTCCCCCCCCCATCGTGGGGGTCACCATCTTGGCGTTGCACATGATAATTGTCATATTTCTCATGATGTAGGGTCACGTTGGGACAGCATAGGGTGCCGCCATCTTGTGAGTGGCGGTTGGAGGAAGCGCCGTATTGAGGGTGTGGCTGGGCACCATCTTGGCCGTTGTCATCACCAGAATCATCATCTCCAAATGATGTAAGGTTGATGGGTGTGTAATGAAACCCGCCTATCGCTTTGACGTGACCAGTCAACACCTCCCGCTGATGACGCAGTGTCCCATCCTAGCTCTGCACTGTGTGTGACTAACTTTTGCATTGTTCTGCCCAATACCTTTGGAAACCACTTTCTGTAACACTCTATATGCGGTGCTCAATTTGCAGTTGGTCCTAAGCTCTCTATCCAACTCATGACTCACCCAAGCACCTCCCATAGCACACTGGCTGATCAAACTGATGGACTGCCTGAAACTGGAGAAAACTCAGCTAAGGGCAAATGGGGAGGGGGTGAGGTTTGAACAACTTTGGTGACCCATTCAGCAGACCTTAGAAAGAGGAATTATCTCGGTGTGAAAGCGTAGGAGAACTAGCGTAGCAAATCTAGTACTGTCAATGCATGCATTTTAGCAAATGTATCCCACTGTATAAAAATGGGATCACTGTATGTACTGCTGCAAAAATCTTTTTCTCAAAATAAAATTTACAAAAAAAAAATAAGATAATGTAAGCAATTGTATGGACTTATAGAGTGTGAGGAAATTAAGCAGCTTGCATTTAAATTTAAGTGCACCAATGCATGCCAACCCATTGCAACATCTGGTATCTCAACAAAGGCGCAGAGGATATAAAGAGTGGGTGAATTAGGGTGGAGGAAAGAGGGCGAAGTGTATGTGAGTGGATCTGACTTCGGAGCAGAAGCATTTTGGTCGTGATGACAGGTATATATCACTGCTCACTACATGCTGCCATCCTACAGTCATTCTGTGACCTGCAGTTTGTTAAATTATGTTTGGGGGAGGGTGCATGGAGTGCAGCCCCCCATGACAGAGGTGCATGGGGCAGAGCCCCGGCAATGGTGCAGGTTTCTATTTCTGGTATTTTGTGCAGATGTGGGCGGTATGCAGAACTTGCGGCATTATAACTCTGCGGTATAGATGCAATGTGTTTGCCCCAATATCTTGTCCGAGCTAATTGTTTTCGCTCTAATGTGGATAATCCCCAAAGTCTATGGGCCTGCAATGTTTAAACACTGGGTACCCAGGAACAGCCACAAGAACGCGCCCTTATTATTTAAAGAGAAGTCCTGGTACCAGGTGAGAGTGGGTAGCAGCCTCCAGTAGAGAAGATCTTTTACAGTACATGTGGTTGCATTAAAGTGTGAGGATGTGAGTGTGGTTGCACCTAGTTGGTCTTGTTAGTGGCTGCCAAGGTACCAACAGTTGTGCTGCACCCTCTAAGGACTTAATTATTTGAATCCTGAGTGTGGGTAGTAGTTTGGACCCTGCCTAGAAAAGTGCTTAACCTGGTTCTTGTACCACAGGGCTTGCTGTAACCCTCCTTCCCTTGCAGTGGCAGTGGTGTTAATTGCTGTTTAAATCTGTCATCACACTCATACTGTGCACGTCAATCGGAGTAAATGGTTGCATTTGCATGGGGGCTGAGGGAGATGTAACCACAGTTGGGAGGTGGGCAGGTACAAAATCCGAGGGGGGTGGTACTGTCACAACATCTAGTCCACATTAATCTTACTCTGGGTAGAGACACCACACAGTTCTTCTCTGTTGGATATGAATTCCTTTCACTTTTGAGTGTGAAAAGAACCAAGGAGCCACTGCAAACATGTACAGTAGCCTGGTGGCTGTGTAAGGTAGTGGTGTCTCACCCACTGTCAGTTGGAAGGGGTGTCTATCTTACAAGTATGCTGTGAAAAGACAAATTAAGTTAAAAAATAAACTATTTTATGTTAAAGGGCTCTCAACTGTTTCACTAGAATCCTCCCTTCTGCATGTAAGTTTGCCTTTTTGTGTCTCTCTCTCTCTGCAGCATGTGTCAGCTACACAGTCAGAACTCAGATAAACATCAGAGAAAAGCAACACACAAACTGAGATTTCTCAAAAGTGGCAAAATTTATTAATAAAATAGTGGAGACTGAACAGCTGCTACCTGTCTCCCCTACGTAGCGCCTCTGTGTGAGGCTTCATCAGGGGGCTCATCTTGGTGTGTATGTTGCTTTTCTCTGATGTTTATCCTGCTTCTCAGCAACAGAAGCTTTATGCTTCCTATGAGGAGGCAGTCTCTTGTTTTGTTTTAAAAACTGGCAGAACTCTAGTGTCTGGAATAATGTTGATTAGAACCTATGTTCTACATTCTGGCTTTCCGATCCCTTAATTTTCAGCCTCCATAAATAAGGGGCAGTGTCACTGCCAGGTGGGGTTTGTATGGTTTGAACTAACCCCCTTTTAAAAACTGATTTGAACAAAATAAATTTGCAGCTAAAGTTAAATGTGGGCCTGGTGGTGCTAAGGGTTGAGGTGCTGGACACCACACCTCGTACCACGCCGGGGACCCGGGTTTGGAAGCAAACCTGGGTCGGCAGGGGAGGAAAGGATTGAGTGACTGGAGGTCTGCTCTCCTTCCCTGGGGGAGAGTAGTACATCCCGTTGTCTGGCGACCTCCTGTGGAGACTGGGGGTGCTGCAACAGTCAGGATTGCAGTGTGGGGATTGGCTGCGGTGGTGCTCCTGTGGGTGTGCATGGGAGCGTGCAAGCAACACGCTGGAGCACATTGCACTGCTGGGCCAATGGGGGGACAGAAAATGGAAAAAGCCCCAGTTGCTTGCCAGGCAAATGTGGGTCCAGTGGGACAGCCCACATGCACAATACTGGATTTCCCAATTGGCTTCTGGTTCTCCCTCCACTCCCTGGTCACTCATCTAGATTCTAGGTGGAGTGCCAGTAGGTGTCGGCGGTGTTGCCCTGGGGATTCAGAGCTGGGGGAATGAGTGGCCAGAGGAGCAAGAGTGGAGGTGGGCCCAGACCAGGAGGCTGATTGTGGACTTCAGGCATGTGGGAGAAGGTCAGTTCCCGAGTGTCCATACTGGAGATAGGCTCTGGCACCAGTGAATATGGGGACATAAAGAAAGTCCACACAAAAAAAAAGGTTAAATGTGACTGGTCCTTTATTTTTTTTCCTGGTGGAACAAAGAAGCATCAGTGCGAACCCCAACCCCGCCGTGTGTTCACACACACACTACTGAGTTGACCTAACAGTCTCAGCCAATTGCAAAAGAGCATGAAGAGGCTGCACTTGCCAATAAAACCGGAAGGCGTGTTTCAATGCTGGCAGTGTGCCTGGCCACCAGGGCAGAAATCATGGCAAGTATAAAGCAGGAATGACATGGCTGTGGGTCTAGCACCAGTTTCTTTTTTGTGGCCATGATCCCTCTGAAGTTTCTGTTGACACCCCCTCTTGTTTTGTGTTGCGCTGTTCCACAGTTCTGTTCCCACCTCTGGTAGACTGGGTCACTATGGCCACACTCGGAGCATGGCTTCATATGTGCAGCACTGCCTAATTTACTTCTCTGCCACAGCCTGCCTCTCAATATGCACAAAAGGAGTGATCCAACTAAGCCAGAGAGCATGATGTGGCCTAAGCCACCCACCACAGTCACAGCAGGTATCTGACTGGGCACTGGCTACATGCATGAAAGGGGCAGGGAGGGTCTGTTTTCCTCCAGTATTCAGTTGGGGACTCTGGAAAGGGGAGTGGTGGACATGTAGCTACCAGCAGACAACAGGAAATACAAAAAAACAGCAGACACTGCAGACAGCTACTCTGCCCCATTCCCAATTGTAGACTCTAGGTACTTCAGGCCAGCCAGAGAATATTCTTTACTGGCGTCAAGGGTTGGGGGGATCTAACAGAAGTGTGTTTTATCAACAATATAAGCCCCAAAATGCACCACAGAGCATCTAGAAACCCAGAGCTTCTGGGGGGGTTCCCGACCTCTGGCCTTTATGTAAACACTTTTTGCACACTTTGCTTACAAAAAAGACCACACTCCCAAAAAAAGAACACCCCCTAGAAAAAAAAACTTACAATGACTATGAGGCTCTACTGCTGAACATTTGACCACAGAGTGGAACTCTGTTAAGAAGATTTTCTGCAGGAAGATTGGAAAGTTACTTACTGGAGCATCTTCTCCACAGAGCCACACTTGACTCACCCGCTATACCACTCATGGTAGCTGTTTTAGGTAGATCCTTTGCTGTTGATTTTTTTCTTCAGTCCATAATGTTTTCAGTATGGGCTGTAAAGATGGAAAATCACAGTGTTCTTATCCCCAAAGAGGCCAGTCTGCTCTTTGTTGCCGCAGGCTCCTTGTGCCTCTAACTACAAATAGTGGCTTTTTTGAGGAGATACTTCAGAATATAGAATAGTTGCCTACTGATCTTTGAGAGACTCACCTCCATTGAACCACATCATGGAACTGTAAGCCATCGCTGTCAGGACCACCCAGAAACTTTTGCAGGCTGGAGCCACGCATGCTGACGCACCTCATCGGCACCTGTATAACATGGGCATTCCCAGTATGACTCAGTTCCCTGCCAGAGACAAGCTCAGAGGATCATCAGACCAGTAGGGACCAAAGCAACCAGGACCACACCATAGAACACAGGAGAGGATATGGAAACCTGAGTATGGATGCCATCGGGGGCATTAGATGGGAAACAGCGTGTGACAGCAGGCAGTGTAGTCACCCATCACCTGACAAGGGGGAAGGCGGGAGGGACAGCTGTGGCTCAATGGAGAAGATTCTGTCAAAAATCTACTGTTACAGTAGGTAACTATTCTATCTTCTTCAGAGATGTCTGCCTCCACTGAGACACATCGTGGAACGATTCTCAAGCAGTACTAATCACTGAGGGAGGATGGCAGGACATAATGATCTTCAGTAAGGAGTCCTTGTAGAACATTGATGCCAAGTCCAGCATATCTATGAGAGACGATATCCAGACTGCAGTGTATAGTGAGTGTATGAATAGTACTCTAAGTGGTGGCAGCACAGATGTCAGCAGCTCACACATTCTGGAAACAAGTCAGTGAGGTAGCACACCCTTCTGGTAAAAAAAGTAATACCATTGACTAGCCATTTGTACAGGCCCTCTTCAGTAATCAGGGAGCCCACCATTCTGGGGACAAAAGAAATAAACAGTTGAGAGGATTTTCTACAACCCTGTCTATGATCCAGGCACCAGCACAGTGCCTACAGATGTCCAGCATATGTAAATGACATTCCACACTAACTGTGGGAGACGAAAAGTAAACTGGAGAGTCTATAGTCTGATTTAGTGTTTATTCATATACAACCTTCAGCAGAAAATGAGGATTGGTACATAGTGTAACCCAGTCCTTGTGAAACATAATAAAAGGAGGATCTGCAACCAGAATCTCCAACTCTGAGTTGCGTCTAGCAGATGTCATTGCCACTAGAAACAGTGTCTTCCAAGAGATGAAATGGCTCACAAGTAGCTGCAGGTGCAAAGGGAGGCACAGTGAGGGTCTCTAGGACCAAATTAAAATCCCACACCATAACTGGATGTCGGACTGTGGGGGTGCAGAAGGAGGATGTTCCTTAGGAACCTATGGGAAACGTCTAGTTGGGCCACAGTCTTGCTCTCTGTCAGGACATGTAAAGCTGACATAGTGGCCATGTTGATCTTTATTGAGGATAGTGGGCCTTTGCCAGAGAGTGGCATCAAAGTGGCCATTAAGGAGGTCCCAGAAATTAGGCATCCAGCATTAACTAGTGAAAGGGTCCTGAAAGCGGTGGCAGCCCTAAAGATAGATAAGGCCCAAGGACCAGATGGGCTGCATCCAAGGATACTCAGGGAATTGGCAGTGGAAATGGCTGATCCACCACTGGTAGGTCTGTTCAACAGCTCTCTATGGACAGGGGTGGTTCTGAAGGATTGGAGGGTGGCAGACGTAGTTCTGCTTTATAAAGGTGGAGGGGGGAGAGACAAGGAACAAACAGGGAACTACAGACCTGTCAGTACTGTAGTAAAACTGATGGAGTCACTGGTCAAAAAGAATCTTGTGGACTACTTGGAAAGCAACGGTCTCCAGGATAGCAAGCAGCATGGATTCATGGCAGGGAGGTCTTGTCAGACTCACCTGATAGCGTTCTTTGACTGGGTGAAGAGGGAATCATATAGTGGCTGTGCTGTGGATTTGCAGTACTTCGACTTCAACAAGGCTTTTGACTCAGTACCCCACAGAAGCTTGCTGAAGAAGATGGAATGATCTGGGCGCAGCTAAGGTCACAGTAAATTGGGCAGTTAACTGGCTAAAGGAGAAACAGCAGAGGTCAGCTGTCAGTGGGATTAAATCAGAAGAGAGGGAGGTCACAAATGGGGTTCTACAAGGATCTCTCCTGGGTCTGGTCTTCTTGAACATATTCATCAGCTACATTAGTGAGGGGATCCAGGGCAGGCTGTGCCTCTTTGCAGAGACCACTAAGCTCTGTGGGAGGGGGCTAGTGAGGGAAGAAAGGAAATCCAGAGAGACTTGCAAAAGCTAGAGGGGAGGTCAAGGGTTTGGCAAGTTGAAATTCAACACCAAAAAGTGCAAGGCAATGCACCTAGGGAACAAGAACCCCAGGACAGAGTACTGGATAGGAGGGGTGAGACTTGAGACACATGGACAGCTGGTTCTGATCACTATCATTTTTTGTAAAATAAAAATGGGTTATGGACTGTCTGTCATGAGAGATGCTAAGAAATCTGGTGCTCTTGGAGTGACCTCACCCCCCCCCCCCAGGTTTCAGCTGAAAGATGAAAGCCATGAGAAAATGCTGAAACAGCATGTGAGATTATACACACACAGGTTTTAGATACAAGATGTTACGTGGCAGGCCAGAAGCTAATTACAGACTTTTCTAAGTTAATAATTAAAGCTTTAGCTGCTAAAAGGGAAATCAGCATCCCTTTTATGATGTTTCAAGAGTAGGAAACCAGGTTTAGTAAACTGTTACGAAATCATAAAGGCTTTGATGTCTGCGTGAGACGGGGAAGCTTATCATAGATCAAAGAAATGTCATTTGAAGACATGAGTTATGCTAAGGTTGCAAAATTTAATACTTGGAAAAGACATCCTGTTTTTATATAGATATATTTTCCTTATATATCCTGACAGGGAGGAGCTAGGTGACATCATGCAAATAGGTGGGGAAAGCCAGCTTTTAAACATTATTCTATTTTACATCACAGAGACACTTTTATCTAGACTCTGACCAAAAAACATCCTGGAACACTTTTAAGCAGGTATTTAGAGGTAGAGACAAACCTAAATACTGTAGGTAGGAATCGTACTGTTTAAACCTTGTTCTTTTAAAAGATTTGTATGTCTTGTGATATAATAGTTCTGTATTGTATGTTTTACATATTATTATCTATTTTAGTAAAACTCTTTTTAGAGCTTACTTGGTCTGTCTTTGTTTTCTTTCCTTTACAAGTAGAATATATATGGTTAAAGCAGACACTAGGCATAAGCTTGAATGCTGATACCAAACTGGAAAGGTAAGAATAATCTGAAGTCTTTATTTAAGTTTTTACGGGTTCATTTCCTATATACCTGGTTAGGTGCCCAAAGGCAAAGATATCTGGCCCCCCGAAGACAGAAATATCTGAGCCTGTGCATTGAGTACGCTAACAAGAGGTTCACAGTTTGAATCCCTCCAGAACTTGAGACCAAAGATTCATTCGAACCCACAAAAACAGACAAGAGGGTTACCTTGTTCTGTTAATTGTACACAAGACTACACTCAGAGGTTGGCACTTTGGGAGAAGAGGGCCTGACCTGCTGAGTGGGTTTGTGACAAGACTCAGTACCACACCCAAGGAATGAGACCTTGGAGTTAGCAGTTGAGTCAGTGCAACATGGCTTACAGCAAGGCAAATAGGTTGCGTGGATCTATTAAGAGGGGTACAGATAGCAGAAAAAGGGAAGTAATACTTCCCCTGCATAGATCCTTGGCGAGGCCACATGTAGAGTACGGCACCCAGTTCTGCAGTCCTCACCTCAGGGGGCATAGGAAGAGGCTCAAGACGGTACAGCGCAGGGTAACAAAAATGTTTCAGGACCAGCAGGGCATGTCCTGTGAGGAGCGCCTCAAGGCACTGAACATATACATACCGGGTAACAGAAGGGAGAGAGGAGATATGATAGAGCCCTTCAAATTCCTAAAAGGAATTGTAACCCCCTACAAATGGGTGTTCCCAAAAAGTCTTCCTTGAGCTTGCTTAAATGCTCACTGCCAGGGTGGCGTTCGGTGCTACAGTTGTTTAAATGTTGTTGCCAGTGAGCGCCTGTAAAGCCTCCATGTACTGTCTCTTTAAGTGCTGCCTGATTGCAGACATAATTAGTCTGAATGGGGGGTCTGAGTGTTTTTCTGCCCAAGTCCTGCCTGGGCTGCTGAAGAATCGATCCGTTTCTGCCATCGCTAGCTGTGCAGAGGGAGCCCTGCTGAAAGATGTAACTAATTTCTGGTAATCATTTAGAGTAGTGATGAAAATGGAGTTTGTTCTAACCTGCCTATCTTTGCAGCAAGGACTGTTTCTGTTTAACTCCACCATATTGGTCCTGAATTGCCAGATTGGACCAATCAGTACTTCAGGACTCCAAAGTGGAACCTGTTAGAGTGGGACTGTGTGGTGCCAGATTCTGGGAATTGTAGTTTTAGACTGTTGGCACCTTTTTGCACCAACAGGGGAAGCATGCTGTGACGGACAGTTCACCTGACCAATCAAACCTTTTGGGTCTAAGGGAACTCCCCTGAGCTGTCTGCTGGTAAGCCAGATCTGAGTTGGAAGCTGATAGAGAAGGAGCTCAAATAGCTCGAGTGGTCGTGTTGCGCAGTAGTTCGCACTGGAGAACCGTGGAAGGCCTGACTTCTGTGCTGCTTGCCTGTTTTCTGCACTGAGAAGAGAGAGAGAGAGAGAATTGTTTTGGACTAAATCCAAGCTGTGTGCTTTAAGCAAGCTGCTGAATTGAGACCAGGCTTAACTGGTAGAAGACCGAAGATTTTGTTAAAAGCGATCGGCCTGTCAGGAACTTTAGCTACCGTTATGCTCCCGAGTTTTTAGCAGTGATTTTGCAATCGGGATCGAGGAGCAGCCTGCCTGGTACAGTAAACTTTCATTACATATAAATGTGCTGTGAACTGGAGGGGGGTCGCAATCTGGTTTTCCCCTGAGCTGAGTCGTGTGCTGAGGGCTAGAAGCTGTGTCCAGTTCGATTCGGACTGAATCCACCTGCTACTCAATGCAGTTGGACCCTGCCATGAGGGCCTTGTCTCCCTACCCTGCTTCTTCTGGCAATCCAGAACATCCATCTGTCATCTCAACCATCGTCCATCATGTGTCCAGCTTTGGGTATCGTGTGTAACAAACAGGGTAGCTCCCTGCAACATATCATTTGAATCACAAGTGTGTCATCTGATTAATTTGTTGTGTTGTTTCCACAAACTGAGCCCTCCAGCTCCGGATTACAATCAGTGGGTGTGCAAGT
Organism: Neoceratodus forsteri; assembly: GCA_016271365.2. Lineage (NCBI taxonomy): Eukaryota > Metazoa > Chordata > Ceratodontiformes > Ceratodontidae > Neoceratodus > Neoceratodus forsteri. The sequence continues at coordinate 1,392,532,220 of CM028131.1, read as the reverse complement.
TATTTCTTTTTCTCACAGGGCCCCTACCAGCTGCAATGCCGGCCTACCCCAGGCAACGGTTCTGGCTAGGCCCCTTCTCCATCCTGGGTACCCAGAGAGTGTGACTGATAGGGACACTGACTGCATGCACAACTGTGATATTTATAGTGTGTTTAAGCCAATTAACCTGATTGCCCCCATCCTTGTTATAGCCCCCTGAATAAATCAGATCTACTTTTTCCTGCAATTTACATTGACTATGGTGTCCATTTATGCCTGGGGTATTGCATAGTTGCTTTTTGTCTTGCATCACCTTATTTTACAGGGGGTCACTAGAGCCAAGCTGAAGGAACCAGTCCTGGGAGTAAGTGCTAAATCGAGATGTATGTGTAAAGCTCATCGGGGTATTGGGAAGGTAACCACTGTGTACTGTGTGGGCCACTAGCAGGAGACAAGGGGGGGGTCACAGTGTCCCAGAGGGCTGTGGCCTGGTTAGTCAGACTAATACCAACCCTGACCTTTGGGTGGAGGCACCTGTCACTGAACCTAGGCCCCTTAACGGCTACTAGCCAAGCAGGCAGGGGTAGTAGCCCTTGGGATAGCGTCACCTGGGGGTTACATCTTGGAGGCACCACTGGGATTAGCGTCCTCTAGTGGCCAAATTTACGAATTATTGTTAAAAATAAATGGCTACCCCAACAGAAGTGGCAGTACACCAGTTGGTGGGGTGGTGTACTGCGCAGGAGATCGACCCCCAAAATGCTATGTTTATACTGGATATTTCCCAGGGTACCAATAAGGACACTGTAGAGGGAGTACTTTCCAAAGTTGAATGTTTACAAACCCCTGTGGTGGAGGGTCGACAGGCTAATCTGCTCGCCCAAACTTTTATTGTCTCAGTAGATTGTAGTGAGCCAGTAGACAGTTCCAAAGTGCCACTGATTATTACCCCAGAAGGAGCCCTCACTGCCTGGTGAGTGATAACTAGAGACAGTAAAGACCCCGGGGAGGGTGAGCCCCCCCCCCCACTATCTGAGACTTCTGAGGAGAAATTTGCTAAGTTGTTGCTTGAGGAAGGGAAACCGTAGAGGACTTTAAGAAACTATTTCTGCCACCTGGGGGTGTGCCTTGCCCTACGCCCCCTTCCGCTCCAGCCCCTGTTCTTTCACCGACTTCTATACCTGCCTCTGAGCCAGCCACTAGTCATGGACCTTACCGCAAGCTCAAGGTATTCTCTGGCATCCGCCCTACTCCAAATGGGGAAGCTGATCTGGAGACCTGGATAGATTCTGCTACTCTTGCGGTATAAGACTGGCAATGCTCAGAGGCCGAAAAAATTGCCTGCCTGGGGGAAAGCCTCCAGGGACCCGCCCAATGTACTTTTCGCTCCCTGAGGTCCTCTGACTCTGGCGCCAAAGCCCAAGAGTACATAGTCGCCCTTGAAAATGTGTTTGGGGACACCACTAATGTTGCGGCCTTGAAATGGAAACTTAAAGATGTTAGACAACAGCTGGGGGAATTATCTGCCTATATGGATCAATTAGATGGAATCCTACAAACCATTTTTTGGAAGGAAGGCTGGACCTCTAGTGAAGTGGACCGGGTAAGACTGGATCATATACTCTGCTCTGCCCGGCACTCCAGCTGGATGTTGCTCAGATTGCAACTGCATCAAAGAAAATCTGGTCCCTTCCCTTTCCATGTGTTGATGAAGGAGGTATGGGAAGTTGAGGAGGAGGAAGGTTTGTCAGAGCCCTGCGCAGTCATAGCTGCTACAACCCCTGCTCCAGGGGCTGATTCGGCCTCTGACAGCCTGGAATTACCAAAATCACATGACAGAATCCAAGAACTAAATGTCAGCCCTGGGGGGCCCCAGCCAGAGAGGGACGGCTATGGATGCTCCACCATGAGATGAACTGCTGAGGGAGTTCAGGGAAGCAAAAAGCAGGCTCTTTATGAATGTCTCTCCTGCGAGTACAGGCCCCGACCCTTATCCGACTGCATCTGCTATGGGGGTGGGGATGCCCACCCAGGCATCTCCTGCTGACAGCAGCTCAAAACTTGATGTCTTGACTATGTAAGTGAGAGAATTGATGAGATGTCTCCAAATGCTCACCACACCACAGACAGAGGTGGCACCAAGGTTTTCTGTTGGTAGTACCCCCGGCCCAGCTCCCAGTGTGATGCCTCGCCACCTCAAACCCCAGAAAGCATATTTTGCCATAATTGTGGGAAGGATGGGCACATGAAGAGAGAATGCCGGTCCACAAAAGACCTAGATAAAGTTGTATACAGGCTTCAAGGGGAGCTTCAGAAAGTGAGACAATGGCCAAGGAGTGCCGGGAATGACTGCAGTGCAGAATTAAGGAATCCTAACTCAAATCTCTTTGTGGCTAAATCGTCTGTCCAGGCCTCTGCTGCTGTCCCTCCTGAATGGTCTGAGGTGGTGGGCCCTTCAATAGAAACTACAGTAAAAGTAAATGGTGTGTCCACCCGAGCTGTGCTTGACAGTGGGTCTCAAGTGACTATCGTGTTTCAAGATTGGTACAGGAAGCACCTGCCTGATGTGCCCCTACAACCCTTGGAAGATTTGCTTGCCTGGGGAGTTGAGTGAAAAGTCATATCTCTACTCTGGGTATATCCGGATCTGGCTGTCTTTCCTTACTTCGGTGGCTGGAGTGTCAGAACAAGTAGAGACCTTGGCCTTGGTGTGTCCCCCTACTGGACTGTATGATGGGGTTTCCCCCTACTAATTGGGACCAATGACCATAAGTTCGGGAGACTGGCACAATTATGCTGCGAGAAACAGGGGCACCGGACTGGTAGGGCTTTGAGAATTCCCGTGTTGTTTAAGAAGGCCTATGAGTTGCACTAGAATGCTGAGGAGGTGGACAAAGATGAGCCGGTCGTAGTTGTATGGAAGAAGGATCCTGAGTCGATGATCCTGGTCCCTAACACTCAATGTACTCTTCAAGGGGAGGTCCACTTATGGAAAGATGTCAAGAATAAGATACTCATGCTGGATGTGCCAGGCAATGGAAAATTGCCAGAAGGGTTGCTGGTTAAGCCCAGTATCTTACCCGCTCGTGCTCATGCATATGCTCAGCGAGTAATGGTCCAGGTCCACCATGTGTCAGATTGAGAAATTTGAGTGAATAGAGGCTGCCCCCTAGCAACTGTACACTGTGCAGACACTGCAGTGTTACCCAGTAACAAGCACTCTGGAGTGAATGATAGAGTGACGTCTGACTTGTTCGACTTTGGTGACTCTCCGCTGCCAGCAGAGTGGAAGAATAGAATCAGCAAGAGACTCGCCCAGAAAGATCAGGTGTTTTCACTGAAGGAATGGGATGTGGGATGTGTCCAAGGAACGGAGTATCATATACACCTGCATGTTGAACGGCCATTCCGTGAGAGGTCTCGGCACCTAGCACCCGCAGATATAGATGATGTAAGAAGACACCTGCAGGTGATACTTGCAGCTGGTGTGATACAAGAAGCCAGAAGCCCTTATGCTTCATCTGTTTTGGTGGTGAGGAAAAAGAATGGGACATTGAGAATGTGCGTGGACTATCGGACCCTTAACAGGTGGACCATCCCCGATCAATACACCATACCCCATATTCAGGATGCTTTAGATTGTCTGAATGGAAGCAAGTGGTTCTCGGTGTTGGATCTTCGCAGTGGGTACTACCAGATCCCCATGGCCCCAAAAGACCGTGTGAAAACAGCCTTCATCTGTCCACTTGGGTTCTATGAGTTTGAGGATGCCCCAGGGGATCTTGGGTGCCCCAGCCACTTTCCAGCGCTTGATGGAATGTGCAGTGGGGGACATGAACTTGTTGGGGTGCCTGGTGTATTTAGACGATGTTATTGTGTTTGGAAGTTCATTGGAGGAACATGAGAGCCGACTTTTTAAAGTGTTGGACTGACTGGAAGATTTCGGCCTTAAGCTGTCCATCGACAAATGCCAGTTCTTTCAGACGTCATTAAAATATATGGGGCACATAGTGTCCACCGAGGGGATAGAGACTGACCCTAGCAAAGTTGAGGCCTTGACCACCTGGCCCCAGACCCAAAATCTAAAAGAATTACAACACTTCCTAGGATTTTGTGGTTATTACCGGTGTACATAAAGGACTACTCAAGGGTGATTCACCCATTTCTGAATCTTATCCAGGGTTACCCTCCCACAAACAAAAAACACAAGAGAGTGGCCTCCATCAAAACAGAGAGAGTATACTTCTGCCCGGGTGAACATTTTGGGTCCCGATGGACACCTGACTGCGATGCTGCTTTTCATGAAATCATATATCAGCTCACCCATGCTCCCATCCTCACCTATGCTGATCCTGCTAAACCCTATGTGCTACACTGATGCTAGCCTACAAGGTTTGGGGGCTGCATTATATCAGAAGCACGAAAATGGCCTGAGGCCAGTGGCCTTTGTCAGTAGAAATCTGACCCCTCAGAAAAAAACTATCCTGTGCATAAATTGGAGTTCTTGGTGTTGAAGTGGGCCATTGTTGACCAGTTCCATGAATATTTGAATGGAGCAAAGATACTGGTAAAGACAGATGATAATCCACTGACCTATGTGTAGACTTCAGCTAAACTGGATGCCACCGGACATCGGTGGCTCTCTGCGCTGCCTACCTATGATTACACTGTTGAATACAGATCGGGCCTGAATCACATAGATGCCGATGCCCTCTCCCGGAGGCCTACTACCAGAGGTGATTGGGTCAGGCTGTCCGAACCTGACATTAGAGCACCGTGCCAAAAGTTTGACAAGGAGGAACAGATGTCCACAGATGCAGTGGACTGCCTGGCAGATTGCTTGGGCCCCTGTGACACTTGTATACCAGCTGTGTACTGCCACTTCTCCACGCTAGATGTTAGTGCACTGCCTCAGTTTGATAATAACAGCATTCAGTGGGTTCAATCCCGAGATCCTATGATCTGATCAACACTTGAAGCCCTCTACGCAGGGAAAGATGTGTCCAAGTTGCGCTTTTCTGATTTGAGAACTGCGTTATTGTACAAAGAAGGCCCTAAATTGAAGCTAATTAATCAGTTGCTATACAGAGAGACTGTAGATGGGGAGGGGGGGTGGTCAAGTAGACAAGCAACAATTGGTCTTGCCCACAGATTTCAAAGACTTGGTGCTGAGGCCCCTACACAACCATATGGGCCACCTTGGCATCGACAGAACCCTTGACTTGGTGCAGTCCCGATTCTACTGGCCTAAGATGGGGGCCGATGTTGAACATCATGTATGGACCTGTAGTCGCTGCCTACAGAGAAAGGCCTTGCCCCAGAGGGCTACCCCCCTTGTTAACATCACTACCAGCACACCCATGGAGTTAGTTTGTATTGACTTTTTAAGTTTGGAGCCTGATCAGCGGAACATCAGTAACATGTTGGTGGTCACTGATCACTTTACCAGGTACGCTCAAGCTTTCCCAACTAAAGATCAAAAGGCCTCCACTGTGGCCTAGGTGCTGATAGAGAATTTCTTTGTTCACTATGGGGCCCCCAAAGAATTCATTCTGATCAAGGCAGACTTTGAGAGCTGCTTAATCAAGGAAATGCTCTCCCTATGGAGGGGTGCGGAAGTCAAGAACCACCCCTTATCACCCGCAGGGAGACCCACAGCCAGAACGCTTTAATCGCACCCTGCTTGACATGCTAGGCACTCTCCTCCCAAAAGACAAGCCTAAATGGAGCCAGCAGATTAGAACCTTTGGACACGCCTATAACTGTACAAAAAATGATGCTACTGGGTTCTCTCCCTATCACCTCATGTTTGGGAGAGAGAGGCTCGGCTACCAGTGGACATTCATTTTGAGGTCTCTCCTGATGGGGTCAGAGCTGAGAATGACCTACAGTACGTGAAAAAACTAAAAGCTCAATTGAACCATGCATACCAACTAGCTCAGACAATGGCTGCAAAGAGAAACTTAGCTAATAAAGAAAGATATGAGAGAAAGTAAAGGCCCAAGACGTAAGCTGGAGACCGTGGATTGCTGTGAAATCTGGGATTGCATAGCAAACACAAAATTGCTGATTGGGGCACTCATCTTCCCCACATAGTAGACAAATTGTATGGTTTACCTTGTGCAAAGTGTGGCCTGAAGACAATTCAAAAGCTGTCAAGATCATGCACCATAACCATCTATTGCCCATTGGCCAAATCATGACTGAAGCTGAGCCCCAGAGATTGTTTCCTGGACCAGTTACTCGGCTGCCATGAACAAAGACAGAGTATGCCTGCCCCAGTGGTCACTGACTTAAGGTTCTCTCCACAGCAAACCCTAAGTGATAATGATTGTCAGTCCACTTCTGACGAGAGTGAGTGCAGCTATGCTTATTACCCCTCTTATGAACTGGGTCAGCTGTTTCAGGGTAACCCCAGGATCAATTGTGTGGATGAAGCTGGGCCCTTCTGGACTGCCTAAGCCCCCAGCTTTGTCCTTGGAGCCAATGCTCCCTGACAGTGAATGCAAAGTGTCAAGTCTGAAGATACTGAGTCACTTTGTATGGTGGAACTGTTTGAATTACCTGAGGAAGACGCAGATTATCTGAGTCAGACTGGTGACATGCCAGAACATGAAGAATACTTTGAGTGTGATGATAATTTCCTTCCAGTGCTGGAGTGCTTTCCAAGTGAGCAAGGTGTTGTGGAACCTGAATCCACAGAGCCAGGGGCTGACAGTGCTCCAAATACAAACTTTTCCACCCAGGCAGAAGTCCCCCTTGCAAGTAATGAAAGCACGGAGATTGAGGTGGAAAGTACAGAGACTGTGGCTGTTCCCCCCAGGAGGACTGGCTGAACTGTCAAACCAATAGTACGCCTCAGCTATGATTCGCCTGGGAGGCCAGTAGATTTGCATCGCAACGTGGTCCATAAAGGGGTGTATGTATCTCGAAGCTCACTGCCCAAACTAAGCATAAGTACCAATTCCCAGTTAATTGTCCTGCCCTCTAGGTACGGTGCCCCTGCCCCATCTAGCCCTAAGTTAGCTGATAGGGAAGGGCCCCCTCTCTCATTGTTCAATGTGCAGGAAGTAATAATCTGAATTTGTATGACAGGATGTGTAAAGTACCTGTGTGAAAAATGCATAATGTAATCCAGAATGCTATAACAACATGAAACATAGAGAATATGTATAGTAATGGTTAAGTATGCTGACTGATGTATAAAATGTGATTTGCATAACATACTAATGGTATAGATGTATGACATCATTTGCATTTGAAATTACTGTGATAGTACAGACTTGACGCTGACGCCAAGTTTTCTCCAGGCAGGGAAGGGTGTAACCCCCCCCCTACAAATGGGGGTTCCCAAAAAGTCTTCCTCGAGCTTGCTTAAATGCTCACTGCCAGGGTGGCGTTCAGCGCTATAGCCATTTAAATGTTGTTGCCAGTGAGCACCTATAAAGCCTCCATGCACTGTCTCTTTAAGTGCTGCCTGACTGCAGACAAAATTAGTCTGAATGGGGGTGGTCTGAGTGTTTTCCTGTCCGAGTCCCGCCCGGGCTGCTGAAGAATCGCCCATTTCTGCCATCGTTAATTGTGCAGAGGGAGCCCTGCTGAAAGATGTAACTAATTGCTGGTAATCATCTACAGTAGTGATGAAAATGGAGTTTGTTCTAACCTGCCTTTCTTTGCAGCAAGGACTGTTTCTGTTTAACTCCACCATATTGGTCCTGAATTGCCGGATTGGACCAATCAGTACTTCAGGACTCCAAAGTGGAACCTGTTAGAGTGGGACTGTGTGGTGCCTGACTCTGGGAATTGTAATTTTAGACTGTTGGCACCTTTTTGCACCAACAGGGGGAGCATGCTGTGACTGACAGTTCACCTGACCAATCAAACCTTTTGGATCTAAGGGAAATTCCCTGAGCTGTCTGCTGGCAAGCCAGATCTGAGTTGGAAGCTGAAAGAGAAGGAGCTTGCATAGCTCGAGCAGTCGTGTTGTGCAGTAGTTCGCGCTGGAGAACCGTGGAAGGCCTCACTTCTGGCCTGCTTGCCTGTTTTCTGCACTGAGAAAAGAGAGAGAGAGAGAGGGAATTGTTTTGGACTAAATTCGAGCTGTGTGCTTTAAGCAAGCTGCTGAATTGAGACCAGGCTTAACCTGTAGAAGACCGAAGATTTTGTTAAAAGCGATCGGCCTGTCAGGAACTTTAGCTACCGTTATGCTCCCGAGTTTTTAGCAGTGATTTTGCAATCGGGATCGAGGAGCAGCCTGCCTGGTACAGTAAACTTTCATTACATATAAATGTGCTGTGAACTGGAGGGGGGTCGCAATCTGGTTTTCCCCTGAGCTGAGTCGTGTGCTGAGGGCTAGAAGCTGTGTCCAGTTCGATTCGGACTGAATCCACCTGCTACTCAATGCAGTTGGACCCTGCCATGAGGGCCTTGTCTCCCTACCCTGCTTCTTCTGGCAATCCAGAACATCCATCTGTCATCTCAACCATCGTCCATCATGTGTCCAGCTTTGGGTATCGTGTGTAACAAACAGGGTAGCTCCCTGCAGCATATCATTTGAATCACAAGTGTGTCATCTGATTAATTTGTTGTGTTGTTTCCACAAACTGAGCCCTCCAGCTCCGGATTACAATCAGTGGGTGTGCAAGTTATTTCTTTTTCTCACAGGGCCCCTACCAGCTGCAATGCCGGCCTACCCCAGGCAACGGTCCTGGCTAGGCCCCTTCTCCATCCTGGGTACCCAGAGAGTGTGACTGATAGGGACACTGACTGCATGCACAACTGTGATATTTATAGTGTGTTTAAGCCAATTAACTGATTGCCCCATCCTTGTTATAGCCCCTGAATAAATCAGATCTACTTTTCCCTGCAATTTACATTGACTATGGTGTCCATTTATGCCTGGGGTATTGCATAGTTGCTTTTTGTCTTGCATCACCTTATTTTACAGGGGGTCACTAGAGCCAAGCTGAAGGAACCAGTCCTGGAGTAAGTCTCGTCGAGATGTATGTGTAAAGCTCATCGGGTATTGGGAAGGTAACCACTGTGTACTGTGTGGGCCACTCAGCAGGAGACAAGGGGGGGGTCACAGTGTCCCAGAGGGCTGTGGCCTGGTTAGTCAGACTAATACCAACCCTGACCTTTGGGTGGAGGCACCTGTCACTGAACCTAGGCCCCTTAACTGGCTACTAGCCAAGAAGGCAGGGGTAGTAGCCCTTGGGATAGCGTCACCTGGGGGTTACATCTTGGAGGCACCACTGGGATTAGCGTCCTCTAGTGGCCAAATTTACGAATTATTGTTAAAAATAAATGGCTACCCCAACAGAAGTGGCAGTACACCAGTTGGTGGGGTGGTGTGCTGCGCAGGAGATCGACCCCCAAAATGCTATGTTTATACTGGATATTTCCCTGGGTACCAATAAGGACACTGTAGAGAGAGTACTTTCCAAAGTTGAATGTTTACAAACTCCTGTGGTGGTGGGTCGACGTGTTAATCTGCTCGCCTAAACTTTTATGCCGTCTCAGTAGATTGTAGACCCAGTAGACAGTTCCAAAGTGCCACTGATTATTACCCCAGAAGGAGCCTCACTGCCTGGTGAGTGATAACTAGAAGACATTAAGACCCCAGGGAGGGAGCCCCCACTATCTGAGACTTCTGAGGAGAAATTTGCTAAGTTGTTGCTTGAGGAAGGAACCGTAGAGGACTTTAAGAAACTATTTCTGCCACCTGGGGTGTGTACCTGCCCTCTCGCCCCCCCGCTCCAGCCCTGTTCTTTCACCAACTTCTATACCTGCCTCTGAGCCAGCCACTAGTCATGGACCTTACAAGCTCAAGGTATTCTCTGGCATCCGCCCTACTCCAAATGGGGAAGCTGATCTAGAGACCTGGATAGATTCTGCTACTCTTGCGGTATAAAACTGGCAATGCTCAGAGGCCAAAAATTGCCTGCCTGGGAAAGCCTCCAGGGACCGCCCAATGTACTTCGCGCCCCTGAGGTCCTCTCTGACTCTGCCAAAGCCCAAGAGTACATAATAGCCCTGAAAATGTGTTTGGGGACCACTAATGTTATGCGCCTTGAAATGGAAACTTAAAGATGTTAGACAACAGCTGGGGAATTATCTGCCTATATGGATCAATTAGAGGAATCCTACAAACCATTTTTGAAGAAGGCTGGACCTCTAGTGAAGTGGACCGGGTAAGACTGGATCATATACTCTGCTCTGCCCGACACTCCAGCTGGATGTTGCTCAGATTGCAACTGCATCAAAGAAAATCTGGTCCCTTCCCTTTCCATGTGTTGATGAAGGAGGTATGGGAAGTTGAGGAGGAGGAAGGTTTGTCAGAGCCCTGCGCAGTCATAGCTGCTACAACCCCTGCTCCAGGTGCTGGATTCGGCCTCTGACAGCCTGGAATTACCAAAATCACATGACAGAATCCAAGAACTAAATGTCAGCCCTGGGGCCCCAGCCAGAGGCGGCTATGGATGCTCCACCATGAGATGAACTGCTGAGGGAGTTCAGGAAGCCAAAAGCAGGCTCTTTATAGAATGTCTCTCCTGCAGTACAGGCCCGACCCTTATCCGACTGCATCTGCTATGGGGGGGGATGCCCACCCAGGCATCTTCTGCTGACAGCAGCTCAAACTTGATGTCTTGACTATGTAAGTGAGAGAATTGATGAGATGTCTCCAAATGCTCACCACACCACAGACAGAGGTGGCACAAGGTTTTCTGTTGGCAGTACCCCGCCCAGCTCCCAGTGTGATGCCTTGGCACCCCAAACCCCAGAAAGCATATTTTGCCACAATTGTGGGAAGGATGGGACATAGAGAGAATGCGGTCCACAAAGACCTAGATAAAGTTGTATACAGGCTTCAAGGAGCTTCAGAAAGTGAGACAATGGCCAAGGAGTGCAGGAATGACTGCAGTGCAGAATCAAGGAATCCTAACTCAAATCTCTTTGTGGCTAAATCGTCTGTCCAGGCCTCTGCTGCTGTCCCTCCTGAATGGTCTGAGGTGTAGGCCTTCAATAGAAACTACAGTAAAAGTAAATGGTGTCCACCGAGCTGTGCTTGACAGTGGTTCTCAAGTGACTATCGTGTTTCAAAGATTGGTACAGGAAGCACCTGCCTGATGTGCCCCTACAACCCTTGGAAGATTTGCTTGCCTGGGGGGTTGAGGAAAAGCATATCTCTACTCTGGGTATATCCGGATCTGGCTGTCTTCCCTACTTGGTGGCTGGAGTGTCAGAACAAGTAGAGACCTTGGCCTTGTGTGTCCCCCTACTGGACTGTATGATGGGGTTTCCCTACTAATTGGGACCAATGACCATAAGTTCAGGAGACTGGCACAATTATGCTGCAGAAACAGGGCACCGGACTGGTAGGGCTTTGAGAATTCCCGTGTTGTTTAAGAAGGCCTATGAGTTGCACTAGAAATGCTGGAGGTGGACAAAGATGAGGCAGTCGTAGTTGTATGGAAGAAGGATCTGAGTCGATGATCCTGGTCCCTAACACTCAATGTACTCTTCAAGGAGGTCCACTTATGGAAGATGTCAAGAATAAGATACTCATGCTGGATGCCAGCAATGAAGAAAATTGCCAGAAGGGTGCTGGTTGCTCAGTATCTTCCGCTCACGCTCATGCATATGCTCAGCGGTAATGGTCCAGGTCCACCATGTGTCAGATTGAGAAATTTGGTGAATAGAGGCTGCCCCCTAGCAACTGTACACTGTGCAGACACTGCAGTGTTGACCCATAACAAGCACTCTGGAGGAATGATAGAGTGACGTCTGACTTGTTCAACTTTGGTGACTCTCCGCTGCGCAGCAGAGTGGAAGAATAGAATCAGCAAGGGGCTACTCAGAAAGATCAGGTGTTTTCACTGAAGGAATGGGATGTGGGATGTGTCCAAGGAACGAGAGTATCATATACACCTGCATGTTGAACTGCCATTCCGTGAGAGGTCTCGCAACCTAGCACCAAGAATATAGATGATAAGAAGACACCTGCAGGTGATACTTGCAGCTGGTGTGTGATACAAGAGCCAGAAGCCCTTATGCTTCATCTGTTTTGGTGGTGAGGAAAAGAATGGGACGTCGAGAATGTAGTGGACTATTGGACCCTTAACAGGTGGACCATCCCGATCAATACACCATACCCCATATTCAGGATACTTTAGATTGTCTGAATGGAAGCAAGTGTTTCAGTGTTGGATCTTCGCATGGGTACTACCAGATCCCCATATGGCCCAAAGACACGTGTGAAAACAGCTTCATCTGTCACTTGGGTTCTATGAGTTTGAGGATGCCCAGGGGATCTTGGGTGCCCAGCCACTTTCTAGCGCTTGATGGAATGTGCAGTGGGGACATGAACTTGTTGAGTGCCTGATGTATTTAGACGATGTTATTGTGTTTGGAAGTTCATTGGAGGAACATGAACCGACTTTTAAAGTGTTGGACTGACGGAAGATTTCGACATTAGCTGTCATCGACAAATGCCAGTTCTTTCAGACGTCAGTAAAATATATGGGGCACATAGTGTCCACGAGGAATAGAGACTGACCCTAGCAAAGTTGAGGCCTTGACCACTCATCTGAGACCCAAAATCTAAAGAATTACAACACTTCCTAGGATTTTTGTGGTTATGACAGGTGGTTCATAAAGGACTCACTTCCAAGGGTGATTCAACCATTTCTGAATCTTATCCAGGGTTACCCTTCCTCACCAAACAAAAAACAAAAGAGAGTGGCCTCCATCAAAACAGAGAGAGCTATACTTCTGCCGGGTGAACATTTTGGGTCCCGATGGACACCTGACTGCGATGCTGCTTTTCATGAAATCATATATCAGCTCACCCATGCTCCCATCTCACCTATGCTGATCCTGCTAAACCCTGTTGCTACACGATGCCATAGCCTACAAGGTTTGGGGCTGCATTATACGAAGCACGTAAATGGTTTCCGAGGCCAGTGGTTTTTGCCAGTAGAAGTCTGACCCCTGTGAAAACTATCCTTGCATAAATTCGAGTTCTTGGTGTTGAAGTGGCCATTGTTGACCAGTTCCAAGAATATTTGAATGGAGCAAAGATACTGGTAAAGACAGATGATAATCCACTGACCTATGTGCAGACTTCAGCTAAACTGATGCCACCGGACATCGGTGGCTCTCATGCTGCCTCACTATGATTACACTGTTGAATAAGCAGATCGGGCCTGAATCACATAGATGCCATGCCTTCTCCCCTGGAGGCCTACTACCAGAGATGGTGATTGGGTCAGGCGTTGTCCGAATCTGACATTAGAGCACCGTGCCAAAAGTTTGAAGAAGGACAGATGTCACAGATGCAGTGGACTGCCTGGCAGATTGCTTGGGCCTAGCCGAGCACTTGTATACCAGCTGTGTACTGCCACTTCCCACGCTTGATGTTAGTGCACTGCCTCAGTTTGATAATAATAGCATTCAGTGGTTCAATCCGAGATCCTATGATCTGATCAACACTTGAAGCCCTCTCACGCAGGGAAAGATGTGTCCAAGTTGCGCTCTTCTGATTTGAGACTCGTTGCTATTGTACAAAGAAGGCCCTAAATTGAAGCTAATTAATCAGTTGCTATACAGAGAGACTGTAGATGGGGAGGGGTGGTCAAGTAGACAAGCAACAATTGGTCTTGCCCACAGATTTCAAAAAGACTTGGTGCTGAGGCCTACACCTACCTTATGGGCCACCTTGGCATCGACAGAACCCTTGACTTGGTGCAGTCCCGATTCTACATGTCAAGATGGGGGCCGAGTGTTGAACATCATGTATGGCACCTGCAGTCACTTGCCTACAGAGAAAGGCCTTTACCCAGAGGGCTACCCCTTGTTAACATCACTACCAGCACACCCATGGAGTTAGTTTGTATTGACTACTTTTAAGTTTGGAGCCTGATCAGCGGAACATCAGTAACATGTTGGTGGTCACTGATCACTTTACCAGGTACGCCAAGCTTTCCCAACTAAAGATCAAAAGGCCTCCACTGTGGCCTAGGTGCTGATAGAGATTTCTTTGTTCACTATGGGCCCCCCAAAGAATTCATTCTGATCAAGGCAGACTTTGAGAGCTGCTTAATCAGGAAATGCTCTCCCTATGGAGGGTGCGAAGTCAAGAACCACCCTTATCACCCATGAGGGAGACCCACAGCAGCAAAGCTTTAATCGCACCCTGCTTGACATGCTAGGCACTCTCTCCCAAAAGACAAGCCTAAATGGAGCCAGCAGATTAGCACCTTTGTACACGCCTATAACTGTACAAAAAATGATGCTACTGGGTTCTCTCCCTATCGCCTCATGTTTGGGAGAGAGAGGCTCGGCTACCAGTGGACATTCATTTTGAGGTCTCTCCTGATGGGGTCAGAGCTGAGAATGACCTACAGTACGTGAAAAAAACTAAAAGCTCAATTGAACCATGCATACCAACTAGCTCAGACAATGGCTGCAAAGAGAAACTTAGCTAATAAAGAAAGATATGATAGAAAAGTAAAGGCCCAAGAGCTTCAAGCTGGAGACCGTGTATTGCTGTGAAATCTGGGATTGCATAGCAAACACAAAATTGCTGATTGGTGGCACCATCTTCCCCACATAGTAGTAGACAAATTGCATGGTTTACCTTTGTACAAAGTGTGGCCTGAAGACAATTCAAAAGCTGTCAAGATCATGCACCATAACCATCTATTGCCCATTGGCCAAATCATGACTGAAGCTGAGCCCCCAGAGATTGTTTCCCCTGGACCAGTTACTCGGGCTGCTGCGAAACAAAGACAGAGTATGCCTGCCCCAGTGGTCACTGACTTAAGGTTCTCTCCACAGCAAACCCTAAGTGATAATGATTGTCAGTCCACTTCTGACGAGAGTGAGTGAGTGCAGCTATGCTTATTACCCCTCTTATGAACTGGGTCAGCTGTTTCAGGGTAACCCCAGGATCAATTGTGTGGATGAAGCTGGGCCCTTCTGGACTGCCTAAGCCCCCAGCTTTGTCCTTGGAGCCAATGCTCCCTGACAGTGAATGCAAAGTGTCAAGTCTGAGGATACTGAGTCACTTTGTATGGTGGAACTGTTTGAATTACCTGAGGAAGACGCAGATTATCTGAGTCAGACTGGTGACATGCCAGAACATGAAGAATACTTTGAGTGTGATGATAATTTCCTTCCAGTGCCGGAGTGCTTTCCAAGTGAGCAAGGTGTTGTGGAACCTGAATCCACAGAGCCAGGGGCTGACAGTGCCCCAAATACAAACTTTTCCACCCAGGCAGAAGTCCCCTTGCAAGTAATGAAAGCACGGAGATTGAGGTGGAAAGTACAGAGACTGTGGCTGTTCCTTCCCAGGAGGACTGGCTGAACTGTCAAACCAATAGTACGCCTCAGCTATGATTAGCCTGGGAGGCCAGTAGATTTGCATGTAGCGTGGTCCATAAAGGGTGTATGTATCTAAAGCTCCTGCCCAAACTGAGCATAAGTACCAATTCCCAGTTAATTGTCTTGCCCCTCTAGGTATGGTGCCCCTGCCCATCTAGCCCTAAGTTAGCTGATAGGAAGGGCCCCTCTCTCATTGTTCAATGTGCAGGGAAGTAATAATCTGAATTTGTATGACAGGATGTTAAAGTACCTGTGTGAAAAATGCATAATGTAATCCAGAATGCTATAACAACATGAAACATAGAGAATATGTATAGTAATGGTTAAGTATGCTGACTGATGTATAAAATGTGATTTGCATAACATACTAATGGTATAGATGTATGACATCATTTGCATTTGAAATTACTGTGATAGTACAGACTTGGCCTGAGCATCAAGTTTCTCCAGGCAGGAAGGTGTAACCCCCTACAAATAGGGTTCCCAAAAGTCTTCCTCGAGCTTGCTTAAATGCTCTCTGCCAGGGGTGGCGTTGGTAGCGCTATAGCCATTTAAATGTTGTTGCCAGTGAGCACCTATAAAGCCTCCATGCACTGTCTCTTTAAGTGCTGCCTGACTTAAGACAAAATTAGTCTGAATGGGGGTGGTCTGAGTGTTTTCCTGTCCGAGTCCCGCCCGGGCTGCTGAAGAATCGATCCATTTCTGCCATCGTTAATTGTGCAGAGGGAGCCCTGCTGAAAGATGTAACTAATTGCTGGTAATCATCTACAGTAGTGATGAAAATGGAGTTTGTTCTAACCTGCCTTTCTTTGCAGCAAGGACTGTTTCTGTTTAACTCCACCATATTGGTCCTGAATTGCCAGATTAGACCAATCAGTACTTCAGGACTCCAAAGTGGAACCTGTTAGAGTGGGACTGTGTGGTGCCTGACTTTGGGAATTGTAATTTTAGACTGTTGGCACCTTTTTGCACCAACAGGGGGAGCATGCTGTGACTGACAGTTCACCTGACCAATCAAACCTTTTGGATCTAAGGGAAATTCCCTGAGCTGTCTGCTGGCAAGCCAGATCTGAGTTGGAAGCTGAAAGAGAAGGAGCTTGCATAGCTCGAGCGATCGTGTTGTGCAGTAGTTCGCGCTGGAGAACCGTGGAAGGCCTGACTTCCGGCCTGCTTGCCTGTTTTCTGCACTGAGAAAAGAGAGAGAGAGAGAGAGGGAATTGTTTCGGACTAAATTCGAGCTGTGTGCTTTAAGCAAGCTGCTGAATTGAGACCAGGCTTAACCTGTAGAAGACCGAAGATTTTGTTAAAAGCGATCAGCCTGTCAGGAACTTTAGCCACTGTTGTGCTCACGGGTTTTTAGCAGTGATTTTGTGATCAGGATCGAGGAGCAGCCTGCCTGGTACAGTAAACTTTCTTTACATATAAATGTGCTGTGAACTGGAGGGGGGTCACAATCTGGTTTTCCCCCCGAGCTGAGTCGTGTGCTGAGGGCTGGAAGCTGTGTCCAGTTCGAGTCGGACTGAATTCACCTGCTACTCAATGCAGTTGGGCCCTGCCACGAGGGCCTTGTCTCCCTACCCTGTTTCTTCTGGCAATCCAGAACATCCATCTGTCATCTCAACCATCGTCCATCCTGTGTCCAACTTTGGGTATCGTGAGTAACAAACAGGGTCGCTCTCTGCAACATATCTTTTGAATCACAAGTGTGTCATCTGATTAATTTGTTGTGTTGTTTCCACGAACTGAGCCCTCCAGCTCCGGATTACTATCAGTGGGTGTGCATGGTATTTCTTTTCCTCACAGGGCCCCTACCAGCTGCAATGCTGGCCTACCCCGGGCAACGGTTCTGGCTAGCCCCCATCTCCATCCTGGGTACCCAAAGAGTGTGACTGATAGGGACACTGACTGCATGCACAACTGTGATATTTATAGTGTGTTTAAGCCAATTAACCTGATTGCCCCCATCCTTGTTATAGCCCCCTGAATAAATCAGATCTATTTTTTTCTGCAGTTGACATTGACTATGGTGTCCATTTATGCCTGAGGTATTGCATAGTTGCTTTTTGTCTTGCATCACCTTATTTACAGGGGTCCCTAGAGCCAAGCTGAAGGAACCAGTCCTCTAAGTTAGCTGATAGGAAGGGCCCCTCTCTCATTGTTCAATGTGCAGGAAGTAATAATCGAATTTGTATGACAGGATGTAAAGTACCTGTGTGAAAATGCATATGTAATCCAGAATGCTATAACAACATGAAACATAGAGGATATGTATAGTAATGGTTAAGTATGCTGACTGATGTATAAAATGTGATTTTCTTACATACTAATGGTATGATGTATGACATCATTTGCATTTGAAATTACTGTGATAGTACAGACTTAGCGTAAATTTCTCCCAGGCAGGGAAGGTGTAACCCCCTACAAATGGGGGTTCCCAAAAGTCTTCCTCGAGCTTGCTTAAAAATGCTCACTGCCAGGGGTGGCGTCAGCCATAGCCATTTAAATGTTAGTTGCCAGGAGCACCTATAAAGCCTCCATGCACTGTCTCTTTAAGTGCTGCCTGACTGCAGACAAAATTAGTCTGAATGGGGTGGTCTGAGTGTTTTCCTGTCCGAGTCCCACCTGCTGCTGAAGAATCTCCATCCATTTCTGCCATCGTTACTGTGCAGAGGGGAGCCCCTGCTGAAAGATGTAACTAATTGCTGGTAATCGATCTCATAGTAGTGATGAAATGGAGTTTGTTCTAACTCGCTTCTTTGCAGCAAGGACTGTTTCTGCTTAACTCACCATATTGGTCCTGGACTGCCAGATTAGACCAATCAGTACTTCAGACTCCAAAGTGGAACCTGTTAGGAGTGGGACTGTGTGGTGCCTGACTTTGGAATTGTAATTTTAGACTGTTGGCACCTTTGCACCAACAGGGGAGCATGCTGTGACCGACAGTTCACCTGACCAATCAAAACCTTTGATCTAAGGGAAATTCCTGAGCTGTCTGCTGGCAGCTCAGATCTGAGTTGGAAGCTGAAAGAGAAGGAGCTTGCATAGCTCGAGCGATCGTGTTGTGCAGTTCGCGCTGGAGAACCGTGGAAGGCCTGACTCCGGCCTGCTTGCCTGTTTTCTGCACTGAGAAAAGAGAGAGAGAGAGGAATTGTTTGGACTAAATTGAGCTGTGTGCTTTAAGCAAGCTGCTGAATTGAGACCAGGCTTAACTCCTGTAGAATACCAAGATTTTGTTAAAAGCGATCAGCTTGTCAGAACTTTAGCCACTGTTGTGCCTCACGGTTTTTTAGCAGTGATTTTGTGATCAGGATCGAGAGCAGCCTGCCTGGTACTGTAAACTTTCTTTACTATATAAAATGTATGTGAACTGGAGGGGTCACAATCTGGTTTTCCCTGAGCTGAGTCGTGGTGCTGAGGGCTGGAAGCTGTGTCCAGTTCGAGATGGACTGAATTCACTGCACATTAATGCAGTTGGCCCTGCCATGAGGGCCTTGTCTCCTACCCTGTTTCTTCTGGCAATCCAGAACATCCATCTGTCATCTCAACCATCGCCCATCCTGTGTCCAACTTTGGGTATCGTGAGTAACAAACAGGGTCGCCTTCTCAGCATATCTTTTGAATCACAAGTGTGTCATCTGATTAATTTGTTGTGTTGTTTCATGAAACTGAGCCCTCCAGCTCGGATTACTATCAGTGGGTGTGCATGGTATTTCTTTTCCTCACAGGGCCCCTACCAGCTGCAATGCTGGCCTACCCCGAGCAACGGATTCTGGCTAGCCCCATCTCCATCCTGGGTACCCAAAGAGTGTGACTGATAGACACTGACTGCATGCACAACTGTGATATTTAGTAGTGTGTTTGGGCTAATTGTAACCTGATTGCCCCTATCCTTGTTAGTAGCCCCCGAATAAATCAGATCTATTTTTTCTGCAGTTGACATTGACTATGGTGTCCATTTATGCCTGAGGTATTGCATAGTTGCTTTTGTCTTGCATCACCTTATTTTACAGGGGTCCCTAGAGCCAAGCTGAAGGAACCAGTCCTGGGGTCAGTGCAGTAAATCGAAAGTGTATGTGTAAAGCTCATCAGGGGTATTGGGAAGGTAAACTATTGTGTACTGTGTGGGCCACTAGCAGGAGACAAGGGGGGTCGGGCAGTGTCCCAGAGGGCTGTGGCCTGGGTTAGTCTGACTAATCACTCAACCCTGACCTTGGATGGAGGCACCCTTCACTGAATCCTAGGCCCTTAACCTGCTACTAGTTGCTACAGGCAGGGGCAGTAGCCTTGGAATAGTGGCCACCTGGGGTTATAGAATTAACATGAAAAACTGTGGGGACCTATTTACTTGAATACCAGCTTGTGGTCACATGGTCATGAGGAAGCTAATAGGAGGAGTTCCAGCAGGATGTGAGGAACTATTATTTCATAGAAAAGTGGTAGAGCCATGAGCAGGCTGCCAGCTGAGGTGGGTGCAAAACCATTAGTTGTTTTTAAGCATGTAACCCCTGCAAAATGAGGGTTGGTCTTCTAAAAGTTTTCCAGGAGCTTGCTTGAATGCTCCAAGCCTGGATAGTGTTCAAGCGCCCAAGCCGTTTATCTGTGAGTGCTTTTAGAGCCTCTGGTACTCTCTTTAAGAGCTGTCTGCCTGCAGACGCAATTAATTTGGATGGGGGTCTGTGTGTTTCCCTGCTTGAGTCCCACTCGAGCTGCTGCCAAATCGCTCTGTTTCTGCCATTACCAAGTGGGCAGAGTGAGCACTTTTCAAAGATGTAACTGTTTGCCAGAAATCATTTAGAGTAATAACGAAAATACAGTTTGTCTAACCTGCTTTCTTTGTAGTCAGAACTGTGTTTGCCTAGTCCCCCATTCTGGTTTTGAAACTGCTAACTGGACCAATCAGTGTGGGGGACCTTTGAAATGGAGCCTGCTGCTGGCAAATCAGAACTTGGACTCTCATTGTGAGCCAGCCACTCTATGTAATTGTAAGGCCAATGCTTCTGGGAATTGTAGTTTGACTGCGCTTTTTTTCCACCAACAGGGGAGTTTATGTGAGTGACAGCCAAACCAGCCATATGAACTGGACGGGACTCAAAGGAAATACTCGGCTCATGTCTACTGGAAGGATCAGATCAATTTGGGGCAGTGAAGAGACAAGGAGCTGTGAGCTTGCACTGTATAGTTCCCACACAGTAAGTGCGTAAGGCCTTAAGTTTCGGGTCTGCAGCTCTGTAAGTGCCTGTTCGAGTAATCCGACCTGTGAAGAGAATCAAGGAGATCTGAAGAGTAGAAACCAGGCTCACCCTGTAGAAGACTGGAGAAATTGCGAATCACTTGGTCTGTCAGGAACTGAATCTGCTGTGTTCTCCAGGTATTGTGCAGTAATTGTGATCGGATCGAAAAGCAGCCTGCCTGGTATAGTACTTTCCTTTACATATCAAATGCGTAGTAGAGCTTGGGGAATTGTGTTTCAAATCCTGTACAGTGAATTGAGTGCATGAAGCTGAAGTCAAATCCCAGCTTAATCCAGACTACATCCATTTGCCTCTAAACTGCAGTGGATCCAGTCACAAGGACCTTGTCCACATGGTCTGCTCCTCCTGAAATCCAGGACAATCAGCCTTCCATCCAGTTCCCAGCCCTGAGTTGTGAGGAGTAAAGCCTGTAGCTCTCTGCCATCTGTTTATTAAATCGCAGTGTGTCATCTAATTGCTGTTTTTTTTCATTTCTTCAAGAACTGAGCCCGGCCCGGATTACAATTTGGTGTTGTGCAAGTGTTTTTCCATCACAGGGCCCAATCCAGCTGCACCGATCCTGGCTAGCCCCCATCCTGTACCCAGTGTAAGTGACAATTTGGGACTCTGAATATGCACAGTACTGTGATTATTAATGTGTTTAACCCAATTAACCTCGATTTCCTTCCTTGTTACAGCTCCTTAATAAATCAGATCTGTTGGTTTTCAGCAAAGTTACACTGACTGAGGTGATTCGCTTTATGTTAAAGTATTGTACTGTGGTTTTTGCACTGTATCATCTTGTTTTATAGGGGGTCCCCAGAGTCCAGTCGACAGAGCCAGTCCTGGGGGTAAGTGTACATTGTGAAGATATTCCTATTGCATTGTATGGACCACTAGTGGGAAGAAAGTGGGGTTACAGTGTCCCAGAGGGCTGTGACCAAGTTAGTTTAACTACTGCAAACCCTGACCTCTGGGTGGAGGCACCCGCTATTGGACCCAGGCCCCCTCAACCTGTTAGTAGTTACAGGCAGGGTAGTAGCCCCGATAGTGCCACCGAGGGTTACATCTTGAAGCTCACTCTGGGATTTGTGTGTCCTCTAGTGGCCACATTTACGACCATTGTTAGAAAATAATGGGTAAATTCCCCAACAGAAGCGGCTTTTCACCAGTTGGTGAAGTGGTGCAATGGGCAGTGAGATTGACCCCCAAAATGCTGTACTTGTCTTGGATATCCTGCTGGGTACCAGTAATGGACACTGTAGAGGAATACTTTCCAAGGTCGAATGTTTCATGAAACCCTGTGGTGGTGGGGGCTGGCTGATCTGCTCACCCAAACTTTCATGGCTCTATTAGAGTGTAAGGACCTTATAGACAGTTCCAAAGTGCCACAGACCATTTCCCGAAGAAGCCCTCACTGCCTGGAAAGTGATAACTAAAGACATGTAAGACCCTGGAGAACAAGGCCCCTCACTATCTGAAACTTCTGAGGAGAAATTTGCTAAATTGTTGCTGGAGGAAGGAAACTGTGGAGGATTTAAAGAAACTATTATTACACCTGAGAACGCTCTCCACCAACACCCTCCCCTCCAGCACCCATTATTGCCTCTATGTCTGTACCCTGCCAATAGTCATGACTCTACCGAGGTTGAAAATTTTCCAGCACCCTCCCACCCCACAAGGTGAGGATGACTGGGAGACCTGATAGACTATGTTGCCCTCAAGTGCTAGAATGGCAATGCTCTGAAGCAGAAAAACCAAAAGAGGATAAGCGAGCCTCCCTGAGGTCCTGCTGTGCTACCATCCATGCCAATGGGCCAGTAACCCTGAAGCGACTGCACAGGACTATCTTGAGGCCTTAGAGAATGTATGGGAGCCCATTCCATTGAGACCTGTGGTGAGAGTAAGTAAACACACACCAGTAACAAGTGGAGTTGTTGTCTGTGTGCTGTATGTTTCTTGAAAAATTGTTCAAGAATGCCTCAGAAAGGGTAGTTTGCCAGAGATTGAATTGGATCCGAACCAGGCTGGACAGGATCCTTAAGTCTGCCCTTTCTCAGAACTGCTGTTGCTTCAGTTACGCCTCATTAATCGACTGGAATCCCTCACCCTCCGCGATGAGCTAATGAGAGAAAATTCAGTTAGAAAAGGTGACCCCCGGAGGGACTTGCACCAATAGCTGCTGCTATGACCTGAATGACTGAGGGTGACCCATCAGTGAAGTTCTGGGCAAGGGTTGCAGTTAAAGAGTGTTCTGAGAAGGAAAAGGTGTCCACCTGGGTGAACTGCTGAGGAGATTAGGAAAGCAACAGACAGTCTTATCATGAAGGCCCGCTCCTGCAGTGGGCACTGACACTTATGCGTGACTGCTTCTGCAAGGGGTGGGGGTGCCCACTAGGCACTTCATGTGACAACAGTTCAAACTTGATGCCCTGACCATGGAAGTGAGGGAACTGAAGAAATGTTCCAAATGTCCACCCCACCGCCCAGCTGAGGTGGCATCAAGGTTTTCTATTGACAGTACTAATGCCGCAGAGCTCCTCAATGATGCTTCTCGTCACCCCAAACTTCAGCTGACATATTTTGCCATAATTGGGGAAGGATGGGCACATGAAGAGGGAATGCCGGTCTTGGAAAGACTTGGAGAGAGTGGTGAGCCGGCACAAGGAGAGCTTGAGCACAAAACAGTGGTTAAGAGGTGCACGAAATGACCACAGTGAAGGTCCCAAAAATGTTATCTCACGTCCCTTTGTGGCAAGGTCATTTGCCCAGGTCCCCACTACCACCTCTCCAGACTGGTCCAGAATAGTGGGTCCCTCCATGGAGACCACTGTAAAGTGAATGGAGTGTCTACAAGAGCTGCATGCTAGACAGTGGCTCCCAAGTAACAATTATGTCTCAAGACTGGTATCAGAAGCATTTGTCTGATGTACCCTTACAACCGTTGGAGAGGCTGCATGTCTGAGGTTAAGTGAGAAGGCCTACCCCTACTCAGGATATATCCAAATTTGGCTGTCTTTTCCCACCTCCGTGGCTGGGGTGGCAGAGCAAGTAGAGACCCTGGCCTTAGTGTGTCCCCCTACTGGACTGTATGATGGGGTTCCTTTACTAATTGGGACTAATGCACATATGTTTGGACGGCTGGTACAGTTGTATTATGAAAAACAGGGGTCAAGGACTAGTAGAGCATTAAGAATTCCAGCCTTGATCAAGAAGGCCTATGAGACACAAAGTGGAACCAGAGGAACCGGTTGGAGTTGTCTGGAAAAGGGATCCTGAGTCTCTGATCCTGGCGCCAAATGCCCAGTGTACCTTACAGGGAGAGGTCCGAATCAGAAAGGATGTCAAGAATAAAATATTAATGTTGGATGCACCAGGCGATGGAAAATTGCCAGAGGGACTGCTGGTCAAGCCTAGTATTTTGCCTGCTCAGAGCCCATGCTTATGCCAGAAGGTAATGGTTCAGTTCATAATGTCTCTGACAGAGAGATTCAAGTAACAGAGGTTGCAACTCTGGCTAATGTGCATTGTGCAGACACTGCAGTGCTACCAGTTGCAAGAGTTCGAAGAATGACATGGTAACGCCTGACTTGTTTGATTTCAGTGACTCCCTGCCAGCTGAATGGAAAGTGAGGATCAGTGAGAAGCTTGCCCAGAGACCAGGTGTTTTCTTTTAAAGGAATGGGACGAGGATGCATGCAAGGAGCTGAGCACCATATCCGGCCGCATGATGAAAGGCCATTTTGTGAGAGGTCTTGACGCCTGGTACCTGCTGATATAGATGATGTGAGATGGCATCCTATGAGATGCTAGCTGCTGGTGTAATACAAGAATCCAGAAGCCCCTATGCTTCCCCCATTGTGGTAGTGAGAAAAAAGAATGGGACAGTAAGGATGTGCATGGATTATCGCACTTTAAACCGACGGACTATCCCTGATCAGTACACAAGAAAAAATTACTCACCTTAGTAATGTTGTTTCTTCTAATGGAGTCTTGCTATATTATGACAATTGCAGTTTGTCCCACCATTAGAACTGCTCCGGAGGTGAAAGAGTTAACTTCCATGCCAGGCATGGAACTTAGAGCATGAGCCTGGTAGAAAAGCTCTGTCTGGAATATTTCAACTGAAACTGTCAGATCTTTATGAGCAAAACTCACTAAGGTTCTGTGGAAGCTGTAACTCACACTCAGCCAACTGGCTACTTAAATATTAACACATTTTCCTGGACCCAACACCAAGACTCAAGAGGGGACCAGAAAATAAGATAAGATAAGATAAAATAAACACAACACCCAAACACCCCAAAAAGAAGGGGTAGAAAAGCATGAAATGGGCATCAACAAGTTAACACTTGACGCCCACCCATACACAAAGTAGAAGTTCTGAGAGGGGAGGTTGGAGGTTTCATATGCAAGACTCCATTGAAGAAACAACATTACTAAGGTGAGTAATTTTTCTTCTCAAACAACATGAAGTCTTGCTATATTATGACAATTGCAGATACACAGCAGTACATCCATGGAGGAGGGACAGAACCTTACTTAGGAATAGGCTCTGAAGCACGGTTGCACAAACCGAGCATCCCTCCTGGCCTGGATATCCAGGAGTAATGCTTGCAGTGTGTACTGTTTCCAAGTAGCTGCTTTGACATATCTCTAAGATAGGATGTCTCTGGCAGCAGCTAGAGAGCGAGCTGTACCTCTGTAGAGTGAACCCTCAGGCCTGAAGGGGAACCTTACCCAGTTTTTGATAGCAAAATTGGATACAAGAGACAATCCACCTGGCAATGGATCTCTTAGCAGGTTTCTTTCCCAACCTCACCATAAGTGAGAAATAGTTGGAGGAGTCAAACCTGTGACCCTTGGTACGCTCTATGTAGTAACTTATGGCCCTCTTAACATCTAGCAGCTGTGCAACCTCTCTCTCACCAGAGGAGGAATGGTCAGTGAAGAACACTGGAAGAGAAATAGATTGATTAAGGTGGAAATCTGAAACCACCTTAGGCAAAAACTTTCCTGTTAGTCCTGAGGACTACCTTATCTCTGTGAAGAAATAAAGTCAGTCTCCACTGACAAAGCTTATAACTCACTTATGCGCCTGGCAGAAGTGATGGCTACTAGAAACACAGTTTTCCAAGTCAAGTACTTAAGCTGTCGTCAAGACAGAGGTTCAAAGGGGGGTTGCATCAGCTGAGTAATGCAAACATTAAGATCCAGGCAGGGCAGGTATCCCTGAATGGTGGATTAGTAGAAGCAATCCCTTGGAAAACTTGGAAAATACAGGGTGAGCGGAAAGAGAAGAGGGCTTTCTGTTGAAATAAAAACAGAGACAGCTGCCAAATGCACTTTCAGGGTAGCTGGTCTCTGTCCCAAAGAATTAAGATGGACCATATAGTCCAAAATAGTGAGCAAATCAGCAGATTCCGGGGAATATGTTTACAGAACACCATATGGAAACCTTTCCATTTAGAGTTATAAGTAGCCTAGTGGAAGGCTTCCTAGAAGCTTTCAAGATTTCGAGAACATCTTGAGAAAGGTGTAGGTCAGCAAACTTAACTCCTCAAGAGCCAGGCCTTGAGGTTGAGGGATTTGAGATTCGATACCAAACTCTCCTGGGCACAGGTTAACAGATTGTGGTTCCTGGGAGACACAGGGAAGATGGACTGCTAGGACAGAAGAAGTGGGTACAGGGCTGCCTGGCCTAGTCTGGAGCAATCAGAATCATCTTGCAGGGCTGAGATCTGATTTTGACTAGCACCTTGAACAGGAGAAGGAAGGGGGGAAAGGCATAGAGAAACTTCCCTTCCCAATCGAGAAGAAAGGCATCCAGGGGGACTGAGCCCAACACTGGGGCCTGCACAAAACAGTGGAAGTTGATGATTGTCTGGGCTGCAAAAGATCTCATCTGAGAGCCCCATCTGGCAAAAACTATCCTTACTGGGATCCAGTGACCATTCGTGATGGCCCTGGGAAATCCTGCTGAGAGCATCTGCCAGGACATTGTCCTTGTCTGGGAGGTAAACTGCTATGAGAGAAGTGTTCGGGGAATAAGCTGGAGACCACAACTTCCTTGCCTCGGTGCACAAGGCCGAAGACCGAGTGCCCCCTTGTTTGTTGATGTACCACATTGTAGTGGTGTTGTCTGTTCTGACCTGTACCACTTTGTTCTGAACAGATGCAGAAAAAACCTGAAGTGCTAGAAAACAGCTCTGAGTTCCAACAGATTGATGTGGAGCAAAGATTCCTGAGGGACCACAATCCCTGGGTGGAGAGGTCGCCTATGAGCTCCCCATCCCAAAAGGGATGCATCTGTAGTAAGGGTCAAGGAGTGAGATAGGGGATGAAGGAACCCCTTGTCTCAGATTGCTCCGATCCTGCCACCACTGAAGGGCCTGGATCAGGGTTCAGTCACTGATGAACTTGGATAGGACTCTCTTTGAGACCAAAAGGCTCTCAAATGGAACTGAATGTCCCTCATCTGAAATCTTGCTCCTTGCACACAGCTGTGGAAGCAGCCACGGTCCTAGGAGCTGTAGGAAATGCCTTGCTGATCGAGAGAGGCCTGGCAGAGTGAAGGAGGAGGCCAGGGCCACCAGGGTCCTTACCCTTCTAGGGAAGGAAGGCTCTGGCCTGCTTTGTGTCCAATTCTGCACCTATAAAGGTGAGTACCTGGACAGGTTCCAGAACTGACTTTGGAAGACTGAGAAGAAACCCAGAGAGGTAAGCAGCTGCTGGGTAACTTGCAGGTGTGATTTGACCTGGTCTGGAGATGACCCACAATGAGCCAGTCGTCTAGGTAGGAAAGATGGCAATCTTTGCCTTCTTAAATGAGCAACTGCTATTGCCAGGCATTTTGTGAATACCTTGGGGAAGAGGTAAGGCCGAAGGGCATTGCTCTGAACTGGTAATGGCCTGAGGCAGTTCGAATCTGAGGTACTTTCGGTGGGAGCTCTGATAAGAACATGGAAGTAGGCATCCTTGAGGTCCAGGGAAGCTAGCCAGTCCCCTGGCCTTAGGGAGGTAAAATCATTCCTAGAGTCACCATTTTGAATGTTGGTTTTAAAAGGTGCTTGTTCAGATATCTTAGGTCCAGGATGGCCGCCATTCTCCTGTCTTTTGGGATAAGGAAGTACCTGGGTACAGACCCTTGCCCTGGTGTAGGGAGAAACCTCTTTCTACAGCTCTGAGAGCCAGGAGGGTTGAGACTTCTGTTTCAAAGCAAAGTCTCTAGAGAATTTGCAGGTGGAAAGATCTGATTCTCATTTATGGAATTTTTGAAGCTGAGAACCAGACCCTGGCTTACTACTTCCAGGACCCACTTGTCTGATGTTAAAGACTCCCAGTCCTGGACTAAGTAAGCCAGCCTGCCCCTACAGGTACGGAGAACCGCCCTGGGCATCCCATCAGGGTGCCTGTTTGGCAGGGCTTTAGACTGAAGGATGGGAGCAGGCCTGTTGTACCCCATCTGCCTCCCTCTGAAGAACCTCTCTGAGCATAAGCTCAAGAGGAGGCCTGGTTTGTAAAAGGCCTGTGAAAGGCTCCGCCTCAACCCCTGGGCTGCCTCTGAGGAGTGGCTTGCCGCCCTTGGCTTGTGCACTCCTATAAGTGGTTCTATAGTCATCCATTTTCTTCATATAATTCTCTGTCTGCTCCCAAACAGAGAATTTCCACCACAGGAAAATCCATAGCCTTAGCCTGGGTATCCTGTGACAACTAGTACATCTGAGCCAAGCCAATCTACGAAAACCACAGATGTAGCCATGACTCTAGAGGATACATCATTAGAATCCACTGCAGCATGGAATTCACTTGATGCCTCAATACCTATCAGCAGCCACCTGCTCCAGCCTTCTGGCAAGCTGGCCATTGGGGCCTGTTTGGCTAAAGCCATGACAGTATCCCATCTAGATTTCTGGTATCTTGCCACATAAGCCATATAAGTTGCTTGTCTGAGTCCCAAGGACGCTGCCATGTATTGTTTTTTAGCCATGGCATCAATCTTCCTGGAGTCCTTGTCAGGAGGATGTGAAGCCAGGGGAATATTAGCCTTATCATAGGCTGCAGCCTGAACTACCCCAACATGGCTGCATTGCTGTGAAAGAAATTCTGTATCAGGACCTGACAAAGTGTACCTCCTGTCCATCTTTTTGTCCACAGGAGGCACAGAATTAGAAGCTTTTAAAATTTTTATTGTTTGTTTCCTAAATGATTTATGTAAAGGAATAGACAATCTCCTGGACTCTGGGATATCTATCATCTCTACAAAGTCAGACTCCTCTTGCTCATCCACAGCTTCCTCCAATATAAGCTGGAGGGTTTCAGCAACTTTTTTATAAAACAGAAAATGAGAAGGGGACTCAGAAAGCCTAGGGGGAGATTCTCCTAAAGATCTGTCTGGGGAGATGTCCGGTTCAATGGGCACATCCAGACTTTCAAAGTCACATTCACACTGTTCATAATCATCCTCCCCTCCTGTGTTCATAAAACCCCTCTATATCATATTCTTGAACCGTGGAACTGGCGAACGACCTTTTGCCAGATAGTGGCGGTTCGGACGGAACGGAGAAAGTGACTGGACAATTTGGATTGCTTTGGCTATCTCTGCAGCAGTTGGAGAAGGAATTTTGACTCCACACCTGCTGATTTTCTAGTTCTCTTTGCTGGAACTGGCTCCTCTGAGTCAGCTTTACCGTTTGCCGAGGAAGTCTCGCCCTGGTCAGAAGAGCACTCCCTCGGTTCGGTTGGCACCAAACCGGGCTGGCCATCCGGTCAGCTTGGACTTTGGCCTCTCTGCCCTGAGCCTACCAACTCTCTTTATCTAGGGTAGCTGCAGGAAATTCTGAAAATCTGGCAGTCTGCATTGAGGTGGTCAAACCCCAGACAATAAACACATGTGGTGTGTGGGTCAGCTTGGCAAAGGCTTCCCACAGACACTACAGTGCTTGAAACCCAGTGGGCCCGTTGTTCTTTTGGGGTTTCTGCACATAATGCCAGCCTAACCAAAACTTGCCCTTTTTCCAGCAGTGCCAGGCAAGACACCCTTATCGGTTCCCAACCGTGTCACGGGTCGTGGAAAAACGTAATGAAATCCGTTCTTTTTAGAACCGATAAGAACCGGGAACCGCACTCTAAAAAGCTTTTAAATGCTTCAGAATAAAGTTTTAAAACAACCTGATCGGTTCAAACCGAACCGATAAACATTTACAAGTTCCACACAGAAATAAACCTGTCTATTACTTACAATACCACAGACAGAGCTTGAACCGATCAGTTTGCGGTTAAAATAATAATAATCGCGGTTGAATTTAACCGAGAAAAACTCCTTTAAACCGAGAAATGAACCGAGCTGTAGGAGGAATCTCTGGAGCGACTGTTCAGTGAGGCGGAGTAAAGAATCTGACAGTTTCAGTTTGAAATATTCCAGACAGAGCTTTTCTAACCGAGCTCGTGCTCTAAGTTCCATGCCTGGCATGGAAGTTAACTCTTTCACCTCCGGAGCAGTTCTAATGGTGGGACAAACTGCAATTGTCATAATATAGCAAGACTTCATGTTGTTTGAATGCCCTGCATTCAGGATGCTTTGGACTACCTAAACGGGAGCAAGTGGTTCTCTGTGCTGGATCTCCACAGTGGGTACTACCAGATCCCGATGGCCCCAGAGGACCGTGAGAAGACAGCCTTTATCTGTCCGCTTGGCTTCTATGAATTCATGAGGATGCCTCAAGGGATTTCAGGTGCCCCAGCCACTTTTCAACAATTGATGGAGCGTGCAGTGGGGGACATGAACTTACTAGAGTACCTGGTATACCTAGATGATGTTATTGTGTTTGGCAGCTCACTGGAGGAACATGAGAGCAGATTATTCAAGGTGTTGGACCGACTGGAAGACTTTGGCCTTAAACTGTCCATTGATAAATGTCAATTCTTTCAAACATCAGTAAAGTATGTGGGACACATAGTATCCACCGAGGGAATAGAGACCGACCCAAGAAAGTCGGAGGCCCTGACTACCTGGCCACAGCCCAAAATCTAAAAAACTGCAAAGATTCTGGGATTCTGTGGTTATTATCAGTTTCATCAAGGACTATTCAAGAGTGATCCGCCTTTACTTAACCTTACTCAAGGGTATCCCCCAACCCACAAAAAATACAAAAAGTCAGCGTCCCTCGAGACTGAAAGAGCATATTTTCGTCCAAGTGAAGTATTTGGGGCCTGCTGGACTCCTGATTGTGAGACTGCTTTTCATGAGATCATATATCAACTTACCCACGCTCCAGTGTTGGCCTATGCTGATCCAACAAAACCTTATGCCCTGCACAGTAATGCTAGCTTGCAAGGGTTGGGGGCTGTGTTGCACCAAGAGCATGAGTATAGCCTGAGACCAGTGGCCTTTGCCAGTAGAAGCCTGACCCCATCTGAAAAGAACTATCCGGTACATAAGTTAGAGTTCCTAGCTTTGAAGTGGGCTATTGTTGACCAATTCCACAAGTACTTGTATGGGGCTAAGATACTAGTAAAAACTGACAATGATCCTTTGACCTATGTGCAGACTTCAGCTAAGTTGGATGCCACTGGCCATAGGTGGCTTTCTGCATTATCTACATACGACTATGCTGTTGAATACAGAGCAGGCCTGAACCACATAGATGCTGATGCTCTCTCCCAGAGACCTGTTCCCCAGAATGACTGGGTCAGACTGTCAGAACCTGTTATTCGAGCACTCTGCCAGAAGTTTGACAGGGAGGAACAAATGTCCACGGACGCAGTGGACTGTATGGTGGATTGTTTGGGACCCTCTGAAAATTGCATACCTGCTGCTTATTGCCAATTTTCTGCAATAGACATTGGTGCACTGCCTCAGCTGGACAATGACAGTATTCGGCGGGCTCAATCCCGCGATCCCATGATCAAATCAGCTTTAGAAGCCCTCTGTGCAGGGAAAGATGTGTCCAAATTACATTCCACTGATTTGAGAACTGCATTGTTATACAAAGAAGGTCCTAAGTTGAAACTGATCAATAGACTGTTATACAGAGAAACAGTAGACAGAGGGGGACAAGTTGACAAACAGCAACTAGTGCTGCGCACTGCCTTTTCGAGACTCAGTACTGAGGTCCTTACACAACCACATGGGGCACCTTGGTATAGACAGAACACTTGACTTGGTGAGATCCAGATTCTATTGGCCTAAGATGGGGGCTGATGTGGAGCAACACATTCAAACTTGTAGTCGCTTCTTACAGAGGAAAGCTTTGCTCCAGAGGGCTGCCCCCCTTGTTAACATCACCACCAGTGCACCCATGGAGCTGGTCTGTATTGATTTTCTGAGTTTGGAGTCAGATCAAAGAAATATTAGTAATGTGCTGGTGGTCACTGACCATTTTACGAGATATGCCCAAGCTTTCCCCACCAAGGACCAGAAGGCATCCACTGTGGCAAAAGCACTTGTAGAAAACTTTTTTGTTCACTATGGGGCTCCACAAAGAAACCATTCTGATCAAGGGAGAGACTTTGAGAGTCATCTGATCAAAGAGATGCTTTCTCTGTGGGGAGTGCAAAAGTCCAGAACCACCCCTTACCACCCCCAAGGGGACCCACAGCCTGAATGTTTCAACCGCACTTTGCTAGATATGCTAGACACCCTCCACCCAAAGGACAAGCCTAGATGGAGCCAACAAATTAGCACCCTGGTACATGCCTACAACTGCACCAAAAGTGATGCCACTTGGTTCTCCCCCTACCGTCTGATGTTTGGAAGAGAAGCTTGAATGCCGGTAGATGTGTGTTTGTGGTCTCTCCTGATGGGGTTCGAGCTGACAACTATTTACAGTATGTGCAAAAGTTAAAGGCCCAGCTAAATCATGCGTACCAGCTGGCTCAAACCATGGCTGCCAAAAGAAATCTGGCCAAGAAAGAAAGGTATGATAAAAAGGTGAAAGCACAGGAACTCCAGGAGGGAGATCGGGTATTGCTAAGAAATCTGGGACTGCATAGCAAACATAAGATTGCTGACCGGTGGCACCATCTCCCTCACATTGTAGTGGGCAAACTAGATGATCTGCCTGTATATAAAGTAAGGCCTGAGAATAATTCAAAAGATGTTAAAAACAATGCATAGAAATCATTTACTGCCCATTGAACAAATCTTGATTGAGTCTGAGCCCCCAGAAAATGCACCCTCTGAACCAGTGACTAGAGCTGCTGCTAAGGAAAAATCAAGAAAGTCTGCACCTACAGAAGCTGAGTTAAAGCGTTCCCCTCCACAAGTCCCAGTTGAGCATGACTGTCAGTCCATATCAGAGGAAAGTGAATGTGACTTTGAATACTACCCTTCTTACGAACTAAGTCAGTTGTTTCGGGGCAATCCCCTAGTCAATACTGGAGATGAAGCTGGGCCTTCTGGACTGTCTAAGTCCCCAGCTTTGCCCCTGGAGCCAATGCTCCCAGAAAGTGAAGTGCAAAGCATCAAGTCAGATGATATGGAATCATTGTGTATGGTTAAATTGTTTGAGCTTTCAGGGGAGGAAAATGATGGACTGGAACAGACTGGTGACATACCAGAACAAGAAGAGTGTGTTGAGTGCCCTGATAATTCATTGTCAGTGTCAGAAAGCTCTCCATGTGAGCCAAGTGTTGTGGACTCAGAGATTGTAACTCCTGGAGCTGAAAGTGCCCCAAGTTCTAGCCTCTGTACCCCAATGGAGACTCCCCTGACAAGTGAGGACAATACTGAAAATGAGGCTCAGAGTGCAGAGACTGTAACAGTTCCCCCTAGAAAGACTGGTCGAGCTGTAAAGCCTGTGGTGCACCTCAGTTATGATTCCCCTGGGAGGCCTGTGGACTCGCCTCTCAATGTTGTCCATAAAGGAGTGTATGTGTCCCTGAGCTCATTGCCCAAACTGAACATCAGTGCTAACTCCAAGTTACTTGTGTTGCCCTCTAGGTATGGTGCCCCTGCCCCATCCAGCCCCAAGGTAGCTGATAGGGAAGGGCCCCCTCTCTTCAGGTTTCAGGTACAAGAGGTAATAACCTGAGTTATGGTACAATGTGTGTGTAATACTGTGTAAAGAGTGACGTACTGCAAAGTTTCAGAAATGTGTTTCTGGTAAAGTGATATATTGACTGATGATTACATGTATGAGCCTAATGTGATCCTGATGCAAATGTATATGGTTGCATTTGAAACTTATGGTGGTACTTGCTTGACGCGGACGCCAAGCTTTTTCCTGGTCAGGAAGGGTGTAACCCCCCTGCAAATGGGTGTTCCCAAAAGTCTTCCAGGAGCTTGCTTGAATGCTCCAAGCCTGGATGGTGTTCGGCGTCTAAACCGTTTATCTGCGAGTGCTTTTAGAGCCTCTGGTACTGTCTCTTTAAGAGCTGTCTGCCTACAGACATAATTAATTTGGATGGGGGTCTGTGTGTTTCCCTGCTTGTGTCCCACTCGAGCTGCTGCCAAATCGCTCCATTTCTGCCGTCACTAAGTGGGCAGAGTGAGCACTTTTCAAAGATGCAACTGTTTGCCAGAAATCATTTAGAGTAATAACGAAAATACAGTTTGTCTAACCTGCTTTTCTTTGCAGTCAGAACTGTGTTTGCCTAGTCCCCCATTCTGGTTTTGAACTGCTGAGCTGGACCAATCAGTGTGGGGGGAACTTTGAAATGGAGCCTGCTGCTGGCAAATCAGAACTTGGACTCTCATTGTGGAGCCAGCCACCTATGTACTGTATGGCCAATGCTTCTGGGAATTGTAGCTTGGACTTCGGCGCCTTTTTTCCACCAACAGGGGGAGTTTACTGTGAGTGACAGCCAAACCAGCCAACTGAACTGGAAGGAACTCAAAGGAAATGCCTGACTCTGTCTACTGGAAAGATCAGATCAGTTTGGGGCAGTGAAAAGACAAGGAGCTGTGAGCTTCTGCGCTGTATAGTTCCACACAGTAAGCGCGTGTAAGGCCCTAAGTTTCGGCCTGCAGCTTGTGCAAGTGACTGTTCGGACCGAATCCGACCTGTGAAGAGAATCAAGGAGATCTGAAGAGTAAAAACCAGGCTCACCCTGTAGAAGACTGGAGAAATTGCTGAATCGCGCTCGGTCTGTCAGGAACTGAATCTGCTGTGTGTTCTCCCGGGTATTGTGCAGTAATTGCGATCGGGATCGAGAAGCAGCCTGCCTGGTATAGTACTTTCCTTTTACATATAAATGTGTGTAGTGCTTGTGGGGAATTGTGTTTCAAATCCCCTGTACAGTGAATTGAGCGAATGAAGCTGGAAGTAAACCCCAGCTTAATCCTGACTGCATCCATTTGCTCTAAACTGCAGTGGGGTCCAGTCACAAGGACCTTGTCCACATGGTGTGCTCCTCCTGGAAATCCAGGACAATCAGCCTTCCATCCAATTCCTAGCCTTGAGTTTGTGAGTACAAAGCAGGGTAGCTCCCTGCCATCTGTTTATCAAATCACAAGTGTGTCATCTAATTGTTGTTTTTTTTTATTTCTTCAAGAACTGAGCCCTCCGGCTCCGGATTACAATCGGGTATTGTGCAAGTGTTTTTTCTATCACAGGGCCCAATCCAGCTGCACCGATCCTGGCTAGCCCCCCCCCAATCCTGGGTACCCAGTGAAAGTGACAATTTGGGACTCTGAATATGCACACAGTACTGTGATTATTAATGTGTTTAACCTAATTAACCCGATTTCCCCCTTCCTTGTTACAGCTCCTTAAATAAATCAGATCTGTTGGTTTTCAGCAAAGTTACACTGACTGAGGTATTCGTGTATGTTAAAGTATTGTACTGTGGTTTTTGCACCGTATCATCTTGTTTTATAGGGGGTTCCCAGAGTCCAGTCGACAGAGCCAGTCCTGGGAGTAAGTGTACATTGTGAAGATATTCCTAATGCATTGTATGGGCCACTAGTGGGAAGAAAGTGGGGTTACAGTGTCCCAGAGGGCTGTGATCAAGTTAATTTAACTACTGCAAACCCTGACCTCTGGGTGGAGGCACCCGCCATTGGACCTAGGCCCCTCAACCTGTTAGTAGTTAAGCAGGCAGGGGTAGTAGCCCTTGGAATAGTGCCACCAAGGGGTTACACATGGCTGGGACAGACTGAAGGTGTAGTGGTTGCTCAGGGCATGAGAATCAGGGAGGATACTGGTGGGTAGGAGGACTAGGTCCCTGGAAGAACAGCAGGCCCCAGGGCTAAATAGGGAACTCAGGCAGACTGGATGGACCTTTAGTCTTTTTCTGCAGTCATTGTCTGTATTTCTGTGTTTATAATACCCTAGTCCTGAGTCCTTCAGGGATAAGAGGTTGTCTAGGATTTTAGGACCAGACAGGTAACAGGATTCAGTGCACGCCCAGTATAGCAGTTGGTCAAATCTTTCCATTTTTGCGAATAAGTGTTCCGGGTAGATGGCTTTCTAGCCACCAAGAGAACATCAGCCACTTCCTAAGAAACCCTGAAATGGGAGAGCTCTACAGTTTCAGAAGCCATGCAGGAAGGTACAGGGACCAAAGATCTGGGTACACCAGAACACCCTGCTCCTGTGTCACAAGTCTGACTCACAGGGGAATGGGACAGGAGGTTCCACTGCCAATTACTGGAGAAACAAAACCAAATTTGTCTGGGCCAATGAGGAGCCACTAGAATTAGGGTGGCATGCTTAGCCTGCAGCTTTACTAGAACCCTCTGTATTAGAGGAAATGGGAGAAGCATACAGAAGTCTCCCTTTCCAAGAGAGGGACAACGCATCTTGCTAGAAAACTCCACAACCAGGAGCGAGTGAGCAGAAACGTGGAATGTTTGCTTTGTATGGAGACACAAACAGGTCTGTGTTAGACAACCCCATTTTTTGAAGAGGTCACCCATGACAGACTCTGAGAGTTCCATTCATGGCAGAGTGCATTGGATTGACTGAGGTGATCTGCTAATGCATTCTGGGTCCCGGGGAGGAGCACCTCTGGCAGAAACATGTCATATTCCACTGCGTAGTTCCAGACTTTAATTGCCTTGCTGCAGAGACCATAAGAATGAGCTCCACCTTTTCAATTGATGTAGTACATCACCAACATATTGTGTGTAAGAATTACCAGCTGATTCCCCAGAATGAGGGCAGCAAAGGCCTGTAGGCCATATGGAACAGCCCTCATCTGTAGTGTGTTGCTATGCAGCACTATATTCAGAGGGCTCCATTGGCCCTGGATTC
Source organism: Neoceratodus forsteri (assembly GCA_016271365.2). Classification (NCBI taxonomy): domain Eukaryota; kingdom Metazoa; phylum Chordata; order Ceratodontiformes; family Ceratodontidae; genus Neoceratodus; species Neoceratodus forsteri. The sequence goes on along the minus strand of CM028131.1, from coordinate 1,392,495,424 downwards.
TGAAGGAGCACAAATGAGCACCCCCCATTCCTGGGAGGCATATGTGGTCATCATCAGCAGGGGAAATGGCTTCAGTAATGGAGACCCTTTCTCTAGGTTGAAGCAGTCCAACCACCTAAGTAGAGAATGATGACAAGAAGGAGTGATCAATATGAGGTGCTCCAACTCATTTCAGTGCTGAGCCCATTGTGCTTTGAAGAACCACGGTTGTATCCTCATATGGAGGTAAGCCAGCAGAACTGTTAGGTAGGCAGCTGCCATCAAGCCGATTAGTCTTATGACACAGTGGCCTGACACATAGTCGCTGGAGGTAACCAGCTGTGCCTATGTCACCAGTGCAGTGGTATGGTCTGAGGGCAAGAATGCCCAACCGAGACACAGCATGGCTCCTATATATTGGAGCCTCAGGCAGGGGTAAGGGGCAGCTTTGGCTTGTTGACCAATATTCCCAGTTAGTCAAAGAGGTATCAGGTCTGAAACAGTGTGTATATAATGGCATCCTAATGGCCCAGTGGTGCTGAGGGTTGAGGCATTGGATGCCACACCTCATGCCACGCCAGCGACCCGGGTTCGGTAATGAGCCTAGGTTGTCACGGGTAGGAGAGGATTGAGCATCCAGAGGACTGCTCTCCTTTCCTGGGGAGGGTAGGCTCTGTCTCCCGCAGCATGTGCAGCTCCTGGTGGAGACTGGGGGTATCGCTACGAGACGAGACATGTAGTAGAGGTATGGAGGTTGCAGGAGACGCCCTGTGCACGTCCGCAGGAGTGCACACATCACACACTGGATGTCATAGCATGTCTGCACCTCCAGGACTAGAAAAAGCAGAAAATCCCCAGAGGACTAAAAAGGTGACAAGGGCCTCAGGAGCCTTCCCTGCACATCCCCTACACCGGACTGCTACACCTGGTGATCCTCAGGCGCCACCCATGGAAGATGGATCCTCTAATTTTTTCAGAAAGAAGCTGCTAGGTAGGAGTGGCGGGCCCTCCCCTGTGGGGGCGATTGGGGGGGCTGGGAAGTCTCCATAGGAGGGGAGCACCCGTGGGGGTCTTGGTGAGGACTAGCGGGGGATGAGCTGAGAAGGCACCTCTGAGAGATGCCTCAGGACTATGGCGAAGAAAAAAGAGTTTAAAAAAAATAAATAAATAATGGCATCCTAAGATGGGAATTTCAACAGCCAATCATCTGTGTAAGGGAAGACATTCAGACCCTCCCTGTGGAAGGGTGCTGCCACCACTGCAAATACTTTGGTGAAGACACGCGGTGCAGCGCATTAACCAAAGAGCAAAACACGAAATTGGTAGTGTGAGCCCCAAAACATAAAATGCAGATATTTTCTGTTCGACTTTAGGAATTTGACAAGAGGGTAGGCATCCTTCACGTCCAATGCAACCATTCAGTCCATTTTTAATAACAGGGGCTGCAGAGACTGCAGGGAGACAAACCTTAACTTTTTGCTTTCTATGAACAGGTTCAGACCCCATAGATCTAGTACTGGCCTTAAATCCCCCATCAACTTTAGAACCAGAACGTACTGGGAGAAAAAACCTTGATTTATTTCCACAGCTGGCACTAATTCCACAAGCCTTTTATGGAGAAGGGATTTAACCTCCTCCAACAGAAGGACAAGATGTCCCAGAGGGTATCTGTTTGGCAATGGGGGGGAATAACCGGAGGAACAGTCAGGAGCTGTAGAGCCCGTCCATGCTGAACCACCTCCAGAACTCAAGCATCTGTCATTATCTCCCTCCACTTTGATAGAAAGAGGGAGATACAGCCCCCCACCAGAACCTGTTGAGACAGTGAGGCTGGAGGAAAAGGAGTGGAGTCACAAGGTGCCAGGGGCAGCTAGGGTGCCAGTAATTGTCTGACCTTTTGTAAGTCTGGCATGGACATCTGGGGTCAAGTTCATGGCTAGGGATGCAGAAGGCTGAGGTCTCTGGGATCCATGGCCAGGGCCTCTTGCGTGACCTCAGCTGCCATGGATGGGCATATGGCCTGCAAAAAGAACCACGATCACTGCCTCAGAATTTGGAGCTCAAAGTATACAGAGATCTGAGAGTCATTCTAAAAGTGTCCAGATCTTGCTAAGTAATTTCAATGTCAGTGCCAAATACAGCAGTTGCTTTCCCCTAAAAGAAGCATTCATTATTTACTGTTGCACATCAGAGGAAAATCCAGCCACCCAAAGTCAGGAGAGGCTATAGATGCAAGTTCCAAAGACAGCAGCCCTTACTGCAGAACTGGAGGCATCATAGGCTGATCTGAGTAGGTGCATTCCTGCTTCTTGGCCATTAGCTATTGGTTGCTGAGCCAGTATTTTGTCCTGGCCCTCTGGCGGTTTTTAGCCAGAGTGGTCATTGTTTCCAAAGACAATTCTGATATTCAGTCATATATGCCTGATAGTTTACAATTCTAAGGTCTAGGGAAGCTGAGGCAAAAGTCCTCTTTCCCATCACATCTAGCTTCCTCAACTCCTTATTTGGAGGAAAAGAGCTCATGTGCTTTGGAGTCCTGTATCTATCACCCTGAGCAGCCATTATCAGGACAAAGTCTGTTTCAGGCTGTGAAGAACAATATGGCTTCACAGTAGGGACTGGATATTGTTTATCTACCTTTCTGGAAACAGCAGACAATTGTGCAGGCCTGTGCCAGGCTGCCAATGTTGCATCCTCAAGACCAGAATGCACTGCAGGAATAATCACTGTAGTAGTGGCTGAAACCCCCAAGAACGCAAAGATTTTTCTTGGAAGAAGCTTCTGAAAAGAGGCTTCCTCTGAGGGAGACCTAGAGGTATGTTTCACACGTTCCTCCGAGCGAGAGGATAGAATGGAAAGGCCAGCCTTTTGGCACAGTGATAAGGCATCTCCTTGCAGTGCTGACATCCCAGGTTTGGAGACGGACTCAGGAGTTGGAGGGCCAGGTGGGGGAGAATGATTGAACGTAACCAAAATGGTGCAGGGACTGCATCAGAAAACATATGAGGACAGATTAACGGAGCTCAATATGAATACCCTAGAGCAAAGGAGGGAGAGAGGTGATATGATCGAAACATTCAAACATCTTAAGGGCATTAACAAGGTGAAAGAGTCTAACATGTTTCAATATAAGAAAAGTAGCAGGACAATAGGACACAGCATGAGATTAGAGGGAGGCAGAATAAGGGGTAATGTAAGGAACTTCTTTTTCACAGAAGGGGTGGTGGGATGCATGGAACAGCCTACTTCAGGGAGTGGTGGATAGGAATACAGTTCAGGGCATCAAATAGGCATGGGATAGGCATAAGGGAGCAATACAGATGAGTATGAATAGATAGGCCATTGACAGAGTAAAAGCCTATGGCACATTCATAAGGTAGAAAAAAAAGGCAGACTGGATGGGCCTTGCGGTCCTTATCTGCCTTCAACTTCTATGTTTCTATGTAACGTCCCAGGGACTGCACTTCTTCTCCAGGGGGAGGAGGGAAAGAGTGTCCGGCGCTCTGCGGACCTCTGGTGGAGGCTGGGAGTACCGGCCTCACGTATGGGGGGCAGGGTGAACGCTGACCGTCATTGCACGTCCCCACCACTAGGGATCTCTACAGCATTCAAAAAATTAATCCCCTGTCTTTGACGTCCTGCCTGCTGCCACTTCTGCTACGATAAGTGTCCGCTGGGGGGGGTCCCACTCCCGTGGCAACGCCCTGGGGGGGTAAGCCAGGGCATGAGACCACTGTCTGTTAGATCTGGCAGCCCCACCCGGGGGGGTAAGCCTGAGCATGGGGAGTGGTGAGCGGGGCAGGGACCGATCCTCTGAAGGGGGAAGGGGGCCGGGTGGGAAAAGAGGATAGAGTGGAGCTTGAGCCAACTACATCTATAAATTCTGCCTCCTCTTCATTGGCCTCTTCCTCCTCTATGTATTCTGGATTATATTCCAGTTCATTGGTGACATCATCAACTGAGTGTCGATGGGACGAGGAGAGATATGAGGAGGAGTCAAGGATGGGATTCCCGTCAATGGTGCCCTTTCTGGACCCCACAGTAAACAGGGACAGAAAACTGAAATGCTGATGACGGGCCAACCGGAGGTGCCGATGGTGCAGGCATCAACGATGACAGCAGCAGCAGTCACTGAAACAGCTCTGACATTGTTGGATACAATACCTGTGTGTCGACGGAGCCCAAAGGGGTTGTTGATGGCTGAGCTGCTGATGGGATGGTGCCCAACGGCAGAATAGGCTGTGAGTCCCTGAGTGGGAAGGACAACCCAATGCCAGGCCCCAACCTTGGTGTCTAAAGGCAGTTGGGGTGGCAGGCCTCATGGCCAGAGCCTGGGGCCTGTCTTTATCAGTAGACTTACCCCATCTAATAGGCGAATGGGAATGGTCTGGAAAAGCTTATTTTTCCTTTCTGTGCTCCTCTTTCAGAATGTTGGTGTTTTTCCACCAACTTTGATGATTTATCCTTTTTATGTTTGCTTGCATGTGCAGCACACAAGAAACATATTGAGATAGTAGAGCATTGCAGAGGTGTGGCAGTGTTGTGGCCAATGCAGTGGATGCTTTAATGGGGTGTGTCCCTTGGCCACCAGTTAATGCTGAAGCTGCCGATGATGGGAGTTTCAGAGCGAGCACCACACTTGAAAGAAATCTGCCGCTGCAATCAGGGGCAATTTCGTCATTGAAGTGGCAGTCCTCTCTCCCTCCCAACCAGGCACACAGCAGGACATCAAATTTAAATGTTAGCTCCCTCCCACTGCTGCTGCCTGTCCCACACCCTCCATTCTCCGTACCCTGCTGACATCGGGGTGCTCAATCCTCATGTCAGCATGCATCTCCCCTACCCCCGATAATGTGGCACACTGGGAGCCCACCCCAGTGTGTCAAAAAATACTTCTTTGATGTTTCCGACACCAGGATGCCACTCCCGCTGTCGGTTGCACCCCCCATGCCCCCATATTCTCAGCTGACCTCAGGGTGCCCAATCCCTGGATTGGCATTGATCCCCCACAGTACTCTGGCACACTGGGAGCCCACCCCAGTGTGCCGAATTCCATTTTGTTAATATTTCATCTGTAAAAAAGAAAACAGTCCCATGCCGCATTTTTTTTTTAAACCTGAAAAAAAAAAGAAAATGGTCCCTCATCATTCCCACCACCCCACCTCCCACACCCCCCCACTCATATCTGCCTCCGGAGGTCGGCAGCAGTGATCTTCTGTGGACTGGGAATACATCTGCACTCTTTAAAGACCAACCAGGAACCGAAGAAATGACGGTAAGCCCTATAAAGGCAATCAATAGGGGGTTTTCAACTTGGGTTGATATTTCAGCCAATTTTTGGAGTTTTGGTCCCAAATTTTCAACATGGGGTTCTTGAGACCTCACCTCATGAAAACTGGCACTGTCATTTTGTTTCTCAGTCCCGAAAGGTGATTTCGTGGTTGCTGCACAGAATCACCTTTCAGGACCAATTAATGAAACAACAGTGCAACTGTTCATGAGGTGGTGTCCCAAAAAGCCCTTGTTGCAAATTTGGTGAAAAAACTCCAAAAAATAACTGTGTTACAAGCATCCATTGAGCAGTTTCTACGCACACTCGTAACGTCATCAAATTTTAATATTTTCACTCCAAATTTCCAACATTGCCATTTTTTCACACCCTCTTATGAACAGTACAGCTGTTATTTTTCACATCCTTCCCAAAATGTGTTTTTGCACCTGTGGCGCAGAATGGTGCAGTCACTGTGCAAAATCAACGTTTGGGACAGATTAACAAAATCACAGTGCCAAAAAGGCCTTGTTGAAAATTTGATGAAAACATTCCAAACAAGCATTTGTCAATGCCGAATGTTTGCTTGCTGGCATTGGCAGTGGTAGTGTAGAAGTTACAGAGATGCGAAATAGGAATGGCAGTGAAGTACTGAACTGAAGCCAACCCCACCACCACCCTGCAGAGAGTGACAGGCATTGGGGTGTGCGTTTGGGTCATCAGGCATAACGGCCAAGCCATTTCACCACACCCCACTCTGCAGAGACTGACAAGTGTCACGCGGTTCCTTGGGGTCTTTGGCCTTGCGCACTCATTTCATTAGGAACACGTGAGATGGGTGCAATATAGGAGAATGGGGTGAAGTTTGGGGCCAAAGAGTCCAAGGCATACCTCGATGCCTCTCAGTGACTGCAGGGTGTGGAATGGTATGAGCATCACAGGCAAGAATCCCAAGTCACACCCCTGATTCCTGTCATTCTCTATAGGGTTGGGCGATTTAGTTGAAAAGCCTAATACCTCAGGTATTCGTTGGTATGTTAACTCCAAATTTTCAACATGTTTGTTTTGTGACCCCACCTCATGAACAGGGGGAATATCAGTTTGGTAGCCAAAAGCTGCTTATGCACAGTGAGTACGGCATTTAGCGCCACAGGTGCAAAAATATTCCGAACAGGATGTAAAAATGACAGCTGTACTCTTTCATGGGAGGTGTAAAATGGCTATGTTGCAAATGTGTAGTAAAATATTTAAAAATGGTGAAGTCAATGAACACATAGAAACTGTGCAACGACACCATATATAATTAGGTTGGGATTTTATAGCAGATTGTCAACTCAGGCATTTTGGTGCTCTCAATCATGAACAGTGTCACTGTGATTTTCTTTATTTGTGCCGAACAATGATTTCCCACAGTGACCACGATCTCTGCACTGAAAGTGTGAAACACACTTCGCCATGTTGAAAAATGGCAGCTGTACTGTTCATAAGGAAGTGTTGAAAATGCCACTAGTGAAAATCTGGACTGAAAATATTACAAAGTCATGAACTAACGAGGATGCGTGGAAACTGCACAATGCTCACTGCACTCACAGTCATTTTATGGACTTTTGTCACCAAATTTTCAACATGGCCATTTTAAGACCTCTGCTCATGAACAGTGTAACTGTGATTTTCTTAATCTGTCCTAAACATTGCTTCGCAGCCAACAGCACCATCATGCGCTACATGGGCAGAAACACGTTTTGGGCAGGATGTGAAAAATGACAGCTGTACTGCTCATAAGGAGGTGTGGAAAAATGGCAATGTTGGAAATCTAGAGTGGAAATATTGAAAATTCGCAAATCTACGAGCATGCGTGGGAACTGTGCAACGCACACTCGTAAAACAGTCATTTTAGGAATTCTGTCACCAAATTTTCAACCTTACCATTTTAAGATCTCTGCTCATGAACAGTGACACTGTGATTTTCTTAATGTGTCCCATACACTGAGTTCGCACAACGACTGCGCCATTGTGCGCTACATGGGCATAAACATGTTTTGGGTGAGATGTGAAAAATGACAGCTGTACTACTCATAAGAAGGTGTGGAAAAATGGCAATGTTGAAAATTTGGAGTGGAAATATTGAAAATTCGCAAACCTATGAGCGTGCGTAGGAACTGCGCAATGCACGCTCGTAAAACAGTCATTTTTAGGATTTTTTCACCAAATTTTCAACATAGCCATTTCAAGACCTCTGCTCATGAACAGTGTCACTGTGATTTTCTTAATTTGTCCCGTACATTGATTTTGCACACTGACTGCGCCATTCTGCACTACGTGGGCGGAAACACATTTTGGGTGAGATGTGAAAAATGAAAGCTGTACTACTCATAAGAAGGTGTGGTGAAATGGCAATGTTGAAAATCTGGAGTGAAAATATTGAAATTTCGCGAACTTACGAGCCTGCGTAGGAACTGCGCAACACACGCTCGTTAAACAGTCATTTTTTGGAATTTTGGCACCAAATTTTCAACATGGGGGTTTTAGGCCTCCTTCTCATGAATGATGTCACTGTTATGGTGGTATTCAGGCCTGAAGGGTGATTTCGCAGTCACTGCACAGTCACTGCACGAAATCACCCTTCGGGCCCTAATACCATGACAGTGAATCATTTATGAGAAGGGTCCCAAAACCCCATGTTGAAAATTTGGCAAAATTCCCAAATGGCTGAGATATGCAATAAGTTGAAACTCCCATCTAGCCCATTATACAGCCTACCGGCATTTCGTTTGCAGTCGGCTTTGAAGAGTGCAGGCGTGTTCCCGATCCACGAAGATCGTTGCGCCCGGTCTGGATGTAGTATGGGGTGGGGGGTGTGGGAAAGCTGGAGTGCGCAGTGGGTGGGTGCGGGTTGTGGGGGTCGGAGGCGCACCGCTGGACCCGTTTTTCTTACAGGTTAAAAAAAAGGCGTCGTGGGACTGTTTGCCACACTGGGGTGGGCTCCCAGCATAGCACAAGGACTTTAGGGGCGTTCAGCCGGCGGGGATTGGGCACCCCGTCGGCAAAAAAATAAAAAACTGCAGGGCCGTTTGCCACGCTGGGTGGGCTCCCAGCGTGGCATCAACAGGAGGAAGGGGAGGACTGGCGCAGTTCAGCCACGACTGGGATTGGGCACCCGTTGGCTATACACTGCGTGCAGGGTGCGTGCGCCTGCGGCTGGGGAGCTGCGCGCGTGAGCAGCTTCTCATCGCTGCTCACTCAGCCGTAGCTCCCCTCAACTGTATGCCACTGCATTTTGGAGCGTGTCATAGACAGCTCCAAAATGCATTGGCTTACAGGGGCCGCGCCTGCAAGCACACTGCCTGAATTGGAGGAGGAGGTGACACACCTCCGAAATCTCCGATGATGGCACTATGTTTCTTGCACATGCGTGCAAGCAAACATAAAAATGACTTTTACACAAGCGTGCGTTGTTCAGTTTCTGTGCACACTCATAACTTTGTCACGTTTTCATATTTTCACTCCAGATCTTCAACATTGCCATTTCTTCACAACTCCTCATGAACAGTACAGCTGTCATTTTTTACATCCTGCCTGAAATGTGTTTTCGCACCTGTGGTGCTGAATGGCACACTCACTCTACGAAATCACCTTTTGGGACAGAGTAACGAAATTATTCTGCCACTGTTCATGAGGTGGGGTCCCAAAAAGGCCATGTTGAAAATTTGGAGCAGAAATACCAACAAACACCTGGGGCATTAGGGTTTTCAACTGTAATGTCCACCCTATACAGACTGACAGGCATCAGGGATGTGACTTGGGGTCATTGGACGTAATGCTCACACCATTCCACCCTAACCCCCACCCTACAGCCACTGGACAGGCATCAAGGTGTGTTTTGGAATCTTCAATGCTAACGTTCACCCCATTCTCCTATATTGCACCCATCTCAGCTTATTTCCTTATGGAATAGGGTAAGCGTAAGGGCCAAAGACCTCAAGGCACACTGCGACACCTCTCAGTGTCTGCAGGGTGGGGAGAGGTGGAATGGCATGAGTGATATGGCTGATGACCCAAAGGCACTCCCTCAATGCCTGTCAGTCTCTGCACGGAGGGGTGGGGGTTGGCATTACTTCAGTACTTTACTGCCATTCCTATTATGCATCTCTCTAACTCCTGCACTACCAATGCCAGTTACCTGCAAGTAAACATTCAGCATTGGCAAATGCTTGTTCAATGATGAGTCCGTGAAGGCCACAGCTGACCATGGAGATTGACAGGCCAACGGTGAACTGGGAACCAATGTAGTTGACAACGGGGAAGCCACCATCGCTGCAACCTGTTTCTCCATTTCTTGGATTGGTAGAAAGTTTTCTAAAGCTTTCTTGTGACATCTCCTGATTGCCTGGTTAAAGCCCTGGCAAATCACACAGACTTTAGTGTGGTGTTCTGTACCACGGCAACGGATACAAATGGAATGGTCATCATCTGCATAAATCTTAATCTTGCCGCAATAGAAATATCAGAACAATGGTTCTTTGCCCATTCATGGCATAAAAGTTAAAGTTTAAAATGACAAACTTAAAGAAGCAGCAGCATTGGCGAATACTTGCAATGGCATTCTTCAGCAGCAATGGACCAATAAGTAGTTAACAGCGAAAGAAGAACTGAGGCATGCTGGGGATGCTCACATTATATAGGCAACGATGAGGCGTGTCGCCGTAGGTTGCCCCAGCCTGCAAAACTTTCTTTATGGTCCTGACGCTGACGGCTTATAGTTCCACGATGTGGCTCAATGGAGGGAGAGATCCTCAAAGAAGATCATATGTTACTACTACTAACTTTCCTTTTCAGGGTCAGTGGGTAATCAGGCTCTTGAGTAACAATTTTTCTAGATTATTTTTTAAAATCGCTGTGCCTCTTTGATTCAAACCAGTATCATTAGTCTCTTGGGTTATATCATGTCTTTGTACAATAACTCTAGTTCAGATACAAAAAGCAAGTAGTCAGTGCTATTGAGATCAGAGTAAGAGGATTACTGAGATCAGAGTAAGAACAACTCTGAGCTTGGCAAGAGGAAGTTATAGTGGCTTAAGGAATGCCTGGTTAACAGACTTCCACCACTACAGCCCTGCTACAGCATTTATCAGTCCTGTTCAGAGACTGTTGTATTGAAACTAGCTGCAGGAAACTGTCTGCTGCATACTATGGTTACTATGGAGACAGCGCCTTGTTAATGCAGTGCCTTTGTTTACATACAGCAGGCCCAGTGATAGCTGCTCCCCAATTTGCTTATGTGTTTTTCATACTTCATATAATCCTCAGGATTGGAGCAGGGCACTGGTGATCATTAAGGAGACTGCACAGCCAGGGGAAGAAGTGACTATAGGTTTCCAATATGTGAACACGAAGGTGATGCTGGAGTTACTATAAACAGAGGCAGTGAGAGGGACTCAATGCCAAAGAGCTCATAGGAGTACGATTCTCTCCAGAGAGGTTTGTCATTTTTGTGTACGTTTTCCTGTGAGTAGGGGGTTTACAAAGTACTAAAATATTTTGAACAACCTGAACAGTGAGAAGCTGCAGGTATTTTTCCCATAGGGTGGCCTAGTCTGCTAAATGTAGTGGTTGCTATGATCCACTTTTAAAAATAAATTATAGTGAGATAGGAGCTGCTGTCTCAAATCTCTGCTTTAGGGAACTGTCATCTACTTGGCAGAGCAAGAAGCTATTTTGCTGTCTTGTTATAAATCCCAACTTCTTGGCAGTGCAGTCAAAGGCAAAGGATTGTGAGCCAGCAGACTCTGGTTCAAATTGCATATCTCTAGAATTAGAGTTGAGTAGTTTCTATCCACTCAGATCTGTGTCCAAAACAAGTCTGAGGGCAAAACTATCACCATAGTTATACTGCTATCACTATGCACGCCTTCAAAGAGTCCCACTTGCTGGGCAGGCAGAACGGATGTGTTTTCAGGACTCAGAAGCTTCCAGATTCTCATCCTACAATAAAAGTTTTAAATGATCTAAACTGTAAAAGTGTTTGCCACAGCATAATTCCCTGTTTCATTCAATTTTCATTGCCTTAAATAACCACTGCCCTTTCTGTTTTGTTTTTTTTAATCCATTTTATTTAAGAATAAATTTACCAGAGTGGGGACTGGAAGAACAATAAACCTGAGTGGCAAGCATTACACTTGAATAAAGGTTCACCACTGAATACTGGCAAACCCCGTAACATAAAAACAGGGAATCTTATGTGGACAATGACACTGTTCCAACCTCCTCCCCCCTCTGAACATAAGGTAAATTGGATATTGAGACTGATCTTTGACAGTAGAATTGGGCTGAACAAAGAGATCAATTGGGTTTGTTATAAGTTTTGGTTCATTTGTGATAATGTTTTCATTGATTGGTTTACCAGACTTTACGTGCTACCGTTTATTGTGACAGTTGAGGACTGCCTTCACTTCCTGTATCTGCTGCGTTATGAAGCTTGGGATTTAAATTCAGGCTTCCCTTATTTGTATTTAAGTAGGCATTAAGCCACTCGAAAGTAGGTTTCTACTAAGGAATTAATGCAACCACCCAACCATGCATTAATTCCCTAGTAGAAGCCTCCTTTCAAGTAGCTTAATGCACTTGTTACATAGCAAGCATTATCCAATGTAGCACAAAATACACAGACATATATATTTTGTGTTCAAAAATATGTATTTTACAGAAATAAATATATTTCAAGAAAAAGGAAAACAAGGTTTTCACTGGAACCATATTTGTTTATATGGTGCTTATTTTAGCAAAATATTACAATATGTTGGCTTTTAAGACAAGTATACGAATGTTTGACCATCATATTTAAACACTTCAAACATGTGTACAATAAAGGTTTAATATGCTTGAAAACTACTCATTTCCTCTGCTTACTATGAATTGTGGGATACCACAACTACAAATTAGCATACTGATTTTCTTTCTGTAACATTGCGATGAGTAAAACGTTTAGCAAAAACATTATCTTTTACCAACTACTATCTAATTCTAACAGTGCCATGAATTAAACATTTTATGAACAGCTAAACTTTTTACTTGGGACTTTGGTTTTATTAGCAAGCTAGTAGAATGCCCCCTCGGTAAGTGTTTGAATGAATTTGCGTGTTTCTTTCTTTTCGCGGTACATGTAGTATTTTATTTTTAATGCTCTAAGCTTGGCTAATGTTTGACTGTGGGTTTTGTTTAATGCCCTCCAGGGGTTGCCGGTGGATGAGTTTGCTGCTGCTGCAGTTGCTGTGCTGGTCCTGCTGTCTGCACGCCACAGCCTCCCAGGTCATGGAAGGTAAGGCTCACCCCAGCATAGAGATACTGGGAGCTACATACTGCTCACCTGCCAGCCCTGCACTGTCCACACTACCCTGCCTGCAAAGAGAACCATGTAGTTGTGTGTAGATGTGCGTCTGCTTTTTTGTTGTTGCTTTGTATTGGGGGTGGGGGGTTAAGAGTATCGATGCATAGACTTTGCATTGGATTACATGAAGCCATAGTACAGTACATTAAACAGAGAATAAAGTATGGGTCGGGGTGTGTAACGAGATTTTACACACACCCGAGTTGCGAGATGCTACATAAACGGGGTTTGTAAAAAGCATCCCACAATGAGGGTGTGCATAAAATCGAGTTTGACACACATCCTGACCCATATTTTATTTTATATAGTTGCTGGGTTTCCTTTTTCACCTCAGCAATTATATAAAATAAAAAGCTTCCGATGCATTCATGGTATGACTTCTCAGGTGCCGATTTAAATCGGCATATTTTAAAACCTTTTTTGCCCTGGTTTGTGAGGTTTTCACTGTGTAGGGGGGAAAAAAGAACTTGGCCTTGAGTTCTTTTGGCGGTCGCGGTGCTGTTTCAGGAGAGATGGAGCGGTTAGTGGTCTTTTGTGGTGGCATTGCTGCGTGAGCATGTGCACAGCAAGGGAAACCGTGCACGTGTTTGCCGTTATAAACACGCCTTTATAATGGCAAATTATGCCTCGGTTTCCCTATGGGAAAAAGGGGAAGCCGGTTATTATAATATTACAAGATAAAACTTAACTGTAGTGGCGGTTGGGCATACTTGCCAGTTCATATTTCCAGCGGATGGAAACGCGCTTGCAACTTGAGAAGTGAGTAGGTGGACTAAGCAAGAGGTGAATTCATCCATTGTTACAATTTGGTCAGATAGAGAGATGCATCAATACTCGGGTACCCTGGGATGGGTGGGTAGGGCGATTAGGATTTGCACTTTCATATCATGTCGTATAGTGCTTTTTATGTGGTACTGACAGGTACTACACTAGTGGGCGTCACTAAGGAATTAATCCCTGGTGGCTTTGCATCGCATGATGCGTTTCCACCAATGATTATGTTTTATTTGGACAGTTATTTATTGCCATGTTACAAGAATCATTAAGTACTACACAACGGTATGTATTTGTAGGGATTTTCAGTCTTTATGTTTTGTTGATGGTGACCTTGAGCTGCTGTAGCTGACCTCCCGGGAAGGGCATTTTTAGTGCAGTTAGAACTTTGTAATCTAAAAGTGGTTTAAGTACTAAACTAAGACAACACCGATTGCATGTTGTCGGAATCTGTTAATTATATTTCTAAGACAGCAAAATAGCAATAGACTTTTCTGCACTTTCAGCGCTCTCTCAGGAGGTTGTAGTCTTATTTTCAATAAGCTACCTGCTTAATAGGCACTAAGGGGAACGCCTATGACAGGGGCTGGGAACAGAGAGTATACTGCAGCTTCACTCAGGCAGTGATACATTAGCTCCTTGGTTCAATCCCTAACTAGATCTGCACTGGCTGAGCGGGGCGATGAACAGCAATGCACCATCTGAGGTGTTTGTGAGAACACTGCTATGACGGCTTCAATTTGTAAGATTTTGTTGCATTAGTTTTTCAGTGCTAAAATGAATTATATGAATAACCATTAGTGTGAAAATTTATTACTAACGTGATCTGATATTTATTTGTACATGAGGACCACTTTCCCTTGAAAAAGCCTAGAGAAAGCTGGCCCAGTGGTGTGGAGGGCTGAGACAGCAATGCTTTACCTCCTGCCATGCCGACGACCTGTGTTCATGGTGCGAGTGGGTCGTTGGAGGCTGGCCGGGGTGGGAGAGAATCGAGCATCTGGAGGACAGCTCTCCTCTCACGGGGAGGGAGGGGAACACAGGCCGGGATGTGCTTGACACCTAGCGGAGGCTGGGTGTCTGCACAGCCTGGCCCAAGTACAGTGGAGCACGGAGGTGGAGTAGCCAGTGAGTATGCTGCGCGTGGACGTGTGCAAGGCATGCCCATTGTTGGCAGTGCACGCTCTGCCCCATAAAGAGAAACATGGAAAAAATGGCTTGGTTGAGTGGCTTGATGGCCGTCCAACATACCGCACCGTCTCTTCTGGGGGGGGGGTGTCCCCTGTACTGGGTCCGGTCCTGGTGGGCAAGTAAGAGGGCTCCCCACCACCCCATCATGAGGGGTAACCAGGGTGATGCCCTGGAGTGGAGGATGGATGCAGGTGGCCAGCGGCCGGGTGGAGAGGTTGCCAGGATAGAGTGATGCCTAGAGATGTAAGTTTGTCATGGATGAGGTTTTAATGACTCATTGTTTGTTCATGAAATCATTAGTAAATAGTAGTAAATCAATATATCCAAGGCACACTGCCTTAAGAGTAGCTGGTCCATTCCACTGGGGTGTCAAACAGACGAGGCATACTGATAAGTCTTGGTAGGACGAAACACGTGTCTATGTCTTCTGTTAGCACCCTTTGCAAACTGTGTGAGAGGCCTTTCCGCACCATGCAGTTCTGCTTAAAGTTGGACCAGCATAACATTCTGTGGTGATTTGCATATGCAGCCCATGATGCTTTGCATTGTGGGGGCATGTGTGATTTTGTATTTTCTTGAAACTTGGCTTCCCAGCCAAATGCCCTTTGGGGTAACCCTTTCCTCAGTGTTTGCACACAGAGGTTCTTTGTCTTTTAAGTAGTAAATGTTGTGGCACTGTCATAATTGCTACATTCTGATGACACTAGTGAAAGTCATGGAAGTCCTGAATAAAGAAGAAACATCATGGAATCAATTATGTGTATGACTGCCGTAACAAACTTGCATCCCTAGTGATTCCTACCAGGGGTCTGGGAGAAAAAAAAAAAATTAGGTAAAAAAAGCCTAGCCTTTTGAGAACTGAATATGTGTGAACGTATATAGATTCTGGATGTATATATATGTCCACAGTCTTCTAGAGCAGGGGTTCTCAAATGGTGAGGCCAGCCTCCCTTGGGAGGCCCCAACCTGTTCCAGGGGAGGCTCAAGCAGGTCTGAAAAAGTGCTGTATTTAAATTTTGAGTTTTATATAGTTTGTGTGAAAAGATGACTACAAACTGAAAGAGATAATAATGTAGGTGAAATTTATGTATTTATTTACTAATAGGTGACAAGGAAGGTGAATGAGCCAAGGCTCATTTCAGGAGAAAACCGAGAAAGTAGTGTGACCCATTAAGGGACTGCAACAACGGGTAACAATGGTTCAAGAATGAAAATAGTGAAGCAAGTAGGCTGGCCTGTTTGGGGGGTTTACAATAAGCTGAAAAATATTTATTTTATTTGTTATTCAGATAACACCTTTGAGCACATGAGCTCTTTTTCAAAGGTTCCATGTCAAGTACTGCTCAAAGTACAGTATTTTATTTTTCTTTGGGGAGGCCCAAGAATATTTCAGTTTTTTGGGGAGGCTCAAATTCTTTTCCATGGATTTGGGGAGGCTCACTGTGACAAAGTCTGAGAACTATTGTTCTAGAGGCATAGGCATAAGCGAAAATGTCTGAGATGTTCATAGGTGGGTAAAGGAAGTTGCTGATATTGAATAAAAGATTGATTTTTTTAATGGAAATTCTATGTCTGCTGGTTTGATAGTGCACAACAGTCTTTTTGAATTGAAGTTCAAAGCCAAAAAATGCAAAAAGGTGCACATTGGGAACGCAAGTCTGAACAGAATATTACATCAGGAAAACACAGTCTAGCACTCAAAGGAGGAAAGAGACTTTGAGGTAAACAAAAACCTCTTTCCATTGCATATGGGAAAGCCAACAGGATGCTAAGAAGCATCAGGCAGAGTTCCACTAGTCGCAGTAGAGAGGTTATGTTGTGACTGTACAAGACACTGATTAGATCACACCTGGAGTACTGCATGCAGTTCTAACAGCAGGAATGATATATTCTTTTTTTTGTTGTTGTCGTTGTTATTCTTTAGTAAGATGGTAAGAGCCAACAGGTACAAGTGCCTGCTTTCAGGGCTGACCCTGGAGCAATATGGAGGTTAAATGACTTGTTCAGAGTCACACAGTATGCAAGTGGAGGTTGTGGGAATCAAACCCAGGTCTACTGGATCCACCAAGCTCAGTCATGGCCCATTACTCAAACCTGTAGGCTATACTGCCAGCCCAATATGTAGAATTCACACAAAAGGAAGCATTTCATGTAACATGGCAGTATGATGCAGTGGTTTAAGGCTCTGAGTTGCAAACCTAGAGACCTGGGTTTGAATCCCACAGCCCCCACTTGTATACTGTGTGAACCTAAGCAAGTCGCTTAACTTCCTTGTGCTCCCAACTTACACCTGGAATCAAGCTTAGACTTAGTGTGCCTCTCCTGGTTTAACAACTTCCCCTTAAACATGATACATTGCATAGTTGTCCTGGAGGCTGAATAAACCTTTTATCTATTCAAAGCACTGTGTGTGTTGATTGTGCACTCCCTGCTATGCAATCCCCAGATCTATTTATCCACTAAAGTGACTGGTCAGGTCAGAGCAGCTCCTTGACACTGGGTCAGGTAAGACAGTATCCTTTTAAACATTTTGTTACTTTCAGTAAATGTATATTTTCCTGTGAGGAGTGGCCACCCAGCAACAGCACAATAGATTAATATTGCAGGTACTATTCTGCTTAGACTTATTGAGAGAAAGTGTCCTCTGGGGTGCATGTGCTCCAAATGGCATGAGGAATTGCAACACCAGTTACAGATCAACATGAAACAAGGTTCGGAGGAAAGCACATAGAATGATCGCCAGTAATCAATGGTGGGAATTTAAAGAGCAGGTGCTTAGTGAGGGTGCATATTTTAAAGAATGAAGTTCTGGAGCCTTTAGATGCCTCTGCAATCGTTCAGTTTGCTTTTATTTGTTTATTTACTTACTTTTCCATCTTTGTATTTGTATTTTGCCAATTGCTAGTGAAAAAAAGAGTCTAATGGAGTCCCTGTGTGATGATGTCCTAAAATCCTTACTAGCGAGGCTGCCGGTGCATTTAAATGGGAAACTACTAATCTGTTTTCAGATTTTATGGCGAAATAACACTTCCTGCCACCAAAATATTATATATTTAATATAAATATGTGATGTTTGAGAACAAGTGATCTTTTGTTATAATTTAGCAGGTGACATTTTCTTCATAACCAGATTTTACTTGGAAAGAAGAAAAGCTAATTATTGTATTCAAAAACCTAACATGATACAGATGGAACACTATAGTGCAAACATATAACAGGCAAAGTTTGTTGATGAAATAGGTAGCAATTTCATTTGAAAAAGATAGAAAAATATATTTAGTTTCTCATTGAACTACACTGGGCTCTGGGCCAGATGAGCCTGTCACTGTGTGGAGTGCAGCAGTCATTGCTGCCCTACACACCATAGGCATTGCTGTGTCCCTCACACTACCAGCCACCTTGTTACTGTAGCATCTGCTATGCACTGTAGCAGGAACTACAGTTTGGCTATTGCATGCAGCACCACCACCAGTGCCTGTGCTGTGTAGTTCCTTGGGACACGATAGTCTATGCAACTGTGTACAAACACAGCCTGCAGCTACCATTATGCTCTTCCAGACTGACCTACAGGTGGAGCTGTGAGTAGACCCAGTCTGTCCCTGTACTTCCAGACTGATCTACAGGTGGAGCTGTGGGACCCTGCAATAGCGTTGGCCAACCTACATGCAAATCAGGCCATAGTGAGATGCTAATATGGATGTTTGCCCACCGACTGCCTAAGTAGGCTCATTTGCATGTCACTTTTGAATATAGCAAATCTTTGCCCCAGGCAAACATGTTAGCCCTGTGCAAACGCTGCACAAATGTATTTGTGCCGTGCAAACCTGTCTGAACCATAACACAGCTCTGATTTATTTGGCCTGCACTATTGTTTTGTTGTTTGCAGCTTTAGTGCATCCACTTCTTTGCTAACACACACATTGGCCACGTACTTCACCTTTACCTTCCTCCACATCTGTGTGCACTGGGCTGCTGTTTTGGTTTGCACTTTCCAGATGCTATAGTCAGAGTTGTCTTAGTTGCTGGGCTATTGTTGCATTGCACTCCCAGCCCTGTTTGCACAGCTTCATTTGCATGCTATATTCAGCTGCTTTAGCCCTGGGGCTATTCCTCTGAATATAGCATGCAAATGATTCTGAGCTAATTTAACACACCGTGCAGTGCTAATTTTGCCACGGGGCTAAGTTTTGAATACCTGGCCCCACGTTATCAAAAATCACATATTTCTATTAAATATATAATATTTGGGGGGCAGAAAGTGTTAGTTCTCCATACAAATCTGAAAACAGATTTGTAGTTTCCCACTGAAATACACTGGCAGCCTTGCTAGTAAGGATTTTATGACATCATCACACAAGGATTCCATTGGACTCTTTTTTCACTAGAAGTTGGCAAAATGCAAATATAATGATGAAAAAGTAAATAAATAAAAGCAAACTGAATGATTGCAGAGGCATCTAAAGGCCCCAAACCTTCATTCTTTAAGATATGCACCCTTACTAAGCACCTGCTCTTTAAGTGGAAGACCATGACCTGGTACTGCCACATCCCCATAATTACTAGACGCTACAATCCAGTAAATACAGACCTCTGTTGGAGGGATGTGGGCATCCTGGTAATCACCTTCATGTCTTCTGGACCCACAATGGCCTGTTAATGGTTCCATGTCATAATAGCGATTGCAAAACAGCGATCGCTATTATGGTGAGTGTATATAGCCGAAAAGCAAATCAGCGATATACACTTCCAGGCTACCTGACATCTGGAACACTAAAAAGTGTTTTTGCAGGAGGACTGTGCCCCCCCCCTGCGCACCCTGCATCCCCCTAAATTTAGATTCTCAACTCCAGGGGGGTGCATGTTGGGGAGGGGGCAAAATCTGGATTCTGCAAAAAAAATTAAGTCCCGCAGCCAGTGGCAAAATTTCCACGCTCCTGGCCCCAGCCCTGAACCCAGAACCTGCTGTGCCAGAGCTAGCCACCCACACCACCACACGGCAAGCTTGGCAGCAGCAGGCACCCCAGTACCCTAAAACCCCTTCCCTGTCCCTCCCCTTCCCCTCGCTATCCCCCCTTCTGGTCACCCTTCCCTACGCTCGCTTTCACATAGGGTTGCTACCCTTGCAGGATAGCCCATGGAGAAGGCGTTAAATATAAGTCACCGTTTTGATGGTCGCCCATATTCAGTCACTATCCTCACTGGATACCTCTGTTAACCTATGTAAAGGAGGTGACCATTTAACTGGAATTAGCTCCCTCCACTCCATATTGGATACCTTAAAATTTTTACAGTAGAACCCCGCAGTTATGGACCCCAGAGTTACGAACCAACCGGTCAACCAAACCCCCGCCTGCCCCAACCCACTACAGCCCCACCCATGCATTGGCCAATCATTCATGAAAGCTTACTATGGCATATTTAAAATGTCAGCGATAAACTGCAATTTTATATACCATTACTCTCTGGATTAGTACAGTTTTCCACTGAGGCAGAGTGAGAATGAGACAGGGTGCGGAGAGTGAGACAAAGATCGAGGTGCGGGCAGATTTTCCATTCCCATCCCCCCCCTCCCCACCACTGTTTGTACACAGGGTCCCCTGACTGTCCAGCACATAAAGAGTGCCATAGAGAGTGAGAGACAGCAAACCAGCAGCACAGTGGGCACTAGGCAGAGAGAGCCTGAGTAATCAAGTTTTACTGGGAACACTAGAGTCCTGAATTTGCGGTGGCCCAGAGGGTGCCTTGCTTTCCCATTCCTGTCCCGGTCTGCAGAGTGACATGAGAGCGTAATGTGTCTCTTAAGTAAAGCAAGGAAGTGGGACCCCCTTGCTTACTTCACACATCTCTTGACAATCCATGCAGTATCGTTGAGAAAGGGAGTACAGTATGTCTGAAGCAGCACTAGTAGAAACCGATGTTGTTTCTGCAGAACTAGTAGAAACGCCATTGTTTCTGACTAGAAAGAAATGCAAAAATTAAGTGGGTGCCTTTACAGAATATCTGCAAACAGTGGATTTATACTGGCAACATTTAATCACACTGCACACCACACTATATTTCAGACTTACGGAGTTTTCAGAGTTATGAACACCATGCAGTCCCATGGTGTCCGTAACTCCGAGGTCCTACTGTACTTACAATGTTAAGGGGCTTAACAGGTCAATTAAAAGAGCAAAGATTTTAACAGAGCTTAAGTAGCTTGGGGCTGACATTAGCTTGTATAAAAGATGCACCTCTCGAGAGGAACACTCTAGATTATATTGATATTGAGTAGATCAGGTCTTCTGCTCTCATCCTTCTCCAAAGTGAGCCGGTGTGGCAAAATTAGCGAAGCAGGGGCTCCACGTGCAAATGCAATGCTAAACAACACCTGTGATGCACAAGGAAGAATAATTTCAATAGCAATGGCACATCAAGGCTCTTAGTTTAACTTCGTAAATGTCTACGCTCCAAATGACAGCTTCCCTTCCTTTGCTAAAGCCATCTCGCTACGCCTCGTGATTTTGCCTCAGGGTCCCACTGTGATGAGTGGTAACTTTAAGTGTGTCCGATCCTTCACGTGGGACCACTTCTCAAAGAGCACGTCCATAAGCAACACAGCAGCCCAAGCTCTAAACCAAGCTGCATCTGAATTAGGCCTTTTAGATATATGGCTGCAGGTACATAAAAGGGAAACAGAGTTCACTTTTTTCTCCTATCCAAAACAGTCTTATTCCAGACTGGATCATTTCTATATTCTCCATGGCTAAGCACAAGGTCCTTTCACGTAAGACAGATATAATTATCCTCCTCAGACCATGCACCAGTTTCCCTGATATTGCAAGTCAAAGAGGAACCTCAGAGGCATACATGGAGGTTTCATACCTTGTTATTGAATGATGAGATTTTGTCTCCAAGATTCGAGAAAGATCAGACTGCCTTTCTGCGAATGAGGTAGCCATCAAATGTGTCTGGGAAGGCCTTAAACTTGTAATCCATGGAGAGATTATTTCATGTGATACTTTCAAAAAGAGACAGAGAAACACCAGCTAAACTTACTATGGGCAAAAATTATGGAACCAGAAACTGCACAAGGAGAGAGGAGGGTGACTCATCCTTAGAGATCTGGAATTAGAATGGAGTATAGAGAACCCTTAACACATCGGGTTGAAAGGCAACTATGGTATTTGTGTCAGTGTCAGTGGCTCAGCAGCTAGCACATTTGCCTTTCAGGCTGAAAGATAGGAAGGTTGTGGGTTCTAGTCCAACACTGGGAACTTGGGATAAATCCCAATACTGTCACTGCACTTCTTGAGGTGCCGTCTTTCAGATGAGACTTTAAACTGAGGTCCCGTCTGTCTGCTGTGGTGGATGTTAAAGATCCCATGGCACATCTCGGAAAAGAGCAGGGGAATTTTTATTAGAACACAAAAAACTTAACACAAATACTGTTTGCATCACATTATAAACTAAAATCTGCAAAAGAAGAAAAAAAGCCAACCCATGCCATAACAAAACACAAAAAGGAAAGAAAAAATTACTGTATTACATCACACTATTGTTAAAGAGTAACTTTTTCATGCCTCTACTCAATCCCTATATTAACTTAATAACTACTGCATACACTCCTTCTCATTGTTGTATACTCACACCCTCTCACCCATGCCTCTTTAGTGAATAATTTCCTACCACCACCACATGTGAATTCTTATTATAGACCGCTCAAGGCGGACACCATGGGAAATGTCTCCACCTGGTCTCCATCACTTTACTTGGTAAAACTCCATGTTCTCTACAGTAGAGGTGCAAAATTTCTTTATCAATTAATTCCAGCAAACCCTCAAGAGGAATCAGTTTTTGCTGTAAGATAAACTGACATCTTACCTCACCTGCCAAATGGCCCACTTAATGCAGTACATGCTAAAATTACTCACAATGTCCCCGAATGAAAACCCTTCCACCCGTCAAGAAAAACACCATAAATGAGAATGTCATACTGTATGTCATACCACTCATTTGTGGAATTTGCCATTTTGTTGCCAATAAAGGCCACAATCTTTTAATAATTGTACACATAAAAAACAGGTGACCCATAGTTTCAATCAAGCTCTCACATAATGGTCTTAAACGGTACTGTTCATCATCTTTTTTTTTTTTTTTTTAAACTCAGCTTTATTCCATCAAGGCAGACACTTACAGCAATACGTTTTTGGAAATAAGAATCCACAGGCACAGTCAAGTATTTCACTTCAAACCATGCATTAGTAAAATTTGTTATGTGCTCCTTAGGATACATGAAGGTAATTGATATTTTAACAGTGCTGAAGTCTGCCACATAGAAAGATATGCTAAATTACCGTTCTCCTCTACGAGGGGATAATGTCTAAATGGATGTCAATAATCTAAACAACTTACTGGGATGAATTGTCCAGTTTCAACCTATGGCCATATGTGCACCCCCTACTCTACCTCCCCACCCCCAAGTACTGATATAGTATAAGTATTTGCCAATTCAAAACTTTCAGTACCCCAGGTAATCACACACCCCCTACCACCAAAGGCCCCCTTGCCCTCCTCTGTAGAGCCAGTCCCCTACTAACCTGTATTCTACAGTTCACTCCTATTCATAAGCCGAGTTTCCCATCCTCGCCACCCTGCATCAAATTGGTCATGACAAAGCCTTAGTTTTGCTGTCAAGGCCTCCATGGATAATACCTCTTTAACCTGCTGAATCCATTCACCCAGGGTGGGGGGCTCCTGCTGTAGCCATTTTGCCATAATGCATGTAAGGGGACTGCTATTAAAGTCAACAAGACTCTTCTAGTGTCCCCCCTCCGATATGTGGCCGTTGGGAGCCCCAGTACCCATCCCTTGAATTCCAGAGGAAGGAGGACTCCAGTAATGTCTTGTACTGGCATCTGAATGGACTACCAATATACAGCTAGGGCTGAGCAACCTCCAAAAATGTGCCAATTATTTCATCTTAGACCACAGGCCCGCCAGCATGCTGCCAAACCCGAAATGCTATAATGACATTTGACTGATGGTGTATGAAAGAATCTTACCAGAATTTTCCCAAAAAATCCCGCCAGACCAGGGCAGAAGTGACACACCATCCCCACTTAAGCCGATGTGCCCAATCTGATTTGCTGATGGAGGTGTTAGCCTCTTTTTCCCAAGCTGTCCTAATTGCATCCAGAGACACCCAGTTCTGCACCAATAGGAATCTATAGATGTTCAAAATATATTTACCAGTATCTTTAATGGTGACTTCTCCATAAAGGAACTCCTCCCACCCCATGCATGGTCTCATGAGGCATTGGATATGGTCCTCAGTGTTAATAAAGTTTTGGACCTGCATGTAGCAGAGGAATTCCAAATTGGACCAATTGAATTTGTCTTTGGCTCTCTGAAATGTTATGCATTTTAGACCTTCAATAAATTGTGTAAATCTAAAAGGTCCACACAGCCCCAGCCTGCATATCCTGGATCCAGAGTCGGTGGGAAGAATTCTGGTTCATACCTGATAAGAGACAGGGGTCCCACTCCCCCCAGGTGTGTCCATGAGTTTCTGATTCTTTCTAAAGACATAAAGGCCATGCCTGGTTCATCTATTCCTCATCCCCTCCCATAAGGTCCTGCGGGGCAGCAGTCAGGGCCAATGTATATAAAGGCCGCTCCCTTACATCTGCATCTTCTACCAGATACCATTGAGTGGATGTTCTTTGTTTTGCCCAGGTCATCAACATTGCTCCTTGTGAAGCCAGATAGTATGGAGAAAGATTAGGCAGGGCGAGACCCCCTACCTCCCTTGGGAGATGTAGGACCACCCTGGCAATTCTAGGTCTTTTATTATTCCAGATGAATCTGGAAATCTGCTTATTAACTTCATTTCAATAAGAGACAGGTATCCTAATGGGAAGACACTGGAACAGGAAAAGGAAATGAGGTAGTATGTTCATTTGTATAATAGCTACTTTCTGAATCAAACTCAGGGGCAATAGTCGCCACCTTGCCAAATCCCGCTTCCAGGGCCTCCCATAACTTCTCATAGCTTGCAGTAAAAAGTCGAGTTAAATCTATTGTAATCTGTATACCCAAGTAGTGGATCTGATTTCTGTGGGCCCATCGAAATGGGAACGTGCCTCTAAATCCTTCTGGGCCTTTCCCACTGAGAACCAGGGCTTCTGATTTTAAAAAATTGATTTTGTATCCCGAAATGGTCCCAAAAGACTGCAATGTCTATATGAATGGTGGCTAGGAGAGGGGATGACAATAAAAAAATGGAATTGTCTGCATAAAGGGACATTTTCTGTTCAATCCCCTTGCCATGACCCCTCTTATATCAGGATTGCTGTGCACTTTGACAGCCAGAGGCTCCAGACTGAGGGTGAACAGGAGAGGGAACAGAGGGCAGCCCTGCTGTGTATTCCTGGACAAGGGAAACAACTCAGAGCTTATGCCATTAGCCCTCACCAGGGCCTTGGGGCTATTGTATAATTGAAAAATAATTCCTACGAATTTGGGGCCGAATTGCATTTTGTCCATGGATGCTTTTAAAAGCAGCCAATTAACCCTATCAAATGTTGTTTCGGCATCCATGGATATGGCTATCTGAAATTGGGACTGATTCTTTTGAGAGGAGATAATGTTTAATAGTCTACGGATGTTATCTGGGAGATATCTGCCTGAAATAAATCTGGTCTGGTCCTCATGCACTATTAGGAGAGCCACAGCCGACAGCCTCCCAGCCAGTAAGCCAGTAAAGAGCTTTAGATATACATTGAGCAAGGATATGGGCCTGTAGGACCCACACTCCAATGGGTCTTTCCCCTCCTTAGGTAGTACCGAGATCTGGGCTAGTTGCCAGGAGACCGGAATCTCCCTCCGTCCTTAATTTCCCCACATACTGGCAGCAGAATCAGGAGGAGCTGGTCAGCAAAGGTCTTGTAAAACTGCAGCCTAAAGGTGTCCAGGCCCGGGGATTTGCCAGACTTCAGGCTCGTCACCTGGACCCTTAGTTGTGCTAGAAAGATCCCTGCTTCCAAGCTGTCCTGAGCTGCATCCAGCAGTGTTCTGAGGTCCAAGCTTTCCAAAAATCTGGCTGTGAGGCTGTCAAAATCTGGAATCTCCTCCTGTGCATAAAGGGAGGCATAACATTCAGCAAATATGTTTGTGATTTCCCCCGGGTGGCTGGTCGTCCCCCCCCTTCCCCATTGTGGGTCTTTCAGTTTTAAGACCAACCTGCTGATCTGTTGTGTCCGGAGGGTGGCTGCAAGTAGCTTGCCTGCTTTACCCCCAAAATACTGCTGGTGGATCTGCCTGTATTTCCCTTCTAGTTGAGCCTGAATTAAATTTTCTATGGCTGTCTTCTTGTCTCTAAGTTGCCTTTTAACTTCTGGATTTAAGGAAATTTTGTATTGAAAGTCTAAGTCCCTCAGCTCTTCTTCCAGGCTCTTTAATTTACTGGCCATCTTTCTCTTGTGTTCTGCCGCAAACTTTATAATCACCCTTTGGAGGACTGCCTTCATGGCGTCCCACCGAACTGCGTGGGATGTGACTCCGTCCAGGTTCGTCTGTTGGTACTTCTGAACAGTTGACTTAACAAGATCTTGAAGATCTAGACTATTCAGCAGCCCCACATTGATCCTCCAATGTGAATTTCTAATGGAAGGTGCTAGGGCCAGGGTTATTCTAACAGGTGCATGGTCAGAAAGGGTACGTTGCAGACTTCCAGTGACGTCACCGACGCAATGGCGGTCTGAACAAGGAGCTCCCTGAACCCTCGGCAAAGAAAGTGCCCATAGCGCTATAATTTAAGGCACTTTTTGATAAAAATGAGCAAATTTAGCAGCGGGGCCACTCAGGGAAACAGATCTCACTCCAAAAGCTCTAAAAAGAACGGTCAGCCCACAGGATTGCCAAGGATGAGCCAAACCGACAATGGGAGAGAATCCCCATCCAGCATGGTGAGTGGAGATACCGAGGTGGAGCTGGAAACATTATCGTGCTCCAGATTCAAAATTCTGCTTACAGAGATAAAACAAGTCACCAAGTGAAAATAAAGTGGAATTTGACAGACTCCATACTGACCTTACCAAACTTGAGGCCTGTGTGACCACAGCCAAAGAAAGAATTTTGGGGGTGGAAGACGATGTTCTACACCTCACGCAGGCAATTGAGGCCCTCAGCCAGCAGCAAGAAAGCACAGCAGCTAAATGTTTAGACTTGGAAGCCCATGTCTGGAGAGAAAACTTAAGAATTTACGGCCTCCCCGAAGATTCAGAGGTGGGGAGATGACGGACTTTCTGTCTGACCTGCTACAGCACGTCCTGGAATTACCGCAGTCCTTTACATTCAGGATCGAGAGGGACGAGCATTATCAGCCAAACCTACATCCTCAATGGCTCGGCCCTGTTCCATAGTGGCCAAATTCTCCAGCTACAGAGACAAAGAGACTGTACTTCAAACCGCCTGGAGGCAGCAAAAGTAGAGTACAATGGATGTCACCTCTATTTTGATCAGGATTATCCCCCTCAGATCCAGCAACACTGAATGGCATATGCACCCATCCTCCACAAGCTCAAATCACTTGGGGTGAGGTTCCAGACGCCATACTCGGCACACTTACGGGTCCACTGGGAGACGGGAACAGAACTCTACTGCACATCGGAGGAGGTGGTTAAAGTACTTCAGGAGAAGGGCCATGAAGTCCTGGGCTTAACTAAGCAGCCAGATGTAGGCCCCAAATTACCGCAGTCCTGGCAAAGGGTAACTTCAAGCAAGAACAGATGATCCGGGTAGGGCTCAGCTCTAACCACCATGCAGGACATCAAGGGGCTGTTGCGACAACTCACTCAACGCCAGCGGAAGAAAGGATGGGCCAGGAAAAATATGGACACCTGAGCTGGGCAACTGTGAGAAACAGTTAATTTTTTAGGTATTTGGTTGGTTTTCCTGTTCGATACCCCTGACGCCCCCTATCTAGTGGGCCACTGCAGCTGTCAGTCTGCGATAGCATCTGGCTAGGCCCTGGATCTGGCGGGGGGGGGGGTTAATAGTAATAAGGGGTTGAAACATCCCATTGATACTATTTCTGGATAAATATCTCGAGTTATGCACTTTTGAACATTGGGACAGCATATGCGTGTGATAATATTGTGTTGACTGGCTCACCTTATTATGTTAATATGGAATTATAAAAGGAGCTAGAGCAAAATAGTTTTAGGAAATGAAAGAGTTTATGGAGAAAGGGATACATATGCTGGGAAATCCTTACTGCCAGAGGGGGGGTCACTTAAGATCTGCATACAAACTTAGGGTGGGCAGGGAGTTAATCTGTTGGGCCATTCCAATATTGAACCTCACTGGTGTGTGGAGGCCTTATTCTACTTGAAGGCTCCACCACGAGGTATCGTCTTCCCGCTTGTCAGAATGAAACAGGTGCTCGGTGACATACATAGGTCTTGTCATCAGACCAAGAGCCACTTTCGATAGGGTCCAGGAGTGCTGAACTCCTTCGGGAATTCCACTTTCTCTACTCCTGGGGATCTCTTCCAAGGTACTTAGGGGCAGCCTAATGTGGTTCCCCTTCCTTGGAGGTCAAATTGTATACAGTTCATTGCCAGAGGAGAAGGCAAAGTTTGTTAAGCCTTCCTGCTGGACAGTAAAGTTGGGGTTACGAAGTTTGTTATTCACTGTTATATATGTATGTAGTATATGTTACGTCTGTTATAAGGGCACGTCAATAGCTGAATGGACTGCACTGAGGGGGAGGGTTGGGGGAATGTCTTGGGTGGATCGGGGGTGCCTCAGCTCTTATTTATTCAGAGAGCAATTCAGTACAGCATTTTACTTTGGCAGGCAGATGTATGATAGGAGCATTTTAAAGATACTGTCTCATAATGTGAATGCATTAAACAACCCTGTCAAGCATTACAAGGTGCTCTCCTCCCTTAAGAGACAGTCCCCCTCATTTGTTCTCCTACAGGAAATGCACCTGAACAAGGCCGAACATAGGAAGCTGAGTAGATTTGGCTTTGAACAGGTGGTAGCCTCCACTCATGGTAGTGGGAAGAGAAGGGTAACCGCAGTCTTAGTTCCTAGGGGGTCCCCTTTTAAACTTGAAGATCAATACATTGATCCGGAAGGCCGACTAGCAATAATCTTGGACCTTTTAGAAAGCTCCCCCATTACCCTAGCATCATTATATATTCCCCAAGGAGCCATAGTAACAATGATGAAAGGCTTACTCCACAAGATCTTGGAGTACCATAAATGGACACTAGTCATGGGAGGGGATCTCAATCAGGTTTGGAAGAATATTGACACGTCCAGATCTAGGTCCTTCAGACCCACACCTGCTAGTAAATCGATCAGACGCTACCTGGGGATAGCCAAATGGCTGGATGTATGGCGCTCAGAACATGCAGGTCAGAGAGAGTATACACATTATTTTCTGCCGCGTGGTTCCTATGCCTGGATCGATTAATTTTTATTGTCAGAGGAACATAGGTTCCAGATAGTAGACTGTACACACATGCCCTCTGTTCTTTCGGACCATGCACAACTTCCCTTGAAGTTACAATGGAAAACCACAAAGGGCCAAACTTTATGGAAATGTTATAATTATTTTCTAAATGTCAAAGAATTTACAGATATGGCCAAGGTTAGATTGGGGCAGATTCTGGGGGAAAATGACAATACAGAGATTTCGAGGACTGTTCTTTGGGACACTGTGAAAACGGTTACGGGGGGAGGAGTTATTAAATTTGTGGCTTATTTTAGGAAAAAACAAACAAGCAAGATGGACTCTCTCTGTAGCCAATTAAAGGAGGCGCAGAGCTTGCATGCGGGGGGGGGGGGGGGAGAGGAGACACAGCTTGGGCCAAAATCTTAAACTTGAAACAGTAAATCCAAAAACAGATAGATGTTAAAACAGAATATGCCCTTCAGTGCCTTCACCAGAAATTTGGGGAGGTGGGTCCTAGGGCAACCAGATTGTTGGCACATTGCCTGTGACAGCAGAGGTTAAGTGCTATGGTCACCCAGATCAGAGAGGTAGAGATGGGTAAGATGGCGCGTTCCCCAGACCAGATTTTAGCTAGTTTTAAGGCCTATTACCAAAAACTTTATACACCAGAATCTCTGCCAGTCAGTACACAGGTGGAAGCATACCTCTCTAAGATAGCTTTACCCACACTGAACCCAGGGGCCAAAGCCCAGCTGGACCATCCAGTTACCCAAATGGAGTTAGACCAGGCAATTAAGGATTTG
Organism: Neoceratodus forsteri; assembly: GCA_016271365.2. NCBI lineage: Eukaryota > Metazoa > Chordata > Ceratodontiformes > Ceratodontidae > Neoceratodus > Neoceratodus forsteri. The sequence continues at coordinate 1,392,465,572 of CM028131.1, read as the reverse complement.
AAATCAGGTAAAGCTCCGGAACCAGATGGTTACACTGTTGAGTTTTTTAAATATTTTAAAAAGAGACAGAGGGCCCACTCTTGGCAGCCTGTAGAGAGGCACAATTAGGAGAGCACTTTCCAGACACGTGGAACTACGCAGTCATTTCTAGTATCCCGAAGCCAGGGAAGGACATAACCCAATGCTCTTCATACAGACCAATTTCGTTGCACAATATAGATTATAAAATATATACTAAAATATTAGCTCGAAGATTGTAATTAATCCTTCCTTCCTTCTCTTATTGATTTTGACCAGACGGGCTTCATACCGGGCCATCAGACCCAGGATAATATTAGGAGAACACTATATATTCTACACCAGGCTGCCCGGTCGGGGTCCTCCCTTCTAACCCTTAGTTTGGATGTGGAGAAGGCCTTTGACCGGGTAGCTTGGACCTTCCTGGGTCTGACATTGAAGAAGTTTGGATTTTCAGAGGCATTTATGAAAGTAATTAATAATATTTATAATAAACCCAGAGCATACATTAAAATTAATGGCAGGATTTCTGAGCCTTTCTCTCTCTCTGGAGGAGCACTAGGCTGGGGCGCCCCCATCACCCCTTCTTTTTGCCTTATATGTGGAGCCGCTGGCTGGAGCACTCAGGCAGGATGTAGAGGTACGACGGACTGAGGATCGAGGGAGAAGAACACAAACTGGCCTTGTGCGCAGATGATCTGTTGATCTATCTGAGGGACCCAAACCAAGCTCTACCGAGGCTATGGGAAATCTTAGAGGATTTGGGCAAGTGGCAGGGTACAAACTTAACCCCAATAAAACAAAGGTCTTGCAGATCAACTTTGAACCATCCGAAGGGATTAAAGATCAGTTCCCATTCAGGTGCAATTTGAAACATCTAAAACACCTGGGGGTACAGATTGGGATGGACCCCAAGCAACTGTATGAGCTTAACTATTCCCCAATGATGGATAATTTATTTAAAAGATATTTAGAAAAATAGCAGGGCATTTCCATTTCATTATTGCAAAAAATTCAAACAATAAAAATGGTGGTTCTCCCTAGGTTTTTATACTTAGCACAGACTCTTCCGGTTCAGATTCCGGACTCCTTGTATGGAGCCCTCAATAGAAGAATTTCCCAGTTTATTTGGGGTAAACAGAGACCGAGAGTCAGGCTGTCGGTTCTACAGATTCCTAAGGTGAAGGGGGGCTTGGCTTTACCCAATTTTAAATTATATTACAGAGCAGCACAACTCAGAACCTCTTTATATTGGCTCAGTAGTGGATATATAGCTAAACGGAAGTCCCTAGAGTTGGCAGGGGTGAATAGGAGTAATTTACACTCAGTCTTGTTAGGGGAGGGAAAGCAACTTCCCTTTAGGGTGGACTTGAATCCTTACACAGAGGAAACAGAAAGGGTCTGGCACAAAGTGACAGGGGACAAAACTCTCGGAAGCTGGAAACATCTGCTACGCTCGGTACCTTATATTGAGACTTTGGGACCAGCGGGCTGGGATGCTGGATTTCAGGGATGGGCGAGGAGAGGGGTCTTCACTTAATTTGGCATTTCCTGAAGGGGTCGGAGGTTAAATCTTTCCAGGATCTGGTGGCCAAATTTGACCTTCCCTGGAAAGACAGAGTCCATTATTTCCAAATTAGAGATTATATTAGAACACTACAAATTGGACAGGGGGGAGAGGAATGCACCCCCCCCCAGATACTGGGTATACTGAGGGCTTCGGTGGAGAATAAAGCCCCTTCCTCTCACATAATCTCATATCTTTACCAAGCACTCCTTACTTGGAAGGGGGATAGCACCAACTCCATTCGTGTTGCATGGTCTAAGGATATAGGCACACAGGTACAGGCTGAGATATGGGCCCGGACCCAAAAGCAATTATATTGGGGGATTTCCTGTATTGGGTGGAGAGAATTTTCTTGGAAAATGCATATAAGATTTTTTCCAGACTCCAGCTATTCAAGCCAAATATCAGGGGGTTGGCACAGCTGCATGTTGGAGGGGTTGTGGATTTGCACCCGGTGCCTTACATCATGTAATGTGGGAACACCCAGAATTGGTTGAATTTTTTGAGGAGCTGGAGTTAGCCTTATGATTAATATTTGACCCAGATCTTAAAGTAATGGGGTGCCTGTTTTTTATATTTGATGTTCCAAGAGGCTACAGGGACCCAAACAATGGGAGGCTACTTAAATATGCCCTATTGACTTGGCAGAAGGTGATAACCAGACTGTGGCTTGCTAATAAGAAACCCTCCATTGCACAATGGCATGAAGTAATGATCTCTATATATCCAGCAGAGGCCCTAACAGCAGCTCTAAATAAGAGACCGATCCAGTTTGAATTAATCTGGAGAAGATGGATTTTATACTGTAACCCCCCTACAAATGGGGGATCTCAAAAAATCTTCCTTGAGCTTGCCTAAATGCTCACTGCCAGGCTGGTGTCCTGCTTTTTAGCAGTTTAAATGTGATTACCAGAGCTTGTATAGCCTCTGTGTACTATCTCTTTAAGAGCTGCCTAATTGCAGCATGAGTAATCTGACAGGCAGCTCTGTTGAAAGATGTAACTATTTGCTGAAAATCATTTACAATGATAATGATAATGTAGTTTGTCTAACCTGCTTTCTTTGTAGTAAGGACTGTTTTGTTTGTCTCCACTATCTTGGTCCTGGACTGCAAATTGGACCAAACAGTAATGGTGGGACCTAAAATGTAGCCAGACTACAGGAGCTGTCTGAATTCAAAATCTGTAGGAACTTTAGTTTGGAGCTTTTTTGCACCTTTTTTGCAGCTGAAGGGGGAGCTCTTGCTTTGACTGACAGCCAAATCAGCCAACCAAATCTTTTGGATCTTGGGGAAGTCCTAAGCTGTGGCACTCCACTCTTCATCCTCGCTGTCCTGGAGTGCATCCCAGCGATGCCTCCAAAATGTCACCCCTAGGTGACGCTATCCCAAGGGCTACTACCGCTGCCTGCTTGGCTAGTAACAGGTTAAGGGGCCTGAGTTCTGAAATGGGTGCCTCCACCTGGAGGTCAGGGTTGATAATGGTCAAGCTAACCTGGGCACAGCCCTCCGGGATACTGTAACCCCCCTCTTTCCCCTCTAGTGGTCTGAACACTGTACAGTAATCACTTTCACAATACCCCTGGTACACCACACAAGTACCCACACTGTTTGCACTTACCACCAGGGCTGGTTCCTCTGGCTCAACCCTGGGGACCCCCTGTAAAACAAGGTAAAGCACAGCAAATAGCAACAGTACAGTACTTTGAGCACAAACTGGAACCACAGTCAGATTACATGCAGAAAAAGTTAGATCTGATTTATTCAGGGGACTTGAACAAGGGAGGGGCAAAATCAGGTTAATTAGCTTAAAGGTTATATCAATTAAGCAGTTATATATGCGCTTTGAGTCCCCACACAGTCCACCTCTGGGTACCCAGGTAGAGAAGAGATGGGCTAGCCAGGACAGTTGCCCGGGGTTGCAGCTGGTTGGGGCCCTGTGATGGAAAACACAACATGCACAGTACACAACATTTGTAATCCGGAGCCAGAGGGCTCAGTTCATAAAGGAAACGAAACAACAAGACAATCAGATGACACACTCAGATTAAGCTGTTGTTGCAGGGAACTACCCTGGTATTTACTCACGATACCCAAGACTGGACACAGGCTGGACGAAAGTGAGACTGCAGGTGGTTGATCTGGAATGCCAGGAGAAGCAGGGCCCACACAAGTTGCAGAGGCATCGTTCCTGTTCAAGCTTGGAGAAGGGGGCTGATCCCCAGGCAGATCTCTCATTGATGGCTTCTCTGTGCAGTGGGTAGTCTGGCTGGGCCAATCTAGCAAAGCCTAGACCGCATGGAGACAAGTTCGGAAGCAGTCCGTTTTGGGTTAGATATAGCTTCCAGCAAGCAGAACACAGTTCACACAGTGGGGAATTTAACTCACAACCCACTAGCAGCTCATAGCACATTTATATCTACAGGAATTCTACTGAACCAGGCAAAGCGCTCCCTGGGCACAATCGCAAAATCTCTGCACACACCGGGAGCTTGGGGTAGCTGGAGCTCCTGACAGGCAGATTGCATTCTGCAAAAATATTCAGTCTTCTTCAGGTTGAGCCTGGCCCACTTCAGTAGCCTACTTTGGTCACACAAACTTGGATTTAGTCCAAAATAATTTTCTTCTCTCCCTCTCAGGAGCAGCACACCAGCATGCAGGCCAAAAACTTAGCCTTTTCAGAGTTCTCCCATGTGAATCCACTCACGATTGCTGCTCAGAAACACTTCAACTCCTTCTTGCTCAGCTTCCAGCTTAGTTCTAACTGAAAACTGCAAGCAGCCCAGGACTTCCCCAAGACCCAAAAGATTTGGTTGGCTGATTTGGCTGTCAGTCAAAGCAAGAGCTCCCTCTTCAGTTGCAAAAAAGGCGCAAAAAAGCTCCAAACTAAAGTTCCTACAGATTTTGAATTCAGACAGCTCCTGTAGTCCGGCTACATTTTAGGTCCCACCAGTACTGTTTGGTTCAATTTGCAGTCCAGGACCAAGATAGTGGAGACAAACAAAACAGTCCTCGCTACAAAGAAAGCAGGTTAGACAAGCTACATTATCATTATCACTGTAAATGATTTTCAGCAAATAGTTACATCTTTCAACAGAGCTGCCTGTCAGATTACTCATGCTGCAATTAGGCAGCTCTTAAAGAGACAGTACACAGAGGCTATACAAGCTCTGGTAATTACATTTAAACTGCTAAAACACAGGACACCAGCCTGGCAGTGGGCATTTAGGCAAGCTCAAGGAAGACTTTTTAGGAACCCCCATTTGTAGGGGGGTTACAATACATAGGCCAGATAAGACCTGAATTTGTACCTTAGGAGGACTAGGCCCAGATGGGAGGGTCATTGCTGGCTCTTACTACCATTCCCCCCCGGTTCTGACCCATCCCCAGGTCCTTTGAGGACACCCCCCCTTGGGGCTCACTGGGTGGCGTGGCCCCCTGGAGGGTCCACTTTCTCTCTTTCTGCTCAGATCTAATCAAGTCTAATAGATAATTTACTGAATTAACTTTGATGGTGCCCTATAGATAGATAGGAATAATATTTGCACTAGTTATGTAGTGTCTTTTTTTTGTCATTGTAATGTGTGTTTGTATGTGGTACAATGTGCATGTATGTATGTGTATATTTTTAAGAAAATTCAATAAAGACTGAACATTTAAAAAAAAAAGGAAACGGTACGTGACATGATCCTACATGCAGAAGCTGTGTGGGGTCACTCATCTGAAATAAACAGCATATCAATTCTTGTGTCGCAATCATGCCTATCAGAATAATGGGAGTAGTCCCTAGATTGCACATTAAGCCCTCTACATATATCCTGAAGACCGGCCGTCTGGCACAGTCTAAGCAGAGTGGGGCCTGACATCTCTCTCCTGGTCCTCTGGGTCCTCCCTTTCTTATCCAGTGATGGAGATAAAATGGTATTAAAGTCCCTACCCAGGATGCAGAGCCGATCAGTGGGGTCTAATAACTCAGTAAGATTTTTCTGAAAAAAAAGAGAGGCATCTTTGTCCTCATTTGGAGCATACACATTTAAGATTACACAAGGTGTATCTCTATATGTAGCTTGCAGTTTCACATAGCAGCCCTCCGAGTCAATCTCTGCCTTCTCCACCTTTAAAGGACAGGCCTTTTGTATTAAAATGGCAGTTCCCCTCCTGTGGGGGTGTGCCTTGTAAGAGGAGGCATAGACCGACCCCACCCAGCTGCGGCATAATTTTTTGTGCTCTTCAACTGTAAGATGGGTCTCCTGCAATAATGCTAGATGGGTGCCCATTTTGCCTAAATCCTGCAATATCCTGGCCCATTTTATGGGGTTGTTAATTCCCTGGATGTTATATGTAACAATATTTAAACTATCCATTGCATAAGATAGTTTAGCTCAGTATCCTCAGATCCTGGACCACACCCAGACCTCCCGAAGGTGGCCCAGGTCCCAGACCAGGAGGGGGAGTGTGAGAGCAGGGACGCATGGCCAATAACGAACATTTAACAATAACAACCAGTTTACAACCATAACAATGTAACCCTACAACTGTAAACCCCAGCCTAAACATAGCCCAGGAGTATTGTGCATATTTGTTAACAGTTGTTCCCGACTGTCAAGGTTCCACCCCTGCCCCGCCATTTGTGTGCTGCCCCTCGATGACGGGTAGTGCTGAAACAAAGTCAGCACTGTGCTGCCATCTCCTGGGTTCACCTGGGATGTGCAGCTGATGTGGCACTGCCAACACCATACAGACATTTCCACTAACCTCCCGCATCCCCTTTATATCCAAATTAAATTCGGAGAGAGGCATAAGAGGACCCGAGGCCTAGGCCGCCAAAAAGGAGGATGTTACCCACTACGTAGCACCCCCCACCTTACCCTTCATGTCTTCAGTGGGAGTACCTACTCATAAGCAAACCAGTAGCTAACTTGAGACTGTAAACATTACCCATACCGAAGTAAAGTGAATAAAGGTACATTTCCCACTCTTTATGTTAATCCACAATCAGAGTTATACCCAAACATAACCAACTCCTCCATCACTTATCTGCTTATATGTCCCAGTCTTTTCAGTTTGCAGTTCTAGAAAAATCCAGAACCTTCCACAGGTTTGAATCATCAACATAGCCACCTAATAAGGTGGTAGTCCCAAGGTAAATGCAAATTCTCCGCTCCCTGCCCAATTTGCCTGTTCAAGGGGCTGCTGCGGCTGTCAATATTTTATTGGCACAATCTTCCACAGTCTGGAATTGGGATTCTCCCTCCTTTGTCCACGCTGCCTGAGTATTGGCCTTCAGTTTTTGTTAGCTGATTGGTACTGGGTCCGAAATCTCACCTGGAGACTAAGCTCTGTGGCTGCTGCTGACTTCCCCACTGAACGTCGAAGGCTGGCCTGGCCTCCCACCAACTGCCACTGGCACTTCTCCAAGTCTTTAAATGCACCAAGATCAACCTGATCATCTACAGCCACTTCTAGTGAAGCCAGGTATTTATTTCTGTCTTGCACAGTTTCAAAGAGCCTGGTGCCCTTGTCAGAAGTGATTCTGAGCTTGACTGGAAAGTCCACTCAGCCTTTCATCCCCTTGCTGTGGAGTGCTTTTATAACTGGGAACCGGAGCTTTCGACAAGCCATGTTGGTGGGGGTGTAGTCTGACTCTAAATACAATTTTGTGTCTCCAAATATTATTTCTTTCCTGGCCCAGGCTTTGCGGAGTACCATTTCCTTTACCCTATAATTTAGAAAGGCCATAATGATAGAGCGCGGCCTGGCTTTGGGATCTTTCGGGGGGCTGCGAGGGCTCGGTGTGCTCGAATGATATTCAAATGAGTGACTTTGTCAAGATCCAGCAGTTCTTTCAAAAGTCTCTCAATGTATACAGCTACATCCCCTGTTTCAGTATGCTTAGGCAACCCATGCAGTCACAGATTAATGTGACGTGACCTGTTTTCCAGGTCTTCTGTTTTATTGATAAGGCCCTGTGAGTGATCATGGAGCTGAAGCAGTACGCCGTTATGTAAATCCGTGGTTTTAGAGCATGAGGTGAGGTGTTCTTCCATAGATTGTAGCTGTTGCTCGTACTGCTGTATTTTATTCTGATTGTCCCAGATTTCTGCACTAATTGTGTCAAGCATTTTTGTCAGGTGTCGGGAGTTCCCTGCAGAGTTGTCTGGAGGTGATTGTAAAGTCTTCTCCCTCCTCCTCGGACTCGCTGGCAGAGTCTGGGTCCTGGCTCTCTGGAGGCCTAATTGGTGTGATTTCCTTTACCGGAGCCTGGGGAGCTAGGGTTAATTTTTGCTGCTTCAGGCTCCCCCCGTCGCTCTGTGTTTTCCTCTGGAGGCCTTTAAGACTGTTACTCACCACCAGAAATTTTATGATTTTCATGGGTGAGGTGAGCTAAAAAAATAAGTTTAATTAGGGAATCAGCGGGAGCTGATCAACCCAGTGCCTGCATAGTATGGCATCGTCACCGGAAGTCCCCTACTTTTTTTATGATGATGATTACCTCGAACATTTAGTCTGTCATGACAGCAAAACCATACAGTATCCCACATTTTTTGTGGGATACGTTTTTCTACCAGTTGATTTGTAAGTGAGGTTTCTGGGATGGTGTTTGGACACTGAAATCCTGGTGCTGTGCAAATTTTAGTATTTATAATATAATAATAAAATTATTTCCTTGATTTGTGTAAAACATCCATTGTACTAATTTGTTTTAATTTCTTAAAATATATTAATATGTTACCTGACTTCTGTATATACTGCCTCCGAAACACCTCCCATGCACCAGACGTCCATTTAGAAATCAAATACTGACTACGGGATTGCAAGAGGTGTACCCATGTATTCGCCTGACATTGTATAATAGGTAACAGATTTGCATAAATGGAAATGGAGAAGAAAAAAAACACTGAGTTAATCATATTTAAACTCCCTTGTGTTATTGGTCGATATGTGACAGCACGTTTGACAGGGTTTAGTCTGCTCCCCCACAGTAGTCTAAAAAATATGCTATATGTTCTGGGTTCAAGTTCAGTAGGGACGGGGTATACGTAACTAACATATAACAGCAATGGTACAATGAAAGTCTTTTAATAAGTAAACCCATTTTTGTTTTGTCATGGGCCAGTTTTTCTATTTTCCTACCTTAGTTTCTGCTTCTTGCTTAGCTGCCCTCCAGTTATTCACTTCCAGGTGAAGTCCCCCAAACATGATACCTAAAAATTTGTATAGGACCTACCCCCACCTTAATTCCTGCGATTTCTTCTACTGTTTTTGCTTGTCCCCATTCAATACTGTACCTTTGCTTTTATCTTTATTAAGAGCTGCCCCGATATACCTTAGAATTCCTCTATTACTTTAAATGCTGTGTTTCCCGACTGTTCGTCCGTGATCATATGACAAATGTCATTTGCATACGTCATGATTGTAGGGAATTCTATTCCTTGTTGTCCCATTATGTGCTTTATTTGTAAATGTTGTTCTATTTTCCATATTAGGGGATAGATATTAAATACATATAGCAGTGGGCTAAGGGGGCATCCTTGCTGTACCCCTGGTAATCCATTCACTACTGGTCTAGTACTAGCAGTATAATATAACCGTTGGATCCACATTATAAATGTCTTATGTATTCTGTAGTTATACAATACTGTAAATAAAAATCATGGATTACCATGTCATGCTTTAGCTTGATCTAAACTAAAAATATAACCACTGTGTGCTGTTCCCTCACAAACTTCTCTTAATAGAAACTAATTATCCTGTGCTTTCCTCTTCGGGACTGCACGTTTGAGTGTTTGCTAACAAAGTTTGAGCTGCATCATAGAATCACATAATCATAGAAGCTTGACAGCAGAAAAGGACCATACCAACCCATCTAGTCTGCTCTTTTTTCCCCCTATACCTCCCCCTCCCTGCCAGCCCCCACCCTCCCCGATACTCAGCCCCATATGCTTGTCCCATGCCCTCTTGAATTCTTCCGATTTAGCCCCACCACTCTTGTCTGGTAGTCTGTTTCGGGGCCCCACCACCCTCTCCGTGAAGAAACGCCCTCTCACATTGCCCCTGTATCTTTTTCTTGCAGTCTGAGGCTGTGCCCTCTAATTCTGGCCCCCTCCTTCCTCTTAAGTAAACCCTCTTCTCCCACTTTATTGAGACTCTCTACATATTTAAAAGTTTCAATCATGTCTCCCCTTTCCCTCCTTGCCTTCAGTGTGTACAGATCCAGCTCCTTACACCTCTGCTTATATGACTTTCCCTGCATACCCTGCACCATCTTGGTTGCCCTTCTCTGAACCCTCTCCAATGCATCTATATCCTTGCGGAGATGTGGCCTCCAGAACTGAACCCCATACTCCAGGTGCAGCCTCACCATGGCTTTGTAAAGGTGCATTATTACCTCCCTACTTCTGCTAGTAATGCCCCTGCCTATGCATACCAACATTCCATTGGCTTTTCCCACCACCCTGCTACATTGTATTCTTACCTTAAGGTTCGAGGAGATTATGATCCCCAGATCCCTCTCCTGTCCTGTTACTTTGATTTCCTCCCCACCTAGGGTGTACCCTGCTCTTCTGTTCCTACTCCCCTAATGCATCACAGCACACTTCTTGGCATTAAATTTCAGCTGCCATGTCCCAGACCATTTTTGAGTGTCTTTAAGTCCTCCCTCATGTCCTCCACTGCCCCTCCCCGGGTGCCCACTCTATTGCATATTTTCGTATCATCAGCAAATAGGCACACCCTCCCCCTCAAACCCTCCGCAATATCACTGATGTAGATATTGAAGAGAAGCGGACCCAAAACTGACCCCTGAGGCACTCCACTCTTCATCCTCGCTGTCCCGGAGTGCACCCTGTTTACCGCTACCCTCTGAGTTCTTCCTGCCAGCCAGGCCTCCACCCAGCTTGTTATTTTCCCACCCAGCCCCAGGCTTTCCATCTTGCTCACCAGCCTCCTATCAGCCAATCTTATGTTCAAAATTCTACTAAGATGTTTCCAATCAGTATTAAATAAACTAATGGGCCTCCAGTTGTGGAGATCCGTCTTATCTCCTTTTTTAAATAAATTAAGAAACTTTCCGACAAAACAGCAGAGATATTTTGAGAGCTGTTAAGAAGTTCCCTAAAAATAATCACTAGATAGCCTACCATTATCTCTATCATTTTGTTATATAATTCAATGGGTAGGCCATCTGGGACAGGTGCTGTACCCCCCTTCGTTGATGATACTGCCCAACAAATTTCCCCTATTGTGATGGGAGCAATCAAAGCCTCCCTTCTTTCCTGGGAAAGCTCGGGGACATGTATGTCTTGTAGAAACTCAGCAGCAGACCCTGTGCCTGCCTCCTGGGATTCAAACAATGTCGCTGTATGATTGTGCACCAGTTGTGCTATTTCCAAATTATGTAATGCCAATGACCCATCCAGCCATTTTATTTGAGCCATATATTTTGCACTTATTCTATCTTTGCAGCAGTCATATGGGTTAACCTGACTGCTTTTCCCTTTGGTCCCCAATTTTGGTTCAGCCAATAAGGAAGCTGCTCAATCATATTGTACGGCTACCATTTCCTTTTTAATATTTGCAATTTGGGTTGAGTAGTCATAACCTGTGTCATGTGTTCTAGATAATAATGTCTGTAACTGTTTCCGTAATTCTAGATGTTGTATGTATTTTGTTGTATTGCGATGTTTTGCCCACATTCTAAATAAGATTTACAAATCATATCTGGTGTCAACCCACAACTCAATGGAGTTATCATACAATTTGAATACTGATTTCCTGGCTTCTAGCAATTCTTATACTGCTAGCCAAATATCCTGATGTGTCAGAGCAGAGATATTTAGGGCCAGATATTCAGGATGAGACGTTAAACCGAGGTCCCATCTGCCTGGATTGGTGGTAGTTCAGGTGGATGTTAAAGATCCCATGGCACTTATCGAAAAGAGTAGGGGAATTTCTCTGGTGTCCTGGCCAAATTTCCCTCATTCACTAAAAATACCACCACCAACTTAATCTGGTTCAATGTCAGTTGGCATTCATCTGTATCCCCCTCCCCGGGTCGTGCCTGAAAATAGGCAGGATTTGTCTAGTGCACTTACCCGGTCAACAAAAAGTAAAATAAAAAACTTTGCCCCAGGGCTAAATTAGCACTGCCCAGTAGGCAAACTTAGCCCGGAGCAAAAAGCAAGCTATATTCGAAAGGAATAGCCTGGTGCAAAACCAGCTGAATATAGGAAGCAAAGGAAGCCAAGCAAACAGAGCCAGGCGTGCAGGGTAAAAATAGCATGGGAATAAGACAGCACTAAGTATAGCAACAGGGAAGTACACACTGCAACTGCAGCTCATTAGACTGTGGAACAAGCCAGTGTTGCAGGTGGAGAACATTGTGTGTGATTGCACAGAGGTGTCTCACAGCTACTGCAAACAACAATGTAAGCCACACACTGCAGAACTGTGCTATGCTGATGTGTTGTTTGCCGGGGGCTAACCCGCTAGCACAGTGCTAACACAATAGCCCGGTGCAAACTGGTTAGCCCGGGGCAAACGTGAGCTATTTTCAAAACTCCCATGCAAATGAGCCTACTTAGTTAATCCGTGGACAAACAGGCACATTTGCATCTCATTATGTGCTGCTTAGCGTACATTACCATGCAGTTTGCCCGGTGCTACTGCATGGAGCACACAGCTCCACCTTTTGGTCGGAATGGAAGTACAGGCTGGATGCTGCATGCCAAGGCATGCCCACAACATCCCCTGCTGGTCAGAATGGAAGTACAGGCTTGAAGCAGCAGGACCTGTGTGCTGGCAGGCACAGTCGGTGCATACATACGTCTCAACCCCTTGCCTCCTGAATCAGGGACAAAGACCCAAAATCAGGGACACATCTTAAAAAGTGATACTATTCACTCAGAATACTGATAGAATAAGGGGAATTGTGTTAAGATGCATTTCAGAAGAAGAACCAGACTGTAACTATCATGTATGACATTATTGTGTGATTTCAATCCCCATTATTCTGTCACAAAAAAAAAAAAAGCATATATTATGAGGGACAGAGGAAAATCAGGAGGCAAAATCAGGGACATCCCTGAAAATCGGGGACAGTCGAGAGCTATGGGTGCATACAACGCATCCATGCATATGTGTGCCTGATACACACCCATTTCCCTGGTAGTCTAGTGGTCCCCCCAGCACGAATCCCGACCCCCGTTTGAAGTAAAATAACAGACCTTTCCATGGTAGTCTAGTTGTCCCCCCACCCCCAGCATGAATCCTAACCCCGTTCAAAGTAAATAAAAATAATTTTCCTAGTAGTCTAGTGGTCCTCCCAACCCCAGCACGAATCCTGACCCCCGTTCGGAGTAAAATAACAGACCTTTCCCTGGTAGTCTAGTGGTCCCCCCATCCAGCAGTGATGTCCGCCGCTCATCCCAATAACAACCCACAAACAGAGCCGGCGACTGGCTCAGCCCTCTTCTCACCACCACGGCTGGCCACCAACTGAGGTACGAATAAGTGCTACTGTAATGAATGGGCTCATTTGTACCTCAGTTGGCAGCCGGCCATGGTGGTGAGAGGAGGGCTGAGACGATCACCGACTCTGTTCATGGGTTGTTAATGGGATGAGCGGGGGCATCACTGCTGGGTGGGGGGAACACTAGACTACCAGGGAAAGGTCTGTTATTTTACTTTGAACCGGGGTCGGGGTTTATGCTGGGGGTGGGGATCACTGGACTACCAGGAAAATACTTATTTACTTTGAACGGGGGGGGTCGGGATTTGTGCTGGGGGGTTGGGGACCACTAGACTACCAGGGAAATGGGTGTGTATCAGGCACGCATCTGCATGGTTGCGTTGTATGCATAATGCACTGACTGTGCCTGCCAGCACACCGTTCCTGCTGCTTCCAGCCTGTACTTCCATTCTGACCAACAGGGGATGCTGTGGGCATGCCTTGGCCTGCAGCATCCAGCCTGTACTTCCATTCCGACCAAAAGGTGGAGCTGTGTGCTCCATGCAGTAGCACCAGGCAAACTGCATGGTAATGTATGCTAAGCAGCACATAATGAGATGCAAATGTGCGTGTTTACCCATGGATTACCTAAGTAGGCTCATTTGCATGGGAGCTTTGAATATAGCTCACGTTTGCCATGGGCTAACCAGTTTGCACCAGGCTATTGTGTTAGCACTGTCCTATCGGGTTAGCCCCAGGCAAACAACACTTCAGCACAGCACAGTTGTGCAGTGTGTGGCTTACGTTGTTGTTTGCAGTAGCTGTGAAACATCTTTGTGCAATCGCACACAATGTTCTCCACCTACAACACTGGCTTACTTCAGAGTTTAATGAGCTGCAGTTGCAGTGTGCACTTCCCTGCTGATATATTCAGTGCTGTCTTATTCCTGGGCTAATTTCATCCTGCACTCTTGGCCCCGTTTGCCTGGCTTCCTTTGCTTGCAATATTCAGCTGGTTTTGCATCAGGCTATTCCTTTTGAATATAGCTTGCGTTTTGCTCCGGGCTAAGTTTGCCCGGCGGGCAGTGCTAATTTAGCCCTAGGGCAAAGTTTTGAATATTTGGCCCCTGGAGTGCTAAAAAGAATCCCAACACTCGAGCATGCATCTCCTCCCCATCAACCAGAAGGATGGACCACCAAACCACACTGAGGACACCATGGAAACTTCCCTCAGGGTGTGCAATCGAGTATCCTGCAAAAAAAGATATGAGTGTGGAAGTCCCGTAGTGTGGAGAATGTTTGCCTTCTTTTGATGTTCTTAATGCTATTAGTATTTAATGAGGCAACTGAAGTGTGTACCATGTCAAATGGCCAGTAAATTGTGGTTTGTCAGATTTCGCTGACTTTTTCATTTAGCTTTCTTTTTGTTTGTTTAGAATCCGTGGATGTAAGATCCATATCTGTCATCAGGTCGGGCACTGATGAGGCAATGGAGGATGTCTCTGAGTCCTCATCCAACCCACCCCATGTTTTCCTTTTTGCCTATACTGCAAATTTGTTCTCCGTTATTATATCTTCTCGGGTCGATGGCTCTCTGCAATTTTTGCATTTTGTACTGCATCTTGGCAGTATCTTATCTCCACCATTTAAGGGTTCAGGAGGGGCCATCACTCCATCTTGTGCCGGAGGCCCCTCAGCTGTGCTCGTCACTGCAATAATGGGACTCGTGTCGTCTGCAGATCCCTCCTCCTGGGATTGAGGTTGATCCTTCTTCATACTTTTTACTAGCTGAAGTGCTAGTGAGTCCTGGCTCATCTCTTGGGGAGTCGTACCTGCCATGTGGGTTTCTGTTGGGCTACATGATGACACTTTGCCTTCAGGTGCACCAAGCATTTGAATTTGTGACAGATCTTCAGCCCTTGGTTAAGACTTAGTGTTTTGATGAGCTTGTGCATGAGACACCACTTCCTCTTGGTTGTTATCTGAAGAGGGAGGTCTGTTATGGGCAGCCTATGGACAGTTCCTAAAGGTATGCCCAGTTTCCATGCACATGTCGCAACTTAATGGATTAGGACAACAGGCACTCGGTTGTCCTATGCCTCCACATAACGAGCACTTCATTCAGTCGCACGCATTGCTTAAATGCATGTATGCCCCACGTCGAAAGCATGATTTCGGTTGACCAGCGTAAAATATGAAGCCACTGTCCTGACCCAGATAGAAGCAGCTTGGCAAATGTTGTATTGATCCACTCATTTGTGGTAATCGGACATGGATCCTCCACCCCTCTGTCCATATCTGTTCTGTGTCCATAACTGGATCCGAATTAGTCAGAATGGTACATTTCGGCTTCAGCCAGTGTGAAATGTCAGCTATTGCAACCCCTTTGTTTATAAAGAGCACTGTTATTACTTTGAAAGCAGGTTTGGTGAGAGGAAACACCACAAATGGAGACCACAGTGGGGTATATCTGACCTGCTGATATCTGAGCAAGAAGTTTTCTAGGCCAGTAGCGGTCTTGAAGCTTATGTCAAAAATGGGATCCCCTGATGTGTGTGTATCAGGGCATAGATATCGCTGGCTTTGAACTGTAGGTTTGTTTTTAACAGTTGTTTTCCAACATATATGTGGCCCGGAAACACTTCCAGCCCTCTTCCAAATTTAATACGCACAGCATTTCTGCATTTTGCTGGTTCAGGAGGAGTGTGAAATAGGTCAGCATATGTCCTTGGGGGAGGGGGTCTTGCCTCCAATGTGGAGGCAGAATTCATAGTTGCACTGTCTTGGTTGGGCATGGGTGGGTGGTGGTGAGGCAGCTCTCTCCACTGTGTCTTCCACAATGTTGGCCCCTGTTTTAGAAGCAGACCGTTTTGTTTCTGCATTATCACTTTGCGTGGAGGTCCTCTCCTGTCCCACACTGTTTTTATGGGAAAATTCCAGTTTAGGATTTTCTGTTAAATTCAAAGAGGGTGAAATGTGAATGGGGCTAATTTCTCCAGAATAATCCATACATTCTGGGGACCCCAGTTTGCTTGAAGGCACTGGGCCAGGAGATTGCCATAGTTGCTGGGCGGATGTCCTGACCCACTCTGCTTGTGTTAAAGACTCAGAAATAGTCAAACCTGATGCAGAAATGTTATTATTGAACGGTAGTGTGGCAGCACTATTCTCATCAGATACCACAGTGTCAGTGTGAACAGAGACAGTCAGGGCTCCAGATAAGATTTTTTAGGATGAGATTGTACTTCTCATTTTGAAAGTGAAGTGAGTAAAACCAAATTCAGATGCGTACAAATGTCTGGATAGAGTGGAGTGAAGAGTACATTTTTAAAAACAAGGTTGTTTTTTTCTAGATAAAAATTGATCAAGTGCCAACAATGCTCTAGATAATGTTGGCAGGTTGGAGTAAAACAAAATTGGGATGGGTGCGAGTGCTGTAAATCTGGAAAAAAATGCTCCTTTTGAATCACCAATCATGTTATGAAGCACTATTCGTAGTAGTGTGGAGTATTTACAAACGTTGGGTGAGTATCAGTACTCATTAAAAACATTTTCTGAAGAGTATTTTCTAAAGTGAGGTGAGTAAAAACTGGTCGGTACCCTTATCTGGAGCCCTGGAGACAGTTACATATTCCTCCCTTTCCGAATCAGAACCCCGTCTTTACATTGCTTATCAATATTTGTGTTAAAGCTTTCCCTCTGTCTCCCCCCACCGCCATAGAAAGTGCCACTGACCCTTCCTGTTGGTGATCTTCGATTCCCACATTGTTTCCCATTGTCCCATCACCATTATGCTCTTTATCCTCTACATGATTTAAATTCTTAGGTGTCGTACCCTGTTCCTTTTGCCGTGTAATCTCTTGTTCCTGTTTTAGCTCTCCCTTCCTCCTGGAGCTCTCTTCATTGTTTCCTCCTGTGTGTTTCTGCTGCACCACAGGATTTGGTCCCCATTCCTGTTCTGTAATCCGTGCCCCTTCCCGTAGCT
Source organism: Neoceratodus forsteri (assembly GCA_016271365.2). Taxonomy (NCBI): domain Eukaryota; kingdom Metazoa; phylum Chordata; order Ceratodontiformes; family Ceratodontidae; genus Neoceratodus; species Neoceratodus forsteri. The sequence continues at coordinate 1,392,448,555 of CM028131.1, read as the reverse complement.
GCTCCTCTGTTGGAACCTTTTATTCCAGCTTTTTACCTTGGTGCCACTCCTTTCCATCACTGTGTTTTCCTTGCAGAAGATGTTCTTGCTCTTGGATTATTTCTATTAGGTTTCGTTTCTTTCCCTCAAGCTTGAGGAATAAATAGTCCTCTGCATCCTGTACAGTTCTTTGTGCAGGTACCTTCAAATCCTCTGGAGCGGATTCCTCGTCATTCTGGTCAGCAGCTCCTGGAAAGTTTCCTTCTGTGATTTCCATCTCCAGTGGGGAGGTCGTGTCTTCCCCTCCACACTCCTCAAGCTCCATCTGCATACTGCCACCAGCAGCAACCATCCAGAATGGACTGCAGCACCCCCTACCAAAGAGTAGGAGGATTTCCCTGGTATCCTGGCCAAATTTCCCCCATTCACTAAAAATACCACCAACAACTTAATCTAGTTCTGTATGTCAGTTTGCATCTGTATCGTCCCCCTCTCCCCTGGGACAAGGCTGAAAACAGGCAGAATTACCTAGTCTGCCTTTCACGGTCAACAAAAACTAAATAGGCTGGCCCAGTGGTGCTGAGGGTTGAAATGCTGGATGCCACACTTCGTGTCACGCTGCGACCCGGGTTTGGGAATGGACTTGGGTCGTCGGGAGTCAGCAGGGGCAGGAGAGGATCAAATGCCTGGAGGACTGCTCTCCTATCTTGGGGGTGGGTGGGCTGTGCCTCCCACTGCTACTGCAGCTCCCAGTGGAGGCTGGGGGTATCGCATCATGCGAGGGTCTCGTCGAGGGGTTTGAAGGCGGCAGTGGGTGTCCTCCGGGCAGGTGCGGGAGTGCTCCTGCTGCACACTGGATTTCATTGCATGTCCATGCCTCTGGGAACAAGGAAAAAAGGACCCTGGCATCTAGACAGGCAAAGGTAGGTCCAGTGATCAGCCCCCACACCCTCAGCTGGGTCCATCCCAGCTGGTATCCCTGTGTCTCCTCCACTCCCCGGCTGCCCTTATAGATTCTAGATAGAGTGCCGGAGGAGTTAGGGTGGTCCCACCCCAGGGGCCTCAGAGTCAGGGGGTGAGGTGGTCAATGGCAGTGGAGGGGCGCTCCTGGGAGCAGAGATCAGACTGAGGAGGACCTTAGGCTGGGCAGGACACGGTCGCACCGAGAGACCTCACTGGAGAGAAGTTTAAGGGGCCAGTGTAGGCGCATAAATAGAATTCAGAAAAAAAAAAAAACCTAAATAAATACATTTGGGCCAGAAATACTACTAACATGAGGACTGGGCTGGGCGCCTACTGGCTATTTGGCTCTGCGAGCAAGAAGCAGAGCAGTGCAGATTAGGAAGGATGGGCCACAAGGGAAACTTAATAGCACCCCATCTCAGATTGCAGCAGCCGTCCAAGTATTCTATGAAAAGCTTTATGCAAATGAAGCAGAGATTGGCTTACCTGACTGTACTGACAATTTTCTTCAGAAAATTCACCTACGGACACTATGTGCAGAGGAATGAACTGCACTAGACTCCCTGTTTTCATTGTTGGAGTTACGTCAGGCTACCATGGGGATTGAACAAGGGAAGGTACTGGGCCCTGATGACTATGGGGGAGAATTTTACAAAACATTCTCAACTGAATTATCCCGTTTTGTTAGTAGTAGTAGCAGTATACTTTTATTCATAAACCATGAAAGGGAATTAACTCAGCTGAGCAGAGCTCCTTTACAATGAGATCCCATTAAAAAAATCATACAAGTTTCCAGTCAGACTTCAGAACAATAATATCAGGATATGGAGAGATTGTTAGTAAAGCAGTTCAAGACCCTTTGGTGCCTGATTCATTGAAAGAAGCACAGCTTCCTGTGATACATAAGGAGAGGAAGGACACTGTGAATTATAGCAGCTATCATTCTGTTGGACTCCTGAACCAGGATGTCAAGCTTTTTGTGAAAATCTCGGCCACTAGATTGCAGAAAATAATCCAGAAATTAGTACTTATGACCAAACTGGGTTTAATCCACATAAGAACATAAGAGATAATGTCTGCAGACTCATGAATATAATCATGGCCACAAGGGAGGCCCTGGGGCAGCAGTTGGCGATAGCGGTGGATACCAACAAGGTCTTCGACAGGGTAAACTGGGCCTTTTTGCAGGCTACTCTAAGTAAGAGGGAATTTGGGGTCCAATTTAGAGGTTGGGTGGGGGGTCTGTACTCAGGCTGTTGACCTCAGTGAAAGTGAAAGGAACATTGTTTGATACTTTTAGGATTTATTACAGGGGCACAAGACAGGGCTACCCGATCTCCCCACCCCCTTCTGTTTGCAATTAGCATGAAGCCTCTGGCTGAAGTCATCCGTGGCCATCCAGCTATAGAGGGAGTGAGAGCGGACAGACTGGATCACAGAATTTTGCTATATGCTGACAGCACTCTGCTCCTTTTAAACAACCCATCAAGATCATTTCCACAGTTGTCATCTCTGTTGCATGAATATGGTTTAGTTTCCACATCAATAATAACAAATAAGAAGTGTTATAGTTAAATGGAACATTAACCCCAGAACTCAAAGCACTAATCCAATGCAATCTGGCCATCAAGACCAGTCAGGTATGTAGGTGTCCTGATGCCAGATATTCAGTAATGAGCAAAAGTGGAGTGCAAAGGTTTGCGCTGTGCTTACCCATAACCCTGAGAATACTATATTCAGTCAGATAGCACACCAGCGCTATCCGACTGAATATGGGGCCATGTCAGGGCAGTGCAAAGTTGAGCAGCACTGCCCCAACAGGGATCTGGGCTGTATGTAGCCCACAGTGAAGTGCAGGGAGCTGTGCCCCTGGACCTGATAGCACTGGGAGCCCCGGGCATGTTATTCAGCTGGCAACATACAAATGAGACCATGGGACATGTAAGGCACTAAGGGCCATATGGTTGCCCATTATGGGCTTATTTGCATGGTAAACGGCCACAGGTTTGCACCCCTCCCATGGCCCGCATGCCACATCAGGCATGGTGGCACGCACCCCCATACCCATACTGCCCGTCCCCTCAATGTACATGTCCTCTCTGGTGTCCAATGACACCTCCCACCCTCTGATTCCTATCCCAGTAAATGTTCAGTTGTCCCTAGTATCTAGTGGCACCCCCTGCCCTCTGATCTCCATCCCAGTGATTGTCCAGTTGTCCCTGGTGTCTAGTGGCATCCCCCTGCCCTCCAGTCCCTCTCCTGGTAAATGTTCAGTTGTCTCTGGTGTCTAGTGCCACCCCCACCCTGAGATCCTCATCCCAGTAAATGTTTCTTGGTTTCTGGTGTCTAGTAGCACCCTTCTACCCTCTAGTCCCCATCCCAGTAAATGGTTATCTGTCCCTGGTGTCTAGTATCACCCTCCCCACCCTCCGTTGGTTCGTCACTGCATCATCAAGGTTTTCCCTGGTGTTTAGTGGCAACCCCCAACCCTGACCCAGGCAAGAGCCAGTAGTCCCTGGTGTCTACCAGCCCCCCGCCCCACACTGCCCACACCAAGCAGCACCACTCTACCACCCTTTTACCTCCGTCATCAGTGCCATGCAGGGGATCCAATACAGTGATAGGCACAGCCCCCTCACACCTCCTCGGCCAACTGCAGAATGGAATGACGAGGAGCCCATGTATATTCTACAGTATGACCACTTGTCTAAGGTACAAATTCCAGAATTGGCATTCTTTACCAGCACAGAAGAAAATTCCTTTCAGAAATTAAAAAAAAGCTCCTATCTAGACATGTAGAAGGAGGTGTTGGAAGTTGTTTGTATGATGGGATCCAATGGATTCTCGTTCCTGGTCATCATCAAATTGGAAAGTCGGATACTGTAAAAGGAAAAATCAAATGTTAATGGATGAGTTGTGAGAGATATGCTAAACTCGGAACTGAATTTTTATTTAAACTCTTATTTAGTTTAGATGACCCACTTCACTTCAACTAATGTAGACATGTATTGTATATTATGAAACTGACTTATTTTGTAAATGAATATGCAGAAGGTCTGTATAATTAACTGCTAAATAAAATTTTAGTTAAAAAAAATAAATAAAAAACTCCTGGTCCAGTGCTTCATCATTAGTGTTATTGACTCCGGCATTGTGATGTATGAATCAGAAAACAAAAGCATGCCATCCTTGATCAAAGGACTGCTGAACAGGGTCTGCCACTTTGCTCTTGCCACAGACTAGATACCCATACCTGTGTCTGATACAACAACCTGGGCTGGCTCAGTTTTAACTTATGGGAGCTATTGCATTTTATTTAGCGGTTAATTCTCTGCCACTACAAGGACCAGGGAGGCAAGGAAGACCCTTCTCTGGTGCCCCCCCCCGCAACAGACTTCAATTCCTGTGCTTTGGACCTGGGGTAGAGGCGCTGGCTTGTTTTGCTTTGCTGGGAGGACCTCCCCCGGCTCCTTCAACTTAAACTTCTGGGTGGAAAAAAGTTTCACTCACTGGATTGGGGCTGCAGTGGGTTCCTGGCTTGCTGAGGCTGCACAGCGATTCAGGGAATATTTTCCCACCACCGCCCTGTTCCCTCCTCCTTAAATGCGCTCTGGCCCCCCACTTACTTGGTGGCCCTATGGCACCCGTTTCAGCTGGCTCAGTGCTCTGTGTTACATGTTGACATTAGCGATACACCCTTGCACTGTCTGACAGTGTTACTAGAACTTATTAAGTTTTCTCTGTACTGCACTGTTTATGCTATAGCTGAATATTGTGCCTGACTGTTCCTACACTCTGCCGACTCCCTGGTGGTGGTCACTAGAATTGCTCATCAACTCACCTTAATTGATAAACTATGCTATGCTGTACTACATAACCCTGTGCCTGACTGTTCTTACTCTCTGCTGACTCCCTCGTGATGGTCATTAGAACTGCTCATTAATTTATCTAGCGTATCTGATTACTGCATTTAAGTTAAGAATATATCTGCCTATGTGGAGCAGTATTATAGTGTAGCTGTTTATATGCTGTCCTGTACTAGGCTCCCTCTGTGCAATTAACCCCCTTCCTTCTGCCTGGACTTGTTTTTTAGCCTAATCCACTGAACCCCCTCCCATCAGCATGCATTCCCAAATGCCTCCCCCCCAGTGGCAGAACACTGAGGACTTAAAAATTGCCCACCTCAACGTCCACAGCTTTCTTGCTAACCTCTCAGACCTAACGGCCTGGGTTGCCAACTATAATCTGGACATCCTGGGGCTCTCCGAAACTTGGCTTAAGCCATCCTCTCCAGACACTGTCTGTGCCCTCCCTGGCTACTTTGCTATCAGGCAGGATAGAGTGGGAAACAAACGGGGGGTGGACTGCTGCTTTACTATAAAACCCCACCTTAAGGTGTCTGTCATACCCCACTCCTTCCCCCCCTTGTGAGTTTCTACATGCCCTGCTTCTGTTGGGCAACGCCAAAAAGCCCCAGCTGGCCTGTGTGTATAATCCTCCGAAAGGTGGTGTTCGTGGCCTCTCCTACCTCCTTGACTGCCTCAGTCCTAAGGTGGGATCTAGTGAACTCTTAGTGTTTGGGGATTTCAACCTAGACTGGTTCAGTGGCAACGCCAAACTTTACAAACCCCTCCTGTCTGGCCTGGCCCTAGGACAAATTATCACAGAATCCACCAGATCCTCTTCCTCTGGGGTAAAAGGTACCCTTCTTGACTGGATGCTGAGTAACAGGCTGGACCATATCACTGCTTCTGGCCTCTTCCCAGATTCCATTTTGGACCATTCCCCCACCTACTGTGTTTGGAAAGTCCTCACTCCTAGGGTCCCCCCAAAAGTCATTCAGATGAGGGACTACTCTAAATTTAACTCTAACAACTTCCTTGCTGAGCTCTGCCAGACTGACTGGTCCCTGGTCTATGCTGTCAGTGACCCCTCTGCTGCTCTTGACTGCTTCCTATCCATATTCACCCTTCTACAAGATAGACATGCCCCACTCATAAAAAGAAGGGTGAGCTGGCCCAGTGGCACTGAGGGTTGGGGCGCTGGATGCCACACCTTGCACCACGCCGGCGAGCCGGGTTCGGGAGCGGACTCGGGTTGTCGGTGGGTCGGCCGGGGGGAGATAGGCTGGATCGTCCAATGACAGCTCGCCTTCTCCGGGGAGGGATTCAGCCGATGCCCGACACTTGCATGACCCCGGGCGGGAGGCTTGAGGAACTGCAAGCTCCATTTGAGATGGGCGGCCACTGAGCGAGCTGGACGTCTGGCGCTTCACGCGTCATGGCGTCGGGAGGTTACTCACTGCTCGGGGAAGGAGAAAACGCGGAAACAAGCCTGCCTCAGCCGGGAAGATGGGAGGACCATGGCCGTACCCACGATTTGCCTGTGCCCACCCAGCAGACCTCAGACCGATGAAAGTAAGTAACGGGGTCTGAGCCCCCCGCCTCATCCCCACCCGGGGGGTAATCCATGGCTCCATGGGGCCTAGGGGTCTGCTTGGGTAGGGTTCTGGGCAGTGGGATGTCCAGTTGTCCCCCCTGAAGTGTCGGAGATGACAGGCTGGGGAGGAGGAATAAACAGTAATTTCAAAAAAAAAAAAAAAAAAAGAAGGGTGAGGGGCACTGTCACAAAATGGCTGCAAGGTGGTCTGTTTGCCCTGGTGAAGCTTAGAGATAAATGCTGGCAGAAATTCAAGGGCACCGGGGACAGGTCAGACTTCGAGGAATACGGGCAGCTCAGGAACTCCTGTAAGCGGGCGATTCGCTTGGTAAAGAGTGAATTCTGCAAATCTTTCCTTGAAGCATCTGCCAAGAACCCTAGGAGCTTCTGGTGCACCATCAAACACACTGTAAGTGGTGCTGCCTGTCCCCAGGTCTCCGACATGCTAATCGGCGGAGTCAGCTGTAACAATACCCTGACTATAGCCAATGCTTTTAATACTCAGTTCTCCGACCTGTCTGACAATATCCACATATCTTCTGTATCCAATGAACTGGGCCCCACTGGTAGTGCTGTCCCCTCTCATCCTCCCCCCTTTCTACTTTTAGTCTGTCTCCTGCAGTGAGACATGGAAGCTCCTAGCTGGACTCTCTCCTCACACTGGAGCTGGGCACGATGATCTCGAGCCCAAATTACTCTGCCTAGGGGCCACCTACTTAGCACGGTCTATCTCCCACATCAACTCCTCTCTCATATCTCGGACAATCCCAGATATACAGAACGTGGCTTGTGTGGTCCCAGTTATCAAACATGGTGACCCCAAAATTCTTGAAAACTATCTCCCCTTAGCGATCTTATCTGCTATAAACAAGCTGCTCAAAAAGGTAGTGGCCTCCTAGCTTGCTCTCTTCCTCCAAACCCATGGCCTCCTCTCCGAAGCGCAGCATGGGTTCCATAAAGGGCACAGCACCTCAACTGCCCTCACACAGGTCACCTCCAAAATCAGAACTGCGACTGACTAAGGCAAACTCACTGGCACCATCTTCATAAACCTGTCTAAGGCCTTTGATCTGGTTGACCACACAATCCTGGGTGCTGCCCTTTGGTCCCTCAGCCTTTCCCCTCCTGTCCTTGCCTGGTTTGCCAACTACCTTTTGGGCAGGCAACAGTACACCAAGTTCCAGAAAGCCCTCTCTGGACTCACACCAGTTACATGCGGGGTGCCTCAGGGGTCTGTCCTCGGCCCCATACTGTTCTCCCTCTTTATCAATCGGCTGCCCTTGGTCCCTGCCTCTGGGCATGTCACCCTATATGCTGATGACCTCGTGCTTCTTATTAGCTCACAGGACATCAGTGTCATCAACTCCAGACTAAACTCTGATTTTGACAGCATTCAATCCTGGCTTAAGGCCAATAAACTTGTCATCAACCTCTAGAAGACACAGGCCATGCTATTCGGTTCCCTTGCCAAGATAAGAGCATGCCTGACCTCTCTCAAAGCCACTGGAGCCGATGGCACCCCTGTACGGATGGCTGACTCTTTCAAGTACCTAGGGGTAACCCTTGATCCTCAGCTGGACCTCTACCTGCACATACGCAATCCCTGCAAGGCCACAAACTGTAAATTGGGTCTGGCATATAGGGCCAAAAGTTACCTCACCCCAGCTGCCCGATTTGCCTTTGCAAAAGGGGTTCCTCTTCCCACGCTCAGCTATGGGCTCACCTCCTTTGCGAATGCTCCAAAAACCTGGCTCACAAAATGGGACACAGTGTACAATAACGTATGTCGCTTCACCCTGTCAGCCCCCCACCTCACCCATCACTGTAAGTTCTACTCCAGGCTAGGGTGGCTCTCCCCCAGTAACCACCAATCCTTTATTATGGGCAACTTCATAGACATCATCAGAATGTCCACCCCACTGGCACTTGCTGAACTGCTCAAGCCTGCCCCCCCCATCTACCGGCTGTGGTCCAGTGACTCCCAGGATCTTAAGATCCCCAACACACGTTCCCTCACAGGGGATCACACCTTCATGGCCCTCGCTCCCAGAGCCTGGAACCTACTCCCTCCTCATGTAAGGGCTGCTCCCTCCCACATTTGCTTCAGGTCCTCCCTCTGTGGCTACCTAAAACAAGCATCCTCCTGCCCTTGCTCTTAGCTGCCCCACCCTGTATGGTGGGCCTGTGTCCCAATGACTATGCGCGTTTGCTGCATGTGTATAGTGTATTTCTTGAATCTGTCTTGCTGATATATGTTTGCTTCCTTGACTGCATCCCTGTTGTTGCCATGCCTTGACTCTGTGCTTGCCATTGTGTTTGTTACTGCCTGTACTTGACTGTACCTTGTTGACTGCTGTACCTTGTCTCTGAATTGTTATTGCCTGTACCTTGTAATTCTCCTGGGCCGCACCTGAAAATAGGCACTTGACTGTCTAGCTTGCTTACCTGGTAAACAAAAGCTAAATAAATAAATGGTCATGAGCAATGAAGCACTGTTTGGACAGTTCTCCCCTGGGCTGCTGTCCATGTTCAAGTACGTGGATAATAAATACACTGACAGTGGCATGGCACATCGCTCTCTGTTATTAACATACAGGAAATCTTTTTTGGTTTTGGTTCGTAATGCTCTATGTTGTGTAAAGCGTTTTCCCACCACAAGGGTGGCATATAAACAAGTGAAGAGCCCATCATCATATACCCAGTTTTGGTGGGAGAGTCTCCACTGAGCCAATGCATAGGGAAAAATATAAGAGATAGTGCACTGCCTAAAAGTAATATTAGTTTTTAAAAGCAGTGACGTTGAGGCACAGGTCAGGAAGCATAGGAAAAATCAGGAGCAGTTGTAGAATTCACAAAAAATATTTATTAGTACTAGCAGTAACATAAAAGTTTAACTATTTACAAAGGCCAAATAAACAGAGAAGATCCATTAGAGTTTTTCTTCAATCTCTGTGTCCCTTTTTCAAGTAATTACAGCTCTGACTTCTAAGTCCTTCCAACCCCCCCTTCTTAACAAGCATCCTGGTTTTTTCCCTAAAGGTTCTTGTATGTTTCAGGCAGGTGCTGGCAGGATTACAATGTCCCAGAACTGAGGCCCCATCTCCACAGCTTATGCAAATGGCTTAAAAATTGCACTCAGGTAACCTCTTGAGTTTTCAATAGTTTTCTGTAATTATCTAAAACTATAATTATATACATTTCAACAGTAACACTATATCATTTCTTACTAAAGGGATCCCAATATCAGTTACATTTCCACATAATGATTTGCATATATTTTTATATCAGCAAATATGCAAGGGAGGAAAAGGCAGAAACAGCAGGTGAGGACTGAGAGATAGCGAGAGGCAAAGAACTGCGAGACTGTTAAGGTGATCAAATCCTAGGTCTCACGAGAAAATTTGGTTGCTCAACCAGACAGACAAGAGACAGGAAGGAGGGAATAGAACAGATCCCTGCATTCAAACTCTTTATAACAACTGAGAGAGGGTCCTATTCTACCCTGTCACATACACCCCCCCTTAACAGGGAACCTGTTTTATCAAACAGGTTTCCAAAACTTTCTATCAATTATCTACTGACATTTGCTGCTAACTTTTCAGAAATTAAGCACATGTGCAGTATCCTTTTTTCTATAACAGTACAGCAAACAGTGAAGTTTAAACTCACATGTTTATTTTTCAACCTTCAGAACCCTCAATTTCTGATCTGTATCTTGACAGAAAATCAGCATTGCTATTTATTTATTTAGCTTTTGTTAACCAGGTAAGCACACTAGACAGACAAGTGCCTATTTTCAGGTGTGACCCAGGAGATTACATGAAACAGAGAACAGCAGGTATAACAGCAATTCAGAGAAGGGTAAATAGTCAGACGCAGCTTGACTCGACAAATAGGCATATGGAGAACAAACATAACAAGGCAGCAGTTGACAGGCGGGTGTCGTACATGACATGGCAGGATAATATATGATAGCAGCAACAAATAATATGTAAAACACACTGACCTCAGAGCGAAGCCCAGACAGGACCAAAATGTGCAGGACAGTGCAGGAGGGGTTGCTATCTGAGGAAAAATAGCAAGTCGCGGCGAGTTTCAGGAAGTCCCAGAGGGACTTTCTGAAGCACGTATGGGAGGGGGAAAAACAAACAAGGGCTGGAAGAGAGTTCCATAATTTGGGTGCACAGGCAGTGAAACAATCACCCATTAAGGTGTAGGTTTTGGGAACCAGGAATACTTGCGTGCCACTGGATCTTAAGGTGTAGGAGAGGTTCAGAGATTGGAATAGGTCAGCTAGTACAGGGGGTGTGGCAATTATGATGATGTTGTCAATGAAATTGGAGGTCAGGGGAGAGCCACCCAAGCTTGTTGTATAGCTAACAGTGGTGAGTGAGGCGGGGGGCAGGTAGAACAAAGTGACATATATTGTTGTAGGCAACATCCCGTTTGGCTAGACAGGATTTTGGGGCTTATGTGAAGGAGACAATCCATAGCAGAGCATAGGTAGAAGGACTCCCTTAGCCAGGGCATGATGCGCTGCAGGGGTGAGACAGCTTTTTGCTCAGTAGGCCAGACCCACCTTGCTATTTGCAGCCTTGCAAGCATTGCTTATATGCAGGGAGAGGTCAAGCTGTGGATCGAGGGTGACCCCCAAGTATTTAAGAGAGTCCACAACCAGCACTAGGGCTCCATCGGCTCCAGTGACACTTAAGGGAACCGGGCAGGCTTTTGTTTTGGCCAGGGACCCAAAGAGCATAGCCTGGGTTTTTTTGAGGTTGATGGCTAGTTTGCGGTCTTTTAGCCAGGCTTGTATGATGTCGAAGTCAGCATTGAGCTGAGTGTTGATGGCATTGATATCCTGTGAGCCGGTTTGGATCACACAGTCGTCGGTATAGAGGGTGGAACAACTATGAGCTGGAACTAGGGGCAAGTCATTGACAAAAAGGGAAAACAGAATGGGCCCAAGAACAGACCCTTGAGTACCCCAGAGATAACGGGCAAAGGTTCCGAGACAACCTTGTTAAATTTAGTGAGTTGCTGCCTTCCACGTAGGTAATTGGTGAACCAGTTTAGGGCTGTGGGGAGAGGCCAAGGGTCTGAAGTGAGAAACACAAGAGTTTGTGGTCAACCAGATCGAAGGCTTTTGAGAGGTCAATGAGGATAGTCCTTGTCAAGTTGCCTAGATCAATAGCAGTCCTGATCTTGGAGGAGACCTTGGCCAGGGCAGTGGAGGTGCTGTGCCCCTTACAGAAGCCATGTTGGGCTGGGGTAAGTAGGTTGTAGCTTTGGATGTAGGCTGTGAGCTGGGTGGCAACCACTTTTTCAAGCAGCTTGCTAATAGTTGAAAGGATAGCTGTAGGGTGGTAGTTATCAAGGTTTCTTGGGTCACCTTGCTTGTATACAGGGACAACCTTAGCCACTTTGCATATGTCAGGGATGATCCCAGTAATGAGAGATGTGTTAAAGATATGGGAGATAGGCAGGGCAAGGAAGGTAGCCCCAAGACCAATAAATTTGGGCTCTATGTTGTCATGACCAGCACATGTGTGATGGGAGAGGCCTGTAAGAAGTCTCCAGGTTTCGCTAACGGAAACAGTCCTGAAGTAAAAAGGGGGTTGGGGGGTCGTCCCAGTCTGGGGACTGCGTGAGGGATTGAGTTCTCTAGGAGCAGGGAACTGGGAGGTGAAGGCAGATAGATCTGAGAACTGGGAGTTAAATGCATTAGCGATAGTTAGGGCATTGTTACAGCTGACCCCGCTGATAAGTATGTTAGTGACGTGGGCTCTGAAGGAGCCACTAACAATATTCTTGATGTTATGCCAGAAGCTTCCCTGGTCCCTGGCTGAAGATAACAAGGTGGATTTGCAGAATTCGCTCTTGGCAGAGTGGATGGCTTTTTTACAAGTGTTTCTGAGCTGCCTATATTCCGGGAAGATAGAGATATCATGGGTTGCCTTGAATTTTACCCAGCATTTGTCCCTTAGTTTCATAAGGGAAAATAAGCCACCTGATGGCCATTTGGTGACAGTGCCCCTTACTCTGATTTTAGTCAGAGGGGTGTATTTATCCTGCAGGGAGGAGAATAATGCAAGGAAGTTATCAAGAACAATTGAGGGGTCATTTGCAACTAGGACCAGGGACCAGTCTGTGCATTTCAGGTCAGCATGGAAGACCTCAATATTGAATTTGGAGAAGTCCCTCATTTGGATCACTTTGCAAGGGGTTTTGGGTGTGGAGACCCTCCAGGTGCAGTAGGTGAGGGAGTGATTGGAGATGGAGTCAGGGAGGGTACCAGATGAGACAATTCGTTTGGGCCTATTGGACAGTATCCAGTCAAGGAGGGAGCCTTTTGTCGCAGAGGCAGAAAGCCTAGTTGGTTCAGCAATCAGCTGGGAGAGGGCAAGACCAGACAGCAGGGGTTCATACTGCTTGGTTTTGCAACCCATCCAGTTCAGGTTGAAGTCACCAATCACTAGTAGTTAATTGGAGCACACCTTAGAACTAAGGCTGTCAAGTAGGAAGGAGAGTCCTTGTATGCCACATTTGGAAGGGTTATAGGCACAAACACAGTGCAATTTTTTGTGTGTTGCCCAGTAATAGTTGGGTATGGAGAAATTCACAGGTTGGGGATGGAGAGAGCAGATGAGATATGACTGACACATTGAGGTGAGTCTTATAGTAGAGTAGCAGGCCCTCCCCCCTTGTTTTTTCCCAGCCCGATCCTGCCTGATTATGTTGTATCCTGGGAGAGCACAGACAGAATCTGGGGTGATAGGTTTTAGCCACATTTCCGTGACCCCCAGTAGGTCTGGGTGGTAGTTGGTAACCCAAGCAGAATGCTCAGCATGGTTGGGCAGAAGGCCACGAACGTTAAGATGGGCAATTTTTAAGCCCTGAGCTGTAGGCCATGGGGAGGGGGCAGGGAGGTGGTCAAGCTGGCAGAGGGTCTGGGGTTAGGTTTAATGTCCCCAGCCAGGAGGATAGGTAACAGCAGAAAAAAGCAAAGTAAGGCAGTATGCATTGCTTCTTGCAGGACTTAGGCTTCAAGATGGAGCGCTTGACCATGCGAGTCCTAAAAGGGAGGGGCACGGGTTTCAGGCCCCAAATACAATGGAGACACAGCTTCCTAGCAACTAACAGGTTAGAGAAAATATAGTCATCCTCCAAAGGGTAGAATTTAGGTTCAGAGGAGGCTGAGGGGAGGGAAAGGGTGGCTGTTAAGAGTAGCAATGCTAGCTGCCAGGCAGTGAAATAGACTAGGTAGGGCCACACTGCCATCTTTGGGCTGGCATCAACAGAGCAAATACCCAGGGAGGACATTCTGGCAATTTAACTTTCAGGGGAAGTGAGTACCAATAAAATACAATTTGAACACAAACAGTAGCCCATTTAGTCAGATAGGTGGGGGAGGAGGAAATACATACAGAAGCAACTACACAGTGCAGACTCCTAAACAAGCATTTGTCAATGTCGAATGTTTGCTTGCTGGCATTGGCAGTGGTAGTGTAGAAGTTACAGAGCTGCGTAATAGGAATGGCAGTGAAGTATTGAACTGAAGCCAACCCCACTGCCACCCTGCAGAGAGTGACAGGCATTGGGGTGTGCCTTTGGGTCGTCAGGCATAACGGCCACGCCATTTCACCACACCCCACCCTGCAGACACTGACAAGTGTCACGGTGTTCCTTGGGGTCTTTGGCCCTTATGCGCACCCCATTTCATTAGGAAATACGGTGAGATGGGTGCAATATAGGAGAATGGGGTGAACTTTGGGGCCGAAGAGTCCAAGACATACCTCAATGCCTCTCACTGGCTGCAGTGTATGGAATGGTATGAGCATTACAGGCAAGAATCCCAAGTCACACTCCTGATGCCTGTCATTCTCTACAGGGTTGGGCGTTATGGTTGGAAACCCTAATACCTCAGGCATTCGTTGGTATTTTCACTCCAAATTTTCAACATGTTTTTTTTGTGACCCCACCTCATGAACAGGGGGAATATCAGTTTGTTAGCCGAAAGCTGCTTATGCACAGCGACTACGGCATTTAGCACCACAGGTGCAAAAACATTCCGAACAGGATGTAAAAAATGACAGCTGTACTGTTCATGGGGAGGTGTAAAAAATGGCAATGTTGCAAATCTGTAGTAAAAATTAAAAAAAATGGTGAAGTCACAAGCATACATAGAAACTGTGCAACGCACACCCGTAATATAATTAGGTTGGGGATTTTTTACAGCAGATTGTCAACTCAGGCATTTTGGTGCCTCCGATCATGAACAGTGTCACTGTGATTTTCTTTATCTGTGCCGAACAATGATTTCCCACAGTGACCACGCATCTCTGTGCTGAAAGTGTGAAAACACACTTCAGCCATGTTGTGAAAAATGACAGCTGTACTGTTCATAAGGAAGTGTGGAAAAATGCCACTGGTGAAAATCTGGACTGAAAATATTACAAAGTCATGAAGTTAGAGGTGCGTGGAAACTGCGCAATGCTCACTGTAAAACAGTCATTTTATGGACTTTTGTCACCAAATTTTCAACATAACCATTTTAGGACCTCTGCTCATGAACAGTGTAACTGTGATTTTCTTAATCTGTCCTAAACATTGCTTTTGCACACCAACAGCACCATTGTGCGCTACATGTGCGAAAACACATTTTGGGCGACATATGAAAAATGGCAGCTGTACTGTTCATAAGGAAGTGTAATAAAATGGCAATGTTGAAAATCTGGAGTGAAAATATTAAATTCGCAAACTTACGAGCATGCATAGGAACTGCGCAACGCACGCACATAAAACAGTCATTTTTAGGAATTTTTTCACCAAATTTTCAACATAGCCATTTAAGACCTCTGCTCATGAACAGTGTCACTGTGATTTTCTTAATTTGTCCCGTGACATTGATTTCAGACACTGACTGCGCCACTGTGCTACATGGGTGGAAACATGTTTTGGGTGAGATGAAAATGACAGCTATATTACTCATAAGAAGGTGTGGTAAAATGGCAATGTTGAAAATCTGGAGTGAAAATATTGCAAATTAAGCAACTTACGAAGGCATGAGGGAACTGCACAAGGCACGCCAGAAACAGTCATTTTAGGAATTTTTCACCATATTTTCAACATAGCCATTTTAAGACCCCTGCTCATGAACAGTGTCACTGTGATTTTCTTAATTTGTCCTGTATATTGATTTCAGATAATCGATCACGCCATTGTGTGCTAGCATGGGCGGAAACACATTTGGGTGAGATGTAAAAATGACAGCTGTACTACTCATAAGAAGGTGTGGTAAAATGGCAATGTTGAAAATCTGGAGTGAAAATATTGAATTAGCGAACTTACGAGCCTCGCGTAGGAACTGCTAGCTCGCTAGTAAAACAGTCATTTTTGGAATTTTTGTACCAAATTTTCAACATGGGGTTTTGGGACCCCTTCTCATGAATGATGTCACTGTCATGGTGTTCAGGCCCAAAGGGTGATTTCACACAGTGACTGCAAAACTCACCGTCGGGCCGAACGCCATGACAGTGACATCGTCATGAGAAGGGGTCCCAAACCCCATGTTGAAAATTTGGCAAAAATTTCAAAAATGCCTGAGATATGCAATAAAGTTGAAAACCCTATCTAGCCCATTATACAGCTTACCGCATTTCCTCAGTTCGCGGTCGGCTTTGAAGAGTGCAACGTGTTCCCGGTCCACGAAGATCATCGCTGAGCTCTGGAGGTAAGTATGGGGTGGGGGGTGTGAGGTAGGGTGCACAGTGGGTGGGTGCGGGTTGTGGGAGGGGGCTGGGAGAAGTGCCGTGGGACCGTTTTTATTTTGCAGGTAAAAAAAAAAAAAGACGACATGGGACGTTTGCCACGCTGGGGTGGGCTCCCAGCGTGGCACAAGGATGGCTGGGGGGCCCGTGGAGCCAACGGGGGATTGGGCACCCCCGTCGGCCATATGATCAGTTGCCACGCTGGGGTGGGCTCCCAGCGTGGTACCCAGTACTTGTGGGGGGTGAGGACAGTGGAACCAACAGGGGATTGGGCACCCCCGTCGGCTATTCTATGAGTTGCCACACTGGGGTGGGCACCCAGCGTGGCATGTGAAAGCTTTGGGGAGGGAGCGCAGCAAGCCGACAGGGATAGGGCACCCCGTCGGCTATACTTGTGCTGGGGGCAGCACACAGTATGCGTGCGTGCGTTTGTGTGTGTGTGTGTGTGTGTGTGTGTGTGTAGGGGGAGCTGCGCATGAGCAGGCGATATCTTATCGCTGCTCACTGAAGCATAGCTCCCCCTTTCAACTGTATGCCACTGCATTTTGGAGCTTGTCATAGACAGCTCCAGCATGCATTGGCTTACAGGGGCCACGCCTGCCAACACACTGACTGAATTGGAGGAGGAGGTGACACACCTCCGAAATCTCGGATGATGGCACTATGTTTCTTGCACATGCGTGCAAACAAACATAAAAAACTATTTACAAAACACTGAGCAATTCACAGTGGTCTTGGCACATGCCATTCACTTAGTGCTCCTGTCACAGTTAGTTGCAACCCCTAGGGGAGTCACAGACAGGCACAGAATAAAGCTAGGCAGATTTATTAGGGATACCCCTATGGGCAATCCCTCATGTAAAGTAAAACACACAGTGGAGTTGTGGCCCTGGGACAGAGCCGACATATAGTAAAACTTAAGGAAGCAATAAGGCAATATGTTAGTCAGAGACTGAGTCCTGGAAACAGCAGATGTTCTGCAGTAACACTGGGCAGGACGAGGACAGTCAAGTATGGGATAGATCAATGACTAGAAGCCATAGTAGGCCCACCTTGGAGTCACTTTCCACCAATCCTGGCCTAATGAGCGGAGCTATAGTCTAGTTAATACAAGTGAAAGGGGGAGGTGGGAGGGAGGTACAAAAATCAGCCCCTGAGTTTCGGCTCCCATGAGCTGAAGCTTTGAAAAAATCCTACAATGTCCTCACTGAGCTCCGGTGAGCTCTTACTGCTGAAGCGGTGAGAGCACCAGACCTGGGACACAGCAGGAGGTTTTGGCACCTTTTAGTTTAAATGAGGCAAGCAGTCTCAGGTCCTCGATGAAGGTGGGCTGGCTCTGTTGAGCTTCCGACCCACTCGGCACTGTTCTTGAATCCCTGTGAGCTCCAAGGAGCTCCAGTGCTGGAATGGGGAATTTTGACAGTGTTTTTTTTCTTCTTAAAATTAAATTGAGTTGGCTCTGGTGGGCTGCAGGGAGAGAGAATCACCTTGACATCCTCTCAGAGCTCCGGCGAGCTCTAACTATTCTCTTTACCAGATTTGTGTATTACCTTGAATTTAAATGGCTGTAGGGCTAGGTGCCACCTTGTGATTCTGGGATTTTATCTTTCATTTGATTAAGCCAACATAGAGGATTGTGATCTGTTTTAAGTACAAATTGAGTTCCTAGCAAATAAAACTTAAGGGACTCCATGGCCCACTTTGCTGCTAAACATTCCTTTTCGAAGGTGGAGTACCTTTTCTTTCTGTCATGCAACTTCCTACGTATGTACAGAATAGGATGTTCCATCCCATCTAAATTATGACTCAGTGCTGCACCTAGGCCTACCTCTGATGTATCTGTTTGTAACAAAAATGGTTTCTTGAAGTCTGGGCTTCTTAAAACAGGGGTTGAACATAATGCAGCTTTAATGGCTTGAAAAGCTTCATCACACTCTTGGGTCCATTTCACATTATTTGGGTACCATTTTTTCGTGAGTTCAGTGAGGGGAGTAGCTATGTCAGTAAAGTTGAGAACAAATCTCCAATAATGACCAGCCAGCCCTAAAAATGACCTAGCATATTTCTTTGTTTTAGGGACAGGACTGTTAGCTACAGCTTCTATTTTAGAAATTTCTGGCTTAACTTCTCCATTTCCCAACACATAGCCCAAATATCTGGTTTCCTGCATGCCCAATGCACATTTGGTAGGATTAATAGTCAGGCATGCATGTTTGATAGCTTGGATAACTGCTCATGGGTGTTCCAGGTGGCTTTTCCAGTCTGGACTGTACACCATGACATCATCCAGGTATGCAGCACAGTAACCAGTGTGAGGGGATAAAATTACATCCATGTACCGCTGGAATGTAGCTGGCGCACCATATAACCCAAATAGCATGGTGATGAACTGATAGAATCCAACAGGAGTAGCAAATGCAGTTTTGTCTCTGGATTCTTTAGCTAAAGGGATCTGCCAGTAACCCTTGGTGAGATTGAGGATACTAATACACTTTGCACTCCCTAGTCTGTCTACCAAATCATCTATTCTGGGCACAGGATAACTGTCACATTCTGACACTTGATTAAGTTTCCTAAAATCAAGGCAGATTCTAACACCCCCTTCTTTTCTGTTAATCATTGGAGATGACCAAGCATTCTTCAACTCCTCTATGATACCCAATTCTTTCATTTTTTGTATTTCCTTAACCATGTCAGTTCTTAACCACTCTGGTAACCTGTATGTCTTTTGCCCAATAGGACGAGCCTTCCTTGTCCCTATAACATGCTCAACCCCTTTTGCTTGGCCTGGCACTGTGGTAAAAGTACTGTTAAATGTCTACCAAGTTACGAATGTCTGCAGTTTGTTCTGAGGTTAAGGAAACATTCACCTTTACAGTATCAGCTGTTACAGTTTGTTCCAATCGATCATAATTTATTTTTATTTAATTTATTTTTTGATAACCGGGTAGGTGCACTAGACACAAAAGTGACTATTTTCAGGCACGACCCGGGAGGTCACAACACAGAGAGATACAGGTGCATGGTATACAGTGTCAAGTAATGTACAATACATCACATATCAGAAGTGAGTAAGATTAAGACAACAGTGGTACCAAGGCACGTAAGGTGTATTATACAAATAGAAGGTAAGTGCTCGTGAGTAACAGTTATAGTAATAACACATTTAAAGTGCAGAAATGCCATAGGGTATCATTATGGTGTAATAGTATCATACAACTAGCTGACTGAAAAAAACAGTTTTGGGAGGAGGTAGGGAGAAAGATAAAGTATAAATATAGCCTAGCGAGAGAGGGGAGGAGAGAGGGAAAGGGATGGGAAAAGGGGGTAGGATAGAAATTGTGGTGGAAGCAGAAGGAGCAGGGTGTCAGCTTACACCACAGAAGACAGAAGGGAAACTGTGAGGCAGCACAAGCAAAGGGAGCCAAGATCTACCGTGGGTTGAAGCAGGTGCATCGGGCATGTGCGGCAAAGAGGGAGCAGTGCCTCTTCTTAAACGTAGCATGACTAGGGGCCAGGCGTACATCTAGGGGCAGTGAATTCCAGTAAGTGGGAGCTGCGTGAGAGAAGAAAAAATTACTCACCTTAGTAATGTTGTTTCTTCTAATGGAGTCTTGCTATATTATGACAGTAGCAGTTTGATCCAGCACTAGAACTGCTCCGGAGGTGAAATGGTTAATACCATTCCAAAATAGAACTTTGAGCACGAGCTCTAAGAAGCAGCTCTATCTGTGTAATTTCAAACCTGAACTGTCAGATCTTACGAGCAAAACTCACTAAGGTCTGTGTGGAAGCTGTAACCTACACTAGCCAAATGGCTACCTAAATACTAACAACCATTGCTGGTCCCAACACCCAAGACTCAAGTCAGGGGACCAGAACTACTAATACAAATCTAACAACATGAGAATAAAACAACAGTATAATAAAACACACCCCAAAACCCCAAAAAGGGGAGAAACACTAAAAGGGCACAAAATAGTGCCCACACTAAGTTGCCCGCACTCCACCCAAGTAGAAGTTCTGAGAGGGGCAGGCTGGGGGGGAGGTCATAATAGCAAGACTCCATTAGAAGAAACAACATTACTAAGGTGAGTAATTTTCTTCAAACAACATAAGTCTTGCTATATTATGACAGTAAAGACTATACAGCAGTACCTCCATGGAGGAAGGGCAGAACCTACTTGAGGAATAGGCTCTGAAGAACAGTGTGCAAACCGAGCATTCTCCTGGCCTGAACATCCAGGGAGTAATGCTTGGTGAAAGTGTGTACCATTTTCCAAGTAGCAGCCTGGCATATCTCTAATATAGGGATGTCTGGCAGCAGCTAGAGGCGCAGCTGTACCCTGGTAGAGTGAGCCCTCAAGCCAGAGGGGATCTCTGCCCAGTTTCTAAAAACAAAATTGGATACAAGAGACAATCCACCTGGCAATTGATCTCTTAGTGGCAGGTTTGCCTTTTCCAACTTCACCATAGGTAAGGAAAAGTTGGAGGGATTTGAACCTGTGACCTTGGTACGTCTATAGTAACTAAGAGCTCTCTTAACATCCAGGCTGTGCAACCTCCTCACCAGAAGAGGAGTGATCAGTGAAAATACTGGAAGGGAGATAGATTGGTTAAGATGGAAATCTGAAACCACCTTAGGCAAAAACTTCCTATTAGTCCTAAGGACTACCTTATCCCTGTGGGAAGAAATAAAGTCAGTCTCCACTGACAAAGGCACCAACTCACTTATGCATCTAGCAGAAGTGATAGCCTCGAAAACAGTTTTCCAAGTTAGATACTTAAGCTCTGCAGAAAACAGAGGTTCAAAGGGGTTGCATTAACTGGGCAATACAAACATTAAGGTCCCAGGCAGGGCCGGTTCGAAAAGTGGATTAGTATGGAGTAATCCCTTAAAAAACTTGGAAACACAGGGTGAGTGGAAAGAGGGATGACTTACCTGCTGAAACAAAAGCAGATACAGCTGCCAAATGGACTCTCAGGGTAGCTGGTCTGAGACCCAAGGAATTAAGATGGACCATGTAATCTAATACAATGGGCAAATCAGCAGATTCTGGGGAAATATTTTTCCTTAGCACACCAAATGGAAAACCTTTCCATTTAGAATTATAAGTAGCCCTAGTGGAAGGCTTTCTGGAAGCCTTTAGGATTTCAAGAACACCCTGAGAGAGGTGTAAATCAGCAAACTCTAACTCCTCAAGAGCCAGGCCTTGAGGTTGAGGGATTTGAGGTCCGGATACCAAACCCTTCCCTGGGCACAAGTTAATAGGTTGTGAATCCTGGGGAGGCAAAGGGGAAGATGGATTGTCAGTGACAGAAGGAGTGGGTACCAGGGCTGCCTGGCCCAATCCGGGGCAATCAGAATCACCCTGCAAGGCTGAGATCTGATTTTGACTAATACTTTGAATAGGAGAGGGAAGGGCATAAAGAAACTTCCCGCCCAATCCAGAGGACTGAGCCCAACACTGGAGGCCTGCAACAGAACAGAGGAAGTTGGTGATTGTCTGGGGCTGCAAAAAGATCTATCTGAGGGGTGCCCCATCTGGCAAAGACTATCCCCAGCACCTGAGGATCCAGGGACCATTCGTGATGGCCCTGGGAAATCCTGCTGAGAGCATCTGCTAGGACACTGTCCTTCCCTGGAAGATGAACTGCTATGAGGGAAGTGTTCAGGGAATAGGCCAGAGACCACAACTTCATTGCCTCGGTGCACAAGGCCGAAGACCGAGTGCCCCCCTGTTTGTTGATGTACCACATTGTTGTGGTGTTGTCTGTTCTGACTTGTATCACCTTGTTTTGGACAGATGCAGAAAATGCTTGAAGAGCTAAAAGACAGCTCTGAGTTCCAGCAAACTGATGTGGAGCAGAGATTCCTGGGGACCACACTCCCTGAGTGGAAAGGTCGTATGTGGGCCTCCCAACCCAGAAGGGAAGCATCTGTAGTGAGAGTCAAGTGTGAGCAGGGGAATGAAGGGACCCCCAATCTTAAATTGCTCTGATCCTGCCACCACTGGAGGGCCTGGATCAAGGTTCGAGTCACTGGGACCAACTTGGAAGGGGTCTCTCCTCTGAGACCAATAGGTTCTCAAGTGAAACTGAATGTCTCTCATCTGAAATCTTGCTCCCTGCACAACAGCTGTGGATGCAGCCATGTGCCCCAGGAGCTGCAGAAAGTGTCTTGCTGGTCGAGAGACCTGCAGAGTGGAGGAGGAGGCCAGAGCCACTAAATTCATCACCCTTTCTAAGGGAAGAAAAGCTCTGGCTAGCTTGTGTCCAACTCTGCCCTATAAAGGTGAGTACCTGGACTGGTTCCAGAACCGACTTTTGCAGATTTAGCAGAAAGCCCAGGGAGGTGAGAAGCTGCTGGGTGACTTGCAGGTGAGATTTTACCTGTTCTGGGGACTGGCCTACAATGAGCCAATCGTCTAGATAGGGAAAAACAGCAATCCTTTGCCTCCTTAAGTGAGCCACTGCCACTGCCAGACACTTTGTGAATACCCTTGGGGCAGAGGTGAGGCCGAAGGGCATTGCTCTGAACTGGTAATGACCTGAGGGTAGTTCGAATCTGAGGTACTTTCGATGGGAGCTTCTGATTAGGACGTGGAAATAGGCATCCTTGAGGTCCAGGAGGCTAACCAGTCCCTGGCCTTAGGGAGGGTAAAATCATTGCCAGAGTTACCATTTTGAACTTTGGTTTCAAAAGATGCTTGTTCAGATATCTGAGGTCTAATATGGGCGCCATTCTCCTCTCTTTTGGGGTAAGAAGTATCGGAATACAGACCCCTGCCCTGGTGCAGGGAGGAACCCTTCACTGCTCTGTGAGCCAACAGGGTTGAGACCTCTGCTTCTAGAGCAAGGGTCTCTGAAGCACTTGCAGGTAGAAAAAATCTGGCTCTCACTTGGGAAACTTTTGAAGCTGAGAACCAGACCCTGGCTTACTACTTCCAGAACCCACTTGTCTGAGGTTAAAGAAGCCCAGTTCTGACTGAAGTAAGCCAGCCTGCCCCCTACCGGTAAAGGAGAATCGGCCCTGGGCACCCCATCAGGGTGCCTGCTTAGCAGGTGCTTTAGGCTGAAGGGTGGGAGCAGGCCTGCCCACCCCTCGTCTGCCTCTGCCTCTGAAGAAGCCCCTCTGAGCATAGGCAGAGGAGGCCTGAGTCTGATAAAAAGGCCTGTGAAAAGGCCTACCCCTACCCCTGGGGGTATGCCTCTGGGGAGTGGCTTGCCGCTCCTTAGCTTGGGCACTTTTGTAAGTAGTCCTATATTCATCCATCTTATTCATGTAATTCTCTGTCTGCTCCCCAAACAGAGAATTTCCACCAGAGAAATCCATAGCCTTAGTCTGGGTATCCTGTGACAGGCTAGTACACCTGAGCCAGGCCAACCTACAAAAGCTACAGATGTGGCCATGACCCTAGAGGAAACATCATTAACATCCACAGCAGCATGAAACTGTACCTTAGAAGCCTCAATGCCATCAGCAGCCACCTGTTCTAGTTCGACTAGCCAGCTGGCCATGGGCTTGCTTGGCTAATTCCATAACAGTATCCCATCTAGATTTCTGATACCTAGCTACATAAGCCATATAATTTGCTTGCCTGAGTCCCAGAGAGGCTGCCATATACTGTTTTTTCACCATGGCATCAATCTTTCTGGAATCCTTTTCAGGAGGATGTGAAGCCAGGGGAATATTAGCTTTATCACAGGCTGCAGCCTGAACTACCCTGTTCATAATCATCCTCCCCCTCCTCTGGTTCATAAAACTCCTCAACATCATATTCTTGAACCACTGGAACCGGACGAACCGACCTTTTGCCAGATAGTGGCAGTTCGGACGGAACCTGAGACAGTGACTGGACAATTTGTATGGCTTTTGCTATCTCTGCAGCAGTTGGAGAAGGGATTTTGGACTCCAAACCTGCTGACTTTCTTGTTTTCTTTACTGGAACTGGTTCCTCAGAACCAGCTTTTCTTTTGCCCGAGGAAATCTCGCCCTGGTCAGAGGCACTCCCTCCGGTTCGGTTGGCACCGAACCGGGCTGGCCATCCGGGTCAGCGGACTTTTTGGCCTCTCGTTCCCTGAGCCTGCCCAATCTCTTTTCCAGGGTGGCTGCAGGGAAATTCTTACATATCTGGCAGTCTGACTGGAGGTGGTCAAACCCCAGACAATAGACACATGTGGTGTGTGGGTCAGCCTTGGCAAAGACTTCCCCACAGACATCACAGTGTTGAAACCCAGTGGGCCCGGTTTTTCTTTTGGGTTTCTCAGACATAATGCCAGCCTAACCAGAAAACTTGCCCTTTAAACGGCAGTGCCAGGCAAGACACCACTTATGGTTCCCAACCGTGTCACGGTATTGAAAAAAATGTAATAAAATCCGTTTTTTAGAACTGATAAGAACAGGAACCGCCTCTAAAATGTTAAACTTTAAAATTAATGAGTTTTAAACCCAGCTGATCGGTTCAAAACCGAACCGATAAACTTACAAGTTCCACACAGACAAAACCTTTTAATTACTTCGATTACCACAGACAGAGCTTGAACGAGCGGTTTTGCGGTTAAAATAAAACTATTCTTGGTTGAATCGGACCGACAAAACACTGTTTAAACCGAAATGAACCGAGCAGTAGGAGAAATCTCCGGAGCGACTGTTCACTGAGGCGGAGTAAAGAATCTGACAGTTCAGGTTTGAAATTACACAGATAGAGCTGCTTCTTAGAGCTCGTGCTCAAAGTTCTATTTTGGAATGGTATTAACCATTTCACCTCCGGAGCAGTTCTAGTGCTGGATCAAACTGCTACTGTCATAATATAGCAAGACTTCATGTTGTTTGAAACCTGATTTCTACATCTGGGAATGCTAAACAAGGAAAGGTCAGAAGATCGGAGGTCTTAAGAGATGGGCTGAGGGGTCAGCATGGAGGCGAGGTAGGTAGGCATACTGGACCGCAGTATACTGTCCAGAAGGTTCCCAAGAGAGAGGAGTGGGTGTACGATAGGGGAGGGCCAATTTAGGTCTGAATACAGTAGGCAGTGATGTCTTAACCTGGAGGATGCAGAGGCATATTGCATATATTGTTATAAGTTGTGTCCCACCTCTGTAAAGTAGCCTTAGATGCGTTAGTATAGATTACGGATCCATATGAGAGTGACAGGAGTAGGATTCCTCTAGCAATGGCCAGTCCTGCAGAAGGGGTTAGAATATGGCTTGTTTTGCAGGCTAAACCCAGTTTGGCATTGACAGCCTTACATGTGGAGGTTATATGGGTGTCATAGGTGAGGGATTCATCAAGCAAGACACTCAGGTATTTAAAAGAAGTTACCAGCTCCAGTGGGGAACCATCAGCCCAGGAGACCTGGAAAAGTTCCCTGCTCTGTTTTAGTTTAATAGAAGACCCAAAGAGCATAGCCTGGGTCTTGCCAGCCTTGAGAACAAGCTTATTTCTGGTGATCCAGGACTGAATATTTAGTAGGTCCATAGAGAGCTTATGGTTAATAGACTGAACATTATCAGAGCTCGTGTAGAGAAAAAGGTAATCGGCATATAGCAACAATGTACAGGAGGATATGTTTTGTGCTATATTATTGATGAAGATTGAGAAGAGAAGGGGTCAGAGGATAGATCCCTGCGGTACACCAACATTAATGACTGCTTTTTCGGAGGAGCTACATCAATATCTTCTCTATCGGTTTCTGGTAAAACTAGCAAAGCAGCTTTTGGCATTTTTTTCAACCCATTTTTTGAGGAGGTTAGCATGGTATAACTAACTAGGATTTTTTCTGTCAGAAGTCTCAATCTCGTAGTTAATGGTGCCAGTACATCTAAGCACTCTGTAAGGCACTTGCCACTTCATTAACAGTTTATTTTCTGTTGTGGGTAACAGTAGCAAAACCTTTTCTTTTACCCCATGGTCGTAATATACCTTCTGCTGGTTTTGGGCCTCTTAAAAAAAAAAGACACTTTATTAGAAGTAGAAGGGGTCTTATTTAGGGTTAAAAAAAGAAAGAAAAGAAAGAAAGTTAGTGTGTGTTCTGTGCTGGGAAGGGTACTGTATCAGCTGACTTTGCTAAACCAGTAGGAGGAAAGAGAGCTTAATTGGGGGTGTGGCTTAGACACTATAAAAGCAGGTGACTCAAATTACAACTTCCTGTTGCTAGCCTTTTTTCTAACTAATTGCCCTCCATCCCACCCTAAGCCAGATCTACTTTATAGCCACTGGATTTGACTGTCAACAGGAACTTCCTGTTTGGCAGTAGGAAGGGAAGGATCATAGAAAACATTGGTTTTGTCAACCCTAAAGGAAAAAGTAGCTCACTCTCCCCCAGCTGCTGGTGGTCTGACATTGAGCAAGGAAGAAGGAGGCTACTGAAGAAGATAGGAAGTTGCTGTCCCAGAACAGGAAGGGTGAGAGTTGTAAGGAGAGGAGAGTAAGAATACAGAGAAACAGTAGAGGGACACAAAATAAGACATGATAGGAGTGGTGCAGTGCAATGGCTGTGGGGCAGCAGTGTTCTGGGAGACATTCTGAGGCTGCGTGCTGCCCTATGTGCAAGCACCTCTCTGGTCTGAGAGAGGAGGTTGCCGCCTCCAGGCTGACCTGGCTAGGATTAGAAACCTCCTCCCCCACCCAGGGGACCACCAGGGCCAATGCCACTACCTCAGAGGTTGCCAAGAAAGAGGAGAGGCTGGACCAAGGTGGGCTCAGGGAAGGAGAGGTTGTTGGAACAGAGTTGCACCCCTCTAGCTGTACCTCTCCACAATTCATTCGCTCTTCTGGTGGATAGTGGTTCCTCTATGGAGGCACCTGCAGTGGAGACCAAGGAGGATGCTGGGAACCTTCACAAAGTAGACCCCACAGGGGAAGAAAACAACTTCTGGTGGGGGACTCAATCATTAGGGGGGTAGAAATGGGGGAGGAAGGGGAGAGGGAGGTCAGGTGCCTTCTTGGCACCACGGCTTGGAGGGACAGGAAGCAAATCCTCAGAATCGTGGGAGGAGCTGCACGAGGGAGGGAGATGGATGTCATTGTCCACCTAGGGACAAATGACCTGGCTAGAAATGGGATCAGAGCAGTGCAAGAGGAGTTTGCAGAGTTGGGGAGGGGCCTTAGACAAGTAGCGCATACGGTAACCTTCTCGGAGGTGCTGCCTGTCTATGGCAAGGGTGATGCTAGAGCACTCCTCACCAGGGAATTCAATGAGTGGTTGAAAAACTGGTGTGTAGCTCAGCATTTTGGCTTCATTGGGGACTGGGGGCCACCTGGAGGGATGCAGACCTAAACTGGTGCGATGGTCTGCATCTGTCCGGGGGGACCAGGATCTAGGTAAGAGGTTTAAATGCTTCATTGTAAGCATTTAAAAAACTGTCAGGGGAGGCACTGAAAGGGCAAGAATCCCAGCCTCCACCCACAAAACATGGTAAATAGTGAGGTAAACACCAAGGTAGAGAAGTTATTAGGGAGCAGAACAGAGGTAAATGTGAAAAAAGGCAAAGGCAGTAAGGGCAGGAATAGGGCTAAAAGAGGTAAGGCTATCAAAAAGTGGAGGGTGATGAGTACCAATGCCCATAGTCTGTGTAACAAGCTCCTTGAACTAGTGGCCTTGATGGAAAAGGGTTGCCTGGATATTGTGGCAGTCACAGAAACATGGTACACAGAGAACCATGACTGGGATGTCAACATACCAGGATACACAATCTACAGGAGGGACAGGGAGGGTAAAGAGGAGGAGGAGTAGCTCTCTTTGTAAAGGAAGGATTAAAGCAACAGAACTAAAGTGTAAACAGGGAGCAGATGAGGCACTCTGGGTCACCCTGGAGACAGGAAATGGCACCACAATCCGCATGGGGTGGTATACAGACCCCATCTTGGGGAGGAATGGACAAGGAAATGATAGAAGGCTTCCTTAGAATGGCAGAAAAGGGGAGATATTGTGATGGGGACCTGAATATGCCAAATGTTAACTGGAGCACCTTTGCTGAGCACATCCAAGAGCAGGGT
Source organism: Neoceratodus forsteri (assembly GCA_016271365.2). NCBI lineage: Eukaryota > Metazoa > Chordata > Ceratodontiformes > Ceratodontidae > Neoceratodus > Neoceratodus forsteri. The sequence continues at coordinate 1,392,420,406 of CM028131.1, read as the reverse complement.
CATTCTTGATGCCCTACAGGGCATGCCTCAGACAGCTAGTATTGGAACCACTCGGGAGGGAGCAATGTTAGACCTGGTACTCTCAAATGGGGACGGAGAAAGAATCTCAGATTTAGAAGTCGGTAGCCATCTGGGAACAAGCGACCACCAAACTGTGTGGTTCACGATAAACACAGCCATACAATCAAGCCATACAAAAGCAAGAGTATTGGACTTTAGGAGGGCTGACTTTGGGAAAATGAGAGAGCGCCTCAGAAAAGCACTAGCAAACAGGCAAGAAGGAGGGGTGGAGGAACAATGGGGAGTAATCAAAACAGCCATCACAGAGGCAACAAGCCTTTGTGTAAAGCAAATCAATAAAACACAACAAAGGAAAGAACTGCTATGGTTCTCAAAACAGGTGGCAGGGAAGGTTAAGGAGAAAAGGATAGCATTCAGGAAGTATAAGGAAACACAGAAGGAGGCTGGGAAGGCAGTCAGAATAGCAAAGGCCCAAACCGAGGAAAGGATAGCCAATTCTGTTAAGAAGGGGGATAAGACCTTTTATAGGTACATTAGGGAGCGAAGAAAGACCAAAGGAGGGATACTGAGGCTTAATAAAGGGGAGGGAATGTGGGTAGAGGGTGACAGTGAAAAAGCAGGGATACTGAACGAATATTTCTGCTCAGTATTCACAAAGGAAGAGGAGGTACCTAAACCAAACAAGAGAAACACTCTGAAGACAGGGGTCGATACCAGTCCATTTACAGAAGAAAGGGTTCTGAAAGAACTAATAAAACTGAAGGTGGACAAAGCAATGAGGCCTGATGGGATTCACCCAAGAATTCTAAAAAGAACTAGGGTAGAACTAGTGACACCGCTGACTACTCTGTCTTTAACAAATCATGGCAGGATGGGGTGGTACCGAGGACTGGAGGAGGGCAGATGTGATTCCTCTTCACAAAAGTGGGAGCAGGACAGAGGCAGGAAACTACAGACCAGTTAGTTTGACCTCAGTGGTAGGGAAAATGATGGAATCATTTCTGAAGGAAAGAATTGTTGAGTACCTAGAGGCCAGTGGGGTACAGGACCCAAGGAAGCATGGATTCACGATGGGAAGGTCGTGTCAGACGAATCTAATAGATTTCTTTGACTGGGTGACCAAAGTAGTAGACCAGGGAGGGTCTGTGGACATGGCCTACCTAGATTTTAGCAAGGTATTTGATACAGTCCACACAAAAGATTAATACACAAGTTAGCCAGCCTTGGTGGGTCCCAAGGTGGTAGCCTGGATAAAAATTGGCTAGACAACGAGGACGCAAGGGTAGTAGTAAATGGAGTACACAGTGAAGAAAGGAGGGTTATTAGCAGGGTACGCATGGGTTCAGTACTGGCACGGTCCTTTTTAATGTCTTTATAAGTAACATTGCAGAGGAACTGGAAGGAAAAGTATGTCTCTTTGCAGATGACACAAAGATCTACAACAGGGTTGATACACAAGATGGAGTGGAAAGGATGAGAAGGACTTGGCAAGGTTGGAGAACGGTCAAATGTATGGCAGCTCAGATTCAATGCAAAAGTGCAAGGTAATGCACATGGGAAACAAAACCAGGGAAGTGTACACAATGGGGGTGAGATACTGACAACAGTAAAAATGGAAAAGGACCTGGTGGTAATTATATCAGATGACCTAAAGGTGGGCAAGCAATGTGAGAAGGCAGTAAAGAAGGCTGGGGGGATACTGGGATGCATAGGAAGAGGCATCAATAGTAGAAAACAGGAAGTTGTTATCCCTCTGTACAAACAGTTGGTGAGACCCCATCTGGAGTACTGTGTGCAGTTCTGGAGACCCCACCTCCACAAAGACATAGACAGAGTGGAGGCTGTCCAGAGGAGGGCAACCAAAATGGTGCAGGGTCTGCACCAGAGACATCTGAAGAAAGACTAAAGGAGTTTAATATGTATACCCTTGAGGAAAGAAGGGAGAGAGGGGACATGATAGAAGGTGGAGTACCTTTTCTTTTTGTCTTGCAACTTCCTACTTATGTACAGAATAGGATGATAGCATGATAGAAACTTTCAAGTACCTCAAGGGAATCAACAAAGTCCAAGAGGGTAGCATCTTTCAGAAAAAGAGATGTGCAAGAACAAGGGGGCACAATTTGAAGATAGAGGGGGGACGGCTCAGAGGTAATGTGAGGAAGTATTTTTTCACAGAGAGGGTTGTGGATGCATGGAACAGCCTCCCTGAGGAGGTCGTGGAGTCAAGAACAGTGGAGGAATTCAAGAATGCATGGGACAGACATAAGGCAGTCCTAGTGGGGGGTAGGGAGGAAGTAAGCTGTTGGTTAACTAGGATCTGCAGCTTATCTGTTAGGTAGGAAAATGGGCAGACTAGGTGGGCCAAGCGGTCCTTATGTGCCGTCAAATTCTGTGTTTCTATGTTTCCTGATTACTATGGGCAATTTCAACATATTTTGCCAGCTTCTTTCTTACGGCACACATATAAGATGTTATAGATTGTTTCTGAGTGGGGTTATCTTCCCACATTTCTTTTATCACATTCAGTGGCCCTCTTGGCTGCCTACCATACATAATTTCAAATGGTGAAAACCCTGTTGATGCCTGTGGCACTTCTCTGTAAGCAAAAAGTAGGTAAGGCAAGTATTGGTCCCAGTCTTTCCCTTCTCCTTTTACAAACCTTTTTAACATGCATTTTAGGGTTTGGTTAAAATGCTCAGCAAGACGGTCTCTCTAAGGGTGATAGGGATAGGTTCCTATGGCAGTGATACCTAGTAGTCTGTACAGCTCCTTAAGTAATGCAGCACCAGAATTACTACCCTGATCAGTAATAATTTCTTTATGTATGCCCACTCTGCTGAAAAGTTTTGCAAGCTCTGCTGCCACTTTTGTAGCTGTGACAGTACGCATTGGAACTGCTTCTGGGTATCGAGCAGCATAGTCGCATACTACCAGGATAAATCTATTACTCGTTTAACTTTTGTCTAAAGGGCCAACCTCATCCATTGCAATTCTCTCAAAAGGCACATCTATCAAGGGTAGAGGCACCAGGGGCACCTTGTCTTTTCTAGTGACTGGGGCTACTTTCTGACACTCAGCACAGGAATTACAATAGGTAGCAACATCTTCATGAATTCCAGGCCAGTAAAATCTATACAGCAATCTGGCAAGGGTGCAATCCCTCCCTGAGTGACCAGCCATAGGACTATCATGTGCTATCTGTAACAACTCTGTTCTATACTTCTGTAGTATAATTGTTGGTCTGTCTCTTCCTGTGTCTGAGGTTTAACTCAAACTCTGTACAGTAACCCATTACATTTTTTAAACATAGGTTCACCCTGTTTTGGTTTCACCCCCAGCTGCTTAAAATAACCCTGGAGAGAAACATCGTTAGCTTGTTCTGAAAGAAAATCACAATCAGTTATCAATTTGGTTTCAGCATTTTCATATGTTAACCCCTTATGTCCATCAGTCATTTGTTAGCACAGTTTCTTCAGGCACCGTCTTTCTTTCCTGGATTTCTGGGTCTTGGAGCTGTGCTCAAACAGGTCCGAATCAAAATCAACAAATGGAAAAGAGTCCCCACCATCTGAAATTTTCTTTGCCTGAGCTCTTGTCACCACAGCTTCTAAAACAACTGGATTTACTCCCTCTTTGATTAACTCAGTAAATCCTGGAAAGTCATTTCCAATAATAATTACAGGTACAGGTAACTTAGATACTACCCCCACTTTCATTTGGTGCAATACACCCTTAATGATCAGAGTCACTTGGGTGGTGCGATAGTATCGAGTGTCCCTGTGGATGCAGATAACACCAGTACCTGGTTCCTTTGCACAGTATTTTCCCAGCACTTCAGCATGTACTAGGGTCTGTCTGCTTCCTGAATCAATGAATCCCTTTGCAGTCTTATCCCCCACCTTCACATTTGTTAAGTACTTGCCCCAATTTGCCAAGGACAAATCTGCTCCAGTGCCACTTTCCATACTAAGGCAGTTTCTTGCAATATGGCCTGTCTTTTTACAGTTATAGCAAATAACGTATTTGGGCACAGATGTGTCACCCCCACCAGAGTTCTGATCAGACATGGAGTTTAAATGGGAAAAACAATGTCTTACCGGTGCTTGGCTGTAACCTCACTGCTGTGGCGACTGGCCATTTTGTAGTCCTCAGCCAAAAAAAATGCTTTTTCCTTACTTTCTGGTCAGTGTTCCTTTACCCAAAGCTACACATCTGTAGACAGGATGTTGATGAATTGCTCCACTGCAAATGTGTCATTGATCTTTGGGACTGTTTTGCTGTCTGGTTGGAGCCATTTTATCAGGAGTTCTCTAAGTCGGGTGAAGGCTTCTCAAGGTTTGTCGACTGAGTTGTACTTCAGAGAGCAAAATCTCTGCCTGTAGGTCTCTTCTGAGATGTCGAATCATTTTAGGATTTCGCTTTTCACCATGTCATAGTTTTCTGACTGTGCAGTGTCCATGTAGCTGTAGACAGGTTGGGCTTTCCCTGTCAGGTAGGGTACCAGTCTGATTGTCTATTGCTGCTTTGGCCATTGGCAGGCTGTGGCAACTTTCTCAAAAGTAGTCAGGTATGCCTCAATATCATCCAAGGGACACAGCTTTGTAAGTTCAATGGCTTTTAAGTTGCTTGTGTTTTGTTGTTCATCTAGATCTGTGCCGGATTCTCTGCATTTGATAGCTTGCAAGGCATCCAGCTATTGCTGCTTCTGTCGCTGCATCTCTTCTCTCATCTGCTGCATCTCTTCTCTCCTCTGTTTTTCAGTCTCTTTTTGTTGTATAGCCCACCATTTGCAAAAGTCCATCAGGCTCTTAGGTTCTGTCACTGCCTATTCTTTTTCCATAACTTGTGCTGGCTGTACAATCTCAGCTTAGGCTTCTGTCTCTGCTAGATTGGCTGCCATTCTCCTGGTAACCACTTCTGGACTTACTGCTGCAGAATCCATACCTTTCTCTGTGCTTCCCTGATACTAGGTCCAGTATCCATGCACAAAACTCCTGGCTTAGAGTATGCACGGCGTAAATCCCACTTAGGCTGACACCATCTGTCATCAAGGCGCAGGTCAGGAAGCATTGGAAAAACCAGGAGCAGTTGTAGAATTCATAAAAAATATTTACTAGTACTAGCAGTAACATACAAAAATAAACTTGTTCAGTATAACTATTTACAAAGGTCAAATAAACAGAGAAGATCCATCAGAGTTTTTCTTCAATCTCTGTGTCCCTTTTTCAAGTATTTACAGCTCTGTCTTATAAGTCCTTCCTACCCCCTTCTTAACAAGCATCCTGTTTCTTTTTCTAAAGTGTTCTTATATGTTTCAGGCAGGTGCTGGCAGGAACACAATGTCCCAGAACTGAGGCCCCATCTCCACAGCTTTTGCAAATGGCTTAAAAATTGCACTCAGGCAACTCTTGAGTTTCCAATAGCTTTTTGCAATCATCTCAAACTATAATTATATACATTTCAACAGTAACACTATATGATTTCTAAACAAAAGGGGTCGCAATATCAGTTACATTTCCACATAATGATCTGCATATATTTTTATACCAGCAGATATGCAAGGGAGGAAAAGTTAGAAACAGCAAGTGAGGACTGAGAGATAGCGAGAGGCAGAGAATCACAAGACTGTCAGGGTGAACAAATCCTAGGTCTCACAGGAAAATTTAGTTGCCCAACCAGACAGACAAGAGACATGAAAGGGGAGAATAGAACAGATCTCTGCTTTCAAACTTTTCATAACAACTGGGACAAGGTCCTATTCTATCCTGTCACAAGCAGTCAACCAGAACTTCCAGTGACATCAGCTGAAAGATGGCAGCTTAGGAATCAAGTTCCATTCTTCACCAAATATTAATTCCCCTACAAACAAAGATAACCAACATTAAAATCACCTTGATGACAGCACACAGACATAGAGGAGAGAGACATACTCAGTCCAGGTCTATGAACCCTCCAACACTGACGGATGCAGATGGATCTGATCAATCCTTCCCCAACCTACTTTACCTGTGAAATATCCTGGTGGCCGCTGCTCTAAAGGATGATAACACTTAAATGGTTAAAAAACTCTCCCTCCACACTACAAGACTGGGAAGAAATTGTAGATGAAATCGCCGAATAGGAGAGGTCAACTTTTTGGGCACATGATAGGGGAGAGGCATATTTGAATCGGTGGACTAGATGGGAGCTGTATAAAACCAACCAAGAACAAGGAGACTTAGTCGTAAGTTATGTAGATATGCAGAAGGGTGTTAGGGACCAAAAAGGACATGACTCCACTTTGTAGAAAACTTTGGCTCCAACCTGATCCATTTCTGCCCTTATACATGACAACAGAGATGCTCCCATTTTTGGCTGCATGTAATCTCTAAATTCTCTAGAGACATTGTAACATTATATGGGATGACCCCCTAAGTTGTTGTTTCTTGTTCTTTTTGGTTGTAGTGTTGTATCCATTTTTTGTCTCTTGTAGTTGTAATTTTAAATAAACCTATAAGGGGAATATTACATTTGTAAGAAGTATCTGGAAAAACTAAGAACTTGATACTGTTTTACTGTACTACTGTAACTGTCTACTGCAATTGTAACTCAGATACTTCTATGTGATGTGTTTACTTATTAACTTGGCACTTATTATTCTCCACTCTTTCTATCTATTATGTGCAACACTGTTGTAACACTGCTTGTAACACCTGCCTTACAACTGTATGTTAATGCTGATCTTGTAACTTGAATGTTTAATGTTTCACTCCTATTGTACCCCTTCCCCTAGATTGCACCGGGAGACGAGCGGCTTGTTGCTCAGTGTGCCTTCCTGGTGAAACATTTCAATAAATAAATAGATAAAGAAATGTGAAAGAAAATTTGGCAAACCCTAATAAAGAAAGTATTAACAAAACCAACCACAGTAGGAGTTCATCTACAGCCAGCATCATAGGCATGTGATACAAAACAGACATCAAGAACGAAAGACTTTCCTGACACAAACATGGCACACTTCTGACTGCAATACAAGGATTTCAGGAAGAAAATAGGCCCAAATTTAAATAGTTGAACACCACACTGTGAATGTTGTAAAAACAAGCAACCCACACTGAAGAGAGAGTGACCCACATGGAAGCGGGAGCATCGCATCTTCACAGGTCTCTAGAGAGCCTATTGGCACAGAATCTTCTCTTACATAAAAAATACCTGGATCTAGAAACCAAATCCAAGCGGGACAACTTACACATCTATGGCCTCCCAGAGGGGTTTGAAACCAGGAGGATGACCAAATTCTTAGAGGACCTTTTATGAGATGTGAGCTAGCACTCCCACCCTCTATGCAATTCAAAATTGAGTGTTCTCATGATGCCCTCCTCCCCAGCCCAAAAGATACATCCCAGAAACCAAGGTCTATAATAATGAATTTAATTCTTACCAAGACAAGGAGGAAATCGTCCAGAGGGAAAGCAGCTCAAAAACAGTCACCAACAAATTGGCCAAACTATCCTCTGATCAGGACTACCTGCTACAGCTGATGAAAAAATATATGGCTTACACAGGAATTCTGAAATCCCTTAGTGAACACCATATTTCCAAACCCCACACTGTACCTGACTCACTGCTGAGTTTTCTGGGAGTCAGGTATGGAACTTTACCATACAACAGAGGAAGCCCTACATATTTACAGTTCAAAGGTTGGACAGTTCTGTAACCCCCTGATCCTCACAGGGACTCTCATATTCTTGCCATGGATTGGCACTCGCCAAGCAACAGAAGCATCGCAACCACGGCAAGCAAGTCACTTGAACAACCATGCAGGAGGTGCAGGCAATACTAAAGACTTTTTCAATGCCAAGACCACTCCAGCTATTGCTCTACCTCTGTCCTGTTTCCTTGAGCTGAAAGGTTTATTGAGTTTTTCTGAATTTACCATATGGGGTTAAACTGTCCTGCATCACTGTCCTGAATTTCTGTTTGTTTTTTTTCCTTCCCGTGCCATTTTCTTCCCCAGCAGGACTGGCTCACTATTTGCTTTTACTGAGACCCACCGTAACTTGAGCATGCAGCACTGGATATGCCTGTTAATAGGTATTTACAATTCACAATAGTGTTTTAATTGTATTTGACATAGTTGTTTCCCTTTTGGCAGTCCCTTCTAGTAATACAGATATCATGAATGCTTAGCGACTTCACTTACAGGAATTTGTCCTGGTCTCTAGTTAGATGGGAGTGCTACACTGTTGTTTCCCTGCACTGTTAGGCACGTTGTCTTTCTGTGATGCTCTGGGAGTGCATGCCCCCATGGTCCCACATCAGGGACCAGGGCCACCTGCTGCTTTCAGAGCCTCTGCCAGAACCCCAATATTCAGTAACAGCACAGAGACGTATCATATCACTGGGGGCTGTGCCTGTGGTGCCCTGGAGTTTTCACTTTTTTTATTTTCCAGTTTGTTTTTTGGCCTAGTAATTTCTCCCAGGACTGTTACATTAACTCAGTGATTCCTATTATTTGAAAGAACATTGTTCCCTATTAGTGTTCAGTGGGGTCTCAGTGCCTCTGGATGCTTATTACTTCACTATCTGCGCTTGTAGCTGGCTGATATTTCTACATGTTATGTGTTTATGGAAGCCAGTTACTGACACAGTGACCTTGCAGTACTATTTAGGGGTAAACTGAATTTAGACCTAACACAATTTATGCCAGTACAGTAATGTAGGCACTGTACATGGTGACACAATATGCTTCACCTGTTCCTTCTCCTGATTCACACACTGCTACACTCTATAGCTCTGGCTGACATCCTTATTACCTGCCCTCTCCCCCATAGATTGCTATGATGGGCAGGTTGGCTCTGACCTACAGGTCAAAGTCAAGGGTGCCACACCTCCCTCAAAGGGGCTCTTCCTCCCCAGATTGAGGGTGGCCCAAAAACACCTTGGGCCACTTCACTCATGTCAAGGCCTTCCTAGCATGGCCTCCTGCCATGGAAGCTCACCATCCAGTTCCTGAATACTACTGTTCCTGTTGAGCATACTGCCGCTGCCTGTTGCTGGCCACAACTGCAACTCTGAATGGTTTATGTATCTGTTTTGCTTGATGTTATTGTTTGTTGTTCTAAGTACTGCTTTGCTGATAATTCTTGTAATTACTTTACAGGGCTGCCTAGAAGTCCATGTGTTAGTGACAGACATACATAATATGGTACCAAACTACGGCTATAGGTTCTGCAAGGGGGCTGGTATTACAGAGTTTAACATCAGATGATATGAACTTGGTCCAGCTAACCTAACATAGCTCACATGACAAATATTGTTATTTACTCACATAATGTGAATGGGCTTAGCAACCCTATTAAAAGATCAAAAGCCCTAGCAGCAATCAAGATTCAGAAGCCATCTTTTGTACTCCTACAGGGGACCCATTTGTCTCAGAGGGAATATGATAAAACTGACATGTTTTGGCTACCCAACCATTGCTGACTCCTCCTTTCAGCCAGGGAAGAGGCGGGGTATCGTAGTACTGTTACCTAGAACTACCCTTTTTCAGTTGGTGGCATCACAAAGACTCCCTAGGGTGCTTGCTATGGTTAAAGGAATCTATTTGGGCCAGAAGCTTACACTGGTCAGTATCTACATACCGCCAGAGTCCACAGCAGCTTTTGTTGGGTAATTTTGCAGAAAGATTGTGGCCTTTCAATCCACAGCAGCTTTTGTTGGGTAATTTTACAGAAAGATTGTGGCCTTTCAATCTGGTATATTAATAGTAGACAGAGACTAACACCATTTTGGATAATAAAGACACCAACAATCTAAATCATCCACAGTTTACACCATCACAAAGAGCCACATATTCCTAATTAAAGGAAATCCGTGGACAGACATTTGGCAGCAACTTCACCACTCTACCCAATCCTACACTCACTATTTGGCACCTCATGATATTTACACCAGAATAGATTGGTGCCTGATGTCCCAGTAACATGCTTATTTGGCCATGGGGTGTCACTTGCTTCCTGTATTTTTATCAGACCATGCCCCCTTGTGTCTAGAGTTAAGACTGGGACAAAAAAGGGGTACCACACTTTTGAAGTTTAAAGAGCAACTGACACCACTTCTGCTGCATTGTAGAATTAGAATAAGCATACCCCCAGTAAATCTCATACCAAAACTAGATTTCTACGTTACTTCATTTTAAAGGTATGAGCTATTTTGTAACCCTGATTTCACTATCTGTTCAAAAAATCCTGTGGCAGTGAAGAGCTGCTGATGATGTCCTCTCAGGAACTCACTGTCTAGTACTCCCTGTCAGCAAGCTTAAAGGACCTGTGTCTCCAATGTTCTAAAGATCATGTGCAATGGTTTTCACAAGTAAAACAGGCAGCACCAATAAGCATTGCTTTAAAAACTATGTGTGTTTCAGGTTTTGTAAAAAGATAATATTTTTTGGGGTGCCTTTTGTTGCGGTCCTTTTTTCCAGGGTTGCTGGTTGTTAGGTCATAGCACACTATTGTGAGGTTTGCAGACTGAATAAGTTTCTGATGTGGTGAAAGGCTGAGATCATTCATACCTAGCATTCAATTGAGGTGATTTATAAGGATGGCACTTTAAAACAATTATTGCATCTCCTTGTCAATGGGGGTGGGAAATGTAATGCTGTTTTGAAACCTTACTAGGTGTTTCTAATTTAGCCAGCCCAATGTTTTCTCACTGTCAGGCTGGCCTTATACACAGATGATCTGCGTAATTATTTAACACATCCTGATTACTTTCTGCCTCATCTATGGAATACATTGGCACACTTTGGACAGCTGGCAGGCTATAACTTAAACACAATGAAAAAAAACAGTTACATACTCACTGCAAAAGTAGATCTTCAAGAGACTATCTTTTGTCAGGCCACACCTATGGCACTTATAGCCACCAGGCACTAGGACCACACAGAAACTTTTGCAAGCAGTCAGCCAGGGGCTGCCCATGATGATGTCAAACATCAGCGTCCACATAAATGTGGGCAGCCTCTCCTCTCCTCAGTTCTCTGCCAGAGATCATGCTCAGAGGACCTTCCTGTAGGGAACCAGGACAGAACTCAGCACTCCATGAACCAGGTGAGGCAGAGGGCTGGGAAATGTAACAATGGAGATGGAGACAGAAGCCCAAAGACCCAATGTTGCAGGCCCACAAAGGGGAATGGATGGTGGGATGGCATGGCCTGATGAAAGAGATTCTCTGAAAGAGCTACTGTTATGGAAAGTACTTAACTATTCTGTCTTCTTCGAGGCTATCTCTTTCCTCAGGCCACACCTATGGAATGAGTGCCAAGCAGTACTGAAAAAACTGACAGTCCGGGGGGCTGGAGCCAATAGGCTTATGAAAGTAGGCCTTGTAGTACAGTTAGGCCAAAGCCAGCCCTTCTACAAGAAACACTGTTTAGACTGTGGTGTTTAGTGAAGGTGTGGACAGTACTCCAGGTAGCAGCTGGCTGAACAGACTTCTGCAGTGGAAACACTCTGAAAGCAAGCAACAGAGGTGGCCCTACCTCTAGTGGAATTAGCACTTCCTGTAACAAAAAGTAATACAGTTTGCTAGCCATTTGGACAAGCACTGCTAAGAAACTGGGGCACCCTCTTTCCCAGGGGCAAACAAAACAAAAAGCTGTGAGGACTTCCTGTAGTCCTTTGTCCTGTCTGTATAGTACCCGAGTATTCCATGCACATCTTAAGTATGGAGCAATGCTTCCCCTGGATTGGCATACTCTGGATAATACACTGGCAGGTGGATAGTTTGATTTAAAGTAAACTCAAACACCACCTTTGGTAGAAATTTTGGATTAGTACGCAAAGACACCTATCTTTGTGGAAAATCTAATAAGGAGGCTTGGACATTAGAACCTGTAGCTCTGAAATCCTTCAAGAAGAAGTGATTGCAACTAAAAATAATGCTCTCCAGCAAAGAAAATGTAGGCCACAAGTCACAGCTGGCTCAAAAGGAGCCAAAGTGAGCTTTTCCAAAATAAAATTCAGGTCCCAATCGGGGACTGGATTGCAGACAGGAAGCTTTAAATGTAGAATGACTCTCAAGAACGTATGGGCTGCCTCCAGCTGAGTCACTGTACAACTATCTATAGGCACATGGAAAGCTGATATGGCAGTCAGGTGCACTTTGATTGAAGAATACTGCAGGCCAGAATCCAGTAAGGACAGCGAGCACTCTAGAACCTGATTAACTGGGTAGGTGAATGGATCGAGGTAATGTGATGCAGCCCATAAAGCAAACTGCTTCCAATTCATGGAGTAAGTGGACCTGGTGGATGGTTTTCTAGCTGCCCCCAGAATATCTGCCACTCTGGGAACTCCAGAATGGGCTATGGCTATGTTTTCAGGAGCCATGCTTGCAGGTCTGGATGGGCCAGGGTGCCCTGTTCCTGTAACAATAGACCCTTGCACAGGAGCAGGATACCAGGAGCTCCACTGCCAGCTCTTGTAGCAGGGGGAACCAGATCTATCAAGGACATAGGGGAGCAATGAGTATCAGGGTTGACCCCGACATCTTCAACTTGAGTAGTACTCTCTGAATTAGAGGAAAGGAGGGGGAAGGCATATAGAACCTTCCCTTTCCAAGACAGGGATAATGCATCTCACCAGAAAATTCCGGGCTCTTGAGCAAAACAAGCAGAAAAGTGGCAGTTTTGCACTGTGTGGGGATGCAAAAAGGTCCAGCTCTGGATGACCCTATCTTTCTAATAGGATGTCCATGACCTAAGTCAGCAGTTCCCACTTGTACATTCTGGACTGGGACCTGCTAGCTTGTCTGCCAAGATGTTCTGGGCATCTGCAATGTGTACTGCTGATAGTTCTAGATTGTGTTCTAAAGGCCAATAACCAACCCTCATTGTTTTCTTGCACAGTGGATAAGAATGAGTCCCCCTTTGTTTGTTGATGCAATGCATGACACTGACATTGTCTGTCTGTATTAACAGATGACCTGAGGACAAGTGGCCCTGGAAGGCCTGGAGTCCATACAGAATGGCTCTAATTTCCAGAATATTGACGTGCAAAGTGCTGTCCACCAGAGTCTGTGTGTCTTGTGTCTGACGAGGACCCAAGTGCACAGTTCTGAAGCATCTGTGGTGAGGATCTGACGAGGGAAGGGGATCAGCAAGGGAACTCTCTTCAGCAGGTTGCTTGGTTCCATTCACCATTTGAGCACTTTGCACACAGGAGACATAAGTAGAACCATCTGTTCTAGATTGCCCATGAGGTGATCCCCACTGGACTCTTAGGGTCCACGAAGAATCTGCATATGCACTCTGGCTAGTGGTACTGTGATAACGGTTGTGGCCGTTAAGTCCCAGAGGGCACAACAACATCCTTGCTGAACACATAACAACTGTTGTGCATTAACAATGTTTGAGCAATCAGATGGGCAGCCGTGTCCAGGACTGCCCCATGTACTGCTGTCACTGGCAGGGTGTCAGCACTGATTTTGATATGTCGACTGTCACCTCCAGAGCATCAAACAGCTTTCTGGTTTGAGCTAAGGTTGTCAACAACTGATTCCTGGAGTGGGCCTTCAATAGCCAATTGTCCAAGTAAGGGAAAACATACAGACCTTCCCTGTGAAGGGCTACTGTCACCACTGCTAAGCATTTGGTAAAGACCCATGGCACAGAAGATAAGCCAGAGGGCAACACTCTGGTAATGTTCCCCTTGAAATGGGAACTTCAAGTCTTTTTTCTGAGGTTTCTGGATCTTGGTATGGAGGTATGCATCCTTCATATCCAGGGTGCATATCCAGTCCCCTGTTTGCAATAATGGAAGGAGACCCTGCAAAGTGACCATTCAGGACTTCTTGTATTTTATAAAGAAGTTGAGATCCCTGTGATCCAGATTAGGCCTCAGGTCTCCTGTTCACTTTGGGACAGGAACTACCAAGAATAAAACCCTGTGTTCCTCTGTTCTAGAGGAACTGGTTCTGTGTCCCTTTATTAGCTTAATCTGGTTCAAGGTCAGTTGGCATTCATCTGTAACCCCCTCCTCCTGGGTCGTACCTGAAAATAGGCAGGATTTGTCTAGTGCACTTACCCGGTCAACAAAAACTAAATAAAATAAAATAAATAAAATAAAATTAGAGAAAAGTCTGTATTTTCTCCCACAACAGGGCAGGTGCTCTGGAGGATATGTTGTGACAAGTGGGGGATGATCTGGAGGATTGTCCAGAAGTTCCAGAGCATGCTGCTTCTCTATAGTCTCCAGAACCCAAGCATCTGCAGCACTTCTCTCTACTGGTTTAAGTGAAGGGCTAGTCGACCCCCTTCAACCACCCCTGAAATTGAAGGAGGTTGGGGTGTGTGTAAGGAGTCAGGCTGAGTTGGTGGGGGAGGCTCCACCAGCATCACCACCTCTCGGGGCTTTTGAGTGGGCACCTCGGGTGGTACTGCAGACTGGCAAGGCACCTGCTCCTTTGTCCCTACTCTTCTGTTGGGGGGCTGGGTGCTGTCTAGCACCAACTGGATAAAAAGTACCCCTGCCCCTACCCCTGGAATAGATATGGTAGAGGGAGTGCACATACTTCAAAGTCCTACCAGAGGCCTGGATATCTTTCAAAGTCTTCTGGACCTCATGGCCAAAAAATTTCTGCCTTTTGAATGAGACCTTAAGAACAGTTTGCTGCACATCATTAGCAAAACCTGCCACCCTGAGCCATGAGTATCTCCTGAGACAGATGCCAGAAGCCGAAGCTCTGGCAGAAGCATCTGAAACATCATAGCAGTGTGGAGTAAATGTTTGCCCATATCAGCCCCAGCAGTCATAGCTTTTAGTAGCTCTAGTTTAGGGGTACCCTCAGGCAAGGCTTGTGCATCTGCCTTGGCCTTTCTTGAGAGGGTGTTTTGATACTTCATCATATGGGCTTGGTAATTAGCAATGTGAAGGCACAATAATGCAGATGCATATGTTATTTTACCTATGACTTGCAGCCTTCTGGATTCTGTATCAGGAGGGAGGGAACTGAAATGCTTAGGTCCCTTAGACTTACCATGGGCAGTATTAATGACCACTGAGTCTGTCTCAGGTTGTGTGGCATAGACAGGCTTCCCAGAAGGTGCCATATGCATTTTGTCCCCCTTTATTGGGACAGCAGGTATGTTGTTTGGCTGCACCAGGCAAGGTGGCATCCTCTAAGGCTAGGAGTAGAGGAGGCACCACAATGGCATGAGACCCAGGCAGTTTCAAGAACTCTATCACGTTCTTCTTGGTAGTGTCCTGCTCCTCCAGGGCAAATCCTATGACAACTTGCAACTGCTGCGTCATGGTGAGGAAGGTAGGATCCTCTGGAGAAAAAACATGATGTGTTGACCACAGAGTCCTCACTACATGTAGAAACAGTGGAGCTGGTGCCACATTCATAAGACCTTTCAGCATAATTCTCAGCCTCATCCTGCATTATAAGATCAGGATTATACTAATAGTTATTGTCAAACAGGTCAGTGGGGAGGAGGGAGCATGCCGGTGACATCAGCAGCAGCATACTAGGTGGCTGTTGCAAGTGAGCACCTTGTGGCATCATTGGGGGATTAGTAACAGGTACCATTGATGTGCCCCCTGGGAAAGACAAGCCAGGCAGTAAGCATCTTATCATGTCAGAAAAAGATAAGAGAACTACTTAAGTGTGTGTGCCCGTGTGGTTGATGGGCCCAAATGAAGGAATCAAGAGGTGAGGCTGAGTCCCTGACATCAACAGCAACACACCCACCATAATAGGCCTGGTAGTGCCTGCGCCAAGCCCTAACCTTAGTGCCATGTCGATGGTCAAGGGGGTGATCAGTGCCGTCCCTGAAGCGGACAACGTCGGAGTGGAGGCCACACCTGAAGAATTGAGGGGTGACCTGGAACACACCAGGGAGAGCCTTCTCCTTGTCTTTGTCCCAGTGCTTGTGACTCCCTGATGCCTTATCCCGTAACTTAGATGACCATGATTCAGTTGACTGGACCACTAACACTGCCATGTTTTGTTGGAGCTCCTTCTCCACTCTGGCTACAGTTTTCTTGAGCATAAACTTCTCCAGAGCCCCTTTACAGCATCACCTGGTTGCTAAATATAATGCCTGGCAAATTTTACAGGCTTTTACATTGTAGTCTGGACCTAGGCAGCAGACACAGATGTTGTGGGAATCTCTAGTGTAGATCTTCTCTTTGCACTCACAGTATTGGAAGAGCTTTGTCAGTTCCTTTGATGGCATACAGTTCTTTGAAGATCACAATAAAAGTGATTACTTTTTGTATATAGGAAACAATAAACAGCAGCTATTGCAGTTTGCAGTGGGGTTTCCAAAGTGGTCCGAAGAGTCTAATCGATGGCAGGAAAAGAACTGAGGAGAGGTGGGGCCGCCCACTTTTATGTGAACATTAACGTCTGATGTCATCATGGGTAGCCCCTGGCTGACTGCTTGCAAAATTTCAATTTGGCCCTAGTGCCTGGTGACTATAAGTTCCATAGGTGTGGCCTGATGAAAAGATAACCTTGAAGAAGATCAATGGTTCTACAAGTTAATTATGTCCCTATACAGGAAATTAAATGCAAATTCCAGTTCCATCGAGATCGCTTTCATTGGAAATACTTTGGGGTACTTCTGTCTGGAGATGCAAAATCTGTCTGTACTATTAATTATGATGAGCTTACCACTCAATTCTGAAAGGATATAGAAATCTGAACACACTTTCCTCTACCACTTATGCAATGTATAGATAGTATTAGAAGGAATCTGTTGCCCAGGATGCTTTATCTAGTGACTCTCCACCTCAAGCTACTTTAAGACATGGACCAAGCTAGTAACTAGATATATACAGAATGGGGAAAACCCCCGGCTCAGACTTACAGTCCTCCAGCTCCGTAAGAGACCAGGAGGACTGGCTATGCTTTACATCCCTCTATATCCCCCCACTTCAGGGGCTAGATCATTTAGTTTTATGGCCCCGACCCTCTGGAATTCTCTACCTCGTCAGGTGCGAAATTGCCCGACTATCCAAAGTTTTAAAGGAGCTCTGAAGACACATCTTTTTAGTATAGCTTTTAATGATTTATGTTAGTTTTAATTCTGTCTATTTATTGTTTTATGTATTGTACAGGTGCTTTGGTTATGAGAAAAGCGCCTTTTAAAAATAAAGAATGAATGAATGAATATCACATAGTGGCCCAGCTACGCACTGTATTTTATTGGCTCTCCAAGAATTATGGAACGCACTGGAAAAAAACAGACATGATAGAAGAGTAAACAGTGCATTCCTATTCCTTGGTAAGGAGCACACTAAAAGGTTGGTATTTCTCCTAATCTGCAGAAATGTCTGCTAGAACCCAGTCAAGTACTGAACCAAGCACCCTGCAAGGCAAGATCCCTTTGAATTAGCCAGTACCAGTCTAAAAATAATTTCTTTGGGCCCCAGAGTGCTGGGAAGACAAGAAAAACCTCAGAAAAGGTGCTTCCTTCCTTCAGCTGTCTCCAGCTCAGGTGTTTACAACTGATGTGGCCCACTTAGGATGAGGAGGCCATTTGGGAGATAGAACAGTAAGTGGGGTCTGGTGCACACAGGAGTGCATAGAGCACATAAACTTGCTGGAACTCAGGGCAGTAGTCCTCTTAATGCAGTCTTTCTCCTCCCTGTTGCAAAGCCGAAGAGTTCAGTCAAGAACAGAAAATACAACCACCATGTATTACTCAAATAGGGAGGTGCCAGATTCGCAAAACTTTCCACTTGAGGCATTGAAGATATAGAACCTGGTATACTCCTTTGATGCCAAAATGTCTGCAGTTCACCTGCCTGGCAAAGGTAATGTTAGGCATATTCTTTGAGCAAGATAAGCCAAGGCAATCATAAATGGTCACTAGTCAGCAAGTGCTGCCAACAGTTTTTAAGAGATGAGGCATCCCAGGGATAGATTTGTTCACCTCATGCAAGAACAAAAAACAAGTCCTGTTCCAGAACTCCCTGCAGGGGGAAATTGCCTGGTGATGCATTGTCTCTTTCCTGGGAAAGGAAGTTCCTGTATGCCTCCCCTTTTTCTTTCAGTCAGAGAATATTGATGAAGCTGAACAGGGAGTCAGCAACAGTGATACTGATAGTTCCAGACTGGGCCAGACAGGCCTGGTATTCATTGCTGCTGATCGGGTCATGCAAGAACTCCATCTTGCTGCCTCTGAGACATAGTCTCCTGACCTTGTCACAAGGCAGGGTGACCTACCCAGATCCTAAAACACTGTGTCTGAAGAGCTGGTTGTTAAAGAGCCAGTCTTTTGGATTGATTGTCTCAGACAAAGTGTTAGAGGTTCTGAAGGTGTCTAAACAATCAGTTACTGGGAAAGCATACTCCTATAAATGGAGAAGCTTTTCATTTCATTCCAGGCTGCCTCTCAAAAAATCTCACCCTTACAGACAGATCCACCAGTTGTACCAAAGTGTTTGGTACACTTAGTCTCTGTTTCAGACCACCCTGGAAGTGCATCTGGCAACTGTCTGAGCTTATATGTCAGCTGGGAAGAAAAACGTATGTGGCCTCACAAGCCACTTTCAAAAGATTTTTCAAAGGTTTGAATCACCTGCATCCCCCTGTAAGGGAACCGATCCCGCTATGGGATTTGAATGAATGCCCTGTCCAGCTGGTTGAGTCTCCTTTTGAGCCAATGGCTACAAAAGACATAAAGTATGTCACCTAGAAAACTGTTTTTCCTCATTGCTATGACATTGTTGTTGAGGCACAGGTCAGAAAGCATAGGAAAACCAGGAGCAGTTGCAACATTTAAACAAGTGATTTATTATTAACAGTAAAATAAAAATAAAAATTGTTCAGTATAACTATTTACAAAGACAGTATAAACAGAGAAAGTCCATCTGGGTTTCTTCTCAATTTCCAATCTCAGTCTCTCTCTCTCTCAGTCTTTGCAGTCCCTGCTCGATAAGAAAACAGCATGCTTCTCACACAGTGTTCTTGTAAGTTTCAACAAGTGCAGCAAAAAGAACATTGCAACCCAGAACTGACCTCTTGCTTATAGCTTCTCAGAGACAGTTTGCAAACCGGTTAACCCCTTGAGTTCAAAACAGCTTTTTGCAATCATTTCAACAGTATAACTATATACATTTCAACAATAAAACTATTTACATTTCTAAACAAAGAGATTCCAATATTAGTTACATTTCCATCTAATGATTCACATATACTTTTATACCAGCAGATATGCAAGGGGGGAGAAAAGACAGAACAGCAAGTGAGGGTAGAGAGATAGCAAGAGGCAGAGAATTGCAAGACCATCAGGGCGATCAAGTACTAGGTCTCACGAGAAAATTTGGTTGCACAGACAGACAAGAGATAGAAAAGGAGAGAACAGAACAGATCCTTGCATTTTAACTCTTTCTCTATAACAACTGGGGCAGGGCCGTATTCAACCCTGTCACAGACATCTGCTAGGAGAGTTAGTCAGCTGCAGATCCCAACTACATTATCTCACACAGGGATAAGGTAGTTCTAAGAACAAATAGAAAATTCTTTCCTAAAGTGGTGTAAAAATTCCATTTGACCCAATCTGTTACCCTGCCTGTACTTTTCTCTAACCACTCCAACGTGGATGAGCAGACACTGCACTACCTTGATACAAAAAGGGCATTGAGCTATTATCTTGACAGAACCAGAGACAACAGACATAATAGAACATAGTTGTTTGTCACTTATGAGGAGGTTTGTAAAGGCTATTTCTAAGCTGGCCAGTCAGCGCAGCAGTTGGATTTCCACTTGCGACGCCGGCGAGCCGGGTTCGGTAACAGACCTGAGTCATCGGAGGGCCGGCTGGGAGGGAAGAAGGATAGAGCATCCCTGGGACTGCTCTCCTTCTCCAAGGGGACTGCTGAGTGCATGTCCGGTGTTTGGCGGACCCCTAACGGAGGCTGGGGGTACCACAGTGACCAGCGTCTGAGTGTGCAAGGAGGTGGGACGGTTACTGGATGTCATTGCACGTCCCCGTCTCCAGAAAAAAAAGCCACAAAAATCATGCCAGTTGCTTTAAATGACACCAGCCCAACTCCTGGCCTCAATGGCTCTCCGCTGCACCACCTGCCAACTCAGTTATGGCTTCTCGGACACCACTACAGACCCTGAACCCCATCTTGGGGGGTAAGCCAGGGAGGCAATGTCGAGTCTCCTGACACCTTTCCCATCGGAGATGGGCAGGTAAGTAGTGTCGATGCCCTGCCCTGGGGGGCAAGCCAGGGAGTATCGGTGGGGTGGTGCCAGTCATTGCAGAGCGAGGCAGGAGTGTGGAGTGGGGCTGGTGAGCTGAGTGACAGGGGTACAAAAAGCATACTAAATAAAAAAAAAAAAAGAAAGGCTATTTCTTTTGGATATGCTCATGTATAGAACAGTTATGTAAGAACTTACCGTAATAGTAGATCTTTGAAGGAATCTGTGTCATCAGGTCACACCTATGGAACTTAGCCTTCAGGCACTAGGATCCCATGGCAACTTTCCTGCAGCAGTCTAGTATGGGCCACCCACGCCAACATCAGGCTTCGACGTCACAGCCTTATATAAGCATGGGTGACCCCGCTCCCTCCTCAGTTCTTTCCCTAGCCAGAGGCCACTGGAGACAGGACTCCCACCAGGGAAACAAGGAGAGAGAGAGAGAGAGAGAGAGAGAGAGAGAGAGAGAGAAAGTGCCCAGCTAACAAAAAGACGGGAGCAACCAGGCAGTCAAACTGGGGGGAGAGAGAGAGAAAGAAAGGGGATGGAGGGAGGACATGGTGACAGAGATTCCCTCAAAGATCTACTGCTATGGTAAGTTCTTGCATAACTGATCTGTCTTCTTTGGGGACATCTCTGTCATCAGGTCACACTTATGGAATGAGCCCCAAGCAGTGCTCAGCACAAAACAGTCTGGGTGGCAGGAGGCCAGAGGCCTAAGAAAGAAGGCCCTGTATCACAGCTAGGCCAAAGCCTGCCCTTCTTCTAGAGGCACTGTCCAGACTGCAGTGGTTGGTGAAAGTGTGGACAGTACTCCAAGTGGCAGCACCACAAATTTCCGCAGCTGACACGTTCCTGAAACAGGCAACAGAAGTGGCCATGCCTCTGGTCGAATGGCCACGAACCACACCAGGAAGTTTCTTACCGTGCTTCCTATAATAAAAAAATAATGCAATTGGCCAACCGTTTGGACAAGCACTGTTTAGATACTGGAGTGCCCTCTCTGCCAGGGGTGAAAGAAACAAACAACTGAGAGGACTTTCTGAAGTCTTTAGTACAGTGTGTATGGTACTTGAAAATTCTATGCACATCTAAAGTATGGAGCACTGGTTCCCCTGGATTGGCATGCTCTGGATAATAAGCAGGTGAATAGACTGAGTTAATGTAAACTCAGACACCACCGTAGCAAGAAGAAACCTAGGATTAGTATGCAAAGATACCCTGTCCATGTGGAAAATCAAATAAGGCTGCTCACATATGAGAGCCTGTAGCTCTGAAATTCTTCCAGCAGAAGTAATATCGACTAAAAATAATGCTTTCTTTACCCCTTCCCATGCCGATGACCTGGGATCTGGAGTGACCTCGGGTCTCGGAGGGTCGGCCGGGGGGAGGAGGATCGAGTGTCCGATGGACTGCTCTCCTCCTCTGGGGAGGGAGGTGGGAATGATCGCTGAGACACTGGCTCCTGGTGGTGGCCAGAGCTGGTGCAGGCTCAGGGATTAATGTGTGTGTGCTGGTGCGGGCTGGCATCAAGCATGCTGCATCTTGATGCGTCTTGTGATTTAGTCATGATGCCAGTGCACACCCATGCCATGGTGGACTGAGGGACAAAATAAAATAAATCCTCTGGCGCGAGTGATGGCTGGCTTTGATGGCGCCATGACAGACCCACTTAAGATAGCTCCCCTTCAGCCCCTGGCCTCCAGGTCTCCGCAGTGTACAGGATAAATCCTTACTGTGATGCAACCTGGGATAGCAGGGCAGAAAGGGACTGAGCTCTGACTGGGTCCGGAGCAGCAACCAAGAGTACACTTGAGAAGAGGAGAACCATAGGACCACCCCCCAGCCGAGGAAGTAACTAAAAAAATAATTAAAAAAAAAAAAAGTCATAATGCTTTCCACAACAGAAAGAGTAGCTTGCAAGATGCGGTTGGCTCAAAAGAAGGCAGGGTCGGTTTCTCGAGCACAAATTTTAAGGTCCCAAGCCGGGACCGGATTCTGGATAAGAGGCTTGAAATGTAGGATGCCTCTCAGAAAAGTACAGGCCACATCCAATTGTGCCAATGTACAGCCATCAGTAGGCATATAAAAGGCTGAATTAGCAGACAATTGCACCTTAATGGATGAATATTGATGTCCAGCATCCAATAAAAGCAAAAGATACTCTAGAACTTGGTTGACCAGAGAGGTGAAAGGGTCCAGGTGATGGGAAGTGGCCCATATAACAAAGTGCTTCCACTTCATTGAGTAACTGGCCTTGGTGGAAGGTTTCCTGGCAGCCACCAGGACATCAGCCACCTTCTGAGACACCTCAAAGCAGGCAATGGGTATGCCCTCAGGAGCCATGCATGCAGATGGAGGGACCTGAGGTCTGGATGGACCAGGGTCCTCTGTGTCTGTGCCAACAGGTCCCTGCAAAGGGGCAGGGGAACTGGATGTTCACCAGCCAATTGTTACAGTAATGGAAACCATATCTGATGAAGCCAGCATGGAGTCACCCAAATTAGGGTGGCACCCTCCATCTGCAGCTTGAAGAGCACCCTCTAAATCAGAGGGAAGGGTGAGAAGGCATAAAGAAATATCCCTTTCCAGGAGAGGGACAATGCGTCTTACCAGAAAACTCCAGGTCCTGGATCTAGCGAGCAGAAATGCGGCAGTTCTGCATTGAGTGGGGACGCAAAAAGGTCCCACTCTGGATGACCCCACCTGTCGAACAGGTCTTCTACTACCAAGGTCAGCAGTTCCCACTCATGCATCCTGGACTGTGACCAGCTGAGGCTATCCGCCAAGGTGTTTTGGGTGCCTGGATGGCAGACAGTTCTAGATCGTGATCTAGGGCCCAGTACCAGACCCTCATCGCCTTCCGGCACAGGGGATTGGAATGGGTCCCCCCTTGATTGCTGATGTAATAGACCACACTGAGGTTGTCTGATTGTACCAACAGTGGGCCTGGAGAGAGATGGTTCTGTAAGGCCTGTAAGGCATATAGAAATGTCTGCATCTCTAGAACATTTATGTAGAGGTGGGTCTCCAACTGGGGCCATATCCCCTGGGTCTGATAAGGGCCTAGATGCACTCTCCAACCCAGACCCAAGGCATCCGTGGTGAGGATTTGGAGAGGGGTGGGGACAAGAAGGGGGAACCCTTTTAAGAGATTGTTTGGGTCCATCCACCACTGAAGCATCTTGCGGACTGGGGAGGAGATACAGACCAACTGATATTGTCTGAACACTGATCCCACTAGCCCCTAAAGGTCCACTGCAGGATCCTCATGTGTAACCTGGCTAAAGGGACCATCACAATGGCCACGGCCATTAAGCTTAGCAGCCTCAAGAATTCCCTGGCTGGGACATACTGGCACTGAGCCACTGCCTGGGCCTGAGCTATAAGGCAGTCCACCCTGTACTATAGTAGGAAGGCCTTGCCCTGAATAGAGTCCAGAACTGCCCCATGCACTGCAACCACTGGGACTGGGTCAAGACAGACTTTGGCAAGTTAATAATGATGCCCAAGGACTGGAACAACTGCAGGGTTCGTTCTAGAGTCAGCAACAGAAGTTCCCTGGACTGGGATTTCAGTAACCAGTCATCCAAATATGGGAGCACATAAAGGCCTCGCCAGAGGGCTGCTGCTACAGCTGCTAAGCACTTAATAAATACCAGTGGAACAAAGGATAAACCAAATGGCAACACCCTGAACTGGTAATGCTCCCCTTGGAAGAGGAACCACCGGTATCGCCTGTAAGGGGGGCATCCATGATATGCAGATAGGCATCCTGCATGTCCAGGGAGCATAGCCAATTGCCCTGCTTGAGCGGAGGAAGTAGGCCGTGTAGGGTAACTATCCAGAACTTTCTGAACTAGATTAAAAGATTCAGTTCCTTGAGATCTAGACTGGGCCTCAAGATCCCAGTGCGTTTTGGGAGCCAGAAACAACTGGTAGTAGAGCCCTCTGTTCCATTGCTGCCTGCACACTGGTTCTGTGGCCCTTTTGTGCAGCAATGTGAACACATCCTCTCAGAGCACCGCCATGTGGTCCAGAGGATAAGATGTGGGAACCAGGGGAACACCTGGAGGCTGTTCCAGAAGTTCTAGAACATGGCCTTCTTTGACTATCTGCATGATACAAGCATCTGTGGTAAGGGTTCTCCACTAGGGCAGATGGAGGGAGAACCAACCTCCGACCACCTCCTCCTGGCTTGTAACATGAGGATGGGGGTCTGGCATGGAGTCAGGCTGAGGTGGAACCAGCAACAGTGGCTGCTTCTCCTCCCCTGGAGTGCTTAGTAATGGCACCAGTGGTGAAGGAGGGGGCAGGCAAGGCAGAGCTGGCCTTGTGTTTCCCTGGAGCTTGGTTCCTGGACCTGATTTGTGAGAGTCCTTACAAAACGAGGGCCTCTGTCTGCTCCTGGACTGGGTATGATAAAGGGAGTGGACAGACCTAAAGGCTCTACTGCATGCCTGCAGGTAATTAATAATATCCTGCACATTGGGACCAAAAAGTTTGTAACCCACAAAAAGGGCATTCAGCTGTGAAGCCAGAGACTCTAGGCCAGGAATGCCTTCTATCTATGCCATATCATAGGTGACTCTGAGGAGATGCTTACTGACATCCACCAAGGTCTGGAGAATTTTGAGAAGCTCTTGTCTCGGGGAACCCTCAGGAAGGGCCTGAGCAGCAGCCTTGCCCTTCTTCCAGAGGGTATTCTGGTACTTAATCAAATGAGTCAAGTAGTTGGCAATTCTAAGGCCCAAAGTGGCTGAGGCAAAAGTCCTCTTGCCCCAGAGGTCAAGTCGTTCAAGATTTCTGGTCAGGATGGAAGGAACTAAGATGCTTGGGCACCTTGGACCTGTCATGGGTGGCCTTGATTACCACTGAGTCGGTTTCTGGCTGGGCTGCATAAAAAGGCAGCCTCAAAGGCACCTTGTAAAGCTTCTTAGCCTTTCTGGGAATGGTAGGTACCAGGTTGGGCCTACGCCAGGCAGCACTGGCAGCATCATTCAATGCTGGAAGCAGAAGAGGATAACATTCGGTGGAGATTCTGGGATTTCAAAAAAATCCACCAAGTTCCTTCTAGTGACATCCTCTTCCTCAGTCTGGAATCCCATAGTGGAGGAGAGCTGTTAAAGAAAGAGGGGTCCTCCGGGGGGAACTTGGGATGTGTTTGACTGAGTCTGCGCTCCTGGAGGAGACAGTAGACCTGGCAGAGGAATCAACCTCAGTGTCTTACTCCTAATCCTCTTCCTCAAGGAGGATGAGATCAGGATGATACTCCTCCTCCTCGTTGACCTGTTCTGCCACAGGGACCAATGGCTGGAGAGCCGAAGGCTGTCTAGAGGGCATGGGGTGGACAGGTCGAACTGACTTTGACATAGAAGAAAAAATTACTCACCTTAGTAATCTTGTTTTTCCTAAGGGAATCCTACTGTATTCTGACTTATGCAGTATGGTCTCACCATAGGACTGCCCTGGAGCCGAAATGGTTAATAGAACCTATGCAAATGATGGAATGCTAGGCTCGAGCTCGGTTTTCAAACCACTGTCCCTGGTAAACAACTCTTAACCGTCAGATTCTTACGAAGCATGCACTAAGCAGTTTCCAACTAATGGAAGGATAATAATAATAATAACAACAATAATAATGATAATAATAGTAACAACCATAGAACCCTCCCTAAACCAGAAATGGCAGGAGAAAAAATATTAGGGAATTACCCTTCTTTCAAATACTTCAAAAACCTAGCATCCTTGAAGACTCAAGTCACAGATGCCCAATATAAAAACAGTATATACTCCCCAGGTTTGCAACAACTTTAGCACAGCTGTAATGCAGTGACCAAAGGTTCTAGCAGGGGAGGAAGGAAGGGAGGGAGGGAGCTCAGAATACAGTAAGATTCCCTTAAAAGAAACAAGATTACTAAGGTGAGTAATTTTTTCTTCAAACACCAGGAAATCTTACTGTATTCTGACTCATGCAGATTACCAAGCAGTGCCTTAGGAGGCGGGCCTATAACCTATTTAGGAAACAGGCTCTGCAGGACTGCTGTGCCAAACCTGGCATCACCTCTGGCCTGGACGTCCAAACAATAATGCTTTGTGAATGTGTGGACTGTCTTCCAAGTTGCAGCTTTGCAGATACTGTATCTACTAGGGGGATATCTCTAGCAGCTGCTAGAGAGGCTGCAGTACCCCTAGTTGAATGGACTCTGAGGCCTGCAGGTAGTTCCTTACCTACCTTGCTATAACAGAACTGGATACAAGCTACAATCCATCTAGCAATGGATCACTTTGTGGCAGGTTTTCCTTTCCCTACCTCTCCAAAGGTAAGGAAGAGCTGGGTTCGATCCTGTCTGTGACCCTTTGTGTGGTCAAGATAGTAGCTGATTGCCCTTTTTACATCCAGGCTCTGCAACCTATGTTCACCTGAAGTGGAATGGTCTGTAAAGAAGACTGGCAAGGTAATAGACTGGTTAAGGTGGAAATCTGATACCACCTTAGGCAAAAACCTTCTGTTAGTTCTCAGGACTCTCTCGTCCCTATGAACTGCAATATACCCAGGCTCTGTGGATAGTGCCAGGAGTTCACTGATCCTCCTGGCAGAGGTAATGGCAACCAGAAATATAGTTTCCAAGTCACATATTGGAGATCCGCTGATGACATGGGTTCAAATGGGGGTTGCATGAGCTGAGCAATGCAAATATTTAGGTCCCATATGGGAGTGGGCTCCCTGTGTGGTGGGTGTAAATGTAGCAGCCCTTTAAATAATTTTTTGAACACTGGCTTTGAAGCCAAAGAGGAGGAAGAAGCTTTACCTACTAATAAATAAGCTGAAACAGCTGCCAAATGCACCCTCAGGGTGAAAATAGTTAAACCTGTGGAGTGCAAATGAGCCATGTAGTCCAGGGCCCAGATATTCAAAAGTGTTGCGCCATGCACAACCCACTGATGCGCCCTGACGCGATATTCAAACGGGAAAAGTGCGCGGCACAAATCTCGATTCGCCGGAGCACATCAGTAATGTATGCAGGCGCAGGTGGGGGGGTGCGTGCCCATGCATACTCTGCACAGCCCGATATTCAGCCCGGGATGTGCAGAGCCATGCATGCGCAACCCCTACCTGCACCAGCACAAAGTTGATCCAAAAAAGGAACAACGGATGGCCACCCACAGGTGAGCTGCCACATTGCAGGGCGCAACACGGCAGCTGCCACCTGTGGGTGGCCACCCGAGCTCCGGCTGCACCTCCATGGTGGCACTCCCCCCCCATGCCCAATTGTGGGCATCAGTAAAAAAAAGATAAATCCTATCATCCCTGGTGGTCCAGTGGACCGCTGCCCGATCGCGGGCTAAGTAAATTAATGATAGATCCAATATCCCTGGTGGTCCAGTGGACCTGTCTGCCCGATCATGGGCTAAGTAAAATAAAGACAAATCCTATCTCCCTGGTGGTCCAGTGGACCGCTGCCCACCTGATCGCGGGCTAAGTGAATAAAGAATAATCATCAATCCCTGGTGGTCCAGTGGACCGCTGCCCGCCCGATCGTGGGCTACGTGAAAAAAGAATAAGCCTAAATCCCTGGTGATCCAGTGGACCTGTCTGCCCGATCGTGGGCTGAAGTAAAAATAGAATAATACTATTATCCCTGGTGGTCCAGTGGACCTGTCCCCCCGATCGCGGGCTGAATTAGAAAAATAAGAATATTATTATCCCTGGTGGTCCAGTGGATCCCCCTCCCACCAGCCACTGATCCCCACCGCCCCGCTCTCCCCGGTGGTGGCAGGCGTCAACACCCACCGCCTGCTGCCCTGCGCCACCTGACTGACACCGTCAGTCAGGGCTGACGCCCATTGGTCCTGGCGTGAGCCAATGGGCGTGCACTCTCATACTCTACACATTCCAGATATGTGAATGGATCCATATCTGGAATGTAGTATGGTATGGGCTGCAGCCCATTGGCTCACGCTGTGGGCAACACAAGCGTAAGCGACCTGGTGTCAATCGGCAGGCAATAGGGGTGGCAGGTGGGGGTGCTGCCACCCGCTGCTGACCGGGGAGCGGGGTGGTGGGGATCAGTGGGTGGGTGGGGAGGGGTCCACTGGACCACCAGAGATAATAATGTTCTTATTTTTCTAATTCAGCCCACGATCGGGGGGACAGGTCCACTGGACCACCAGGGATGATAATGTTCTTATTTTTCTAATTCAGCCCGTGATCGGGGGGGGACAGGTCCACTGGACCACCAGGGATAATAATGTTCTTATTTATCTAATTCAGCCTGCGATCGGGGGGACAGGTCCACTGGACCACCAGGGATAATATTGTTCTTATTTTACAAATTCAGCCCGCGATCGGGGGGGGGCAGATCCACTGGACCACCAGGGATAATAGTATTATTCTATTTTTACTTCAGCCCGCGATCAGGCAGACAGGTCCACTGGACCACCAGGGAATTAGGCTTATTCTTTTTTCACATAGCCCGCGATCGGGGGCGGGCAGTGGTCCACTGGACCACCAGAGATTTGGGATTGTTCCTTTTTTACTTAGCCCACAATCAGGCTGGCAGCAGTCCACTGGACCACCAGGGATTGCTGAGTAATCTTTCTTTACTGCAGCCCACAATCGGGCTGTGGGGCACATTGCCGCGCTGCAGCGGGCTTCGGTCCCTGACGGCTGCTGCCTGGCAGGTCGCCAGGCGCAAGTCGTCGGGGATCAGCGCATCTGCATGCAAAGGTTATACGACATGCAATGGTCCCATGCGCCTTGGTATACATTATGGCCCCATTTGCATGTCAACCTGAATATCGCTGTTACTGCACCTTGCGCAATGGAACTTGCGCTAGCGCATCCCCATGCTCCACTCTGGCCACTGGTGCTGGTGCAGTGCCACTGCACCATGCGCACTGCGGGTGGCCAGAGTGCGATATTCAACGATGCTGAGCCATGGCGCTGCTCCATTGAATGTCGCCCGGTCAACGCCCCTGTGCAGCCAAGTTGCGCTGCACCCAGGCTAGCGCCACAGCCTGGCGCAGTTTGAATATCTGGGCCTAGGACTATAGAAATGTTCACTTGGGAATGATCCAGGCCTCTGCCCTGCCACCAAAAGGAAAACCTTTTTCATTTAGAGGCATATATTTTCTTAGTGGAGGGCTTTCTGGAAGCTCTCAGTATATTCATAACCCCTTCTGAAAGATAAGTCCACATACTCTAGGTCCTCAAGAGCCATGCTTTGAGTCTGAGAGATAGTAAGCTGGGGTACATGATTCTGCCCTGAGAGGAGGTCAATAGGTTGTACCTCCTAGGAAGACTGATTGGCTTGGGTACTGACACTGATAGGAGTATGGAGTACCAGGGCTGTCTGGACCAATCTGGGGCAATGAGAATCATTGAGGCTGGTTGAAGCCTGAGCTTGTTCAATACTTTCAGCAGTAGAGGGAATGGCGGGAAAGCATACAGGAACTTCCCTGTCCAATCTAACAGAAGTGCATCCAAAGGAATTGTGCCCCTGCTGGGGAGGTCTGCAGCAATATTCTGGGAGCTGGAAATTGTCTGGGGCTGCAAACATATCCACTTCTGGGGTGCCCCACCTCCTGAAAATGGTCTGCAAGACCTGTCTGATCAGTGACCATTCGTGGTGATTCTGGTTTATCATGCTGAGGGCATCCGCTAGGACATTGTCCTTGCCCGGGAGATGAACAGCTGAAAGGGACACCTTTAGAGAGTATGCCAATGCCCAAATTTTCATAGCTTCTGTGCAAAAAGGGGTTGACCTTGTGCCCCCTTGCTTTTTTATGTAGTACATGGTGGTTATATTGTCAGTTCTGACCTGCACCACCTTCCCTATCACCTGAGTGGCAAAAGACTAAAGGGCCAGAAGAACTGCTCTGAGCTCTAATAGATTGATGTGCAGGAGGGATTCCTGCTTTCCCCATGTGCCATGAGCAGTGTGATCCCCCAAATGTGCTCTCCACCCCAGGAGGGAAGCATCTGTGGTAAGTATCAGAGAAGGGGGCTGCTGTAGGAAAAGTATCCCTCGTCTGAGATGTTCCCTTACCTACCACCACTGCAGAGCCTGAATAAAGGTGGCTATGACTGGGACCAGCTTTGACAAAGAGTCTTTCTTTTGGGACCAGTACTCCCTGAGATGAAACTGGATGTCTCTCATCTGAAACCTGGCTCCTGGGACAGTTACAGTGGAGGCTGCCATGTGACCTAGCAATTGCAGGAAATGCCTTGCTGGTCTGGGAACATGCAGTGAAAAAGACCTGGCCACTTTAATAAGGCTATCCACCCTGTCCTGAAGAAGATGGGCCATTCCTGTCTTTGTATCCAATTCTGTCCCTATGAACTTGAGCAACTGCACCGGTTCTAGGACAGACTTCTTTTGATTCACTAAGAATCCCAGGGAGGACAAGGTGTTCTGAGTGACAGCTAGTGCCTCTCTTACTTGCTGCTGTGACTGGTCTACAATGAGCCAGTCGTCCAGACAGGGGAACACTGACACTCCTAGCCACCTTAGGTATGCCACCACAACAGCTAGGCATTTTGTGAATACCCTTGGAGCAGATGTTTGTTCAAAGGCCATTTACCTGAATTGATAATGGCCTGATGGCAATCTGAATGTGAAGTACCTTCTGTGAGACCTTCTGATTGGAATATGGAAGTAAGCATCTTTTAGGTCCAGGGATGCTAGCCAGTCTCCCTGCCTTAGGGTAGGTAATATGGTAAATAGAGTGACCATCTTGAATTTTGGTTTTGCTAGGTGCTTGTTCATGTATCTGAAATCCAGAATGGGACACCAGTACCCTGTTTTCTTTAATGTAAGGAAGTATCTTGAGTACAGACCCTTGCCTTTCTGAATGGCAGAGACTGGTTCCACTGCCCGAAGTAGCAGAAGAGATGACACTTCCTTTTCCAGTAGGGTTCTCTCTGATGGGGAAGAGAGCTTGAACGACCTTAACCTCAACCTTGGCCTGGTTTTGAAGCTGAGGACTAGACCCTGGCCCACTATTTCCAGAACTCACTTGTCTGTGGTGATGTTTTTCCATTCCTGGAAATAGTGGGCCAGTCTGCACCATACTGGTAATGGGGAGGTGACCCGGACATTCTGCTCAGGGAGTCTGCTTTGATTGAGCTACTGGCTGGACAGTGGGGCTAGTGTGGCCAGTGCCCCTCCTGCCCCTGCCTCTAAAGTATCCCCTGGGCTGATACTGGGGAAAGACTTGGGGCTGAAAATAAGGCCTGTAAGGAGTCCTGCCCCTGCCACCCCTAGAGTGGTGTCTCTGGGGGTTGGCAATTTTCTACTTTATTGCTGCACTTTTGTAAGCAGCTTTGTAGTCATCCATTTTTTTATGTATGCTTCTGTTTGTTCTCCAAACAGAGACACAGGGTCACAGGAAAAATCCAATGCCTTGTTTTGTGTGTCCTGTGAGAGGTTAGTGGTTCTAAGCCATGCAGACCTTCTCAGAGACACTGCTGAAGCCATCTGCCTGGATGCAGTGTCATTGGCATCCACTGCCATCCTAAATTGGGTCTTAAATGCTTCAAATGCCCCTCTTAACCACTTCTTCCAGGTCAGCAGCCATTGGAGGAGGAACTGACTTAACAATTTCCAGTACAGAGGACCACACACATTTTTGATATCTGGCTAGATATGCCATATAGGATGCCTGCCTAATGGCTAGGGAGGATCCTAAATAAACCTTTTTGGCTATTGAAACCATTCTCCTGGAATCTTTCTCAGGAGGGTGGGAAGCCAGAGGGATGCCAGCTTTGTCACAAGCTGCAGCCTGTACTACACCTTCATGACTGGGGTGACCAAACATAAATTCAGTCCCAGACTTATCCACCCAGTACTTTCTGTCCACTATCTTATCAGTAGGAGGGACAGAAGTGGGGTTCTCTAATATTTTCATGGTTTACCACCTCAAGGACTTGTGTAATGGGAGAAGCAGCCTTTTTGATGGAGGGGCATCCATCATTTCTTTATAGTCTTCCTCCTCCTCATCTTCCAGAGACTTCTGGGATGGGAGATCCAGAGACTGGGCCACTTGCTTCATGAAAGCAAAGTATGAAGAAAAATCTTCATTTCCCTTATTAGGGGAATCAGGCATGTGGGGATCAGGAGAGATTTCTGGCTCTATAGGCTCATCATAATCATCATCTCCATAATCCTCTTCCGGTTCTTCACCAAGACCAGGATCCTCAAACTGTTCCCCACCTTGGTCTGTTAAACTGGGGACTTGTGAACCGGGAGTTTGTGGAACCGGCTGTTTTTCAGCCAGAACCAGAGACTGCAAGGACTGAATAATCCTGATCGCATTCGCGATCTCTTCAGCAGAATGAACCGCTTTTCTTTTAGTTTTTTCCTAATTGCGATGGACGGTTTGGCAGCCTTATCCTCGGTTCTTTTCTTTGTAGAACTATCGCCCCATCACAGGGCAGTCCCTCTGGTTCAGTGGACTGTTCAGTGGCCGGATTAGCAGCCTTAGCCATCATTTTTTCCCTTAACCTCTTGAACCGGCCTTTCAAGCGTGGACTGAGGGAAATTAGCACAGATTTCACAGTCTGTCTGAAGGTGGTCAAATCCCAGACAGAACAAGCAAATCAAATAAGGATCAGCCTTTGCAAACAGTTCCCCACACTCTGTGCAGTGCTGGAAACCTATGGTCCTGTTCTCTTTTTTGGTTTCTGTGACATAAACGAAAATAAGATGAAAAGCCAAATATAATTTTTTTTTTTTTTTTTGGGGTCGGCTGTTACACTGTAAAAAATGAAACCAGGTTTAGATATATAGATCCAGGAGTTAACTCAGTTGAAAAAAGAGACCCACTAACCGGGAATTACTCCGGTATAAGTTTTAAAACTAGCTAACCGACTATACCGAGTCAGAACAATTTCAAACTAATTAAAACATATGTTAAAACAAAATAAGGGAACTGTCGGTTTCACCTCGGTTAAGGAACCGGGGAGAAAAATGACTACTTACCCCTTACAAACTAAAACCTAAACAATTACTACCTGAAAACCAAGGACAGTGATAAGAATACCAAATAAAATAAATTTACTGAGGTATAAACCGAGAAAATAAAGTTTCTTCAAGAGATAAAGGAGATCTCTCCAGAGACATCTTACTGAGGCAAGCGGAGTAAAGAATCTGATGGTTAGGAGTTGTTTACTAGAGACAGTGGTTTGAAAACTGAGCTCGAGCCTAGCATTCCATCATTTGCATAGGTTCTATTAACCATTTTGGCTACGGGGCAGTCCTATGGTGAGACCATATTGCATAAGTCAGACTACAGTAAGATTTTCTGGGGTTTGAAGCAGCGCGCCCAACAGTGAGGGCGACAAAGGCACAGGCTGTGGAACAAACTGTTGTATGAGAGCAAAGGTTATGGAAGTAAGAATGGCATTAAGGTCAATGGCAGGATAAGGAAGCATCGTCAACACAGGTATCGATTGAGAGGGTGAAGATCCCACCTCCATTGAACTGCCAGTAGCAGTAGAGGAAGCGGTGGGGGCCCAGCACCTGTTGACCTCACAGTTCAAGAGGTCTTGATAGTGGGGCTGGGGCCAACAACCTGGAGGCTGACTGCCCCTCCAGAGCCCTGAGAAGACTGGGAGAACTCTCCTGCGTGGGGGGGGGCCTGATAGGAGCCAAGGCCTGCACAGAATGAGACATCAAAGCTGAAAGATTCAATGGTGCAGTCCCAGGAGAAGAGGAGGAGGAATCCAATGGGGATCGGGATTGCCGTTGGGGGAATGGCCCTTAGGCTGGTCCTTATCCTGATGAGAGTGTTTCCCTGAGGACTTATCCCGGACCTTGGTGGCCGAAAAGCCCAGGACACTGGCAACTGGAAGGGGGCCCCAGAAGACCCCTGCTCTCCACTGGCTGCCTGTTGCTCCATGAGGAATTTCTGCAGGGCTTTCTTGCATCATTGCTGGGTAGAGAGATTGAACTTCAGGCAAAGTTAGTAGGCAAGAGTGTTTTGACCAGGCCTGAGACAGCGGACACAGAGTTCATGGTCGTTGAAGAAATCTTCTTTCCGCAGTGGCAGCAATGGAAAAGAGCTGACAAAGGAGTAGTTCTCAACATACAAAAAAAAAGGAATCACTTTAAAATAATGTGATTCAAAAACCGGCCCGGTGGCGCTGAGGGTTGAGGTGCTGGTCACCACACCTCACACCACTCCGGCAACCCGTGTTCAAGAATAAGCACAAGTCGCCATGGGTTGGCAAGGAGGAGATGTATTGAGCATCTGACAGACTGCTCTCCATCTCCAGGGAGGGGGGATTCCAGCGGTCGGTGCTCACCTGATCCCTAGCAGAGGCTGGGGCTCGATGGCACAAAGATGCACAAACAGGGGGTGGGCACACGACAGACGCTTGACAGGGTGCGCGCACGTGAGCATGTGCAAACCCAGTCAATGTCGACATTGCACGCCGTGCTTCCGCAAGGGGAGAAAAGTGGAAAAAGGGGCACCCCAGTCAAAGAGGCTTGATAGCTGTCTGTGAGCACCTGCACCAGCTCCTGAGGGGATCACCATGTGGATCTGGACTTGGTGGGGGAGTTGGTCACCCCCTGCCACCCCACCACAGGGGGTAAGCCGTGGAGCAATGAAGGTGATCACCCTCAGTAGGAGACTGGTGTGGGTCAGATGGTGGCCAGAGGATTAGGATGCGAGGACATGAGAGAGTGCCGACTGGAGGCCCCAGGGGAAGAAATAGTCACTAAAAAAAAAAATAAAATAATGTGATTCAAAGGCTATGTACAACAGAAAACATAAGTAGAGATTTTGGCAGTCGAACTGAGTGACGAAGCTGCCATGGAGTCTATGTGCAAATGGTTGACAGCGGGAAAGAACTGAGCAGGGAGTGGGGCCGCCCATGCTTATATAGGGACGTGACATCGGAGCCTGACGTCAGCATGGGTGGCCCCCTACTAGACTGCTGCAGAAAAGCTTCTGTGGAGTTCTAGTGCCTGACAGCTAAGTTCCATAGGTGTGACCTGTTGTAAAACAAGGAAAAGAAGTTCATGGTTCTCAGTAAGAGTTTCCCAGATATGGAATGATTTGCCAATAGAGGTAGTTGCCAGTAAGAACATGGATACATTTAAAGCATGTTTGGATACCTATTTGGGTCAAAATTCCATTATGAGCTACAATTGATCTCTAGGCGAGCAAAATGGACAACAGTCTCTAAAGCTCTGAGATACCTATGATATCCCCAAACAAGATTCAGTTTTGCCATCAGAAAGCCTGGTAAAAAACCTCCCAGAAGCCTGAGGGCACACTTTAGCACAGCTACTTCTGCCTTTGTGGCAGCTACAAGAGGCATACCTTATCCAATGTTAGCTGCTCACCCTTGCTCATTCACAAACTATAAATGGGAATCTACATGAGGGGTGCCACAGCATATGGCATACATCAACAAAAACAAGTCAGTGTACACCCTGACCCCCACCCCCCCAAAAAAAAAGGGGGTAAATGTAACAATAAACATTTTTTTCAGCCTGGATTGGAAACTTACTAATCTGATGTCAAAAGGAGTAGAGGTCTTTTGGTATTCACTTCAGGGCCCTGCTATGAAGTCACCCAGCTACCATCGTTGAGGTAGACCCCCATCAACTGGGTCCCTACACCAAGCTGCATGTGCCTTAAATGGCTTCCTTTATATAGGGTGCATCAGCCTAACATTGGCTTAATTAAGGTGTGGTCCCCAGCCAATGTGCAGGTAACTGGTGGGGAGCAAGCTAAATGAGAGAGCCATACTTATCCCTTTACAAACCTTATCCAATATTAACTGCTCACCCTTGCTCATTCACAAACTATAAATGGGATTCTAAATGAGGGGTGCTACTGCATATGGCATATATCAACAAAAACAACAAGTCAGTGCACACCCTTAATTAAGTCAATGTTAAATCAAATCAGTTTTATTTATAAAAAGGCGCCTTTCTTGAACCAAGGTGCCTGTACAATAAAATACATAAAATAAAAATAAATTATTATAAACAAGCATATAAATTCCAGCAGAAGACAGTATAATAGCAGCATAACAAACAAAGACAGCCACATCTATCAACAAATGCCAGGCTAAAAAGATAAGTTTTTAAAGCAGTTTTAAAACTCTGGATGGTTAGGCAATCTCATACCCGATGAGGTAGAGAGTTCCACAGGGAGGGAGCAACAAAGCTAAATGCCCTTGCTCCAGATGTTTGCAAACGTACCCTGGGAACGTCTAGCAATCCCTCATCGGTGGATCGGAGATGACGGAGGGGACAGTAGGGGCAAAGGAGATCTTTCAGGTAACTCGGTCCCTGGTCATGTAGGACCTTATAGGTTAACAAAGCAACCTTAAAGGCGATCCACCACTGTATCAGCAGCCAGTGCAGACCGCGGAGCACAGGCGTTATATAACTGGCTCTTGAAGCACCAGTCAATAGCCTGGCTGCCGCATTCTGCACCAGCTGTAAGTGGCAGATATCAACCCCCAGCAGCCCTAGGTAAAAGGTTAGGCTGATGCACCCTATATAAAGGAAGCAATTTGAGGCAGATGCAGTTGGAGTAGGGGCCCAGCTGATGGGGGTCTACCTCAATGATGGTAGCTGGGCAACTTCACAGCAGGGCCCTGAAGTGAATACCAAGAGACCCCTACTCCTTTTGAAATCAAATTAGTAAGTTGCCAATCCAGGCTGAAAAAATATGTTTATAGTTACATTTACCCTGTTTTTTTGGGGGGGTCAGGGTGTGCACTGACTTGTGTTTGTTGATGTATGCCATATGCAATAGCACCCCTCATTTAGAATCCCATTTATAGTTTGTGAATGAGCAAGGGTGAGCAACTAACATTGGATAAGGTTTGTAAATTGGGGGTTACTTCACTATAAATAATAGACTGCTATTTTTTTAATTAAATATTATTTTATTTTTTGGTAAAATAGGTACTGGTGGCCACTGCTCACTTGCTTCCCAGAAACAAACAGCATAGGGAGAGTAACCACAGTGCAGAGTTTGAAAAGAATTTTAAATTATATTAGAATTCAGTTCTATCTTCAGGGCAACACCTCTGAATGGAGGTGATGCAGTTTTGTATAATATTAATGTAGGATTCCTGTTGTTAGAAGAGGTACAGCTTCCCCTCTATAGAACACTAGTAAGGCCCCATCAGGGTGCCATGTCCAGTTCTGGAGCTTGTACCTGAAAAAGGATAAGGATCATACAGAATCAGTCCAGAGGTGAGCTGTTAATATGATACAAGGTCAGCAAAGTACTGTAAATCATATAAGGATTATGTACTCGCTGGAGGCCTGAAAGGAGAGGGAGACATGATAGACACCTATAAATATCTAAAAGAGATGAACAGTGTAGAGTGCCATGACTTGTTTAAGCAAAGTGAGGGCTCATCAGCTGTGGAACACAACCATAAAGTGGTGGAGATAGAATCAGGAAGGACATGAGAAAACATTTCTTCATAGAAAAGGTGCTGGATAGATGGAACGGGTTGCCAAGAGATGAGCAAGTGCCAAATGGTGATGAGATTCATGGAAACGTAGTACAGTTTTAAGGGGCTGATGAAAAGTAAGACAAGGAAAACGGGAAAGGGGGAAGGGCAGTCAGCCTAGGCACGACTAGGGTTAGATCAGAGCAGCACAGCACAGGTAATGAAAATGGACAGGACCATGGCACCCATATTCAAAGAATGAGTGCAGCACTAACCAGCATAGCGCTACATTAATGGGATATGGTGCAGGTTGCATTCTGTAAGCATTGCTATTGCTCTATTCAAAGGTACACCTTATTGCTCTGCTCAGCGGTTAGTACGGTTACACTAAATAACCCTGCACTAATGCAAATAAGGTGAAACTCTTGCATACAGGGTGCAGTAA
Organism: Neoceratodus forsteri; assembly: GCA_016271365.2. Taxonomy (NCBI): domain Eukaryota; kingdom Metazoa; phylum Chordata; order Ceratodontiformes; family Ceratodontidae; genus Neoceratodus; species Neoceratodus forsteri. Next base: position 1,392,382,295 of record CM028131.1, on the reverse strand, counting down.
TATAGCATACAGTGCTCAAAAAAAGGTAGGAAAGACAGGTTAGAAAATGAAAATGACTGGACACAAATAACAGTGAAGAAGAAAAAAAAACATTCAGGGCAATACAAAGAAAAATGACCCCCTAATTCTAACTCCAAAGAAATTTGCCCTACTTGATAATGAAGTGAATTCAGATACATTTAACACAAATGAAAGTGCAAGACCACCTGTGAGACTAGTCAGTGGAGATTCAATAATAAGATTTACTGACAGTCATTTATACATACATACATGTGAGAGAAAATACTACTGTCGCCTGCCTACCTGGAGTGAGGGTCCAAGATATTTCAGAAAGTATGGATAAATTGATATTACCCAATAAATCAGCTGTTATTCTACATGTAGGGACCAATGATATTGGAAAGGCACATGATAAAGCTATCTGTATGGGTCTGGTTGCGCTAGGGAAAAAATTAAGAAAAGGCCATCAAGTGGCCACATCAGTTATTCTACCTGTACTCAGAGCACACCCAGAAAAAAAACCTTACAACTGAAAGAATGAATATGAGACTATCAAACTGGTGTAATAATGAAGAACTGTCATTTAGAGATAATTGGGTGTTGTTCAAGGATAGAAATGATCTTTACTCAACAGATGATCTACATTTGAACAAAAGAGTGGCTAGGATTCTTGGTGAATGATTAAAACAGTGTTTAAAGAGCTGCTAACAGCATTAGCAAAACTTTGAAAAAAGTAAGATTTATATTCAGTTCCATCCCATATTCTTTAGTACTTCATATATTTTCAGTAATTAATTCCCCATGTTCTTTATTATGGAAAACAGTTGCATAAAACAAGATCCCTGTTCCATAGACTCGATCTGCTCTGGCTGCTTCCCTACACATGACATCACAATCTCCTGTCTATGACATCATAATTATCTCCACATCAACATACTTTGATGTCATAAACAGAATTATGATGTTAGGTGTAGGCAGGCAGCCAGAGCTCAAAGACCAGAGATACAGTATTAATACAAATACACCTAGAATAAGGAAATAAGGATGAGAAATGCAGAATAAAATACAAAATATAAGCTACAGTTATGTCTGAATATTACATTTTTTCAAAGTTGTCTCAACTGTGTCAGGAGCTCTTTAAATTGATTTAGTTTAAACTAAACAAGATGGGGAACACTTACAGGTAGTAACTAAGAAAGAGAAACAGCATAAAGCATTTCTAAGAGAAAAAAAACAGAAGATTGAATGAATTAAGTGTACTTTTGCTGAATGCCAGAAGTATGAACAATAAGTTTGACAAACTGCGTACACTTATTAACATTAATCCCTGTGATATTATCGCTATACAGAGACATGGTTGAAGAATCAAGAAGAAAAATGGCGTATACAACTTGAGGGCTACAATCTTTATAGTTTAGGTAGGACTCACAAAAGAGGAGGTGGAGTGGCACTCAACATTAGAAATACAGTAATATTAATTCAATTGCTAGTTCTCAAAAAGTAAAAATCAACCAAAGTAACACAGAGACTGTTAGGATCAAAATATTTATTTATTTGTACATCAGTTTACAACCTTTGAGCCAGAGGTTCATTTCCAAAGGTACCTCATCACATTGAGGACAGACAGACAGTAAATTTTGGTTACAGTAAGGTGTTACATACATACATAGAAAGTCAATATATTTTTGGTTATAGTAAAAGTGTTACATACTTGGGGTTACATAGAGTGGTTGCGTACATTTTAAAAAATTTGGTAGATATTACAATGATACAGCTGATAGCATGCTGGTAATAGCAGAGGCATAAGGCTATGGTGGGGAGAGTTGGGGAGGGTGAGTTAGAGTGCTGCCTAAGTGGCATTGTCAAGTGTGTTTAGGTCAAGGCGCTGTTTACAGACAGGCACAGCTGCGAGTGCTAAACAGTTGGCTCCGAAGGGCATTTTTGAAGGTGGAGATTGTGGGGGCTTTGGAGATGGATGCAGGGGGAGAGTCAAACCAAGATGGGCCTCTGTAGCAGAAGGACCTCTGTCCATGGGTGGTCCTGGATCTGGGGACCAGAAGACTGGACTTGCTAGAGGTTCGGGTTGGGATGGATGGCTGGGAATGGCGGATGGAGGCTGTCACCCCGGGGGGGAGACAGCCCAAGTAGGGTTTTCTTTGTGAGGAGGCAGATTTGATAGTGTAGTCTTTCATCAAGGTTTAGTCATTATTAAATATAAAATATGCAGAGGTTATGCACGTTCACTCATTATAGGTATGTTTTATAGACCACCGGGGTCCACAGTTGAGCTTACTAAAGACATTGTTACTGAAGTTGAAAATGCTTGGAAATTAGGTGACATAAATATTATGGGGGATCTTAACATGTTGGAAATATATTGGAGCACCAATTCAACAACAAATACTATGGCATGTACATTTATAGAAGCTTGTAATAGAATACATTTAACACACAATATAAAACAACCTACTAGGGGACATCGTATATTAAATGTTGTATTAAGTTCAGACAACATTAACAAAAAAAAACCTGTGAAAATGGACCTCCATTAGGTAATATTGACCATAAATCTGTAAACTTTCAAACAAAATATGAGCTACTTCTACAAAATGGATGTACTGTAATATATTTAAATAAAAAGACCGATGTCACTAAAATAAAAAGTAAGTTGTGTACCATAGATTGGAATAGTAAACTGGCAAATAAATCAATTGAAAAAATGTGGGACATCATAAAAACCACTGTCTTGCAAATTAGTAATAAATTTATACCTAAGATACAAAAAAATAAAAACGATAAAAAAAGACCCAAATGGTTCAATAAAAGAATTAAAAAAGTATTAAACAAAAAGAACAAATTATATAGATGCCTTTTACTGATAGGTATGAGGACAGCTTTGGAAACACTACAGAAAAATCAAAGGAGGTGTAAGAAAGAGATTAAAAGAGCAAAGAAAGAGGTGAAATACAACCTAGCACAACATGCTAAAAAAGAGAATTATAAAGCTTGTTATGCTTATATAAATTCAGTAAAGAAACCCTGAAATAATGTGGGGCCTCCTTTACATAATAATGACATGGTAAAAAACAATGCAGAAATGGCCACCATTTTTAACAATTATTTCTGTGGAGTCTAAGGACAAAAAACAAAACCAATTGATAAAGTAGAAATAAGCGATTCAAACAGAATAAACATTACTACATATGAAATCAAAGTTAAGATAAGCAAACTAAAAACAAATGCTTCCCCAGGACCAGACAAGGTCTCAGCAAACATGTTACAAATAATGTCTGAGTTTTTAACTCTCCCCATGAAGCTTCTGTTTGAAGAATCGCTAAATAATGGGAAGGTACCTCAAGAATGAAAAAAGGCACATGTGGTTCTGATTTACAAAAAGGGTATTAAGGGTCTAGCAAGTAACCATAGACTGATTAGCTTAACTAGTGTGGTGTGTAACATTCTAGAAAGTAGTATCAAGGATAGCATGATATCCTCCATAGAAAGTGGTGATAATGATCAGCATGGCTTTAAAAAGGCATGGAGCTGCACAACAAATTTGCTGTGTTTTTATGAAAAAATTAGCTGTACCTTAGATAACAATATGCCTTGGGATACTATATATTTAGATTTCAGTAAAGCCTTTGATCTCACTCTACACTGGGCCATTATCAAGAAACTGAAAAAGTGCCAAGATTAACAATTTCATTATAAATTGGGTTATAGAATGGTTATCTATTAGGTGTCAAAGTGTGATTGTTAATGGACATTCTTCAGAGGTTGAGAGGGTTACTAGTGGTATTCCCCCAAGGATCGGTGCTGGGCCCAGTTCTTTTCCAAATATTTATTGTGGACCTGACAGAAAAATTAACCTGCTGGACAACAAAATATGCAGATGACACAAAGATAGGTAAGTCCATGTAAAAATGGTACTGATACTGAATACCTCCAACAAGATCTCGACAGTATATCTGTATGGGTGAATAAATGGGAAATTAAGTTGGAGATGGACAAATGCAGGGTGATGCATTTTGGTAAAGATAACCCAGTGCATACATACGCTTTATGTGGAGCTCCCTTGGTGGTGTCAACAAGTGAAAGGGACTTGAGAATTCAAGTATCAGTGACCTGGGCACCTCTCTTCAGACAAATGAAGCTATAGCTAAATCAAATAGAATACTATGGGCAATCAAAAGAAACACTGTTTCAAGAGATAAACATATATTGATCCCCCTTTATAGATCCTATGTGTGACCTCATATGGAATATGCATCACAATTATGGTATCCATATAAAAAAGATGAAAGAAACAAGTTGGAAAGGGTTCAAAGGAAATTTACGAAGATTATAGATGGACTAGAGGGTAAGGGGTATCATGATCGATTACAATAACTTAATCTAATGTCTTTAGATACTAAATGCATGTGTGGAGATCTACTTTTTATGTGCGATATGATGCAAGACCCATTTCTATTAACAGAATTAGGGATATCCTTTAAACCGGGAGATAGAGAAACTAGGCGACACCCACTACAAATCATGGGAATAAAATTCAAATATGTCAAGAGGAAACACTTCTATACATCACAAGTAGTTAACCCATGGAACTACCTACCGGTGGAAGTTATTCTAAGTAAAACCAAGGTAGGATTTAAGAATAAGTTAGACAAATACATCCAGTCAGGTAGTGTTCTTAGTCATTTCCAAAATTTAACTTATAAGAGCATACATGGGCATTCGCCTTTTAGCTTCTCACACTTCTTAGTATGAACCTTAGTATACTAAAAGGGTTTTGGAAGCACTAAAAGGCTTCTCATCACCATGCACAGTGGTGCATGAACTCCCTGGCAGCACTGTTTTCACGGAATGAATGCTCTCAGTCCCATTCATTCATATAGTGACTGACCAAGGTGGTGAGAGGCTTGTCCGTGCCAGTCACCTTTCACCACTCTGCTCACCGATGACCACTAGGTTATTCTGCTGGGTCAGGTGTGAAATGGGGGGAAGGCAATGGATGCTAAGTGGGAGGGGGTCTGGTGTCTGTCTGTGTTGGAGGATGGGGGTAGCATTAGCATTACAGAAGATGTACTTATTATAAACAGGGATTGGGACAGAAGGGGAGTACCACTAGCACCAGGGAAGATGTGCTATTAAGAATGGTGATTGGGGTGGATGGGGGGGGGGACCAGCAGCATGCGGGCAGATGTGTTATTTAAAATAAGATATCAGGGTGGGAGTGGATACCACTAATATCAGGGAAGATGTAATATTACTAATGAGGATCAGGGTGGAAGGGGGTAATGCTAGCTCTAGGGAAGGTGTGCTATTTCAAATTGGTATCAGGGTGAGAGGGGGTACCACTACCACCAGGGAAAATGTGCTGTTTCAAACAGAGATTGGTGTGGAAGTGGGTACCATTAGCACCAAGGAAATCATGCTATTACAAACAGGGATTGGGCAGGAGGGGAATACCACTAATGCTAAGGGAAATGTGCTATTTCAAAGGGGATCAGGGCAGAGGGGGTAATGGCTGCTGCTCTATACAATGTTTCTACAACTAGAATGGCAATAGGGCATTGTGTAGAAACATAGACTTTGATGGCAGATAAGAACCACTTGGACCACCTAGTCTACCCATTTCTCTACCTATTGGATAAGTTGCAGATCCCTAGTTAACCAACAGCCTACTTCTTCCTAACCCCCCCCACCAGAATTGCCTTATGTCTGTCCCATGCATTCTTAAATTCCCCCATTGTTTTTGACCACATGCCCTCCTCAGGAAGGCCGTTCCATGCATCCACCACCCTCTCTGCGAAAAAATATTTTCTCACATTGCCCCTGAGCCATCCCCCTTCTATCTTCAAATTGTGTCCCCTTGTTCTTGCACATCTCTTTTTCTGAGAGATGCTACCCTCTTGGACTTTGTTGATTCCCATGAGGTACTTGAAAGTTTTTATCATGTCCCCCCTCTCTCTCTTTCCCTCAAGAGTATACATATTAATCTCCTTTAGTCTCTCTCTTCATATGGCTTCTGTTGCAGAGTCTGCACCATTTTAGTTGCCCTCCTCTGGACTGCCTCCATCCTATGTCCTTGCGGAGGTGCGGTCTCCAGAACTGGATGCAGTACTCCAGGTGGTGTCTCACCAACTGTCTGTACAGAGGGAGAACAACTTCCTGTTTTCTACTGGTGATGCCTCTCCCTATACATCCCAGTATCCACCCAGCCATCCTTACTGCCTTCTCACATTGCTTGCTTATCTTTAGGTCATCTGATATGACTACCCCCAGGTCCCTTTCCATTTTTGTCGTTGTTAATACCCCCACCCCCATTGTGTACTCTTCCCCTGGGTTTTTGTTTCCCAGGTGCATTACTTTGCACTTCTTTGCATTGAATCTAAACTGCCATACTTTTGACCATTCCTCCAACCTTGCCAAGTCCCTTCTCATCCTTTCCACCCCCCCGCCATGTATCAACCCTGTTGCAGATCTTTGTGTCATCTGCAAAGAGGCATACTTTTCCTTCCAGTCCCTCCACAATGTCACTTATAAAGACATTAAAAAGGACTGGACCCAGTACTGAACCCTGTGGAACCCCGCTGGTAACCCTTTCTTGGTGGGCTTCGTTTACTATTACCATCTGTGTCCTGTTGTCCAGCCAGTTTTTTACCCAGGCTACCACCCTGGGACCACTCCCAGGCTGGCTAATTTGTTTATTAATCTTTTGTGTGGGACTGTGTCAAATACCTTGCTAAAGTCTAAGTAGGCCATGTCCACAGCCCCTCCCTGGTCTACTGCTTTGGTCACCCTGTCAAAGAAATCTATTCAATTCATCTGACATGACCTTCCGCTGTGAATCCATGGTGCCTTGGGTCCTGTGCCTTGCTGACCTCTAGGTGCTCAACAATTCTTTCTTTCAGAAGTGATTCCATCATTTTCCCTACCACTGAGGTCAAGTTAACAGGTCTGTAGTTTCCTGCCTCAGCTTTGCTCCCACTTTTGTGAAAGGGAAGCACATCCGCTATCCTCCAGTCCTTAGGTACCACACCATCCTCCCATGATTTGTTAAAAAGGGTAGTCAGTGGTGTCACTAGTGCGCCCTTTAGTTCTTTTAGAATTCTGGGGTGAATCCCGTCAGGCCCCATTGCTTTATCCACCTTCAGTTTTAGGAGTCTTTCAGAACCCTTTCTTCTGTAAAAGGACTGGTATTGACCCCCCTATCCAGAGTGCTTCTATTGATTGGATTAGGTACTTCCCTTTCCTCTTCTTTTTTGAATACTGAGCAGAAGTATTCGTTCCGTATCCCTGCTTTTTCATTGTCCTCTCTGCCCACCCTCCCTCCCTTTATTAAGTCTCACTATCCCTCCCTTGGTCTTTCTTCGCTCCCTAATGTGCCTGTAAAGGTTTTATCCCCTTCTTAACCGAGCTGGCTATCTTTTCCTTGGTTTGGGCCTCTTGAGTCTGACTGCCTTCCCACTTCCTTCTGCTTTAACTGGTACAGTTCTCTGTCCTGCTCCTTGTGTGTTTCCTTATACTTCCTGAATGCTGTCTTTTTTTTCCCTAATCTTCCCCACCACCTCTTTTGAGAACCATAATGTTTTTTTCTTTTGTTTTGATTTGTTTATTTGCTTCACACAAAGGCTTGTTGCCTCTGTGATGGCAGTTTTGATGTTTCCCCATTGCTCCTCCACTCCTCCTTCTTGCCTGTTTGCTAGTGCTTTTCTGAGGCACTCTCCCATTTTGGCAAAGTCATCCATCCTAAAGTCCAGTGCCCTCACTTTTGTATGGCTTGACTCTGCGGCTGTGTTTATTGTGAACCACACTGTTTGGTGGTCACTTGTTCCCAGATGGCTACCCACTTCTAGATCTGAGATCCTCTCTCCATCCCCATTTGAGTGTACCAGGTCTAAGACTGCTCCCTCCCGAGTGGGTTCCAACACTAGCTGTCTGAGGCATGACCCCCGTAGGGCATCGAGAATGACCCTGCTCTTGGATGTGACTGCAGCAAAGGTGCTCCAGTAGTTAACATCTGGCATATTCAGGGCCCCAATCAATAATATCTCCCCTTTTTCTCCCATCCTAAGGATGGCTTCTACCATTTCCTAGTCCATTTCCTCCCCCTGAGACGGTGGTCTGTATACAACCCCCATGCGGATTGTGGTGCCATTTCCAGTCTCCAGGGTGACCCATAATGCCTCCTCTCCTCCCTGTTTACTCTTTAGTTCTGTTGCTTTGATCCCTTCCATTATGCAGAGCACTACTCCTCCTCCTCTTCTACCCTCCCTGTCCCTCCTGTAGATTGTTTACCCTGGTATGTTGACATCCCAGTCATGGTTCTCTGTGTACCATGTTTCTGTGACTGTCACAATAGCCAGGCATCCCTCATCTGTCAAGGCCACCAGTTCAGGAAGCTTGTTACCTAGACTACATGCATTGGTACTCATTGCCCTCCATTTTTTGATGGCCTTACCCCTTTTAGCCCAACCCTGTCCTTACTGCCTTTTTCTCTATTTACCTCTGCCCTTCTCCCTATCGACTTTTCTAGGTTGGTATTTACCTCACTAACCGCCCTGACTTTGGGGGGAAGGGAGCCAGGATTTCCCTGCTCCTTTTCAGTGCCTCCCCTTTGGCTAGTTTAAATGCTTACTGATGAAGCATTTAAACCTATCACCTAGGATCCTGGTTCCCCTCCATGACAGATGCAGACCATCATGCCAGTATAAGCCTGTATCCCTCCAGGTGGACCCCCATTCCCCAATGAAGCCAAAACCCTGAGCTCTGCACCAGTTTTTCAACCACTGATTGAATACCATGGTGCGGAGCACCCTAGCCTCACCCATGCCATAGACAGGCAGCACCTCCTGCACTGCTGTGATCCCTTTCCCAGTCAGATCACATGTCCCTAGGTGGACAATGATGTCCAGCTTCCTCCCCCATGCAGCTGCTCCCATGATCCTGAGGATTCGCTCCCTGTCCCTCCAAGCCATGCATGCAGGCAGGCACCTTACCTCCCTCTCCTCCAGTTCTACCCCACTTACAACTGAGTCCCTCACCAGGAGTTGTTTCCTTCCCCTGTGGGGTCCCATGCCACCCTCCTGTGGGTCTCCTTTGTGGAAGTTCCCAGCATCCTCCTTGGTCTCCACTGTGGGTGCCTCCATAGAAGAATCACACTCTGCCAGAATGGTGTACAAATTGCAGAGAGGTGCAACTGGAGAGATGCACCTCCATTCCACCACCCTCATGCTCCCTGAGTCCACTCTGGTCCAACTGCTCCTCTTTCTTGGCAACATCTGAGGCAGCGGCGGTGGCCCTGGTAGTCCCTGGGTGGGAGAGAAGGTCTCCCGAATCCTGGCCAACTCAGCCTGGAGACAAGCAACCTCCTCCCTCAGCCCAGAGAGGTGCCTGCAGACAGGACAACATCACATCCTCCAGAACGTCTCCTAGAAGACTGCCACTACACAGCCACTGCACTGCACCAGTCTCATCATGTCTTAGTTGTGGCCCCTCAACTGTTGTTTTGCACGCTCACTCTTTCTTCTCTCTGTTTACTTTTTTTTTCTTCCCTGCTTTCCTACTGCCTCCATGCCCTTACAGCTCCTGCTCTTCCTGTTCTGGGACAGGAAACTCCTGTATTCCTCAGTAGTCGCCTTCTTACTTGCTCAGAGTCAGACCTCCAGCAGCTGGGGCGGATGGAGAGCTACTCTTCCTTCTAGGATGGTGAGTCATTTGTGCCTCTGTGATCACTCCCTTTCCTGCTCCCAAACAGGAAGTTCCTGTTGTCAGTCAAATCCTGTGCCTATAAAAATGTAACTAGCTAAGGGTGGGGGGGGCAGGGAGGGCTATATAGTCCCAGTAGAAGTAAAGTTCTAACAGCACTTCCTTCCTCTTGCTGTTCTCTGCCAAAAGCTATCCAGGGCAGTTTTAAATCCAAACACCTGGCTTTATGCTGCCTAAGCCACTCCCCCAATTCACGGCTCCCTTCTTCACCTAACTATCTGCACATAACAGTTCCCTTCACCCAACTCAGACAAACACACTAACTCTTGTTTTTTCTCTTTGTTTGTTTGTTTTTACCCTAAATTGAAGGTCCCAGTAGTAAAGCTCTAGTTCTTAAATCCCAGTAGAGTAGTAAAGTTCTAACATCATCTCCTTCCTCTTGCTGTTCTCTGCCAAAAGCTATGTAGGGCAGTTTTAAATCCAGACACCTGGCTTTATGCTGCCTAAGCTACTCCCCCTAATTCACGGCTCCCTTCTTCACCTAACTGCCTACACATAACAGTTCCCTTCACCCAACTCAGACAAACACACTAACTCTTGTTTTTTTCTTCGTTTGTTTGTTTTTACCCTAAATTGAAGGTCCCAGTAGTAAAGCTCTAGTTCTTAAATCCCAGTAGAGTAGTAAAGTTCTAACAGCACCTCCTTCCTCTTGCTGTTCTCTGCCAAAAGCTATGTAGGGCAGTTTTAAATCCAAACACCTGGCTTTCTGCTGCCTAAGCCACTCCCCCTAATCAACGGCTTCCTTCTTCACCTAACTACCTGCACATATAGCAGTTCCCTTCACCCAACTCAGACAAACACACTAATTTTTGTTTGTGTAGATCTGCTAATGGCTGCATAATGGCATGCAAATGGCCTTATGTGGTCATTAGCATAATGACATTTGAATATGGCACCCAAAGATCAAAGGTGCTAACTCATTTGTAATGCAGTATCCCCCTTTGCTCATACGGTATGTGTCAGTTTCTGGCAGGGACTATAGTTTGCACAGTGCTGCAGCAGCCCAGTATTCATACATGCAGGTGTGCCAGACACAGAACATTGTATGTACAAATATCACATCTTACAGGCAGCGCACTGATTAATGTGCTGTTCTGTCAAGTGTGCAGCACTATTGGACAGCTCTGAATATGGGGTCCCAAGAATCTTTTCCTGCCAACACCTGTCTATGTTTCTGTATTTTTATACAGTAATGACACAGAAGATCCTTGGAAGGTATGATACTATCCTCTAGAATAATTTTAAAGTAATACAGATATTTTGCTATGCCTATGAATGTGATTCTATCACATCTTCACCAGAGCAGTGTATAGCTGTCTTGTTACTAATGATTCCACCATTTTAAAATTCCTCCTTAAAGGAGAACTGTGCTGAACCTGTAAGCCCTTTTCCCCAGTAGCATCTGTTTTTAAGTACTGGCTCCAGTTCTGTTATTTTTCCCCTCTCTACAGGCCTTTTAGTAAACACAGTTGGTGTTTCTGATTTCCACTCTGCTGTAAAGTACCATTTTGGAACTGTGTGATGTACTTTATGTCCCTCTCAACCACAGAGTTCTGTAGTAGAACATGGATGCATTGTGCCAACAACAGAAGAGTAGAACAGGGACACAAACTACATCATACAGTCCTAAAATGGTTCATACTACCTGTGTCTATATCAGAAACATCCACTAGGATAGCTAAAAAAATTGTAGAGCTGGAATAGCAGCAGAACTGAAACCAGTATTTAAAAATCATCATTTACAGGAGGAATTGACATACAGGTTCAGCGCAGTTCTCCTTTAAAGTGATTTTGTGATCTTTTACAGATGCCTTTTTCACATAGTATCTCATTGCCACCCATGCTTCAGGTGCTGAAGCTGCAATTTGTTTTATAAAAAAAAATGTTATTGACATTTTTATTTATGTTTTATCAGCACTGTGTTCTCCAGTTTTCTGTGTGCAGTCACACCCCCAGAATGATGTCATGCAAGGGAACTGTCAATGTTTTACATACAGCACCAAGGAATTCTGGGTAAATTATCATGTTGATATAAATGTTAGTAACTCTAAGGCGTAGCCACTTATTTTGGTGGTGGTGACTGCACCTAATATGTAGATATCCATAGCAAGGAATTGTGGGTACAATCAGACATTATTTTCCATTTCCCTTACTGTAAGGTGCAGTCTCAAATCTCTGTAGTGGCTTCAACAATAAAAGCTTGCATATGTTTATTTTCCAAACAAGGCATTGTGCATATAGTATCTAGCTGACAGGATTTCTATACTGAGAGATGTAGTCTCCTATGTCGGTAGTGTAAATGTCTGCAATATCAAGACTGACCAACAGAGGTCTCCGTTTCAAAACAGTGATTATAAACTTTGTTTCCCTTACATGATGTCATGCATGGGGGTTGCAGCACTGAGAAAAAAGGGGCCGGCTATGCAAATGAAGCAGAGCACAAAAATAAAATCATTTATTTAATGGAAAACAGCTCTTTTTGGCAGTTTGAATGGTAGCAGATTGAATCACAACTCCTACAGGTTATTAATCCCATTTTCTATGGCAAAGTTCACAAAATCACTTTAAGGGTAGTACAATAAAGTTAAAATATACAATATTTTTTGGGCAGCTCCTCTTTACTAGAACTGTCATTATTCCAGAAGATACAACACAGTTAGACTGCATTACTGTTCTCTGGTACCTGCTTTGTTCAGCTTCCCAAGTATACCAAGGACTGTTACAGGGTAGAGCAGAGCAATGCTACCACGCATAAAGATCCTTAATAAATAAACCAATGTCTTTCTGCTTTTCACATAGGGTCAGCCATGGCCTTAGAATATTCTAAAAGAGAGCGAGAGTACTTGCGAAAAGACAGAGAAGTGAAGCTGACTGCATTTTCTCCCAGGCGAGAGCAGAGGCTAGCAATGCAGAAGCCCCCTCTTACCAACACAAAACTCTACCTCCAGCATCAGTTACAACTGTCTCCAGAAAACCGCCGCTCCTATACCACCTCAGACTATCAGACATGGCTTGAACTGTGCTGCCTTCCTCCTACCTTTTCACAGAGGCCTGACAGGCCGTATGACAGCAACATCTGGAGAACCTTCACCTTGGTGCGCAGAGAGGTTCCTGGTCCTCGGGGTAGCACTGAATTCATTGCTTCTCTCTACCCTGTTGAGATTCCACCTCCTTCTAGAATGAGAGAAAATACTTACGTGAAATTTGTTTCAGAAGGGAGCCTGTTTCTAGATAAGGCCCAAAGGCAAATAGTGATAGCCAAGATCCTGAAGGAGATGGCAGAGTCCAGGAAGCTACAGATAAGGAATGAGTGCAGAGTACTGCCTACAAACAGTCAGGGAGGTATTCTGTCTCCTAAGGATTTCAGACAGCAAGTGTCTGAGGGTAGGAAATAAAAAGCATCCTTACAACTGCTCTTTGTTAGTCCCCATTCCTGTGTCAGCCAAGTATTCCTAGACATCACTGCTACATACTACACTGTAGTTGTAAGTTAGGGAACAAACAAAAATGTAAACCTCCTAGCATAAATAGATCAGAATAAAGGAGAAATTATACAGATGGTGAGGAAAAGTGTGATTAAGATGGAAGTAAGGAGAAAGGGATGAAAAATACAGTAACAAGAGATGTTTGAAATGTGGAAATGGATTTAAGGCATGTAATAGGTCTGACATCTCATATCACTGTTTAAGCAATTAGAAATGCAGAAAGGAGAGAAAGTGACAGGTTGAGCCCTTTCACTTCTATTTCAGACAGTGGAATCCTTTTTCTATCCTGTGTCCTTGTTTCACCCCTGGTGTGCCAGACAGGGTTTCTTGCACATCTTTTCTCTCCTGTCCCCTCCGTTTTCCCTCTGTTGCCCAGAACACAGTGTTGTAGCTCCATACAGAAGCCAATAAAAAGAAAGAGGGAGTATTATAATGTATGCAGAAACAGTGAAGTAGTAACTAGATGTATAATGCCATCTTGTGGCAAAAGAAAAAAAACAGTGCAGCACAATCATGGCAGAATTACTGGTAGATTCTAGAATTTTTATGACAATTGTTCCAGACAGCATATACAACACTTCTAGTCAAGTTAGCAAATATGTCTTAGGTCTTTGCCTGTTTTTTTACGTTTATAGTAATAAGGCACAGTTTTGTTATTGAATAACACTGTACTAAATGTATTATCTGTTTGCTATGCAATGCCCTATTACTGTTGTGTACATTCTAGTACTTTCTATGAAGATTGATGTTCTGTAGAGCCTATGGGAATTGGAAAGTGGAGTTTATCCTCAAATGGAACCCCTGCTGATTGGGACTTGAGTTTGCTGGTGTCTGGTCACTAAAGAGGAAAGATTATTTGCTGGTGGCACTGAAGGATGGGACTTGCAGATATTTCTTCACAAACACTTTGGACTTACCACCCAGCATCCCAGAAAGGTTCCACAGTGCCAGAATTTGTTTAAAGTTGCTGAGATATTCTAATCTTTTATTTTGCTTGTTTCTTCAAATAAATACATGCCTACTGGATCTTCCTCAAGGTTTGCCTGTCCTTATGCTACACCCATGTCATGACAAGGTAGGAATGGGGGATCATAAACTTGCAATAAAATAATGTAAGGATTAACCCATGAGAGCATGGGTCTACTTGGAAATTAATCCATGGCTGGGGGTTGGGCCACAAGGCCACAGGCCGAGTGGTTCCAACCAACCAGTCTGGATTAATTCCCAAGTAGACCCACACTCTGGAGTGGGTTAATTCACTTGTAACATGGGGAAGAGAAAGGGTTCAGCAATCTTTCTACACGTTTATCTTATCCATATTATATTTCCGTAAAAGTTATTTTAATGTGCAAAATTACAAAGGTTCCGGGAGGATATTAAGGTTCCTACCATAGGGAAGAGAAAGGGGGTTGCACCTGACTGGTGAAATGACATGCTGGAACAGGCTGATTTTTTTTTTTTTAATATTGTGACTGCAATGGTGGAATTACTGATTACATGCACACATGATCATCATTTCAGAATATGTGCTCATTTTGGCTGACTTACTTTTGTGAACTGTGGAATCATCTCCATTTTTTTCCTCTGTTTGCTGTTTGGGATTTGGCTGTTGTGCAGTATGGGAAATGCATATATTTAAATGAAACTTCTGGTCGTTGTTCCTGCAATACCAGGCCGGCCAACAGATGGCTGTCAAACAATGCAAGCAGCACAGCACTGCTTTACAACCATTTTTTGATCAATTTCCAAATGTACTGAATGAAAAAATTACTCACCTTAGTAATGTTGTTTCTTCTAATGGAGTCTTGCTATATTATGACAATTGCAGTTTGTCCCACCATTAGAACTGCTCCGGAGGTGAAAGAGTTAACTCCCATTCTAAGAATGGAACTTGGAGCGTGAGCTCGGTTAGAGAAGCTCTGTCTGGGTTATTTCAAACCCAAACTGTCAGATCTTTATGAGCAAAACTCACTAAGGTCTGTGTGGAAGCTGTAACCTACACTAGCCAACTGGCTACCTGACTATTAACACATATTCCTGGTCCCAACACAAAGACTCAAGTCAGGGACCAGAAGTAATAATATAATATAAGCAATAATATAAGATAAAATAAAACCACACCCAAAACCCCAAGAAGGGTGGAAAACATATAATGGGCATAACTAGCACCCACACTAGGCTGCCCACCCATACCAAGTAGAAGTTCTGAGAGGGCAGGCTGGGGGAGGTCATAATATATGAAAGACTCCATTAGAAGAAACAACTTTACTAAGGTGAGTAATTTTTCTTCAAACAACATGAAGTCTTGCTATATTATGACATTGCAGAACACAGATACCTCCATGGAGGAGGGACAGAACCTACTTAGGAATAGGCTCTGAAGCACAGCTGTGCCAAACCGACATCTCTCCTGGCCTGGACATCCAGGGAGTAATGCTTGGTGAAAGTGTGTACCGTTTTCTAGGTAGCTGCTTGACATATCTCTAAGATAGGGATGTCTCTGGCAGCAGCTAGAGACGCAGCTGTACCTCTGGTAGAATGAGCCCTCAGGCCAGAAGGGGGAACTTTCCCCAGTTTCTGATAACAAAATTGGATACAAGAGACAATCCACCTGGCAATTGATCTCTTAGTGGCAGGTCTCCCTTTTCCGACCTCACCATAAGTGAGGAAAAGTTGCAGGATTGAACCTGTGACCCTTGAGTAATTCTATATAGTAACTTAAGGCCCTCTTAACATCTAAACTGTGCAATCTCCTCTCGCAAGGAGGAATGTTCAGTGAAAAACACTGGAAGGGAGATAGATTGATTAAGATGGAAATCTGAAACCACCTTAGGCAAAACTTCCTGTTAGTCCTGAGGACTACCTTATCCCTGTGGAAAGAAATAAAGTCAGTTTCTACTGACAAGGCTTGCAACTCACTTATGCACCTGGCAGAAGTGATAGCCACTAGGAAAACAGTTTTCCAAGTTAAGTACTTAAGCTCTGCAGAAGACAGAGGTTCAAAAGGGGGTTGCATTAACTGGGCAATGCAAACATTAAGGTCCCAGGCAGGGGCCGGATCCCTAAAAGGTGGATTAGTATGAGTAATCCTTTAAAAACTTGGAAGATACAGGGTGAGCGAAGAGAGGAGGGCTTTCCTGCTGACACAAAAGCAGAGACAGCTGCCAAATGTACTTTCAGGGTAGCTGGTCTCAGGCCCAAAGAATTAAGATGGACCATATAGTCCAAAACAATGGGCAAATCAGCAGATTCCGGGAAATATGTTTCCAGAACACCAAATGGAAAACCTTTTCCACTTAGAATTATAAAGTAGCCCTAGTGGAAGGCTTCCTAGAAGCCTTTAAGATTCAAGAACACCCTGAGAAAGGTGTAGGTCAGCAATGCTAACTCCTCAAGAGCCAGGCCTTGAGGTTGAGGGATTTGAGGTTGGATACCAAACTCTCCCCTGGGCACAGGTTAACAGGTTGTGATTCCTGGGGAGACACAGGGGAAGATGGACTGCTAGGGACAGAAGGAGTGGGTACCAGGGCTGCCTGGCCCAATCTGGGGCAATCAGAATCACCCTGCAAGGCTGGGATCTGATTTTGACTAGCACCTTGAATAGGAGAGGGAAGGGGGGAAAGGCATAAAGAAACTTCCCTTCCCAATCTAGGAGAAAGGCATCCAGGGGGACTGAGCCCAACACTGGGGGCCTGCAATAGAACAGTGGAAGATGGTGATTGTCTTGGGCTGCAAAAAGATCTATCTGAGGGGTGCCCCATCTGGCAAAAATTATCCCCAGTACTTGAGGATCCAGAGACCATTCGTGATGGCCCTGGGAAATCCTGCTGAGAGCATCTGCTAGGACATTGTCCTTTCCTGGAAGGTGAACTGCTATGAGGGAAGTGTTCAGGGAATAGGCCTGAGACCACAACTTCATTGCCTCGGTGCACAAGGCCAAGACCGAGTGCCCACCTGCTGTTGATGTACCACATTGTTGTGGTGTTGTCTGTTCTGACTTGTACCACTTTGTTCTGAACAGACGCAGAAAACACTTGAAGTGCTAAAAGACAGCTCTGAGTTCCAGCAAATTGATGTGGAGCAGAGATTCCTGAGGGGACCACACTCCCTGAGTGGAGAGGTCGCATGTAGGCTCCCACCCAGGAGGGAAGCATCCGTGAGTGAGGGTCAAGGAGTGAGACAGAGGAATGAAGGGGAACCCCAGTCTTAAATTGCTCTGATCCTGCCACCACTGGAGGGCCTGGATCAGGGTTCGGGTCACTGGGACCAACTTGGAAAGGGGGTCTCTTCTCTGAGACCAAAAGGCTCTCAAGTGAAACTGAATGTCCCTCATCTGAAATCTTGCTCCTTGCACTACAGCTGTGGACGCAGCCATGTGCCCCAGGAGCTGCAAAAAGTGTCTTGCTGGTCGAGAGACCTGCAGAGTGAAGGAGGAGGCCAGAGCCACCAAGTTCCTTACCCTCTCTAAGGGTAGGAAGGCTCTGGCCTGCTTTGTGTCCAATTCTGCACCTATGAAGGTGAGCACCTGAACTGGTTCCAGAACTGACTTTGGAAGATTGAGCAAGAAGCCCAGGGAGGTGAGCAGCTGCTGGGTAACTTGCAGGTGAGATTTTACCTGTTCTGGGGACTGGCCTACAATGAGCCAGTCATCCAGATAGGGAAAGACAGCAATCCTTTGCCTTCTTAAATGAGCAACTGCTACTGCCAGACATTTTGTGAATACCCTTGGGGCAAAGGTGAGGCCGAAGGGCATTGCTCTGAACTGGTAGTGACCTGAGGGCAGTTCGAATCTGAGGTACTTTCGATGGGAGCTTCTCATTAGGACGTGAAAATAGGCATCCTTGAGGTCCAGGGAGGCTAGCCTGGCCTTAGAGAGGGTAAAATCATTGCCAGAGTTACCATTCTGAACTTTGGTTTCAAAAGGTGTTTGTTCAGATATCTCAGGTCTAAAATGGGCTGCCATTCTCCTGTCTTTTTTGGGGTAAGGAAATATCTGGAGTACAGACCCTTACCCTAGTGTAGGGGAGAAACCCTTTCTACAGCTCTGAGAGCCAGGAGGGTTGAGACTTCTGTTTCTAAAGTAAAGGTCTCTAAAGAGTTTGCAGGTGGGAAAGATCTGATTCTCATCTTTGGGAACTTTTTGAAGCTGAGAACTAGACCCTGGCTTACTACTTCCAGGACCCACTTGTCTGAAGTTAGAGACACCCAGCTCTGAACGAAGTAAGCCAACCTGCCCCCTACAGGTAAAGGAGAATCGGCCCTGGGCACCCCATCAGGGTGTCTGTTTGGCAGGTGCTTTAGGCTGAGGGGTGGGAGCAGGCCTGCCCACACCCCGTCTGCCTCTCCCTCTGAAGAACCCCCTCTGAGCATAAGCAGAGGAGGCCTGGGTTTGGTAAAAAGGCCTGTGAAAAGGCCTACCTCTACCCCTGGGGTTCTGCCTCTGAGGAGTGACTTGCCACTCCTTAGCCTGAGCACTCTTATAGGTAGTCCTATATTCATCCATTTTCTTCATATAATTCTCTGTCTGCTCTCCAAACAGAGAATTTCCAACCACAGGAAAATCCATAGCCTTAGTCTGGGTATCCTGTGACAAGCTAGTACACCTGAGCCAGGCTCAACCTACTAAAAGCTACAGACGTAGCCATGACTCTAGAGGATACATCATTAAAATCTACAGCAGCATGAAACTGCACCTTAGATGCCTCAATGCCATCAGCAGCCACCTGTTCCAGCTCATTAGCAAGCTGGCCAGAGGCCTGTTTGGCCAAAGCCATGACAGTGTCCCATCTAGATTTTTGATACCTTGCTACATAAGCCATGTAATTTGCTTGCCTGAGTCCCAAGGACGCTGCCATGTATTGTTTTTTAGCCATGGCATCAACCTTCCTGGAATCCTTGTCAGGAGGATGTGAAGCCAAGGGAATATTAGCCTTATCACAGGCTGCAGCCTGAACCACACCAGCGTGACTGCATTGCTGTGAAAGGAATTCTGTATCAGGACCTGACAGAGTGTACCTCCTGTCCATCTTTTTGTCCACAGGAGGCACAGAATTAGGAGTTTTTAAAATTTTTATTGTTTGTTTCCTAAATGATTTATGCAAGGGAATAGACAATCTCCTAGACTCTGGAATATCCATCATTTCTACAAAATCAGGTTCCTCTTGCTCATCCACAGCTTCCTCCAATGTGAGCTGGAGGGTTTCAGCAACTTTTTTGTAAAACATAAAGTGAGAGGGGGACTCAGAAAGCGAAGGGGGAGATTCAAAAGGTCTGTCTGGGGAGATGTCCGGTTCAATGGGCACACCCAGACCCTCCAAGTCACATTCATACTGTTCATAATCATCCTCCCCCTCCTCTGGTTCATAAAACTCTTCAACATCATATTCCTGAACCGGTGGAACGACCAAACCGACCTTTTACCAGACAGTGGCGGTTCGGACGGAACCGAGAAAGTGACTGGACAATCTGAATAGTCTTTATCTCTGCAGCAGTTGGAGAAGGAATTTTGGGCTCCACACCTGCTGATTTTCTTGTTTTCTTTACTGGAACTGGCCCTCTGAGCCAGCTTTACGCTTGCCCGAGAAGTCTCGCCTGGTCAGAGGTACTCCCTCGGTTCGGTTGGCACCGAACCGGCTGGCCATCCGGTCAGCGGACTTTTGGCCTCTCGCTCCCTGAGCCTGCCAACTCTCTTATCCAGGGTGGCTGCAGGAAATTTTTACAAATCTGGCAGTCTGAATTGAGGTGGTCAAACCCCAGACAATATACATGGTGTGTGGGTCAGCCTTGGCAAAGACTTCCCCACAGACATCACAGTGTTGAAACCCAGTGGGCCGTTTTTCTTTTGGGTTTCTAGACATAATGCCAGCCTAACCAAAAACTTGCCCTTTAAACGGCAGTGCCAGGCAAGACACCCTTATTGGTTCCTAACCGTCACGGTCTTGGAAAAACGTAATGAAATCCGCTTTTTAGAACCGATAAGAACCGGGAACCGCACTCTAAAACCTTCAATTTCAAGTTTTAAATAGCTGATCGGTTCAAACCGAACCGATAACATTTACAAGTTCCACACAGAAATAAACTGTAATTACTACTTATACTACAGACAGAGCTTGAACCGATCGGTTTTGCGGTTAAAATAATAATATTCTCGGTTGATTTGAACCGAGAAAACACTGTTTAAACCGAGAAATGAACCGAGCAGGAGAAATCTCGAGCGACTGTTCAGTGAGGCGGAGTAAAGAATCTGACAGTTTGGGTTTGAAATAACCCAGACAGAGCTTCTCTAACCGAGCTCGAGCTCCAAGTTCCATTCTTAGAATGGGAGTTAACTCTTTCACCTCCGGAGCAGTTCTAATGGTGGGACAAACTGCAATTGTCATAATATAGCAAGACTTCATGTTGTTTGAATGAGCCAATCTGAAAAAAAAAGTTCATAAACCAAGTAAAAAAAAAAAAATTACATTTGCGTAAAAGTAATTTTAAAGTGCAAAATTATAAAGGTTCTGGGAAGATATTAAGGTTCCTCCAATGTGCAAGAGAAAGGGGGTTGCACCTGACTGGAGAAACTACATGCTGAACAGGCTGATTTTTTAAAATATTGTGAGTGCAATGGTGAACAGTCATTGAATTAATGATTATATGCAAGTGTGAGCAACATTTCAGAATGTGTGCTAATTTTGGCTGACTTACAACTTATTTGTTCCTGCAATTCCCATGCCGGCCAACCGATGGCTATCAAACAATGCAAGCAGCACAGCACTGTTTTACACCCATTTTTTTGATCAATTTCCAAATGTACTGAATTGAGCACAGAAACGAAGGGTGAAAAAATAGTGAGTCATGTAGTCAGCGTGAAAAAAATATGCTGCTAACTCTGCTAAGTCACAGAAGAAAAATGTACTTACCATAGTACTCTTGTTTCTTCCAAGGGATACTCCAATATTCATAACTCTTATGCAGCAGCCTTGAAGCCAGATGTGTCCGGAGATGGAACGTTATGCTAATGATGGAACACCATTGACACATGCCATTTTTCAAATGTTGCCACCTATCAACTGCCTACATTCTAACCCTCAGATTTCATGGATGCCTGACAAGACAGGGGCCAAGAGGAAATAACTATTTAACACTATAATAACAATAATAATTTAACACCCAAAAACCTCCAACAGGAGGGGGAAAATCCACAAAAGCATCCCCAAATGTCAGAATCACCTGAAGGGGGTAAAACCAATGAAAAACACAGTTTCAAATATAAATTCCAGAGTATGACACACATACCCCTGGTAATACAGCATGGAGTGCAGAGGCCACTGGTTCTTGCAAGGGAGGAAGGGTGGGAGAGTTATAAACATTGGAGTATCCCCTGGAAGAAACAAGATACTATGGTAAGTAATGTTTTCTTCTCACCCCAGGAATACTCCAATATTCCTAACTCTTATGCAGACTAAGAAGCAGTACCTTTGGAGGTGGGTACAAAACCTACTTTGGAAACAGACTCTGCAGAACATCTGTGCCAATCCTGGCATCACCCCTAGCCTGTGTGTCCGGGCTGTAATGCTTAGTGAAGGTGCACTGTTCTCCAGGTAGCTGCTTTACAGATGTCCACCAAAGGAACATCCCTGGAAGCTGCTATATTAGCAGCTGTACCCCTTGTGGAATGGGCTCTCAGCCCTTCTGGGGGCTCCTTCCCAGCTTTTGAATAGCAAAACTGAAGACACTGAACTATCCAGTGAGAAATGGACCTCTTAGATGCTGGATTTCCTTTTCCCACATACCCACAAGTCAGGAAGAAAAAATTACTTATCATAGTAATCTTATTTCTTCCAAGGGAATCTTACTATATTCTGACTTATGCAGTATGGTCTCACCATAGGACTGCCCCGGAGCTGAAATAGTTAATAGAACCTATGCAAATGATGGAATGCTAGGCTCGAGCTTGGTTTTCAAACCACTGTCTGTGGTAAACAGGTTTCAACTGTCAGATTCTTACAAAGCATGTACAAAGAATTATCTAACTATGCTATCACTACTACTAATAACTAATCTCAACCCTGTTATCAACTATTACTTCCCCCAAACAGTTCAGAATGGCACCACCAAGACTCAAGTCACAGCTGCCCAAGAAAAAAACATACCCACAGGTTTGCAACGTCCTTAGTAAAGCTGGAGTGCAGTGACCCACAGGTTCTTAGTAGGGAAGGAAGGGAGGGAGCTCAGAATACAGTAAGATTCCCTTGGAAGAAACAAGATTACTATGGTAAATAATTTTTTCTTCAAGCCCCAGGAAATCTTACTGTATTCTGAGTTATGCAGACTACCCAAGCAGCATCTTTAGAGCTGGGTATAGAACCTACTTAGGAAACAGGATCTGCAGGACTGCTGTGCCAAACCTGGCATCCCCTCTGGCCTGGACATCCAAACAATAATGCTAGGTAAATGTGTGGACTGTTCTCCAGGTAGCTGCCTTACAGATTTCCACCAAAGGAAAATCCCTAGCAGCTGCTAAAGAAGCAGCTGTACCGCTGGTCGAATGGGGCCTGAGGCTTGTGGGTGACTGCTTACCCACCTTATTGTAGCAGAACTGAATACAAGCCACATTCTGACACAATCCATCTTGCAATGGATCTTTTAGTAGCTGGCTTTCCTTTCCCCACCTCTCCATAGGTGAGGAACAGTTGAGCGTGGTCCTGCCTATGACCTTTTGTGTGGTCGAGGTAGTAGCTGATTTCCATTTTTACATCCAGGCTATGCAGCCTACGTTCACCTGAAGTGAGATGACCAGTAAAAAAAACAGGCAGTGTAATAGATTGGTTACGGTGGAACTCGGATACGACCTTGGGCAAGAATTTTCTATTATTCCTCAGGAAAACTTTGTCTCTGTAGACAGTAATGTAATCAGGCTCTGTAGACAAGGCCCGATGCTCGCTAATCCTTCTAGCAGAAGTCATGGCCACAAGGAACACTGCTTTCCAAGTCACATACTTGAGGTCTGCCGAAGACATGGGTTCAAATGGGGGGGCTGCATGAGCTGGGCAATGCAAATGTTCAGATCCCACATGGGAGGGTGCAAGTGTAGCAATCCTTTGAAAAACTTTTTGAATACTGGATTTGAGGCCAGGGAAAGCCTTTTGCCCACTGATAAGTAGGCTGAGACAGCTGCTAGGTGCACTTTCAGGGTAGAGGCCCTTAAGCTCGTAGAATGGAGAAAAGTTAGGTACTCCAGGACCACTGGTAAACTGGCCTGGTTGTGGTCCACATTCCTTTCTTGGCACCAAATGGAAATCTCTTCCATTTGGAGGAATAGGTTTTCCTAGTAGATGGTTTTCTGGATACCCTAAGTATCTCCATAACCCATTCTGACAGATGCAAATCTGCATATTTTAAGTCTTCAAGAGCCAGGCTTTGAGCCTGGGGGACTGAAGGTTGGGATACATGATCCTGCCCTGTGAGAATGACAGTAGGTTGTGCCTCCTGGGGAGGCTGATTGGTTTGGCTACTGACATTGATAAAATCATAGAGTACCAGAGCTGTCTGGCCCAATCTGGGGCAATGAGTATTATTGTTGCTAGCTGGGATCTCAGTTTGTTCAGCACCCTTAGCAGCAAGGGAAATGAAGGTAAGGCATACTGAACTGTCCCTGTCCAATCCAGCAGAAGTGTGTCCAGAGGGATTGTGCCCTTGATAGGGGGTCTGCAGCAGAACTGTGGTAGTTGGTGATTGCCTGGAGCTGCAAATAAGTCCACTTCTGAAATGCACCATCTCCTAAAGACAACCTCCAAGACCTGCTGTTCAGTGACCACAAGTGGTGGTTCTGATTGATTCTGCCAGGACATTGTCCTTTCCCGGGAGATGGACAGCTGAGAGGGAGACCTCTAGGGAATATGCCAAAGTCCAGATTTCCATTGTCTCCATGCACAGTGGAGTTGACCTTGTGCCCCCTTGTTTGTTAATGTAATACATGGTGGTTGTGTTGTCTGTCCTGAGCTGCACCACCTTGCCCCATACTAGACTGGCAAATGACTGGATACCCAGGAGGACTGCCATGAGCTCCAGCAGGTTGATATGCAGAAGTGATTCCTGTTTTTCCCATGTGCCATGTGCTGTTTGATCCCCCAGATGTGCTTCCCAACCCAGAAGGGATGCATCTGTGGTCAGTACCAGTGAGGGGACTTGTTGCAAGAATGGCACCCCCTGCCTGAGTTTGGCTTTGTCTTGCCAGTACTATAGAGCATGAAGAAATGTTACTGTGACAGGCACTAACTTTGACAGTGAGTCCCTTTTTTGAAGACAGTGAGCTCTTAGGTGGAACTGAATGTCCCTTATTTGGAACCTGGCTTCTGACACAGTTGCTGTGGACACTGCCATGTGGCCTAGCGGTTGCAGTAAATGCCTTGCCGGCCTTGGGATGTGCAGCTTGACGGAGCTGGCTACCTGTACCAGGCTGTCCACTCTGTCCTGAGGAAGGAAAGCCCTTCCTCTTTGTGTGTCCAACTCTGCTCCTATGAACTTGAGAAGTTGAACTGGTTCCAGAACAGACTTTTTTAGATTCACCAGGAACCCCAGTGAGTGCAGGGTATCCTGTGTAAGTGCTAATGCTTCTTTCACTTGCTGATGTGACTGACCTGCTATCAGCCAGTCGTCCAGATAGGGGAACACTGTTACCCCTTGTCTCCTTAGGTGTGCCACGACCACAGCTAGGCATTTTGTGAACACCCTTGGAGCAGAGGTTAGTCCAAAGGGCATTGTGCTGAATTGATAATGGCCTGATGGCAGTCTGAGCCTGAGATACTTTCTGTGTGACTGCTTGATAGGAATGTCAAAGTAAGCATCCTTTAGGTCTAGGGATGCTAGCCAGTCTCCCTGCCTTAGGGTTGGTAGGATAGTAGTCAGTGTCACCATCTTGAATTTTGGCTTTGCCAAATGTTTGTTTAGGTGTCTCAGATCCAGAATGGGTCACCACTCCCCTGTTTTCTTCATTGTGAGGAAGTACCTTGAGTACAAACCTTTTCCCTTCTGGGCCAAAGAGACTGGTTCTACTGCCTTTTGTAACAGAAGGCTTGAAATTTCCTCCTCTAGTAAGGCTATTTCTGATGGGAAAGAGGGACCCTTGACCTCAGCTTTTAGAAACATAGAAGTTGATGGCAGATAAGGACCGCAAGGCCCATCCAGTCTGCTCATTTCTTTTTCTACCTTATGAATGTGCCATCGGCCTTTGCTCTATCAATGCCTATCTAATCATACTCATCTGTATTGCTCCCTTATGCCTATCCCATGTCTGTTTGAAGCCCTGCACTGTATTCATATCCACCACTTCCTGAGGTAGGCTGTTCCATGCATCCACCACCCTTTCTGTAAAAAAGAACTTCCTCACATTACCCCTTAATCAGCCTCCCTCTAATCTCATGAGGTGTCCTCTTGTCCTGCTATTTTTCTTATATTGAAACATGTTAGACGACAGCGTCATATGATGTCAGTATAAAGGCGGTCCCAGGCGCTCCTTCTTCAGTTCTTTTCCATACAGGCCCAGAAGGCCCAGACGAGAGAGAAGCAGATATTTCCTCGATGGAAAAGGAGCTAAAAAGCCTAGGGGATGGAGGGTGGGAAGTTCCATTGCAAGAGCCTCTCTTGAAGATCTACTGTTACGTAAGTTCACTTAACTGTACTATCTTACTCTCGAGAGTGGCTCTTTGCAGTAGGTAATACATACAGGAAAGAACTTGCCCAAGCAGTCTGGAACAAAAGAAAGGCACAGAGAGGAGGTACTACTCCAAGGAGTAGCAAGGAAAACCTTGCAAGCCTCAAGAAAGGAGGCCTTGCAAGACCACTAACCTGAAGCCTGCTCTATGGCGAGAGGCAATGTCCAAACTGTAATGTTTAGTAAAGGTATGGACAGAGTTCAAGTAGGCAGCACAGATGTCTGCCTCAGATACGTGCTTCTGAAACAAGTCACAGAGGGCCGCTACTCAATTTGATGCGGGAGTGACGACTCTGACTTGACCCGTGAGGAGTCTTGTTATGCTTGGTCATAACAGAAAGTGATGCAATGGGCCAAACCATTTTGATAGGTATTGCTTAGAAACAACATTGCCTTCTCTTTTGTGAAGCAAAGAGACGAACAACTGATCAATCTTTCAGATCCTTATCCCTATTAGTTAGTATCTCAGAATCCTGTGAACATCCATGGTATGGAGCAAGTATTCTCCTTGGTTGAGTACTGCGTGAAGAAAGAGCAGGTAATTCAATAGACTGATTGAGGTAGATTCCTACCACCTGGGAGAAACTTAGGATTAGACGTTGAAGAGCTAATACTGCTCTTGGTGAAAAATCAGATAAGATTTTGTACATCAAATACGTAGCTTGGAAATTCTCATAGCAGAAGTAATGGCCACCAAGAAGAGCCGCTCTTCCACAATAAAAACTTCAAGTTCACCGAAGCCACAGGCTCAAAAGGAGGAAAGGTAAGTTTCTTGAGGAAATAGTTTAAGTCCCAAGGGGGAGCTGGAGTCCCGGACAGGGGGCCTGAGATGAAGGATCCCTCTGAGAAAAGTTTTGGATACTTCCAGCTGGGCAAATGCCTTGTCAGTGAAAGGGACAGTGGGCTGAAATAGCATATATGGACTTTCAGAGGGTGACTGAGACCCAGGTTGAAAGAGTGACACATGTAATCAAGTAGAATGGTCACAGGACAGGAAAAGGCTCCACGTTCCTGGACACAGCCCAGATGGAAAATCTTTTCCATTTCATTGGTGTAAGTGGACCTAGTGGAGGGTTTTCTAGCCTCCACCAGAATCTCGAGCCACCTTAGGAGAAAGCATAAAGTGAGAATTGAGCTAGGTCTGAGGAGCCATGCATGAAGTTGAAGGGACTTGAGTCCGGGATGGACCGGGTCCCTATCCTGGGTCAGCAATCCTGGAGATAAAGGAAGAGGAGAGGGAACCTCTGAGTATTGCTGTAGAAGAAGAACCAAATTTGCCTGGGCCAGAAAGGACGATCAGAATCATTCTCCACTCCTTCAAGCCAAGCTTCTGCAGCACATGGGGGACCAGAGGACTGGGGAAAAGCACAGGACGAATCTGTCCTTCCAGCTTAGAGATGAAGCGTCCTCCAGCGCCTTGCTCTGGAGGCGAAAGCGAGCAAAAGGTTAGAAGCTTGCATTTGGGGAGGCGAACAGGTCTATCTAGAGGAGTTCCCAAATCTGGAAGATGCTTTTAGAACTTTTTCATCCAATTCCCACTCATGTGGTAGAGCCGACACGGCGACTTAGCCTGTCTGCCAGGACATTGTCGACTCCAGACATGGATCGCCGTGAGGTGAAAGGTTGTGAAATATTGCCCATTCCCAAACCCATCAGCCCTGCACAGCGGGTAGGACAGAGTCCCTCCCTGCTTGTTGATGTACCACACCACGCACATGTTGTCCATTTGGACAGCTAGGTGACAGGAAGGATGTATTAGTGAAGGCCTGGAGAGCATACAGCACTGCTCGAAGCTCAAGCACGTTGATGTGGAGAACTAACTCCACACTGACCATAGGCCCTGGGTTGGTGAGGGACCCAGATGGGCTCCCACAACCTTCGCCTGAAGCATCTGTGGTCAGAGTCTGATTGGGGAGGGATGAAAAAGGGGACCCCGGAATAGGTTCTCTCAAACCATCCACCATGCAAGTCTCTTACCATCGGTGAGGAGATCAGAACCAAATGATCTAGGTCATCTACCCATTGATCTCACTGAGATCGAGTCACTAGGAAGTTCTGTGGAGGCGTGTGTGGAGACTATCGGGATGTACCGCCATAGCTCCGTGGGCGGAGCACCCATTCTCGCCCGGAACCCTCCTGTATTCCAGAAGGAAATCTGGGACTGGAGGGGGCCCCCTGTCGGGCAGTAAGCAGGATCCTTCAGATTGTCGACGAGGATTGACTTCGATGAACTGGAGTCTCGGAGAAGGATCCAGGTGAGACTTGGAATGGTTGATGGTGATACCGTCCAATGAGAAGCCTGCTGGGTGAGGGAGAGGAAGTAGGGTTCCTCCTGGAAGGGAGCCGCCAAGAACCAGTAAGTAGGTAGGGGAAAAACCTGAACTCCCGCACGCAGGTGGGCTACTACCACCGCCGGGCATTTGGTAAAGACTGGGAGCTGAGGAAAGTTCAAAGGGAGCACCCAGAATTGGTAGTGGTCCCTTGGAAACGCGTGAGGTGTTTCTTCGGTGCGAAGGGTGAATGGGGATGTGCAGGTATGCATACCCATATCCAGTGCATAAACCATTAGCCCGGCCAAAGCAGGGTAAAGAGGTTTGAAGGAGAGCATCCCGAACGTCTTGTATTCCAACATATAGGTTCAGGGAGCTGAGATCGAGAATAGGTCTGAGATCTCCCGTCTTCTTTGGTACAAGGAAGAAATGGGAATAGTAACCGTCCACGTCAAGAGGTGAGGGGAATGACTCCTAACCTGCCCGCCGAGGAGCAGGAATTTCTTCCACTGACAGGAAGATGGTCCCTTGGAGTAAGAGGAGTTCAGAGGGGTGACGTGGAGGTTTCTGCAGAACTCTGTAGCGTGCCCTCTACTATGATCAGAAGCACCCATGATCCGATGTTATCATCTCACCAACCCGGAAGGTGGAGGAGAATCTCCCTCCTACCGGTTCCTCCGGGGCATCCGGAGGCGGTGGGAAGGGAAAGAGTCAGGTGGTGTCAGGGCAGCGCCATAACTAGAACTCCGTTGCTTTGGGTGGCGGCGGCCTGGCAGCTGTGGGGCCCGGCGTTTGAAGTATTCCCGCCTTCCCTGAGTTCGCTTGAGGCCGGCTCGTCTATGAAAGGATGGCGCTAATGGGGACGGGGATGGTACATTGAATCAACAGATTCAGGGCCATCATACTTCTCCTACAAGTCAGTAGTATGTCCTTGACATCACCACGAAAAACACAGAACCCCTGAAGGTGCTTCTTGAACTGCTGACTGCACCTCCGGGATTAGACCTGACACACAGGCCATGCATGGCGCGAGACTTGCGTGCAGAGCTCCATCCTGCAAATGTCCACTGCATCGTAGTGATCACTCAGAATATGACGACTGGCCCGACCAGAAAGCAGAGCGGACCAGGTCAGCCAACTCCTGCCTTGGACTTGGGAGTCAGGCAAGGAGTCAATCTTAGATTCCGCCTTGGTAAGGACAGCCTTCTGGTAATCCCCCATGTGCTACATAATTTAGGGCCCTAATCCCCAGTGTGGAAGAAGCACAGATCTTCCTTCCATACTGATCCAGAAGGTGAGATTCCTTATCCGGAGGAGACAAGCTCAAAATGTTGGATGTGCTGACCCACCACGCCAAGGCAGGCGCTAATCACAACAAGTCTGCAGGGGTGAGAGTCTAAAAGTTTACACCCTCAGAGCCTGGTACAACCTGTTGGACTTCCAGGAAGTGGGGCAAAGCCGACAGTTGCTTCAAATAGTAGAAACAAGGTGGGCGAGAGGCTAGGTCCAGGGTGGCACTGGTAGGGCCGAGAAAGGGCAAGTCCAGATGTTCAGCGAGTTTAACCCATTGAGGATCTGACAGCTCTAAGGAATGCACTGATGGACTTTTCTGGATCTTTCTGAGCAACTCCGTGAAGGAAGGATCCTCCGAGGACACTCGGAGAGTCCTCGGCTGGGGCTTGGACGGAGGTGTGGCTCGTCATCTTTCTGGAACACCCATCGGAGGCGTCCGAGAGAAGAAAAAAGAATTCAAAGCAGAGTAAGACTCCTGATTCATCTAGAGAGAGCGGGTTCCTTGAGGGGATCCCTTATGCATGTCCTGCCCCTCTCTGGATCCCGAGGGCAGAGCCTGGGAATCCAGAGGCGGAGAGGGAGTGTGCCGTCTGGGGCGTATGGGAGCTGGAGGTGGCACCGTCGCCGTAAGATGGCTCTCAAGTTCCTTGGTGAACTGAGCCTTGTCCTCAGCCCACCAGGAGGCCAGAGTCTCCTGGAGATCCACCAGCGGCCCGGGAGGCGGTGGAGGAGGAGGAGGAGGGGGATAATTGTACGGATGGAAACCGTAAGGAGAGTATCCATAACCCGGCTGTGGGAATACCGGAGCAGGGTACTGCAGCGTCGGTGGAGTCGGCGCCGGGTACTGCGGCGCAGGATACTGTGGACCTGGGAAAACCGGCGTCAGATAGGACGGTGGATACCCAGGTACCGGAGGAACTGCCGGAGCAGACAGCCCAGTCGGGAACTCCACGTGCAGATCAACCGTGATAGGCCCGTGGGGTGGAGGGCCCGATGGAAGGGGAATATCCCCCGCCGCACGAGAAGCCGGGTGTCGAACCGGCATTGGGGGAGCCAACGACATCAGAGCCGCATCAGGGGAGCCAACGCCAGATCCAGCTCTGTAGGAAGAGGATCGGATGGTAGCCGAGGATCCCGGCCTGCCGGGGACGGAGGAGAAAAATCGAGGGTCAGGCAGGGGACTTAGGCCCACCTGATGGCAGTGAAGGCTGCGGGGAACCTGGTACGCAGCCAGACATGGCGGGGTCTGCTGTGGGCTCGAGGGCCCTGCATTGCGTCGGAGGAGCCCGGCTGATGTGACTAGAGGGGCGAGTCCCAGTCGGCGCCCACAGGGCCGGGCGTCTGACTTGGGGTCCCTCGTCGGAGATGGGCCGAGGATGAGAAGGAGGCCCGGCCTGATGGAGACACTGCTGTGCGCCACCCCAAAGGGTCAGGCGTCTTAGCGGCCTTCTCCGGCGGATGTCGGAGGAACCGGCGTCGGCAATAGGATGCGCCACACCAGTAGGCCACAAAGCCTGCTGCGGTACTGGGGCTGCTGACCTTTGCCCGGAGGGCACCGGCGGGCTGAACACGAGAACCTGACAGGCAGACACGCCCCCAAAGCCTTAGAGGCTGCCATCAGGCGATCTCCGGAGGGGATGTTACCTTGTCCACGACTCCGGCTGGAGTCGCGGAGGAGGAGGCCTTCTCCTGGTGCCTCTCCTTGTCCCGCTTCTTGTGCCCTTCAGGGGAGGTCCACGCCTACCAAAGTTTCTTCAACTCCTTCTCCATCACGGACATCTTCTTCTTGAGGAGATGGGCTTCGAGAATGTAGTAGAAATTTCTGAGTTCATAAAACTATAACTCTATTTGCTATTATATGCCCTAAAAATATGCTTGCTTTGTAGGCCATGCTGTAACAAAGTCATAATGGATGTTAGTAGAAATTTCGGTATCATGCTGTTTTTCATTTTGTTATAGAATAATACTGAGGTTACTTGAGGTACATTTGTAGAAACAGAAAGCAAGATAAAACTGGGCAGAACTGGTTGTACCAGCCTGCATAACAAGCTCAGGCAGAATATAAGATAACAGCATGTGGGCATGCTGCTATGCGTTCTACGGTGTGAGTGAAATTCACTGTTTCACCAGTGGTCAGACTGACCCAGGCATATGTATCAAGAAGTATTGGGAAAGAGATGAAATAAACAGTGGAAATGTACCCCAGATGGTGGTATCAGTATGCTTTTCTGTTACATTGGAATCAACATGTTTTCTTATTCATGATTGGTTAATACTGCAATGTTGGTAATTTTCAAGATAAGGTATGCCTAACAACGCCTTGATAATAAGTGTATAAAAGTGATTGACTAATGAAACTCAGGAGCCTTGCATGATTTTGGAAGCAGACTCCATATGCATATGTAATAAACCGTTCTTTTTACTATGCAGTGGTCCTGAGTATGATTTTTAAACTAAAGTGTAAGAACATATATTTTTCCACGACAATTTAGGCGTGAGTCGGCAGGATCAACTCTCGGACCTCAGTCATCTCGGCTCGGGACTGCTTCCCAGGTCTCCCACTTGGAGGAGAAGTTCTGATGCTTGAGGGGAATGCTGAAGGAAAATCTCAAAGATACAGCCAGGGGA
Source organism: Neoceratodus forsteri (assembly GCA_016271365.2). Lineage (NCBI taxonomy): Eukaryota > Metazoa > Chordata > Ceratodontiformes > Ceratodontidae > Neoceratodus > Neoceratodus forsteri. The sequence goes on along the minus strand of CM028131.1, from coordinate 1,392,350,151 downwards.
GATTGAAATGGACGGCCCCGATCGTGATGGATTTTCCCCTGGGCCCGAAAGCGGCGCTGATCTGTAAGTATCCTTGCCTTTTGGATGCTGCATGTTATAAAGAATGAGTCACTGTAACTGAGGTCAAAATTGCTTGTATAAGTTGTAACTGATATCAGGATAGCTTGAGTCTGAAATAGTGACAAAAGAAGCTAGAAGTCTGAGCCTGAAATAGTGGCAAAGGGACTAGAAGTCTGAGCCTGAAATAGTGGCAAAAGGACTAGCGCCATAAAAGTAAACCGTAAAACAAGTTAATAGGGACGTTTGAGGCTGCTTTGACAGTGTGGTGAGCACAAGACAGACAAAAGGGGGCAACAGAACCTTTAAGTGGTTGAGCACCCAGCAACAGAACCTTAAGTGGGTTGAGCACCCAGCAACAGAACCTTTAAGTGGGTGAGCACCTTTAGAAAGCTAGGAAAAGGAAAGGTGGAGGAGGCAGGCAACAGTAACTCCCAGTGGTTGTTTTTTTTATTTTTATTTTATCTTTCTTTGGATGAAACTGTGGAAGAATATGTGGAGAGATGTATTAAGAAAAGTCTTTAAACAAGCAAGGGCAACTGCCCTTGCCCCTGTAATTTGTGCTTGCTACAAGTATATACTGTTAGAGTCAATGATGGCTTTCACAGTTCAGGCTGTTTTTAGTAGAAAAGCAGCTGCTGATTAAGTAACGTTAGATAAGCAACATTTAGAAAAAGAAAATAAACTACTGTGGATGTACACACAGTAGGTGACTACAGATCGGGATGATTTGAAAATCTCCTCTCCCCATGTTGCCTATCTGTGTAGTTTCAAGTTTTGTATCAATTTAAGTTCCCCTTGCCTCCTATGAGGCTGAAACATTTGATTCCAAACCCAAGTACTGGGGACCTCACCAGATGGATCTCAACCTAGTACTGTTAGAGATTTTTGTTGTGTTTTTAAACTGCAAACCAGAGCTCTGAAAAAGACTTGGTTTGGCAGGTTACTAAAATGGCCAAAAAGCCTTTAAAAAGGGTTAAAACCTTTAAAAGGGTTAATAGCTACAGTGTTTGAAATTATCATAAAGGTCCTGCAGTCTGTTTTTCAATCGGACCAGTGTATCAAAAGAAAAGGAAAATACCTTGTAAGTCTGAATTGTTTTATTATTTAAAGTTTTTATGTCTGTTTTATTTCTGTAATACATATACTAAACAAGGTAATGCTCCATCTCTCTTACGTATTTTCCAGCGTATATCTGTGTTCTGTAATTATGTTCTGTTGTCAAGGTTGCGAAATAGGATTGACTGCCTTCAGTGCACAACATGTTACAGTAAAAAAGAAAGAGGAAGCTTCTTTGTCTCATATCTGACTGTTTTAATTGGTTTTATTTTTAATGGAACATTTGTGCTGCCTAGATAGGGTCAGTGAAAAACTTTTGTATGTAGTTGTTGGTTGAAGTAGGTAGTGTTAAAGGTGAAGAGATATGATGTCATAGATTGCAATGTGCAAAAAGATTTATAGGTTGCAAAGCAACGCGAAAAACACCGCTAAGTGAAAATGTAATGTGTTAACAGCTATAAATGGCTTTATCATACTTCTAGTTAAAACTAGAACTTTTGCAAAATGGCAGAGTGCCATATTTTGGCTATGCCCCAGAAGGTGTAACCATGCTATTCTAGATGTGTTCATTTACAGATGAAATGTTGGGTCATGCTTTAACGGAGTTAGAATGTGTTTAAAAAGTGTTTTGTTCTGGAAAGATTTGGCATGGCGATATGTATAAATGTGTTGGTTTAAAATTGTCAGTGTTACAAGACAGGAGGCAGCACATATATCTAAAACACGTACATTTTTCTAATAAAACTATGGGCATTACCTCAGCAAATTGGTGTCAAATAATATCAGTCTTATTTTGTGTTAGGTATTTCTTTTTGTGTATGTGTATGTGTGTGTACTGTCTTGACCAGCAGTTTTTTTTTTGTGTGCTCTATTATTTAAAGATATTTTAATATCAGTAGTGTTCAAGGACACTACAAAAATAACTGGGTTTGAACGACCCTTGCATGCACACTGTGACCTTTTGCACGTTATTTGACCTTCTTGTGTTTCAACATTTTATGTTACTACCAGTTCAAACTTGATGTGTATTCCATACCTAAAGCACAACTTTTCACACAAAATGTATGTTTTCATGAAAGCACACCAAGAGTGAACCATGTAATTTGACTTTTTATTGCAAAACTAGTATTTTAAGTGAAGAGGAACAAACTTTTCTTCTCCTCTCACTGCTTCTGACTTGCAGCCAACACAGGCAATACTCCAGCTGGAAGGGGAGAATTATTCATCATCTCCCCATATTTTTATTATATATATACAGTATGCTTTTGAAAAAAGGACTATTACAGCTGTTTTTGAGAGTTTACCATTCTACAGTTAAAAAACAATGGTTTTGGTTTTTATGTGTGACCATGGTGTAATCATTTTTTTTCCTTTTTAAAATGCATTCTAAGAGATACGTACGTACGGTATTACCATCAATCTGGATTTTTTATAAACTCAGCTGACATTTTGTCATGCTTAGGATAAGGGAACCCAGGGACACTAGGCTTCTTGTATCCTATGGAAATAATCTTGTTTTATTTTTAAACTGGTGTGTGTTTGTTTTTGTTGTTTGTCTGTGTTTCTTCTCTTTCTTCTTGAAAAAAGTTCCCCATCTTTATAGTAAGATATGAAACTTACTAAACTAATTGTAATATTATCTTGTTATAATTTAAAGTGTAGTAGGTGGGATCATGTCACCATCCACAGCTAACCTTTTATTGCTACAGTATTTGAGCTGTCTCTTCCACCAGTAGGAGCTTGGAGGGAGGGGTAGCTACCTTCCTCTATCCCTTCCAGTGTAGTACCCACAAAGGTTGCAAGGTACATCACTGGTCCCCCAAAGGGGTAAATAAAGAAAAAGTATATTTGCCAATAATTGTTTCTTATTTACAGGTTTAAAAAAAAAAAGATCCAAGGTATTTTAACAGCATAACCCAGCCCAAGCCTTTCTGTTTTTTCTAGTGCAAACAGTTAAATCTCACACCTATTATTGGTACAAGGGTTTCTGCCCTCAGCAAGTAATCAGTTACGCTGGAGGGTGAAGTTGTGTATGTATGTCCACACATATTCATACTTTTGATTGTCTTTTCAGCTTTCTTATCCTGTTAAAACAAATGCAAAACAACTTTTGTCATTGCCTTACAGCAATGAATGCATTTTTCAACCAGTAAATTCACAGTACTCTAACATTTCTGGACTCTAAGCTAAGTTTACAGTCTATATGTGTTGTTTAAAATGTATTTTATGCATTATGCTCAATACTGAAATTGTTTTATTACAAACATGCTTATGTTTCATGTTTATGTTATAATGTTTTGATATACATCTTGCTACACTGTATCATGTGTGTATTCAGAAAAGTGTTCCACATGTATAACGTTTTTAATGCTCATCACAAACCTAAATACTGGGACCAGCATTGCTGACCCACCCTACAATATGTTCCAAAGCAAAACCAAAAGTAAATTAATGCTCCGTTTGTCTTATTGCTCACAGGTACCCCTAAAGAATGAGTGTACTCTCATTCAGGTTTTGTCATTTTAAATCTTAACAGTTATAATATGCAACATTTAGATTGTACTCCAAACCTATGCTTCAAGCCTTACCCCACTCAGTACTTTGAGTATTTCACTATACAGGGTAAAGAAGGTAGACCTTTTCACTTGTCACAGGTGCAATAGGCACTGTTATTAAATTAGCATAGGCCAACAACAACACACACATATATGTATTTGTCCCACTAATTGCATTGTGTAAAGGCATATTGTTATGAACAATATGTTTGAGCGTGTAACTGCATTAAGCAGGTTAGCAAGAGGAAAAGGAAGAGGAGACCATTATGGTTTTCCAAAGAGGTAGCAAAGAAAGTGAAAGTCAAAAGATAGCATTCAGGCAATACAAAAGACACAGGCAGAAGGGGATAGGAGAAGTACCAGGAGAAACAAAGGAGGCAGGGAATTCAGTAAAGGGAAGCCAAAGCTCAGACAGAAGAACACATTGCAAAATCAGTGGTTAAAGGGGACAAAACCTTTTACAGGTACATAAGTGAAAAAAGAAAGACAAAGGGAGGGACAGTGAGACTAAAGGGGAAAGATGGGAGTCGTGTGGAGGATGACAACAGTAAAGCTGACATATTGAACAGGTATTTTTGCTCAGTCTTTACTGAGGAAGAGAGGGGTATGATAAGAGACATACAAGTATCTTACAGGGAGAAACAGAGTGCAGGAAAACACTATTTTTTAAGTGAAAAAGATGTTCTAGGACTAGAGATCATGGGATGAAGTTGGAGGGAGGACGATTCAGAGGAAACATAAGAAAGAATTTCTTCACAGAACAGGTGGTGGACAAGTGGAACACCCTGCCAGAGGAAGTGGTGGGGGCTGAAACAATCACAGGATTTAAGAATGCATGGGATGGACATAAAGGAATTCTAGAGGTCAGGGGTAAGGGAAAACAGACTTCTAGGAAAACAAACTGAACTTACAAGCTCAAATGGGCAGACTGGGTGGGCCATAGGCCCTTATCTGCTGACACTGTCTATGTATCTATGTATCTATGTATTGTAACATTACAAGATTTTATAAGTCAGGCCTGCTTGCAACAGACAGGGAAATAATGTTCATCACTGTCATAGCTGCTTCTGTAATTTAAAAGCAGGAGGTAACCATAACACTGTCATGATTTACAGATGGTCAAATGGTATAATTGAACCTTGGCCTGCACCCCCAGGTGTGCGATTAATGTCCAATTCTTATTTTTTCTCTTTCTAATTGCTAGAATTTAGGCTCTGTCACACCACTCTTTACAAAACAAAAAGTTAATGGTTTAAAAGATTGTTATTTATGTGTTTTTTAATTCAGTGTCTAACACACTTTGCAAGTTTGCAGGTTTCCAAGGTGTGGCACACATAAGATCTCCACGTTCAACAGCAGTAATACTTTCATCTAAGTTGCCAAGACCTTCATCTTTTTCCTTAAAAAAGAAAAACAACTGCCACAGTTTTAATGTTATCACCATCTTTGTGCCTGACTGGTTCCTAATAAGGACTATTGCATAAATCCGGTTATTATTTACCTCTGCAAGTGTAATGTTTTCAGCAAAATTACACCTATTTGTAGAACTTTAAATCAACTGAAGAAGGTCCAGTCAGTTCAGACTCTGCAATCAAGCTTATTGTTTCTGCTTACTATGAAGTTAAGTCTGGGAAAGGGGCACTCCCAACTCCAGCGAAAGATTCTGCTTCAATTGACCTTCAAGCAATACATCCATTTTCTTCGCTGCCGCTTGTTCCAAACATGGCTGGTACTTTCTACAACCCTATTGCTCTGTTATGGACTGTGTTCTTAATGGTTTATTGTCAATTGTTACCTTTTTATGGACTGTTAATCTTTGTGCCGGAGTGTAATCAACTATCACGACACAAATGCCATGCAAGTGTGTGTGTGTGGCTCCATTAAAAGAACTCAGTGAACTCAATGCATAATCTAATGCACCCCTGGCCAGTGTGTCTGCCAATCAGCCATCCAGCAGCCACCAATGTGAACACTGACTTTTCTACTGTGCTGGTGTTTGTTTTTAAATTACTGTCTGCATTGCCCCATGTGCCTTGTGGGGTTACCACCATTCTGCAAATGACATTTCACCTGTACTATAGTTACACCAACCTGTGCTTACTTATATAAACTTTATGGACTGTTAACTTCATGGACTGTTATGTTTTATAAGGACTTATCTGTCAAGAGACATTATCAACAGATTCTTCAATCAAGCTCCAAGGGTGTGCCACACCTCAACACAAGGTAGCATCTACCTTATTCACTCTCAAAGTGGATTCCATGAACTCTTTTTCATCGACAAAATTGTTATGTTATATTGTGTTATATATGGTGTCACATTTTAGCATTTTTTCACATATTTCAGTTGTGGTGTTGACATCCCTCAGTTCTGTATTGTGTTTACAAACTCAACATTTGTGTTCCATCTGTAACTACCTCTGTATCAACTCCAGAACAGCATGTTTTTTATAAATGCCGTAACTATCTTATGCTGGCAACCAGTTTTAAATCATATAGATAAAAAGGGGGGCGGTTAGTTGATACAAAGTATCAAAAGGGGGGAGAATGTAGTAGAAATTTCTGAGTTCATAAAACTATAACTCTATTTGCTATTATATGCCCTAAAAATATGCTTGCTTTGTAGGCCATGCTGTAACAAAGTCATAATGGATGTTAGTAGAAATTTCTGGTATCATGCTGTTTTTCATTTTGTTATAGAATAATACTGAGGTTACTTGAGGTACATTTGTAGGAACAGAAAGCAAGATAAAACTGGGCAGAACTGGTTGTACCAGCCTGCATAACAAGCTCAGGCAGAATATAAGATAACAGCATGTGGGCATGCTGTACGTTGCTACGGTGTGAGTGAAATTCACTGTTTCACTCAGGTCAGACTGACCCAGGCATATGTATCAAGAAGTATTGGGAAAGAGATGAAATAAACAGTGGAAATGTACCCCAGATGGTGGTATCAGTATGCTTTTCTGTTACATTGGAATCAACATGTTTTTCTTATTCATGATTGGTTAATACTGCAATGTTGGTAATTTTCAAGATAAGAGTATGCCTAACAACGCCTCGATAATAAGTGTATAAAAGTGATTGACTAATGAAACTCAGGGAGCCTTGCATGATTTTTGGAAGCAGACTCCCATATGCATATGTAATAAACCGTTCTTTTTACTATGCAGTGGTCCTGAGTATGATTTTAAACTAAAGTGTAAGAACATATATTTTTTCCACGACAAGAGAATGCTGGCATCGTCTGCGGGTGGCCATGGTGAAATGAAGGCAGTGCGGACACTTGTTGACCACGTGGTCGGGGCCTAAACAGAAAAGGCAGAGGGAGTGACTGTCTTTGTGAGGCAGTTGGGCGCTGCACAAGTCACACTTATTTTTTGAAGGGGACGACATATACCGACGTTCACCTGACGATAGAAAATAGAAAATACAAAATACTGAAACTTTTCAGAAAAACTGATGAAGTAACAGGACTGAGTGATATGAACTTCACCGCGAGGCGCTGCACGAGCTGATGGCGGGAAAGAACTGGAAGGCGGGCATCTGGGACCGCCCCTTTATACCGATGTCGTATGACGCTGGTCACCTGATGTGGGGGCGGTCCCCACCAGGGACTGCTAGCTAGAAATTTTTCCGTGGGGTCCTGCCGCCAGCTGGCGTCAGTCCTATATGTAATTACCTACTGCAAGAGCCCTCTCGAAGTAAGATCTCCAGGTTCCCCTCTGGTTACATCGAACTGGGAGAAACCAAGAAAAATCAACAATTTAACTAAAATAAGCTAATGGTTACCTTAAAAACAAAGATAAGGGTAGCATATGAAAATAAAAAGAAAACTTATATATTTTTATAAGTTTCATGACGAGATGTTGAGGAGAGGATCTCCGAGTGTCTAGGCTTGACAGGCGGAGAATGAAATCTGAGGGTTAGAATATAGGCAGTTGATAGGTGGCAGCATTTGAAAAGTGGTACGTGCCATTGGTGTTCCATCATTAGCATAGCGTTCCATCTCTGGGCAGATCTGGCTTAAAGGCATACTGCATAAGAGTTAGGAATATTGGAGTATTCCTGGGGTGAGAAATAAGACACTTCTGTGATGTGTGTAACTGTTGTAGTACTTTGAGGAAAACAAAATGTGTCCACTACTGGTACTGCAGCTATGTACCACAGCAGGGACAGGAAACGGACATGGGGAAGATGAAGTGTGTGCACTGTACCATTGATTAATTCTCCAGCAACCGAGGATTACTTGAGAATTAATCAGCGGTCACCTGATGCTGTTGGACCAATCCTGCTCAATCCTTTCTCTTCCCCATGTTACAAAGGACTATATTAAAGAGCAGCTGATGCCTCAAAGAAAACTTTAAAAAACACAATATTTAGTTACAATTAAGTTTGCATTCCATATATATTCTATAGATTTCTCCTCCCCATTATTTATTACTGAGGAAATTTACATGAATGCATGATCTTTATACCTTAGAGTTGATCTGCTTCTATAGTTCCCTACATCAAGTCATAATCCTCCGTTGTGACATCACAATGTGTTGCCATGGGAGTAACCGTGATGTCACAAGCAGTGCATTATGACCTAAGGTAGGGAGAAAGTAGCAGGAATAGATGATCTTTTCGGTAGCAAAGATACTGTTTTCATGCAAATTACACTAGTAATAAATTATAGGGAATAGGGATACAGAACTAATGTGAAATACAAGCCAAACTGTGTCTAAATATTATGTTTTGTTAAAGTTCTCCTGAAGGCGTCAACTGCTCTTTAAATCCAAATTAATGGCAACTACTAAAGAGCAGAGCACAACTGAGATATAGAAATGTGCATATACAATTTTTTATTTATTTATTGAATTGTTTCACCAGGAAAGATACACTGAGCAACTCAATGCTCTTCTCACAGTAAGTCCTGGGGGGAAAAGTGGAGAGGGATGTACAGAGTGAGAATTCCTAGATACATACATTACAGAGGGTGAATACATACATACAATATCAATACAGATTGAAGGCATTGGATACATGGTATGCAAATGCAACAGTTACATTACGGGCGGTTCACAGGAGATGCATACATATATACATACATACAATATCAGTACAGAGTCAAAAGCATTAGATTCAAGGTAGACAAATGCATTCAATTACATTACAGGCAGTTCACAGGTGATGCAGAAGCTGCAAGGGTGAAAACATAAGAAACAATGACACCTTTTTAAGAGCTAGGCTATATAGGGCACTATAAGTGCAGATGGGTAAGGGACAGAAGAGAGAAGGAAGAGAGCAAGGGGGGAGAGAGAGAGTGAGGCAGGTGGGCAAGGAGGGGGGTCAAGAGCAGGTGCAGCTAGGTGTAAGGTAACTGTGCAGAGCAGAGGTAAGAGAATATAGGGAGGAGGAGTAGCGGATTTGTGGAGGAAGTGCATTCCACATTTTAGGCAGGTGGTAAGAGAAGGCTTTTTGGCCAGAGGATGTAGCTCTGCAGGGGACTGAGAGGGTACGTGTATCAGCATGGGATCTCAGGGAATATTGAATTGAAAGGAGCCTTATTGTAAACTAGGTTTGGGGGTTGATGTAGACTGTATTCTGCCATTATCTGGATGGAATATGGTCAGGATCCAAGGCGGGGGGGTAATGGTAGTAGGGGATCGAAAGCTGCCAGGCATTGATTGAAACAGTCCAGCAGCTAGGAGCATCAGAATTCAGGTCTTCCTAGATACATTGCAGGATTGCCTGCTTGTGCAGCTGATTAGGGAACCCATAAGGCAGGCTGCCATTCTTGACATAATGCTCATCGACTCAGAAATGGTAGGCAAAGTGAGGGTGGAGGAACCACTAGGGTCCAGCGAACATAACATCATATGGTTCCAGATGACCCTTGGCATCAGTACACCCTCATCAAATGCTGAGGTCCAGTTGTTCAGGAGAGCAGACTTCTTCCCACTAGGTTTTATCTCCTGCACTCCAACCATCCCCCACTGGATTAGTCTCCCCGGCCCATCACTTGATTTCTCTGGGACTTACCTTCTCTTTTGGGTCATGGCACAGAACCGTGGTGGGAGGCACCCAGTCAGTCATCAGTGTGGGGCCTGCAAGAAACTGGGCTATCACCATGCTTCAGTTGGAGGGTTTTTCCTCTGATGTTCTCCTCATGGTGTCCGCACATGTGCAATGATGCATTATGCATGCTGTGCTGCACTATCCAGGCATGGGATCCCCCTTCTTTGCTGTCCCATGGGGCCACCACCTAGATTCCTCCAAGTGGCAGACAAGCCACAGGATATGCCATCACCCCTCACCAAGGGAGGACAGCTGTCCTACAGATGCTCAATCCTCCCTCCCCCAGACAGCCCCCAAGCAACCCAGGTCATTTCCTGAACCTGGGCCACTGGCACAATAAGAGGTGAGACATCAAGTGCCCCAGACCTCCACACCACCAGGCCAGCTTAGAACAGACTTTAACAAGAGGAGGGAATTAGTTGGGGGTAGTCCTGGGTACTGGTTGGGGTGGAAGGAAGCCGAGATGTGGAGGAAAGATGTGGAGACACTAAAGGGGCTATTCTTGAGGCAGCAAAGTCATGCTTGGGGATGGTCCCCAAGAGAACAGGTGCAAGAAACCAGTCTAGTTTTCTAAGAAGGTTGGAGAGGCAGTGACATCCTGAAAAGGCCTTCATCAGATACATGGACAAACCAGGGGATGAAGAATGGAGTGAGTGCCAGATGAAATCAAGGGAGGCCAAGAGGGCAGTCAGGGATACAAAAGCAGACACAGAACTGCGTATTGTGGAGGGGGTTATGGGTGGGGAAAAGGAGTTTTTACATATATTAAGGAAAAAAGAAAGATGGGAGGAAGATTTGTTAGGTGGGTGGGGCAGGGTAATAGAAACAGAAATGTATTCTGGTGACTGGGAAGGTGGGTGCTGGTGAGGGTGGGGAACAGTGTTCCCATTTACCCCCATCTGTACTTAATTAAAGTACAAATTATGAAATGCAAGTACATTTTTGTGTGAAGGGGGTACACTGTAACCCCATAATTCTGTTTGAGGTGTATGTACTCCACAAAAATGTTGTGCAGATGATAGAATAAACCCTTATAATTTATTCTGTACCCCTGACAATTTTGGGAGAGGGTGCAGTGCACCCCCAGATCTGCAGCCTTAATGGGAACACTGGTGGGGAAGTGTTAAGTACTTTTGTTATTGTTGGGGTTTGTTGTTATATGTAACATGTAAGAGAATATAGAACTTGCTGTTTAGTTCTTTCAATGACCTCTTCTGTATCTGATAATATGCTTTTGACTTCATATTTGTATGTACAGGGTATTCCCAATTTCACTTGTTAATTTTCTCTAATAAAGTATATTCAATTTGAAAAAAAGAAACAGAAACATAGAATCTGACGGCAGCAAAGGACTGCTTATCCCATCTAGTCTAACCAGCTGTTCCCTACCTATTCTGCATCTGCAGACCCATCTGGTCTCTGTCGACCTTCCCACCTGCCAGCATCCTATCTAATATACCCACATGTTTATCCCATGCAAGCTTGAAGCTCACCACTATTTTGGCTTCCACCACTTCTACTGGCAATCTATTCCAGGCATCAATGACCCTTTCAATAAAGAAATAGTTTCTCACAACGCTCTTGAATCCCCCCCCCCCCCCCAACTTCATTGTATACCCCCTGGTCCTGGTGCCTGTTCTCATGTGGAACAAACTCCCCACTGGTACCCTATTCTCTCCTTTGATGTACTTGTAGGTCTCTGTCATATCCCCTCTTACCCACTTATCTTCCAGGATTTGCATGTTAAGATCCTTCAATCTCTCTTTGTAGGGCTTCTTGTGCAAGCCATGTACCATTTTATTTGCCCTCCTCTGGACTGCCTCTACTCTGTCTATGTTCTTTCTGAGGTTTTATCTCCAAAACAGTACAGTACTCCAGGTGTGGTTGCACCAGTAAGTGATATAATGGCAAAACACCCCCTCCTCCTCCTGCTGGAGATACAAGTCCCTATGCAACTTAGCATTCCACTAGCTTTACCTACTGCTTTGTCACATTGCCCTGTCACCTTGAGATCCTCAGATGTGATATCTTCTAAATCCCTTTCTTGTTCAGTATCTGTTAGTGCTCCCCCTCCCCCTCTACACTCAGCACTGGATTTTTATGTCCTAGGTGCATTATTTATTTATTTATTTTTATTTATTTATTAATAACTAGGATTACAAATACTTTTGAACCAAGGGTTCTTTTACAAAGGTTCCACGTCAAGAGCCAGAGAACATAAACACACATACAGTAGACCAGGTGAACAACAATGAGGCAATACAGTGTAACATACATCAGTGAACGCATTAGATTACACTAGGCAAGTGAAAAACAAGCAACAAGTAAGCACAATGAGGTAATACAGTGTAAATACAGCAGTGAGTACATTAATTATATATAATGTTGCATTAAGATAATGGTGAAAAAACAAACAGTCAACATTACAGGAGTGCCGTCCAAGACAGATATTGTCAATTCTAAGAGCTGAGCAGGGGTCAATTAAATGAGTAAAACAGCAGGGGGGGAGCAGAAACAAGGGGTGGGAAGGGGTAAGAGGGTGAGTCAATGGCATGGATAGAGTAGAGTGGCTAGAATGGGGGGTGGGATGTGAGGTTAACCAGAGCCAGTTGGCCAGGGGAATGGCTCTGGAGTCCAGTGCATGCAGTCACATTTACTTTGCATTGTGAGGTGTTGGCTGAGCATACAGTAGATTTAAAAGTGCCTAATTTAGTTTCAGAGAGGACTGCTTCAGGTATGCCATTTAGCCAGGATGGTGCCCTATAGCTGAAGGTGCACTGGGCTTGTGAAGTCCAACAGCGAGAGATGAGGAAAGACTGTTTGGTCATACTATGAGTGTACCGCTTGTTAGCCGAGGGAAGAGGCAGGGACTGGGTGGCCGGTGGAGTTAGGGAGAGGCATATTTTTTTGGCAAATAAGCAGGTTTGATAGGTGACCCTACTCTGCAGATGCAGCCATTCGGATTGCCTGTAGAGGTCACAGGTATTGGCATGTTGTTCTGCACCAGTAACAAGCCTGCAGACTTTATTTAGTGTGACCGTTAGCCGTTTAAGGATGGTTTTAGTGGCTGCACGGTAGATGACTAAGCCATGATCGATAATGGACAGGCATTACCTTACAGTTTTTGGCACTGAACCTCAACTACCATGCTTCAGATCACTCTTTGAGTTTCTCAACATCACTGCAAATTATTTCCACCCTGTCTTTAGTGTCTACCCTACTGCAGGTTTTGGTATCATCTGCAAAAAGGCCCACTTTCCCCTCTAGTTCTTCTGCAATGTCTCCCATTAAGATATTAAGGGGGACTGGCCCCAGTACAGAACCTTGGGGTACCCCACTCATCACATTTCCTTCTTTATAAGAGGTCATGCAAAGGGATGGCAGTATAGCCTAGACTTTAGGCCCCAGAGGTTAGAGTAATGAGCTATGAAAGAGCTTGGTACATCCAGCAGACCTGGCTTTGATTTTCACAACCTCCACTTGCATACTATGTGACTTCACTTAACCACTCCAAAGCTCCTGGGTTGCCTCTGAAAACAAGTACTTGTGCCTGGTGGGCTTTACCTGGTTAACAAAAAAAAATAAAAGGCAGGAATTCTTAATGACCACTTCTGCTCAGTTTTCACTGTGGAGGACAGCGGGCCTGTGCTGAAAAATGTCATAAAGGCTGCTTATAAGGATATCATATGAGGCAGAAGATATTTACAGGTGAAAAGGTCAGAAATGGGCAGGCAGCCCTGAAGGTAGATAAGGCTCCGGAGCCAAATGCTATGCACCCAAGGGTGCTCAGGGAATAGACATCAGAATTAACTGAACCTCTAGCAGGGCTGTTTAATAACTCAAGTCAATAAGGCATGATTCTGAAAGTCTGGAGGGTAACGGATGTAGTTGCACTCAATAAGGGTGGGGACAAAGAGCAATGGGGTAACTACAGATCTGTCAGCCTTAAATCTGTTGCGGGTAAACTGAAGGAGATAGTGGTCAAAAAGGACTTGGTACACTACCCAGAGACTGATGGGCTCCAGGATAGTAAACAGCACAGTTCATAGCAGGGAGGTCTTGCCAGACCAATCTAATCACATTCTTTGACTGGGTAGCAAGGGCAGTAGATAAGGGACAAGCAGTACATTTACTCTACTTTGATTTCAGTAAGGCATTTAATTTAGTGCCACACAGAAGGTTGCTGAAGAAGCTAGAAAATCTACACTCAGTGAAAGACATTGTTAGATGGATGGGGAGACTGAGGAAGGGTAGTGGTAAATGGAGTAAAATCTGGGGGAAGTACTGTGGCCAGCTTTGAAGCCCTCACTTGAGCAAAGACAAGGACAGACTGGAGACGGTGCAGTGTAGAGCAACCAAAATGATTCCTGGTTGCAGGACCGTTCATACAAGGATTTGCCTGCCCTAGGGCACTCTATACGTGTTTGCTGAGAGCCAAAAGGGAGAGACTTGATATGATAGAGACCATCATGTTCTTGAAAGGAATGAACTACAAGGAACTATTTAACAGGAATAGTGACTCTAGAAAATGGAACATGAGTGTAATCTGGTGGGACTGAAATTTAGGAGGGACATGAAGCTTTTTTTTGCAAAGAGTTTTTGAGTCATGGAATAGCTTGTCGACTCAGATGGCGGGTGCCAAGACCATTGGCACATCCAAACACAGTTGGGACAATGTTAAGGGCTTAATTGTCACCCAGGGAAGTAGCAGTAAGGCAGTGGGCATGGGGGCAGGTACCATGGGCATAAACTCCATATAGACACTTGGCCTTGGTGGTAGTAGTAGTAGTAGAAGAGCTATATCGGGCAGATTGGATGGACAAATGGTCTTTTTTTGCAGTTAACTTTTATGTTTCTATCACCATTTCACTCATCAAGAACTTCATCTGTGCCACAAAAGACCCTAGCGCTGCACCTTCTTTGTAAACGAGACAGTTAAGATTTCATATTTATTTTGGCTGTATTACATACATAAGGTTAATATTTGACATCTCCATGAGCTTATATATTGTAACTGCACATTTCTATGGAGTTATTTTACAGTCTAAAACAAAGTATCAAGCTATATTCATATGACAGCTAAACTGCTTGGATATTACTAGACACAAGTATTGGTAAATTTATATTTATGAGGATTACAAGTAAGCAATAAGGCACAAAGAGGTGTGTGTAAAACATATTTTACAGCATGGCCGGGGCATAGTAAGGCATGAGGCTGAAGGCCAAGTGACTTCAGCCGCTGGACATGCTGTAAAATATGTTTTACACACATCCCTGAGTGCCATATTGTGCTTATAAAATTGGCTTTTTTTTTTTTTACTTTTTACTTTTTACTGTTGGGAAGAAAAAATTACTCACCTTAGTAATGTTGTTTCTTCTAATGGAGTCTTGCTATATTATAGACATTAGCAGTTTGATCCAGCTCTAGAACTGCCCCGGAGTGCAATGGTTAAAACCATTCCAAAATAGAATTTTGGCATGAGAGCAGCTCTATCTGTGTCATTTCAAACTTGAACTGTCAGATTTTTACGAGCCAAACTCACTAAGGTCTGTGTGAAAGCTTAACCTCACACTAGCCAAATGGCTACCTAAATAATAACAACCATTGATGGTCCCAACACCCAAGACTCAAGTCAGGGGACCAAAAACTACTATACATTCTAATAATATGAACATGGAACATAAGTATAATAAAAACACACACAGCTGCAACATACACACCCCCAAAGTCCCAAAGGGGACAAAATGCTAACAGGACATAAGTAGTGCCCACATAAGTTGCCCCCACCCACCAAGTAGAGGTTCTGAGAGGGGCAGGTTGAGGGAGTCGTAATATAACAGACTCCATTAGAAGAAACAACATTACTAAGGTGAGTAATTTTTCTTCAAACAACATGAAGTCTTGCTATATTATATAATTACAGAATACACAGCAGTACCTCCATGGAGGAGGGCAGAACCTACTTAGGGAATAGGCTCTGAAGAACAGCTGTAGCCAACCCAGCATCTCTCCTGGCCTGGACATCCAGGGAGTAATGCTTGGTAAAAGTGTGTACCGCTTTCCAAGTAGCAGCCTGGCAAATCTCTAATAAAGGGATATCTCTGGCAGCAGCTAGAGACGCAGCTGTACCCCTGGTAGAATGAGCCCTCAAACCGGGGCTCTGCCCACTTTCTGATAACAAAATTGATACAAGAGACAATCCACCTGGCTATTGATCTCTTAGTGGCAGGTTTGCCTTTCCCAACTTCACCATAGGTAAGGAAAAGTTGGAGGATTCGAACTGCAGACCTTTGGTACGCCTATATAATAACTAAGAGCTCTCTTAACATCCAGGTTGTGCAACCTCCTCTCACCAAGAGGAGTGATCAGTGAAAAATACTGGAAGGGAGATAGATTGATTAAGATGGAAATCTGAAACCACCTTAGGCAAAAACTTCCTATTAGTCCTAAGGACTACCTTATCCCTGTGGAAAGAAATAAAGTCAGTCTCCACTGACAAGGCTTGCAATTCACTTATGCATCTGGCAGAAGTGACAGCCACTAGAAAAACAGTTTTCCAAGTTAGGTACTTAAGCTCTGCAGAAGACAGAGGTTCAAAAGGGGGTTGCATTAACTGGGCAATGCAAACATTAAGGTCCCAAGCAGGGGCCGGTTCCCGAAAGGGAGGATTAGTATGGAGTAATCCCTAAAAAACTTGGAAAACACAGGATGAGAGGAAATAGGGATGACTTTCCTGCTGACACAAAAGCAGACACAGCTGCCAAATGAACTCTCAGGGTAGCTGGTCTGAGACCCAAGGAATTAAGATGTACCATGTAATCTAACAAAATGGGCAATCAGCAGATTCTGGGGAAATATTTTTCCTAGCACACCAAATGGAAAACCTTTTCCATTTAGAACTATAAGTAGTTCTAGTGGAAGGCTTTCTGGAAGCCTTTAGGATCTCAAGAACACCCTGAGAGAGGTGTAAATCAGCAAACTCTAACTCCTCAAGAGCCAGGCCTTGAGGTTGAGGGATTTGAGGTCCGGATACCAAACCCTTCCCTGGGCACAAGTCAACAGATTGTGATTCCTGGGGAGGCACAGGGAAGATGGACTGTCAGAGACAGAAGGAGTGGGTACCAGGGCTGCCTGGCCTAATCCGGGCAATCAGAATCACCCTGCAAGGCTGAGATCTGATTTTGACTAGTACTTTGAATAGGAGAGGAAAGGGGGAAGCATAGAGGAACTTCCTCCCAATCCAGAAGAAGGGCATCCAGGGAACTGAGCCCAGCACTGGAGGCCTGCAACAGAACAGAGGAAGTTTGTGATTGTCTGGGGCTGCAAAAGATCTATCTGAGGGATGCCCCACCTGGCAAAAACTATCCCCAGCACTTGAGGATCCAGGGACCATTCGTGATGGCCCTGGGAAATCCTGCTGAGGGCATCCGCTAGGACATTGTCCTTCCCTGGAAGATGAACTGCTATGAGGGAAGTGTTCAGGAATAGGCCAGAGACCACAACTTATTGCCTCGGTGCACAAGGCCGAAGACCGAGTGCCCCCTGTTTGTTGATGTACCACATTGTTGTGGTGTTGTCTGTTCTGACTTGTATCACCTTGTCGTGGACAGATGCAGAAAAAGCTTGAAGAGCTAAAAAGACAGCTCTGAGTTCCAGCAAATTGATGTGGAGCAGAGATTCCTGGGGGGACCAAACTCCCTGAGTGGAAAGGTCGCCCATGTGGGCTCCCCAACCCAGAAGGGAAGCATCTGTAGTGAGAGTCAAGTCATGAGAAAGGGGAAATGAAGGGGACCCCCGCTCTTAAATTACTCTGATCCTTCCACCACTGGAGAGCTAGGATCAAGGTTCGAGTCACTGGGACCAACTTGGAAAGGGGTCTCTTCTCTGAGACCAAAAGGTTCTCAAGTGAAACTGAATGTCTCATCTGAAATCTGGCTCCCTGCACAACAGCTGTGGATGCAGCCATGTGCCCCAGGAGCTGCAAAAAGTGTCTTGCTGGTCGAGACCTGCAGAGTGAAGGAAGAGGCCAGAGCCACTAAATTCCTTACTCCTTCTGGGGAAGAAAGGCTCTGGCTAGCTTTGTGTCCAATTCCTGCCCCTATAAAGGTGAGTACCTGGACTGGTTCCAGAACCAACTTTGGTAGGTTTAGCAGAAACCAAGGGAGGTGAGAAGCTGCTGACCTGCAGGTGAGATTTTACCTGTTCTGGGACTGGCCTACAATGAGCTAGTCGTCTAGATAGGGAAAACAGCAATCCTCTGCCTTCTTAAGTGGGCCACTGCCACTGCTAGACACTTTGTGAATACCCTTGAGCAGAGGTAAGGCTCAAGGGCATTGCTCTGAACTGGTAATGACCTGAGGGCAGTTCGAATCTGAGGTACTTTCGATGGGATCTTCTGATTAGGACATGGAAATAGGCATCCTTGAGGTCCAGGGAGGCTAGCCAGTCCCCTGGCCTTAGGGAAGGTAAAATCATTGCCAGAGTTACCATTTTGAACTTTGGTTTCAAAAGATGCTTGTTCAGATATCTGAGATCTAAAATGGGCTGCCATTCTCCTGTCTTTTGGGGTAAGAAAGTATCTGAATACAGACCCTGCCCTGATGCAGGGAGGCACCTTTCTACTGCTCTGAGAGCTAACAGGGATGAGACCTCTGTTTCCAGAGTGAGGGTCTCTGAAGCACTTGTAGAAAAGTCTGCTTCTCAACTTGGGAAACTTTTTGAAGCTGAGAACCAGACCCTGGCTACTACTTCCAGAACCCACTTGTCTGAGGTTAAAGAAGCCCAATTCTGACTGAAGTAAGCCAGCCTGCCCCCCACTGGTACAGGAGAATCGGCCCTGGGCACCCCATCAGGGTGCCTGTTTTCAGGAGCTTTAGGCTGGGGGGTGGGAGCAGGTCTGCCCACCCCTCGTCTGCCCCTGCCTCTGAAGAAGCCCCTCTGAGCATAGGCAGAGGAGGCCTGAGTCTGGTAGAAAGGCCTGTGAAAAGGTCTACCCCTACCCCTGGGGCATGCCTTTGAGGAGTGGCTTGCCACCCTTAGCCTGGGCACTCTTTGTAAGTAGTCCCATATTCATCCATCTTCTTCATGTAATTCTCTGTCTGCTCTCCAAACAGAGAATTTCCCACCACAGGAAAATCCATAGCCTTAGTCTGGGTATCCTGTGACAAACTAGTACACCTGAGCCAGGCCAACCTACGAAAAGCTACAGATGTGGCCATGACCCTAGAGGAAACATCATTAACATCCACAGCAGCATGAAACTGAACCCTGAGGCTTCAATGCCATCAGCAGCCACCTGTTCTAGTTCACTAGCCAGCTGGCCATGGGCCTGCTTGGCCAATTGCATAACAGTATCCCATCTAGATTTCTGATACCTAGCTACATAAGCCATATAATTTGCTTGCCTGAGTCCCAGAGAGGCTGCCATATACTGTTTGTTTTTTGCCATGGCATCAATCTTCCTGGAATCCTTGTCAGGAGGATGTGAAGCCAAGGAATATTAGCTTTATCACAGGCAGCAGCCTGAACTACCCCAACATGACTGCATTGCTGAGAAAGGAATTCTGTATCAGGGCCTGACAATGTATACCTTCTGTCCATCTTTTATCTACAGGAGGCACAGAATTAGGAGCTTTTAAAATTTTAATGGTTTGTTTCCTAAAGACTTATGTAAAGGAATAGACAATCTCCTAGACTCTGGAATATCCATCATTTCTACAAAATCAGCTCCTCTTGCTCATCCACAGCCTCTTCTAAAGGAAGCTGGAGGGTTTCAGCAACTTTTTTATAAAACATAAAATGAGATGGGGACTCAGACAGCATAGGGGGAGATTCTAAAGGTCTGTCTGGGGAGATGTCCGGTTCAATGGGCACACCCAGACCTTCCCAGCCACATTCATACTATTCATAATCCTCCTCCCCCTCCTCTGGTTCATAAAATTCCTCAATATCATAATCCTGAACCACTGGGACCGGACGAACTGACCTTTTACCAGATAGTGGTGGTTCGGACGGACCCTGAGACAGTGACTGGACAATTTGTATGGCTTTTGCTATCTCTGCAACAGTTGGAGAAGGAATTTTGGACTCCAGACCTGCTGATTTTCTTGTTTTCTTTACTGGAATTGGTTCCTCAGAACCAGCTTTCTTTGCCCGAGAAGTCTGGCCCTGGTCAGAGGGCATTCCCTCTGGTTCGCTTGGCACTGAACTGGCTGACCATCTGGGTCAGCTGACTTTTTATTCTCGCTCCTGAGCCTGCCCAATCTTTTCCAGGGTGGCTGCAGGGAAATTCTTACATACCTGGCAGTCTGACTGGAGGTGGTCAAACCTCAGACAATAAACACATGTGTGTGGGTCAGCCTTTGCAAAGACTTCCCACAAACATCACAGTGTTGAAACCCAGTGGGCCCGTTTTTCTTTTGCTCTTCTCAGACATAATGCCAGCTCTCTAACCAAAACTTGCTCCTTTTAACGGCAGTGCTAGGAAAGACACTTCTTATCGGTTCCTAACCGTGTCACGGGTATTGGAAAACCATAATAAATCTGTTTTTTAGAACCGATAAGAACCGGAACCACACTCTAAAATAGTAACTTTTAGTTTTAAATGAGTTTTAACCCACTGATCGGTTCAAAACCGAACCGATAACTTTCAAGTTCCAAACAGACAAAACCTTCATTTACTTACGGTTACCACAGATAGAGCTTGAACCGAACGGTTTTGCGGTTAAAATAAAACTATTCTCGGTTAAATCCAGCAGAGAAACACTTTTAAACCGAGAAATGAACCGAGCAGAAGGAGAAATCTCCGGAGCGACTGTTCACTGAGGCGGAGTAAAGAATCTGACAGTTCAAGTTTGAAATGACACAGATAGAGCTGCTCTCGTGCCAAAATTCTATTTTGGAATGGTTTTAACCATTGCACTCCGGGGCAGTTCTAGAGCTGGATCAAACTGCTAATGTCTATAATATAGCAAGACTTCATGTTGTTTGAAAAGCATGTTTATATGTAGAAGCAATAGATTTACTTGTGTGCATTTGTGATAAAATAGTCCTTCTGCCCACAGCAAGGGGTGTCATTGATGATGTCTTTGTATTATTGTCTACTTTCTTCTTCCTTTTTTTTTTCTCTGGTTTTCTCCACATTCAAGATATGGAATGTTTATCATGAAATGTTTACCACAGAATACATGAATTCAAAATTCTGCTCAGTTCCACTGGCAGAATGTTTCTCACCTAACATACTATTCACACAGACAACATATAGGATAGTGCTTGGGGAACAGTTGACAACAGGGTTATTCCTTCACCGAGTTGGCACTATGATGACAGATTACCTTGAGAGCGCAGCTCAAGAGGTAATCCGTCATCATAGTGCCAACAAGGTGAAAGATTAGCTCTGTTGTCAACTGTTCCCCATGTACTTTTCTTTATAGTGTATGGTGGAATGTCATTTTTTGGGGAAAAAAATTCACTACGGCATGTTTCTGCTTCAAAACATTTTTACTGGGTTACTAGAAGGAAAAAAGAACTTTACATTTTGAACGTTTTCACGCTTGACATTTTAACTGTTTAAGAACTTTACATTTTGAACATTTTAACGCTAAACATTAGTACTGCCGCCGACATTGCTGCTTTCGCTATGTGTCCTGTCTATGGAGTGAGCCCTAACTGTCAAATGCTGCTCGAGGACACAGTGTGTGACTTGCGCAGTGCAGTAGAACAAAAAATCGTTCTGCTGCACTGCAAACGTCACTAGTGTAGGAGAACAACATTTCGACAGCGATGGATTTCGGTGGAGAACGACGTTCCACCATACACTATAAAGACCTTTGTTACAGCCAGAGACTCAATTATCTCACTGTCAGGGCAAGAAGAAGAGAGTTTCCTGACGAGCAGATAAAGATAGAAGGGGGATCTTTCACTGTCAGCAAAGAAACAATTGTAGTGAAAACTATAAACAATACTTAATGTTTTTAATTTGTTTATGTATGTAAGAAGAGTGTGAAAATCAGGGAAACAACATTTAATTCATTTGTTTTATTTTTTATTTAAGGTAGTTTTATTTTTAGGGCCCAGTTGAAGTTTTTTTTTTACAATGTAAAGGTAGCAGCCATGTTTTTTTTTTTTTTTGCTCTACATCTTTTTTTTCCATGCTCCGTACTGCCCCCTCTTTCCACTCCTTCAGACTTCCTCTAAGTTGTGTGCGTCCCCACCTTCATCAATGAGATCTGCCCCTACAGTAACTGATACCACTGACATTTGATGCCCAGATAACCCCCCAGTGTAGGGTGGGGAGAGGCCCCTACCCCCAACCCACTTTGTTCTGACATCGTCTATCCGGTACAGTGGAGCCTGCCCCGATGATCTTGAGGATATGCACACCCTGAGGAGGAGTCATCTAGGCTAGAAGAGGTGTTTTTCCTTGTATTCGATCCAAGACATCGGCATGCAACGAGGGCCAAGGAGCAAGGAACTGTGCTGAGACACGCCTCCTGCTCCGCCCCTCTGCTGACGTCTTCCCAGTTCCCTTGCTGCTTCCCCCCATCTACCACACCTTCCACCTGGGCTCCCCAAGGTGGTGGTATTGCGGGAGCGTGCAGATGTCCCCCCCCCCAGAGAAGGAGAGCATCTGTCGGGCGCTCCATCCTTCTCTTCCCTGTCCGACCTCCAGCGGCCCATGCACGTTCCTGAACATGGGTCGCCGGCATGGTATGAGGTAAGGCATCCAGTGCCTCAGCCCTCAGCACCACCAGGCTGGCCATAGCGGCCATGTTTGTGGTGGAAGATCAGTTATGGTTGTAGGGGACTGTGCTCCAAATGCCCATTGATCAGGGTTCCAGATGCTTTACTGCTGAGCAGGCCTTTTTTTAACCATGTGTATACCATATTTTACACATAAATAAGAGCCAATCCAATTACTGGATTTTACCCTGCCATTTTATAACAGTAAATAATGTTGTAGAACCATGTAGCAGTAGCCCCAAATGTATATTTCTCATGTATATGGCTCCCCAGTACTGAGACCCCAAACTTCATATAATCCCATTTAAATAGCACCATTGATAGGAATCATCAGTTGTATGAATGCGCCATACTATACAACTTATTTATGACATACCACAGTCTACATCAAATTATCTAAGGTGATGAAATAATGTTTTCTAGGAAATGTCAAATAAATGATTAGGAAATTACTGTCTATGTAAAACTAGAGGACGATAGCTAATACATCATGTTTCAATCTTTGATTGTGATTGGAATTAACTAATCATTCTAATGCATGTCCACAACTACGTAGGTATGTTTACTTATTCATTCTAATCAATAAAATAAACATAGTATATAATATGGTAATTAATAGCATATTGTGACAATATAAATTATAATATGTACACACATAATATGCAGAGAACATAAATAACTACATCCCATAATTGTATAGCACACAGTTGTTTTGTTATGGCTATGTAGATTAAACATTTAGAGAGTGTTCCTATATAACTGGTTATAAAATGAGAAGAGACAATCCTGCTTTCTGATTGGTTATTACCTGTGCATGAAATCTGTTTCATGCACAGGTAATAACAAGTCCCTAAAAGCAGGACTACATTACTCAAACAAAATCACTGTGCCATTAGAATACACAAGACTGAAATGCCAGCATTACACAGTAAAGATCTTTAACTGGGCCCTAAAAATAAAACTACCTTAAATAAAAAAATAAAACAAATTAATTAAATGTTGTTTCCCTGATCATCACACTCTCCTTACATACATAAACAAATTAGAATCATTAAGTATTGTTTATAGTTTTCATTATAACTGTTTCTTCGCTGACAGTGAAAAATCCCCCTTCTATCCTTACCTGCTCAGCAGGGAAATCTTTTCTGCTTGCCGTGACAGTGAGATAATTTAGTCTCTGGCTCTAGAAGACGCCTTTGTTGAGTGTGTGTGTGTCTGTGTGCATACAGTATGTTAGGAGAGGAACATTCTGACAGTGCAACTGAGCAGAATTTTGAATCCCTGTATTCTATGGTAAACATTCCATGATACACATTCCATATCTTGAATGTGGGGAAAAACAAAGAAAAAGAAAAACAGGATAAAGAAAGTAGGCAATAATACATGATAAAGAGAAAAAGTGGAAACAAATTTTTTTGTTCTTTTTAGTGATGCTCCTTTTGCTTTGCTGTTAAAGTTTTAATGTGTCAGGAGACTGAGGTTACCTGGATTGAGACAGAGAGAGAGTGGTTGTTTAGTAGAGGGGCTGCACTTCTGTGTTGCCCTCTCTCTTCACTAAGCCAAAAAATCAGAACCAGCATTTTTTTCCTTCTAAACTGCAAGATGTCAATGTGAAAGGGCAGGTCAGGCAGCTCTCCTGATACATTAAAACTTAAACAGCAAAGCAAAGGAGCATCACTAAAAGAACAAAAAATATATTTTATATATATATATATATATATATATATATATATATATATAACATTATATTCTACCATGGCACTATATGGACATATCTCTGTGGGGGGGGGGCAGCCACCATCAGTCATGCTCTCATTAAAGAAATAAATTCAACTATGGATGCTGCCAAAGGACAAAAGCCCGATAGCAAACCATGTGGAAGGACTATTTTATCATAAATTCATCAAATTACAGTCTTTTTTCATAGTTAAACCTATTTATCTAATTTTAGAAATGCTTTTAAGAATGTAGCCCATTTTATAAGTGCAATAAGACATTCCGGGGTTGTGCATGGAACAGATTTACCACACTTACAGGGGCTGAAGGCACTTGACCTGTGGCCTCATGCCTCACTATGCTCCTGGGCGTGTGGTAAAATCAGTTCCATGCACACCCCATTGTGTCTTATTGCTTACAGAATGATATATCTTAGAGTATTAAATACATGTAGAATATTTAGTTGGGGGGCATGATCCAAATTTTGAATAGGTGAAGGTCACACATTTTGTATTAAAATGGGTACCAAACTTCAGTAGGTATATTGCACTTATCTTGATAGGGTTATTTGACAAAACAATTGTCACCTGTCTAGGAGACACATTTCAAGATGGGTATGATAACTCAGCAGAGAAATGTGAGTAAAATCTAATGGAGACTGTACATGTTACCACTGGGTGAGATCATTAGGCATTATGGAGTTAAGTTTCACTGTTATGTAGATGATGTTCAGCTGTATTCTCCCTTGCACCCCAGAAAGGAAGAACAAAGCCTCTAGGTTAGGGCAGTGCCTCCAGGAGATCAACAATTGGATTTCCTCCAACTGGTTGTATCTCAGTCCTGGTATGACAGTGGTATAACTGGCATGGATCAGCAATGGCAAGTATTGACTCCCTTTTACCATCTTTAAATGGTCGATTACTTCAAGCTGCGGGTGTGGTAAAGGATATGGGGTCTTTTTGGACTACAAGCTGACATTAGAATGATAGCTGTTGGCTGTAGTCTGAAATGCCTTTTACCATCTTCCTAGCATCACCCCAATCAAGCCACATCTGGTGCCTGCTAATCTGGTGATGATGGTCCATACCTTTGTCACCTCCCATATTGAATTACTACAGCATTCTACTTAAGGCTGTCTGGAGGTTTGATGTGTCACACGCAGCTGGTCCACGATGCTGTGGCCTGACTGATAGTGGGAACATCTTGAAGTGACCATATCACGCCACTCCTATGCAATCTGCACTGGCTGACAATTCAGTAAGGCATCACCTTCAGGATCTGCTTGTAAACATTCAAGGTCTTACATGGTCCGGGCCCTGGCTACCAGAAAGAGCACCTGTTGTCCTACACTCCTAACTGTTCTCTCCACTCATCTGCGATCCCTGACATTTTGTGGATTCGGGGCCTGCTTCTGGTCCTCTGCTTTCACCTCAAAGAGCCACCAATGCCTCAAGAAGAACTTTCAAAAACATAATATTTGACCACAAAGCAACTCTTATTTCTCATTGGCTATGTATTTCTTATCCCCATTACTTATTAGTGAGGTAATTTGCATCAAAAACAGGACAGTTGTTTCTTGAGGGTTCATCAGCTCCTATTGCTTCTTCCCAACCTGATGTCATAATACTCTACTAGTGACGTCACAGTTATTCCCATGGCAACAGACGGTGATGTCACAACAGGGCATTATGATTTCAAGTAGGGAATAAGCTACAGAGACAGATTTAATCTAAGGGATAAAGATCTTGTTTTTGTGGGAATTTCTTCAGTAATAAACAATGGAGAGGAGAAATCTGTACAAGGTATATGAAATATAAGCTGACTTATGTCTAAATATTATGTTTTCCAAAGTTTTCCCAAAGGCATCAGCTGTTCTTTAAGCAGTCAGTGAACAGGGCCTTTGGGGTTACAGCCCCATTGCTATGGAAAACATTTCCTGTGAGCATTCATTCTTTCTGAACTGTGGAGGCCTTTAAGACCTCCTTGAAAACATTTTTATTTAGACAGGCCTACTCAAATTATTATGATATGTATTGCTTATTTATGGATTGTTTACTTATTAGTGTTTATAAATTGTTCCGTCATTATATGTTCCTGTGTTGTAAGGCACCCTGAGCCATTGGACAGCATGCCAAACAAATAAAATTGCCATGCCTTGCCTTTACTAAAATGTGATGATTTTCTGACAGCTGACAGTAATGACTGACTTTTAAAGTACATTTCTGCCACATATAGAAACAAATATGTTGTGTATTCATGAAGAGTTACAAAATGATTTTTATTTTTTGGACTAGAATGGATACAGTAAACATTCATATGTTTTCACATATTCTGCATCTGTCTAACACCTTCTATTGTTACAATGCTGCATTTAGTCTATTATGCACAATGTTAATTTTTGTACAGAATTCTGCACTCAGACAACTGAAGATTTATAACAATGTCGTCTGTTATGGGGTTACATAAGGTTTGGGGTTTTGAGTGCTGGGGAGCCACATAAATGAGAACATACTTAGGACTACTGCTGCACGGATCAACACTATTTACTATTGTGATCCCCCAATTTAAATGGCTTCAGGTCAATAACCACTAAACATTAATATGCGGTTAAACACAGTGCAGGCAAAACAGCGTTGGGGAAATACAGTATCCAGGAATAAAGGTGAAACCAAATGACACACTTATCCCACCAAGCAGCTCACACAACCAGCAACAAAACAGTGGCATCTAATATGCAGGTGGCTTTGCACCCCCCCAAATATACACAGTATATAATCAGCTCCAGGGGGGACAAACTTGGGGGAGGGGGGAGAAAGTCGGGATGGGGATGGATTTACTCGTGGGGACAAGCAAGGGTTGGGCACAACATGGAAATGATCCCCCCAAAAAACAACATTTTCCGAATGTCACAAACGTGATTTTTTTTAAATTTCCTACATGAAAGAAGCTAAAAACATACACATGCACCCTGCAGGGCTCAGACTCGAACCATTTTTACCTCAACTTACACTGCCTGTCAGGACCTGTGGCTCTAGCTGACCCGGTGGCAATGAGTTGAGGCGCTGGATGCCACACCTCACGCCACGCCAGCAACCCGGGTTAGGTAATGGACTTGGGTCATTTGGGGATCAGCCAGGGGAGATAAGGATTGAGCATACAACAGGACACAGAAGGTAATAGTGAATGGAACACATTCCGAAGAAAGGGGGGTTACTAGTGGAGTACTTCAGGGCTCAGTACTGGGTCCAATCCTCTTTAACATCTTTATAAGTGACATTGCAGAGGGTCTGGAAGGAAAGGTATGCCTCTTTGTAGATGACACAAAGATCTGTAACAGAGTTGATACACAAGAGGGGGTAGAAAAGATGAGAAGGGACTTGGCAAGGTTGGAGGAATGGTCAGACATACTGTATGGCAACTTAGATTCAATGCAAAGAAGTGCAAAGTAATGCACCTGGGAAACAAAAACCCAGGAGAAGAGTACACAATAGCAGGGGAGGTACTAACAACAACAAAAATGGAAAGGGACCTGGGAGTAGTCATATCAGATGACCTAAAGGTGGGTAAGCAATGTGAGAAGTCAGTAAGGAGAGCCAGGGGGATACTGGGATGCATAGGAAGGGGCATCACAAGTAGAAAAAGGGAAGTGATTATCCCTCTATACAGACAGTTGGTGAGACCCCATCTGAGTACTGTGTAGTTTTGGAGACCTCATCTACGCAAGGACATAGACAGGATGGAAGCAGTCCAGAGGAGGGCAACTAAAATGGTGCAGGGTCTACATCAGAAACCATATGAAGAGAGACTGAGAGAGCTTAATATGTATACCTTGATGAAAGGAGGGACAGGGAGGACATGATAGAAACGTTCAAGTACCTCAAGGGAATCAACAAAGTCCAGGAGGGTAGCATCTTTCAGAAAAAGAGATGTGTAAGAACAAGGGGGCACAGTTTAAAGATAGAGGGGGGACGGCTCAGGGGTAATGTGAGAAATTCTTTTCATGGAGAGAGTGGTGGATACATGGAACAGCCTTCCTGAGGAGGTCGTTGGGTCTAAAACAGTGGGGGAATTCAAACATGCTTGGGACAGACACAAAGCAATTATAGTGCGGGGTTGCAGGAAGCAGGCTGTTGGTTAACTAGAATCTGCAGCTTATCCAGTAGGTAGGAAAATGGGCAGACTGGGTGGGCCAAGTGGTCCTTTTCTGCCGACAAAGTCTATGTTTCTATGTTTCTATCCAGAGGACTGCTCTCCTTCCTCAGGAAGGGGGGTTTGTGCTGCATGTGTCAGCACAAGAGGGGTTTGGCCCACACCCAGGGTGCTTGGCTGCCTCCGCGGAGGTGGAGACAGCTGTTATGCCCATTGCACAGGCATGGGTGTGGGAGAAAAAACAGGAAAAATACTGGGACCCAGCAGGACCCATGATGGCCCCAATGGGCCAGAGGACATACCCCTCTGGGGGGAGTTGTAGCCCCTGCCAGGTCCGCAAAGGTGGGACAAAAGAATGTCATGATAAAAAACAGGACCTGTGACTCTATCCTCTGAGCCATGAGGGACTTCCTGACAGCCACGGACTAGGTGAGGTTAGCGAGAGTAAACACTGCTACCGTTACAGCGCTGTAATGTCTTGTGCTATTATTTCCCTGTAGTTGTTTTGACTCACGCTCTTTTCTCTACGTGGTTTTTACCGCACTGCTATTGCTACGCGCTCTTGCCCAACTACCATTTAAATGTACCAATGCTTGTCTCTAAGCAGCCTGGCCAGCAGGTTGTGCGTTGTAGACACACAACAGAACTCGTCTCATAAGTGCAGTGCTAAGGGGATACTGTAGCATTGGGGTGTGCTGTCCTTTGGATGACACAATAACCCAAGGTCCCATATGCCTGTTCTGGTTAGCTGTAAAGGTGGACATTAAAGATCCCATGGTACTTCCTGAAAAAAGTGTAGGGGAATTTTCCTTGGTGCCCAGGCCAGATTTCCCCGATTCACAAAGAATACCACCAAAAACTTAATCTTGTTCAGTTTCAGTTTGGTTTGCATTTGTATCCCCCTCCCACCTTTGGCTAAGAATAGGCAGTATTGTCTAGCCCTAGGGTTGCCACCTTTGGATGAGGCAAAAAAACGGATCCTAGGCCCCGCCCCTAGCCCCACCCCTTTTCATGACTAATCATGCATTGTTCCTCCTAGAAGTCCATTTGTTATATCAATAAAAAACAACACTTAAAGCAGCAGTTAAATGTAACCCCTAGGTGGTGCTATCCCAAGGGCTACTACCCCTGCCTGCTTGGCTAGTAGCAGGTTAAAGGGCCTGAGTTTTGAAACAGGTGCCTCCACCCAGAGGTCAGGGTCAAGCTAACCTGGGCACAGCCCTCCAGGACACTGTAACCCCCCTCTTTCCTTACTAGTGGCAGGAATAATACACAATAATCACTTTCACAATACCCCTGATACACCACACAAGTACCCACACTGTTTGCACTTACCACCAGGGCTTTCCTCTGGCTCAGTACTGTGGGACCCCCTGTAAAACAAGGTTATACACAGCAAATAACAGCAGTACAGTACTCTTGCATAAACTGGAACCACAGTCAGGGTAAATGCAAATAAAAGTTAGATCTGATTTATTTAAAGGACTTGAACAAGGGAGGGGCATAATCAGGTTAATTTGCTTAAAGACTATCATTCAAACAGTTATGCATGCACTTCAGGGTCTATAAACAGTCACACACTCTGGGTACCTAGATAGAAAATGGTGGGCTAGCCAGGAACGTTGCAGCTGGTTGGGGCCATGTGATGGAAGAAAAAAACATGCACCATACAAACTAATTATAATCCGGAGCCAGAGGGCTCAGTTCATGAAAAGAAAACAACAAGACAATCAGATGACACACTTTTAGATTAGGCTGTTGTTGCAGGGAGCTACCCTGATGGTTACTCATGATACCCAAGACTGGACACAGGCTGGATGAAAATTGAGACTGCAGGTGGTTGATCTGGAGTGCCAGGAGAAGCAGGGCCCTCATGATTCGCAGAGGCATCATTCCTGTTCAAGCATGGAGCTGGGGGCTGATCCCCAGGCAGGTCTCTCGTCGATGGCTTTCTCTGTGCAGCGGGTAGACTGGCTGGACCCGTGTGGCAAGGCCCCGGCCAAATGGAGACAGATTCAGACACAGTCCATTTTGGGCTGGATACAGCTTCCAGCAAGCAGAACACAGTTCACAGAGTGGGGAACCAAATCACAACCCACTAACAACTCACAGCACATTTACATGTAAGGAAATTCTACTGTACCAGGCAAACCACTCTCCAGTCACGATTGCAGAGCCTCTACACAAACCGGGGATTCAAAAGCAGCTGGAAATCCTGGCAGACCGATCGCATTCAGCAAAATCTTCAGTCTTCTTCAGGTATGAGCCTGGTAGAAAATCAGTGGTTTACTTCATTCTCACAAACTTGGATTTAGTCTGAAATAATTCTCTTTTCTCCCTCTCAGGGACAGCAAGCAGACATGCAGGCCAAAACTCAGCCCTTTCACAGTTCTCCCATGCAAATCCACTCAGGATTGCTGCTCAAAATCACTTGAGCTCTTTCTTCTTCAGCTCCCAACTTAGACCTGACTCAAACTGCAGCAAGCCTGGGAATTTCCCCAAGATCCAAAGGTTTGGTTGTCTGATTCATCTGTCAGTCGCAACAGGAGCTCCCCCTTCAGGTGCAAAAAGGCACCAAAAGCCCAAAACTACAGTTCCTACAGATTTTGACTCCAGACAGCTCCTGTAGTCTGGCCCCATTTTAGGTCCCACCGGAACTTATTAGTCCAATTCAGCAGTCCAGGACCAAGATAGTGGAGATAAACAAAACAGTCCTTGCTGCAGAGAAGGCAGGTTAGACAAACTACATTATCACTATCACTCTAAATGATTTTCAGCAAATTGTTATATCCTGAAAAGTTATATCCTGAAAAAAGAAAGGCAAAGGGAGGGGTAGTGAGACTGAAGGGGGAGGATGGGGGCCGCGTGGAGGATGACAACAGTAAAGCTGACATATTGAACAGGTATTTCTGCTCAGTCTTTACCGAGGAAGAGGAGGGTAATGGGTCTGAAGGGAGTACAAGGGGTTAGAATGGTGCAGAAATGGACACAAGTCCCTTTACTTGAGAAAGGGTCCTGAAGGAACTGGAAGTAATAAGAGTTGATAAAGCAATGGGGATAGATGGGGTGTACCCCAAGGTCCTTAAAGAACTAAGAGAGGTGGTGGCTGAACCTCTGGCTATCCTGTTTAGCCAATCACTGGAAACAGGGGAGGTACCCAAAGACTGGAAGACTGCAGATGTAGTCCCCTTATACAAAAGTGGGAACAAAGAGGAAGCGGGAAACTACAGACTAGTCAGCCTCACCTCGGTAGTGGGGAAGATCATGGAAGCACTACTGAAGGAGAGACTGGTGGAACATCTGGTTGTCAATGGACTAAAGGACCCAAGGCAGCATGGTTTCTCACCAGGGGTGGTCATGTCAGAGCAACCTCATTGAATTTTTGACTGGGTGACTAGGGAGGTGGATCAGGGAGGTAGTGGACATGGCCTATCTGGACTCAGCAAGGCCTTTGACACTGTGCCACATAGAAGACTATTACACAAACTGGGGAATATGGGTGGGCAGGGCAGTAGTGTGGTGGGTACGTAACTGGCTGGGTGGCAGGACACAGAGGGTGGTGGTAAATGGCTGTCACTCCACAGAGGGAAGAGTGACCAGTGGGTACCACAGGGATCAGTGCTGGGACCGTCCTATTCAACATCTTCATCAGAGACATTGCAGCAGGACCTAGAAGGCAGAATTTCACTGTTCGCTGATGACACAAAGCTCTGTAACAGAGTAGACACACCAGAGGGTGTAGACACAATGAGAAGGGACCTGCAGAAACTTGAAGAATGGTCAGGGGTTTGGCAGTTGAAATTCAGTGCAAAGAAGTGCAAGATAATGCATATGGGGCACAAAAATCCTGGCACAATATATCAGTTTGGGGGGTGAGGATATAGCATGCACCAAGCAGGAAAGAGATCTTGGGGTTATCATCTCTGATGACCTCAAGGGAGGGAAACAGTGTGACAAGGCAGCAGGTAAAGCAAATAGGATGCTGGAATGCATAGGCAGGGGCATCACCAGCAGGAAAAGAGAGGTCATAATTCCATTATACAATACACTAGTGAGGCCCCACCTAGAGTACAGTTTACAGTTCTGGAGACCTTACCTACGTAAGGATATAGACAGGGTAGAGAAGATTCAGAGGAGGGCAACAAAGATGGTACATGGATTGCATCACAAGTCCTATGAGGACAGGTTTAAGGAACTGAATATGTACTCCCTGGAGGAGAGAAGGGAGAGAGGGGATATGATAGAGACATACAAGTATCTTACAGGGAGGAACAGGGTGCAGGAATACACTTTTTTAAGCGAAAAAGATGTTCCAGGACTAGAGGGCATGGGATGAAGTTGGAGGGAGGACGATTCAGAGGAAACGTGAGGAAGAATTTCTTCACAGAATGGGTGGTGGACAAGTGGAACACCCTGCCAGAGGAAGTGGTGGGGGCTGAAACATTCACGGGATTTAAGAATGCATGGGATAGACATAAAGGAATTCTGGAGGTCAGGGGTAAGGGGCAACAGACTTCTAGGAAAACATAAACTGATCTTACAAGCTCAAATGGGCAGACTGGGTGGGCCACAGGCCCTTATCTGCCGACACTGTCTATGTGTCTATGTGTCTATGTATCTATGTATCTTTCAACAGAGCTCCCTCTCAGATTACTTATGACTGCAAACCAGGCAGCTCTTAAAGAGACAGCACACAGAGGCTATACAGGCACTCTCTGGCAATCACATTTAATCTGCTAAAACGCAGGACACCAGCCTGGCAGTGAGCGTTTAGGCAAGCTCGAGGAAGACTTTTCGGGAACCCCCATTTGTAGGGGGGGTTACATAAATAAAAATGTTAAGATACTGTACTGTGCCTGTTAAAGCTACTTTCCTAGGTTCTTCCTAATTATTTATTTACTTACGTATTTATTTATTTATTGACCTTGGTTAACCAGATAAACATACAGAGATAAAATAAATCTCATTTACAGATATGATCTGGGTGGAGACAGGGGAAATACTGTATAGCACACAATAGTATACATACTTTATATCTTTTTCTGGCTCCATTTCCTGTTCTTGTCCACAGTACTATTTCAAAGCTAAAGAAGTGACCATACTTTTTTCTTGAGGAAAAAAAAAATTTAAAACATTTAAAAATGCCTAAATTCTGTTAGAGATGAAAATGTTCACCAGCAAATGAAAATGGAGGACAACTGGCTCTGTTACTGCTACAAAAGGTGGGGGCAGCTCTGCTGCTATGCCACTTTAAGATGCAGTGGAAAGATTAGGCTAAGTAGGTGCTAATGGTGTTAATGGCCATACTTTATACCTCCCAGGGTGACTGCATTCACAAACAAAAGGCTACACTGACAACAGAACTTGTTTGTAACCTGGACATGTAGCTGAAACAATGAATGAGATGACAAAATCTGTTTCAGAAGTATGTGAGCAAAATGGCTCAAAAACCTGACCAGCACAGAGCAAAACCGGATTACCTGATAGGGACCCTGAAAACCTGATCACCAGGTAAAAAGCCTGACAGGTGGCAACCCTATGTAGCCCTCCTTTTTCGGTCGAAAAAAAGTAACTAAATTGTTTAACTTGTAAATATTTCCAAAAGTAATGAAGATTACTACATAAAACTCTGCAGGCTAATTATTACTGCAGACCCTGTATGTCTGTGCTCCACAGAATGAAAAGTTACTATTGAACTCTAATGTGGAATTGGCCGACAGTACTGAAAGTATTTAAAACTTGATTAACTAGTGGATATTTCCAACAGTAGTGAAGATAGAAAATCTTGTTTTCAGACCACACGATGACACACCCAATACGTGTTTTATTCTTACAGTAATGAAGATAACTGCATGAAACGCTACAGGATTACTTATTACAATGGATACTATACTGTATTTCTGTGCTAAGTTAAATCAGTTTGCTCCACAGACAGAAAAGTTACACTTGAACTTTATTTGGTAAAAGGCCTATAGCAGTGAATCAGCTCATGTCCAAAAGCAATGAAGATTTAAAAAACAGATTCATCAATTAGTGGACAGATTTCCATTTTTATCTTAGGATTTACTCAAAATATAGTCTGCACTTAAATAAACCGGGTGCAAACAATCCTGGGAACTATATTCAATCAATCAATCAGTCAATCAAATCTTTATTTATCCAGGCGAACATTGTTGAGCAAGTTCATTTGCAAGATGGACTTGGTTATTACCTGGTCAAAATACATTACAAAGAATTTTTTGCAGTCACAGTGACAATAACATCATCATAACAACAAATAAATACAAAGAAGGTGCATAATACAGCATCAGCTACAATACAGAGGTAGGCATACAACAGCACAGAGGATAAATGTGGCATATATGTGAAATCTGGGAAGCCTACATGGCTTCGGGGAAAATGAAAATGGTTCAGTCAGAGAACAGACTGGCAAGTAATGTAGCAAGTGCAATACCTAGTCCTGGCCAGTGATGTACAGCTAGGTTGAGGGGATGTATGGAGTTCCCAGATAAACTGAAGCTGAGGAACAGAGAGGGGGAGGTGCAGCAGGGGTAGGTGCGGGGGTTGGTGGGAAGATGTGGATAAGAAACAAGGTAGAGAGAAGGAGAGCAGTGGCTCGAGCAGTATGCATAGAAAATGGGTGCAGAGGCAGCCTGAGGAAGAGGGGAAACGATTATAGAATTCCCACACAGTTTAATGAATTCCCACACAGTTTAATGATATACTGGACATCCAAAATTACAAACAAGCACGAAATGCCTGCACAAAAGCCACACGGTTAATGAAATCCACCTATTACAAAGATGCTTTCACCAATACATGGGGAAATGGTCGTGCTTTCTGGGACAATATCAAGGATGTCACAGGGAAGCAGCCAAAAACCTCTCCGGCCATGTTAATGGTTGATGGATCCTCAACCCTTGACCCCAAGGTGATTGCAAACATCTTTAACATGGCTTTTTCAGACCTTAGTGCTGTTCTACCCCATAACTTTTTCGAAAACAGGGCCTACTCCCCAAATACCTCAGCCCCCTCAGTCTAACCACCCCCTCTTCTACTTCAGGAAGGTAAGGCTAAATGAAGCTCGCCGATATATTACTGCAGCTATCTCTAAATCTAGATCTAATAGTGACACCCTGGACCTTAAGCTTCTTTTGTTCAATCTCGATGAGGTAATTCATCCATTAACAAAAATCCTAAACCTCTCTCTCAGCTGTGGAAAATTCCAGGACCTATGGAAAACAGCCACCGTGACACCCATCCATAAAAGTAGGGACAAGACGATTCACTCAAATTATCGCCCTATCTCCATACTGCCCCCACTCTCTAAGGCACTTGAGCGCATCGTGGCTGATCAACTTACCGACCACTTGGATAAATACAATATACCTTGTCCACAACAACACGGCTTCCGGAAAGGTCACAGCACCACCACAGCCCTTCTTGAGTTCACTGGAACTTTGCATAAATCCCTTGACAACGGCCTTCTCACAGGGGCCGTTTTCATCGACCTCTCCAAGGCCTTCGATACAGTACACCATGGATTATTAATACACCAACTACTGAATGCCAGGCTATCACCTGACTTCTTTCTGGTTTAAAAGCTACCTAGAAAACTGGTCACAGAGAGTAAAAATTGCGGACGCTCTTTCTAACACCCTGCCTGTTCGCTCGGGTGTCCCACAGGGATCCATACTGGGAACCCTCCTTTTTTAGCCTTTTCTTAAACTCTCTCCCTTACCACTGCTCTGAGCAGATCATACTATATGCCGATGATGCTGTTGTATTCTCCACTCACAAAGATCCTGCAACTCTTCAACACAACCTTCAACTTGGTTTCAGTTCTGTAGAGACATGGTTTCTTAATCATAAACTGGTCCTCAATGACAAGAAAACCAAATCTATGCTCTTCTGCAGCTCTCATAACCCACACAAGCTACACCACTTGGCTATCTCCACCACCCAGGGGAACACTCTAGATCAGGTGGGGTCCTTCAAATACTGAGGGATACAGCTTGACCCTAATCTCTCCTATGGACTTCATGTAGATAATGTAGCTAGAGCTGCTAATACACGGCTTGGTCTCCTCTACAAACACAGACCACACCTCACGCCAGAAGCTTTGAAGGTTGCAGTCCTGAGCTCTGTGATCTCTGTAATAGACTATGGTCTCATCATTTATGGCTCAGCCCCAACCACAACCCTTAGATGCCTCTCAACTACCTTAAATAAAGCATGTCGGCTCATCACTGGTGCTCACCGTCTCACCCACACATGTAACCTGTATACTCAGACCAGCTGGCTCCAACTATTAAACCACATAAAGTTTCTCACCTGCTCCATGGTGAAAAAAATCTACCTTGGCCTTGCACCTTCTGGAGTCTCAACTCTGTTACAACACCGAATTAACAAATGGCGCCTTAGGAGATCCACGCTACAACTACTGAAAGTCCCCCACTGTCACACTTCACAGGGACAACGCTCTTTTTCTTATCGAGTGCCACTCTGGTTCAATGGCCTCAGCCCAACCATCTCCTCTGCCCCAACTATTGGTATGTTTAAAACTAGGCTCTGGGACTATCTCACTACCAACAGCTCCTGTGACTGCCCAACTTAACCTTGTTTCTCCACTTCCCTTTCTGCTCTAGTTGTCCCCCCACTGGATTCTACCCTCACATCTTGGTATACCCAATGCTGCACTTTTCACCCTCTTGCCACTCTTCCTACATTCCTTCTCCCCCACCTCTTCCCTCTCCCTATGACTCTGGCACTTCTTATCTGTTGTCTATTTTCTCTGACAAATGCCACTGGCTGCCTTGTTACAATGCTACCCTTGAACTGTATTAATCTGTACTCTGTTTGCAATTTCCACATTGTTGTAATGCCTGTCTTAATGTTCCCCATAATTTGTATTTCTCTGACATGGAACCTTTGTAAAAGAGCCATGGCTCAAAGGTATTTGTAATCCTAGACTTGATAAATAAATATACGGTCTTGCTATGAGATCAGAGTAATTATTAAAGGATACTCTGAAAAGCTACAGTTTGAGCTAACTGTGTAGAGGGAAATTAATAAAAAAAAAATCATAAACAGTTCTAAATATACAGTAAGGGACATAAATAAAGTGCATACAAGTAATATCAAATGCTTTTTAACTAATGAAGTTTGAAAAATAAAATGGATGAACTAAGAGCTCTGGTTAGTAGGAATTCTCACTAGCTGCAGTAACAGAGACTTAGTGGAGTGACCACAATATATAGGGAAGAGATGAAAAAATTACTTACCACAGTAATATTGTTTCTTCCAGGGGATCCTTCATCATGCTTAACATATGAAGTAAGTCTGGCTGGTCAAGCTGCACCGGAGAATGTAGAGTGGAATTTAGAACACCATTCAAATCTCTGCCCTCTGGGTGGTGCTGTGTTCAGCAGCATAACGTCAGATCCTTTGAAGCCTAAGTCTAAAATAGCCTGCCCCTCCCCAATCTACAAGCCTAACTAGGCAATATACAAAATATAAGCCAAAGGGCAACAACAGAGTGGCCCAAAGGCCAGATATGGCAGAACAAGAGATTTTGTCTAAAGAAAACTGTGGATATCAACAAGTAATGCTCAAGCAGACAAATATATAACACAGCTATGATAAGTAATTTTTTCTTTAAATACCTGGAATTCATCATTATGCATATGCTCTTTATGCCCTCTTTCCCCGGTGGTGAGAGGACTTGGGAGATCACAGGAGGAGATTTATTTGTTTGTTTAAAGTTTATATTTTATTTTGTTTTTATTTTATTTTATCCTATTTGTGGATCTTCAGTCCAGATTCGAATTTTCCTATGAGGTTGGGTTTTTTGTTTATTTGATTTTGTTTATTCATATTGGATACATTTAGGGATTATTCGATTAATTTTATATTGTTAAGATTGATTGTTTTGTGTTTGGTGTTTATTGTTTTGTTTAAGCAGCGACATGTGCTAGTCTTTAGTCTCCATGGTGGTGCGCTATTCATCCTCCTCTCTTCACACCCTCTGCCCTTTTTATACTCCTTCCCTACAATTCGACACCTACCAGTGCTGTAGAACATTAGGGATTATTCGTAGGAGAGTGAAGAGGGTGGGGGTTTGCCAACAGGAGAGGATGAATGAACGGGGCCATCATATCGGGGTTATTAAGTCCAGAAGGCGCCCTGGGGTGAAATGGAATCCAGACTGGGGTTTACCATGTCTGGTGCCCATACCCAAAGGCACTACTGAATTTAGTAGGCAGATAGGCCTGACAACCTCCGAGGTTTGCCCAACTCAGGCGGTGTTATGCAATGCCAGGTCTGTCAGGAATAAGACCGCCATTATTGCCAATCTTGTTGGCTCAGCTGACCTGGCTTGCATCACCAAGACCTGGCTGGATGAAAATTCAGGCCCCATAGTGGAGGCCATGACTCCGTCAGGGTACTCGGTGATGCACCGCCTGAGACTGGACCGCAGGGGAGGTGGATTGCAGTCTGTTTCAAGACTGAATTGGGCCTCACGAATGTAGCAGTAGGTTAAGCCGAGTCCTTCAAGTGCACAGTTGTAGCAGGTGTAGGGGTTTGAATCGCTCTCATCTACCATCCACCCGGAGATGGGAAACACTTCTTACAGGAAGTAGCAGACTTCCTCGTCGACATGTCGTTTGAGTCACCAAGATTGATGGTTCTGGGTGACTTCAACGCCTGGGTCGACGATGAACTCTCACAATTTGGTAATCACTTCCTCCAATTAATGTCTTCTTTGGGCCTTACACAGGTAATTTTCACTGCTACGCATAAATCTGGACACTCTCTGGACTTAGTCTTCCTTCTAGGGATTGATGCATCCGACGTGGGGGTGGAACCAGTCGCTTGGTCTGACCACTACACTGTGAGGTTCAATTTTTGCACCCCCTCTTAGAAGGCCTTCCCCTGTGGAGATGGTCAGGTACCGCCCATTACGGAATATTACTTCACAAGGCCTAGCAGCGGTCCTTGACCTATCATCCCCTGTGTTGATGAGCAGTAATCCAGAGAAGCTGGTATCGGCCTGTAATGAGGCCGTTGCAACTGGCCTGGATCTTATTGCTCCTGTTCCTGAGCACCCCTTATCCCTTCACCCCAGGTCCCCTTGGTTTGACAGGACACTGAGGGAGATGTGGAGACAGAGGCAAAGGTTAGAGCACTGTTGGTGCAAGTCCACCCTTGAAGCCGATCGACTTAGATTGATGGAACATTATTCTATCTATCAATCTGCAATCACCCATAAGAAGGCAGAATTCCTGTCCAGGGAGATTGCAGTTGCTCAGAATCGACCGGCTCAGCTGTTTCGAACTGTAGACAGACTGTGCAACCCAGCCTGTCTGCTAGTTCGAAAAGCCTTTGCAACTAAAGTGGCCGACATCAGGGCGGACTTGTGTCCGGCAACTTCTAATGGTGATGTTGTAGAACAGTGTGAGTTCATAGTGCCTCAATTCTCTTGGAGTTCCTTTTGTCGACCTACGTTCATGGATATTATGAGGATCATCCATAGCATGCGTCCCACAAGCTGTAGTTTGGATCCTTCCCTAATTTTGGGTTGTTCTAATATCATCGGTCCAGTCCTGGTGCAAATAGTCTGGTGCTCCTTGTAGTCAGGTGAGTTTCCTAGCTCCCTGAAAGAGGCAGTGGTGACACCTCTCTTGAAGAAAACTGCCTTGGACACAGACTGTTTCTCAAACTACAGACCTATCTCTAACCTTCCCTTTATTGGAAAGGTTATTGAGAAGGTAGTGGCAGCCCAATTGGAGGACCATTTTTAAGGGGACATATCTGGCCGCTGCCACAGATGCAACAGTGCCATGAGTGGAGTGTGCCCTGAGACCCTGAGGTGGCTGTTTGCCTGCTTTGGAGTAGCAAAGCTGACTGCAGGCAATTATCCAGTGAACTATGAGCCATTTAGAAGCTGGATTGCCCTTTCCCACCTCACCATATGTGAGAAATAGCTGAAAGTTAAAAGATCTATGATTGCTGGTGTGCTCAGTGTTGTAGCTGAGGGACATTTTTATGTCCAGGCTGTGCAGTCTCTGTTCACCTGAGCTGGATTTCTCTGTGAAAAATACAAGAAGGGTGATGGACTGGGTCAGGTGAAACTCTGACACCACCTTGGGAAGGAATCTCCCACTGGCCCTCAAAACTACCTTGTCTCTGTGGAAGATGATGTAGTTAAGGTCAGTGCAGAGGGCCAGCATCTTGCACACTCTTCTGGCTGACGTGATGACTACCAGTCCCGTACAGAGTGCCTGAAAAGAGGCATGGACAATTCTGCTTTTTAAACCTTTATCTTTTCCCCAAAGAGGGAGTTACCCTCGGCTGGGAAATCCAGAGTCTTGATTTGGGTATCCTAAATGAGGTTTGTGACTTGCAACCAGCAAACCACTTCTACCCATTGTATTTACCATCCCTGGTAAGAGCCTTTAAAATCAGCAGACATTTGAGACTGATATTTGGCTCCAAACCAAAATTAGCTGTTTCTGCTAGGTCATCTGAGAGAGGAGTCTGGACCTTGACTGCTATAGCAGGGGCTGACTACCCTAATAACTTTTGGCATTGACATAAGCTTGAAAGTTTGCCTGCCTGATAGCTAGGAAAACTGATAAATGCCAGGGGTATCTATGCCTTGCACAGGCCATCACTTGCACCACCCCTTAGTGGACACAGTGGGAGGATAAAAAATTCAACCCCTCCTCATCCAGTTTATTACGTCTTGTACAGCCTCTTATCAAGAGGGGAAACAGAGCTTAGGAGTTTGTAAAATCTTGAAAGTACCCTCCTTGATGAATATATTGATTCACAGGAAGGAGAATGTTTTGGTGGGTGTCAGCCCAGTCATCTCTCACAATTGTGGAGTGTGAGGAATAATCCTCAAGCTCTGTGGAAAGAATCAAACTCCTATTTAGGGGAAAAAGCCTAGGATTAATAGGTTCCCCATTTCATCATAAACACACATATTTCTCCTCTGTAACATTAATAGTAACAAGTATTTGTCAATGCCGAATGTTTGCTTGCTGGCATTGGCATTGGTAGGTAGTGTAGGAGTTACAGAGCTGCATAATAGGAATGGCAGTGAAGTATTGAACTGAAGCCAACCCCATCACCACCCTGCAGACAGTGACAGGCATTGGGGTGTGCCTTTGGGTCATCAGGCATAACGGCCACACCATTTCACCACACCTTACCGTGCAGACACCGACAAGTGTCACGCTGTGCCTTGGGGTCTTTGGCCCTTATGCGCACCCCATTCCATCAGGAAATATTGTGAGGTGGGTGTGGTATAGGAGAATGGGGTGAACTTTGGGGCCGAAGAGTCCAAGGCACACCTCGATGGCTCTCAGTGGCTGCAGAGTGTGAGTGGGGGTGGAGTGGTATAAGCATTGCAGGTGACAATCCCAAGTCACACCCCGATGCCTGTCATTCTCTACAGGGTGGGGTGTTATGGTCAGAAACACTAACGCTTCAGGCATTCGTTGGTATTTTCACTCCAAATTTTCAACATGGGTTTTTTGTGACCCCCACCTCATGAACAGTGGCAATATCAGTTTGTTAGCCGAAGGCTGCTTTTGCACAGCGACTACGGCATTTGTCACCACAGGTGCAAAAACACATTCTGAACAGGATGTGAAAAATGACAGCTGTACTGTTCATGGGGTGTAAAAAATGGCAATGTTGAAAATCTGCAGTGAAAATATAAAAAAAATTGGTGAAGTCACGAGCGTGTGTAGAAACTCTGCAACGTGCACCTGTAATGTAATTAGTTTGGGAATTGTTTACAGCAGATTGTCAACACAGGCATTTTGGGACCTCCGGTCATGAACAGTGACACTGTGATTTTCTTTATCTGTCCCAAACAATGATTTCCCACAGCGACCATGCATTTCTGAGCTGAAAGTGTGAAAACACATTTCGGCCATGTTGTGAAAAATGACAGCTGTACTGTTCGTAAGGAAGTGTGGAAAAATGCCACTGGTGAAAATCTGGACTGAAAATATTACAAATTCATGAACTTATGAGGGTGCATGGAAACTGCAGAATGCTCACTCGTAACACAGTCATTTTCAGGAATTTTTTCACCAAATTCTCAAAATAACCATTTAAGACCTCTGCTCATGAACAGTGTCACTGTGATTTCCTTAATGTGTCCCATACATTGATTTCGCACACCGATTGTGCCATTGTGCGCTACATGGGTGGAAACATGTTTTGGGCGAGATATGAAAAATGACAGCTGTACTGCTCATAAGGAGGTATGGTAAAATCGCAATGTTGAAAATCTAGAGTGAAAATATTGAAAATCTGCAAACTTATGAGCGTGCGTAGGAACAGCGCAACGCATGCTC
Organism: Neoceratodus forsteri; assembly: GCA_016271365.2. NCBI lineage: Eukaryota > Metazoa > Chordata > Ceratodontiformes > Ceratodontidae > Neoceratodus > Neoceratodus forsteri. Next base: position 1,392,307,432 of record CM028131.1, on the reverse strand, counting down.
GTAAAATAGTCATTTTTGGGAATTTTTTCAGCAAATTTTCAACATAGGCTTTTTGAGAGCCCACCTTATGAACACTGGCACTGTCATTTCGTTAATAGGTCCCAAAAGGTGATTTCGTGCAGTGACCGTGAAATCACCCTTCGGGCCCGATTAACACCATGACAGTGACAGAATTCATGAGGAGGGGTCCCAAAAACCCCATGTTGAAAGTTTGGTGCCAAAATTCCAAAAAATGCCTGAGATATGCAGCAAAGTTGAAAAAACCCTATTCATTACATTATACAGCTTACCGGCATTTCCTCAGTTCATGGTCGGCTTTGAAGTGTGCAGACGTGTTCCTAGTCCACTGAAGATCATCGCGCCGAGCTCTGGAGGTAAGTATGAGGTGAGGTGGGGGGTGGGGACAGGGTTCGCAGAGGGTGGGCGCGGTGGGGGAGGGGGCAGAGAGACTGCAAGGGACCGCTTTTGTGTTTTCAGTTTTATTTTTTAATTACTTGGTCGGACGCTTGGCTATGCTGGTATTCCAGCATGGCAATTGGCACGATGCAGGATGTTTGCCATGCTGGTGGCCTCAGCATGGCAGCTGGGAAAGCTTTGGGGAGCAGTGGAGCCGGCGGGGATTGGGCACCCCGTCGGCCATTCTGACTGTTGCCACGCTGGTGGGCTCAGCGTGGCACTCGGTAATCTCTTGGGGAGAGACTGTGGAGCCGACTGGGAAGTGGGCATCCCAGTCAGCCAAATGCATTGTTGCCATGCTGGGGTGGGCTCCCAGCATGGCACCTGGAAGACTGTTTGGGGGAGGGGGGGAGAGCACTTCTGTGAGCACTTCCCTTATCTGATCGTGCTCACTGAAGCGACTCTCTCCCTTTCAACTGTAAGCCACTGCATTCTCGAGTGCTGTCATAGACAGCTGCAGCATGCATTGGGCAACTGTGGCTGTGCCTGCAAACACACGGAGGGAATTGGAATAGGGGGTGCCACACCTCCAGAGACTCGGATGATGGCACTATGTTTCTTGCACATGCGTGCAAGCAAACATAAAAATGAGCAAAGCAGACAGCTGTTTGCAGAGGTCTGCTGCTCAAAAGCAGACAGTCTTTGTAAGCTTGAATGGTCTTTAGCAGCCTGCAATCTGCAGGAATTGGCAGGCATTATAACAGGCACCAAAGTCCCCAAATGCTGTCCAGCAGGAGGTTCTGTGTGCTTGTAACATAGAACTGAACATGATGCTGAAATACAGAAAGCAGATTGGTGGAAATGCATCAGGTGACAAAAAGCGAGCAGGTATTAATTCAGGAGAAGAGCCCGCTCGCTAGTGCGTGTAGTGGGAATAGAGAGCAAGTAGGAGAGAGGTGATGTCGGGGACGAGCATAGGCAAATATGCAGCAATAAGTCCAGGGACGAAGAAGTGCCTCGGAGGCATAGTTGATGTAAGTGAAGACAAGCAAAGTCGCTGTACTTGTTATTTGTGAGGCATGTACCAGGACAGTGAGTTACACAAAACAGGCAGCATAAAATTTGTTGCAGGTGTTAAAAAAAAAAAAAAAAAACAGTATTGCCAGATGGTATGCGGAACAAACATGCACTCCCATAATTCAGTACTGCTATGTATGTCGGAGATCAAACAACGAGGGGCAATGCATAGAAAGTGTCAGGTAGAATGTAACAGGAAAAGTGAAGCTGAGCGTGATTCAGACCACAATGTTATGTCAGGAGTTTTGAAAAATGTGTCGCCAGTAGATGAATGTAAGTGAAGCATGTACCATGCATGCGCACAGTGTAAGATGTTAACTGTTAGAGAATCAGGAAACGGCAGCATTTTTTCTCCACAGCAATCGGCAATGGCTAGAATGTGTAACTGATTCTGTATGTCATATGAGTGTTACACTACTTCCTTGCCACTTTGCCATATAAGAGCAGCAAGACATCCTCCTTGTTAAAGTTTACTGGTGGATTACCGCCCGTGGGTGCCAGGCACTCGGCCTGCAGCCTCGTGCACCCCCACCCGGGCATTAATCCACCAGTAGAGCCCTCCTTTGTTGGGGATTAATACTTACTTAGTTATCTCTTGATTTTAGAGGGAACCAGGGAGTTAGCCAGTTCGGCAAGCCTCTTAAAAACTGCTTGTATACCCGTCTCGGGGTAGCAGTTACAGTAGTTATTATTGTGGTTTCACCCACAGTAATTTAGAGTGTTGGCTGTTCAGAGCTCGAGGGACCCTGAGGTGGTGACATTTTTCTTATTTTAGTCCTATTCAGGCTTTTTTAATAATTCTGTCAAGACGTGAACACAGGTTTCACGCTGCTGAATTGTCCATATCTCAACAGAATTCACCACACTCAAAAAAAATTAAAAACCGGGATTACCAGTTTTTTCTTTTCAGTTTCTAGGTGTAAAACACACAAACTTTGCAACTGCTAAACATTTGTTTAAATTAAAGTATATATGGCAATTGCGGTCGGTTCTGGAACTGATGGAGAACCGATCGGAACCGGGAACAAAAGTAAAAGTGAACCGTAGCTAACAGTTCAAGAACCGGGATTAGCGGTTCTAAAAACAAGGTTAAATTAATAAAATTAAATGTAACTAATGGAGTTTTTAGTTAGAAAACTCCGATAAATATAAGACAAACCCCAGTTTACCCCCGGTTATGCCAAACCAGGAGAAACCGAGGAGACACATAATTTAACACTTAAAAACTTACAAATTAGCATAAAATATAAAGAATAGAGGCAGCAAATATAAAATATACATAAGTATTTATTGTTTTTTAAGTTTTCACATGACAGAACGAGATGATGGAGAGAGGATCTCCAGGCATCTAGTCTTGAGAGGCGGAGAGAGAAATCTGTGGGTTAGAATGTAAGCAGTTGACTAGTGGCAACATTTGAAAAGTGGCACATGCCAATGATTCCATTATTAGCATAACATTATATCTCCAGGCAGATCTGGCTTAGAGGCATACTGCAGAAGAGTTAGCAATATTGGAGTATTCCTGGGGTGAGAAGTGGGGGTTTGAAGCAGTTTCATGGCATTTTTCCTGAAAGCATTATAGACAGGACGACTAACCTCTTAGGGGGTGGGAGACCATTTATCTCCCTAAAATCTTTATTGTCTTCATCCTAGTTGGACTCCTGAGTAGGGAGGTCCCGGGTGTTTAGCATATTTTGGATAAATGTAAGCATAGAGGAGGGATCCTCCTGGTCAGCAGGGGAAGCTCCAAAATGAGGGTCAGGGGACACATCAGGTTCTAGGCCCTCTAAATACATGTCAGGGGCACCATAAAAATGTTCTTCATCATCAGCATCACCCTCACATCTCCAGAATAGAGAACTGTAGAAAGATGTGCCTTGCTTTTTCCATGTCTTGCACAGATGGGAGTTCCTGTGTAGACTGTGGCTACGTATGCTTTGTTTTTATGTTGATTGTGCACATGCGCAAGAAACATGTTGCAGCAGCTTGCTGCAGAAGCAGGCTGTGCAGGCGCAGCACTGTTGTTGACAATTACCCCACTGTCTTTGGAGGCTTGTCCAAGTTCCCCAATGGAGTGGCATGCTGCAACTGACACTAGTTCAGCCAGCGTGCCACAACCTTGAAAAGTTTTAGCCGCCGCAATCAGATGCCACCTTATCATTGCAGCATCATCCACTGCAATGAGGAAGCAACCCCTCATTGCAGGGCTTGCTGACGGGGTGCCCAATCCCCATCGGCTTCAGTTCCCTCTTGCCAACAGGAGAGCCCACTCCCTGTTGGAGTAAGTCATCCCCCCCGCTTTTGTTCCTCAGCCAAGGGGCGGCCTAATCCTCGGCTCTTGTGCCTCCCCCGTATGTGCCAGCTCCAGAACAGTATCCCATCTGGACTTCTGGTATCTGGCTGTGTAGGCCATATAATACGCCTGCCTGAATCCCAAGGAAGATGCTAAATACTGTTTTTTTGGCCATAGCATCAACCTTCCTAGAGTCCTTATCTGGGGGTGTGACGCTAAGGGTATGTTAGCCTTGTCACAGGCTGCAGCCTGCACTACCCCAACATGGCTGCATTGGTGGAACAAGAACTCTGTACCCAAGCCTGAAAGCATATACCTCCTGTCCATTCTTTTATCTACAGGAGGTAAAGAATTTGGAGTTTGAAGAATTTTCAGTGTCTGTTTCCCAAGGATTTATGGAGGAGAATAGACAACCTCTTGGACTCTGGGATGTCCATATCTCCACAAAATCAGGCTCCTCTTGTTCCTCGATAGCTTCAACCAAGGGAAGCTGGAGGGTATCAGCCACTTTCTTGTAGAACAGATAGTGAGATGGGGGACTCAGAAAGCCTGGGAGGGGAAACACTGGAAGGCCTGTCTGGGGAGATGTCCGGTTCAATGGGCTCATTCAGACCTTCATAATCATCATCATCATCATGTTCTTCCTCCCCCTCCGATTCATAATATTCATCTGGAACATATTCTGGAACCGGAGGAACCCGACTGAACCGAGCGGCGCCGGATCGGGCAGAAACCGAATGGAGCAATTCCACTATGCTTATCGCTCTGGCTATTTCTTCAGCGGTTGGAGTATGCGGTTCTGGATCCAAACCGTCCAATTTCCTTTTGCGTTTAAATGGAACCAACCCCTCAGAGTCAGATCTCCTCTTGCCCGAGCACACATCGCCCAGGTCAGTGCCTCAGGTTAGGTAGGAACTGAACCGGGCAGGCCATCCGGATTTGCAGATTTCTTGGCCTCTTTTTCCTTGAGCCTACCCAACCTTTTTTCTAGGGTGGCCTTTGGGAAATTCTTAAAAATTTGGCAGTCTGAATCAAGGTGGCCAAAACCCAGACAATAAACACAAGTGGTGTGAGGGTCTGCCTTAGCAAAGACATCTCAACACTCACCACAATGTTGAAACCCAGTGGGCCCATTTTTATCTTGGGTTTCTCAGACATGGCCAGGCTACAAAGCTTACCTTCTATAGCTTATTTGCCAGGTAAGACACTCCTATCGGTTACCAACTGTGTTATGGGTCGTGGAAAAAATCATGTGAAATCACGTTTTTTTGAAACTGATAGGAACCGGCATCTCACACTAAAACCTAGAAAGGAGTAAAACCCCACAAGTGGTCGGTTCTGAACTGGAACGACCGAAAGCTTTACAATTCCCACACAGAGAATTAAACAATACAGTCCACTACCTTACTAACACTTACTGCACCCTAGACAGAGACCTGAAACCGAAAAAACAACAAATCAGTTGAATTAACCGACGAATTCTGAACTTTATGGAACCGTAGTGAAGGAGCAATCTCCAGTGACTGAACAGTTAGGCAGAGTAAAGAATCTGATGGCTACACTCTGAAGCACTACAGACAGAGGTTTTAAAATCTGAGCTGGAGCCCAACGTTCTATGCTTCCTGCATAGAGTTAACTCTTTCCTCTCCAATGCAGTTCAAGTGCTGGGGCTAATTGCATATATCAGAATACAACACTTCATTTCATGTTGTTTGAAATATGTTTTCTGGGCACCCAAAATCCCAGGTGCCCAGCTTAGCGAGAAGAGCACTTCCCACACATTCTCTGTATGAGAACAGCGGTAATTTCTTGACTTCTGCAGCTACAGCTGAACTCGTGCTGCTGGCTGCAGTTAGGTGTGAGCCACCCCATGCCCTGGTGTCTAGTGGCATCCACCCACCAATCGCCATCCTCGTGTATTCCCTGATGTGTAGTGACCCCTCCCCTGCCCTTTGATCACTGTTCCCATTATTGAAAATGTATTCCCCAGTGTCTAGTGGCACCCGCTGATTGGTCACTGTCCCGTTAATGAAAATTTCTTCCTTGGTGTCTAGTGGCACCCCCCACCCCACCCTCTGATCACCATCCCAGTTTATGAAAATTTGTTCCCAGGTGTTTAGTCATCCCCCACCACACACACACACACTTTAATTTCAGGTACAATCCTGAAATGAAGAAAATTATCCCTTGATTTTTTTTGCTAAATCTGTAAAAAAGCGGTTCCTCGCCAGTCATCCCTCCCACCCTCAACTCTCACCACCCCACACACCCCCAGTACACCCCCACACATCATCACTCATCCGAAGAGGTCCTAGGTTCAAGACCCACTCTCTGATTGAAGACATATCTTGCTGCTGGAACCAGCAACTGCAATATGAGAAACTAAGGTAAATGTGGTGCAATGTATTACAATGGGGGTTTTAACTTTAATCTATAACTTTGCCTTATTTTGTCATTTTGACCCCAAATTTTCTACATAGCCTTTTGGGGACCCCCACCTCATGAACAACATGACTGTCATTTGGCAACTCCTGCCCAAAAGGTGATTTTGTGGTTGCTTGGTGAACTCACCTTTCAGATGGTATTTGGAATTTTTTTCTGTCCTAGTTCATGAGGTGGGGTCATAAGAAGGCTATGTTGAAAATCTGGGGTGAAAATATGTTTAAATGGCAAAGTTATGCCTGTTCATTTCTATTTTGCTACATACCCTAGTAAGTTTGGAAATTGTAAATATTTTGACCCAAAATTTTCAACAGAGCCTTCTTATTACCCCACCTCATGTATGTCACAGCTGTCATTTTTCAAATCCTGGCCAAAATATGTTTTCACACCTGTGGCACAGAATGGCATTGCAGTTGTGCTGAACTTCGTTTTGGTGGGGATTTGAAAATGTTCTGCACTGGGTATATGAGGTGGGGTAATGAGATGGCTATGCTGACAATTTGTTCACTGTTGTCCTATAAATGGAAGTGCAGGGCACTTCCACAGTGACATACATATACGCATCTATGCAGGCATGGGAGCGCAGGGCCCAACACAGGCAAATAAGGGTACAATTACTCTATCTCAAAAACTATAGACGGGTGGGAGCGTAGGGCTCAGAAGGCCCCCCGCTCCCACAGGCAAATAAGGCTACGATTACACTATCTCAAAAAGTATGGAAATTCTTTGCAAGAAACTATGTTAATGCATCAGTTAGGATTCAGGATAAAGCAACAAAAGTAGGGAAATACAGGGTTAGGGTGTCCAACGCTAAAACCCCTGCCTCACCCCTGAAGTGAATGAGGGGTGGAGTCTCCCTTGGGGTTGTCAACCCTAACGCTTACCCCACTGTGTGCACTCATGAAACATACACACCTGTCTCCATCATATCCTAGCTTTTCTGTTACTGCAAAGGGGTGAACGTTATGGTTGACAACCCCAAGGGAGACTCCACCCCTCAGTTGCTTCAGTGGTGGGGCAGGAGTTTTAGAGTTGGAAACCCTAACATATTTCCCCACTTTTGTCACTTTATGCTGAACCCTAACTAATGCATTAATGTAGTTTTTTGCAAAAAAAATAAATATATATATATATATTTTTTTTTGAGGACCACAAAAGAGATAACAGAGTCCTCTTGTGTTTTGCCCCCTACGTGCCTCCCTCTTTTTTTTTTGTTACAAAGTGGAGTACCTAGCAAGGGAAGCAGAAGGTGAGACAGAAAAAGGAGCAAAGAACACTGTCCAGAAGCCTGGCCATTGAGGGAGAAGGCAGGTTGCAGTAATGAATGGTGAAGATATTCTGGAAGATCAAGAATTATGGTGAGTATGTAATTTTCATATCTTCCAAGAATCAGTCTTCACTATTCATTACTGATGAGTCTGAGTGCCAAGCTTATCACAAAGGGTGGTGCTGGCCAACTGTGACAGAAACACAGGTTACTCACCTGCAACAGTAGTTCTAGGAGTGGTACATGTTGTTCGTCCACACTTATTGGCACATCCTTTCCCTTTAAATATCTTGCCAGAAGGTCTCAAAACTGGCTCCTCCCACCCACTTGGATGATATAACCCTCAGCTCTGCACCATGATGCCAGATCTTGCCCACTGGAAGCAGAGGTAGTGTGACAAAGCCAGGGAGGTTGGGTGGGTCAGTGTAGATTAACAACATATACCATTCCTAGAAAGAGCAGTTATGTAAGAACTTACCATAATGGTAGATCTTCCAGTAAGGTCTCTTGCAGTAGGTTATTACTCTTGGGAGTTCCACCACGTGGCGCTATCACATGGCAGCTTTCTTCTAGCAGTCCTCTTCAGGGATCGCCCATATGACATCACTTCCTCAGCCTCAGTATAAGTGTGGGCAGTCCCAAGTAACCTCTGTTCCCCACCGGCTTCGGCAAGGAAAGGCCAGGACTGAGGGAAACCGAGGGACCAGAGAGACCCAACCCAACGTCCTAAGATCCGGGGACCCTGAGCAAAAGGCAGGGGGATGGAGGGTGGGACTGCAGCTACTGCAAGAAACATTCCTGGGAGAGCTGTTACGGTAAGTTCTTATGTAATCACTCTATCTTCTACGGAATGGTCTCTTGCAGTAGGTTATTACTCTTGGGAGGGTACCAAGCAGTTACGATCAGATGGGAGGATAGGCAAAGCAGGAAGGCAGGCACAAGGGCACAGCTGTTGTTGCAAAGAAGACAGAAACATTTGTGAGAACGTAGAAAAATACAGAGAGGAGAGCAGAGTCCAGGTGTAAGCCATGGAGGAGTTGCAGTAAATCTATGAGACGGCCGTGTGAGCCCAGGAAAGGGATGGCATCATAGTCAGTGGAAGGTAAGTCAACTCACATCACACCTGGGCAGGCAGACATGCGAAGGGTGGGAGAGGACAGCATACTCCTAGAATGATGAAATGTGGAGAGGAGTAAAAGGCCAGGCAAATGATTCAACCTGACGAGCAGGGCTCAATAGTGTCATGGCATAAGGCAAGTGCAGTAGAGCTCCAATAGCGTGGAGAGTGTGGGCAGGCAGTGAAGTGTACCAGGGCAAGAAGCACCAGGCAACCCACAGCAAGGAACAACTGAAGGGACTCCAAGAGGGAGGATAGCAGGAGTTCCAAAAGATCTGTAAAGAGGAGCAAGGTGTTTTTTCCAAGATTGGGAAGTAAGCCTCCAAAGAAAGGGCAGAATGACCCCCTGTGTGCCACTGAGGCTCATGAGAGGAGGTGGGAGTAAGCTCTGAGGTGTGGTCAATGAGCAGGGGCAGGCCCGGCCCCCCCAGAGGGATGGGCATGGGACAGAAAAGCAGAAGTGGAATACCTCAGGAAGCCCTACCATGGTCCTGAGCAGCACCCCGGCATGGGGGCTGAGAACGGGATGCCCTACCAGCAGAGGAGGAGGAGGAGGATGGGGTCTGGGGTGGCATGGTAGAGATCCTGGACCGACTGCAGGGTATGACCAGAAGCCTAGAGGGAATCCAAAATGGCCTTGGTACCAGGACCAAACAACTTGTCCCCACAGAAAGGGGCATCGGCAACCGACAAGTGGACGCTGGAAGCCAAATCTGACAACCAAAGCTAGGCATGGCGCCGTAAGGTACCGCCGGTGGCAGACAGATGGGTAGATGTGTCGACTGCATCGTACTCCAACTGAAGCAGGTGATGGGAAAGCAAGGAAATGGCAGACAGGGGCTGTGCCAACTGGTCCGTCCCCGGAGGAGGGAGGCAAAGTGGACAGAAGGTCCAAAGCGGAGGCACTCAAGGTGTGGAGGTACCAGATCATATGGTCCACATAGTTGTGAATGCAAAGCAGCAAGGTACTAGAGGTGTAAACCATCTTGCCAAGAAAATCAAGGGATGGACGACCAGGACAGGTTCCTCAAGCAGGTCAAGGTAGGCTGTCAAGTCCCGATGAAGCATATCCTGCTCCATAGAGGGGAACCCAAAAACCTGCTGTATCTGCAATATCAGATCTGTGAAGGAAGGGTCAGCCCATCAGGAGGAGCAGGCAGAGCCGCAGCCAGAACAGAGGCCATGGAGCACAGGGAATCCGGGCCCGCAACATCAGGAAAGACTGCAGCGGAAACAGACGTCAAGTAGGGATCCCTCAAAACTAGACCCCCCCAACAAGGAGCCCACAGATGGGTGGGTGTGGGACCAGGAGTGGACGTCCAGAGTCGGACACAGCCGCTCCAGTGGGGGGGGCCACAGGCAGGGAATGCCCATGGGAAACCGCAGGGTGACAAGACATGGAGAGGAACATTGGGAACGACAGTCCCAGAAACCAGTGGGAAGGCAGCCTGACCCCAGAGGGAAGGCACTGGAGGAGGACACAGAACAAGGGGAGCAATGAAGGGGTGCCCCCAAAATCCCCACCTGAAGAGGACGAGGGGGAGGTACCTGAAGGGGAACAAGAATGATGATGATGGATGATGATGATGGTGTGACCTCTGCCAAAGCGGTAGCAGTATGCTGGTGCCAGGAAAGGCAGGGGAACAACAGGGATGGGGGACCCATGGAAGGGAATGTCCCAGGGGCCAAAGCCCCTGCCGTTGATGGGGGAATCACCCTCATCGATGAGGAATACAATGGGGAACATTTTGTCAACAGGGGAAGCAGCCCTGTTGACAAGAAACACTTTGTCGACGGGGGGGGACAGTCCCTGTCAATGAGAGATGCAGAACAGAAGGCTTCCTCAATGGGGGAAGCATTCTCATCGATGAGGGAGCAAGAAACAAATGCTCCATCAACGGAGGGAGTAGCCACGTCAAAGAGGAAAAAATTACTCACCTTAGTAATTGCTTTTCTTCTCATGGAGTCTTGCTATATTATAACAATAGCAGTCAGCCACTGCAGCTGAACTGCCCCGGAGAGGAAGGAGTTAACTCCAGAAGATCTGGAGTTCTACAGCGCGAGGGCGCTGTGCCCAAAGCTCTATCTGGCAGTTTCAAATGAAACTGTCGATCTTACTTAAGCCAACATCAAAGGACGGAAAGTCTGTGTGGAAAACTACACTAGCCTACATGGCTACCTACTAGTAGTAATAACAACAATATAAACAACAAAGAAACACCAGAACCATAATAACAAAGATTGATGGTATTATGGTTCGTTTTACCACCCTTGATAAGCACATATGAACCCCCTTCCCCAAGACTCAAGTCCAAATAAGGGGCAATATAAAATAACCTAAATGAATATCTAGATCCCTTAACCTAAAGGAAAACAGGGTTAGGGGAAAACTAAAATGGCATGACACAGTGTTTGTACCAATTTGCCACCACCTCTACCCAAGTAGGAGTTCTGAGAGGGGCAGGGAGGGAGGGTGAGAATATAAAGCAAGACTCCATGAGAAGGAAAAGCAAATTACTAAGGTGAGTAATTTTTCTTCAAACACCATGAAGTCTTGCTATATTATAACAATAGCAGATTACACAGCAGTACCTCCATTGGAGGAGGTCAGAACCTACTTAGGAAATAGGCTCTGAAGGCACAGCTGTGCCAAACCGAGCATCTCTCCTGACTGGACATCCAGGGAATAATGCTTGGTAAAGGTGTGAACTGTCTTCCAGGTAGCAGCTTGACAAATCTCCAGAATAGGAATGTTCCTAGCAGCCGCTAGAGACGCAGCTGTACCTCTGGTGGAGGGGCCCTCAATCCTGAGGGGGGTACTCTACCCAGTTTCTGATAACAAAATTGGATACAAGAGACAATCCACCTTGCAATTGTTCTCTTAGTGGCAGGTTTCCCTTTGCCAACCTCGCCATAGGTAAGAAACAGTTGGAGGGATTCAAACCTATGACCTCTGGTGCGCTCTAGATAGTAACTTAATGCCCTTTTGACATCCAAGCTGTGCAGTCTCCTCTCACCTGAGGAAGAATGCTCAGTGAAAAATACTGGGAGGGAGATAGATTGATTCAGGTGGAAATCAGAAACCACCTTAGGCAAAACTTTCTATTAGTCCTAAGACTACCTTATCTCTGTGGAAAGAGATAAAATCTTCTTCCACTGACAGGGCCTGTAACTCACTTATGCGTCTGGCAGAGGTGTATAGCTACTAGAAAAACGGTTTTCCAAGTTAAATACTTGAGTTCTGCTGAAGACAGGGCTCAAAGGGGTTGCATTAACTGAGTAATGCAATATTCAGGTCCCAGGCGGGAGCTGGTTCCCAAAAGGAGGGTTAGTATGAAGTAATCCCTTAAAAACTTGGAGAACATAGGTGAGAAGAAAGGAGGCAGGCTTCCCTGCTGACACAAAAAGCAGAGACAGCTGCCAGATGAACCTTCAGGGTAGCTGGTCTAAGGCCTAGGGAATTCAGATGGACCAAATATTCCAGAAGAATGGAAGATCAGCAGATTCTGGGATAATCTGCCTCTCAGAGCACCAGATGGAAAACCTCTTCCACTTAGAATTATAAGTGGTTCTAGTGGAAGGCTTCCTAGAAGCCTTTATAATATCCATGACACCTTGAGAAAGGTGTAAGTCAGCAATTCTAGCTCCCTCAAGAGCCAAGCCTTGAGGTGGAGGGACTTGAGGTCCGGATACCACACCTCCCCTGTGCACAGGCCAGTAAGTCGTGAACTCTGGGCAGGCTCAGGGCAGGGTGGACTGCCAGGACAGGAGCAGAGGGTACCAGGGCTGTCTGGCTCAATCTGGGGCAACTCAGAATCACTCTGCAAGATTGAGATCTGATTTTCACTAGTACCCTGAAAAGGAGAGGAAAGGGGGAAGGCATGCAGGAACTTCCTTTCCAATCCAACAGAAAGGCATCCAGAGGGACTGAGCCTAGTACTGGAGGCCTGCAGCAAAAAAGAGGAAGTTGGTGGTTGTCTGGGGTCACAAAAGATCTATCTGAGGAGTGCCCCAACTGGCAAAGACAGACCTCAGTACTTGTGGGATTCTAGGAGCCCATTCGTGGATGGCCCTGAGAAATTCTGCTGAGGGCGCGCCACAGCACATTGTCCTTCCCTGGGAGATGAACCGCTATCAGGGAGGTGTCTAGGAATGCCAGAGACCACAACTTCATTGCCCTCGGTGCACAAGGCTGAAGACCGAGTGCCCCTTTGTTTGTTGGATGTACCACATTGTGGTGGTATTGTCTGTCTCGACTTGAACCACTTTGTTCTGGACAGAATCTAGAAGACCTGAAGAGCTAAAAAGACAGCTCTGAGTTCCAGAAGATTGATGGAGTAGAGATTCCTGAGGAGACCACACTCCTGAGTGGTAAGGGTCGGCTCGATGGGAGCCCCCACCCTAACAGGGAGGCATCCGTGGTGAGGGTGAGGGAGGGAGAAATGGGAATGAAGGGAACCCCTGTTCTCAGATTGCTTTGATCCTGCCACCAGTGTAAGGCCAGGATCAGGGTTTGAGTAACTGGACCAATTTGGTAAGGGGTCCTTCTCTGGAGACCAATAGGCCCTCAAATGGAACTGAATGTCCTCATCTGAATCTTGCTCCCTGCACAACAGCTGTGGAAGCAGCCATGTGCCCGAGGAGTTGCAGAAAATGCCTTGCTGGTCGAGAGACCTGTAGGGTAAAGGAGGATGCCAGGGTGATGAGTCTGTCCACCCTTTCCGAGGGAAGAAAGGTCCTGGCTAACCTCGTGTTCAATTCTGCGCCTATGAAAGTTAGGGTCTGAACTGGTTCCAGAACTGACTTTGGTAAGTTTAGCAGGAATCCCAGAGAAGTGAGAAGCTGCTGGTGACTTGCAAGTGGATTTCACCTGACCTGGAGACTGACCCACAATGAGCCAGTCGTCCAGGTAGGGAACACAGCAACCCCTTGTTTCTTAAATGAGCCACTACTACAGCGAGACATTTTGGAATACCCTTTGGCGAGAGGTAAGGCCGAAGGGCATTGCCCTGAACTGGTAGTGGCCTGAGGGCAGTTCGAACCTGAGGTACTTTCGGTGGGAAGGCCTGATCAGAACATGAAAATAGGGCATCCTTGAGGTCCAGGGAAGCTAGCCAGTCCCCTGGTTTTAGGGAAGGCAATATCACTGCCAGAGTTAACATTTGAACTTTGCTTAACAGATGCTTGTTCAAGTATCTTAAATCCAGAATGGGCCGCCATTCTCCTGTCTTTTGGGGTAAGAAAGTATCTGAATAAAGCCCTTGCCCTGATGGCAAGGAGGAACCCTTTCCACTGCTTTGCAGACCAGAAGAGAAGAAACCTCTGCTTCCAAAGCAAGGGCTTTGAAGGATTTGCAGTGGGAAATGCCTGGCTCTCATCTTTGGAAAATATTTGAAGCTGAGGATGAGACCCTGGCCTATTACCTCCAGAACCCATCTGTCCGGTTAGGGACAGCCAGCTCTGGCTGAAATAGGCCAACCTGCCCCCACTGGTACAGGAGAATCGGCCCTGGGCACCCTATCAGGGCCTGCCTGCTTAGCAGCAGCCTTAGGCTGAGGGGGTGGAGACGGCTCCACTAAGCGCCACGGTCTTACCCCCTGCTCTCTGAAGAAACCCTCTCTGCTAGACAGCAGAGGAGGCTTGAAATTGGTAAAAGGCCTGAAAAGGGTCTGCCCTTACTCTCTGGAGCATGCCTTTTGTGGCATGGCATGCTTCTCCTTAGCCTGGGCACTTTTGTAGGTAGTTCTGTATTCATCCTCTTTTTCATATAATTTTCTGTTTGTTCCCAAACAGAGAATTTCCCACTACAGGAAAATCCATAGCCTTGACTGAGCATCTTGGGACAGATTAGTGCATCTGAGCTATGCCAACTCTACGGAAAGCTACAGAAGTGGCCATGACCCTGGAGGAACATCATTAACATCAACAGCAGTATGAAATTGAACCTTTAGAGGCTCAAAGCATCAGCAGCCACCTGTTCTAACTCACTAGCCAGCTGGCCATGGGCCTGCTTGGCTAACTGCAATACTGTGTCTCACCCAGATTTCTGATATTCAGCCACATAAGCTCATATAATTTGCCTGCCTGAGTCCTGTGCAGGAGCTGCCATATACTGTCTTCTTCGTTATGGCATCAATCTTCCTAGAATCCTTGTCAGGAGGATGTGAGGCCAGAGGAATATTAGCCTTGTCACAGGCTGCAGCTTGTACCACACCTACATGACTACACTGCTCTATAAGGAAGTCTGTATCCGAGCCTGAGAAAGTATACCTTCTGTCCATTTTTTATCTACAGGAGGGACAGAATGAGGATTTTTAAAATCTTGTTGTTTGCTTCCTAAATGACTTATGCAAAGGAATAGACAACCTCCTAGACTCTGGAATATCCATCATTTCCATATAATCAGGCTCCTTTGTTTCATCCACAGCCTCCTCTAAAGGAAGCTGGAGGGTTTCTTGCAACCTTTTGTAAAAAATAAAGAAAGAAGGGACCTGACAGAATAGGGGAGATTCTAAAGGTCTGTCTGGAGAAATGCCCGGTTCAATGGGCACGCCCAGACCCTCCCAGCCACACATATATTGATCAAATTCCTCCTCCCCTCCTGTGGTTCATAGAAAATCCTCAACTTCAAAATCCTGAACCACTGGGACTGAAACGAACCAACCTTTTACCAACTGTTGGTGGTTCTACAGATCCCTTGAGACAGTGACTGACAATCTGAATGGCTTTAGTTATCTCTGCAGCAGTTGGAGACACAATTTGACTCCAAACCTCCTGATTTCTTTTGTTTTACTTGGGACTGGTTCCTCTGAACCAGTCTTCCTTTTGCCCGAGGAAGTCTCACCTGTTAGAGGGAGTACCCTCTGGTCCAGTGGGTACTGGAACCGGCTGGCCATCCGGGGTCAGCGGACTTTTGGCCTCTGCCCTTGAGCCGGCCCAATCTTTTCTCCAGGGTGGCTGCAGGGAATTTTACACACCTGGCAGTCTGACAGAGGTGGTCAGCCCCTTGACAATAGACACGAGTGGTGTGTGGGTCAGTCTTGGCAAAGGCGCCCCACAGACATCACAGTGTTGAAACCCAGTGGGCCCAGTTTTTCTTTGGGTTTCTGACATAATGCCAGCCTAACCAAAAACTTGCCTTTTATGGCAGTGCCAGGCAAGACACCTTTATCGGGTTCCTAACCGTGTCAGTCCGGTATTTGAAAAACGAATAATTTCGTTTTTTTAGAACCGATAAGAACCGGAAACGCACTTAAAACCTACAGTATAGTTTTTAAAGGCAGAAAATTCAATGGATCGGGTTCAAACTCGAACCGATAATTAATTTTCCACACAGACTTGAATTTTTGTACTTACGGTTACCAGATAGAGCTTTTAGAACCTAAATGCGGTAAAATAATGACTTTTGCCGGTTCAAATGAACCGAAACTACCTCTTGAACCGAGAATGAACCGAGCTGAAGGAGCTGATCTCCGGAGCGACTGTTCAGTGAAGCGAGAAGAATCTGACAGTTTCTATCTGAAACTGCCAGATAGAGTTTTTTGGGCAGCTTCCTTGCGCTTGTGGTGAACTCCAGATCTCTTGAGCACCTTCCTTCCGGGGCAGTTCAGTTGCAGTGGCTGACTGCTATTGTTATAATATAGCAAGACTTCATGGTGTTTGAAGAACATTCCATCGATGGAGGAACAACTCCCATTGATGAGAAATGAGCAGGAAGAAAAAATTACTCACCTTAGTAATT
Organism: Neoceratodus forsteri; assembly: GCA_016271365.2. NCBI lineage: Eukaryota > Metazoa > Chordata > Ceratodontiformes > Ceratodontidae > Neoceratodus > Neoceratodus forsteri. The sequence goes on along the minus strand of CM028131.1, from coordinate 1,392,291,099 downwards.
GTGTTTCTTCTAATGGAGTCTCGCTGTATTCTGACAATCTGCAGTTAGCTCCAGCCTTTAAACTGCCCCGGAGAGTATAGGGTTAATTTTCTATGCAGTGCATAGAACGTCGAGCTCAAGCTCAGTTGAGGTCTCTGTCTGCAGCACTTTGAAACCCAACTGTTAGATTCTTACGAGCAAACACTCACTGACTAGCTATGTGGAAATTGTAACATTTTTTAAAACTAGCCAACTAGCAATAAAAGGTTTTGGATTCCCAAAGGAAGATCAAGTCAGGAAACCCAAAACCAAAAACCTATCCAAAATAAAGATTATAATATAAGCACCCAGGTAAAAGGGAGATTGTGCTGAAGACACCCCTGGGGTGCAACACTGCACTTGCCCACCCACTTCCCAAAAACAGGTTCTGAGAGGGGAGGCAGGGAGGGAAGTCAGATTACAGCAAGACTACATTAGAAGAAACACAATTACTAAGATGAGTAATCTTTTCTTCAAACAACATGAAGTCTTGCTGTATTCTGACAATCTGCAGACTGCCCAAGCAGTACCTCCATGGAGGAGGGACAGAACCTACTTTGGGAATATGCTCTGAAGTACTGCTGTGCCAAACCGAGCATCACTCCTAACCTGGATATCCAGAGAGTAATGCTTGGTAAAGGTATGGACTGTTTTCCAGGTGGCTGCCTCACAAATTTCTAACAGAGGGATATCCCTGGCAGCAGCCAGGGAAGCAGCTGTACCTCTTGTGGTATGAGCCCTCAGGCCTGAGGGTGGAATTTTTCCCAGTTTCTCATAGCAGAATTGTATACAAGAAACAATCCACCTGGCAATAGTTCTCTTGGTGGCAGGTTTTCCCTTTCCCACTTCCTCATAAGTGAGGACCAACTGGAGGGAATCAAACCTGTGACCCTAGGTATGCTCTATGAAGTAGCTAAGGGCCCTTTTAACATCTAAACTGTGTAGCCTCCTCTCCCCTGAGGAAGAATGATTAGTGAAGAAAACAGGGAGAGACATGGACTGAATCAAGTGGAAGTCTGAAACCACTTTTGGCAAGAACCTCCTATTGGTTCTAAGGACCACTTTATCTCTATGGAAGGAGATAAAATCAGGTTCCACTGACAAGACTTGCAATTCACTGATACATCTAGCAGAGGTAATGGCTACCAAAAACACAGTTTTCCAAGTCAAGTACTTAAGCTCTGCTGAGGACATTGGCTCAAATGGGGGTTGCATAAGTTGAGCAATGCAAACATTTAAGTCCCAGGCAGGTGCAGGATCCCTAAAGGGAGGATTGATGTGAAGCAATCCCTTAATAAAAATACAGAATACAGGGTGAGATGACAGGGAGGAAGGCTTTCCTACTGGCAGAAAAGCAGAAACAGCTGACAAGTATACCTTGAGGGTAGCTGATCTGAGTCCTAGACCATTAAGATGGCCCATATAATCCAGAACCGTAGGCAAATTCAGCAGTGTCTGCAGATATATGTTTCTTGGAACACCAAATGCTGAATCTTTTCCATTTGGAGTCATAAGTCTTTCTGGTGGCAGACTTTCGAGAGGCTTTGAGAATATCCAGAACCCCTTGGGACTGATGCAAATCTGCATACTCTAGCTCTTCAAGAGCCATGCCTTGAGACTGAGGGACCAAAGTTTGGGGCACCAAATCCTCCCCTGAGAGGAGGTTAACAGGTTGTAATTCCTGGGAAGAGACAGGTGAAGATGGACTGCTAGAGACAGTAAGAGGGGGTACCAGGGCTGCCTGGCCCAATCTGGAGCAATCAGAATCACTTTGAAGTAGGGTTGTCAGAACTAGTTCGGTAAAGATCTGGACCCCTCCTCGATCCCTGGTGTTCGAGTTCTAACTTAGAACTCGAACACCAAACGGTTCGTCAAAGGGTCTGAATCACCGCGACGCTGTCTGTTTGCACTTATGCACCCACGCACGGGTCAGGTGGGGCTCGATAAGCCGTGCGCGAGACGCCAGGATCTGTGGGGGTATTTAGGGAGATGCCATGAGGAGAAGCGCCCATTTGCAGAGGATCGGAGTGAGGCAGCAGCAGCCTAGCTAAACTGTAGCGTTAGCAGTTAGCGCACTACCGCTTTTGTCCAGTGGCCACTTCCATCATCCATTTTCCTGTGAGACCGAGAACAAGAGAAAGGCTGAAAAAAGCTCAAAATCGGGTGGGAGTGGGACTAGGGGGAGGTTCAGGACAGGTGGAGGGATTAATCAAGAATTGGGAAGGGACTGGGGAATAGGGAAGGATCGAGACCGAGATCAATCAATATCAGGACCGGAGGAGGACTCAGGAGGACTCGGAGAGAGAATAAAAAAAAAAAAAAGAAGTGAAGAACCTTTGTGAAATGTGATTATTTGAAACTGCAGCACTGCTCAGTCAGTGGTGCACACTGCACACTCAGCAGCTGCCAGCAACAAGCATACAAGGGGGGCACAAAAAGGCAAATAAATCTGAACCCTTCCCAGTGTAGTGTGTGTGTGTCACAGAGAAAGCCCAGTGTGTGTCCCTTTGACTGCACTGTACCCTACCCAGTGTGTGTTACAAGAGAGAAGCCCAGTGGCCAGTTGTGTGGTGGCATTAACCTTACATGACAGAAATGTAGAAATATAATTCTCATTCCCTGGGTTGTGCTCCAGACTGGTCTCCTGTGGTCAGCCCATCACCTCTGCTGCTGTGTGCCTTGACTGCACTGTACCTACCCAGTGTGTGTGTTACAGAGAGAAGCCCAGTGGCTAGTTGTGGTGGCATTAACCTACATGACAGAAATGTAGAAATATAATTCTCATTCCTGAGTTGTTGGTTATGTATGTGACTCGCTTCTCCTGTGTCAGCCCATCACCCGCTGCTGCTGTGTGCCCTTTGACTGCACTGTACCCTACCCAGTGTGTGTTACAGAGAGAAGCCCAGTGGCCAGTTGTGTGGTGGCATTAATCTTACATGACAGAAACGCAGAAATATAATTCCCATTCCCTGGTTGCGATAGGACTGGCTCCTGTGGTCAGCCCATCACCGCTGCTGTGCACCCCTTGATTGCTATGTGTATGCCTATGCCCAGCAGCCCAATCATTCTGTAAGCCTTGAACCTGGGATCCTTTAGTTGCAAATTGTCATATTCTTCAATTACTTCAGTCCACGGTATCACTAGTGTCACACAACCAAAATAAATTTTTGAGTTGTAGCCAGCGATCACAGATCACATTGTTTTGTTACACAGGAATTGTTTGGGTGTGGGTGTGTGTTCACCGCGAAAGTATAATTATAGTACTGGTACTTACCGTCTAAGTTATGGCTGACAGCAACATAGATGAAGCATCTAGTGCTGGTGTTGGAGCAGGTGTTGGTGGTAGTGGTAATCCTGGAGCAACAGAAATAACCAAATGTTTCATGATAAAATTCAACAAACAGCAAAAAGAGCAACAGTGAAGTGTGGTAAGGGGGACCTTTAGAAAACCTGTACAGCTGCTGGGGTCAGCACGGAGAGGCACCATAAGGTATGCCATTCTATGCTGTTAAGATCCCTGTGACTAGCAGCAATAATGCAAGTGACAGTGAGTCCTCTCTGACTCAGACAGTAGTTTTGTCTCAGTATCTCAGCGACAAATCATTACTTCCTCAACAAAGTGAAAATGAGCAAGTCTGCTGGACAATGAATCAGGTATGCACTTGCAAACACATCCAGCACTGTTGGCAATGAAAAGGACATATCCATTGAATCCACCACTTCTGTGTTGGCCAGCAATGAAAATCCATCAGAGTCTTCTGCCCACTCTTCTAGCATCAAGGAGCATGTCCCAGGTTCTGTTAGGACAGGTGAAAAGACACAAACAGTCTTTAGCTATCTTCCTAGCACTCGAACAAAATCTGTCAACATCTGAGGTGTGGAATTATTTCTCTGTCAGTAAAACTGATCCATGCAGAGCAATTTGTTCTCGTGTAAACAGAGTGTAAGCTGTAAAGTTGTGTCATGCCTTGGCACTACAGCTCTTAAACGCCATCTGGAAAAAGCATCTTCGTTTTGCTTGATCATCCAAAACCCATGTCCTCCACCTTCCAGACCGCATCGGAGAAGGGTCAGGAATCTGAAATGGATACCGAATTGTCTGACTTGATGTGGACAGAACCACTGCCAGCCCTAGGATCACTGTTACCACCAATGCCAGCACCGTAGTACTAGTTGCAACATCCAGTGATGGCAATTGAATGTATAAGTCCTAGTCCACCATCTCTGTATCCATCTGCCCATTGAAGCTATTGGTATAATAAACCAGCAGGGACATGTTAAACAGCTAACACTGTCTCAGGCATTTGAAAGGAAGAATACCTTTACTAGAAATCATCCAAAGACCTTTCATCTTAATCACCGAATTGGTGAACTGTTAGCCGGAGCCCTTCTCCATACTCTTTGGTAGATCATGAGGATTTTCGGGAGCTCATGACATTAGCAGAGCCTTTCGACTACAATGTTCCCTCATCGAAGGTACTTTTCCTATGTTGAAATACCAAACATTTATCAGGCTTTAAAAGCAACAGTGATGCTTGCACTTAAAACTGCAGAGGGTGGGGTTATTCATGTCACAACAGATATGTGGACCAGCACTCAAAACATAGATTACATGTCCCTTATCATTATTGGGTCACGTTTTCTTGTGCTTCTTCAAAAACAAAGACAACCCAAAAGATGGCTGCTGCATATAAAGAAGTTTGGGCAGAGTCATACTGCTGCAAACATCTTGCAAGGACTAAATGACCTCCTTGACTAATGGGTTTTATTCTCACGGTCTAAAATGTGGCTTCATAGTAAGTGACAATGGAGCCAACATCTTAAAAGAAGTACAGGATGGAGGATTTCTGCATGCTTCTTGCTTTGCACATTGCTTACACCTAATTGTCACGGGATTTCTCAACAACGAAACACAAGTGGATGGTATGATTGCTGTTTGCAAAAAAATTGTGACTCACTTTTCACATTCAACCAAGGCTATACGGACATTGTCCAAACTGCAAAAAAAACACAAGCTGCCCCAGCAAAAGCTGATTCAAAATGTTTCCACTCGTTGGAACTCAACGCTTTATATGCTGCAGCACCTCTTGGAGCAAAAGCAAGCTGTACATGAGTACTGCTCCAGTTACATTATTGGAGATGGCATTATGCTGTCTGTGCTGCAGTGGAAATTAATGGAGACAGTGTGCTGTATCCTAGCTCCTTTTGAGACAGCTACAAGGGACATGTCTTCTGAAGGTGCATCTGTGAGTCAGGTTATCCCACTCATAATGCTCATTTCACATCATCTTAGTGTTCCTAAATCTACAAATAGAAAAGACAGATCTAGCGCCAGACAACATGTCGCTGATCATGGGAATCAGAAGAGAATGAGCGAGCGCTGAAAACCAATGACAAATTAGTTGCAATGACTAAATCAAGACACTACATCCTTGCAACTTCTCTTAGATCCCAGGTTCAAGGCTATACATCTTCCAAAAACAGATGATATAGAGCAGTACAAATGTATGTTGCTAGATGAGCTGCAGCACTCACAGGAGTCAAACACAGACACGAGACAGTACCCTCAGGTTGTCATCACCACAACATGCAGGTTCATCTTCACAAAGGGATACAGAACTGGAAAAGTCACCAACATTAACAGTAGTTGTTCCACAACTGCCACTTCTTCAGCCCTTAGTAGCAAGCTAAATCTGTGGCAAAACCTTTTCCCAAATTGCTTGCCATACCAGCTGCTTCTGCTGATTCCCTTCTGAGCGGTCTCTGTCCAACATGGTAGACAGTTACCTGGAAGAACTGCCTTTCCTATTGATGCATGCCCTTTGAATACTGAGATCAAAAATCAATTTGGACAGAGCTGTATGATGAAGCCTGTAAATGTCTTGGTTGTCCTGCAACAAGTGTCTCTTCAGAACGCATGTTTAGTACAGCTGGCAATATTGTGACAGACACCAGAAATAGGTTGCTGCCAGAAAATGTACAACGTTAACTTTTATTAAAGTTAATAAGTCAAGATTTTCGTATCCCTACAAGAGTATACAAACTGATCCTGAAGTGATTGATGTTGTGGATGTTGATGGTGATGACAACTCAGATGGTGGTGGCTGGTAAATACTGTGTGGGACGGAGTCTCTCTGCACCAAAAAGGAAACTTTTACAGACTGTGATGACTTTGGTTGTCGCTCTCTCCTTTCTCGATCTACTACCTTGGACTATATACCCCCCCAAAACTTTCACCATTTCATGGCAAACTGCTTTGTAGCTAGGGTCTAAACTAAAGTCAACAAGTTTTATATACAGGGCAATTTTAACATCAGTGGGAACAGGCCCAAATTTGGCAATAAAGGGACACTGTCACATCAATCCTTTCTGTATCATATTATTTATAGTTAAAGTGAAAACATATATTTTGGATTTACCTTCTGTGACTTTGTGGTGCATCAGTATGGGCTGGACAGGAGACGGTCTATTTTTCAATTTTAAAGAAGACAAAACAATGAGTTCTAATTGGTAGCTGTTTATTATTTTTTCAATTACAGAAATGTTAGCCATAAACGAAAAATGGATGCTAGTACATGGGTGAGGGTTGTGGGTTGGTTTTAACATGGGTGTAAGTGGTGGCATGGGTGCTACTGCACAGATGAGGTGGTGGAAGAAAAGAGGAATGGGTGATGGGGTGAAAGGTGAGTGTTGTTTTAGTTCTTTCATTTACAGATTCGTGATCAGCTGGGAATGGTGAGGAAAAAATGATGACAGACCTAACCTACTGTACACATAATATATATTCTTATTAAATACATTGCAAACTGCTGCCACCTAGCACAATTGTTCTGTCCCTTTAAAAAGAATAAAGGAATCAGAAATAAAAGAAAATCTGCATCAGCAGTTTTCACAGAATGTGATGTATCATAAAGTGTTTTGGCTTTACAAGTAGTGATAATTTGATACATAATGGGTTGAAGATGCTGCCCTTAAACATCACATGCCAACTGCTGCAGCTACATTAAATGTTCCTTAGTATGTGGTGAGGAAACCACTTTTTATTTATGTGACTGAAATACAGATTTTATTGAAGTATCAGCTGCAAAATGCATCATCTTAGAAAGTTGTAAGTATTACTTCAATTTGCCAACAAAAATGTTGGTATATGTATGCATTACCTTAGAAAATTGCATGCATTTTTGCCAGCAACAATGACTGGCATATTTTTTTTATTCAAATGTCTTGACTGACTACGTTATGACCTAATATGTTTTGCAACAGTTCCACATGCTGCTGCTGTAGTACTTGGCTTAACTTTGTTATAAAAGCTATCTTTTAAACATAGCAACTTCTGATTTACTCATTTAAAACAGAAAGCAGCAAATAGCTGAAATTAGGTAATATCAGTTATTTTTCTTATAATCATGATTATGAATATATAGCTGAGTACATAAATGGCTAATGTGCTCTTTCTTTCACTAAGGAACTATGATGCAGTTGCAGCAGGAAAACTTTAACATATGGGTGGGTGGGTGGGCCTGTTACGTATTAAGTTGCTGGCTTTAGCAAACAGAAGAAACCATAGATAAACCTAGTTGTATTCCTATCAATGTCACACAAGATAATTTCTCTCCCTTATATTGAACAGTTTTTCCTTTACATGTATTTTATTACTATCTTCGTTACTGGCAGCACAATAAAAAAATAGGGTTCGAGTTCTAAAAAGTTCTAAAAAAGATTAGAACCCTAGAACTTTTTCAAAAGTTCTAGACTAGAACTAGAACCCAGAACTTCAGAGGGTTCTGACAACCCTACTTTGAAGGGTTGTGACCTCACTTTGACCAGAACCTTGAACAGTGGAGGAAAAGGAGGGAAGGCATAGAGAAATTTCCCTTCCCAGTTCAACATCAGAGCATCCAGAGGGAATGAGCCCAAGACTGGGGGTCTGCAACAAAAGAGGAAGTTTGTGATCGTTTGGGGCTACAAAGAGATCTATCTCTGGAGTGCCCCACCTTGAAAAAATCAGTTTTAACACCAGAGGGTCCAAGGACCATTCGTGATGGCCCTAGGAGATCCTGCTTGGTGCATTTGCTAGCACATTGTCCTTCCCTGGAAGGTGGACTGCTAGCAGAGAGGTCTGCAGAGAATAAGCCAGGGACCACAATTTCATGGCTTCCATGCACAAGGCTATGGACTGAGTGCCTCCCTCCTTGTTGATGTACCACATGGTGGTGGCGTTGTCTGTTCTGACCTGAGCCACCTTGTTCTGCACAGACTGAGAGAAAGCTTGTAGGGCCAGAAAAACTGCCCTGAGTTCCAGGAGATTGATATGAAGAAGGGATTCCAGAGGGGACCACAGTCCCTAGGTTGTGAGAGCCCTCAGATGGGCTCCCCACCCCAAAAGGGAAGCATCCGTGGTGAGGACCACCAAATGAAACTGAGTAACAAATGGGACCCCTTGCCTTAAACTGTCCTGATCCTGCCACCATTGAAGAGCTTGGATCAGTGTCCGAGTCACTGGAATCAGTTTGGTAAGAGGATCCTTCCTTTGGGACCTAAAGGCTCTCAGATGGAACTGAATGTCCCTCATCTGGAATCTTGCCCCTTGGACCACTGCTGTAGAAGCTACCATGTGGCCCAAGAGCTGAAGGAAATGCCTTGCTGGTTGGGACACCTAAGGCTGAAGGAAGAAGCCAGTTCTATAAGAACTCTTGCCCTTTCCAGGGGAAGAAAGGCTCTTGCTTTGACAGTATCTAGCTGTGCTCCTATTAAGGTAAGAAGCTGCACTGGTTCGAGAACTGACTAAGGGAGGCTGAGAAGAAATCCCAGGAAAGTGAGCAGTTGATGAGTCACTTGCAAGTCTGACTTGACTTGGTCTGGAGATTGACTCACTAGGAGCCAGTCATCCAGATATGGAAAAATGGAAATCTTTTGCCTTCTTAAAAAGGCAACTACTACTGCCAGGCACTTTGTGAAAACCCTTGGAGCTGATGTTAGACCAAAGGGCATTGCCTTGAACTGATAATGGCCTGAGGGCAACTTGAACCTGAGGTACTTTCTGTGGGAGCACCCGATAGGGATGTGAAAGTAGGCATCTTTAAGGTCCAGGGAGGCTAGCCAGTCTCCTGGCCTTAGAGAGGGAAGAATTATTCCCCGAGTCACCATCTTGAACCTTGGTTTTAAAAGATGTTTGTTTAGGTATCTTAGATCTAGGATGGGTCGCCACTCACCTGTCTTTTTTGGGGTAAGAAAGTACCTAGAGTGCAGACCTTTGCCCCAGTGTAGGGCAGGAACTCTCTCTATGGCTGTTAAGGCCAGAAGAGATGAAACCTCTGCCTCTAGGGCAAGGGTTTTGGAGAGACCTGTAGGTGGAAAAGATCTGACTCTCATCTTCGGACATTTTTTATAGCTGAGAACCAGTCCCTGGCTTACCACTTCCAGGACCCACTTGTCTGAAGTAACAGACATCCAGTCCTGGATGAAGTAAGCCAGCCTGCCCCCTACAGGGATAGGAGAGTCGACCCGGGCAGACCCATCAGGGGATCTGCTTGGCAGGGGCCTTAGGCTGAGGAGTGAATGTAGCCCTGCTCATCCCCCTTCTGCCTCTCCCTCTGAAGAACCCACTCTGTGAAAAAGGAGAAGAGGCCAGTGGTTGGTAGAAAGGCCTATGAAAAGGCCTGCCCCTGCCCCTAGATTGCTGCCTTGGAGGAGTTGCCTGCCTCTCCTTGACCTGAGCACTCCTATCAGTGGTCCAGTATTCATCCATTTTCTTCATGTAATTCTCTGTCTGCTCCCCAAACAGAGAATTACCCACCACAGGGAAATCCATGGCCTTAGCCTGGGTGTCCTGTGAGAGGCTAGTACATCTGAGCCAAGCCATCCTCTGAAGAGCCACAGATGTAGTCATGACTCTTGATGACACATCACTGGAGTCCACAGCAGCATGAAACTGTACCTTTGATGTCTCAATCCCATCAGCAGCCACCTCCTCCAGTTCCTTGGCCAGCTAGGGGGAGGCCTGTTTAGCCAGTGCCAGTACAGTGTCCCACCTGGACTTCTGGTACCTGGCTGTATAGCCCATATAGTTAGCTTGTCTGAGTCTCAAGGAGGATGCCATGTACTGTTTCTTTGCCATGGCATCCATCTTCCTGGAGTCTTTGTCTGGGGGGGAGCCAATGGAATATTTGCCTTGTCACAGACGGCAGCCTGCTCTATCCCAGCATGGCTGCATTGCTGATATAAAAACTCTGTATCTGAGCCTGATAAGGTGTACCTCTTGTCCATCCTTCTGTCAACAGGAGGTACAGAATTAGGAGACTTTAGGATTTTTTGTGTCTGCTTTCCAAAGGACTTATGAAGGGGAATAGACAGTCTTCTGGACTCTGGGATGTCCATCATTTTAACAAAATCAGGCTCCTCCTGATCCTCCACAGCCTCCTCCATAGAGAGCTGGAGGGTTTCAGCCACTTTTCTGTAAAACAGGTAGTGGGGAAGGGACTCTGAGAACCTAAGAGGGGAAACACCAGAAGGTCTGTCTGGGGATATGTCCAGTTCCCCAGACACATCCAAACTTTCACCATCATCTTCAAAATCCCCCTCCTCCTCAAACTCCGGTTCATAAAAATCTTCAGGGGTATAATCTTGAACTTGGGAAACCGACCAAACCGATCCCTTGCCAAAAGGTGCTGGATTGGTCGGAACCGGACGAAGCGATTTAACAATCTGAATCGCTCTGGCTATTTCCTCGTCATTCGGAACATGAACCTTTGGATTCGAACCGGTTGATGTCTCTTTGCATTTTCTTTTTGTAGGAACCGATCCCTCAGGATCGGCTCTCCTCTTGCCCTAAGAAGTATCGCCCTGGTCAGAGGGCACTCCTTCTGGTTCGGTCGGAACCAAACCGGGCTGGCCATCCGGGTCAGCGGACTTCTCGGCCTCCTTTTCCCTCAGTCTACCTAGTCTTTTTTCCAGGGTAGACTTAGGAAAGTTTTTACATACTTGGCAGTCTGTATCGAGGTGGTCAAACCCCAGACAATAAACACAGGTGGTGTGGGGATCGGCCTTAGCAAAGACCTCCCCACACTCACTGCAGTGTTGAAACCCAGTGGGCCCGTTTTTCTCTTGGGTTTCTCAGACATGGCCAACCTAACCAAACTTGCCCTTTTTTTAGCAACTGCCAGGCAAGACTCCCTTATCAGTTTCTAACCATGTTACGGGTATTGGAAAAAAACATTGAAACACACTTTTTTTTTTTTTAAACCGATGAGGACCGGTAACCACACACTAAGGGAAAAACACACAAGAGTTCAAATAATGGATCAGTTCAGCCGAACCGACCGAAATACAAGTTTACAACTTCCACAATAAACAGACTAAGTACTCATGGTACTGCAGACAGAGCCTGAACCGAGAATGTGGAAATAAATTCGGAATGAAACCGACAACTTTAACCGACTTTGAACCGAGCAGAAGGAGAAATCTCCGGAGCAACTGTTCAGTGAGGCGGAGTAAAGAATCTGATGGTTGGGTTTCAAAGTGCTGCAGACAGAGACCTCAACCGAGCTTGAGCTCAACGTTCTATGCACTGCATAGAAAATTAACCGTATACTCTCTGGGGCAGTTTAAAGGCTGCAGCTAACGGCTGATTGTCAGAATACAGCAAGACTTCATGTTGTTTGAAAGTGCTCTGTCGACAGAGGAGCAATGAAGGCTCCATTGATGGGGGGAGCAGCCCCGGCGATGAGGAACGCTCAGTTGATGGTGGAGGAGAAGCAGAAGGCACAGTCAACTGGCGGTGGTGGAGGGAGTGTGAGGAGTGCGATTCCCTCTCCCTCTTATGCCGGGAATGAGTGCCCTGAGCCTGGGAACCCTTAGGACAGGTCCCTGAGGTATGTTCCAACAGGACAACCTTGTCGGCCATGAAAGAGGTGCCCAAGGACCCAGAAGGAGCACCAGGCAAAAGAGAAGTGGGGTTGCTGTGAGTGCACAGTTGTGCAAGAGAAAGAGGAGTCAGCGGGGGTTCTGGGAGTGGTTCACAGGCCCGCAAGAGAAAGTGAAGCCAGTGGGGGTAGTGTGAGTGGTGCACACACCTGCAAGAGATTGTGGATGCAAGGTCAAGCAGGGTTGCTGTGAGTGGTTCACAGGCCTGCATGTTCATCCAGAAAGTGGATTCAAATTCTCATCAAAGACTGCAACACAGAATACTGAGCTAGCTGCTGTGCAGTCTGAAGCTGGTGGGAAAATGAACGGAGGTTACCTGGGATCACCCACATTTATACTGTTACAGGGAGTAACCTGTGTTTTTTTGCCATAATAGTTTTTATTGTTCTTGGTTATAAAGCATCATACACATACATTAGGAAGTAAACATTTTTGACAGCTATGAGTTATAAAATACAGACATTTCTCTTAACAGTGGAATGCAAAAGAGTGAAATAAAGAAAGGAACAACCAACACAATACTTAATAATTAACTTATAGTATCACATACTTACTTCTAAAAGGGTTACTTGGTGAAGAAACCTTACGAGTTTATGTTTAAATATATTTACTATACTATCTGTCCAATAAGGAATTACCTACTTCAAATTCCAAAAGGGTGCCCATATTTTATGAATTATTTCTGGTCTATCTGTTATGGAGTAGCAAAATTTGTTCATTTCTCATTAATAGTAGGAGTTAGCTTACTTTTCCAATTCCGTAGTATGAGACGTTTAACACTAAGAGCTGCATAAGAAACTCAAGTTTTTTTATATTTATCCAAATCCAAAGACTCTGGAAAAAGTCCTAAAATGAAGATCAGAGGATTTGATGGTAAACTATGTCCTGTCACTTTACTACAAATAGTTATAATTTCCTTCCAAATGATTTGTAACTTAGGACAGTCCCAGAACATATGTGTTAGGTTTGCATGCAGATGATTACATCTCCAGCAATTGGCATTGTCTAGATACCCCATTTCATTCAATTTTACTGGACTGTAGTAATATCCATGCAAGATTTTATACTGAATCAACCTACCTTGAAGTTCTTTATAGGTTCTACTGGCTGAATTCCATATCATCTCCCAGTCTTCTTCCAATATGTCAAGGTTCAACTCCTCTTCCCATTTCATTTTGGCCTTAATGGTCGGACAGGTATTTTTATTTTATTTTATTTTAGTCTTTGGTAACCGGGTTAGGCCCACTAGGCACACAAGTGCCTGTTTTCAGGGATGATCTGGGAGCACTGGGTGGTTAAGTGACTTGCTCAGAGTCACACAGTATGCAAGTGGAGGTTGTGAGAATCAAACTCAGGTCTGGTCTGCTGGATGTATCAAGCTTGTTCACACCTCGTTCCTCTAACCTCTAGGCTATATCTGTTAGACTATCGGTCAGGATTTTATAAATAATTCCTGCACCTTTCTCAAGTGTTGTTATACTTATCAGATGCTCCCAGTCCTCACAAGATGACAGGGTAAAGTCTGGGTTTGGTACATTTAGTTCCCTGAGTCGCTGTCTTAGTTGTAAGTAGAAGTGGAACTGATACCTTTGAATATTATACCTATCTTTGAGTTCTTGAAAGGATAGTAGAGCTCTGCTTTTTAGGTCTATTATATGAGCCAGCCTAGTAATACCTAGTTTTACCCAGTCTGTGTTAGAGCAGCCTTTTTTCCCTCCTGTCAGTTGAAGATTATCTCATAAAGGCATTGAATCTCGGGGGTTCAGTTTAGGGTTGACATCTTGTATTTTTTTTAAATGCAAATTTAGATCCCAGAATGCAAGCGTTGTCTATTAATTCTGAGCTCAATGGGATATAAAAATAGTCAAAAAGGGAATTAGGGCTAAGAAGCTCTTTCTCCATGTTCAGCCATAAAGGTCGTGGTTCACCACTGGAGTTTTTTTGTGGGTTTTCTAAGTGCCTTAATGCATGTTTAAGTATAAAGGCAATTTGATAGCGTTCCCACCAAGGCAGAGCAAACCCTCCAGAGATGCATGGTGCCTTTAATTTAGAGATAGCTAATCTAGGTGGTTTCCCTTGCCAGAGGAAGAACCTTATAATACTGTTCAGCCAATAAAGTATTTTTTTTCCCGCAAAGAATGGTAAGTTTTGAAATAAATAGAAAAGTTGGGGTGCTATGTTCATTTTAACTGTGTTTATTTTACCCAAAAGGGAAAGACTAAGTTTCCTCCACCTAGATAAATCTAATTCAATCTCCTTTAACAAGGGGATATAATTAAGGTTGGGTATTTCTTTTAGATCAGTGGAGATTTCCGGACCTAGATATGTGATACTAGTTTTAAACCAAGACTTATCCATGATATTGGTTAAGCGGTTCATGGTGTGTTTTGAGATTCCATTTTGTAGTATTTGCGTTTTGTCCCAGTTTTTTTTAATTCCTGAAACTCCTTCAAAGTCTGTTAATGTTACTTTCAAACTTTGACAGGAGTGCACTGGATTACTTACTGTGATAAGTAGGTCATCTGCAAAAGCGAAGGACTTGTGTTTGTCTTTCCCAAACGTTATACCTTTGATCCCTGAATAATTATTAATTACATGTAAAAGGAGCTCAAAAGCAAGGATAAAAAGGTATGGAGAGAGTGGGCAACCTTGCCTAGTTCCACAAGCTAAATCTATTCGTGGAGATAGCATACCGTTAGTTAAAACCTGAGTCCATGGCTTATCATATAACATTGTTACCCAGTCAGAAAAATCTTTACCATATCCAAATTCAGATAAGGTCTTTGACATAAAAGGCCAATAGACTGAATCAAATGCCTTAAGAATGTCAAGTGATAGACTAGCATAGGGCTCTATTTTTTTATTATCTGACCATACAGTATCAGATTCAGTGGTCTGAGGACACCATCTGCTCCTGATCTGTTTTTAATAAACCCTACCTGCTCCTGGCCTACCAATTTAACTATAACTTCCTGAACCCTTTTAGCCAGCACTTTAGCAAGTATTTTGTAATCAGTATTCATCAGTGAGATTGGTCTATAACTGGCACAGTTCAAGCTGTCCTTTACTTTTTTGGGAATCAGGGTAAGATATGCTTGTTGCATAGTAGGTGGGAGGGATTTATTGTCCCATGCTTCATCTAGAGCTGTCCGTAGTTTTGGTAATATTGAGGGGGCACATTTTTTAAAGAATTCACCTGGGAACCCGTCAGGCCCTGGAGTTTTCCCTGTTGGAAGATCGTTTGTAGGAGTCTGTATTTCTTCAAAAGAGATTTTCCCACCTAGTGCTTACCTTTCCTCCTGTTGTAATGAGGGTAGCTTAATTCTTGGAAAAAATGCATCAAGTTTATCGGGTGAAGAAGCTCCTTTGCTTGAGTATAATTCCTGAAAGAATTTGTGAAATTCTACATTTATCTCTTTGTTTTTTGTAAGAGTTACTCCAGAGGAATTCTGTATACCCGTTATTATATTTTGCTGTTGGATCTGTTTTAGACAGCAGGCTAAAAGTACCTGCTTTTTCCACAGATTCCCAGTACTTTTGTTTTGACCTGAAGAGGGCATATTCTGCTTTGTGTGATAGTATGGTATTTATTTCCCCCTTGAAGACTGATATTTTATGAAGAAGCTCTCCAGCAGGTGTCATATATTTTTTAGAGGTATCAGCGTTGCTAATTTCTTTTCTTTACCCAACAACTCCTTATCCCACTCCTTTTTTTTCCCTTAGATGAATAGCTTATTATCCTCCCTCTAATGTAAGCTTTGTATGCTTCCCAAATGGTGATATGGGACACTTCCCCATTCTTCATTAATCTCAAAAAATTTCTTTGTTCATTTGTGATCCCAGATAAGAAGTCTTTGTCTTTTAATAAGTTTGTATTCAATCTCCACCTGTAGGACTTCTCCCTAGTGTCTCCAAGCGTCAAATGTAAACATACCATAGCATGGTCAGAAATAATGTTAGCAATTGTAATGTCCAAAATATTTGTAACCAACGCATCAGAGAGCAGTAGATAATCTAATCTACTATATGCTAAATGGCGATTTGACAGGAATGTGTTATCCCTACTTGTTGGATGTACCAACCTCCATGCATCTGTCATACTTATAGCATGCAACAACTACTTAAAGGATTCCCTAGAGTTTGTGTATGTCTGCATCTTTTTCATGGAGGATCTATCTAAGACAGGATCCAGTAATTCATTAAAGTCCCCACCTATAATGAACTCATAGTCGGAAAAGGTTGGGAGAGTCATAGTTAGTGAATTAAAAAAGTCCGCCCGTTTTGAATTAGGAGCATAGACATTGCATAATGCTATTTTTTGGCCATCCAATAGACCTGTAAGAATCTGATATCGGCCCTCAGTGTCAGAAAAATGGGCATATTTGTTGAAATTAATTCCTCCTCTGATTAAAATGGCTGTGCCACATTTTTTAGATGAAAAACAAGCACTTTCAACTTGACCTACCATGCCCTTTTTAATGTAAGGGCTTCTCCCACCATAAAATGTGTTTTCTGTATAAAAGTGATATCTGCTTTCTTTTTGTTCAGATTGTCTAGAACTTGTTTCCTTTTCACTGGTGATCCTAATCCATTCACATTCCAAGAAACCACTATGTAATGTGACATTTTGCTCAAAACTAGTTTAGTAAATATACTATATTCCTTATTATCTATAAAACAAAGCTATTTAGCTATAAAATTAATATACTATGCTATAAACTATACTCTAACAATTTCAACCAGTATTAAATAGTACATAAAATACATAGAAAGTGAACTCTTAAACAATTTCTAAGAATAACTGTCAAGTGAATGACACAAAACTGGCCTGGTGGCGCTGAAGGTTGAGGCACTGGATGCCACACCTCGCACCATGCCGGCGACCCAAGTTTGGGAACGAGCTCGGGCGCCAGGGGTCGGAAAGGGAGGGACTGGATCGAGCGCCTGAAGGTTGCTCTCCTGTCCTGGAGGGAGGGCATTGGGATGCCCAGTGCTCCAGCTGCCCCTGGTGGAGATCAGGGTGCCACAGAGACACGGGTGGCATGTTACAGCGTGCCCAATGCTGGCAGGGTTCCGGTGCACCAAGCGTTGGGAGTGCGCATGCAAGGTGGGGCAGAGAAGGACAGAAAAAGGAAATACTCAGCCCGAGGGATAGGTGATGGCACCTTCCCTCCACGCCCAATGCCGGATCTGACTCGGCCGATGCCTCATCACTCCTCCACCTGAGACCCCGCCCGCTGTTAGAGTCTGTCTCATAAGGAGCCCAAGTAAGTGGTCGGGCTACCCTTCCCAGGCTGGTTAAACTGGGGGTGCTGACAGTGGAGGGGAGAGAGAAGGGCACAAAGACTGTAGTGGATCTCAGGTGGGCAGGTACAAGGGTAGGATGCCTGAGAGAATTCTCCGAGCCATGACTGGAGGAAAAAGAGTTTAAAAAAAAAAAAGTGAACGACACAAGTAGGCTGTAATCTACTTCTATTACCTAAGGTGAACCGGATCGAGATCCAAGGTAATGGGTTTGCTGAGTGTTGACTACCAAAACATATAGAGGGACCCCTCCCTCAGCTTTGTCATCAATAAGCATAATGACGTAACAATATTTCGTTAATGGGCCAGTACTCCAGGTACTCAAAGAAAGAAACTGCTAGCGGATTATCTGGGAATGCATATTGCAAGGCAGTAGATGGATTAAAAATAAAAAAAAAAAAGGAAAAAAGAGGGGCAGGCATGGAAGGAGCAGAATTATCAAGGTATCATAACCAATAAATACATAGCCTTTACATTACTGTTAACCAATCACTAGTTGGTTTGGTCTGGAAATTGAATTAGAATCTTTCAGGACTTTATACTTATACCAATTGTTATACTGATTGGTGGCAGTAAAAAATGTAAAGAAAACTAAATTGTATTTGAGGCATCAAGAAATGCTGTCTGCGCAGTATACACATATTTAACAGCAGGATTAAATGAGAGACCATCATATCACATATCTGAGTCTTGCACACTGTGCATCTCACAAGTTTATCTGTGATACCCTCTAATCCACATTTATTTCTTGATTGTGACAGATTATCTCAAATTATCAATATAAGGCATAGAGAGTGAAATAGGGAGAAAGCAAGGATTTTACCAAAAAGCATTTTCCTTAAACATTTCTGCTTTAATTTCTCATTTCCCATTGTTTCCTTCCTCATTACAAAACAATGCTGTGTTATTATGCTTATATTTATAACAGTTCCCTTACTTTAGATTTCTACTTCTTTAAAAAGTTAGTAAAAAAGGAAGTGTCTAGGGGAAAGAATAACACTACAGCATCACCCTTTGCTTGAAAACTGTATACCTAACTAAATCAGTGGTCAACAGTGTTTTAAATTTCTTAAAAGGTATTTTCGAGGTATTCCCTGGTTAATTAACATATTCCTGGAGCAGACACTTCCTTGTCAACCACTTTAATTTGGCTTAAACAGATGAGAAAAAGAGGAAACGTAACTTAGAAACTTTATAGACTATAATGTAAGAGGTCTATCCCCATGAATATAAACGTCTTTCCCTTTACCAAGTAAATTTACCAGCATTCAGTTTTTCGTTGTCTGTAGGACCTTCACGGACATTCAAATCAGTTTTTTCCTTACCTCCACACCACCAAATAATGTTCCTGAAAAAGACATAGACGGTCACAGCAGTGTAATCCAACAAAGATGTAAGCAGGAGAGAGAAGGAACCTGAAGTGACACGGGACGGTCCTTCAGTAAACCAATCAGCACGAAGTGACAGTGAAGGTCACAAAAGAAGTTTACTTCCTCTCAGGTTATGGCCATTGTCATGCAAATGGTGAGAAGAGGCTGTGAATCTGCCTCTTCTGGCATTAGCAGAGTTACCAGGGCTGAGTTAGTAGAATAGGTACTTTCCCTACTACGAGATCTGCTTCTAATACGTTGGATTTTGGGACAAGGGATAGGGAGATGACTTTGTTTGTGTGGTGCGCTGGTTCTCCTTGCAATGGTTGAGGCATATGCAGTGTTTTCCTTTTTCAGCTTCTCTTGAAAAGTAGATAGGTGCATGCGTGGGGTAACGATTCCTGTATCTTGACTGGGGGCAATCAGATTGTTTTGGTTTGCAGCATAAATATTTTTGTGATTACTATTAGCTGAAGTCTGAAAGGTTGAGCTCAAGCCTGCTCGCGCAACAGAGTGAATTTGCTTAGTGCGCGTGGTTTCAAGTTTCAAGTTTATTGCAGGAAAACTCCATTGAGCAAGCTCATTCACAAGGAGGTCCTGTGACATAAACACTTAAAGTACAAACACAGATAGGTAATAACAGTATATACATGAAATGCACGTTACATGATACAGGCTGGATATACATACAAGGGTACCACATAGGGTGACCGCAGGTGGTAAACATTGATAAGGAGACAGGGTGCTTTACTTACAGGTTGCATACTGATAAATGAAACATGATGACTGTGTGTGCAATACATATACAGTATTTGGCAGCTAGAACAAACAACAGTCTACAACTGATAAGGGGGAGATGAGTGATTTGATAGAGTAGCAGTGGAGCGTAAGCAAAGATAAAGCCAGGAGTAGAAGGGGAAGGGAAAGCAGTTAATATGACAAATCAATTATACCCTACCAGTGGATAAATATGGCACACATGGGGAAGGAAGAGACTTAATGACAGTTACAGGTGTCTTTTATTTTGGCTGAACTTAGCGATTTGTAGAAGTTTATTGAAACTGTGCTAGTTAGTTTCAGTACGGTTTGTAATTGGCGTGGGATAGTCAATGCGCTGTTTTTTTGAAAGACGGAGCTCGTTGGCATTAACCCTTTCATTACTCCTAATCTCTTGTTCACAAGTCATGGTATAAGACATTGCTTCTTTGGCATTATGGAAAACATGTACTTTACCAAAGGAGTCAACCACATTTAATATCACTGGGTATTTAAAGTAGTAAAGGAACACTCTCTTTGAAAGTTTTTGTTTAACTTCCAAAAAACTCTCTCTTTTTTTCCATAATTATTGATGAAAAATCTTGGAACAACAGTATTTTGTTACGTCTGCATGACAGATGTTTCTTCTCCCTAGCCAGCCTCAGTATTGTAAAACATAGGAAATATGCAAGGATTGGTCTAGGTCGTTGACCAACCTGTGGTTTAGGACCCAAAGCTCGATGTCCCCTTTCTATTTCTAAAGCCCATGGCCACTGATATTCCAACAATTCTGTTAATAGTTTTTGTAGAAAGTCAATCATGTTACCCCCTTCTGAAATTCCTAAGATCCTCAAATTATTTCTTCTGCCCCTGTTTTCCAAATCATCATTTTTTTCTAAGAGGTAGTGAATCTGTTTACCTTGAGAATGTATTTGATCTTCTAGTCCTGTAATAATGTCTTTGAAGAACTCAGTTTGATTTTCAGAGTAGTGTAAACGTTGGGAGACTATAAATGAATCTTCTCTGAGATCGGTAACTGATTGTGTGACTGAGAATATTTCCAGTTTAATGTCTGCTAACATTTCCTTCAAAGACTGAATGTCATCTTTATTTGCCGCCGACAAACGTTCCGTATTCGGGTAAGCTGACCATTTCACTCCCACTGACATTACGGCTATTATCAGAAATTAACTGCCACAATAAATCAACTGTTGTTTGCTATGATATGAAAAATTCCATTTAGGTTACCACTTATTTGTTCTGCTATCGAATATTCAAATTTTTTACATTCGGTCCTGAGTGAAAATAATAAAATTTATATAAGAAACTGTCAAAACTGAGGAGCGACTCCTTCAGTCAGCCATCTTCAACACCAGCTCGCACTCTCAGTAACCTGTGTTTCTAGGGATGTGGATATTTTGTTCTATCCACACTTATTGGCAAACTCCTAGCAGATCTCTGGGAGGAGGGAGGCAAGGCGCACACACCCTACTTGGGAAAAAGAGATTGGAGGACTGAGGCTCCAAAACCAGCATCCCAGCATGACTCAAGGACGATGTGGTAATGGGTAATAAAGGTGTTTGCTGACTTCCAGGTAGCAGCCCTGCAGATATCCTGGATAGGGATGTCCCTAGCAGCAGCCACCGATGCAGCGGTATGGCGGGTGGAATGAGACCTTAGCCCTATGGGAGGCTCCCTACCTGCCAACCTATAGCAGAGATAAGTGCATGATGTAATCCATCTGCCAATCATCCACTTTGGTGCAGGTCTGTCAGGTGCGGCTTCAGCGTAGGTGACAAACAGCTGGTGAACCTCTCCCAAAACTTCAGCCATCCACTCCTTATAATAAGAGAGTGCTCATCTCAGGCCAATGTATGGAGTCTGTATTTGCCTCCGAGGTGTAATTCAGATAGTACACTGGCAGAGTTAACACCTGGTTAAGGTGAAACTCCAACACAACCTTCAGAAGGAACTTCAGGTTGGGGCACAGGACAACCTTGTCCCTGTGGAAGACCAGGTAAGGAGACTCTACAGAGAGCACCTGGAGCTCCCCAACCCTTCTGGCTGATGTTATAGCCACCAGAAAGGTGGTATTCTATGACAGGTGTGAGGTATCACACCTGTGCATCAGTTTGAATGGTTTGGCAATGAGTTTTGCCAATATGAGCAGTAGATCCCACGGAGGTGGTGGTTCACACATTGGAGGGGATATGTGATTGAGGCTCTTGAAAAAGTGCCACACCACCTTCTCCTGTGCCACTGTCTGCTGACCGGCCCGCGCCTGGTAAGCAGAGATGGCTGCCAGGTGCACCTTAAGGGTAGTTGTTCAGAGACCTCCTTTGGAGAGAGACCAAAGGTAGTTGAGAATACTGGCCACAGGGCAGGAATTAGGGTCTAAGCCTTTGCCCCAACACCATAGCACCTCCTGGTCGACTCTTTCCTGGATGCCTCAACCACGTTGAGTACATTGTCAGAAAGGCCCAAAGCCTGGAACTCTAGCCGCTCAGGTACCAGGCTGTCAGGTGCAGGGATTGATGGTCCAGATGGAATATCTTCCCCTGGTTGACTGAGCTCAGATCCGGGCGTGCTGGAAGACACCTCAGGAACCTGGCGCTGAGGCTGAAAAGATCTTGATATCAGAACTGGCATGGCCAGTCTGGGGCTACCAGGATCACCTTTGCCTTGTCCCTCCTCACCTTGAGAAGCACCTTGTGGAACAAGGAAAGGCGTAGAAGAAAAAATTACTCACCACAGTAATCTTGTTTCTTCAAAGGGATCACTCATTATGATTAAACTGATACAGCCAGCCTCCTGTGATGAACTGCTTGGAGAGATGGAATTATATGTAAATGATGGAACTCTCAGTTGGCTCATGCCAGTTTCAAACTGCTGCACTCTGAGTGCTTCAGATTCTTACGTAGCCTAACTGGGCATAAGACCCACTAGTTAAAAACTAAAATCCTTATAAAATAACGTTTGCCCTCTCAGGTCAAAAACATCCTTAAGAAACAAATCTAAAAAAACTTGAGACCACAAGGAAACCAACTGGTTAAACAAAAGCGAGTCTCTAACTTAACCCATATAGAAAATACTCCCTAATGCAGGGATGCAGAACAACCTTTATAGGTTCTAGTAGGGGAGGCAGGGTGGGTGGGTGCTTTAATCATAATGAGTGATCCCTTTGAAGAAACAAGATGACTATGGTAAGTAATGTTTTCTTCTAACCCCAGGAATTACTCTTTATGATTAAACTGATGCAGACTACCAAGCAGTACCGTTGGAGGTTGGGCAGTGAACCTGTTTTGAAAACAGGTTCTGCAGCACTGCTGTACCAAACCTGGCATCACTTCCGGATTGCATATCCAGGCTGTAATGCTTTGTAAATGTGTGTACTGTTTTCCATGTAGCTGCTTTGCAGATTTCCAGTAGTGGAATTTCTCTTGAAGTTGCCACTGAAGCAGCTGTGACCCTGGTGAAATGTGCCTCAGGCCCAGGGGTGCCTGTTTGCCCACTTTACTATGACAAAACTGTATACATGTCACTATACAGTGAGCAACTGTACATTTTGTGACAACTCTGCCCTTGCCTACTTCACCATAGGTAGGAAAGAGCTGTGTTTGACTTGACCTGTAAGACTTAGTTCTGTCAATATAGTGCCCTTTTGACATCAAGGGTGTGAAGCCTCCTTTCTGGAGAACTGGAGTTCTCTGTAAAAAACACAGGTAGAGTGATGGACTGATTTAAGTGGAAGTCAGATACCACTTTGGGAAGGAATTTTCTATTGGTCCTGAGGACCACTTTTTCCCGGTGAAAAGAGATGTTGTCCACATCTGTGCACAAGGCTTGTAAGTCACTGATCCTTCTAGCTGAAGTAATAGCAACCAGAAACACAGTTTTCCAAGTGATATACTTGAAATCTGCAGTTGCCATGGACTCGAATGGTGCATTCATGAGCTTGGCAATGCACATATTCAAATTCCAGGCCAGGACCAGTTCCCTCAGGGGAGGGTGCAGAAAGTTGAGGCCTTTAAAGTATTTCCTGAAGACTGGATGAGAGGCCATGGATCTCTCTTTACCAGCTGAAAGGTAAGCTGAGACTGAAGCCAAGTGGACCTTGAGGGTCGAAGGCTTCAGGCCTAAGGAATGTAGATGTGTCAGGTAATCCAGGAGAATAACCAAGTCAGCCCTGGAGGGGTCAGTACTCATACCTGCACACCATATGGAAAACCTCTTCCACTTAGAAGAACATGTTTTCTTAGTGGAAGGTTTCCTGGAACCCCTAAGCACTGTCAGCACCTGTTCTGACAGTTTAAGGTTAGCAAAATCGAAGTCCTCAAGAGTCAGGCCTTGAGCCTCAAGTGATTTGAGGTTGGTGTACAGGATCCTGCCCTGAGAGGAGGTCAGCAGGTTGTGCCTCCTGGGCAACTGAATTGGGGAAACTACTGACAGAGTCAAAAGAAGTGAGTACCAGTGCTGTCTCGCCCAATCTGGTGCCACCAATATCATGGTTGCTTGTTGGGACCTCAATTTTGGCAGGGTCCTGAATATCATTGGAAAAGGAGGGAAGGCATACAGAAATTTCCCTGTTCATTCCAGGGCCATCACATCTAGGGGAAGTGTGCCCCTCAGAGGGGGCCTGCAACAGTACATTGGTAACTGGTGATTTTCTAGAGGCAAAAATATCCACCTCTGGAATGTCCCATCTCCTGAAGATTGTACTGAGTATCTGGAGATTCAGGCACCACTCGTGGTGGTCCTGACTTATCCTGCTGAGAGAATCTGCCAGTACATTGTCCTTCCCCGGAAGGTGTATGGCTGATAAGGATACTTTCGTTGAGTATGCCAAGGACACAGCCTCATTGCTTCTGTGCAAAGTGGGGCGGACCTGGTTCCTCCCTGTTTGTTGATGTAGTACATAGTTGTGGTGGTGTCTGTTCTGACCTGCACCACCTTGTTTTGAAGATGTGGGGTGAATGCCTGTAGAGCTAAATAAACTGCCCTGAGCTCCAGCAGATTTATGTGCAACAGGGACTCTTGGGAAGACCATGTGCCTCTTGGTGTGTGGTCTAACATGTGTGCTCCCTAACCTAAAAGTGAGGCGTCTGTTGTGAGAATTAAGGAAGGCTGTTCCTTTATGAAAGGTACGCCTACCCGAAGGTTGTGCTCATCCAGCCACCACTGCAGTGCCTCTACAAGGCTGTGGGTGACTGGAACCAGTTTGGACAGTGAGTCTATCCTTTGTGACCAGTATTGTCTTAGGTTAAACTGGATGTCTCTCATTTGAAATCTGGAACCTAGCACTACTGTGATGGCAGCTGCCCTGTGACCCAGCAGCCTGAGGAATTCTCTGACTGGTTTGGGTTTTCCTGGCTCAAATGAGTTTGCAATCTGCAGAATGTTTTTTACCCTGTCCTGCGGCAGAAAGGCTCTGCCTAGGCTGGTATCCAGTTCTGCTCCAATGAACTCCAGTACTCGGACTGGTATTTGCTGAGACTTCTGCTCATTTATTAGAAAACCCAGGGATTCTAGAGTAGATTTTGCTAGTGCTAGGGGGTGCTCTTCATGCTGCAGAGACTGACCCACTACTAACCAGCCGTCCAGGTGGGGAAAGACTGTTACCCTCTTTTTTCTCAAAAACTCTACCAGTACGGCCAGGCATTTTGTGAAGGCCCTTGGTGCAGAAGTTAGGCCAAATGCAAGTGCTGCAAACTGATAGTGGCCTGAGGCCAGCCTGAATCTCAAGTACTTTCTGTGAGATGGTCCGATAGGGATGTGAAAGTAAGCATCCCTTAGGTCTAAGGAGGCTAGCCAGTCTCCCTTTTGTAATGTGGGAATGATTATTGCAAGAGTGACCATTTTGAATTTTGGCTTCAAAATGTGTCTATTTAACATTCTTAGATCCAGAATAGGTCAGCAATCCCAATTTTTCTTCCTTGTGAGGAAGTATCTGGAGTAAAAGCCTTTTCCCCTTTGGTTTAGGGGCACTGGGTCCACTGCTTTGATTGCCAGAAGATGTTTTACCTCTGCTTCCAATAAGATTCTATCTGCAGATGTAACTGGTGCAAAAGTTCTTGTTCTCAGCTTGGGAAATAATCTGAAGCGGAGTGTCAGACCCTGGCTCACTACCTCCAGGGCCTACTTGTCTGTGGTGATGGTATGCCAAGCCTGGAGGTAGTGTTCCAGTCTGCCACCCACTGGTGGTTCTACAATAGGGATGCGACCTGTACCAGCCTATCAGGGATCTATGCAGGCTGTGCCTGAACCTGAGGAGAGGGAGAAGCTCTTCTTACAGCTCTCCTGCCCCTTCCTCTGAAATAGCCTTTAGGCTGCTGTTGCAGCTTAAAGGCCTGTGCCTGGAAAAAAGGTCTGGGATAAAATCCCCTACCCCTGCCTCCCCTAGTCTGGGGTCTATAAGAAGTAGAAGGTCTGTTCTTCGAGTTACTTCGATAGGTAGATTTGTATTCCTCTACCTTTTTCATATAGGCCTCAGTTTTATCACCAAACAATGAATTATTTTCAATAGGGAAATCCATTGCTTTGGCCTGGGTATCTGCAGCGAGGTTGGTGGCTCTGAGCTATGCAAATCTCTTAAGGGAGACAGCTAATGCCATTAGCCTGGCTGCCATGTCATTTGGCATCCACTGCCATAAGGAACTAGTATTTAGTGGCATCAAGTGCAGCCCTTGTTGTATCTTGCGGGTCCACTGCCACTTCACCTGGCACCTTGTCAGCCAATGCTAAGACTGTATTCCAGAGTGCCTTCTGATATTGCACTCCATATGCCATGTAGTTGGCTTTCCTGACTATTAAAGAGGCTGCCATATAGCCCTTCTTTCCCATGGCATCCGTTTTTCATGAATCTTTATCTGGAGGATGGGTAGCCAGGGGTATCCTGGCTTTATTACAGGCAGCAGCCTGAACCACCCCTTCAGGGTCAGGGTGATTAAATAAAAAATCAGCTGTGGATCTGTCTAGCTGATACATTTTGTCAACTTTTTTATCTACCCCAGGGATAGAAGTTAGGGTTTGGAATGTCTGCAATGTTGCCTTTTTTAGAGACTTATGCATTGGAAGCAGAAGGCGTTTTGTAGGAGTTAGACCTATCATATCGAGGAACTCTGCTTCCTCCACATCTTCTTCAGTTTCCTGAAGAGGAAGATTAAGGGTCTCTGCCATGTTTTTTGCAAAAGCATAGTGAGAAAAGTACTCTTCTGGACCTCTAGGAGGAGATCCAAACTCCTGCTCTGGGGAAACCTCAGGATCTATCAGTTCCCCTTCAAAATCCTCCACACCATAAATAACTTGATGTTCCTGAGGGGCAGGAACTGAAGCAGGAACCGGTGCAGCCGGTGTAGGAACTAGGACTGCAGCCTACAGGGCTTGTAAGATCTGTAAGGCCTTAGCATTGTCCTTAGCCGAGGGCATATTATGTTTGCCTGCTGGGAGCTCCTTAGCCTTCTCGTCCAGAGGTGCAGCGACATGCTTTTCTTTGCATTTTTTCTTTAGTGGGACAGACTCAGCAACTGTCTCCACAGCCCTTTTTGACTTACCTTGCTCAGATTTCTCTGAGCTCTTGTCAGTGTCCTTAGCTTTGCCTCCATCTTTTTTAGGAATAGAGGTAGATGCACTACTATCAGTAGCAGAAGCAGAAGCCATCTTCTCTAACTTTTTAGCCCTTTTTTTGAAGTTTTAGGACAAAAAGTCTTGCAAATCTAGCAATTATCAAAATTATGGCTGGTACCCAAACAGGAAATACAAAGGGAATGTCTGTCTGCTTTTGCCATAATCTGCCCACAAGACTCACAATATATAAAACCAGTGGGTCCTGTGTGCTTTTTAGGCTTGTCTAAATGGACCTCTGACATTGAGTAAGACAGTAAAAAGCAATCGCAAAACGTTTAATAATACCTCGGAACCGGAGGTTTTAAATTTAAATAACCGCTAACGGTTCCTGGAACCGAGCACTAATCGGTTCCCTAAAAGAAAAGGAACCAAAAATTACTTTCAATTTAAATAAAAATAAAGAGGTTAAAGGAACTGACTGCAAATACAAACTTTAGATAATAAAGCTTAGGTAAACCTCGCCAAAAGACCCGAAACCCTCGGTTCCAAGGAACCGTGAGGGAACTGCAAATAACACAAAAAACTACTACAATTATCAAAAAACTAAACTTCTAAAGCAGCAATTTAAAATTAAACTTAAAATGAGTACTTATCTACACAGGTAATTTATTCTGAAGACAGTTCAAGGAAAGCTTTCCGGGACATCCTTACTAGGCAGGCGGAGTAAAGAATCTGAAGCACTCAGAATGCAGCAGTTGCTAGGGTAGCAGTTTGAAATTGGCATGAGCCAATTGAGAGTGCCATCATTTGTATATAATTCCATCTCTCCGGGAAGTGCAACACAGGAGGCTGACTGCATTGGTTTAATCATAATGAGTGATTCCTGGGGTTAGAAGAGGCCTGGGGTCCATGGCCTCAAGAAAGCATCCCCTGCAGCAAGCCCTGCTGAGGGGGCGGGCAGGAAACAGCCTCAGCTTTGTGCTCTCCCTGGAGGTGAACAGGTCCACCTGAGGGGTGCCCCACTGGGAAGAACAGACTGTGAACTACCTCTGTATGGAGAGACCACTCGTGGGATGCATCGCCCACATGGCTGAGGGCATCTGCCAGTGAATTCGAGGCTCCTGCCACATGAATGGTGAGCAGATCTGCCTCCAGATGGCTCACAAGTGTCCAGATGTGGAGCGTTTCCCTGGACAGAGGCTGGGAGTGCATGCCACCCTGCTTGTTGAGGTAGTGCATGGTCGTGGTGTTGTCAGTCTGGACCCGAACCACTTGACCCCGCAGGAATGAAGCTAATGCAGTCAGTGCCAGCCGGACTGCTCAGAGCTCCAGCAGGTTGATGTGATATCGGGATTTCTCAGGGTTCCAAACCCCATGGAGCCTGTGGTTCTCCATGTGGGCTTCCCAGCCCATGAGAGCGGCATCGGTCATAAGAATGACCGTCAGTTCGGGACGGATGAACGGGATCCCTCCCTGCAGATGTTCCAGGATGATCCACCATTGGAGAGTGTCCCATAACTTCTGGTTTACTGTGACCAGCTGGTCAAGAAGACTTTTGATGCTGGGACCACTGGCTGGCTAGACCCCATTGAATGGGGCCATATGCCACTGGGCCCAATAGACCACCTAGGTGCAGGCCACCATGTAACCCAGAAGGTGCAGGAAGTTTGGGCAGGGTGCAATTGGCCAACCTGAAATGATTGGGCAGAGGAGAAGAGAACCTCTGTCCTGTCCACCGGGAGCCTGGCTCTGGCTCGGCAAGAATCAAGCTCTGCCCCAATGAAGCAAATCACCTGTGATGGCACAAGTTCTGACTTGGCCTCATTGACCAGGAGGCCAAGTCTGAGACAGGTCTGGAGGGCCAGATCCCTGGTTCTCTCCACCTCCAACCTGGAGGGACCCACTATTAGCCACTTGTTGAGGTAAGGGTACACCCTGACCCCTCAACGCTGATGATAGGCTGCCACCACTGCAATGCATTTGGTGAAGACCCTGGGGGCCAATGAAAGGTCGAATGGCATGGCTTGGAACTCATAAAGGGCTCTCTCTGCTCGGAAGCAGAGGGACCTCTGATGTGACGGACTGAGTGGGACGTGAAAGAACTCATCCTGAAGATCAAGGGAGCAGAACCTCATGTTTTACTTGAGATGGTATGATCTGGGACAGAGTTACCGTCCAAAAGGTGTGTGACCTGAGATACTGGTTTAGGTCATGCAGATCCAGAATGGGGCATCAGCTCCCCCATCTGTTTCAGGGCCAGAAAGTACCTGGAAATGAACCCTGGGTTGACTGGGGAATCCATGACTCTGGTCACTACCTCCTTGTAGAGGAGTTGGGCACTATCATCTCAAAAAGCAGGCAGTGTACACTGATACCCTTTCCTCCCGTGGTGCGCAGGCTCAGCTGGGTGGGTACTGCTTGAACTCCCAAGGCAGTCCCTGATCAACCACCTCCAGGACCCACCTGTCCATTGTAACAGCAGACCAGGTGGAAAGGAAGTGATGGAGCCGGCCCCCCCACGGGAGGACCCAAAGTGGTCATGATGGGTATTGGGCTGAACACCCCCATCCCATCACTGAGCAGGCCGGGAAGAGGAGGGTCCGGTAGTGGGACTGCCTGGACCCTTCCCCCCCTCGTTTATGGGCTGACTGAGCTCCTGGCTTGGGCTGAAGGTGCCAAGACTGGGCCTGCTGCTGTAGCCCAGACTGAAACTGGGGCTGCTTGGCCGCAGGGGCAGAAGACCGAAAATACTTCTTCTTCTGCTTTTTGGAACCCTGGGATTCCTTTTGGGTGGACGTAGTGGAATCCAGTGTGGTATTGGACTTCTCAATACGTTCGAGGTGACTGTCCACTCCTGGGCTGAATAAGTCGGCACTCAAGAAGGAACATCCACCAGCTTGTGCTGGATGTCGGCCATGAAAGTCGAGACCTGCAACCAGGCCCTGCGGCGCATGGTGACCCTGGCCGGTACTGAACGGGCGCAGGAGTCCCCAATGTCCAAAGCCATGTGGAGTTGTTCCCTGGCAATAGCCTGACCCTGGTCCTGGACCAGCTTGACCGTGGTCTGAAGGTCCATGGGAAGATGAGGGAGCACCTCATTCAAGGAGCCTAACAGAGCATGAGAAAAATGTGCCATGATCACGGCCAAGCTTGCCTGACAGATACTGAGTGATGAGGCAGCATAGACTTTACAGGCAGAATGGTCCAGCTTCTTGGACTCTTTGTCTGGTGGTCTGTCCATGTCCTCTGATTTCCCCAATTGCCTGAACATAGACTCGGTCACCACTACCTTGGCCAAGGGATGCTGTGTACACCCTGATAGGGAGCCGGTGGGCACCGCATATTTGTGAGCCTCCTGACAGAAGGCACAGGGCAGGAGGCCAGGTGCTGCCAATGCTCCAGTACTGGGCTGATAATGGCTTCAGCCACTGGGAAGGCCTCTGTCAGAAAATCCCCATTTCTGAGGATATCAGTTAAGGGGTATTCTATCCATTTTTCGACGGGTTCCAACTTTATCCCTGTGGACTCTGAGATGAGGTGGAGGATACCCATGAAAGAGGTGGGCCCCTTCTCTGTAGAAAGACTCACGGCATCATCGTCAGAGTCCTCGGACTCCAAAGAGTCCAGGTATAGTGGCCTACCACCAGAGTCACTCTGGACCCACTGCGGGCGGTCGGGAGTAAGGGTGATGGACAGCCTGTGTGGAAGGTCTGAGCCAGGCTGAGACTCCTTGGGAGGAGCCCCCAAGGGAGGCTGCTTAGCTGGTGGCTCCATCAAGATAGGTGGAGAGACCAGTTTCCGCCAAGTCAGGAGGGTGGTCACTGGCTCTGCAGGTGGAGGGATGGTGATGACTGACTTCGGAGTGGTCAACAATGGCCTGGAGGGCGACAGCCAGGTAATGGCCAGGGTCAAAGGGACTGACTTCAACCTGAACATAACTAGCTGCTGCCACAAATGTCCTCGTAGCACTGACTCAGCTTGCATCGGAGCCTCCCTTCATCTGAGGACGAGGAGTGGTGGCAGCGCCGCTTCTTAGAGTGCCGCTTATGCGACTTCCTCTGCCTTTTGTTTGAGGATGTCCTGGACCTGGACATAGACCATCAGGGGGACTGACAGGGACGTTCAGGAGGAGTTGGGGAAAACCTCGACTCCTCCAGGTCGGGGATGATCATCACCGGGGGTTTCCCAGTAAACTCGGTTGCCTCATCAGCAAGGCCAGTCAGGACCGGAGTCCTGAACAAGGAGTTGTTGGCCTTATCGGGCGACAACAGGTCGATGGGGTCAAGGACGATCTCGACGGAATCATTGTCCCGCGCCTGGGCCAGCTGACCCGACAGGATCACCATGAGGCTGATGGCCGAAGCCACAACATCAACCGAAGTCGAAGCAGGAGACTCCTGGGACCGAGCTGACTCTCTGTCCCAAGAGCGATGTCTACGAGACATGCAATGCCTCGGTTCCTTTGTAGCCTTCTTATGGGACCAGGAGACATGACAGCCAGGGTTTTCCCCACAAGTGGGAAGGGATTGGCAAAGCTCCTTGAAGGAACCGGAGAAAGATGAGCTCAGTCTAAGTGAATCAAAACTGAGGGTGAAGATACGAGTTTAGCGGCGCAAACCGCCTCTTCTTTGAAGACCTTTATCTGTTCCAACTGTTCTGCGGACCCCACGGCCATGCAGATCGTACAGTGGGCATCCTTTGATTTAACTGGTGGGTGCCATTTTTCCAGATGTCCAAGCTGAAGGCGCGTGAGGTGTCATCCAAAACATTTGGATGAAAAATGCGTCATAGATCGCAGGCCTGAGTATCGTGATCGTGACCTAGGAAGTACACGCACGTGGCATGCGGGTCCATTTGAGACATTTTCTGTCTGCAGGGGCATCGACGGAACCCAGGCAAGGACTTGTCCTCCATCGCAGTCGCAATTTTAAATTCACTAGGAGAGATTCGAAGAATCTTAAGTCGGCGGTAAAACGGAGTTTTGGAGCGCCAGGGCCTACTCACATGGACGCGGTAAGGAGGGAACCTGAATCTTCCAGCAGAAAGGAAGATCTGGCATCATGGGGCGCAGCCGAGAGTTATAACACCTGGGTGGGTGGGAGGAGCCAGCTTTGAGACCTTCTGGCAAGATATTTAAAGGGAAAAGACATGACAATAAGTGTGGATAGAACAACATATCCACGTCCCTAGAAATGGTTGTTCCCTGTACCTCCTGTGACAAAAAAAAAAACACATGAGGGGTATCTTACAGGCCTGGCAAGGCCTGAGGCTGGTCAGGGGCAGGTGTAGGCCCCTGTGGCCTGGAAGCAGGAATGCACCCCGTAAGTTCATGCCTGGCCCTGTGGGAGAAGTGGGCCCCCTGGAACCATGAGGCAATCACCCTACACTGAGCCAAGGGTGACAACCTGGAAAGACACAGCCAAGTTGTGCATCTAATGTACACTGCAGTTCCCACTAACCTGGAGGCTACCTCATTGGCATCATTGGACACCCTTGCCTAGTGTCTTGCTAGCTTCAGGCCCTGTGCAGAAAGGGGTATGGCTTGTCTGGTTTGCTCACAGTGTGGCGTGGATGCCAGGAGTTATCCCAACATCACCCATAGGTGCCTGCCATAGGACACCTAGTGTGCCTGGTGTGTTGAGATGCACAACATGGTATGTGCCGAGAACACTCCTTGACCCCAGGCATCAAACTCAGCTGAGTCAGACTCTGGGGGAAGGTCAAGCACTGCATGCCTATGGTCATAAGAGGTGTCTAGGAGTTGGACTCCAGAAATGGAGAGTGGCATGGCTCCTGGAGACCCCACAGGTGCACAATACCTGCGCTGGGTATCCCTCGGAACTGGAGAAGGGGCACAGGGATGGAGTCGGACATCTCGTGACACTTCTGGAAATGGCCTAGTCCATGGAAGTATGACTGCATAGTCATGACTGTACTCCTCAAGGAAGGACAGCATCAGACATACAGGACTGCGGCCTGATAAGTGGGGTTGTGGTAGCTCCCTCATTATCCATAACAAGGGTACTCAGCATTGGAGAATAGATGGAGGGAAGAGTCCTTTTCTTCAGAAGAGGAAGATGAAGATGAGGAGGAGTTGGAATCAGGGAGCGGTGGTGCCAGGGTCTCAGAGTGAAAAATATCCTGATGTAGTGCCATAAGGTAAGTTGGGAAGACACCTGTCGAAGCCCTGAATTAGCCCCAGGCCAACGGCTCCCAGAAGGACCCAAAATGCCCAGGAGAGCAGAAGGGTAGGCAGAGGAAGGGAAGATGGAGAAGAACTTGATGTGCTAGGCCAGAAGCTCTGCCATGGCTATGAGAGCATATAGGGGCCCTCACTCGAGGGGAGAGCTGATCAACTTGTTCACCTGGGAACACCCAACTGCAGCAAGGCAGTCTAGGTCATGCCCTTGGGGTGGAACCCCCAGACAGGGAGATTTGAACTGTAGAGGTACCACAGGACAGTCCCTTTCCCTACCTACAACAGGTCCAGATGGTTCCAGGGAGGCAAGAGGACCCAAGTCAGCACTGCAGCTCCTGCCAGAGCCACCAGTAACCCTGGACATAGACTGAGGTGCTGACTGTCACTTACTAGCCCTCACACCTCATCAGAATGGGCTCTGTCCCTTGGGCTAGGCCCAAGAACAGAACCAATGTCGAGAACCTGAACCCGGGGGGGGCCTGGCACCACAAGCAGCAACAGAACCCCCCTTGCCACCGCAAAGGGTGACAGAGTCAGGCCCAGCACCGAGGATAATGTCAGAACCCCTTACCCAGCCTCCAGGGCAGTGCCGGGCTGGGAAGCAGCAAGAAGCGATGCCGAGGACATCAGAGGCCTAGGATTAGGCCCAGAACAGCTTCCTTCATCGTCAGAGCCTGGAAGCCTATTGGGATAATCCCAGTTCCCATCCTCCAGGTCATCCAACCGCTCAAGGGATGAGATCCTGAAGATCTTCACTGGGCCACTGGCTCCAGATACCTTTCATCCCCTAGTGCTGTAAGCGGCACCAGCAAGGGATCTGGCTGTGCGGGCAGTGCCGCTTACCGGCACCGGCCTAAGTGACAGAAACCAAAGCAGTGCCATGTCACAACCCCAAGTAGCCCTCTGGTGTAGGCCCAGCGTATAGCTCCAACCTCACCACCGGGGGTGTATGGACCCCTGAGGGGGTGCTGGACAGGGAAGGGTCTGCAACTGGACCTTTGGAGGGGGCTCGCTGTCCCACAGAACCCTTCCCCAGGCTCTTCATCTCGGCATGACGAAGACCAGAAGAGAGCTGATCTCCCTCAGTATGTATAGTACTGGAAGGATCTTGGGGAAGAGCCCAAGGACCTTACCTTTGAGTCCCTTGTGCAGCATTTGCCTCCAAAAGTAGGGGGTGATGACCTCACTTCATCGTGCAGATCTCTAGGGTGCGGAAGTCCATTGAGAAGCAGGCATCGTAGTAGTCCATATCATGCTGCGCTCCAAGGTGGGTCTAGCAGCAGTCACATCGATCTCAGACAGATATGTTTCTCCCACAGGGGCACCAACACATGGGGGAGATTCCATCTTCTTAGGCCCCTGAGATGTGGACATTACTGACCATGGAAAATAAGAAACAACAGCAAAAATAGAGAGCTCAGTTCCATAGAACAGGAAAGAAAAGCAGTGATGGAAAAATGTCAAGAAAAGGGTTACGGTGCCGAGCAAGTGGTGACGAACAAAACTACACAGTTAGAAATGGCAAACGCTCCCACGCAGTGCTACGTCGATGGCAGGAAGAACAGAAAGTACACTTACGTAAGAACTTACCTTAACAGTACATCTTCGAGAGGATCTTTTGCAGCAGGCCATGGTAGGACTATAGCCACCTGGCACTAGGACCACATAGAAACCTTCTAGCTAGCAGTCTACCAGAGGAGGCTGCTCACCTCACATGTCAGCCAACCCTATAAAGGTAGGCAGCCCCCCACACCCTCCTCAGTTCTCCTTTTGGAGACCAGTAGCAAGATGCCATAAGGGGGAACCCAGGACGATTCTGAGGTATCCCAAGAGCATAGAAAATGAAATGCAGAAGGCTCACCCCTATGGAAGGGGAGAGAGATACAAGAGAAGGAGGGAGGGAAAGCAAGGCCTGCTGCAAGAGATCCTCTCTAAGATCTACTGTTACGGTAAGTTCTTATGTAACTACTATCTTACTTTCAGAGTATCTCTTGCAGCAGGCCATCACTGGTAGGACTGAATCCCAAGCAGTTCTGGCAACTACTGACAGACAGTCTGGGTGGTAGGCAAAAAAGATGGCCTATGAAAAGAGGCCTTAAAAAACAGCTAGGCCACAGTTGGTCTGGCACCTAGAGGCGATGTCCAGATTGTAATGTTTGGTGAATCAAATCAAGTCAAATCAGATTTTATTTATAATGCGCTTTTCAAAATTATCAAAGCATAGATACAGCACAAAAAACAGCCAACACAATAAATATGAATATAAAAACAATTAAAAGACAAGAGGGTGGCCTATTCAAAGGCATGCTCGAATAAATAACTCTTTAAAGATGCCTTGAATAGCTCTGTGGACTGGCACTCTCGAATCCGACAAGGTAGAGAATTCCACAGGGTTGGGGCCACAAAAGAAAAAGCTCTGGCCCTTGATGATTGAAGATGAACCCAGGGAACCTCTAGCAATCCCTCGCTGGTGGAGCGGAGTGAGCAAAGAGGGCAGTAGGGTCACAGGAGATCTTACAAGTAGTCCGGTCTCTGACCGTGTAGGGTCTTATAGGTCAGCAACGCAACATTGAAGGTGATTCTCCATCACACTGGCAGCCAGTGCAGTTCGTGCAGCACAAGTGTGATATGGAAAGTTCTTGGCAGCCCCGTCAACAACCTGGCCGCAGCATTCTGCACCAGCTGCAAGCAACGGAGATCCACCCCCAGCAACCCTAGATATAGAGCATTACAGTAGTCAAGATGCGAGGAAACAAAGGTGTGAACTAATTCAGGAAGGTCATCGTGTGGAACAAGGTGTTTTATCCGGGCAATATTCCTCAGATGATAAAAGGAAAACTTGACAACAGCTGACACCTGTGCCTTCAGTGTCAGCTCACCATCAAAGATTACGCCCAGATTCCGCACCTGTTTAGAAGGTCTCAACTGGTTACCCCCTAACACAAGGCCAGAGGAAAACCCAGGAGTCAACTTCTCTGCATGGTGACCCAGGTCCACTACCAACACCTCAGTCTTGTCCGGATTCAGTCTTAACCAGTTAGCACTCATCCAGCCCTAAATCTCAGCGAGGCAGTTGTTAAAGACCGATAAAGCATCATTTTGTTCGGGTACAAAGGACATATAGAGCTGAGTATCATCTGCATAGCAGTGAAAACTCAGCCCATAATGCCTTATAATGTCCACCAATGGCAGCATATACACCGAGAACAACATGAGGGAAAGCACAGAACCCTGCGGCACCCCACAGGACAGAGCAAAGGGAGTTGAGGAAAAAATTCCTGACACTACCCTCTGGGTTCTGCCCATGAGGAAAGACTGGAACCATCTGAGGACTGTCTCTGACAGTCCACAGAACAGCCAGAGGTGTTCTAGCAACATCCTATGGTCCACGGTGTCAAATGCTGCAGAGAGATCAAGGAGAACCAAGATCGAACGGCTCCTCTGATGTCTCGCTATTAGGAGGTCATTAAGTACACGATCCAATGCCGTCTCGGTACTATGCCTCTTCCTGAAACCGGACTGGAGAGGATCATGGACTTCATGGGCGGTAAGAAAGTCCTCGAGCTGCAACGCGACTACTTTCTCAATAACCTTGCCCAAAAAGGGCAGGTTAGAGGTCGGTCTGTAGTTAGCGAGACAGTCTGGGTCAAGGGAAGGTTTCTTCAAAAGGGGTGTCACAGTAGCCTCTTTTAGGGACTCTGGAAACACCCCTTGGTCCAAAGAGCAGCAGACTATCTCAGCAAGGACTGGTCCAATCGCATCCGTGCACCCCACAAGGAGGCGTGTAGGACCAGGATCCATACTACAGTAAGTCGGTCGCAAGCCCTGGACAATCTTCATGATACCCAGGATCGCTGGCTGGTCAAAATCCGTCCAGACAGACCGAGGGCCTGTAACCTCGCATCGACCACCGCCATGCTGATTTGAACGCATACTGTGGATCTCTGACCTGATCGACGACACCTTATCATCAAAGAACCGAGCAAATTCATCACACTTTATTTGTGAAAAAGCTCGCCGACTCCGCAGACAGGCTGGATTGCACAATCTGTCCACAGTCTGGAAGAGCTGAGCTGGTCGATTTCTTGATGCAGCTATCTCCCTGGTCAGGAACTCTGCCTTCTTACAGGAGATTTCTGATTGATAGTCCATGTAATGGGCCATCAATCTAAGTCTGTCATCTTCCAGACCAGATTTCCGCCAGCAGCATTCCAACCTTCACCCCACTTTCCTCAACTCCCTCAACGTCCCGTCAAACCAAGGGGACCAAGGGCGGAGGGAGAGGGGGCGAACACGGACAGAAGCTATGGAATCCAGACCCTTCAGCACCATATTATTATATTGCACTACTAAGACATCTGGTTCCATGCACTCCACAGGCCAGCTCGATAGGTCCAGCACCGTCATCAGACTCACAGGGGTAACTCCCCTCAAAGGGCAGTATTGGACCATCTCCAAAGGAGTTGGTCTCAAAGGGGGGCCATGAAACCGAACCTTATGAAGTGATGGTCAGACCACCCAACTAGTTCCACCACCACTTCAGAGATCTCCATCCCCAGTGTGAATACCAGATCCAAGGAGTGACCCTGAATATGGGTAGCAGTGGTAACAACCTGTGTAAAGCCCAACAAAATCATCAGTTGGAGGAAGTTTTGGCCAAAAATCGAGAGTTCATCATTGACCCAGGCATTGAAGTCCCCCAGGACCACCCACCTGGAGGGCTCCAACACCAGGTCGACAATGAAGGCTGCAACTTCCTGCAGAAAAACTTTCTCGTCACCGGGTGGACGGTAGATGAGGAGAATTCTGCTGCCCGCACCTGCTCCCATGATACACTCGAAGGATCTGGGGGTCACTACTGGAACCTCCACAAGGTCCAATTTCGATTTAAAACAAATAGCGCCCCCCCCCCCCTTCGATCCAATCTCAGGCGATGTATCACTGAGTACCCAGCTGGAATAGCTGACTCCAATATGGGACCAACATTTTCATCCAGCCAGGTCTCAGTGATGCAAGCCAGGTCAGATGACTCAATAAGATCAGCAATAATTGCTGTCTTGTTCTTTGTAGAC
The DNA here is from genome assembly GCA_016271365.2 of Neoceratodus forsteri. Taxonomy (NCBI): domain Eukaryota; kingdom Metazoa; phylum Chordata; order Ceratodontiformes; family Ceratodontidae; genus Neoceratodus; species Neoceratodus forsteri. The sequence continues at coordinate 1,392,252,895 of CM028131.1, read as the reverse complement.
CTGGCATTGCACAACACCGCCTGGGTTGGATGAGAGGCCGTGGAGGAGCGGGCCACTTGCCCACTATCAGTGGAACCCTTGGGTATGGGAACCAGGCATCGCAAACCCCTGTCCTGGACCCATTTTGCCCCAGGGTGTCTCCCAGACCTCACCACCCTTATTCGTCCACTCCGCTCCTCCCCCCAGGTGAGGAACCCCCCCATCTCCTCCTCCCCCCCTGTGCAATCCCCAAGGCATGGCAATGACTATATACCTAGGGTTGCAATGGGGGACAGTCAAAGGGGCGCAGGTCCCACAGCCTAGAGGGGGAGTAACGCCTGTCCACAGAAGCTCGGTCCCAACACATGCAACCCAAAATTTAAAAGAAAACAGTACTATTTTTAAATTAAATTAAACCAAAAAGCCCGCCTCCCACGTGACAAGGGAGAGCACTTAACAACTCATAAACATGAAATTGTAAAGAAATACTAAAGTAATAAATGTCCAGGCTCAAAGTACTAGGCATATTCTCACTGTGCCTGGACCTAGAGAGGCACTCTCACTGCCTTACAGTTTTAAATATAAACAAAAAATCCAAGTAAAAAGTCCACCTCGATAAAAGAAATAATATATGTCCAAATTTAAGATACTAGGCACACTCTCACTGTGCCTGACCTAACAAGGCACTCTCAGTGCTACAGTTTTAAGTAGAATGCAAAAAACATCTGACCGTAGTTTGTGAAGAAAAATTCAAATAAAGAGAATCCACCTCGATGATCCGGTAACTCTCTGGGCCAGGAGAAAGCCTCGATAAATCCCTCTAGGTGGACAAATTCAGATCCATGGCTGTTGCTAACGGTTCTCCCCCTGGGAACACTCTCCAGTGATCCCCGGGGAGAAATCCTAAGGGACGCTGGGCTACACCACCAACTTCTTGGCGGAGTAAGACCAGGACTCCCGCACAGCCACACACCACAAACAGTCCACCCCCAGGATCAAGGCCTACCCTCCAATCCCAATTAAAGAGCTATGTCCCAAATTGCTGCAGTTTTGTATTTAAGCACAAACTCAAACCGTCACCCAGGAGACTCACGGAGTTAAATCCACCATCCAGTGATAAAATCCCATCGAAGATAAGAATCTGTATCATCCATACCAAAGGTGGTGGTTGTTCACAATATCTATATCAGTATCTTTGCAACAACTCTCGAAGCACCGGCCGACACCCTTTGCAGTCCAGTCAGTCTCGAACAAGCAACAGCTTATCTTCGCAAACATTTCTTAAAGAGAAGGCAACTACCAGATTCAACCATCCACCAAAAAGCGGTAACGGGTCAGCACAACACAAGCCAACCTCAGTAAGGCTGAAAGATGGTATGAAGCAGATACTGCAGCTCCAAGACTCTGCTCGAGCATGTAATACCCGACTGCTGCAGTTTTGCTCCCAATCTCCAGCAAGTAAACGGATCTCCAGCAAGTAAACAGAGAGACAGGCAGGCAGGAAACTCTCCACCAAGATATACAGACGTAGACGAAAAATCTAAAATAAATTTAACCAAAAACTATATAAACACATAAAATAAATCAAAATTAGATACAAAATGTTCAGGCTATGCTAGCAGCTCACCCAGCGTGGTGGCCATCTTAATAGTGCTCAATCATGAAGGTGTGGACGGTGGTCCAGGTAGTAGCAGTGCAAATGTCAGCTGCTGAAACATTTCTTAAACATACTATTGAGGTAGTCACACCCCTAGTGGAATGGCATTTGACCCTCCCGGGAGTTCCTTGCTGTTCTTCCAGTAACAAAAGACAATGCAATTGGCTAACCATTTAGGCAAACACCGTTTGGACACTGGAACGTCCTCTTTCCCAGGGGCGAACAAAACACATAACTGATTAGACTTCCTAGAATCTTTAGCCCAGTGTGTATAGTCCTCAGAATTCTACGCACATCCAAAGTTTGGAGCAATGCCTCCCCTTGATTAGAATGCTCTGGATAATAAACAGTCAGGTGGATGGACTGATTCAAAGTAAACTCACCTCCTTAGGAAGAAATTTAGGATTGGTATGCAAAGACACCCCTGTCTTTGTGAAAATCAAATATGTCTCCTTACATATGAGGGCCAGAAGCTCCGAAATCCTTCAAGCAGAGGTAATGGCAACTAAAAATAATGCTTTCCATGACAGAAAGCGCAGCTCGCAAGACATGGCCAGTTCAAAGGGAGGCAGTGTAAGCTTTTCCAACACAAAACTGAGGTCCCAAGCAGGACAGGATCACAGATTGGAGGCTTCAAATGCCGAATGCCCTGCAAGAATTTTTTTTTATTTATTTAGTTTTTGTTAACCAGGTGAGTGCACTAGCCATAGCAATGACTATTTTCAGGCACAACCCAGGAGGGTACAGAACAACAGTGCAGATAAACATTACAATACAAGTTAACATTTTGGAAAATTTTAAATACAGAGAAGAAGAAATGACGTAACAAAATAGAACAAGGTAAATGCAATAACAGTATCAATCAGATATACAGAAGCAGTTCAATAATCAAGGCTAGGTCAACATTGTTATATATGAGGAAAAACAAAGAATGTCTGCAACAATAGTTGTTATGTAGGAATGGTATAAATAAGATAGGGCTCAGAGTAAGGGAGATAAAAATAAGAGGTCAGAATTAGAATTGAGGAAGGGGTAAGGGGAGAGGTGGGACAACAGGTAAAGGGAAAGTGCTTCACCGTTAGAATGGCAAATCATAAAGTGGCAGGCAGGTAAGAGGCTTGAGACACATCAAGTTGAGCCACTGAATGACCATCTACAGGTACGTGGTATGCAGATCTGGCAGATATCTTAATAGAGGAGTACTGCAAACCTGAGTCTGAAAGGGACAAAAGGTACTCCAGGATCTGATCCTCCAGACAGGTGAAAGGATGAAAATGGTGCAATGCAGCCCAAAGAGCAAAGCGCTTCTGTTTCACAGAGTAAGTGGCCCTGGTGGAGTGCTTCCTGGTAGCCACCAGGACATCTGCCACCCTGGAAGACACCCCAGATCTGGTGATGGCTATGTCCTTAGGAGCCATGCATGGAGATGGAGAGATGTGAGATCTGGATGGACCAGAGTGCCCTGCTCCTGGGAGAACAAGCCTGTGCAAAGGGGTAGGGACACCAGGGGTTCCACTGCAAGTCACTATAGCAATGGGAACCAGATCTGATGAGGCCAGTAGGAGGCTATGAGGATCATTGTAGCCCCATCCATCTGCAGCTTGATCAGAACTCATTGAAGGAAGAGAAAAGGAGGAAAAGCATACAGAAACCTCCCTGTCCAGGAGAGGGAGAAGGAGTCTCACCCAAAAATTCCAGGCCATGGATCTAGCAGACAGAAAAATAGCAGTTTTGTATAGTGTGGGGATGCAAAAAAGTCCAGCTTAGGACAACCCCATCTGTTAAATAGATCTTCTACCACTGGGGTTAGAAGTTCTCCCCTCATGGGCTCAGGACCAAGACCAGCTTAGGCTGTCCTCCAGAAAGTTTTGGTCACCTGGAACTTGGACAGCCGAGAGCTCCAGGCCATACTCTATGGCCCCGTACCAGACCCTCATTGCTTCCCTGCATGGCTCAGTACCAGACTCTTATCGCTTCCCTGCACAGTGGATAGGAAAGAGTGCCCCCTCCTTGCTTGTTGATCTAATAAATGATGTACATGTTGTGCATCTGAAACAAGAGCGAACCCAGAGAAAGCTGAATCTGGAAGGCCTGGAGGGCATACAAGATTGCTCGCATTTCCAGGACATTGATATGGAGTGTCATCTCCACTTCGGTCCATGTCCCATGAGTTTGGTGGATTCCCAGGTGAGAACCCTAGCCGAGACACGAGGCATCTGTTGGAAGCATGTGCTAAGGGGAGGAATACAAAAGGGAACCCCTCAAAGCAGGTTGCTGGGCTCCAGCCACCACAAAGCACAGTTATGTAAGAACTTACCATAACAGTAGATCTTTAAGAGAGGTTCCTGAAGTAGGTCATAACATGTAGGACTGTGCCCTCTGGCATCAGGACTGCACGGCAAATTTTTGCTAGCAGTGTCTGGTGGGGGACCGCCCACCTGTCATGTGACTGACATCAGCATGACCCAATAAGTGGGCTGTCCCCGTGCCCACCTTCCAGTTCTCCTGCCGGAGACCCAAAAGTGCGACAGGAGAAAAGGATTTCATCCCTGGAGCCCAATCCAAAGAGACCTGCAAGAGCAAAGAGAAGATTGGGGGAAGGAGAGGGGAAGGGGAGAAGATGACCTACTGCAAGAACCTCTCTCGAAGATCTACTGTTACAGTAAGTTTTTACGTAACTGTACTATCTTACTTCTAGAGGGTTCCTGCAGTAGGTGATAACATGTGGGACTGAATCCCAAGCAGTAAACTGATCAGGACAAAACTGAAGCACGGGAGGAAGGAAGGTCTGCAGGAAGACCAGAGCAGGTCTATGACAGAAGGCCCTGCAGGATGGCTAGGCCAAATTCCCGCCCTATGCCTTAAGGCAATGTCTAGACTGTAATGTTCAGTGAAGATATGGACTGAACTCCAAGTGGCCGCAGCACAAATCTCCACTGTGGACACATTCCTGAAAAAGGCAGTAGAGGCAGCCACGCCGCTGGTGGAATGACCTTTGACCCCTCCCAGAAGAGGTTTGTCATACTTCTGGTAACAGAAATGGATGCAGTTGGCCAACCATTTAGACAAGCACTGCTTGGGGACTGCCGACCCTATGGTCTTGGGGGCAAAGGAAACAAAAAGTTGATCATCTTTATGGATGTCCTTGGTCCTGTTGACGCAATAGCACAATATCCTGTGCACATCTAGAGTGTGCAGGAGCGCCTCACCCCTGTTAGAGTAAGCTGGATGACAAACAGGGAGTTCAACAGTTTAGTTCAAAGTGAACTCAGAAACCACCTTGGGAAGAAAAGTACAGTTACGTAAGAACTTACCATAACAGTAGAACATCAAGATGAGCTCCTGCAGCAGGCTACACCATAAGGACTATGCCGTCAGGCACAAGGACTCCATGGAAAACTTCTAGCCAGCAGGCGGTCAGCCCCTTATGTCGGCCCACCCACCGTCACCAGCTGTATAAGGAGGGTGGTTCCCCAGCCCCACCTCAGTTCACCTGCTGGAGACCTGAAGGTTGCTCAGCAGGAGAGCTCTGAGGCAGGTGCCAAAGCAAATCTCAATAAGAGAAACTCAAAAAAGGGGTAAGGAGGGAGGTAAAATAGCACCTGCTGCAGGAGCTCAACTCGAAGATCTCCTGTTACAATAAGTTCTTAGTAACTGTACTATCTTACTTCGAGTAACAGCTCCTGCAGCAGGCTACACTATAAGGACAGAGTCCCAAGCAGTAACCCTCATGAAAACCAGGGGAGGAAGGATCTATAAAACATGAACTGTGAGACCAATAGTGTCTCTAAACTGAATAGCTAAAATGTTTCAGGAAAGAAGGCCTTGGAGCACAGCGAGGCCAAATCCTGCTCTTCTTCTGGAAGCAACATCCAAGGAGTAGTGCTTGATGAAAGTGTGCACTGAGTTCCACATAGCTGCTGCACATATGTCTGCTGTGGAAACATTTCTGAGGGCTGGAAAGAAGCAGCCAGGCACCTAGTGGAATGTCCCCTTACTAGTCCTTGCAAGGTTTCATCATACTTTTCGTATACCAAAGTAACGCAGTTGGACAACCATTTAGACATAGTCTGCTTCATTATTGGCTTCCCCAAAGATTTGGGAGTGAACGAAACAAAATGTTGTTCAGATTGCCTGACTCCCTTAGTCCTGTCCAGGTAATATCTGAGAATTCTGTGGACATCCAGAGTATGAAGAAGTGCTTCTCCTTTGTTGGAATACTCTGGGTTGTAGACCGGGAAGGAGATGTCCTAGTTGAGAGTTAACTCAGAAACCACTTTGGGAAGAAACTTGGGATTAGTATGCAGAGACATCCTGTTTCTGTGAAAAACTAAGTAAGGTAAGCGACGTCAACTGCCCCACCTTGATTTACTTCCTCAGAAGTGACTGATGGAGCAGCTGAACTAAGAGGAGAGAGGATGTCTACCACACATGCTGAACCATTGGATTTGGATTGCAGCAGGAGTTAGTAAAGCAGCATTTTTTCTAAAACAGGTATGCCACCGTTGCCAGAGAGATGAGAAGAATGTTGTACTAACCTTACCGGACCGACTTTGGTATGATAGACAGAAGACAACAGTTCCGTGAGACAGAGGAAGGCCTCTTTGTGGCTCGCAAGCCGGGGTGAGAGTCTCTTGTGGTGAAGAGAGCCCCTAGGAATTCGGGAGTTCAGCCAGTAAGACCCACAGGGGTTAACAGCCTCTCCGGCGGATACACTGTGGCACCTCTAAAGCTACCACCGTTTCTATTCTGTTTTATTTAACATTCATCATTCACTGACTGTTGAAAACAAACAACAATGATTACTGTGAAGTAAAGTGTGATTTTATTTTTAAGGGGCTCTGTGAGCTATGAGAGCTTTGTGAGCTCTTTATCTGAATTTTGTGATTTTTGTATTCCGCATTTTAGAAGAGCGGGTAGTACGTGGTTAAGGTTTATTTGAATAATTTCATCCCTGGGATACTTTTCTATTTTAGTGTTTTACAGGCCTGTTTTTAATGTTATGGGTATTGCAAATACAGGCAGAATAATTTTAACTGTTTAGTTTTTTTTTTTTAATTTAATAGGGTTAGCTTCCATGACTAATTGAATAGTTGATGTGGGGTGAGTGAGAAGAGAAAGTAAGCATCTGATAATAGACTTGTGATTATGTATAAAGTTAAATAAATAAGCAACTGAAGACTAAGAGTATTAAATAAAATAAAACATAAATTAAACCCAGGAAGTTCAATTTGGCTTCAGGTATATGACTGGTGCTCTGATTGGTACTTGGATGCATGTGAGCACTTCCTATAAAACCAGAGCTAGCAGTTACTCATTTTAGCACATGAGAGAATGAGGAGGGTTCAAAGAGGAAAGGAGTATAAAGAGCTACCGCTAATATTGGGTAGAGACAGCATTTTTGTAGTTCTTCTTGTTTACCATGCTTTCATAAATGCTTTATCCTCGCTTTATTATTGCGATCTACTGAAATACGAGCATAATATTTGCAGTCTCTGAGAGTTTTGCTCTGGAACCACTCTGGAACTTACCTTGAAACTTGTTAGAAGCCACATACAGTGGGTTGGGCATTGTAAACTGACACAAATGGCAGATCATTGTTTTTACTTTTTTTTTTTTTTTTAAATTTTCCCTTTTTCCTGGCAGGACCACCTGGGCCATCTGCTCTGGTCACGGCCCCGGAGACCTCTACCTCCATCAATTGCTGCTGGGGACCCACAGTCACTTTGGCTTGCCCCTCGAGCAGGGGTCAGTGTCACCTTCTGACCCGGAACTGTAACTGGTCGGGTCCCGCAGTGACGGAGGCAATGTGAGGCTCTCCAGGAGGCTTCATAGATCGGTGGTCCTGCCCGCCTTCTTTTTCCACCAGATTTTCTCCCTGGAGGAGGCGGGGCGTGCAATGGCCTCGGCGTCCGCCAGCCTCCTCCCCGACATCAAGCGTTGGTTGCGTGGAACTCCCGATCTCCACCAGAGTCCCTACTCGCACAGTGCTGCCCTCCTCCCCCGAGTAGAGAGAGCTGCCCATCGGATGCTCGATCCTACTCCCCCCAGCTGGCCCTCCGACGACCCGGATCCGTTCCCGAACCCGGGTCGCTGTCTTCGCAAGCGGAAATCCCACCACTGCGCCGATGGGCTGGCCTATCATTGTTTTTACTGCATGCAACTTAAGTAAGTGAATTGTTTTTTGAATTAGAAGCTTACTTTTAAGTCTTCTGGCGTTGTATAGATTTCCTTGAGGTAAAAACAGTGCAAAAAGAATTTAAGTGTGTAAATCAGTATTAAGCCAGCAGTTACTGTGTAGGTAGTATGCAATTGAATTATGTTTTCCATTTATTAGTTTATTTTTTTGTTTCCTCTTACAAAATAGTGGACTTGGAGAGAAGACCCCGATATATATTTTTTCAACTCTTTTTCTCGCCTCTGGAGCCGGAACGCTCTCAGGCCTCACCTCTGGCCAGTACTGCTCTGCCGTCCACTGTGAGCCCCACCATCCTCAAGGACATTACTGTTCCTCCCTGAGCCCCCCAGAGGACATAGGGCCTGAGGAGATAGAAGGGGCGGTGGAGGGGCACCAGTATTGGACCTGTGGCAGTGTGGCTCGGGGTGGGCCGTTGCCTATCCGGCCTAGAGGTTTTTTTTCCTATGATGTTTTACGTCTCCCCAACGTGGGACGTGCAATGCCGTCCCAGCCCGAGACGTGGGTGCTCCCAACCATGTCCGGAGGACAGCCGCCTGATGTCTACCCCTTCACTAAGCCCCATGTGCATAGCAGTGCCGCTGGCCTCCATCAGGGGGCTTCTGCCACACCAGGCTACCCCTGGGTCCCTCTCCAAGAGAGGAGAGCAGTCCTATGGACACTCAATCCTTTCTCTCCCCTGCCGACCCCCGGCGGACCGGGCTCGTTCCCGCACCTGGGTCACCAGTGTAGTGTGAGGTGTGGCATATAGCACCTCAGCACCACTGGGCCGGCAAGACCCTGATATTAAGAGGAAACATTCCCACCTTCACATTGTGATTGCCTCAGAGACTAGCTGGAGTAAAAGATCCAAACTGGGATAAATTGACTGAACGGATGATTTTATTGGATGGTCTTTTTGTACTTGCTAATGATCATATAAATTGAAGCAGCTCCTTTGAGCAACAAAATCATTTGTAAAGGTACTGTTTTTCTTGGAGAAAAGGAAACTCAAGGACAACAGACTCTGTAAGGAACATATATATTGTAAATGAGCCTCTGGCTCAAAGGTTTCTAAACTGATGTTTAACTAAATAACTAAATATATCTGATCTGGAGAAAACAGTGTGTGACTTTTTTTGTAGAAGAATGACAACTTATAACCAGCTTACAGCTCTTAAAGAATTCTAAACCAATATTTAGAACCAAGGACGGGACATTGTTGAAATTATTTTTGTTTGTTTGTGTTTGCTTTTTTAAATGTTTGTGATTAATGTTTGATGTTAAAACCGCTATTATAATTTGTTTGCTTAGTAAATTACTGTGTGCCAATTGAAATCCAAGACTAGTTGACTGAAAAGTTTGTTAAATACAATCCTGATTAACAACCTGAGAAAATAAGAAATTATACCATTTAGTATCACAAGTGATGAATTAAGGAGTACAAGGTGATACATTTAACTTGGTAGGTTGGTTAAAACCAAGTTGGATAACAATAATTAAATTCTGAGATAACAAGAACTTTTGATGTAAGGCACTAGGTGATTTATTAAGGCAATTAAAAGTGATTAAGTGATTACGGTGATTAAGGTGATATTAATTTAGTGTAACTTTGGAAAACAGTGTTTTACCACCCATATACTTGGAACTAGAAATATGCCAGTTAATAGTAAATTAGGAGGCAATATAGCGCAGTGGTCTAAGGCTCTGAGCTGCAAATCTGGTGACATCCAGCAGACCAGACCTGGGGTTTGAATCCCACAGCTTCCACTTGCATACTGTGTGACCCTGAGCATGTCGCTTAACCTCTTTGTGCTCCCAGGTCGCTCCTGTAAAAAAGCTTTCAGCTTAGTGTGCTATACCTGGTTAAACAACTAAATAAAAAAATAAATAAAAAAAAATAATACACGCAGTGGGAAATTAACATTGAAAGTCAAAAAAAATTGGAGAGAAATATGTTTAAAACAGGGAAAAGAATGACGTTGAAAGATAAGAGTATTCTCAATAAATGTCAGAGAGAAAAGGCATCTCTAACTGATGAGGGTTTGGGTTTAATAATAAAAGATGTTAAGACAAAAGAGGTTGGTGAAAGGGGCAATAGTGAATCTAGTATTATGAAACCCCCCAAACCAACAGAGAGTGAGACTATTACTGAACAAAAAGAATTGATAGAAGTAGCTAAAGGTAGCATGAAGTCTATCCAACCCTCAGTATGGGAGAGGTGGGGTAAAACAAAGGATTTCATTAGGAATAAAGATCATTGTGAAATCCAGGATACAGTACTTGCTAATGATGAAAAGGATAAACACAGAGATTCAAGATTAAGTTTCTCTAAAAATACTTCCAAATTAGAGGATGGGAACAACAAATGGCCAGCACTTCAAAAGGAGAGTTTTTTTGGAACTGGTTAATAATGAAGTTAGTAAAACAATAGCGGATATAAGAAAAACTATCAGCACAAATACAAGGATAGAAAAAAGATATTATAAATGAAAAACTAAGGTATGGTAATGGATCATACTGTGATATTAAAGATGAAATAGGAAAAGATGATAATTGTAACCCCAAGGATTCTTGGGAAATTACACAAATGGATTGAGGCAATTTAAGTGATCAGAGCAAAAATGAGACACAGGACAGGACACAGTGGATGAGCCCACATGACTCAAGTACACAGATTACTATGGAAACACAAGAGAATGCATTGAAGCCTTAAAAAATCCACATTGGGCTAATACAATGATATATGAACAGATGGTGTTATTGAGAAAAGACATGTCCTTTATCAAGGAAGTAGTAATAGAGAACAAAATCAAGACTGAATCCATTATGAAGAATAGGCCTCAGTGGAAAATACCTGATAGAGATGAGAATAAAATAGCTTGGTTAATTGAAAATCAAGATAAATCAGAATGAATAGTTAAAAAGGAGAGGGCAACTGATAATTTATTTACAAGTCAAGATACCAAAAATCAAAATACATCACGTGGGGTAAGTAGGGAGGACAGGAGTTTGGATGACACACTAAAAGAAAATATAGGAGAAATTTTTCATTCAACACTTAATGAACAGGACTTTAAAAATGAACTGGTAATGTACTAAATAGTGAATTAATCATGTTACCAGATGGATATGAGATAGAAGATAGTATAATAAAACAGTTAAGAACAGGAAACCCAGAATTATGGGATAAAGGAGTTAAACATATAGAAACAAATAAGGACACAACAGTGGGAAATAAACTAAGAGATAAAGAGAAAGAAACACCAAATGAGACAGAAGTTATTAGGAAAGAGCAATACAGATTAGAACAACAGGCATTACAGATAACTAATATACAACAGAAGAGACAAGGAAGAAAGGAAAAAACAAAAAGAAGCAATGAGGAAAAAAGAAAATGAATGGGAAAGATGTTAAAAGATTAAGATCAAACAATAAAAAATATTTACAAAATTTAGGAAAAATAGCAATAGAAAAGAAAACAGGAAAACAAGATAGAAGGAAAGAGAGTACAAATAAGAAAGAAAAAAAGAGACAGTGAAACCAAACTAAAAGGAATAGAAATAAAAATCAAGTAGATGAGATACACAAGAAACAAGAAATAAAGAAAGACTCAATGGTAGAGGGAAATAAAGAAAATAAGAACGAAAGAGCATTGGACATAAAAGAAAGGAAGGAAAAAATAAACAACAAAAACTATTTGGAGGCCATATTAAAAAAAACTATGGAATCCGATTTTGTTTTACCAGTGTATAATGTTTCTATAATACCAGAAGAAACAGAAGTAAAACTGAATATGAATTTAAAACAATTTCTGGGTTCAATTCTTCAAGGGAAATTCAGACACACTGACTTAATGAGCAAAATAAGTGTAATAAGACCACTCCAAAACGAAGAACTGGTGGTGTTGCTTTCAGATCAGTATTATACTCTAAAAGTATACAAAATCAAAAACAATTGAAGCAACTGGGATTTGAATTGAACAGTGTAACTAATATAGGTACTCTGTTTCCAGAATATTATAGAGAAATTGGTAAGCGGGAAAAGAGAACTGGGGAACTTCAAATATCAATATTTGGGATTAATACTTTTTTGGCAGAAACAAAAAACAATCTGAAAAGGAAAACTGTGGACCTACTACAACCTCTTGCCAAGGATAATACTTTTGTAAACAGGATTGTAAGGGTTAAGAGATGGGAGAAAGATGGGCAAGTAACACTTTGGATGAGGAATGAAAAAATTATAGATATCTATTAACAAAAACAGAGGTAATAGATAAATATGATATAAATATGTATGAAGAGATTGAAATACTAGACACTTAATGGTCTATGCCAGAACATCATAAACTGAACAATCTTCTAAAAACATCTAATAGATTCCAGGCACTACAAGATTTAAATGACTGACAGCTAAATAAAGGAAACAGCTGAAACTTAGATGATAAGGATAAAAAGAATGTTGAGAACATACTGTCTTGGAATGTGTCGGGCATAAAAGAAAGGTTGGCAGACCCAACCACCAGAAAATATCTGACAGGATTCAACTGTATTTGCTTGCAGGAAACATGGATAAAGGAAGAAATTGAATTAGTTGGATGCAAAATGTTCCAAATAAAAGCAAAAAAAAAAACACTTCAGTAGAATGTCAGGAAGTTTAATAACCTGGTGTAAGATAAATGACCAGGATATATATGAACAGCTTACAATAGATTCTGACTATATATTAGCTGTCCAAATGACATCCAAAAAAATAAAATGCTGTATTCTTAATATATATTTACCCCCAAGAGGATGTAGTAGTGAGAGTACGAATGTGATAGAAGAACTTAATAAAGTATTAGAACAAATTAAACATAAAATTCCATCCAGTGGATTGATGTTAATTGAAGATTTTAATGCCAGGGTAGGACTCAGTCTGGATCTCACGATAGAGGCTAGTAGGGCATGTGCAGTTCTGGATCAGCAAGTGTTAAAAGAACAAAGGCATTCAAAAGATCTAAAAGAATGTACAAGAGGAAAACAGATTGTAAAGGAATTAGGGAATAAGGATCTATTGTTAATAAATGGGAGGTCTGGAGGAGATCCTCTGGGTGCATTTACTTATATGGGACCAAGGAGGCCTCAATCATATACCATTGTTGGATTTCATCTTACTTATTGTTGGAATTCAGAGATTTTAGAGTGAGGACGAGAGCAGAGAGTGAACATAAACCCTTGGAGATAAAAATGGGGTTTTGGCAGAATATTATAATAAATATAAAAGATAAAGAGGATATAACCAGGACAAGAAAAGGTATAAGATGGGAATTAATTGAAAATGCTAAATCAGTCAAATTACTATTATATTCTGGAATTAGGGAATTAATCGAGGAATTAGCTCAGAGGGGAAAAGACAAATAACTACATAGAAAAATTTAAGAAAATAATGAAAGAAATTTCTTGAATGATTATTAAAGTAACCCAGAGTAAAATAAAAGACAAAAGGAAGTAGATGGTTCGATTTAGACTGTAAAAGGTATAAAGCTACAATCAATAAATATGCAAGGAAATTAAACAGTAATATTACAAATAAAGGAAGAATAAAACTAAGAAAAATGAGGAAAAATTATAAAAAATGATTAAATTATAAAAGGGATGTTTATAGGAAAAAATTATGGGAACAATTTGAGAAAACAGTAAAAGAAAACAATGATAAAAAATTCTGGAAAATGGTCTTATACAGATGGTACTATATTCCCAGAAAATTAGAAAACCATATAGACCCTCAAACATGGGAATCCCACTATAAAAAATTATTCTTTGATAAGAAAACAGAGAAGGACATAAAAGTAATGGAAGAATGGGAGCCCATACAGGTGTTAATAACAGAAATGGATATAAGAAGGGCTATGGATAAAACAAAAAGACACAAGGCCCTGGGCCAGATGGTGTTCCAATGGGCATTATTTTAGATAATCCTGAATTGTGGACAACAGCTCTTAAAGGATTATTTAATAACATACTAATGACAGGCAAATTTCCAAAATCCCGGAGGGAGAATATAATAGTACCCATTTATAACAAAGATGGAAAGAGTGATCCAAATAATTATAGACCAATAAGTTTTTTGGATACATCCCTAAAATTATTTACAAAAATAATACTTTTCAGAATAATGACATGGATAGCAGAATCTAATACAGTAAATGAAGCTCAAACTGGATTTTTACCAGAGCATTCAATAGTAGACCAGTGTTTTGTATTGTCACACCTTGTCCATAAATACATCAATATTAAAAGACAGAAATTGTATTGTGTATTCGTGGACTTAAGAGCAGCTTTTGATAAAATAGATAGGGGTAAGCTGTGGGATGTTCTGGAGAAATAAAAAATAGATAAATAACTACTAAATCTGCTGAAAACTCTTTATGAAAGTAACTTCACTGTGGTAAGATATAACAAACAGGGAGAATGCACACCCACATTTTTAACAAATATGGGGTTGAGACAGGGCTGTGTGCTCTCCCCTATACTTTTTAATGTGTTTTTAAACACTGTGTTGGAAACCTTGAATGATCCAGAACTGCACATGCCAAGATTGAGCTTGGGAAGGTGCCCTTACCTGGCATATGCAGATGACGTGGTCCTGATTACAACTAGTTATTTGGGAATCCAAAGAAGTATTAGCAAATTTTACAAAGAATGCTGCAAGGCAAGTTTGGAGATTCATTTTAGTAAAATAAATTTATGATCTTTAACCGCAGTAAGACTAAGAATGGAAAGCTGACGAACCTAAAATGTAATAATTGTTTAATTGAATATGTGGACAGTTTTATATACCTAGGGACGGAATTTGTTTATAATTTAAAATGGCAGAAGCACATTTATGCATCATCCAACAGGATTACTAGACTAGCCTCAGTTATAGAGAAGTTTTCATATAAATATGGTGGTCAATCCATAATAGGTACATTAAGGGTCCTCAGTGCAAAAGTCAGAAGTCAGATTTTGTATGGGGACAGGGAACACTTGACTCGATACAGATATTGATGAATAAAATATACAAAAAACTACTGGGGCTTCCAACAAGTGCAGCTTCTGGTCTTGTAAGACTGGAATTAGGTCAAACATTAATACAATGTGATGTTGACTCTAGACAAGCTATATACTGGATTAAAGTGTATAACATGCTAGAGAAGAGACTTCCAAGAATACGTCTAGAAGAAACTCTCATATATACAGATATGGGTTTTAAATTTCCAAGCTTTCAAATTGTAAAAAAAATAAAACCATTCGGTTTACTGGAATGCTTATTGGAAATATACATAAATCCAATAATGGATATATTTCTCAAGATCAAATGGAGAATTAAAGATCTTTATGGACAAAAATAAATAAGTGGACTGATTAGTTATAAATTTAGTAACTGGTTAGTTATAAACTCCAAAAGATATTTTGGAATGGAAAACTATCTAAAGAAAATAAAAAATCCAGTGCATAGAAAATCCTATTCACGATTTAGATTTGGATATATTGATAGTCAACATTTAAGGTTAAAGTATTGCACCTCCAAAACAGGAATGTGTGCTTGCCATCGGGAAGAGGATATACCATTCCACTTACTTCTTTTTTGCCCTAAATACAATCTGGAGAGAATAAACTCTCTTGGGGATATTCTTAAATTACTGGATATGGAGCCCCAATATTAATCTAACTATTTAACTAAAACTTCTAATGTAAGACATCTTGAGGCAATAGCATGGTTTTGTAATATAATTGAGAATAAGAAAAAACATATTGTGAATAATGAGTAAAGTGCAATAGGATGGCTGTATAGTAGACCTTGTATAATATTAAAGGTATTTATTGGATTAAGATATTTATAAATATAAGATTATAATAAGTGTACTTGATTAAGAAAGCAAGAATGTGATACAACAAATTTTGGCATCTGTGATATATCATGTATTTATAATTGGAATTTTTTTTTAAGTGTTGTTGTACAGGTTTATTGTTAAGTCTAACAATAAATAAACTTGACTTGACATATGAGGGCTTGCAGCTCCGAAACTCTTTGAGCTGACATGACAGCCACTAAAAGCAGTGCCTTCCAAGATAGGAAGTGTAACTCGCACTGAGATGTTGGTTCGAAGGAGGACAAAGTTAACTTTTCTAAGACAAACAGTAAATCCCAA
This sequence comes from Neoceratodus forsteri, assembly GCA_016271365.2. Taxonomy (NCBI): domain Eukaryota; kingdom Metazoa; phylum Chordata; order Ceratodontiformes; family Ceratodontidae; genus Neoceratodus; species Neoceratodus forsteri. The sequence goes on along the minus strand of CM028131.1, from coordinate 1,392,236,908 downwards.
GGTGGAACTGGATCCCTAATGGGTGGTTTGATGTGGAGAATGCCCTTCAAAAAGGTCCGTACTAGGTCCAGTTGTGCTACCATCTTGCCTAGTACCGGCGAGTGATACGCCAAAATGGCGCAGAGATGCACCTTAATACAAGAGTAAGCCAGCCCCGATCTAAGAGTGAAGGAGATTTTCAAAAATTTGATTCACTGAACAGTGCATCAGGTCTAGGGAACGTGCCATTGCCCAGATGCTAAAATGCTTCCACTCCATGGTATAGGTAGCTCTTGTAGAGGGTTTCCTAGCCTCCATGAGGACTTCTGCTACTCTCTGAGAAACCCCATCCCTGGATATGGCTAGGTCCATAGGAACCAGGTATGTTCTGTAGATGCAGGGATCTCAGGTCTAGATGAGCCAGCATTCCCATTTCCTGGGAAAGAAGGTCCAGATGAATTGGAAACTGAATGGGAGGTTCCACTGCCAGTTGCTGAAGCAGAGGGAACCATGTCTGTCATGGCCAGAGTGGAGCCACTAGGATCATTACAGCTCTCTCCCACTGCAGTTTGAGAAGAATCCTCTGAATGAGAGGAAAAGCATACAGGAACCTCCCTGTCCAGTAAAGGGACAATGAATCTTGCCAAAAAACTCCATGCCCTGGATCTAGTGAGCAAAACCTGGGCAGTTTTGCATTGCACGGTGACACAAAGAGGTCGAGCTCTGGACTTCCCCATTTGCCAAAGAGGTCGTCCACCACTTCTTGAGACAACTTCCACTCATGGCTTTTGGAACATGAGCAACTGAGTTTGTCTGCCAGAACGTTCTGAATTCCTGGAATGTGGATTGCTGTAATGGAAATACTGTGCTCTATCACCCAATACCACATTCATGGCTTCTCTGCATAGAGGGTAGGAGTAAGTCCCTCCCTGCTTGTTGATGTAGAAGACCACAGACATGTTGTTCATCTGAATAAGCAGGGGACCCTGGGATAGGTGAGCCTGAAAGGCTTGGAGAGCGTACAGAATCACCCCCATCTCCAGAATGTTGATGTGCAGGGACACTTATAGTTCCGACCAAGTGCCCTGAGTATGACGACTCTGAAAATTAGCTCCCCATCTGAGACCCTAAGCATCCATTGTGAGGATTTGAGTTGGTGAATCTGACTGGAACGGAACTCCTGCTTCTAGTGTAGGTGAAGTCAGCCACCAGGAGAGTTCCTGTTTGACAGCCTCTGACACCTTTATTGGATAGTCCAAGCTGTCATTCATTTGGTTTCACTGCACTATCGGGTTCCACTGTGGAATTCTCATATGTAAATGTGCTAGCTGTACTGTGTGTATCGCTGCTGCCATATGCCCCAGGAGCTGCACCATGGTCCACGCCGTAACTGAGTTGGCTGTTGTCACTCTGGAGGACAGGTCTCTCAGCTGACTGGCCCTGTTGGTGGGAAAGAAGAAAAAAATTACTCACCTGTAGTAATCTTGTTTCTTCTAATGGGATCCACTAATATTATTACTTCTTGCAGTGCTCCTTTAAGTCAGCACTGCCCCGGAGCCAAATGGAATGCTATGCTAATGATGGAATCTTTAACTCATGCATCCAATTCAAAAAACCACCCAGTATAACTGCCAACATTCTAACCTCAGATTTCTTAGGAGCCTGCAAAGAGGCCATAGTAACCTATAAATAAAATAACAACAGAAAAAAGGAAGCCCCAACTGGGTCAACTAGTAAACATTAACACACAGGAAAAAAAGAGAGAAATTTTCCTTTTTCTTAATGTCAGATTTACCTAAGAAAAAGGATCTACAAGCTATAAAACATTAAGAAGTGCCAGAAGGTGGGCATACTAGGTATACCACTCCAAGTATACATACAATCAGCTGTGGAGAGGATTTTCCTTCTTACTGATTCCGTAAAGGAGGCATGGTGGGAAGTAATAATATTAATGGCTCCCATTGGAAGAAACAAGATTACTACCGGTGAGTAATTTTTTCTTCTAACCCCAGGAATCCACTAATATTATTACTTCATGCAGACTACGCAGCAGTACCTCAAAGAGGTGGGCAAAGAATCTATTTAGTAAAAAGACTCTGCAGAACTGCTGTGCCAAACTTAGCATCACTCCTGGACTGGGTGTCCAGGCTATAATGCTTAGTGAAGGTATGGACAGATCTCCAGGTAGCTGCTTTATAGATTTCCACCAATAGTGGCAGCTGTGCCACTTGTAGAATGGGCCTTAAGCCCAATAGGGGGTACCTTACCTGCTTTTGAGTAGCAAAACTGCATACACTGAACTATCCATTGAGAGATGGTTCTTTTTGAGTTAGGTGTCCCTTTACCTACCTCTCCATAGGTGAGGAAATAGCAGTTACGTAAGAACTTACTGTAACAGTAGATCTTCTAGAGAGGTTCCTGCAGTAGGTCTTTACACATAGGATTGCATCCCCTGGCGTCAGGACTGCACGGCAAACTTGTAGCTAGCAATCATCAGCGGGGACCACCCCCATCGTCGGGTGACGTGATGTCAGCATGACTATAAAAGGGGTGGTCCCACGCCCTCCCTGCAGTTCTTTTCCACCGGAGACCTATAGAAAGAGAGCAGAAAAGAGGAGTAATAGACTCCTATAACCCTGAGCCCTGGAAGAGTCAGAGTCCAGGGCATGGACTAAGGTAAAACTCAGGAGCTGGGTAAAAGGTGGGTGGGAAACTAGACCTACTGCAGGAACCTCTCTCGAAGATCTACTGTTACGGTAAGTTCTTACATAACTGCTATATCTTACTTTGAGAGGGTTCCAGCAGTAGGTCTTCACAACATAGGACTGAATACCAAGCAGTCTAACATAAAGAAAGGAGTCGGAGAAGAGGTTCTGGGAGGAGGAAGATATCTGTCAACTAAGGGTCTGTTAAAGACAGAAGACCTTGTAAAACTGCATGGCCGAAGCCAGCTCAATGCCTAGAGGCAATGTCCAGACTGTAATGCTTAGTGAAAGTGTGGATGGAAGACCAAGTGGCCATTGCACAGATATCTGCAGTGGACACATTCCTGAAAAAGGAGGTAGAGGTAGCCACACTCTGGGTGGAGTGGCCTTTGACCACCCCCAGAAGGTTTTTTTTGTACTTCTGGTAAGTGTAATGAATACAGTTAGCCAGCCACCTAGACAGAGTTTGTTTCGTAATCACCTTGCCTTGACACTGGGAGGCAAAGGCAACAAAGAGCTGGTTCGATTTTCAAACATCTTTAGTCCGAGAGATATAGTACCTCAAAATCCTGTGCACGTCAAGGGTGTGCAGTAGATATTCCCCCCTGTTGGATTGCTCAGGGAAAAACACCAGCAATTCAGTGCTCTGGTTTAGAGTAATTTCTGAAACCACTTTCCGAAGGAACGAAGGATTAGCCCGCAGGACCACTCGATCCCTGTGGAAAATTAAATAAGGCTCTCTACAGACTAGAGCCTGAAGCTCTGAAACCCTTCAAGCTGAAGTGATAGCAACTAAAAAGAGCATTTTCCATGTTAAAAAACACATATCACAACTTGATGCTGGCTCAAAGGGGGACAAAGTAAGCTTTTCCAACATAAAATTGAGATTCCAGGGAGGAACCAGATTCCGGACTGGAGGTCTGATATGAAGGATCCCCTTCAGGAGAGTCTTGGAAACCTCTAGCTGTGCTAGGGTTTTGCCCTCCATCGGAAGATGGTAGGCCAACACTGCAGAGAGACGGACCTTCAGTGAGGAATAACTGAGGCCCAGCTCTGACAAATGCAAGAGGTACTCTAACACCTGAGGGGCCGAGCAGGGAAAAAGGGTCTAGGCCTTTCGTGCAGGCCCAGATAGAAAATCTCTTCCATTTCATGACATAGGTGGATCTAGAATAGATATTCCTAGCTTCCACTAAGACCTGAGCTACCCCTGTGGAGACTCCATAGTGAGAATCGCTATGTCCACAGGTGCCAAGCATGAAGATGGAGAGATTTGAGGCTCGGATGTACCAGGGTGCCCTGCTCCTGAGACAGAAAGTCATGAGAGAGAGGCAGAGGTACTGAGGGTTCCGGTGCAAGTTGCTGTAACAATGGGAACCATATCTGCCGAGACCATAGAGGGGCAATGAGGATCATGTGAGCCCCCTCTGCCTGAAGCTTCAGCAGAACCTTCTGCAATAGAGGAAAGGGAAGGAAAGCATATAGAAACCTCCCTGTCCAGGATAGAGACAGTGCATCTCGCCAAAAAGCACCATGCCCGGGAACAAGTGAGCAAAAGCTAGGAAGTTTTGCGTTGGATGGGGAGGCGAACAGATCGAGGTCTGGCTGACCCCATTGAAGAAACAGGTCTTCTACTACCTGCTGCTTTAGTTCCCACTTGTGAGCCCTGGAGACTGATCAGCTGAGACTGTCTGCCAGAATGTTGTGAACACCCGGCATGTGGACTACTGTCAAGGATAGGCCATCCTAAACTGCCCAGTACCACACCCACATCGCTTCTCTGCAGAGAGGGTACAACCGGGTGCCTCCCTGCTTGTTCAGATACCAGACAGTGGCCATGTTGTCTGTCTGGATGAGGAGTGTTCCCGGGGTAAGGCTTAACTGGAAGGCCTGGAGAGCATAGAGCACTGCTCATCTCCAGAATATTGATGTGCAGGTTCTCCTCTGTGGAAGACCAGGAGCCTTGGGTTCTGTGGTCTCCCAGATGCACTCCCCACCCCAAGTTCGAGGCATCCGAAGTGAGGATTTGAGAGGGAGATGGAGGGTGAAATGAGACCCCTGCCAACAGATTGGCGGGGTCCTTCAACCAAAGGAGATCCTTTTGAAGGCTGCTGGAGACAAGTACTCTCTGGTCCATGTCATCCAAGTGCTAGTCCCATTGGACTCAGAGAGACCACTGGGTGACTCTTATGAGCAGTCTGACCAAAGTGACTGTGGGAATGGCAGCAGCCATCAGACACTAGAGTCATAGGACCGAACAAGCTGTGGTCCACCGAGAGGAAGCCACGAGTGTGGCTTGTGACATTAAAGTCTCCACTCGGTCAACTGGAAGGAAGGCCTTGCTTTGGACTGTGTCCAGCACTGCTACAATGAATTGGAGGTGCTGGGAGGGTACTAGCTGGGATTTGAGGAGACTGATTGAAATTCCCAGACTGGAAAAGAGGTCCAGAGTGAAGGAGAGGGATTCCTTCAGACTGTCTGGTGAGGGGGCAGGAAAGTGCCAGTCGTCCAGGTATGGGAACACATAAATGCCCCTGCAGCATAAAAACGTCACAACCGCCACTAAGCACTTAGTGAAAACCCAAGGTGCTGAGGAGAGGCCAAATGAGAGGGCTCTGAACCGGAAATGATCCTCCAGGAAGGAGAATCTCAGGAAGCAGCGGTGGGCTGGAAGAATGGGGATATGGAGGTAAGCATCCTGCATATCCAGGGAGCACAGCCAAGTGTTTGGGAGGAGCAGGGGTAACAGTCCCTGGAGAGTCAACATGTGAAATCTCTTGTACTCCATGAAGAGGTTGAGCATGCTGAGATCTAAGATAGGTCTTAGATCCCCCATCTTCTTTGAAACCAGGAAGTAGGAGTAGAATCCCCTTCCTGTCTGTTCCAGAGGAACAAGCTCTATAGCTGCCTTTTGTAGCAGAGCCTGTATTTCCTGCCTGACGGGTAAAAGGACCTTCCCAGAGGGTTGGGAGGAGGTCTCTCCAGGAACTCTATTGAGTGACCTCTTTCTATGAGTTGAGGAACCCACGCATTTGCGGTGATGGCCTTCCATCCATCCAGGTGGAGACCAAACCTTCCCCCTACCAGTTCCTCCAGGGGAGTCAGAGGGAGGGGAATGAGGGGTAGGGAGTCACAGCACAGAGGGGAGTGGCACCATTCCTCTGGAGGCAGCTTTTGCAAACTTGGCCTGAGGAGTTTGGGAGCTGGAACCTAGGGCATGATGTTTGTTCTGTTGTTTGCCCTGGTTCTGTCTGTTCCACTTCCCTAGGCAGTGAAAAGGCTGCTGCCGTTGTTTCTGGCCAGAACGGTACATGGAGTGGACGTCCCGAGGGATTTGCCACTCTCCTGCAGCTCAGTTATAATATCCTTGGTGTCGTTGCCAAACAGAACTGCACCCCTGAAAGGAGCAACCAGATGTGAAGACTGAACATCTTGTGCCAACCCTGCCAGTCAGAGCCAGGCTAGGCGTCAGACAAATCCCTGTGGCCACACACCAAGCCACTGAATCGACAGAGTCATACCTCTCTCTCCATTCTCCCGCAGAGACCACCCCCCTCCCCTGAGGAGACCGGAGGTCACGAGGGCCTGCCCTGAAGCCCTCCCTGCCTGCAGAAGCCCCGAACCCGAGACACACCAGAGACCACCCCCCCGAGGAGACCGGAGGACACGAGGGCCTGCCCTGAAGCCCTCCCTGCCCGCAGAAGCCCCAAACCCGAGACACACCAGAGACCACCCCCCTCCCCTGAGGAGACTGGAGGTTGCGAGGGCCTGCCCTGAAGCCCTCCCTGCCCACAGAAGCCCCGAACCCGAGACACACCAGGTAATTTCTACCTTGATCCAGGCTGCTGCCACCATCGTTGGCCATCTGGCACCTTTTCTGAAACGGCCACAAGCTCCCCTACTCAGCGCATGAATCCCGGCCAGAGTAGCACCTCGAGTTGCTGCCCAGGCTCAAACGGAGCAGAACTGTTACTTTTGTGCCTGATTTTGAAACTTTTAAAATGAATCAGCTAAAACTATTTGCATTTGCCTGTAACTGTATTTAAAAGCTTAGAGTCACTGCAAGCCCAGGACCTGTGTTCTATCTGAAATCCCCCCCTGTGCAAATCTCACTGGGGATTGTTTGTTAATTTGTAAAGTGCATTTCCAGTTGTAACTGAAATACCCCCTTCCCGTGAAAAACTCATTTGGGGACTGTTTAACTTCTAAAGTGCATTTCCAGTGTGCAGAATTTCAGTTTTCTACCTTGATCATTTTTTTTATATATAACTGAAATACCCCCCTGTGAAAAACTCATTTGGGGACTGTTTAACTTCTAAAGTGCATTTCCAGTGTGCAGAATTTCAGTTTTCTGCCTTGATCATTTTTTTTCTTTTTATATATAACTGAAATACCCCCCTGTGAAAAACTCATTTGGGGACTGCTTAACTTCTAAAGTGCATTTCCAGTGTGCAGAATTTCAGTTTTCTACCTTGATCATTTTTTTTTTTTTTTATACCTGAAATACCCTCCTGTGAAAAACTCATTTGGGGACTGTTTAACTTCTAAAGTGCATTTCCAGTGTGCAGAATTTCAGTTTTCTACCTTGATCATTTTTTTTATATATAACTGAAATACCCCCCTGTGAAAAACTCATTTGGGGACTGTTTAACTTCTAAAGTGCATTTCCAGTGTGCAGAATTTCAGTTTTCTGCCTTGATCATTTTTTTTCTTTTTATATATAACTGAAATACCCCCCTGTGAAAAACTCATTTGGGGACTGCTTAACTTCTAAAGTGCATTTCCAGTGTGCAGAATTTCAGTTTTCTACCTTGATCCTTTTTTTTTATAACTGAAATACCCCCCTGTGAAAAACTCATTTGGGGACTGATTAACTTCTAAAGTGCATTTCCAGTGTGCAGAATTTCAGTTTTCTACCTTGATCCTTTTTTTTTATAACTGAAATACCCCCCTGTGAAAAACTCATTTGGGGACTGTTTAACTTGTAAAGTGCATTTCCAGTGTGCAGAATTTCAGTTTTCTACCTTGATCATTTTTTCCTTTTTATAACTGAAATACCCCCCTGTGAAAAACTCATTTGGGGACTGTTTAACTTCTAAAGTGCATTTCCAGTGTGCAGAATTTCAGTTTTCTACCTTGATCATTTTTTCTTTTTTATAGCTGAAATACCCCCCTGTGAAAAACTCGTTTGGGGACTGTTTAACTTCTAAAGTGCATTTCAGTGAGCAGAATTTCAGTTTTCTACCTTGATCATTTTTTCTTTTTTATAACTGAAATACCCCCCTGCGAAAAACTCATGTGGGGACTGTTTAACTTCTAAAGTGCATTTCCAGTGTGCAGAAATTCAGTTTTCTACCTTGATCATTTTTTTCTTTTTTATAGCTGAAATATCCCCCTGCGAAAAACTCATTTGGGGACTGTTTAACTTCTAAAGTGCATTTCCAGTGTGCAGAATTTCAGTTTTCTACCTTGATCATTTTTTTTTATAACTGAAATACCCCCCTGTGAAAAATTCATTTGGGGACTGCTTAACTTGTAAAGTGCATTTCCAGTGTGCAGAATTTCAGTTTTCTACCTTGATCATTTTTTTTTATAACTGAAATACCCCCCTGTGAAAAACTCATTTGGGGACTGTTTAACTTGTAAAGTGCATTTCCAGTGTGCAGAATTTCAGTTTTCTACCTTGATCATTTTTTCCTTTATATAACTGAAATACCCCCCTGTGAAAAACTCGTTTGGGGACCGATTAACTTCTAAAGTGCATTTCCAGTGTGCAGAATTTCAGTTTTCTACCTTGATCATTTTTTTATATATATAACTGAAATACCCCCCTGTGAAAAACTCGTTTGGGGACCGATTAACTTCTAAAGTGCATTTCCAGTGTGCAGAATTTCAGTTTTCTACCTTGATCATTTTTTTTTTATATAACTGAAATAACCCCCTGTGAAAAACTCATTTGGGGACTGTTTAACTTCTAAAGTGCATTTCCAGTGTGCAGAATTTCAGTTTTCTACCTTGATCTTTTTTTTTTTTATACATAACTGAAATACCCCCCCTGTGAAAAACTCATTTGGGGACTGTTTAACTTCTAAAGTGCATTTCCAGTGTGCAGAATTTCAGTTTTCTACCTTGATCATTTTTTCTTTTTTATAACTGAAATACCCCCCTGCGAAAAACTCATTTGGGGACTGTTTAACTTCTAAAGTGCATTTCCAGTGTGCAGAAATTCAGTTTTCTACCTTGATCATTTTTTTCTTTTTTATAGCTGAAATATCCCCCCTGTGAAAAACTCATTTGGGGACTGTTTAACTTCTAAAGTGCATTTCCAGTGTGCAGAATTTCAGTTTTCTACCTTGATCTTTTTTTTTTATACATAACTGATATACCCCCCTGTGAAAAACTCATTTGGGGACTGATTAACTTCTAAAGTGCATTTCCAGTGTGCAGAATTTCAGTTTTCTACCTTGATCATTTTTTTTTTATAGCTGAAATACCCCCCTGTGAAAAACTCATTTGGGGACTGATTAACTTCTAAAGTGCATTTCCAGTGTGCAGAATTTCAGTTTTCTACTTTGATCTTTTTTTTTTTATATAACTGAAATACCCCTCTGTGAAAAACTCATTTGGGGACTGATTAACTTCTAAAGTGCATTTCAGTGTGCAGAATTTCAGTTTCTACCTTGATCATTTTTTTTTTATATAACTGAAATACCCCGCCGTGAAAAACTCATTTGGGGACTGATTAACTTCTAAAGTGCATTTCCAGTGTGCAGAATTTCAGTTTTCTACCTTGATCATTTTTTTTATATATAACTGAAATACCCCCTGTGAAAAACTCATTTGGGGACTGTTTAACTTCTAAAGTGCATTTCCAGTGTGCAGAATTTCAGTTTTCTACCTTGATCATTTTTTTTTTATATATATATATAACTGAAATACCCCCCTGTGAAAAACTCATTTGGGGACTGATTAACTTCTAAAGTGCATTTCCCGTGTGCAGAATTTCAGTTTTCTACCTTGATCATTTTTTTTTTATATAACTGAAATACCCCCCTGTGAAAAACTCATTTGGGGACTGTTTAACTTCTAAAGTGCATTTCCAGTGTGCAGAATTTCATTTTTCTGCCTTGATCTTTTTTTTTTATATAACTGAAATAACCCCCTGTGAAAAACTCATTTGGGGACTGTTTAACTTCTAAAGTGCATTTCCAGTGTGCAGAATTTCAGTTTTCTACCTTGATCATTTTTTTTATAGCTGAAATACCCCCCTGTGAAAAACTCATTTGGGGACTGATTAACTTCTAAAGTGCATTTCCAGTGTGCAGAATTTCAGTTTTCTACCTTGATCATTTTTTTTATAGCTGAAATACCCCCCTGTGAAAAACTCATTTGGGGACTGTTTAACTTCTAAAGTACATTTCCAGTGTGCAGAATTTCAGTTTTCTACCCTGATCATTTTTTTTTATATAACTGACATACCCCCCTGTGAAAAACTCATTTGGGGACTGTTTAACTTCTAAAGTGCATTTCTAGTGTACAGAATTCCAGTTTTCTACCTTGATCTTTTTTTTTATATATATATAACTGAAATACCCCGCTGTGAAAAACTCATTTGGGGACTATTTAACTTCTAAAGTGCATTTCCAGTGTACAGAATTTCAGTTTTCTACCTTGATCTTTTTTTTTTATATATATATAACTGAAATACCCCCCTGTGAAAAACTCATTTGGGGACTGTTTAACTTCTAAAGTGCATTTCCAGTGTACAGAATTTCAGTTTTCTACCTTGATCTTTTTTTTATATATAACTGAAATACCCCCCTGTGAAAAACTCATTTGGGGACTGTTTAACTTCTAAAGTGCATTTCCAGTGTACAGAATTTCAGTTTTCTGCCTTGATCATTTTTTTTTATATAACTGAAATACCCCCTGTGAAAAACTCATTTGGGGACTGATTAACTTCTAAAGTGCATTTCCAGTGTGCAGAATTTCAGTTTTCTACCTTGATCATTTTTTTTTATATAACTGAAATACCCCCGTGAAAAACTCATTTGGGGACTGTTTAACTTCTAAAGTGCATTTCCAGTGTGCAGAATTTCAGTTTTCTACCTTGATCTTTTTTTTTATATAACTGACATACCCCCCCCGCGAAAAACTCATTTGGGGACTGTTTAACTTCTAAAGTGCATTTCCAGTGTGCAGAATTTCAGTTTTCTACCTTGATCATTTTTTCTTTTTTATAACTGAAATACCCCCTGTGAAAAACTCATTTGGGGACTGATTAACTTCTAAAGTGTATTTCCAGTGTGCAGAATTTCAGTTTTCTACCTTGATCATTTTTTTTTATATAACTGAAATACCCCCCTGTGAAAAACTCATTTGGGGACTGTTTAACTTCTAAAGGGCATTTCCAGTAGTGTGCAGAATTTCAGTTTTCTACCTTGATCATTTTTTTATAGCTGAAATACCCTCCTGTGAAAAACTAATTTGGGGACTGATTAACTTCTCTACACCCAACTTCTCCATTAGCTCCTTATATTGTTTTGCCACTAGAGGGAGCCTGATTAAGTTTGTGCAATTTGCTCCCAATACCTCACTTGTCACATTTTACTGCTCTCTAGTAGCTGTTTTCACTTGGTGATTTATATTAATGGAGCCCTCTGCTGTCTCTTTCCCCTCTACCTCACTCCTTTCTCTAGTCAAAAATGTCCCCTCCTCCCCTCCTAGTGCTCCTCATGGGAATACTTTGCCTTCCTATCCTCTTTGAGCTTTACTGCTTGAACACATCAACAGCTTCTGCCAATACTTATACTCAGTTTGACTTCTACTACTCCAACATGCTTGCTACTGCTACTCCACTACCTCTACCCCCTCTGCTCTCATCAGCAAGCGCATTTGCCCAATAGTCAGATACCTTCACCTTCATCTGAAGCCGCCACCCTGCATCTCTATCAGGGCGTACCTCATCACCCTGCTATGGTTACTAACCCTATCTCTTATACTATCTGGTGACATTGAGATCAACCCTGGTCCATCTCTGCGTCCCAACATAACCTTGCCCCCCCCGGCCACCACTCTCCCCAAAACCGATGGACTAACTTTCGCCCACCTGAATGCTAGGAGGCTTATGGCCAACCTCCCCGACCTCCACGCTTGGATCTATACTAATGTCCTGGATGTCCTCGCCATCACAGAAACCTGGCTTAAGCCCACAGTGCTTGACTCTTAGTGCCACTTTCCTGGATACAACATGCTTCATATCGACCGTCCTGGCATTAAAAGGGAAGGTGGCCTTGCCCTCTACTTCAAAACTCACCTAAACATTACCCTTCTGCAGGACCCCCTCCTACCAAACTGTGAAATCCTACACTCCCTACTGCTTCTTGGGGGTGTAAAGAAACTCCATATATTTTGTACTTATATCTCCCAAAAAATGCTACACAAGGCATCACTGAACTCCTAGGGTTTCTGCCTTCAGTTACAGGCAAGAATGACATTATCTGCCTTGGTGATTTTAACCTTGACTGGTCCAAGAAAAACTCAGCTAACCTATCCTCCTTAGCTAGCAAGGCAAATCTATCCCAGCTCATACATGAACCCACAAGGGTCTCACGTGGGGGCAACTGTGCCACCGTCCTTGACTGGATACTTACTAACAGGACGGAATATGTTGCCTCAGCCGGTGTGCTACCTGACACAATTAGTGACCACTATCCTATCTACTGTATCTGGAACACTGTCATTCCTCCCTCCTGCTAAAACTGTAACCTTTCCTAATCTCCTGCCTAAGTCATGAGGACTTTTAACTGACCTTAACCAGGTTGACTGGTCCCTCTCTACCAAACAGAGGACATTAACATAGCCACAGAATATTTCAACTCCGTCCTCCTCTCTCTTCAAAACCTTCACATCCCGGTCACCACATGTAGGATGGCAGGGAAAGTAACCAAGTGGCTAACATGCCCCCTGCTTCAACTTCTTAAATCTGGGGACAAACTTTGGTCCAGGTGGAAGATCTCCCACCTCCGTGCAGACTTTGAAGACTATCGTGCATTACGTAACAACTGCAAAAGACAAATTCGTATTGCCAAAAGCACCTACTATAGGAACCTACTAATAACATCCTCTACAAATCCGCACAGGTACTGGTCCAAAATTAAGGACATTCTCGGCAACGACAAGCCACAGAATCCAGCTGACATGAACATTCAAGGTGTTCACTGCACCAACCATGACACCATTGCCAACGCCAATGCCCTTTTTCTTCTCCACCAGTTGCTACTCTAATTAGCCTCAACCTGACTGTCCCTCTTCCGCCCTCCACCCTCCTTTCGTTCTGGCTCCAACCACATACCTTGAAGTTTGTAAGCTACTTAACTCCTTCCGCACACGTGGGTCAAGGGCCTGAGGGCATCCATCCTGCATACTTAAGCAGTATGCACCTTGGCTGACCAGACCTATCACCTGGCTTTTAACCTCTCGATTCATATGTCTACTGTCCCATCCACCTGGAAAACTGCCAGAACCATCCCTATACACAAAAAGGGCGATGTCAAACTCATGTCCAACTACCGCCCTATATCTCTTCTGCCCACTCTCAGTAAGCTGCTTGAAAAAATAGTCCACTGCCAGCTTGCTGCTCACCTTGACATGTTTAATCTTCAAACCCCATGCTAACATGGTTTCCGGCCCAGTCACAGTACCACCTCTGCACTTACACAACTTACAAATGACATCAGAAATAATATGGACTGTGGCCTACTCACTGGGGCCATCTTTATGGACCTATCTAAAGCCTTCGACATGGTACACCATCCTCTCATGCTAAAGAAGCTCCAATCCATTGGAGCATCTGACCAAGCCCTCTCCTGGTTCCATAGCTATCTTGACAATCGGACTCAGGTGGTAGCATTTCACAAGGCCCTTTTCTCTCCCCTAAACATCTCCCGTGGAGTTCCCCAGGGATCCACTCTTGGACCTCTACTCTTCTCCCTCTTTCTAAATGATATTCCACCAAGTCCCGCATAGCTGCACTCATATGTACACCAGATGACCTTGTTCTCTACTCTAGGTCAAATCGGTTGCCTGCATCAACTCCACTCTCACTAATGACTTCCAATTCCTGCAGACCTGGCTCTCTAGCAACCACCAAGTCCTGAACCTAGAAAAAACCTGTGCTATGCTATTCGGATCCTCTAAGAAACTGTCTGCCCCTGCAAACAGGCTCCGGGTTCAATGCCTTGATGGCTCCCTCATCTCACTGAGTCCTTCAAGTACCTTGGGTCACTTTGGATCCACACTTGACCTGTCTCAACATGTCATATGTGCTCGCGGCCGTCAATGCTGTACCATGGAGCTTATCAAGTAGCCACTCCCCTCACTCCTTCCGCTAGACTTTCTGTTGTGAGAGGTATTCTCTTACCCCAGCTCCAATGTGCTCTGCCTCCTCTTTGCTGCAAACTCTGCTACACTCCACAAATGGGACACTGTCTACAGCAACATCTGTAGATTATTAACTGCCCACATCTTACCCATCATTGTCTCCTTTATGCTGGCTTAAATTGGCTGTCACCTAAGGATATTCGAGCCTACTCCCTGGGCTGCTTTATTGACTCCCTGTCTAGACCTCCCTGCCCTGTCTATCTTGCCAACCTCCTGACTCCTGCCTCACACACCCGTACCCTCAGGTCTTCCTCTGTCCCCATGCTCTTCACTAGACCTTGCATGACAAAAATGGGTGAACAGGCATTTGACCATTTTGCTCCCAAATTCTGGAACTCACTCCCCCTTATGGTGAACATGTCATCCTCCCATCGAGAATTCAAAAACTCGCTGTTCACCCACCTCCTAGCCTCTGGCCAATGCAAATGCACTTAATTTGCTTTGTCCCACTGCAGACTGTCGGGTCTGACCCTGAGTACTACACTAATGTTCTCCCATGCAATACGTTTGTCTAGGTGGCTATGAACCTTGATGTCTTTACTGTCCTCAGCTGTCTTATGGTTACCCTAATTGCTTTATTTTACATGCTTATTATGATCTATGCCTAAAATGTACCCTTATGTAACTATTACTGTGCTACCCAATGTATATCTTGTTTTGCTCCTGTACACCTATATTATGTCTGTGCATTTCTGCATATTGTAACCAATGTCCTGTGCTCTCCCGGGTCGTGCCTGAAAATAGGCAGGTCTGTTGCCTAGCGCACTTACCCGGTTACCAAAAGCTAATAAATAAATAATATGTGGCATGGATGGCATGGCAGCAGGGTGACTTATTCATCCTGACTTTTTCCAGGAGTCTATTCCTAAGCTGTTCATCAGGGATCTCCTGAAGGTCTTTCTCCAACTCTGCTAAGGAGGACTTTTGAAAGACCACCATGTGGGCAACATAATTAAGGGATCTGATCGCACAGGTGGATGAGGAGTAGATTTTTCTACCATACTGGTCCAACTGTTTGAGTTCTTATCTGCCGGAGAAGCACTGAGGTGTTTAGGTTGGACTGATCTGTCATAGGCAGCAGTAATGACCATGGAGCTGGCCT
Source organism: Neoceratodus forsteri (assembly GCA_016271365.2). Classification (NCBI taxonomy): domain Eukaryota; kingdom Metazoa; phylum Chordata; order Ceratodontiformes; family Ceratodontidae; genus Neoceratodus; species Neoceratodus forsteri. The sequence continues at coordinate 1,392,221,680 of CM028131.1, read as the reverse complement.
TGGGTTGGGCGGTCAAATGAGAGACCATTTCTGGGGGAAAGTAAGTTCGATCCACTTTCTGTGACCAGCCAGAATGGAAGAGGACCGCTGCCAAATAGTGGATGCAAGGTCCTCATGTGGTCCCATCCAGGGGAGAATGGGAAGGGGATCCACACTGACCAGGCCAAGGTGCTCTGCAAGTCTCTTGCATTGGGGATCCAGCTACATGGAGGCCCAGCCACAGGATTTTTGTATTGTTCTAAGTAGCTCCCCAAAGGAGGGGTCCTCAGGGGGAGACTTAGGTGATTCCTTAGGTTGAGGCTCGACTGGGAGTGAGGCTTGGACTGGTTCCCTGGATCCGACTCCAAAGATTCCAGTCTGCTGGGCAAGAAAGGTTCACAATCTTGGTCCTGGGATCTAAAATCCCTTGGGGGCACAGCACCCAAATCCCTGTCAGAAACCTGGCTAGAGGGTGCAGTAATAGGAGGGGGCACCCTGGAAGGAGAGGTGGCCCTGACTGTGACCTGAGGCTGACCCAGCTCCAGAAGAAGCTGGGATTTGGCATCCTTCCACCACACAGGGATGGATTCATGGTCTGGCTGCGGTGGTGGAGGCGGAGGAGGTGGAGGTTGGTAACCTGTGTACCCTGTTGGGGGAGGGGTAGCTGGGAGCCTGGTACCAAAAAGGGTACTGGTAGAAGGTCTGACCCTGGTAGCCTGGTGTAGGGTATCCTGGCATGGGGTAGCCCGGTGTTGGGTATCCCAGTGTCGGTAGCCCAGCGGGATAAGCGAAGCAGGGTTGAAGCTGAGGACAGACTCTAGCGGGCGGTATTGGGGGACATGGGGATTCCCTGGAAAGTCACCCACAGGGCTCAAAGGAGGAGCAGAAGGCCCTGTCAGAGGAGGCACTGAAGGCCTGCTGGGAAGCAGGTCCAGCGATGGGGTAGGCAGAGGGCCTGAGGGTCCCATGGGAGGAAGATCCATGCCTTGCCTGTGTAGGTCTGGCAAGGAATCCACAGGAAGGCAGGGATCAGATGGTGGAATGAAGCCTGGTGGGGGGGAGTCTGGCAAGTCCCCCAGCAACAAGTCAGGTAATGTATCTGACTGGAGAGAAGTATCGGGTACAGGTAGTGAATCTCTGGGGGAGGAAACCCGTGGGGATGAAGGTATATCTGCGAGCACACTCGACCCGGTGTCAGGGACCACAAGGGAGCCCTACGGGACAGTAGCTGCATCTACATGGTCGGCAGAGGAGCCGTTGACTGGCTCACAGGACACAGCCAGGCTGACCAGAGTAGAAATACTCAGGACAGGCTGATCAGCTTGGGCTGGGCACCCAGCAGTGGAGCCAGAGGGTGACTTACTGGTGGTACTTGGAGCAGGAGACCCAATGGAAACCTCCAAAGAGGCAACCCCCGACTGCCCGCTAACCTCAGTGGGGGGGTGAGGGTATCCGGTCTGCTGGAGCGGACAAAGATCCTGCAGGAGGGGTACTCTTGGAGGTGGAGGGCCCACCATGGTTTGAGTTGGTTGTCTGGCTGATCTTCCCCTGAGGAGAACAGCTCCACTCCTGGCGTCTCTCCTTGTACTTTTTCTTCTTTTTCTTCTCCGAGGCCGGCAACTATGATCTTTCTCGCAGCTCCTGAAGCTCCTTTTCCATGGAAGCCAGCTCCTGAGTCAGCAGATGGGCTTTGAGGGTCCTCTTGCAATGGGTGTGCGTGGCCTGGTTGAAACTCTGGCAGATGGCACACTCAGCCGAGTTGCACCTGGGCCCCAGGCAAGGGAAGCACCAGGAGGGATCGTCTCTGTGCAGGATCTGCGCACTGCACTTGGAGCACTTCTTTTTGGACCAACTAGCTGATATACACCATAACGGGTAATGTTAGAAAATCGAGAACTTTTGAAAGAAAACATTTGAAATATCACAAAAATGGTGGGCAACTGAATGCTATTCTATCGTGTTTGTCGAATGAACTGAGCGACGGCGGGAAAGAAATGGTGGGCGGTCGTGGAACCACCCCTTCTATAGTCACGCTGATGCTGCATCACCTGACTGTGTGGGGACGGTCCCTGCTGATGACTGCTAGCTACAAGTTTGCCGTGCGGTCCTGACACCAGGGGGCGCAGTCCTATGTGTGAAGACCTACTGTAGAAACCCTCTCGAAGATCAGTTGTTGTCTGTTCTGCCTATGGTCTTTGGTATGAGTCATGTAGTAGTAGCTTAAAGCCCTTTTTACAGTAAAGCTGTGTAGTCTACTCTCCCCTGAGCTAGAGTTATCAGTGAAGAAAACCAGCAAGGTAATAGACTGGTTCAAATGGAAGTCCGAGACCACCTTGGGGAGGAACTTCCTATTAGTTCTCAACATTACCTTGTCCCTGTGGAAGGAAACATAGTCCTTTTCCACACAAAGGGCATGGAGCTCACTTATCCTCCTGGCAGAAGTGATTGCTACCAAGACGACTACCTTCCAAGTAACAAAAGTACAGTTATGTAGGAAGTTACCATAACAGTAGATCTTTGAGAGAGGTTCCTTCAGTAGGTCATCACTTATAGAACTGGCACCACCAGGCGTCGGGCTGCATGGCAGACTTTTCTAGCAATCCCTGATGGGGGGCTGCCCACCCGACGTCAGTGTGACTGTGTATAGTGGGCAGTTCCCATGCCCACCTTCCTGTTCTCCCACTGGAACCAGGAAGAGGCCTGACAGCAGGAGCGAACAAAATTTGGAGACCCTGTAAAACACAAAATGAGGGGAAGGAGGGAGGGGAAAAATATGACCTACTGAAGGAACCTCTCTTGAAGATCTACTGTTATGATAAGTTCCTACGTAACTGTACTATCTTACTTCGAGAGGGTTCCTTCAGTAGGTCATCACTTATAGGACAGAGTCCCAAGCAGTCCCTCCAAAGAGAGACTGAGAGAAATTAGGGAGAAGGAAAAATAACTCCAACAGAAAAACCGAAATCCAGAATGGACCCAGTCTAGGACAGAAGGCCCTGTAAATAAAATTATGTACCTACCGTAATTATTGATCTTTCTGTGTATCTTCACCATTCATCACTAGTGGGTACAGCGCCGGAGCTAGGACCCTGTGGGAGACTTTTTTTTTATGGGCGGAGTCGACGCAGGGCCGGCACCACCCTCAAGGCCGACGTTCTATGTGGTGCTTGCAGGTTGGCCGTTATCTGTCATCAACTTTGCCCCAGCCCCAGTTCTGAAACGCCGGACAGTGTAACGAAAGGGAGGTGGGGCGGGGCAAGAGAGACCAAGGGATAGATAAAAGGAAAGGATATATATAAAAACTAAGAGAAGAAATAAACGGCAGAGGAGACAGGAGAGAGAAACCAGATATGGGAAATTGGGGAAACTGGGGAAAGGGAAGGGGCCCCAATCTATGGAAAGAGGAGAAAGAAAGGGAGGGATAAGGGAAGGATAAGAGAGGGAGGGGGGGAGAGGACCACACCCCCAGAAATGATCCTGCAGCCTAGGATTTTGACAATAATGATAGACCATAATCTGGGCTACCTAGGTTAATAGCTGCTGGGAACTATTAAGCAGCATTCACCCAGGAGGGTCAACCTTAAGAGGGGGTCAGTGATGGAAGGGTGTCTCGTACTCCTCACCCTCCCTCCCAAAAAAGGGGAAAACTTAAACTGCCAGGAGGACAGTAAGGAAATGAACCCAAAAGTTTTGAGTTCATAAAGAAAAATGGGAGGGGGGGGCCTAATCCCTCAGCTCACTCCTGAAGAAGTGAGGGAGAAGACTAAAGACAGGGGAGACAGCCCCCCTCCTGTACACCCTAATAATATCCCCTACAGGAGAAAATTCCTCCCTGTGTCTCTCCAGGATCCTCTTCCTCCTAACCACGAGGGAGAGGAGAGTGAGGAGAAAAACAACAGAGAGACACACAGGGGAGAGGAGGCAGACCAGAGACTGAGGCCCCAGGGGGAAGAAGGGCGGGATTTAGTGATGAATGGTGAAGATTCACAGAAAGATCAACAGTCAGTGGCAGAGCTAGAGGGGTGGCTGGGGGGCGGTCGCCCCTCCTGGCTACCCCAGTGTGAGTAGTGGTTCCCTACCACCTTCATTATTCAATGTTTAGTGCCCACTGTGGAGCCCATGATTGACTGAATGGCCCCCCCTGGCTCCCAAATGCTCCCAAACCTGGCTCCGCTACTGTCAACAGTTATGGTAGATACGTAATTTTCATATCTTATCTGTGTCAATCTTCACCATTCGTCACTAGTGGCTGAGTACCGAGCCCCCCGGAGGGGGCCCTAAACTACCCCAAGGGACTAAGTCCCTTAACCTCCAGTGCAAGAGACACTGGAGGAGAGAACCCTTACAGGCCTAGGGAGGCCTGAGACTGGTCCGGGTGAGATGGGGAGCCCCCAGTGGGGGAGGGAAGGTGCCCCGAAAGTCTTCATCTCACCCTGTGGGAGAAGAGGTGGGTTCTCCAGTATATGGAAGAGATCACCCTATGCCGGGGCAGTGGTGACAACCGGGATAAGTGAAGCCATGCCATCTGCCTAATGCAGATCGCTGTCCCTATCGCTCTGGATGCCACCTCATTGGCATCATAAGATACCCTTGCTTGGTGTCTTGCTAGCTCCAGTCCCTGAGCAGAGAGGGCAATGGCTTGCCTGGTTTCCTCCATATCAGGCATTGAGGCTAGGAGCTGTCCTAGCCTGGACCACAAGAACCTATCGTAGGCTGCAAAGTGGGCCTGATGTGAAGCAAATAGAAAGGAGGGTCCGTGCCGAATAGAAAACTCTTCTCCCCCAGAAATCAAAGTCTGCAGAATCTGAGTCTGGGGATCAGGCACGGTGGGGGGCACAAGGCCCAGAGGGGGTGTCCAGGGAGGTCAAGCCTGAAGAGGGATGAGGCAGAGAACCTGGAGACCCAGGTGGGGTGCAATACCATCGGTGTAGGTCCCTTGGGGCTGGAACAGTGGAGAAGGGACATAGCCAAAGCCGATGTGATGCCTCCTGAAAAGGATCAGGACAGGCGGAACAGGGAACCACCAGGTCGGTCGCACTGAACTCACCTAAGTAGGTGTGCATCACATGCTCAGGATTGCTGACAAGGACCTGGGCAAGATGGAGCTCATCCAACATCCTTGTGAGGAAGCGCTGATAGGAAAAAAAGAGCAGACACTGGGGAGATGTAGACAGATAATTCCTCTCCTGAGGAGGAGGAGAAAGAAGATGTAGGCGAGCTCCAAGGTTCAGGGTCCGGCTGCACGGAAGCATGTTGGAACACCTGCTGGTCCAGGGCATGGAGATAGGTAGGGAAATGTGCAGCAGAACCTCTGAACTGTTCCCAGGTAAGAGGTCCCCTAGGACCTGGAATACCTGGGGATGGAGACAGAGGCTCAGGGGACAAGCTCCTAGCAACAGGAGAACCGTCTCTGTCAGGGCAGGGGGGCCAAGAGGAAACTCCCCGCAAGGAGGGAGACCCGAAGGTCCCAGTAGCTAATAGCCATTCAACCAGATCGGAACGGTCAGAGCTGTGCCCATGGGAATAAATCCCCCCCCATGAGGTGACCAGGACTGTGCGAGTCCAGAAGGACGGCCCCGACCTCAGAAGTTTAAATCCCTCTCAAGGACCGATCCAGGGAAGAGTGAGGGTCTGCACTGCAGCTCCTCTCAGAACCCAGCCAGGCTCCGGTGAAGCAGCTCTGTGCCACACCCTTACTCCTCAACCCTTCAGAGTCAGAGTGGAACCTTGTCCTCATAGCCACCAGCCTAGGCAGCTGACAACTCTGGGCAGCCTTCGAGGAGTCCACTCAGGGAACAGTACCCACTCCTTCCTGGCATGCCTCGGGCTGTCTCAAACTTGGACTGTCCAAACACAGCAGGGAAGGGGGTGCCCCAACTGGAGGAGCAGAAGTGCCAGTGGCCCCAGGTTGCACGGCAGTGGCCACGGGGACCACTGCTGGGTGGTCAATACCACAGTCCCTAGGGTCTACCGACGATGACTAACCCCCAGAGGGAGGCCGAGTGGGGGCCAAGGTGCTGGAAACTGAGGAATCAGAGGATTCCAAAGCATCTGGGAGCCAATCTGGATCTGACCCAGAGTCCACCTCCAAGGAGGTAGACTCTGAGGTCTGATGCCGGATCACTCCTTGACCCCCCCCCGTTTCTGGACCATGAGTCAGACCACCTTCCACCCCCGCACCGCAGATGGCACTGGAGTCAAGCATGGCACCATGCCCGATCCGCCACCATCCCCGGCGCCGTTGAACAGCGCTGGAGTCAGGTGTGACAATGAGTGTGGCATCGGAGCCAAGGTTAGTGCCGACTGCAGTGCTGCCCCATCCCTGGTGCCGTAAATGGCACCGGAGTCGGTGCCAGCTCCAGTCCAGGTGCCACGCACAGTGCCAGAAACAGGTTCAGAAACCGCAGTAGCACAGCCCCTGGCACCACCGACATCCTGGACACTGCGAACAGCGTCAGGAGAGATAGCGGCACCGAGGGATGGCCCGGCGCTGACCGTGATGCTGCCCTCCAAGCCCCTGGCACCACAAGCAGTACCTGGACCAAGGGTGGTGCCGGCGAACAACGCCAAGGACGGTGCCGGTCCGGACCCAGAGGGCCCAGAACACGACACTGAGGGAGCCTTCACCTCTGAAGAGGCGACTGCCAAAGCTGTGCCTCCCGACTTTCCCCGATAGGGACAGACTGGGCCTCCTGCACTGAGGAAAGAGCACCCGCCACGGCAAGGCTGAGAGAGGTGGAGGCCTCCTCCTCCACGGGCCATATAGGACCAGGAGGGGACCTGGAGAAAGGGCCAAGAAACCTCGCCTTGGCCTGTCGACTGCAAACCCATCCTCCGAAAGTCGGCGGCACATGTCTGACTTTAAATGTGCGGATTTCAACAACTCAGCAGTCCATGGAGAAGCAGGCATCGCAGTTGTCCATATCATGGGTTGGTCTGACGCAGGAGAGGCAGCAGTCATGCTGGTCCGTCATGGAATAAAGGCAGTCACAGGTACACCGATGCATAGGAAGCTGCCCAGCTTTCAATGGTTTCTTGCCCCCCCCGGACGAGACATGACCATATGGCAAACAATAACAAAAACAGTACTCAACGCCGCTTAAAAGTAATGAAATGATCTTACCGGCAGAAGCTACATCAAGCAGGGTGAACAGAACCGAGGCACACTCACACAAGGCCAACGAACTAGGCCGCAAACGCAGTCTTGCTAGCAGAGTCTCCACATGAGGTCTTCACTCGATGGCGGGAGAAGAACAACTTGGGCTGGGGCAGAGTCGATGACAGATAACAGCCAACCTGCGAGTGCCATGTAGAACGTTGGCCTTGAGGTGCGGTGCTGGCCCTCCGTCGACTCTGCCCATGAAAAAAATATAAATTTCCCGCGGGGTTCTAGCTCCGGCGCTGTACCCACTAATGAAGAATGGTGAAGATTGACACAGATAAGATCACAGCTAGGCCTAACCAACCCTCCGCCTAGAAGCAATGTCCAGACTGTAGTGTTTAGTAAAGGTATGGACCAAACTCCACGTGGCTGCAACACAGATATCAGCCGCAGAGACATTTTGCAAAAAGGCAGCAGAAGCAGCCATGCCCCTAGTTGAATGACCTCTGATGGTACCTGGCAGAGGTTTTTCCTACTTCTGGTAACAATACCTAATGCAGTTGCCTAACCATTTGGAAAGGTCTTGCTTAGAAATCGGTTTGCCCTTTGATCTGGGGCAAAAGAAACAAAAAGCTGATCACAGCTACAGAATTATTTAGTCCGGTGAGTTTAACACCAAAGAATCCGATGTACGTCCATGGTATGAAGGAGTGCCTCACCTCTGTTAGAGGGGGATGGATAGTATACAGGAAACTCTACCGATTGATTCAGCGTGGCTTCTGACACCACCTTGGGAAGAAACTTCAGATTCATTCTGAGGACCGCCCGGTCCCTGTGGAAATTCAGATAGGGCTCCTTACATACCAGAGAGTGAAGCTCCGAAATTCTTTGGGCTGATGTAATGGCAACCAGGAACAATGTCTTCCAGGAAAGGAAGCGCAAATCACAGTTCATAGCCGGCTCAAAAGGAGGAAGGGTGAGCTTTTCCAAAACAAAGTTCAAATCCCGAGGAGTGGTTGGGCTGCAGATGGAGGGTTTCAGATGGAGAATCCCCTTCAGAAAGGTTTTTGAGACTTCCAACTGAGCCACGGGTTTACCATCCACAAGCTCGTGGTATGCCAAAAGGTGGACCTTCAACGACAAATATGAAAGACCGGAGTCTGACAGGTGAAGGAGGTATTTCATGACTTGAGGGGCAGAACATGAGAAGGGGTTGCAACCCTTGGCGGTCACCCAGATGGAAAACCGTTTCCACTTCATGGCATAAGTGGAACGAGAAGAGGGTTTTCTGGCCTCGATGAGGACCTGAGCAACCTGGGAGGAGACTCCAAAGTGAGAGATCGCTATGTCTGCAGGAACCATGCATGAAGATGCAGAGTTCTGAGCCCTGGATGTAGCAGTCGATGTTGATCCTGAGTCAGGAGGTCATGAGTCACTGGAAGTGGAACTAGTGGTTCCCTGGAAAGCTGTTGCAGCAGCGGGAACCAAATCTGTCCTGGCCAGAGAGGAGCAATGAGAATCATCTTTGCCCTCTCTGCTTGAAGTTTGAGGAGGGCCCTCTGGAGAATGGGAAATGGAGGGAAGGCGTACAAAAATTTCTCTGTCCAAGAGAGAGAGAGAGAGACACAGCGCCATGCCAGAAAGCACCATGCCCTGGAACAAGCAAGCAAAAACTGGGAAGTTTTGCGTTGAACTTGGAGGTGAAAAGGTTGATTTTCAGATGCCCCCAACATAGGAAGATGGATTCCACCACTTCCTGATGTAATTCCCACTCATGAGCTAGGGTCCGAGATCTGCTGAGACTGTTCACCAGGACATTTAGAACACCTGGCACATGCACAGCCACGAGGGCCAGATTGTGCTGGACCGCCCAGTTCCACAACTGCATCGCCTCCCTGCACGGGGGATATGAGCGGGTTCCTCCTTGTTTGTTGAGGTACCAAACTACTGACATGTTGTCCATTTGGACCAGCAATTATCCCTTAGGAAGGAGGGGATGGAAGGCCTGTAAGGTGTACAGGACAGCCCTCATTTCCAGAACATTGATACGTAACGTAGTTTCCAAGCTGGACCACAGTCTTTGGGCTCCCCTAGATGTGCTCCCCATCCCATGTTCGAAGCATCTGTGGTCAGAGATGCGAGGGAGCTGGGTTACTGAAGGGGAAAACCCAAAGAAAGATTGCAGGGATCCCTCCACCAAAGCAATTCTTTCTGAACCGCTGAGAAGACCAGCACCAGATGGTCCAGGCCGTCCAGGATTTGATCCCATTGTACGTGCAAGGACCACTGAGTGACTCTCATGTGGAGCCTGACAAGGGGAACAGTGGTGATGGAGGCTACTATCAGGCCAAGAAGGTGCACGATCTCCGGGCCAGGATGTTTCTGGAAGAAGCCACTCTGAAAACCTGACAGATCAGTGTCTCCACCCTGTCTGGAGGGAGGAAGGCTCTGCAATGGACCGTATACAAAACTGCCCCAGTGAACTGAAGTTTCTGGGCAGGGGTCATAGAGGACTTGGGAATATTGACAGTAATCCCTAGCTGGTAGAATAGGTCCAAAGTGAAAGAAAAAGCCTCTAGCAAAGAGTCCCTGGATGGGGCCGAAATCAGCCAGTTGTCCAGGTAAGGGAAAACTGCAATGCCCCTGTGGTGTAAAAAGGCCGCAACCACTGCCAGGCACTTGGTAAATACCCGGGGTGCCAAGGACAGGCCAAAGGGGAGTGTTCAGAACTGGAAGTGCTCCCCCTGGAACTGAAACCGCAGGAACCAGCAGTGGCTGGGGAAGATGGGGAGACGCAGGTAAGCATCCTGCGTGTCCAGAGCGCACAACCAATGGTTCTCCAGAAGGAGTGGCAGGAGGCTCTGGAGAGTCAGTATCCAAAATGTTTTGTACTCGACAAACTGGTGTAAGTTGTTTAAGTCGAGTATGGGTCTGAAATCCCCCCTCTTTTTTGGAACCAGGGAAAAAATGGGAGTAAAACCCCTTTCCCCTTTGCTGGAGGGGAACATGCTCTATTGCTTCCTTGAGCAAGAGACTGTTCACTTCTCCTTGGATGAGAAGAGCCTGATCCCTTGAATAGGAAGATCTTTTTGGTGGAGTTTCGGGAAGAAAATCTAGAAACTCTATCGTGTGTCTGACGGACACTAGCTGCAGGACCCATTCCTTCGGAGGTGATCACCCTCCATTCCTGCATGTGGCTGGTGAACCTCCCCCCCACCTGCTCCCTGTCGGGAGACTGAGGAGGTAGTGGGGATGGGAAGTCAGGAAGTGGCTGGACATTCAGGTGGAGGACCCCCTGCCCATTTCTAGTTCTTGGAAGCAGGAGGGGTGGCTGTACCAATGGCCTTACACTTTCCCTGGTGACATGCTGGGGCTTGCTTTCTCTGCCTCCTGGTTCTTTTCTGAAAGGGCTGCTGTTGTTGGTTTCCCAATAAGTACATAGATCTCACTGACCTGAGGGCAAGACCTCTGTCCTGCAGGTCATGCCGTCTAAGGGCAATGGCAGTTGCCGGGGTGCGTGCCACAGAATTGACTGAGTCGTACGTGGCCCACAAGAAAAAATTACTCACCTTAGTAATGTTGTTTCTTCTAATGGAGTCTTGCTGTATTCTGACAAATTGCAGTGAGGTCCAACCTTCGAACTGCCCCAGAGATGAAAGAGTTAACTTTCCATGCCAGGCATGGAACGCTGAGCTCGAGCTCGGTTGAGACTCTGTCTGTTGCTGTTTGAACTCAAACCGTCAGATCTTTATGAGCTAAACTCACTGAGTGTCCTGTGTGGAAGCTGTAAACCTACACTAGCCAAATGGCTACTAAATATAGTAAACAGATTTTTTGGTCCCAAAACAAAGACTCAAGTTAGGAAACCCAAAAAATGAAACAAACACAACACCCACTCACCCAAAGTAAAGGGGTGATAAAAGGTGGGGCACCACTTGAGTGCCAACACTGGTACTGCCCACCCACATCCCAAAACAAAGGTTCTGAGAGGGGAAGGCAGGGAGGGAGGGAGGTCAGAATACAGCAAGACTCCATTAGAAGAAACAACATTACTAAGGTGAGTAATTTTTTCTTCAAACAACATGAAGTCTTGCTGTATTCTAACAAATTGCAGACTACCAAGCAGTACCTCCATGGAGGAGGGACAGAACCTACCTAGGAAATAGGCTCTGAAGCACTGCTGTGCCAAACCGAGCATCACTCCTAGCCTGGATGTCCAGAGAGTAATGCTTGGTAAAAGTGTAAACTGTTTTCCAGGTAGCTGCTTGACATATCTCTTAAGATAGGAATATCCCTGGCAGCAGCCAGGGAAGCAGCTGTACCTCTGGTAGAGTGAGCCCTCAGGCCTGAGGGTGGAGTTCTGCCTAGTTTTTCATAGCAAAATTGAATGCAAGAGACAATCCACCTGGCAATGGATCTCTTAGTGGCAGGTTTTCCCTTACCAACCTCACCATAAGTGAGGAACAGTTGGAAGGAGTCAAACCTGTGACCCTTTGTGCGCTCTATGTAGTAGCTAAGGGCCCTTTTCACATCCAAACTGTGCAGCCTCCTCTCACCAGAGGAGGAATGGTCAGTGAAGAAAACAGGAAGAGACACAGACTGGTTAAGGTGGAAGTCTGAAACCACCTTAGGTAAAAACTTCCTGTTAGTCCTGAGGACCACCTTATCTCTATGGAAATAGATAAAATCAGGCTCCACTGACAGGGCTTGTAACTCGCTTATGCACCTGGCAGAAGTGATGGCCACCAAGAAAACAGTTTTCCAAGTCAAGTACTTAAGCTCTGCTGAGGACAAAGGCTCAAAAGGGGGTTGCATAAGCTGAGCAATGCAAAGATTAAGGTCCCAAACAGGGGCAGGGTCCCTGAATGGCGGACTGGTATGAAGCAATCCCTTGAAAAACTTAGAGAATACAGGATGAGCTGAAAGGGAAGAAGGCTTACCTGCTGAAAGGAAAGCAGAGACAGCTGCCAGATGCACTCTTAGTGTAGCTGGTCTGAGTCCCAAGCTATTAAGATGAACCATATAGTCCAGGACTGTGGGCAGGCCAGCAGACTCTGGAGAAATACGCTTCCCAGAGCACCATATGGAGAATCTTTTCCATTTCGAGTTGTAAGTGCTTCTGGTGGAAGGCTTCCGAGAAGCCTTTAGGATATCCATAACACCTTGAGAGAGGTGTAAATCAGCAAACTCTAACTCTTCAAGAGCCAGGCCTTGAGATTGAGAGATTTGAGATTCGGATACCAAACCCTCCCAAGCACAGGTTAACAGGTTGTAATTCCTGGGAAGAAACAGGGGAAGGTGGACTGCTAAGGACAACAGGAGAGGGTACCAGGGCTGTCTGGCCCAGTCTGGAGCAATCAGAATCACCTTGCAGGGTTGAGACCTGATTTTGACTAACACCTTGAACAGGAGAGGGAAGGGGGGGAGCATACAGGAACTTCCCTTCCCAATTGAGAACTAGGGCATCCAGGGGGACTGAGCCCAACATTGGGGGCCTGCAGCAAAAGAGGGGAAGTTGGTGATTGTCTGGGGCTGCAAAAAGATCTATCTGTGGGATGCCCCATCTGGAGAAGATCACCTTCAAAACCAGGGAATCCAGGGACCATTCATGATGGCCCTGCGATATCCTGCTGAGAGCATCTGCCAGGACATTGTCCTTGCCTGGGAGGTGTACTGCTGTAAGAGAGGTGTTCAGGGAATAGGTCAGAGACCATAACTTCATTGCTTCTGTGCACAAGGCCGTAGACCGAGTGCCCTCTTGCTTGTTAATATACCACATTGTGGTGGTATCGTCTGTCCTGATCTGAACTACTTTGTTGTGAACAGACTTGGAAAAAACCTGAAGTGCTAGAAACACTGCTCTAAGTTCTAATAGATTGATGTGAAGCAGAAATTCCTGAGGAGACCACAACCCTTGGGTGGTCAGGTCTCCCAAGTGAGCTCCCCACCCCAAGAGGGAGGCATCTGTAGTAAGGATTAGAGAGTGAGACTGAGTGACAAAAGGAACTCCCTGTCTTAGATTGTCCTGGTCCTGCCACCACTGCAATGCCTGGATCAGGGTTCGAGTCACTGGGATCAGTTTGGTCAGAGGATCCTTTTTCTGCCCCTGGGATGCTGCCACTGAGGAGTGGCTTGCCTTTCCTTGGCCTGAGCACTCCTATAGGTGGACCTGTACTCATCCGTTTTCTTCATGTAGTTCTCTGTTTGCTCCCCAAACAGAGAATTACCCACAACAGGAAAATCCATGGCCTTAGTCTGGGTATCCTGAGACAGGCTAGTACATTTGAGCCAAGCCATCCTACGAAGGGCCACAAATGTAGCCATGACTCTAGATGAAACATCATTGGAGTCCACTGCAGCATGGAATTGCACCTTGGATGCCTCAATACCATCCTCAGTTACCTGCTCCAGCTCCTTGGCAAGCTGGCCAGGGACCTGTTTAGCTAAGGCCATTACAGTGTCCCATCTAGATTTCTGATATCTAGCTGTATAGGCTATATAATTGGCCTGCCTGAGTCCCAAGGATGCTGCCATGTACTGTTTCTTTGCCATGGCATCAATCCTCCTGGAGTCCTTATCTGGGGGTGTGTGAAGCCAAGGGTACATTTGCCTTATCACAGGCTGCAGCCTGCACTACCCCAACATGGCTGCATTGCTGGGTAAGGAACTCCGTATCTGAGCCTGAAAGAGTATACCTCTTGTCCATTCTCTTATCCACAGGAGATATGGAATTAGGAGTCTTTAAAAATTTTATTGTCTGTTTCCCAAAGGACTTATGAAGGGGAATAGACAGCCTCCTGGACTCTGGGATATCCATCATTTCAACATAGTCAGGCTCCTCCTGGTCATCCACAGTTTCTTCCATAGGAAGCTGAAGAGTTTCAGCCACTTTCTTGTAAAACATGAAATGGGAAGGGGACTCAGAAAGCCTAGAAGGAGACACTCCTGAAGGTCTGTCTGGAGAGATGTCCGGGTCGATGGGCACATCCAGACTTTCATAATCACACTCACTTTCCTCATACTCTCCTTCCTCCTCCTCCGGTTCATAGAATTCCTCTAAATCATAATCCGGAACCGACCGAACCGAGCGCCTTCCTAATTGTGCCAGTTCGGTCGGAACCGGGGATAGCGACTGAACAATTTTTATGGCTTTGGCTATTTCATCAGCGGTCGGAGAAAGAGCTTTTGGATCTGCACTGGCTGATTTATCCCTTCTTGTTCTCTTAACCGGAACCGATTCCTCGGAATCGGTTCTCCTTTTGCCTGAGGAAGTTTCGCCCTGGTCAGAGGGCACTCATTCTGGTTCGGTTGGAACCAAACCGGGCTGGCCATCCAGGTCAGCGGACTTTTTGGCCTCCCTTTCCCTGAGCCTACCAACTCTTTTTTTCCAGGGTAGCTGCAGGAAAATTTTTACAAATCTGGCAGTTTGAATCGAGGTGGTCAAACCCCAGACAATAAACACAGGTGCTGTGGGAATTAGCCTTAGCAAAGACTTCCCCACACAGTGCAGTGTTGAAACCCAGTGGGCCCAGTTTTTCTTTTGGGTTTCTCAGACATGGCCAGTCCTAACCAAAACTTACCCTTTCTTGACAATCTGCCAGGCAAGACACCCTTATATCGGTTCCTGCCGTGTTGAGTTACTGGTCGTGGAAAAAAACGTAATAAAATCTTTTTTTTTTTTTAGAACCGATTAGAACCGGTAACCACACTCTAAAAGCAGAAATAAAGATTTTGAAACAACCTAATCGGTTCAAACCGAACTGATCCCACGTTTACAAGTTCCACACAGAATAACAACAAAAATAAACCTATCTAGTACTCACGAATACCACAGACAGAGACTGAACCGATAGGTTACGGTTTAAATTCGGTTGAAAACCGAGAAAAACGGTACTTTAACCGACAAATTGAACCGAGCAAAGGAGAAATCTCTGGAGCGACTGTTCAGTGAGGCGGAGTAAAGAATCTTACGGTTTGAATTCAAACAGCAACAGACAGAGTCTCAACTGAGATCGAGCTCAGCGTTCCATGCCTGGCATGGAAAGTTAACTCTTTTATCTCTGGGGCAGTTCGAAGGTTGGACCTCACTGCAATTTGTCAGAATACAGCAAGACTTCATGTTGTTTGAAAGCATGCCTACAAGAGAACTTGGAGAGGTGAAGATCCTTGACAAGTTCCTACTTTAAGATTGAGGGATCCATGGCCTGGACCCGAGCCTCTAACCTGGCCCTGGTAGCTTTTTGATGAGACACTATATGGGCCACATAGTTAAGGGACTGAAGGGTGCATGTGGCTAAAGAATAGATCTTTCTCCCGAACTGGTCCATCTGCCTCAACTCTTTGTCTGGAGGAGAGGTGCTCATGTGCTTGGGTGCGGCAGAGTGGTCATGAGCAGCAGAAATGACAACAGAGTCAGCCTTCGGGTGCATTTTCAACAGCGGGGCATCCTTTGGCACCTGGTAAAGTCTGTTCACCCTCTTGGGGACAGCTGGGAGGGAATGAGGCATCTGCCAGATGGTAGAGGTGAGGTCCTGATGAGGTCCAATCCATGGAGGACTGGGGATTGGAGACAGAGACTCTAAGTCCAGATGCTTGGCAAGTCTCTGTCTCATAGGGTCCTGATCCTCTTGACTCCCAGTCAAAAAAATCCTTCATAGACCTCAGAAGGTCCAAAAAGGCAGGGTCCTCTGGTGGGGATTTTGAGGAAACCTTGCCTGATGGGCCATCAGGCTCCTCCAGAACATCTTCCACAGAAACATCAGCCCCTTCATCATCATCATCATCGTAGTCTGCCCCTTCATCAGGACGGTGATGGATATCCGGAAGTGAGACGTCCTGACGAGTCTTCCCCAACACATGCACCATAGCCACAGTAGAACTGCTCAGGAAGGGGGACCTAGGAGACCGTGGGAGAGGGAGTCTCGTTTTCAGGTCCGATACCAACTCTGACTGAGTCCCCTGCAACCAAGACTGAATCAGAGTCTTGAAGTCCGGTGTAACCTGAGGAGGTGGAGGGGGTGGAGGAGGCGGCGGAGGAGGTGGCATTATCGGTAAGGGTGAGTAATGATAGCCCTGGAATCCCTGGTAATGAGAGTAGGGATTGAACCCAGGGTAAAACTGTCAGTAGTGACTCCAGTCCAGAGAGGGGCCAGCCAGCTAGTGGTCTCCAGAAAACCCCAACGGGCAGTGAGGGACAGTTCGGGGTCTGGAGAAAATCCCCGTCATCAGGTCTGGCAGTGGGGGTACCCGCATCGGACCCGCCATAGTATATATATAGGCTGGGAGTCCTGCGTCGGGACAGCCCACATCAGGGGGACCGACATCGGAACCGGCACCACCCGATCTGGCCCCAGAAAAAGGGTCCAGCGTCGGAACCGGGTGAAGGGGCCCTGATGGCAGGACCGGATCTGGTGTCTAGGCCGATGGCTGAGGTCGATCGATAGGTCCTGGCTGAGGGACCAACGTCAGGACATCTGGCATCGGAGCCAATGGCTGGGGCTGATCGCTAGGTCCCAGTTCAGCAACAGACATCAGGACATCCAGCATAGGTACAAGGTTCGGCGGGTCTTCTGGCAGGATGTTGGCCAGAGTCGGCACTACAGGGATCCAAACCAAAATAGGAGGAAGGGCCTCCACAGTAAGGCTTGACAGCCGAGGAGAAGCCTACTTCCCTTTAACCCCAAGACGAGCGCATGGATTTGACCCCGTGGAATCGACTACATCGAGGGGTTCTCGGCTTTCTTCATTGGAGGTACCCGCTGTTGAAGTGGAGGGCACGGGCGAAGGCAGAGGGGGGAGAGGGGCCTTTTCCCCCTGGTTCCGCAGGAGATCGGGTGAGGCTGCGTTAGGCTCCGATGGGGGAACCACACCTGTGTGGCCATCAGGGATGGGCATCTTAGCAGGTGGCATCAGGCAGGCAGGGGAGGAGTCCCCGGCTGACTTATCGACAGTGCTGAGTGGGTCCCCACAATCTGGGGAGCTGGCTTACCAACACGGCAGTCCCCTGATTGCCCGGGGGTCGACTTACTGGCTGGCGCAGTGCGGTCATTAGGGGAGCTGATGATCGACTGACCCGCTACGGTCTTACCAGACTTACCGTCCGAATTTCTGGGCGGTGGCTGGGCCTTGCTCGTTGAGGACCTCGTGTTGTCCGCAGAATGCTCCTGCTCCCTAGATTTCTCCTTATGCTTCTTTGATGGAGAAGATTTATCTGCAGAGAACTCTCTCAAATAGTCCATCTTCTTCTCTAGAGAAGTCAAGCAGGCTTTCAAGAGATGGGCCTCCAAAGCCTGCTGTCTCCTTTTCTTAGTGGCCTGGTTGAAGGTCTGGCACTCCGTGCAGGAGGAGACAGGGTGGTCTGGGCCTAAACAGAGGACGTACTTGAGATGACCATCCTTGTGCGGGATTTGCGTGCCACAGGACGAGTGCTTCTTCTTAGGAGAAGACATCAATGAAGTGATAAAAAAAAGGGAGAGAATTTTAGTGAAGAAAATTCTGACACAAGCCACTTTCACGATGATCGCTACATGGAAGTCTGCAATACGACTGACATGAGGTGACAGTGGGAAAGAACTGGTGGGTGGACATGAGGACTGCCAACTATATACAGTCATGCTGTCGGTCACGTGACATCAGGTGAGTGGTCCCCCATCAGGGATTGCTTGAAAAGTCTGCCGTGTGGCCCGACATCAGGTGGCGCCAGTCCTATAAGTGATGATCTACTGAAGGATAGGGTTGCCACCTGTCAGGTTTTTTACCTGGTGATCAGGTTTTCTGGGTCCCTATCAGGTAATCCGGTTTTGCTGTGTGCTGGTCAGGTTTTTGAGCCATTTTGAGTGCTCACATACTTTTGAAACAAATGTTGTCATATTATTCATTGTTTCAGCTGCATGGCCAGCTTACAAACAAGTTCTGTTGTCAATATAACCCTTTGTTTGTGAAAGCAGTCAGCCTGGGAGGTGTAAGTATGGCCAGTAACACCATTAGCACTTACTTAACCTAATCTTTTCCACTGCATCTTGTCTTTTATTGATATAACAGATGGCCTTCTAGGAGAAACAATGCATGATGAGTCATAAAAAGGGGTGGGGCTAGGGGCGGAGCTTAGGATCCGGTTTTTGCCCCATCCAAAGGTGGCAACCCTACTGAAGGAACCCTCTTGAAGTAAGATCTTAAGATCTGCAGAGGCCATAGGCTCAAAGGGAGGAAGCATAAGCTGAGCAATACAAATGTTCAGGTCCCAAGCTGGCACTGATTCCCTGTGAGGGGGGAAACAGGTGAGACAGCCTCCTGAAGAACCTCCTGAAGATAGGATTTGATGCTAAGGAGGTGTCCTTTCCAGCTGAAACGTATGCTGACACTGAAGCCAGGTGCACTTTTAGGGATGAGTGCTGCAAACCCTGGGAATGCAGGTGAGTCAAATAGTCCAGCAGGGTTAGAATGCCAACCTGAGCTTGGGCCATACACTTATCTTTACACCAAATAGAGAATCTTTTCCATTTTGAGGTATAGGTTTTCTTAGTAGGTTTCCTATACCCTCTGAGGACCTCTAGAACCCCTTCAGAGAATTGCCAGCCTGCATATTCTAAATCCTCAAGAGCCATGCCTTGAGCCTGGTACCCGAGATTGGGGTACATGACCCTCCCCTGAAAGGAGGTCAGTAGGTTGTAACTTTGTGGGAGGTGAATCGGTTTGGTCCCCAACTTAGAGAGCAGGAGGGAGTTCCAAGGCTGTCTGGCCCAGTCTGGGGCTACCAGAATCATTGAAGCTGGCTGCGATCTGAGCTTGATGAGCACCCTGAGAATCAGGGGGAAATGCATAAGGATGCCTCCCTGTCCAATCCAGAATCAAGGCATCCAGGGGAACTGTTCCCTTGGCAGGGGCCCTGCAACAATACTGGGGTAAGTGGTGATTTTGGTGGGATGCAAAAACATCTATTTCTGGGGTTCTCCACCTCCTGAATAGAACATTCACCACTTGCTTGTTCAATGCCCATTCATGATGGGCCTGGTTTATCCTGCTCAAGGCATCTGCCAGGGTGTTGTCCTTGCTAGGCAGATGGATCGACTGTAGGGAGGCGTTTAGAGTAAGCAAGGCTACATATCTTCATTGACTCTGTACAAAGTGGAGTGGACCTTGTCCCTCCTTGCTTGTTGATGTAGTACACTGTTGTGGTATTGTCTGTTCTGACTTGTACCACCTTTCCCTGCATTAGGTGTGAGAAAGCCTGAAGGACCAGGTAAACAGCCCTTAACTCTAGCAGATTTATGTGCAGGAGTGAGTCTGCACTCCCCTAGGCGCAGTGAATGGTGTGTTCCCCCAAGTAAGCACCCCACCCTAACAGGGAAGCATCTGTTGTGAGAACCAGTGAAGGGGCCTCCTACAGGAATGGGACCTGTTCTCTCAAGTTTTCCATTGTTACTGGTACTGGTTTTGATAGGGAGTCTCACCTTTGGCACTAGTGTGCTCTGAGGTGGAACTGAACGTCTCTTATCTGAAACCTGGCACCTATGACTGTACTTGTTGCTGAAGCCATGTGCCCTAACAGTTGTAGAAACTGTCTTGCTGACTTTGGCCTGCCCAGGACAAATGAGCCTGCCAAAAGCTGAATGCTTTCTGCCCTCTCCTGAGGGAGGAAAGCTCTTCCCAGTATAGTGTTTAGTTCTGCACCTATGAACTGCAGTACCTGCACAGGGGTTAGGACTGCCTTTTTGACGTCGAGAAGGAATTCCAGAGAGTGTAACAGATTCTAGGTTACCTGAAGGTGTTCTGTCACCTGATGGTGAGATTTTCCCATGATTAGCCAATCGTCCAGATAGGGAAAAACTGTAATACCTAGCCTTCTTAGATGTGCCACCACTACTGCCAGGCACTTGGTAAAGACCCTTGGTGCAGAGGTGAAGCCGAAGGGGAGTGTTGAGAACTGATAGTGGCCTGAGGGAAGTCTGAATCTCAGATATATTCTATGTGACTCCCTTATGGGAATATGGAAATATGCATCTTTTAGGTCTAAAGAGACTAGCCAGTTTCCTTTTAGCAAAGTTGGCAGAATCATGGCCAATGTGACCATTCTGAACCTTGGTTTCACCAGGTACCTGTTTAGTAGTCTGAGGTCTAGTATAGACCACCACTCTCCATTCTTTTTTGTTGTTAGGAAATATCTTGAGTAAAACCCCTGCCCTCTTTGGCTGGGGGGGGGGGCAGGCTCTACTGCTTTTGCTAGGAGTAAGGCCTGCAACTCCCGTTCCAGCAGTTTTCTTTCTGTGAAAGGAGCTGGTGTGAACTGCTTTGATCTTAGAGGAGGAAGGGACTTGAAATAAAGGGACAGACCCTGACTCACTATTTCCAGAACCCACTTGTCTGTGGTGATTTTCAGCCATTACTGAAAATAATTAGTCAGTCTGCCCCCTTCAGGAGATGGAGAGTCAGCCTGTAGGGAAAAGTCAGGGATTTTGCTTTGCTTGCTGCTGGGGCTGTGCAGATTGGGATCCTCGTCTACAACCCCTTCTGCCTCTGGCTCTATAGAAGCCACTCTGCTGTGATTGGTACTGCTGTTGGGGCACAGCCTGCACTTGAAAGAAGGCCTCCTAAAAGAGGATCTACCCCTGCCTCCCCTTCCATAAGATGAAGTGGAGGGAGAAGCTCTCTCTCTTTAGTAGAATTACTTCGGAAAGTAGCCTTATACTCATCTACTTTCTTCATGTATGCCTCAGTCTGGGCACCAAAAAGTGAGTGGCCCTCGACTGGGAAGTCCATAGCCTTACTCTGGGTTTCCTGGGTGAGATTAGTAGCTCTCAGCCAGGCAAACCTTCTCAATGGCTATAGTAGCTGCCATCCATCTAGCAGCTGTGTCATTCGTGTCATCTGACATTTGGAACTGGTACTTGGAAACCTCCAAGGCCATTCTTGCAGTATCCAGCAACTCTGAGACAGTGTTTGGAGTCTTAAGAATTTCCAGGACATCTTTCTTAAAAAACTGATACGTTGGCAGAAGAAGCCTTCTATTGGGTGTCAGCCCCATAAGCTCCACATACTGGGCTTCTTCCTCATCCTGGATCTCTTCTGCAGTTTGCAGATCCAGGGTTTCCACCATTTTCCTGACAAGGAAAACTGGGATGAAAAATCCTCTGTGGGTCTGGGAGGAGAGCCAAAGTCCTGTTCTGGCGAGACCTCAGGTTCAATAGCCTCCTCTGCCTGATCATCCTCCTCAAATTCCACTGTGTCAGTGGGTAAAGGAGGTACAAAATTTTTTTTTTTTTAACAGAAGTGACCACAGGTTGCTTAGCGGGTAGTAAACCCTGCAGCACTTGTAGTAAGGACAGAGCCTGGGTTAGCTCAACAGGCGAAGGAGCAGGTACAGACATTTGAGGGACCCCTTGAGGGGTTTCAGTGTGCTTTGTCTTCTTGAGTTTTCTGGTAGGCACTGGGGAGTCAGGTAGTTCATTGCCTCTCTTGCCAGAGCCCTCACCAGTGTCAGGGGGTGGATTTGAAGGTTCTGGAAGCAATAGCCAAGGATTTAGTGGGGGTGGACTGGTTAGAGCCCATGGACCACTCTTCCAAGTTTCTTTTAAGCCTCTTCTTACATTTTTCCACTGTTTTCTCACGGAAAGACTTACATATGTCACAGTCAGCAGAAAAATGCTGTTGACCAAGGCAGAGCAAACATAAATCATGTTTGTCTGCCTTAGCAAACACTTCAGAGCACTGCACACAATTTTTAAACCCAGGAGGTCCTGTTCTCTTTCTAGGTTTATCTGACATTTTAAAGAAAATAGAAACCTGGAACTGACTAAAATAAAAAAAGGTTAAATATTTGCAGTCGGTTCAGCAACCGATAAAACCCAAAATCTAACGGTTCCGATCAGATCCGGAACATAGAAGCAGCTCAGGGAACCGAGAACCTGCGGTTCAAATGCGGTAAATTTTACAGAAAATACAGAAAAATATAATCGAAAACCTTTAAAAAAGGTTCCTATTCAAGAGAGAAAGGGATCGGTTACCCCCTGGTTCACAGGAACCACGAGGAACAGGAAAATAATGCTAAAATTAAAACTATGAGGTAAAACACTAAAAAAACAATCACACTAGGCAGTAAATAAAAAAATTAAACAAAAATACTTAAGTTTTTTTGTTCAATGCACTTCAGGAATTGCTCTTGATAGAGAGATCATCTCTAGGGCGTCTAAGCTTTGCAGCCGAGAGAAGAAATCTGAGGTTAGTGTAACCCCCCTGCAAATGGAGGTTCCCACAAGTCTTTTAAGAGCTTGCCTGATTGCTCAAAGCCTGGTTGTGTTCGGCGTCTAAGCCGTTTAAATTCGATTCCCAGTGAGTGCTTTTAAAGCCTCCAAGTACTGTCTCTTTAAGGGCTGCCTGCTAGCAGTCATAATTAATCTGGAAGGGGGGGTCTGTGTGTTTCCCTGCTCGAGTCCCGCTTGAGCTGCTGACTAATCGCTCTGTTTCAGCTGTCGCTACTTGGGCAGAGTGAGCACTTTTGAAAGATGTAACTAATTACTCGTGACCCATTAGTGTAGTAATGAAAATGTAGTTTGTCTAACCTGCCTTTTCTGCAGCACGGACTGTTTCTGTTATGCTCCACCATTTTGGTCCCGAACTGTTGAATTGGACCAATCGGGTTGAGAGGACTCTAAAATGGAGCCTGGCAAAGTGGAACTTATGGTGCCAGACTATGGGAAATGTAGTTTTGAATCCTTGGTGCCTTTTTGCACCAGCAAGGGGAATGTGTTTGTGGCTGACAGAGGAACCAGCCAATTGGACCTTTTGGATCTAAGGGAAACCCCTGAACTATCTGCTGGCAAGCCATATTCAAGTTGGAAGCTGAAGGAGCAGCACCTCTGTGTGTTCAAGCGGCTGTTTTGCGGCGTAGTTCACGCGAGAGAACTGTGGAAGGCCTGTCTGTAGGCCTGCTAGCCTGATTACTGCCCTGAAGAGGGAGAAGAAAAAATTACTCACCTTAGTAATTGCTTTTCTTCTCATGGAGTCTTGCTATATTATAACAATAGCAGTCAGCCACTGCAGCTGAACTGCCCCGGAGAGGAAGGAGTTAACTCCAGAAGATCTGGAGTTCTACAGCGCGAGGGCGCTGTGCCCAAAGCTCTATCTGGCAGTTTCAAATGAAACTGTCAGATCTTTACAAAGCCAACATCAAAGGACGGAAAAAAGTCTGTGTGGAAAAACTACACTAGCCTATGGCTACCTACTAGTAGTAATAACAACAATATAAACAACAAAGAAACACCAGAACCATAACAACAAAGATTGATGGTATTATGGTTCGTTTTACCACCCTTGACAAGCACATATGAACCCCCCTTCCCCCCAAGACTCAAGTCCAACAAGGGGGCAATAAAAAATAACCTAAATGAACAATCTAGATCCCTAACCCAAAGGAAAACAGGGTTAGGGGAAAACTAAAATGGCATGACACAGTGCTTGCACCAATTTGCCACCTCTACCCAAGTAGGAGTTCTGAGAGGGCAGGAGGGGTGGTTATAATATAGCAAGACTCCATGAGAAGAAAAGCAATTACTAAGGTGAGTAATTTTTCTTCAAACACCATGAAGTCTTGCTATATTATAACAATAGCAGATTACACAGCAGTACCTCCATGGAGGAGGGTCAGAACCTACTTAGGAAATAGGCTCTGAAGCACAGCTGTGCCAAACCGAGCATCTCTCCTGGACTGGACATCCAGGGAATAATGCTTAGTGAAGGTGTGAACTGTCTTCCAGGTAGCAGCTTGACAAATCTCCAGAAAGGAATGTTCTCTAGCAGCCGCTAGAGACGCAGCTGTACCCCTGAGGGAGGGGCCTCAATCCTGAGGGGGTACTCTACCCAGTTTCTGATAACAAAATTGGATACAAGAGACAATCCACCTTGCAATTGTTCTCTTAGTGGCAGGTTTCTTTGCCAACCTTGCCATAGGTAAGAAACAGTTGGAGGGATTCAACCTATGACCTCTGGTGCGCCTAGATAGTAACTTAATGCCCTTTTGACATCCAAGCTGTGCAGTCTCTCTCACCTGAGGAAGAATGCTCAGTGAAAAATACTGGAGGGAGATAGATTGATTCAGGTGGAAATCAGAAACCACCTTAGGCAAAAACTTTCTATTAGTCCTAAGGACTACCTTATCTCTGTGGAAAGAGATAAAATCTTCTTCCACTGACAGGGCCTGTAACTCACTTATGCGTCTGGCAGAGGTGATAGCTACTAGAAAAACGGTTTTCCAAGTTAAATACTTGAGTTCTGCTGAAGACAGAGGCTCAAAGGGGTTGCATTAACTGAGCAATGCAAATATTCAGGTCCCAGGCGGGAGCTGGTTCCTAAAAGGAGGGTTAGTATGAAGTAACCCTTAAAAACTTGGAGAACACAGGGTGAGAAGAAGGGAGGCAGGCTTCCTGCTGACACAAAAGCAGAGACAGCTGCCAGATGAACCTACAGGGTAGCTGGTCTAAGGCCTAGGAATTCAGATGGACCAAATATTCCAGAAGAATGGGAAGATCAGCAGATTCTGGGATAATCTGCCTCTCAGAGCACCAGATGGAAAACCTCTTCCACTTAGAATTATAAGTGGCTCCTAGTGGAAGGCTTCCTAGAAGCCTTTAAAATATCCATGACACCTTGAGAAAGGTGTAAGTCAGCAATTCTAGCTCCTCAAGAGCCAAGCCTTGAGGTGGAGGGACTTGAGGTCCGGATACCACACTCTCCCCTGTGCACAGGCCAGTAAGTCGTGAACTCTGGGCAGGCTCAGGGCAGGGTGGACTGCCAGGGACAGGAGCAGAGGGTACCAGGGCTGTCTGGCCCAATCTGGGGCAATCAGAATCACTCTGCAAGGTTGAGATCTGATTTTCACTAGTACCCTGAAAAGGAGAGGAAAGGGGGGGAAGGCATACAGGAACTTCCCTTTCCAATCCAACAGAAAGGCATCCAGAGGGACTGAGCCCAGTACTGGAGGCCTGCAGCAAAAAAGAGGAAGTTGGTGGTTGTCTGGGGCCGCGAAAAGATCTATCTGAGGAGTGCCCCAACTGGCAAAGACAGACCCTAGTACTTGTGGATTCAGAGCCCATTCGTGATGGCCCTGAGAAATTTCTGCTGAGGGCGCCCGCCAGCACATTGTCCTCCCCTGGGAGATGAACCGCTATCAGGGAGGTGTTCAGGGAATAAGCCAAGACCACAACTTCATTGCTTCGGTGCACAAGGCTGAAGACCAAGTGCCCTTGCTTGTTGATGTACCACATTGTGGTGGTATTGTCTGTCCTGACTTGAACCACTTTGTTCTGGACAGAATCTGAAAAGACCAAGAGCTAAAAGACAGCTCTGAGTTCCAGAAGATTGATGTGGAGCAGAGATTCCTGAGGAGACCACACTCCCTGAGTGGTAAGGTCGCCTAGGTGAGCCCCCACCCTAACAGGGAGGCATCCGTGGTGAGGGTGAGGGAGGGAGAAATGGGAATGAAGGAACCCTTGTTTTCAGATTGCTTTGATCCTGCCACCAGTGTAAGGCCAGGATCAGGGTTTGAGTAACTGGGACCAATTTGGTAGGGGTCCTTCCTCTGAGACCAATAGGCCCTCAAATGGAACTGAATGTCCCTCATCTGGAATCTTGCTCCTGCACAACAGCTGTGGAAGCAGCCATGTGCCCGAGGAGTTGCAGAAAATGCCTTGCTGGTCGAGAGACCACTGGAGGTAAAGGAGGATGCCAGGGCGATGAGTCTGTCCACCCTTTCCGAGGGAAGAAAGGCCCTGGCTAACCTCGTGTTCACCCTGCGCCTATGAAAGTTAGGGCCTGAACTGGTTCCAGAACTGACTTTGGTAAGTTTAGCAGGAATCCCAGAGAAGTGAGAAGCTGCTGGGTGACTTGCAAGTGGGATTTCACCTGACCTGGAGACTGACCCACAATGAGCCAGTCGTCCAGGTAGGGAAACACAGCAACCCCTTGCCTTCTTAAATGAGCCACTACTACAGCGAGACATTTTGTGAATACCCTTGGCGCAGAGGTAAGGCCGAAGGGCATTGCCCTGAACTGGTAGTGGCCTGAGGGCAGTTCGAACCTGAGGTACTTTCGGTGGGAAGGCTTGATCAGAACATGAAAATAGGCATCCTTGAGGTCCAGGGAAGCTAGCCAGTCCCCTGGCCTTAGGGAAGGCAATATCATTGCCAGAGTTAACATTTTGAACTTTGGTTTCAACAGATGCTTGTTCAAGTATCTTAAATCCAGAATGGGCCGCCATTCTCCTGTCTTTTTTGGGGTAAGAAAGTATCTTGAATAAAGCCCCTTGCCCTGATGGCAAGGAGGAACCTTTTCCACTGCTTTGCAGACCAGAAGAGAAGAAACCTCTGCTTCCAAAGCAAGGGCTTCTGAAGGCTTTGCAGGTGGGAAATGCCTGGCTCTCATCTTTGGAAAATATTTGAAGCTGAGGACCAGACCCTGGCCTATTACCTCCAGAACCCATCTGTCCGAGTTAGGGACAGCCAGCTCTGGCTGAAATAGGCCAACCTGCCCCCACTGGTACAGGAGAATCGGCCCTGGGCACCCCATCAGGGTGCCTGCTTAGCAGCAGCCTTAGGTTGAGGGGAGGGAGACGGTCCACTTGCCCACGCCTACCCCTGCCTCTGAAGAAACCTCTCCATGAGACAGCAGAGGAGGCTTGAAATTGGTAAAAGGCCTGGAAAGGGTCTGCCCCTACCTCTGGGAGCATGCCTTGTGGCATGGCATGCTTCTCCTTAGCCTGGGCACTTTTGTAGGTAGTTCTGTATTCATCCATCTTTTCATATAATTTTCTGTTTGCTCCCAAACAGAGAATTTCCCACTACAGGAAAATCCATAGCCTTTGACTGAGTATCTTGGGACAGATTAGTGCATCTGAGCCATGCCAACCCACGGAAAGCTACAGAAGTGGCCATGACCCTGGAGGAAACATCATTAACATCAACAGCAGTATGAAATTGAACTTTAGAGGCTTCAATGCCATCAGCAGCCACCTGTTCCAACTCACTAGGCAGCTGGCCATGGCCTGCTTGGCTAACTGCAATACTGTGTCCCACCTAGATTTCTGATATCTAGCCACATAAGCCATATAATTTGCCTGCCTGAGTCCCAAAGAAGCTGCCATATACTGTTTCTTCGCCATGGCATCAATCTTCCTAGAATCCTTGTCAGGAGGATGTGAGGCCAGAGGAATATTAGCCTTGTCACAGGCTGCAGCTTGTACCACACCTACATGACTACACTGCTCAATAAGGAAGTCTGTATCCGAGCCTGACAAAGTATACCTTCTGTCCATTTTTTTATCTACAGGAGGGACAGAATGAGGATTTTTTAAAATCTTTGTTGTTTGCTTCCTAAATGACTTATGCAAAGGAATAGACAACCTCCTAGACTCTGGAATATCCATCATTTCCACATAATCAGGCTCCTCTTGCTCATCCACAGCCTCCCTAAAGGAAGCTGGAGGGTTTCTGCAACCTTTTGTAAAAATAAAGAAAGAAGGGGACTCAGACAGAATAGGGGAGATTCTAAAGGTCTGTCTGGAGAAATGCCCGGTTCAATGGGCACGTCCAGACCCTCCAGCCACATATATTGATCAAATTCCTCCTCCCTCCTGTGGTTCATAAAAATCCTCAACTTCAAAATCCTGAACCACTGGGACTGAACGAACCAACCTTTTACCAACTGTTGGTGGTTCTACAGATCCCTGAGACAGTGACTGGACAATCTGAATGGCTTTAGCTATCTCTGCAGCAGTTGGAGACACAATTCTGGACTCCAAACCTCCTGATTTCTTTTGTCTTTACTTGGGACTGGTTCCTCTGAACCAGTCTTCCTTTGCCCGAGGAAGTCTCACCCTGGTCAGAGGGCACTCCTCTGGTCCAGTGGGTACTGAACCGGGCTGGCCATCCGGGTCAGCGGACTTTTGGCCTCCTCGTCCCTGAGCCGCCCAATCTCTTCTCCAGGGTGGCTGCAGGGAAATTTTACACCTGGCAGTCTGACAGGAGGTGGTCAGCCCCAGACAATAGACCGCAAGTGGTGTGTGGGTCAGCCTTGGCAAAGGCGTCCCCACCAGACATCACAGTCATTGAAACCCAGTAGGCCCGGTTTTCTTTTTGGGTTTCTCAGACATAATGCCAGCCTAACCAAAACTTGCCCTTTTGATGGCAGTGCTAGGCAAGACACCCTTATCGGTTCCTAACCGGTCACGGGTATTTGAAAAACCGTAATAATTTTGTTTTTTTTAGAACCGATAAGAACCGGGAACCGCACTCTAAAACCCACAGTACAGTTTTAAAAGGCAGAAAAAACCAAGCGATCGGTTCAAAACCGAACCGATAATTAATTTTCCACACAGACTTGAATTTTTGTACTTACGGTTACCAGATAGAGCTTTAGAACCGAAATGCGGTAAAAATAATGACTTTTGCCGGTTCAAATGAACCGAAAACTACTCTCTTGAACCGAGAATGAACCGAGCTGAAGGAGCTGATCTCCGGAGCGACTGTTCAGTGAAGCGGAGTAAAGAATCTGACAGTTTCATTTGAAACTGCCAGATAGAGCTTTGGGCACAGCGCCCTCGCGCTGTAGAACTCCAGATCTTCTGGAGTTAACTCCTTCCTCTCCGGGGCAGTTCAGCTGCAGTGGCTGACTGCTATTGTTATAATATAGCAAGACTTCATGGTGTTTGAAGAGGACTTTTTCAGACTGAATCCGAATTGGTAGAGAACGAAGCAAGCTGCTGTGGGACCAGGCTTACCCTGTAGAAGACCAAAGATTTTGCTAAATGTGATCGGCCTGTCAGGAACTTTAGCTACTGTAGTGCTCCCGGGTTTAGCAGTGATTTTTGTGACTGGGACCGAGGAGTCGTTTGCCTGGTACAGTAAACTTTCTTTACATATGAATGTGCTATGTGCTGGATGGGAATCACGATCTGATTTCCCCCCATTGCTGTGAGCTGTGTGATAGTGCTGGAAGCTGCTGCCCAGCAAAATCTCAGACTGGATCCGTGCTGCCTGACACAGACAGGCCCAGCCACGAGGGCCTTGTCTCACTACCCTGCTGCACCGAAAAGATCCGTCGACGAGGGATCAGCCCCTGCTCCTTACCTGAACATGACTAGCGCCTAAGCAAATCATGCGGGCCCTGTCTCTTCTGGCAATCCAGACCTTTCATCCATCAGCCCTCCTGTGTTTAGCCTGGGTATCGTGAGTAATTATCAGGGTAGCTCCCTACAACTTTTGTTTAATCAAAGTGTGCCATCTGATTGTTTTGTGCTTTTCTTTCCATGAACTGAGCCCTCCGGCTCCAGATTGCAAATTGTGTGTGCATGTTGTTTCTCTAACACAGGGCCCCAACCAGCTGCACTGCTGGCCTACCCCAGGCATCGGTCCTGGCTAGCCTTTTCCCCCATCCTGGGTACCCAGAGAGTGTGACTGAGTTTGACTCTAAGTGCATGCACAGTAGTGTGATTGTTAATGTGTTCAAGCTAATTAACCTGATTATTCCCCCCATTACAGACCCCTGAATAAATCAGATCTATTTGTTTCAGCAATTTACATTGACTGTGGTGTCAGTTTATGTTGAAGGTATGCATTGTTGCTGTTGTACTGCATCACCTTATTTTACAGGGGTTCCCCAGAGTCAAGCTGAAGGAACCAGTCCTATGGTTAAGTGCCAAGTACAAGTGTATGTGGTTTGCATATCTGGGGTATTGGGAAAGTCACTGTTGTGTAGGGTGTGGGCCACTAGTGGGAGATAAGGGGGATCACAGTGTCCCAGAGGGCTGTGTCCTGGTTAGCGTACCCCAAATCATCCCTGACCTTTGGGTGGAGGTACCTGTTTCAGAACTCAGGCCCCTTAACCTGTTAGTAACCAAGCAGGCAGGGGTAGTAGCCCAAGGAATAGCACCACCTAGGGGTTACATTAGAATGTAGGCAGTAACACTGGGCAGTTTTTGAACTGGATGCACAAGCTAAAGATTCCATCATTAGCATCGCATTCCATTTGGCTCCAGGGCAGTGGTGACTTAAAGGAGCATTGCAAGAAGTAATGATATTAGTAGAATCCTGGGGTTAGAAAGGTTCTTCCTTGCTGGGTATCCAGAATTGCTCCAATGTTCTGAAGGTGCTGGGATGGCCAGGGACAGGACTTTGGGAGACTGATTGTAATCCCCCAGTCGTGCAAACAGCTGGAAAGTATCTGAGGGTGGCATGGTGCTCGTTTTGAGAGTAATATATCAGAACTTCCAGATCAGTGGAGTTCAAATAAATGAAAATTAAGGTATTTTTTTGCATATTTGAAAATAATACAAAGTTTATACTACATTGAACTAAAATTTGACTTTAATATGGGGACAATCTTAGTTAAATCCCAATCTATTTTATATTAAAGAAAATATGTTTTATAATCTGTTTCTAAATGAAATTTTAATTGAAAATTTGACTTAATTCAATGTGTTATTATAAAGAACTATTGGCAGTATATACCAATGTGACATATTAATGTAAAAGGAGCAGAAATTTAAAAAAACTGTGTATCTGAATGGATTTATTTGTTTCTAATTTAGTGTCAACACTGTTCATATAAGATTGGCCTGAGGAAGTGACGTTAAGCCACGAAACTGTTGCCTCATGTATATGGGTGTGAAGAAAGAGAGTTTAATAAATATATGAGTTTTGATGGACTTTGGATTATATCTTACTTTTTTATAACATTTTTGACCATTTTCTTCTTTCACAGGCTTAAAAATATAAAAAAACATTGAGGGACGGTTTTCCTTTTTCAGGGGATTTGGCATGCTGGGGTGGGCTCTCAGCATGCCACCTAAAATTTTTTGGAGGTGCTGTAGCCGGCGGAGTTGAGGCACCCCGACACACAATGAAAGCGGGGGCAAGAGCTGGGATTGGCCCCCCTTAGGCACATAAAAGTAATGGGGGTGCAGTATACCAACAGAGTGGGCTCCCATCAGCACACAACAAAAGTGGAGGGGTGACATTATGCTGACGGGAGGCTCCCCCACCGGCAAAATGAATGGGGATTAATGCCGATGGGATCAGGCCCCCAACAGCAAAGAAAGACTGCTGGGGATGCATGATGCCGAGAGTTAAGGCACCTTGGCATACAATTTTAAATGGGAGGGTCTGCTGATGGGAGTGGGCTCCTCTGCTGGCATTGTGATAGGCGGTGGCGTCGTCACTGCTGCCATGTTGCTTGCACTTCCGGGAGAGGTATGGTCTGCTGCATGAGAGCTTCACTCTCATTGCAGCAGACCTTTTCTTTGTTCTGGTGGCCACATTAGGGATGCGTGAGGTCAGCGCCTGCTGCTGGCTGATTGGGGAATGAGGGATGCACCTAATGATGCGTGCCTTGCATTCACCCAACAGTGACCGCGCCTCCCAATCTGCTACTAGCCAACATAAAAATCTTTTTCATTTTGAGGCATAGGCTTCCTTAGTGGAAGGTTTCCTGTAACCCCTAAAGACTTCCAAAACTGCTTCAGAGAATTGGCAGTCTGCATATTCTAAGTCCTCAAGAGCCATGCCTTGAGGTTGAGAGACCTGAGGTTGGGAAACGCTACCCTCCACTGAAAGGAAGTCAGTAGATTGTACCTTTGAGGAAGGTGAATCAGCTTGCTTATGAGCATTGAAAGCATAGGGAGTACCAAGGCTGCCTTACCCAGTCTGGTGCTACCAGGATCATCGAGCTGGTTATGACCTGGGCTTGATGAGAACCCTGAAAATCAGTGGAAAGGGAGGAAAGACATAAAGGTATCTGCCTGTCCAGTCGAGAATCAGGGCATCCATGGGAACTGTCCCTTTCATTGGGGCCCTGCAACAATAGGGAGGCAAGTGGTGATTTTGATGGGAAGCAAAAAGGAATATTTCTGGGATCCCCCACCTCCAGAATAGAGCATTCACCACTTGCCTGTTCAATGCTCATTCACGATGGGCTTGAATTATCCTGTTCAAGGCATCTGTCAGAGTGTTGTCCTTGCCAGGCAGATGAATTGCTTGTAGAGAGGTGTTTAGGGAGTAAACAAGGCTCCATATCTTCACTTTCTCTGTACAAAGATCTTCACTTTCTCTGTACAAAGAGGAGTGGACCTTGTCCCACTTTGTTTGTTGATGTAGTACATTGTTGTGGTATTGTCTGATCTGACTTGTACCACCTTTCCCAGAAGATGACGAGAGAAAACCTGAAGGGCCATGTGTACAGTCCTCAGCTCCAGCAGATTTATGTGCAGGAGTGAGTCTGCACTGTACCAGGAGCCATGAATGGTGTGATGATCTAAGTGGGCACTCCATCCTAACAGGGAAGCATTGGTTGCGAGAACCTGAGAAGGAGGCTCCTGCAGAAATGGAACCCCTTCCCTTATGTTTTCTAGTTCCCTCCACCCTTGGAGGGCCTGTAGCAAGGTTTTTGATACTGGTACTGGCTTTGAGAGTGGGTCTCGCCTCTGGCACCAGTGTGCTCTGAGGTGGAAAGTACAGTTACGTAAGAACTTACCGTAACAGTAGATCTTCGAGAACTGCTCTTGCAGCAGGTTACACCATTAGGACTGAAGCCGGCAGGCACCAGGACCCCACGGAAATGTTACAGCTAGTAGTATCCAGAGGGTACTGCCCCCGACGTCAAGCATCATACAAAAGGGTGCGGTCCCCCAGAATCCCCAGTTCTCCCGACGGAAACTCCTGGCCGCTAGATGACATCTGAAGTAGAGACTGAGGAGCCACCTTCAAAGAAGGTATACAGCAGGGAGGTGTTGAAAACACTGAATCCTAGGTAGTAATAAATGGAACAACTCTACCTCCAGAGGGGATGGTGGGAGGGAAACTACCTGCTGCAAGAGTGGTTCTCAAAGATTTACTATTACGGTAAGTTCTTACGTAACCGTACTATCTTACTTCGAGAAACAGCTCTTGAAGCAAGTTACACCAGTAGGACTGATTCCAAAGCAATTCTGGAAATCCCTCTCAGATGGGAGGAGGCTAGGGAAAGATTGTGAGTTGAACCGAAACCTAGGGCAGTAGTCCCTGAAAGACTGCTAGATCAAAACCAGCTCTTCACCGTGAAGCAACGTCCAGGAGATAATGCCTGATGAAGGTGTGCATGGTACTCCAAGTAGCAGCTGCGCAAATAGCTGAAGTGGACACATTCTTTAAAGCAGCAAAGGAGGTAGCCACCCCCCCTTGTGGAATGTCCCTGTACCGAGCCCGGTAGGGACTTGTTACGCTTCTGGTAACAGAACATGATACAACAGATGAGCCATCTAGAAAGAGTTTGCTTAGAGACTGGAGCACCCAACTTCCTATGGGTGAAGGAGACAAAAAGCTGATCAGATTTACGGTGTTGCCTGGTTCTGGACAGATAGTATCTTAGACGCCTATACACATTGAAAGTGTGCAGCCAGGGCCTCTCCTCTATTAGAGTACTTTGGGAAGTACACTAGTAGGTTGATATCCTGGTTAAGGGTAAGGGCTGAGACCACCTTAGGCAAAAAGAAAAAATTACTCACCTTAGAAATGTTGTTTCTTCTAATGGAGTCTTGCTATATTATAGACATTAGCAGTTTGATCCAGCTCTAGAACTGCCCCTGAGTGCAATGGTTAAAACCATTCCAAAATAGAATTTTGGCACGAGAGCAGCTCTATCTGTGTCATTTCAAACTTGAACTGTCAGATCTTTACGAGCCAAACTCACTAAGGTCTGTGTGGAAGCTGTAACCTTCACTAGCCAAATGGCTACCTAAATAATAACAACCATTGATGGTCCCAACTCCCAAGACTCAAGTCAGGGGACCAGAAATACTAACACCATTCTAATAATATGAAAATGGAACATAAGTATAATAAAACACACACACGCGTACATATACACACCCCCAAAGTCCCAAAGGGGACAAAATGCTAACAGGACATAAGCAGTGCCCACACTAAGTTGCCGCACCCCACCAAGGAGAGGTTCTGAGAGGGGCAGGTTGGGGGGGAGGTCTATAATATAGCAAGACTCCATTAGAAGAAACAACATTACTAAGGTGAGTAATTTTTTCTTCAAATAACATGAAGTCTTGCTATATTATAGACATTAGCAGAATACACAGCAGTACCTCCATGGAGGGGGGCAGAACCTACTTAGGGAATGGGCTCTGAAGAACAGCTGTGCCAAACCGAGCATCTCTCCTGGCCTGGACATCCAGGGAGTAATGTTTGGTAAAAGTGTGTACCATTTTCCAAGTAGCAGCCTGGCAAATCTCTAATAAAGGGATATCTCTGGCAGCAGCTAGAGATGCAGCTGTACCCCTGGTAGAATGAGCCCTCAAACCGGGGCTCTGCCCACTTCTGATAACAAAATTGGATACAAGAGACAATCCACCTGGCTATTGATCTCTTAGTGGCAGGTTTGCCTTTCCCAACTTCACCATAGGTAAGAAAAAGTTGGAGGGATTCGAACCTGTGACCTTTGGCACGCTCTATATAATAACTAAGAGCTCTCTTAACATCCAGGCTGTGCAACCTCCTCTCACCCGAAGAGGAGTGATCAGTGAAAAATACTGGAAGGGAGATAGATTGATTAAGATGGAAATCTGAAACCACCTTAGGCAAAAACTTCCTATTAGTCCTAAGGACCACCTTATCCCTGTGGAAAGAAATAAGTCAGTCTCCACTGACAAGGCTTGCAATTCACTTGTATCGTCTGGCAGAAGTGATAGCCACTAGAAAAACAGTTTTCCAAGTTAGGTACTTAACCTCTGCAGAAGACAGAGGTTCAAAGGGGTTGCATTAACTGGGCAATGCAAACATTAAGGTCCTAAGCAGGCCGGGTTCCCTAAAAGGAGGATTAGTATGGCGTAATCCCTTAAAAAACTTGGAAAACATAGGATGAGAGGAAAGAGGGGATGACTTTCCTACTGACACAAAAGCAGACACAGCTGCCAAATGAACTCTCAGGGTAGCTGGTCTGAGAACCAAGGAATTAAGATGTACCATGTAATCTAACAAAATGGGCAATTCAGCAGATTCTGGGGAAATATTTTTCCCAGCACACCAAATGGAAAACCTTTTCCATTTAGAACTATAAGTAGCCTAGTGGAAGGCTTTCTGGAAGCCTTTAGGATCTCAAGAACACCCTGAGAGAGGTGTAAATCAGCAAACTCTAACTCCTCAAGAGCCAGGCCTTGAGGTTGAGGATGAGGTCCGGATACCAAACCCTTCCCTGGGCACAAGTCAACAGATTGTGATTCCTGGGAGGCACAGGGGAAGATGGACTGTCAGAGACAGAAGGAGTGGGTACCAGGGCTGCCTGGCCCAATCCAGGGCAATCAGAATCACCCTGCAAGGCTGAGATCTGATTTTGACTAGTACTTTGAATAGGAGAGGAAGGGAAGCATAGAGGAACTTCCCTCCCAATCCAGAAGAAGGGCATCCAGGGAACTGAGCCCAGCACTGGAGGCCTGCAACAGAACAGAGGAAGTTTGTGATTGTCTGGGGCTGCAAAAAGATCTATCTGAGGGATGCCCCACCTGGCAAAAACTATCCCCAGCACTTGAGGATCCAGGGACCATTCGTGATGGCCCTGGGAAATCCTGCTGAGGGCATCCGCTAGGACATTGTCCTTCCCTGGAAGATGAACTGCTATGAGGAAGTGTTCAGGGAATAGACCAGAGACCACAACTTCATTGCCTCGGTGCACAAGACCAAAAGACCAGTGCTCCCCTGTTTGTTGATGTACCACATTGTTGTGGTGTTGTCTGTTCTGACTTATATCACCTTGTCGTGGACAGATGCAGAAAAAGCTTGAAGAGCTAAAAAGACAGCTCTGAGTTCCAGCAAATTGATGTGGAGCAGAGATTCCTGGGAGGACCAAACTCCCTGAGTGGAAAGGTCGCCCATGTGGGCTCCCCAACCCAGAAGGGAAGCATCTGTAGTGAGAGTCAAGTCGTGAGAAGGGGAAATGAAGGGGACCCCCGCTCTTAAATTGCTCTGATCCTTCCACCACTGGAGAGCTAGGATCAAGGTTCGAGTCACTGGGACCAACTTGGAAAGGGGGTCTCTTCTCTGAGACCAAAAGGTTCTCAAGTGAAACTGAATGTCTCTCATCTGAAATCTGGCTCCTGCACAACAGCTGTGGATGCAGCCATGTTCCCCAGGAGCTGCAGAAAGTGTCTTGCTGGTCGAGAGACCTGCAGAGTGAAGGAAGAGGCCAGAGCCTAAATTCCTTACCCTTTCTGGGGAAGAAAGGCTCTGGCTAGCTTTGTGTCCAATTCTGCCCCTATAAAGGTGAGTACCTGGGCTGGTTCCAGAACCGACTTTGGTAGGTTTAGCAGAAAACCCAGGGAGGTGAGAAGCTGCTGGGTGACCTGCAGGTGAGATTTTACCTGTTCTGTGGACTGGCCTACAATGAGCCAGTCATCTAGATAGGGAAAAACAGCAATCCTCTGCCTCCTTAAGTGGGCCACTGCCACTGCTAGACACTTTGTGAATACCCTTAGAGCAGAGGTAAGTCCAAAGGCATTGCTCTGAACTGGTAATGACCTGAGGGCAGTTCGAATCTGAGGTACTTTCGATGGGATCTTCTGATTAGGACATGAAATAGAGCATCCTTGAGGTCCAGGAGGCTAGCCAGTCCCTGGCCTTAGGGAAAGGTAAAATCATTGCCAGAGTTACCATTTTGAACTTTGGTTTCAAAAGATGCTTGTTCAGATATCTGAGATCTAAAATGGGCCACCATTCTCCTGTCTTTTGGGGTAAGGAAGTATCTGAATACAGACCCCTGCCCTGATGCAGGGAGGAACCCTTCTACTGCTCTGAGACTAACAGGGATGAGACCTCTGTTTCCAGAGCAGGGTCTCTAAAGCACTTGCAGGTAGAAAAAGTCTGCTTCTCAACTGGGAAACTTTTTGAAGCTGAGAACCAGACCCTGACATACTACTTCCAGAACCCACTTGTCTGAGGTTAAAGAAGCCCAATTCTGACTGAAGTAAGCCAGCCTGCCCCACTGGTACAGGAGAATCGGCCCTGGGCACCCCATCAGGGTGCCTGTTTCATAGGAGCTTTTAGGCTGGGGGTGGGAGCAGGTCTGCCCACCCCTCATCTGCCCTGCCTCTGAAGAAGCCCCTCTGAGCATAGGCAGAGAGGCCTGAGTCTGGTAAGGCCTGTGAAAAAGGCCTACCCCTACCCCTGGGGCATGCCTTTGAGAGTGGCTTGCCGCTCCTTAGCCTGGGCACTCTTGTAAGTAGTCCTATATTCATCCATCTTCTTCATGTAATTCTGTGTCTGCTCTCCAAACAGAGAATTTCCCACCACAGGAAAATCCATAGCCTTAGTCTGGGTATCCTGTGACAAACTAGTACACCTGAGCCAGGCCAACCTCACAAAGCTACAGATGTGGCCATGACCCTAGAGGAAACATCATTAACATCCACAGCAGCATGAAACTGAACCTTAGAGGCTAATGCCATCAGCAGCCACCTGTTCTAGTTCACTAGCCAGCTGGCCATGGGCCTGCTTGGCCAATTGCATAACAGTATCCCATCTAGATTTCTGATACCTAGCTACATAAGCCATATAATTTGCTTGCCTGAGTCCCAGAGAGGCTGCCATATACTGTTTTGCCATGGCATCAATCTTCCTGGAATCCTTGTCAGGAGGATGTGAAGCCAAGGAATATTAGCTTTATCACAGGCAGCAGCCTGAACTACCCCAACATGACTGCATTGCTGAGAAAGGAATTCGGGTATCAGGGCCTGACAATGTATACCTTCTGTCCATCTTTTATCTACAGGAGGCACAGAATTAGGAGCTTCTAAAATTTTAATTGTTTGTTTCCTAAAAGACTTATGTAAAGGAATAGACAATCTCTAGACTCTGGAATATCCATCATTTCTACAAAATCAGGCTCCTCTTGCTCATCCACAGCCTCTTCTAAAGGAAGCTGAAGGGTTTCAGCAACTTTTTATAAAACATAAATGAGATGGGGACTCAGATAGCATAGGGGAGATTCTAAAGGTCTGTCTGGGGAGATGTCCGTTCAATGGGCACACCCAGACCTTCCCAGCCACATTCATACTGTTCATAATCCTCCTCCCCCTCCTCTGGTTCATAAAATTCCTCAATATCATAATCCTGAACCACTGGGACCGGACAAACCGACCTTTTACCAGATAGTGGTGGTTCGGACGGACCCTGAGACAGTGACTGGACAATTTGTATGGCTTTGCTATCTCTGCAGCAGTTGGAGAAGGAATTTTGGACTCCAGACCTGCTGATTTTCTTGTTTCTTTACTGGAATTGGTTCCTCAGAACCAGCTTTTCTTTGCCCGAGAAAGTCTGGCCCTGGTCAGAGGGCACTCCCTCTGGTTCGGTTGGCACCGAACCGGCTGGCCATCCGGGTCAGCGGACTTTTGGCCTCTCGCCCCTGAGCCTGCCCAATCTTTTTCCAGGGTGGCTGCAGGGAAATTCTTACATACCTGGCAGTCTGACTGGAGGTGGTCAAACCCCAGACAACAAACACATGTGTGTGGGTCAGCCTTGGCAAAGACTTCCCACAAACATCACAGTGTTGAAACCCAGTGGCCCGGTTTTCTTTGGGTTTCTCAGACATAATGCCAGCCTAACCAAAAACTTGCCCTTTTAACGGCAGTGCCAGGCAAAACACCTTTATCGGTTCCTAACCGTGTCATGGGTATTGGAAAAAAACGTAATAAATCTGGTTCTTTTAGAACCGATAAGAACCGGGAACCGCACTCTAAAATAGTAACTTTTAGTTTTAAATGAGTTTTAAACCCACTGATCGGTTCAAAACCGAACCGATAACTTACAAGTTCCACACAGACAAAACC
Organism: Neoceratodus forsteri; assembly: GCA_016271365.2. Taxonomy (NCBI): domain Eukaryota; kingdom Metazoa; phylum Chordata; order Ceratodontiformes; family Ceratodontidae; genus Neoceratodus; species Neoceratodus forsteri. The sequence continues at coordinate 1,392,182,756 of CM028131.1, read as the reverse complement.
TTCATTTACTTATGGTTACCACAGATAGAGCTTGAACCGAATGGTTTTGCGGTTAAAATAAAACTATTCTCGGTTAAATCCAACCGAGAAAACACTTTTTAAACCGAGAAATGAACCGAGCAGAAGGAGAAATCTCGGAGCGACTGTTCACTGAGGCTGAGTAAAGAATCTGACAGTTCAAGTTTGAAATGACACAGATAGAGCTGCTCTCATGCCAAAATTCTATTTTGGAATGGTTTTAACCATTGCACTCCGGGGCAGTTCTAGAGCTGGATCAAACTGCTAATGTCTATAATATAGCAAGACTTCATGTTGTTTGAATTTTGGATTTTTTCTTAGGGACACCCTGTCCTGGTGAAAAATTAAATAAGGTTCTTTGCACATAAGTGCGTGTAGCTCAGAAATCCTTCTGGCCAAAGTAACAGGAACTCAAAATAACGTCTTCCAAGCAAGAAGATGTAGCTCGTAATCCGTGGCTGGTTCAAAGGGAGGCAATGTAAGCTGCTTCAGGATGAAGGGTAGGTCCCAAGGCGGAATTGGATCCTTAATTGGAGGCCTAAGGTGGAGAATGCTTCTCAAAAAGGCACGTGCGGTTTCCAACTGGGATAAGGATCGTAGGCCTATAGGAACCTGATAGGCCAAGATGGCACAAAGGTGTACTTTTATCGAGGCGTAGGCCAAGCCTGACTGAAAAAGGGACAGGAGGTAGTCTAATACCGAACCCTCAGAACAATCCAGTGGGGAAAGTCCCCGAGCTTGAGCCCAGAGACAAAATCTGTGCCATTTCATGGCGTACGTGGCATGAGTGGCCAGTTTTCTAGCCACCGCTAGAACATCTGCTACCTCTTGTGAGACCCTGTAGTGCATGACTGCTATGTCCCTAGGAGTCAGGCATGCAGGTTCAGAGAGTGAAGGTCTGGATGGACCAAGGAACCTTCCTCCTGGGACAGCAAGTGACAGCTGATTGGCAGAGGAACTGGTGGTTCCTGAGAAAGTTGGTAAAGCAGAGGGAACCAAATCTGCCTGGGCCAAAAGGGCGTGATTAAGATCAGCATCACCTGCTCTCTGCGGAGTTTCAGAAGGACCCTCTGGATCAACGGGAAGGGAGGAAATGCATAGAGGAATCTGCCCGCCCAAGAGAGGAACAATGCATCTCACCAGAAAACACCAGGTCCTGGATCTAGAGAGCAGAAATTGAGCAGTTTCGCGTTGGATGGGGACACAAAAAGGTCTAATTCTGGTGTCCCTCATTTGCGAAACAGGTCCTCTATGACCTCTTGGAGTAGTTCCCATTTGTGGACTCTGGCCTGAGACCGGCTCAGACTGTCTGCGATAACGTTGTCCACTCCTGGAACATGTACAGCGATAAGGTTTGCGCCATGTTGCAGTACCCAATCCCACACCCTCATGGCCTCCCTGCACAGATGGTCGGAATGACTGCCTCCTTGTTTGTTGAGGTAATACATCACCATGGTATTGTCTGTTTTCAGCAGAAGAGTACCCAGTGGAATCTCCGATTGAAAAGCCTGCAAGGCGTAAAGGATCGCCCTCATCTCCAAAATTTTTATGTGAAGATGAGCTTCCTGGGTCTTCCACAAGCCATGAGACCTGACAGTGTTGAAGTGTGCTCCCCAACCAGACCCTGAAGCATCCGTGGAGAGTGTCACAACTAGAGATGGTGCAACAAAGCTGACTCTCAATGAAAGGCGCTCTGGAACGAGCCACCATTGCCAATCCTGGATGATGGCATTCGTGATCCTGATTGGATGCTGCAGATGGTCTTGCTTCTGATCCCACTGTACCCATAACATCCACTGGGTCACCCACCTGTGGAGACGGGCTAAAGGGACTGTTACAATGGCTTCAGCCACGTGTCCGAGCAGGCAAAGACCAATTTTGCTGGAACAGTCTTCTTTGCCAAGATATCGCTTATGAGGGATCTGATGTGTTCCGCTCTGTCCTGGGGCAAGAAAGCTTTCCCCTGGATGGTGTCTAGGACTGCGCCTATGAACTGCAGTCTCTGAGACGGAACCAGGTTCAACTTCTCCCAACTGATGGTGATGCCCAAGGATCCGAAAAGGGAATGAGTACAATGGATTGTGGCCGTCAGGGCTTCCCGAGAGGGGGCCATGGGAAGCCAGTCATTCAGGTAGGGGAACATGTAGTGGCCTTGTCTCCTGACAGCTGCCGCTATGACTGCCATGCACTTCGTGAATTCCCGAGGTGCCGAGGACAGCCCAAAAGGGAGGGCTCGGAACTGATAATGGTGACCTAGAAACTCGAAGCGCAAGAACTTTCTGTGCACCTGAGCTATCAGAATATGTAGGTAAGCATCCTGCATGTCAAGAGATGCTAAGAAGGTGCCCTGCTTGAGCATGGGAATTAGCCCCGAAAGAGTCACCATGCAGAAGCGTTTGTAAAGCACTGAAGCACTGAGGTCGCTGAGGTCCAGAATCAGACGGAGGTCACCTGTCTTTTTGGGAACCAGAAAGAAGTGGGAATAATATCCTGCACCTCTCTAGCTCCGCGGAACATGCTGTGTGGCTTCTTTGTCCAGAAGCACTAGCACCTCCTGCTGAATGAGCAGTGCATGCTGTCCTGAGTAACGGGAAAGCAGGGGAGGCCTTGAAGGTGGGTGGTCAAGGAATTCGATAGAGTGTCCTCTCTACCAAATGTAGGACCCACTGGTTGGTGGTTATCATCTGCCACCCTGAAAGGTGGTGGGAGATGCGACCCCTGACCATTTCTTCCTGTTGATCCAGAGGAGGGGTTGGGGCCAGGAAGGAGTCATGTTGTGGCGGTGTTGCCTCCCGCAGGCTGGGTCGGTTTGATATATCTCTGACCTTGGCCTTGGGAAGACTTAGGCTGGGCCTTACTGTTGAAGTTGCCCCTTTGCTGCTGACCAGAATGTGGCTGTTGCCGGATGCGATAATGATTCTGGTTCCTATGAAAGGAACCAGTTTTGAGCCTGTACATGGCCTGTACAGTCCTCACCACCTTCCCGGCGTCCTGTAACTTGGTGATTACCTTTTCCGAATCTTCACCAAACAGGACCTCGCCATTGTAGGGAACGACCAGGATATTTTTCTGGACCTCCGGAGTAAATCCAAAGATGCGAAGCCATGAGTGTCTCTGGAGACAGACGCCCGAGGCTGCTCTCCTGGCTGCAGAGTCCACCGAATCATAGGCGACTCTCAAAACTTGGGTCCCCACGTCTGACCCAGTGTGAAGGAGGTTCAAAAGCTCCTCCTTCTGCTCATCATCTGGAAGGACTTTGACTAGGTGTTGACCCTCTTCCCATGGGGCATTCTGAAACTGAACCATGCATGTCGGATAGTTCAGTGACCTGATGGAGCATGTCGCAGCCGCGTACATGTGCCTACCCAGTGAATCCAATTGCTTGGATATCTGGTCCGGAGGTTGGGTGCTCAAATGCTGTGGTCTTTGAGACCGGTCGTGAGAGGCCGTGATGACCAGTGAATCAGCCAGGGGTTGGTGCGCCAAACACGAGTCCTCTACAGGGGCCCTGTACAGGCAGTCAGCCTTCTTCGGCACAGCGGGGGTGGAAAGCAGACATTTCCATGCAGCCTTGGTGATGTCCATGAAGGTGTCCACCAAGGGTGGCACCACCACAGGCTTAGGATCTTTCTGTCGAAGGTATCGAGCTAGGCGCTGTCGTTCGGGGTCTAGATCTTCAGTTTCCCATCACATGTTCTCCTGGATGTGCCTCATGATTTCAGCAAAGGAGGGATCACCCAGATGTGACCTGGGGAGGTCTCGTGGGTCTGGTGATGATACACTTATGGGAGAAGGAGACCTGGAGGTATCTGAAGTGTTCGGTCTAGAGTCATCCCCTGTGGAGTGGGCCTTCTTCCTCTGGGTCGCTTGGGGCTGGGGGACCCTGAGGGAGATCACGAAGGGGGCCTTCTCCTTTCTGTAGATCTGCCCCTAGGAGGTGGTGTAGGCTCCTTGGGAGTCAGGGGGTCTTTCTGCTGGACCCTAGGGAGGAGCAGTAGGTTTTACTGGGACCACGTCCTTTTTAATCGTGTCCCACCAAAAGGTGAAGAGGTCTTTTACTTCTTGAATGTTCATATCGGACGACGGTCCTGGTGTCGGGGTTGGTCTGTTGCTGGTATCGGGCGTTGGGTTCGAGGGCGTCGCAGGTTCAGGCAAAGGCTCCCGTGGAAGCCCAGTGTCCTCATTGTCGTCTGCCTGGTCATCAGGCAATGTCAGATCCTCAGAAGAAGAACCCAGTCGTCGGCTCCGTAGGTCGCTTGACTGATGTTAGGTGCTGAACGGATGTCTGGCCCGATGGGCGTTTGGTCGGAGAAGGATCGGCAGCCCGCTTAGGGTCCATCATCCACTTAAGGGACATCAGGTCCTTGGTCTTCCTGCGAAGGGGATCAGGTCCTCTGGGAGGCCGATCTGTCGTTGGGTTCCCGGCATCTGTCCGAGGAAGCCAAAGTAGACTTAGAAGAGGACTTGGACTGATAACGGTCAGAAGACTTCGCTGAAGCCCAGGAGGGTGCTGGAGAAGGGTCCGAAGTCCTGGAAGTCTTGAGTGGATGGAGAGAAGCCGAAGAACTGCCTGAAGTCCTGACTTTAATGGGAGGAGGCTGTGAGCAAGCCCTGGAGGGAGAGTGGTCTGAGCGCGTGGAGCCTGAGCTGGTGCGTGAGTCTGAGGCCCGGTTCAGGGATCTGGACCTGGCCTTCTCTCAGTGTTTTTCCCGGTATTTATGGGACTTTGAGGTAGACTCACCTCTGGAGGCAGGGTCTCTATCCATATTTTTTAATCTTTCTTCTAACAGGAACCCCTGAAGTGCCTTCTGACAGCAGATCCTGGTGCGGCTGTTAAACTGCTGACAAAAGGAGCAGGCCTTGATGTCATTCTCTGGGCCTAGGCACCACAGACAGGCCGAATGAAGATCCTTGAAAGGGATCTGTTTGCTGTGGGCACACTTAGAGGGGTGTCCTTCTGTGGAAGGAGTAGGAGATGCTGACATTTAGTTGAATAAATGCTGGAAGTTCAAGTCGTCGTTCGCTGAAACAGGCGTCTGTGAGGCCAATGCTGGCGAGTCGATGGCGGGAAAAGAACTGGGGATTCTAGGGGACCGCCCCCTTTTGTATGATGCCTGACATCCGGGGCGGTCCCCACTGGATGCTGCTAGCTAGAAAATTTCCGGGGGATCCTAGCGCCTGCCGGCTTCAGTCCTAATAGTGTAACCTGCTGCAAGAGCTGTTTCTCGAAGTAAGATCTGGATATCTCATCTAAAATCTGGCACCTATGACTGTGCTTGCTGCTGAAGCCATGTGCCCCAATAGTTAAAGGAAATGTTTTGCTGGCTTTGGCCTGTCCAGGGCAAATAAGCCTGCCAAGAGCCAAATAGCTTCTGCCCTCTCTTGAGGGAGAAAACCTGTTCCCACTACTGTATTCAGTTCTGCTCCATGACCTGCAGAACTTGCACAGAGGTCAGCACTGACTTTTTGGTACTGAGAAGGAATCCCAGGGACAGCAGAATATCCTGGGCTACCTGTAGGTGGTCTGACACCTGTTGGTGGGATTTCCCTATGATTATCTAGTCATCCAGATACGGAAAGACTATAATACCCATTCTTCTAAGGTGTGCCAGTATCACTGCTATGCACTTGGCAAAAACCCTTGGTGCAGAGGTGAGGCCGAAAGGCAGTGTTGAAAACTGGTAGTGGCTTGAGGGTAGTCTGAATCTGAGATACTTTCGTTGTTAGGAAATATCTGGAATAGAACCCTTGTCCTCTTTGGTTGTGGGGAATAGACTCGACTGCTTTTGCCTGTAATAAGGCCTGTACCTTCTGCTCCAGCAATTCTGTTTCTGTGAAGGGAGCTGGTGCAAACTGTTTCAACCCTGGAGGAAGAAGGGATTTGAAACAAAGGGAGAGACCCTGGCTCATTTCCAGAATCCATTTGTTAAGTTTGATCATTCCTGGAAATAGTGGGTGAGTCTTCCCCCCTACAGGATGGAGCGAAGCAGCCTGAAGGGAAAAAAAGGCAGGGTTCTATCTGCTGTGGTTACTACTGCTGCTGAGTGACAGCCTATACCTGTAAGAAAGGTCTTCTAAAGGAAGACCTGCCCCTGCCACCCTAGAATAAGAAGTCAAAGGAGAGGGTCTGTCTCTAGTCAAGTTACTATTAAAAGTAGCTTTATATTCATCTATTTTATTTTTTATTCTTTTTAAAAGCTTCAGTCTGGGCAGCAAAAAGAGAGAGGCCCCCGACTGGAAAATCCATTGCCTTAGCTTGTGCGCCCTGGGTGAGGTCGGCAGCCCTCAGCCAGGCAAATCTCCTCAAGGCTACTGCACCAGCCATCCATCTTGCAGCAGTACAATTAGTGACAGTTGCCATTTGAAACAGGTATTTGGAAGCCTCCATACCCAATTTTGCTGTATACAATAGCTCTGACACAGTTAAAGAGGGGTTACTTTCAACACTGTTCACAACTGACTGCCAGAGAACTTTCTGGTAGAGGGCTGCATAAGCCTGGTAACAAGCTTGCTGGATTCCCAGGGATACTGAAAGGTACCACTTTTTAGCCATATTGCTGAATTTATTTATTAGCTTTTGTTGACCAGGTAAGTGCATTAGGCGATTTGACCTGCCTATTTTCAAGCATGACCCAGGAGAGTACAGGATACAAAGTTGCAAAAGTACAGAGCATAAACAGTAGAAAATAGTACATGTGACTAGCAGGACTCCATGCAGGAAGGTCAGAAGACATCATCATCTATTTGTACAGAAGACACCCACGCAGGAGTGAGACTAAAAGAAAAAACAAGTAAACATAAACCAGTACAGGACCCCAACACAGGAAGGTCAGACAAAATGGAATACATACAGACATACAGGAGGATACCCAGAGTAAGAGAGAGAGAGAGAACAACTACAAGAAGTAGTATAGGAGAGCTCAACACAACAGTAATTGCAGACAAGACAGGAAACAACAGGTGCACAGGGTTAAGAGCCATTGCAGACACCATGAGTCCATGGGTAAGAGAAGGTGCTTTCTTGAAAGAGTTGTGAGATGTAGAGCTCTGAATCAGGGGAGGTAGGGAGTTCCAGAATTTGGGAGCAAAGTGGGAGAAAGCTTGTTCTCCCATTTCTGTAGAGCAAGTGGGGACGGAGAGCAGAGGACCTAATGGAGTGAGAATAGTTCACAGGAATTAACAGCTCCAAGAGAGTCAGGTTGGGGGATTCTGGTTAGAAAGTCAATAAAGCATCCAAGGATGTAGGAGCGTAAATCATTGGGGGACAGCAAGTTTAAGGAGGAGTAGAGTAAACGGTGGTGGGTGAGTCGAGGAGCAGACAAGGCAAATCTACAAATATTATTGTAAGTGACATCCCACTTATGGAGAGCACCCACATTGACCTGGGACAGGACAGGTAGAGCATATTTGAGTCCCTGGAGGAGGATACCATGGGCTACAGAAATCCTGGTCAAGGGGGTCAGGGAATGGCAGACTTTGTAGATGACTACAATCTTTATTTTGATATGCTTACAGACCTCGTTTATATGAGAGGAAAAATTAAGAGCAGGGTCAGGTGTCACTCCCAGGTATTTAAAGGCATCAGTTAGGAGCCTTAAGGATTTCTAACGCATCCATTCTTATTTATTTATTTATAGATAGGTAAAATTAGCCTTTTTGAGGGTGTCAGCCCCATAAGCTCCATATATTGTGCCTCCTCTTCATCATGGATCTCTTCAGCTGTTTGCAGATCCAGGGTCTCTACCACTTCCTTCACGAAAGAGAAATGGGAAAGAAATCTTCTGTAGGTCGGGGGGGTAACCAAAATCCTGTTCTGGTGACACCTCAGGTTCAATTCCCTTCTCATCCTGGTTATAGTTGTCATCATCTTCTTCACCATATGCCAAAGTAGCAGTAGGCACCAGAGGGGCAATAACAGCTGCTTTTTCAGCAGGAGTAATCACAGGCTGCTGAAGAGGAAATAACCCCTGCAGCACCTGGAGTAAAGCTAAGGCCTGTGTTAGATCAGGAGAGGAAGCTTTAATAGGCACCTGAGGGACCCCTTGAGGCATTTCAGACAGGGTATCAGAGTGCTTAGTTTTCTTCAGCAGTTTTGGCAGGCACTGGAGAGTCAGTCGGCTGATTGCCTCTCTTTCCAGAGCCCTCACCCATATCAGGGGTGGAATTAGAGGCTCTGGAAGCACTTGCCACATTCATGGAGGGGGTGGACTGATTAGAGCCCAGGGACCCTTCCTCTAGTTTCCTTTTAAACCTCTCCCATGCAGGGACCCCTCTTCAAGCCAGAGCCGTTACCCGTATCAGGAGTGGAATTAGAGGCTCTCGAAGGTCTTGCTACATCCATGGAGGGGTGTGGCAGTATTGCCCCAAATTTGGACTTAGAAATCCTCAAGCCAGACTTTTGCCCTCTTGTTTCTGTCTCTCCCCCCCCCCCCCATCTGCCTCTCCTTCTATCAAACTCTGCTGCAGAAGTATCCTCTATCTTTTTCACACTATAATGGAGTGGCCGCCCATTATAGTGTATTCTCTACCCCCCCCCTTTTTTTTCTTTCTTCCTGTCCGAGAATTCCCAACTTCAAATAAAGAAAAATGCACAAAACGCCCGAACTTTATTATGGCATTTGTTACATTGTTTAACAGAATGAATAATAAAAATGAGCCTTTTTTCCCCTGTTAAGGTTACTGAATTAAGTCCCTCTTTAAGAAAGCTAGCACTAGCACTGTTACAGATTCAGCTTTAGGAGAGAAGCTGTGGGGCTTTGAGAAGGCTGGTCAGGAGGTTTAAAATACAAGGGGTATTCCTTGTCACATGTGAGTAGTGCAAACTAGTTCAGCTGCAAAAGGGAAAGCAGCATGTCCCACTAAATAAAGGGTTTAGTCTGTCTGTCTATCAGACTTGTAGGTTATGCTTTTGTTTGAGTTTTATCCACATGCATAAAGAAAACATAAGAACACATTAAACAAATGTACTAGGCAGTATTTAAAGAAAATGCCCCTACAGATTACCTGGTTGTTGTCTTGACTGAAGCTCTCCTAAAGGATCTGGCAGCCCAGAATGAAGCACATTTGTAGAGGTTAGAAACTGGTGACATCACAATATGGGCAGAGTTATTAGCTAATTTAGGTAATTAAGGTTTCAAGCTACTGAATATGTGTTTTTAACCTGCTTTGAAGACTGTAGTAACTAAGATATCAAAATTGTAAAATAGAATCTCAACTTGTTATAACTGTAGTCCCCCATTCTTGTGTATTAGCGTAGAAATAAAGTGTAATTATTTAATTAGGGGGCGGACTACAGTGACCACATGACTAATTATGCCCTGTGAATTCCTATAAAGAGAGAAAGGTAGACACAGATGTTAGATAGCAGTGGAAGGGAGTAGGTGAAACTCTGTTCCAGAACCATAGAAGATAGTGGAAAGTTAGACTAAAACTACTTCCACTCTATGTTACACCTTGAAAAGTAACTGTAAGCTCTTGGTGAGCTAGGATTTGATTTGTATCCAGTTTTTCAGTGTTTTATTTCCTCCTTGGTTATATTATTTGAACTTTTATTTGGATCATTATAATAAAAGGCACTCAAGGCGTTCTTGTGTGTCACAACCTACCTTTGGTCTCTACCTGTGTTAAGTTGTCTACACCCACACCCTACGACAAGGGGGTGGACTGGTTAGAGCCCAGGGACCCCTCCTCTAGCCAGAGCCCTCACCCATATCAGGGGTGGAATTAGAGGCTATGTAAGGGCTTGCCACATTCATGGAGGGGGGTGGACTGGTTAGAGCCCAGGGACCCCTCCTCTAGTTTCCTTTTAAACTTGCCACATTTATGGAGAGGGTGGACTGGTTAGAGCCTAAGGACACTTCCTCTAGTTTCCTTTTAAACCTCTCCCTGCATTTTTCCCACTGTTTTACCAGGGAAAGACTTACATATATCACACTCTTCATAAAATTGTTGTTGCCAAAGGCAGATTAAGCAAAGATCATGCTTATCTGGCTTAGCAAACACCTCAGCACACTTCAACAATTCTTAAAACCAGGAGGTCCTGTTAAAAAACAGGGTTTTACTTACTCTAACGATTAGCATTTTGCTCATAAAAGTGCTAAAACATTGTGAGAAATGCATAGCACTTGCCTCACTTTGTTAACAAATATAACACTTCTAGAAAACCTATATAAATACTTCACAGTTAGTACTGTAATCAATTATACAAAAACCCTATGAGGAAAATCAGTGAATAACAATAGACAAGACAGTAATGAAAAATAAGACACAAATATTTAAAGTTTTTTTGGTCTTAGTAATCAGATGATCTTGATTGAGAGAAATCTCTAGGGCATCTGATCTTTGCAGCAGAGAGAAGAAATCTGAGGTAGAATGTAGGCAGTTGGCACAAGGCTTTTGAAAATAGATGCATTAGCTAAACATTCCATGATTAGTATATAATTCTATTTTCTCTGGGGCAGTCCTGACTTCAAAGAGAACTGCAAAGAGTAATAATATTAGTGGATTCCTGGGGTTAGAAAAGGCTTGCGGCACTGTTGCTGGGGCTCTGATCTATACATATGGTGTACCGACTGGACTGCTTTGCCCGAGTCCTGAAGTTCGGTAATTATTTTTGTATTTCTTCCCCAAAGAGGGTGGACCCATGAAATGGGGCATCTAAGATATAATCTTATAGATTCTGCCTGAACTCAGAAACTCTGAGCCAGGTATGGCACCTTAGACAAACCTCGGTAGCCGCTGCCCTGGCTGCAGTGTCCGCCGAGTCATAGGAAGCCCTAAGGACATGCATCCCTACATCAAGGCCTGATTGCAGCATATCCAGAAGCTCTGTATGGGAAGGGGTATCTAGCTGTTTTTGTGCCAGGTCGATAGCCTTTTTCCAGAGGGATTTCTGATACTGCACCGTATGGGCCAAAAAGTTCAATGACCTGATGGAGCAGGTAGAGGAGGCATAAACCCTTCTGCCAAAATGGTCGAGTTTCTTTGACTCCTTATCGGGAGGCTGGGAACTCATGCTTTGGCTGCTTGGTTCTTCCATGACCTGCTGTGAGAACCATAGAATCTGCCCTTGGGTTTTCAGTCAAAAAGGGCTCGGCCTTGGGAGGCTTACAGAGCCTGTTAGCTTTCTTGGGGATGGCAGAGAAAGATGCTAGGTGTTCCCAAGCTAGTCTTGTGGGGTCCTGAAAGGGAAGAACTAAGGGAGGGATGACTAGTGGTTTAGGGTCGCTCATCCTTAAGAAGGTATGTAACCTCTTCCTCTCTGGGTCCAGCTCCACTGTGTCCCATTGATTTAAATATTGAATATGACACAGAACACCCAAGAACGTAGGGTCATCAGGTGGGGATCTTGGAGGATTCCGGGGTCCTTCTGGTTCTGGAGAGAAACCCCTTGGATAAATCCACTGATGAACTAGAACAGCCTCTAGAGTAGTCCAAGGAAGAGGATCTAGACCTTTTTCAACCTCTCTGACTCCAGCTCCTGTTCTCTGAAGAGGATCTGTCATAGGATGACCGGCGACGTCAGCTAAAGTGTCTCCTATGCCTGGGTCGACCAGGGTCTGATCCCTTAGGCATGGAACTTCTGGAGGGATGAGGGTCCCTGGGGAGGTTGTCTGAAGGAATGGGCTTGTCTGTGACTGGTGTAGGGGGTGTTGGAGACTGTGGAGGAGGTGGTGGGGGGGTTCATCCTGCTTTAAGAGGTCCCCTTTTACTGTATCCCACCATGAGGTGAAAAAGATTTCCCACCTCTGCCAGAGGTATCATAGGAACCTGAGGGCTTTTTACCCTGGATTCCTCTGTATTGGAAGGAGGTTGGCTGGGGCCTGGAGTCTCCTCCGGAGGCTTAGGAGGATGCCACCTGGTCTGACGTCAGGTCATCTGTCGTCAGATGGTCTGTTGCCTGGTCCACCAGGGCTTTAGACTTTAGTGGCGGCCTGTTGACAGGTGATCTCTTGTCGGGGTGACATATGGTTTTATCCAACAACGGGCCTTGAAGTGACTGCCCCCGTGGTTCCTGAGGCTTAGTCGGGGTTGCAGGTGTCGCAGGATCTGATGCCGGGAGGGTGCCAGTTTGTGATGGTCGCCCAATTTGTCTGACGACCTGTCGTCAGGTGCAGGCATCAGGGTCTTGGCTGAGGTAGCCGACTGCCTGTCCCTTGGGGAATGTTCCCTGGAGCGGGAATGATCCTGGCATCCCCAGCCGTTGCCAGAGGCTGATGACTGGCTGGACGAAGAGGACGCCTTGACCTTATCGGTCAATTTCCCTTTCCTAGGCCCCGAGGGATGCTGAAAGGGCCTAAGAGTAAGGGATGGGTCAGCCGGCCTGAGCCCTGAAGAGCTGCCGGCAGTAGAATATGTGGTGGCAGTAGCCTTAGAAATTGACAGGCCCGCTGAATGGCCTGTTGGCAGGGCTGAATCCGCTTGTTCGCCTGAGCAGGAGTGAGAGAGTTTCTCCCTTCGAGGAGAACTGTATCTGGCCTCCGACCTATTGTGCTATTTTTCCTTATGATGGTGCTTCCCTCCGGGATGCTTCTCTTTGTGGGAGGTCGGCGATCGGAAGGATGAGGAGCTGGCCTTCGACGGGCACTGAAGGGTGGCAAGCTGCTGCTCCATTAAGTAGGCCTGGAGAGCCTCCTGGCAATGGATTTGGGTGCATTGGTTAAATTTATTGCAATTGATGCAGGTCTGCATGGCATGAGTAGGCCCTAGGCAGAAGAGGCACTTCAAGTGGCCGTCTTTCAATGGACTCTGCTTCCCGCATGGAGACTTACACTTCCATCATGAAGATGAAGGAGATGGAGACGACATACACTGAGTTGATGGAAAAAATGGGTAGAAAAATCTGACGAAAGGTACTTTCTGACTGGAAGCAAATGGTGGTTGACAAGAGCAATGATACATCTGAGGAGCCGAAGCGCAGGGGTCGATGGTGGGAAAAGAGCTGAGATGGGGCTGGGGGCCACCTCCTTTATACAGCTGGTGACGTCAGCGGGCAGTCTGACATAAGGGGTGGACCTCAGCTGGGTACTGCTGGCTAGAAGTTTTCCGTGGAGTCCTAGTGCCTGACGGCATAGTTCTTATAGTGTAGCCTGCTGCAGGAGCTCTTACTCAAAGTAAGATCTTGGGATTTGTATGCAGAGCCACCCGGTCTCTGTGGAAAATCAGATAAGGCTCCTTAAGCATCAGGGCCTGGAGCTTGTAGATCCTTCGAGCAGAAGTAATGGCAACTAAAAAGAGTGCCTTCCAAGAGAGAGATTGCATCTCACAGCTTATCGCTGGTTCAAAGGGAGGTACAGTAAAGTAAGCTTTTCCAACATGAAATTCAAATCCCAAGGTAGGGTGGGGTTATGTATTGGTGATTTCAGATGGAGGATCCCTCTCAGAAATGTTTTGGATACCTCCAACTGAGAAATTGTCTTCCCACCCACCAAGGAGTGGTAGGTGGGGATAGCTGAATGGTGGACTTTTAATGAAGAGTAGCTGAGTCCTGAGTCATACAGGTGTAAGAGGTACTCCATCACCTGGGGCACAGGGCAAGAAAAAGTGTCCCTCTCTTTCAAGGCTGCCCAAATGGAAAACCTATTCCATTTCATAGCACAAGTATCTCTGGTGGAAGGCTTTCTAGCCTCCATCAGAACTTGGGCAACCCTGTCAGAGACTCCAAAAAGGTTTGTGATTATGTCCAAAGGAACCACGCATGGCGGTGTAGGGACCTGAGGCCCGGATACACCAGTCTGCCCTGATCCTGCATCAACAGATTGCACCAAAGAGGCAGAGGTACTGGGGGTTCCGCAGCCAACTGCTGTAGGAGTGGGAATCAAATTTCCTGGGACAGAGGGGGGCAATCAACAGTTGTGCCCCCTCTGCTTGAAGTTTCAGCAGAACCTTCTGTGGAATGGGAAAGGAAGGGAAGGCATACAAGTATCTCCCTGTCCAACAGACAGAATGCATCTAGCCAGATAACATCAGGCCCTTGAACAAGTGAGCAGAGCTTGGGAAGCTTTGCGTTGAATGGGGAGGTGCTGGATGGCCACAACACTGGAACAGATTTTCCACCACTTCCTGGTGTAGTTCCTATTCGTGAGCTAGAGCCAAGGAATGGCTGAGGCTGTCCACCAGGATGTTGTGTACTCCTGGAACGTGCACAGCCATGAGATGTAGGTTGTGCTGGACTGCCAAGTACCAGACCCACATTGCTTCCCTACACAGGGGATACGATCAGGTGCTTCCTTGCTTGTTGATGTACCAGACCACCGACATGTTGTATGTCTGTATCAACAGTGTTCCCACTGTCAGAAGGGGCTGGAAGGCCTGAAGGGTATACGGGACCACCCTCATCTCCAGAATGTTTATATGGAGAGAGGATTCCAACTGGAACTGTCTTCCCTGGGTTTGGTGGTCTCCCAGATGGGCTTCCTAACCCAGACCAGATGCGTCTGTGGTGAGGGTCAAAGAGGGCAGGGAGGGTCTGAACAGTGTCCCTCGAAACAAGTTTGGAGGGTTCTGCCACCACAAGAGGTCCTTTCTGAGTGCGCTGAACATCAGAATAGAATGATCCAGGTCGTCGGTACCTTGATCCCATTGGACTCGTAAGGTCCATTGGGTGACTCGCATGTGCAGCCTGGCCAGAAGTACAGTTTGAATGGCCATGGCCATCAGGCTGAGGAGGCATAAGAACGCCCTGGCTGGGGCACGGCTGGAGGAGGCTACCAGTTTGGTCTGCTCCTGATAAGTATCCACTCTGTCCTCCAGGAGGAAAGCCTTGCCCTGAACCATGTCTAGAATCACCCCAATAAATTGGAGGCATTTTGAAGGGACCAGAGATGACTTGGGGTAGTTGATGGTAATTCCCAGTCGTGCAAAGAGGTCCAGGGTGGAGGACAGGGAATCCTTCAGGCTGCTCCTGGATGAAGCTGCTATGAGCCAATCATCCAGGTACGGGAACACATAAATTCCCTAACGATGAAGTGCTGCTGCCACTGCCACCACCACTAGGTACTTGGTAAAGACTCTGGGTGCCAAAGAAAGGCCAAAGGAGAGGGCTCTAAATTGGAAGTGCTCCCCTTGGAAAGAAAATTGCAGGAAGCAATGATGGCCAGAGAAGACCAGTATGTGCAGGTACACGTCCTGCATATCCAATGCACAGAGCCAATGGTCTGTCTGGAGCATGGGCAAGAGTCCCTTGGGAGCTTCGGCATGTGAAACCTTTTGTATTCTACATGAAGGTTCAGATGGCCGAGGTCCAAGATGGGCCTGAGGTCGCCCGTCTTTTTGGGGATGAGGAAGAAATGGGAGTAATACCTTTTCCCCCTCTGCACCCAAGGAACTGGCTGTATCACGGATTTTTGGAGTAGAACCTTGATCCCTTCCCTTACCAGAGTTATGTGATCTGAGGGATAATGAGATCATCTTAGAGGAGAGTCTGGAGGTTTTTCCAGAAACTCGATGGTGTGCCCTTTTGCTACAACCTGAATGACCCAGGAATCTGACATGATGCCCTGCCACTCTGATAGGTGGAGGGCAAATCTTCCCCCCACTGTCTCCACACTGTTTGGAGGTGGAGGAGGAGGGGGTCTGAAGGAGTCAGGAGGTGGAGGAATGGGCAGAAGAGGTACCGCCTGCAGCTCATTGATTCTTGGGGGTGAGGGAGAGGTAACAGCAGGTCCTGATGCTCTCCTCTTATTTTGACACCTATTGAATGGCTGCTTGCCTTGGTGCTTTTGCAGGCACCAAAAGGGCTGCTTAGGCTTAAAGCCCGCCTTGTACATGGACGTGACTGATCTTAGGGCCTACCCACTATCCTGGAGGCCCGTGATGATATCTTTGATATCGCCCCCGGAGAGGACAGATCCTCGGAAGGGGGCATCCTGTATGGCTGCCTGAGTGTCTTGAGAGAGACCGGAAATGTGGAGCCAGGCGTGATGCCTGAAGCAGACTGCTGTAGCTGAAGAGTGAGCCATAGAATCTACAGAGTCATAGGTAGCCCTTAATGCATGCCTACAAGAAATTTTAGACAGCCTCAGGGCCGTAGTGAGCTCCGACTTAAGGTCTGAGTCCTCCACCTTTTCTAGCCTGGCCTTGAGTTGAGCCATGGTAGTTTTTGGTATGAAATCATGTGTGCCATGTAGTTTAAGGAACGTAAGGCACATGCAGAAGAGGAGTAGATCTTCCGGTTGAATTGATCTAACTGCCTCGACTCCTTGTCAGGAGGGGAGGTGCTCATATGTTTAGGTTTTGCAGTCCGGTCGTGAGCTGCAGCGATCATGATGGAGTCTGCCTTCAGGTGGGAGCATAGGTAAGAATTGCTCTCAGGTGAATGCTAAGCCCGGTCCACTTTCTTGGGGATGGCCGGATGGAGTGAGGCATCTGTTAAATAGTGAAGGTGAGATCCTCGTCTGGCCCCCCACAGAGGGATCGGTATGGGAGATGCTTCAACTAGGTTCAAATGTTCCGCAAGGCACTTGTGTTTTGGGTCCTGTTCCTCTGCATTCCAACCATTAGCTTGCTGGAGGATGTGGAGTTCTGTGAAGGAAGAGTCTTCAGGGGGAGACTTAGGAGACTCCTTACCCTTAGACAAAGTACAGTTACCTAAGAACTTATCGTAACAGTAGATCTTTGAGAGAGGCTCTTGCAGTAGGTAATTACATATAGGACTGACGTTGGCAGTACCCCATGGAAAAATTTCTAGCCAGCAGTCTCATGCCCACCTTCCAGTTCTTTCCCACCACAGGCCAAAAGAGGCCAGACGAGAGAGAAGCGAAGATTTCCCTCACTGGAAAAGGAGCTGAAAAAACTTAGGGGGATGGAGGGAGGGAAGGTAGTATCTACTGCAAGAGCCTCTCTTGAAGATCTACTGTAATGGTAAGTTCTTACGTAACTACTATCTTACTTTGAGAGGGCTCTTGCAGTAGGTAATTACATATAGGACTGAGTCCCAAGCAGTGTGGAACAAGAAGAAGCAAACGGGAGGAGGAAAGCTACTCAAAGTAGATCCTCTAGCTGTGAAGGCCTCAAGAAAGGAGGCCTTACAGAACAGCAAGTCCGAAGCCTGCTCTACGGCGAGAGGCAATATCCAAACTGTAATGTTTTGTAAAGGTATGGACGGAAGTCCAAGTGGTGGCAGCACAGATGTCTGCCGCTGACACATTCTTGAAACAAGCCACTGAGACAGCGACTCCTCTGTTGGAGTGGCCCTTCACTTGACCCGGAAGGGTCTTGTTGTACTTGTCATAACAGATAGTGATGCAATGAGTCAACCATTTGGACAGGCATTGCTTAGAAACAGCATTGCCTTCTCTTTTTTGGGCAAAAGAGACAAACAGTTGATCAGTTTTTCTGAGATCTTTTGTTCTGTTAGTGTAGTATCTCAGAATTCGATGCACATCCATAGTGTGTAATAGATACTCCCCTTGATTGGAGTATTGCGTAAAGAAAGCGGGTAACTCTATGGACTGATTCAATGTAGATTCCTCTACCACCTTGGGGAGAAACTTAGGGTTGGTGTGCAGAGCAACGCGTTCCTTGTGAAAAATCAAATACGGGATTTTACACATCAGGGCCTGGAGCTTAGAAATCCTCCGAGCAGAAGTAATGGCCACTAGGAAGAGCGTCTTCCATGAAAGGAACTTCATGTCTGCTGAGGCTGCCGGTTCAAAGGGAGGCAAAGTAAGCTTCTCAAGAACAAAATTCAAATCCCAAGGAGGGGCGGGAACACGGACAGGGGGTCTCACGTGGAGAACCCCTCTGAGGAAGGTCTTAGAGACTTCCAGTTGAGTGAACGTCCTGTCATTGAAAGGGATATGGTAGGTTGAAATGGCTGCCATGTGTACTTTCAGAGATGAGTGACTAAGACCCAGATCTACGAGATGGTGCAGGTACTCCAGCAGTTGCCCCACAGGGCATGAGAAAGGCTTGAGATCTTTTGAAGCGGCTCAGATAGTGAACCATTTCCATTTCATGGCATAGGTAGACCTAGTGGAGGGTTTTCTAGCCTCCACCAAGATTTCAGCCACGTGGGGTGAAACCCCAAAAATGGGCTTGAACTACATCTGCAGGAGCCATGCATGCAGCTGAAGGGCCTTGAGACCTGGATGGACCAGGGTTCCCTGATCCTAGGTCAGTGAAAGTCATGACAGAGGAAGAGGAAGAAGTGGTTCCTCTGAGTATTGTTGCAGAAGAGAGAACCAAACTTGCCTGGGCCAGAAAGGAGTGATCAGAATCATTCGTGTTCCTTCTGAACCTAGTTTCTGCAGAACCCATGGGATCAGAGTGATCAGTGGGAAAGCATAGACGAATCTGTCCTTCCAATCTAGAGACAGAGCATCTCTCCAAAAAATGCCTCGCTCTGGAACGAGAGAGCAGAAGTCGGGAAGCTTTGCATTTAGAGGTGAAGCAAACAGGTCCACCTGTGGCATTCCCCAACGTAGGAAGATATCGTCTAGGACCCCCGATCCAGCTCCCACTCATGAGCCTGAGCGGACAAGTGACTCAGCTTGTTTGCTAAGGTGTTCTTGACTACCGGGACGTGGATTGCTGTGAGGTGAAGGTTGTGTTGTGCTGCCCAATTCCAAACTCTCATCACTTCTCTGCAAAGAGGGTAGGAACGAGTCCCTCCCTGTTTGCTTGATGTACCAAACCACACACATATTGTCCGTCTGGATGGCTAAGTGGCCAGGAAGAAGATGCAGATGTAGAGCTTGGAGAGCATAAAGCACTGCCTGAAGCTTGAGTACACTGATATGAAGTGTTTTCTCGAGCTTGGACCAAGAGCCCTGGGTCCTGTGAGGCCCAAGATGGGCTCCCCAACCTTCGCCCGAGGCATCTGTGGTCGGAGTCTGTGAGGGGGGAGGAAGGCAGAATGGAACCCCCCCAAAAAAGATTCTCTTGAACCATCCACCACTGCAAGTCTCGAACCATGGGGGAAGAGACTAGGACCAGCTGGTCCAAATTGTCCATCAACTGATCCCATTGAGAGCAAAGTGTCCACTGAGAGACCCTCATGTGGAGCCGAGCATGAGGGACTGTTGGGATAGCAGCCACCATAAGCCCAAGGAGGTGAATAACCAACCTCGCACTGACCTGCCTGAGGCCAGACAACAGGCTTACCTGAGTCTGGAGTGTGGCCGCCCTGTGCAGAGGTAGGAGGGCCCTGCCCAGGGTCATGTCCAGGATTGCCCCGATAAACTGGAGCCTCTGGGATGGGATTAAGTGAGACTTGGAATGGTTGATGGTAATACCCAGGCAGGTAAAGACCTACTGGGTAAGGGAGAGGAAGCGCAGGAGTTCCTCCCTGGATGAGGCCGCCAGGAGGCAATTGTCCAGGTACGGGAAACCTGCACCCCCCAGGTATGCAGGTAGGCCGCTACCACTGCAAGGCATTTGGTAAATACTCGGGGCGCCAAGGAAAGACCAAATGGGAGTGCTTTGAACTGGTAGTGGTCCCCCTGGAATGCAAAATGAAGGTATTTGCGGTGGGAAGGACAGATAGATATGTGCAGGTAAGCATCCTGCATATTCAGAGCGCACAACCATTGTCCCGATCAAAGGAGGGGCAGGAGACTGTAGGGAGAGCATCCTGAACCTCTTGTACTCCACAAATAAGTTTAGGGAACTGAGATCCAGAATGGGTCTTACATCTCCTGTCTTCTTCGGGACCAGGAAGGAGTGGGAATAGTAACCCGTTCCCTGAAGATGAAGAGGGACGGGCTCAATCTCCTCTTTCAGCAGAAGTGCTGAAATCTCTTCCTGGACCAGAAGATGATGTTCCCGAGAGTACGATGACCTTGGGGGAGGATGATGAGGTGGTTTCTGTAGAAACTATTGAGTGTCTTTCTGCTATTAGCTGGAGCACCCAAGAATCTGAAGTTATCCTCTCCCAGCCCGGAAGGTGGAGGGAAAACCTCCCTCCCACCGGTTCCTCCAGGAAGCCCGGAGGCTATGGGAGAGGGAAGGAGTCAGGTGGTGTGGGGCAGCGCCGTAGCTGATGCACCCCCTGCTTTTTTGGGCTGGGGGGGCTTGGCAGCTGTGGGAGCCTGGCATTTAGTGTCCCGCTTTCCCTGAGGTTTCACCTTTGGCCAATCCTGTCTGCGAAAGGAATGGCACTGCGATTGATGGGGATGATACATAGAGTCAACAGACTTTAGTGCTGTCCCCTTCTCCTGCAGATCAGTGATGATGTCCTTGACATTGCCACCGAAGAGCACCGAACCCCTGGAAGGGCGCTTCTTGGATAGCGGACTACACTTCCAGGACCAACCCTGACACATGGAGCCAAGCATGACGTAAGCCCACGGTAAAAGCTGAGCTCCATCCAGCAGTGTCCACTGCATCGTAAGTCACATGAAGCATGTGTCGACTGGCTGAACGTGCAGAGCGGACGAGGTCAGCCACTTCCTGCTTGACTTGTGAGTCCCGAAAAGAGTCCAATTTGGCTTCCACCTCAGTAAGAATTGCCTTCTGGTAGTCCCCCATGTGACTGACATAGTTCAGAGCCCTAATCCCCAGCGTGGAAGAAGCGAAAATCTTCTTGCCATACTGGTCCGGAAGGCGGGATTCTGTGTCAGGGGGCGACGAGCTAAGATGTTTTGGGTTAGCTGTCCAGCTGTAAGTGGCACTAATCACGACAGAGTCAGCTTGAGGGTGAGAATCTAAATAGTCAGCACCCTCGGGAGCCTGATATAGCCTGTTCGACTTCCGAGGAAGAGGGGCTAACACAGACGGCTGTTTCCAAATGGTGGTAATGAAGTCGGCATGAGGCTCGATCCAGGGTGGCACCAATGTGGGAGCTGTCAGTGGCAGATTCAGATGCTCAGCGAGTTTTACGCGCTGTGGATCTGGCTCCAAGGATTAGCACTTATGTACCGCCTCGATTTTGCATAGCAACTCCGTGAAAGAAGGATCCTCCAGAGGAGACTTTGGAGGAGTCCTTGGCCTGGGTTTAGACAGAGAGCATGGCTTGTCATCCCACTTGGAACAGCCATCGGAAGAGTCCAAGGTGTCCGAGGAGGAAGAGGAAGATGCTGAAGAAGACGACTCCCTCTCCCATTGAGGGGGAGGAATGAACCCCTTGGGAAGCCCTTGGGGAAGTGTGTCCTGCCCCTCTCTGGACCCAGAGGGTTTAGCCCTGGTGTCCGGAGGCGGTGAGGGAGTCTGTCATTGTGGACTTACGGGAACCGGTACCGGCACCGTAGTTGGAAGACGACTCCACCTCTCTGGTGAGCTGAGCCTTGGCCTCAGCCCACCAGGAGGCCAGAGTCTTCTGTAAGTCCACCGGCGGCTGGAGGGGGTGGTGGAGGAGGAGCAGGGAGATATGGGTATGGGTTATACCCACAAGGCGAGTATCCATAACCCATCAGGTATTGGGGCGCTGGGTACTGCGGTGTCATTTAGGCCGGCGTCGGGTGCTGTGGTGTCGGATACTGTGGCCCCGGGTAAGACTGCGTCAGATTCCCGGGAACTGGTGGAGCTGCCAGAGCAGACGGCCCGGCCGGATGCCCCATGGGCAGATCTGGGACAGAAGACCCGGTGGGGGGAGGGCCCAGCATTGGAGCGGCATCCCGGAGTGGGATGTTGCCCGGAGTCAGCAATACCAGCGTCGGAGCCAGCGGCCAGGGATCCAATGTCAGATCGATTGGACCAGCAGGCGGACGGTCTGACGGGGGTGGGACTGGAACCTCAGCGTCATGCAAGGATGGGGGAGAGAAATCCTCGGGGTCAGGTTGAGGAGACCCAGGGTCCCTGGAGGGCAGCGAAGGCTGTGGAGAGCCAGAGACGATGGACATGGGAGGGTCCGGCGTCAGCTCTTCCCGCTGTCGCGGGCGTCTGGCCAGACCAACATTGACTTACCAGCGGGATCGGGCTGGCGCCAGAGGAGCGGCGTCCAACAATGGACTCTTCGCTGGGGCAGGCCGTGATGGAGAGGCTGCCTGCTCGAGGCGGAATAGTGGCGTGTGCGCCCGAAAGGATCGGGTGACTTACCGACTTTCTCCGCGGCGGGCGCCAGAGGAGCTGACGCCTGGCTTATCGAGCCGCCACACCAGTAGGCCATGCAATTATGGCTTCTTACTGGGGAGCGAGGCCTCCAAAAGCCGGAGGTGCCAGAGCGCCCAAGCACGAGCCAGGCAGACGAGCCGACACCACCTTAGAAGCCTCTAAGGCGGCCGTCGGAGCGGTCCCCCGGGGGGGACGTTACCTGTAACATGGTGACCCCCGAAGAAGTCGCAGTAGATGAGGAGCCCTTGTCCTGGTGCTTCTCCTTGTCCTTTTTCCTGCGATGGCCTTCAGGGGAAGTGGACGCCTCCCAGAGCTTTTTCAATTCCTTCTCTATGGATCTCATTTTCTTTTTCAAAATATGGGCTTCCAGGGATTGCTGCTGCCATCTTCGGGTGGCTGTGTTGAAGCTGAGGCAGTGCTGGCACTTCTCCACTGGATGGTCGGGACCTAAACAAAAGAGGCACAGGAAATGGCCGTCCTTGTGCGGGAGTTGGGCGCCGCATGAGTCGCACTTGTTTTTGTGCTTGGATGATGTAGGGGACGACATACACCGATGAATACCTGACAGATGCTGAAAAAAAATCGAAAAATACTCAGTAAAATACTGACGGTAGAGAGCTGATGAGCAAAGAACTTTACTGCGAGGCACTGGCATGAGTTAACTGCGGGAAAGAACTGGAAGGCGGGCGTGAGGGATCACCCCTTTAGACCGATGTCTCCTGACGTAGGGGTGGTCCCTCGCCAGAGACTGCTGGCTAGAAATTTTTCCGTGGGGTCCTGCTGCTTGCAGTCATCAGTCCTATATGTAATTACCTACTGCAATAGTCCTCTCAAAGTAAGATTGTGATTTCCAAAAGGTTTTCAGAGGAAAAGTCTGAGAAATCAGCCTCAGAGTCTGAAGATTCTTCCTTCTCAGAGGCCTTTTTCTCAGTTAGAGGAACCTCTGGAGTATCGCCCCAGAAATATGTGCCGTGGAATGGCCAGACCTGTGAGAACCGACAGGTGACAAGAAAAAATTATTCTACTTAGTAATGTTGTTTCTTCTAATGGAGTCTTGCTGTATTCTAATTGCAGTTAGCCCCAGCACTTGAACTGCCCCAGAGATGAAAGGGTTAAAGTCTATGCCAGGCACAGAACGTTCATCTCGAGCTCGATTTTCATACCTCTGTCCCAGGTACTCTGAAGCATAAAGTACAGTTACGTAAGAACTTACCGTAACAGTAGATCTTCGAGAACAGCTCTTGCAGCAGGTTACACCATTAGGACTGAAGCCGGCAGGTGTCAGGACCCCATGGAAATCTTCTAGCTAGCAGTCTTCAGCGGGGACCGCCTTCGACGTTGGTCCCAACCCCAACGTCAGGCGTAGTACATAAGGAGGCGGTCCCGCCAGAATCCCCAGTTCTCCCGTTGGAGACTCCCGGCCGCTGGATGACATCAGAAGTGGAGACCAAGGATCCGCCATCAGAAGAAGAAAGGAAAGTAAGCTCCTGCCGAAGTCTGGTTAGGCCTTACCTCCTCCAAAGAGGAATGGTGGGCGGAAGGTACCTGCTGCAAGAGCTGTTCTTGAAAGATCTACTGTTACGTAAGTTCTCACGCGTAACTGTACCATCTACTTGAGATACAGCTCTCATGACAGGTTACGCCATTAGGACGATTCTCCTACAATAGCGCCCAGAGACGCTCTAGGGAGGAGGCATAAGAAAAAATTACTCACCTTAGTAATGTTGTTTCTTCTAATGGAGTCTTGCTATATTATGACATATGCAGTTTGTCCCAACCTTAGAACTGCTCCGGAGGTGAAAGAGTTAAAGTCCATGCCAGGCATGGAACTTAGAGCTCGAGCTCGGTTGAAAATTATATCTGTTGTTCTTCAAACTTAAACTGTCAGATCTTTATGAGCAAAAATTCACTAAGACTCTGTGTGGAAGCTGTAAACCTACACTAGCCAACTGACTACTTAATTAAATAAACATATTTTTTTGTGCCACAATGAAGACTCAAGTCAGGAGACCCAAAAAATGACAAACACAACAAAGATCACCCCAAAAAGAGGGGTGAAAACAAGGTGGGCATCTAAAAAGTGCCAACGCTGCCCTGCCCACCCACATCCCCAAGAGTAAGGTTCTGAGAGGGGCAGGCGGGGGAGGTGCATAATAGTAAGACTCCATTAGAAGAAACAACATTACTAAGGTGAGTAATTTTTCTTCAAACAACATGAAGTCTTGCTATATTATGATTATATGCTAGACTACACAGCAGTACCTCCATGGATGAGGACAGAACCTACTTGAAATAGGCTCTGAAGCACAGCTGTGCCAAAGCAGAGCATCACTCCTAGTCTGGATGTCCAGGAGTAATGCTTAGTAAAGTGTGCACCGTTTTCAGGTAGCTGCTTGACATATCTCTAGGATAGGGATGTCCCTGGCAGCAGCCAGAGACGCAGCTGTACCTCTGGTGGAGTGAGCCCTCAGGCCTGAGGGAGGAACTTTACCCAGTTTTTCATAGCAGAATTGGATACAAGAGATGATCCACCTGGCAATGGATCTTTTAGTGGCAGGTTTCCCTTTGCCAACCTCACCATAAGTGAGGAACAGTTGGAGGGAGTTAAACCTGTGACCTTTGGTACGATCTATGTAGTAGCTAAGTGATCTTTTGACATCTAAACTGTGCAATCTCCTCTCACCAGAAGAGGAATGGTCAGTGAAGTACACAGGGAGAGATATAGATTGATTAAGGTGGAAATCTGAAACCATCTTAGGCAAGAACTTTCGGTTAGTCCTGAGGACTACCTTATCTCTGTGAAAGGATATAAAATCAGGCTCCACTGACAAAGCTTGTAACTCACTTATGCGCCTGGCAGAAGTGATGGCTACCAAAAACACAGTTTTCCAAGTCAAGTACTTGAGCTCTGCTGAAGACAAGGGCTCAAAAGGGGGGTTGCATAAGCTGGGCAATGCAAATATTAAGATCCCAGGCAGAGGAAAGATCCCTGAATGGGGGGTTGGTGTGAAGCAACCCTTTGAAAAACTTGGAGAATACAGGATGAGCTGAAAGAGAAGAGGGCTTACCTGCTGACAAGAAAGTAGACACGGCTGCCAAGTGCACTTTTAGGGTAGCTGGTCTCAGCCCAAAAGTATTTAAATGAACCATATAATCCAGGACTGTTGGTAAATCAGCAGATTCTGGGGAAATATGCTTCCCAGAGCACCATATGGAAAATCTCTTCCATTTGGAATTATAAGTAGCCCTGGTGGAAGGCTTCCTGGAAGCCTTCAGAATATCCAATACACCTTGGGAAAGGTGTAGGTCAGCAAACTCTAACTCTTCAAGAGCCAGGCCTTGAGATTGAGAGATTTGAGGTTCGGGTACCAAACCCTCCCCTGAGCACAGGATAACAGATTGTGATTCCTGGGAAGACACAGGGGAAGGTGGACTGCTAAGGACATAAGGAGTGGGTACCAGGGCTGTCTGGGCCAGTCTGGAGCAATCAGAATCATCTTGCAGGATTGAGACCTGATTTTACTAGCACTTTGAACAGGAGAGGAAGGGTGGAAAGGCATAGAAACTTCCTTCCCAACTGAGAAGGAAGGCATCCAGGGGGACTGAGCCCAACACTGGGGGCCTGCAACAAAAAAGGGGAAGTTGGTGATTGTCTGGGGCTGCAAAAAGATCTATCTGGGGTGTGCCCCATCTGGCAAATACCACCTCCAGAACTAGGGGATCCAGAGCCCATTCATGATGGCCTTGGGAAATCCTGCTGAGAGCATCTGCCAGGACATTTTCCTTGCCTGGGAGATGAACTGCTACAAGGAAGGTGTTCAGGGGAGTAAGCCAGAGACCACAACTTCATTGCTTCGGTGCACAAGGCCGTAGACAAAGTGCCCCCTTGCTTGTTGATGTACCACATTGTGGTGGTATTGTCTGTTCTGACTTGAATAACCTTGTTCTGAACAGTTTTGGAAAAAGCTTGAAGTGCTAGAAAAACTGCTCTGAGTTCCAACAGATTGACGTGGAGCAGAGATTCCTGAGGGGACCACAATCCCTGGGTGGTGAGGTTGCCCATGTGAGCTCCCCACCCCAATAGGGATGCATCTGTAGTAAGGATTAAGGAGTGAGACTGAGGGGTAAAGGGGGACCCCCTGTCTCAAATTGCCCTGGTCCTGCCACCACTGAAGGGCCTGGATCAGGGTTCGAGTCACTGGAATTAATTTGGTTAGAGGGTCCTTTCTTTGAGACCAAAAGGCTCTCAAATGGAACTGGATGTCCCTCATCTGAAATCTGGCTCCCTGCACTACTGCTGTCGAAGCAGTCATGTGTCCCAGGAGCTGTAGAAAGTGCCTCGCTGGTCGAGAGACCTGCAGGATGAAGAAGGAAGCCAGAGAAATCAGGGTGTTTGCCTTTCCAGGAAGGAAGGCTCTGGCTTCTTTGTGTTCAGTTCTGCACCTATGAAGGTGAGAAGCTGGACAGGCTCTAGGACTGACTTTGGAAGATTGAGAAGGAAACCTAGAGAAGTTAGCAGTTGCTGAGTTACTTGAAGGTGTAACCTGACTTGGTCTGGGGACTGGCCTACTATGAGCCAGTCATCCAAGTAAGGAAAGATGGTAATTTTTGCCTTCTTAAGTGGGCAACTGCTACTGCCAGGCATTTTGTGAATACCCTTGGGGCAGATGTAAGGCCGAAGGGCATTGCTCTGAACTGGTAATGACCTGAGGGCAGTTCGAATCTGAGGTACTTTCGATGGGAGCTTCTGATGAGAACATGAAAATAGGCATCCTTGAGGTCCAGGGACACTAGCCAGTCCCCTGGCCTTAAAGAGGTAAAATAATTCCCAGAGTCACCATTTTGAATTTTGGTTTTAAAGGTGCTTGTTTAGATACCTGAGATCCAGGATGGGCCACCATTCTCCTGTCTTTTTGGGGTAAGGAAGCACCTGGAGTACAACCCTTTACCTTGGTGTGGGGTGGAACCCTTCCACAGCTCTGAGAGCCAGGAGGTAGAGACTTCTGCCTCCAGGGCAAGAGCCTCTGAAGGATTTGCAGGTGGAAAGGATCTGATTCTCATCTTTGGAAATTTTTTGAAGCTGAGAACCAGTCCCTGGCTTACTACTTCCAGGACCCACTTGTCTGATGTTAGAGACTCCCAGTCCTGGACAAAGTAAGCCAGCCTTCCCCCTACAGGCAGTGGAGAATCGGCCCTGGGCGCACCATCAGGGTGCCTGTTTGGCAGGGACTTTAGGCTGAGGGGTGGAAGCAGGCCTGCCTGCACCCCGTCTGCCTCTCCCTCTAAAGAACCCCTTCTGTGCAAAAGCTGAAGAGGAAGCCTGGGCTTGGTAAAAAGGCCTATGAAAAGACCTACCCCTGCCCCTGGGAGGCTGCCTTTGGGGAGTGACTTGCCTTTCCTTGGCCTGTGCACTCCTATAGGTGGTCCTATATTCATCCATTTCTTCATGTAATTCTCTGTTTGCTCCCAAACAGAGAGTTGCCCTAACAGGAAATCCATGGCCTTAGTCTGGTATCCTGTGACAGGCTAGTACATCTGAGCCAAGCCATTCTACGGAGAGCCACAGATGTAGCCATGACTCTGGATGATACATCATTAGAGTCCACTGCAGCATGGAATTGCACCTTGGATGCCTCAATACCATCACTGCCACCTGCTCCAGCTCTTTTGCCATCTGGCCAGGAACCTGCTTTGCTAGAGCTAAACCGTATCCCATCTGGATTTTTGATATCTAGCAACATAAGCCATATAATTAGCCTGTTTGAGTCTAAGGAAGCTGCCATGTACTGTTTCTTTGCCATGGCATCTATCTTTCTGGAGTCCTTGTCAGGGGGATGAGAGGCTAAGGGAACATTTGCCTTGTCACAGGCTGCAGCCTGCACCACCCCCACGTGGCTGCATTGTTGTGTAAGGAACTCCGTATCAGAGCCTGATAATGCATACCTTTTGTCCATTCTTTTATCAACAGGAGGTATGGTGTGAGGAGCTTTTAAAATCTTTACTGTCTGTTTCCAAAAAGATTTATGCAGAGGAGTAGACAGTCTCCTAGACTCTGGGATATCCATCATTTCTACAAAATCAGGCTCTTCCTGATCATCCACAGCTTCCTCCATAGGGAGCTGGAGGGTTTCAGCCACTTTTTTATAAAATATGAAATGAGAAGGGGACTCAGAAAGCCTAGGGGGAGACACTCCTGAAGGTCTGTCTGGAGAGATGTCCGGTTCAATGGGCACATCTAAACTTTCAAAACCACATTCACTCTCCTTATACTCCTCTTCCCACTCCTCTGGTTCATAAAATTCCTCTAAATAATACTCGTGAACCGGAGGAACCGACCGAACCGAGAGCTTACCTGATGATGCCGGTTCTGTCGGAACCGGGGAGAGTGACTGAACAATTTTTATTGCTTTAGCTATTTCTTCAGCGGTTGGAGAGGGAAGTTTTGACTCCACACCAGCTGATTTTCTAGATTTCTTTGTTGGAACTGACTCCTGAGTCTTTTGCCCTCCTTTTGCCCGAGGAAGTATCGCCCTGGTCAGAGGGCACTCCCTCCGGTTCGGTTGAAACTGAACCGGGCTGGCAATCCGGGTCAGCAGACTTTTTGGCCTCCCGTTCCCTGAGTCTACCAACTCTCTTATCCAGGGTAGCTGCAGGGAAACCCTTGCAAATCTGGCAGTCTGAATTGAGGTGGTCAAACCCCAGACAATAAACACATGTGGTGTGGGGGTCAGCCTTGGCAAAGGCTTCCCACATACAAACACAGTGCTGAAACACAGTGGCCCAGTTTTCTTTTGGGTTTCTCAGACACAGTGCCAGCCTAACCAAAAACTTGCCCGTTCGCGGCAACCTGCCAGTAAGACTCCTTATCGGTTCCCAAACGTATCACAGGTCGTGGAAAAAAACGTAATTAAATCCGTTTTTTTTAGAACCGATAAGAACCGGGAACCGCACTTCTAAAAGACTGTAATGTAATAGAAGTAACTTGATCGGTTCAAACCGAACCGATGATAATGTTTACAAATTCCACACAGAAATAAAATGTAAAACCTATCTAGTACTTACAATACCACAGATAGAGCTTGAACCGACCAGTTGCGGTTTAATTTCGGTTAAAAAACCGAAAAATTTTATACTTTGACAAAATGAACTGAGCAGAAGGAGGAATCTCCGGAGCGACTGTTCAGTGAGGCGGAGTAAAGAATCTGACAGTTTAAGTTTGAAGAACAACAGATAGAATTTTCAACCGAGCTCGAGCTCTAAGTTCCATGCCTGGCATGGACTTTAACTCTTTCACCTCCGGAGCAGTTCTAAGGTTGGGACAAACTGCATATGTCATAATATAGCAAGACTTCATGTTGTTTGAAAGGAGAGATCTTGAAAATCCTGAATATAGGACAGGAGACCCTGCATAACGGCAAGGCCGAAACCTGCTCTCCGCCGTGAGGCGATGTCGAGACTGTAGTGCCTAGTGAAGGTGTGCACTGAGCTCCATGTAGCTGCGGCACAAATGGCAAAGATGGAGACGGTCCACAGCGCTGCAAAGGAAGTAGCCACCCCCTAATTGAGTGGCCCCAGACTGTGCCCAGGAGGGGCTTCTGTTTGTTATTGTAGCAAAAAGAAATGCACTGAATAAGCCAGCGAGAAAGAGTCTGTTTTGAGACTGGTTGGCCCAACATCCTCTCAGCAAAGGAAATAAACAGCTGTGCGTATTTGCGATGCTGTTTGGTCCTGGTCAAGTAGTATCTTAAGGAGCGGTGAACATCTAGGATGTGAAACAGTGCCTCTCCTCTGTTGGTGTACCTAGGGAAGTACACCGACAGATCGATGTCCTGATTAAGGGTAAGGGCTGAGACCACTTTAGGCAGAAATTTAGGATTCGTCCTCAGGGACACTCTGTCCTGGTGGAAAATTAAATAAGGTTCCTTACACATGAGGGCATGTAGCTCAGAGATTCTCCTTGCTGACGTAACAGCAACTAAAAATAACGTTTTCCACGACAGAAAACGTAGCTCACAATCTACGGCAGGTTCAAAGGGGGGCAGCGTGAGCTGCTCCAGGACAAAGAGTAGGTCCCAAGGAGGGACGGGATCCTTAATGGGTGGTCTAAGGTGTAGCACCCCCTTCAAAAAATCACGACAGGCATTGAGTTGTGCCACTGTGCGTTGGCCTATCGGGTAGTGGTAGGCCGAAATCACACAGAGGTGAACCTTAATAGGGGATTAGGCAAGGCCTGAGTGAAAGAGGGAAAGCAGGTATTCTAGGACTGATTTTTCTGGGCATTCTAAACGGGAGAGGCCGCCAGCCTGAGACCACAGGCAAAACCGGCGCCATTTCATGGCGTATGTCGCATGCGTCGCCGGCTTTCTGGCAGCAGAAAGAACTTCCGCCACCTCTTGCGAGACCCCGTGTCGCAGAATGGCTATGTCTTGAGGAGCCAGGCATGCAGGTTCAGTGAGCGTAAGTCCGGGTGGACTAGCAAACCCTCCTCTTGAGACAGTAGATGGGAGCTGATGGGCAACGGGAGTGGAGGTTCCCGGGACAATTGCGTCAGCATGGGAAACCAAATCTGTCTGGGCCAGAAAGGCGCTACCAGGATCGTTGTTGCATGCTCCCTGCAAAGTTTGAGAAGGACTCTCTGGATCAACGGGAAGGGAAGGAAAGCAAGCATAGAGGAATCTGTCCACCCAGGAGAGGGACAACGCGTCTCGCCAAAAAACACCAGGCCCTGGATCTAGTGAGCAAAAACTGGGCAGTTTTGCGTTGGATGTGGAAATGAACAAGTCCAATTCTGGAGTGCCCCATAGAAGAAACAGATCCTCTGCTACCTCCTGAAGAAGCTCCCACTCGTGGACTCTGGCCTGGGATCGACTCAGGCCATCTGCGCTTGTGTTGTCCACTCCGGGAACATGAACTGTAATCAGGCTGGCGCCGTGTCGAAGTACCCATTCCCACACTCTCATAGCTTCCCTGCAGAGGGGATAAGAGTGTGTGCCTCCTTGCTTGTTGAGGTAACACATTACCGCTGTATTGTCTGTTTGAAGCAGAAGAGTACTTGGTGGAATTTCTGACTGGAAGGCTTGCAGGGCATAAATGACCGCCCTCATCTCCAGAATGTTGATGTGGAGGTGAGTTTCCTGAGGGGTTCACGTTCCCTGAGACCTCACCCCATTCAGGTGTGCCCCCCCACCCCAGCCCTGAGGCTTCTGTGGAGAGGATTACCTCCGGGGACGGCGCTACAAACGGAACACCCACGGAGAGTGTCCCTGGGTCTAGCCACCATTGCCAGTCTCGAATCACGGCCCTCGTGATTTTGACTGACTGCTGCATATGGTCTTGCCTTTGATCCCATTGCACTTTCAGCATCCACTGGGTTACCCGCATGTGGAACCTTGCCATCGGGACAGTTGGAATGGCTGCAGCCATATGTCCGAGAAGGCGAAGGACCAGTCTGGCGGGGAATGGTCTTCTTTGCCGAAAGTTCCCTGATGAGGGACCTGATGCGCTCCGCTCTGTCCTCGGGAAGAAAAGCTTTCCCTTGGACGGTGTCCAGAACTGCGCCTATGAACTGCAGCTTCTGGGACAGTACCAGGAGAGACTTCTCGTAGTTGATAAGAATGCCCAGCGACTGAAAAAGAGCTTGGTTGTTCTGGATAGCCAACAACAGCGCCTCTCTGGAGGCGGCCATGAGAAGCCAGTCATCCAGGTACGGGAACACATAGTGGCCCGGTCTCCTTAGAGATGCTGCCACGACTGCCATGCACTGGGTAAAGACTATGGGGGCCGATGACAGTCCGAAAGGAAGCGCCCAGAACTGAAAGTGGTCGCCGAAAAACTCGAAGTGCAGGAACCTCCTGTGCGTTTGAGCAATGGGGATATGCAGGTAAGCCGGCCTGATGTCCAGTGACGCCAAAATGCGCCTTCTTCAACATGGGAATAAGACCCTGGAGGGTCACCATGCGAAACCGGTTTTAGGCGACCGACATGTTGAGGTCGCTGAGGTCCAATATTGGACAGAGGTCCCCTGTTTTCTTTGGAACCAGAAAGAAGTGGGAATAGTAGCCTGGTTCTCCGGGACGTACTCCACCGCTCCTTTTTGCAGAAGCGTGAGTACTTCTTGCCTGATTAGCAATCTGTGCTGACCCGAGTAGCTGGAGAGAAGAGGAGGCCTTGTGGGTGGCTTGTCTACGAACTCTATAAAGTGGTCTTTTTTGACCAATTGGAGTACCCACCTGTCGGTGGTGATAGACTGCCACCCTGGCAGGTGGTCCAAATATGACCCCCGACCTTGGTGTCCTGTTGATCCTGAGGGGCGGTGCTGGAAGGAGTCATGCTGTGGTGGCTGAGGGTCCTGCAGGCTGGGCCGACTTGGCGGGATGTTGGCCTCTGCCTGAGGACGACTTCCCCTGGGCTTTCCGGGAGAAGGAGCCCCTCTGTTGCGGGCCGGAACAGGACTGTTGTCTCTGAGTCCGGCCACGAAAACAGCTCTGGTTCCTACGAAAGGAACTGGGCCTGGGTCTGTATATGGCCTGGACAGACCTCACGGCCTTCCCGGCTTCCTGAAGCTTGGTGAGGACCTTCTCCGAAGACTCACCGAAGAGAACTTCGCCGAGGAATGGGGCGTCCAGTATGTTCTTCTGGACATCCGGGGTGAATCCGGAGACATGAAGCCGTGAGTGTCTCTGGAGGCATACGCCTGAGGCTGCCGCTCTGGCCGAGGAGTCCGCGGAGTCATACGCAGCTCGAAGCACCTGGGTTCCCATGTCTGAACCCGTGCGGAGGAGCTGAAGCAGTTCTTCCTTCTGCTCACCTTCCGGCATCTTTTCTGCCAGCTCTAGTCCCTGCTCCCACAAGGCATTCTGAAATTGGACCATGTGGGTGAGATAATTGAGGACCTAATGGTGCAGGTTGCAGCTACGTGACGTGCGCCTGCCCATCAAGGCTCCAATTGCTTGGACTCTGGGTCCGGTGGCAGGGTGCTCAGATGTTGCGGCCTCTGGGACCGGTCATGTGAGGCTGTGATGACCAGGGAATTGGCCAGAGGATGAGATGCCAAGTACTGGTCCTCCTAGGGGCCTTGTACAGGTGGTCAGCCTTCTTCAGCATTGCCGGGAGTGAATGTGGACATTTCCATGCTGCCTTGGTGATGTCCACGAAGATGTCCACCAAGGGTGGTACCACCACAGGCTTTGGGTCCTTTTGCCGAAGATAACGTGCAAGGCGTAGCCTCTCGGGGTCAAGTTCTTCTGCATCCCAGCCCATATTCTCTTGGATATGCCTCATAATCTCTGAGAACGATGGGTCATCTGGAGGAGATCTTGGGAGCTCACGTGGGTCCGGAGAGGGGACGCTGATGGGAGAAGGAGATCTGGATCTGTGTGAGAAGTCCGATCCCGAGTCCTCCGTCGAAGGCGAGTGACGGCGTCTTCTGGGTCTCTTGGGACTGGGTGACCCTGAAGAAGATCTGGACGGAGGTCTCCTCTTTCCAATGGTCTGCCCCTAGGAGATTCAGCGGGCTCCTGGGGGGAAGGTACTCGGCCTGCTGCCCCAGATGGGGTGGGGGGCGCTGGGGCCGGTGGAGTCATGGGTGGAGGAGAAGGAAGAAGAGGAGGAGGTGTGGGAACCACGTCCTTTCTTATGGTATCCCACCAAAAGGTAAACAGCTCCTTGACCTCAGAAATATTGAGACCCAATGATGGGCCGGGCGCCGGTGGTCGGTCATCGGGTTCCAGCGTCGGCCCCCCAGGGATCTCTGGTTCAGGAGAGGGTTCCCTCGGGGGTTCAACAGACCGGGTTCCCTGCCTGGTCCTCGGCTGTGCGACCTCCTCTGTGAGCGCCTCCTGGCCGACGTCGGTAGGTGGTGTAGGGGTTCCTCTATCTGCTGGCACGGACGTCGGTCCCCCAGCCAGCGTCTGCGGTGGAGAAGGCCTGACCGGCGATGGGCATCTGGCTGTTGTCGGGTGGGCCAACGTCGGGTCCGATGTCCTCTTGAGCGATGTCAGCTCCTTGGTTTTCCGCTGGGGTGGAGGAGGCAAGGAGACCGACCGGACGTTGGGGGCCGAGTGGTGGGAGCCGGACTTATGGTGATGACGGTCCCCTGACCTCGGTGAGGCCTTGGACGATGAGGAAGAAGGCCTGGAGGTCGAAACAGGCTGCAGAATGGAGGAACCAGAGGAAGACTTGACCGCGACCGGGGGAGGCTGAGAGCGGGCCCGGGAAGGCGAGCGGTTGGACCGGGAGCCGGAGCTACGGCAGTCGGAAGCCCTAGAAGGGGATTTTGATCTCACCCTCTTCCTGTGTTTCTCGAGGTGCCGGCGGGCTTTCTCAGAGGATTCCCCCTTGGAGGCAGGCTCCATGGCCTTCAATCTCTCTTCCAGAAGGTAAGCTTGGAGGGCCTTCTGACAACAGATCCGGGTCCGACTATTGAAGCCTTGACAGAAGGAGCAGGCCCGGGTGTCGTGGTCCGGACCTAAGCACCGCACACAGGCTGAATGTGGGTCTTTAAAGGGAATTTGCTTCCCGCAGGCACACTTTGATGGATGGCCCTCCGCGGATATTGGAGAGGACATCAGATGGCAGACGTTTCATAGAAAATGAAGTTTCCAGATGAAGAAACGAGAAAATAACTTTTCCAGGCATCGCGCGCTAGACACTGACCGGAGGGTCGAGACATGCAAGTCGATGGCAGGAAAGAACTGGGATTCTGGGGGACCGCCTCTATGTACTACGCCTGACGCCGGGGCGGACCGACGCCGAGGCGGTCCCCGCGTGAAGACTGCTAGCTAGAAGATTTCCGTGGGGTCCTGACGCCTGCCGGCTTCAGTCCTAATGGTGTAACCTGCTGCAAGAGCTGTATCTTGAAGTAAGATCTGTCAGATTCTTACGAGCACTAAACTAACTGGCTAACAGACCAGAAATTGTTTTAAAAGGCTTGCCAAAAGGCCACACATATGTAAAATTAGGGTATGAAGACTGAAGTCGACATCCCCAAAAAGAATTCAAGTAGGTAGACAACTAAATGATGAGAATAATAATAATAATAATAAAGAACAAGAAAACAACCAGTACACCCATGGGGTGCAGCACTACACCTACCCACTCACATCCCAAAACAACTAGGTTCTAGGAGGGGAGGTAGGGAGGGAAGTCAGAATACAGCAAGACTCCATTAGAAGAAACAACATTATTACGGTGAGTAATTTTTTCTCCAAACAACATGAAGTCTTGCTGTATTCTGACTAATTGCAGACTACCAAGCAGTACCCCCAAGAGGAGGGAACTACAGAATCTATTTTGGGAACAGGCTCTGCAGTACTGCTGTGCCAAACCTATCATCACTTCTTGACTGAATGTCAAGGGAATAATGCTTGGTAAATGTGTGAATGGTCTTCCAGGTTGCTGCTTTGCAGATTTCCACAAAGGATATATCCCTGGCAGCTGTCAGCAAGGCAGCTGTACCTCTGGTGGAGTGAGCCCTCAGGCCTGATGGAGGCTCTTTCCCCAGTTGTGAATAACAGAACTGTATACAAGAGACAATCCATCAAGCAATGGTTCTCTTAGTGGCAGGTTTACCCCTACCCACCTCTCCAAAAGTAAGGAACAACTGGGAAGAGTCCTTTCTTTGAGGTTTAGTGGATTCTATATAGTAACTCAAAACCCTTTTAACTTTAAGACTGTGCAACCTCCTCTCCCCAGAGGAGAAATGGTCAGTAAAGAATAGAGGCAAATTTATAGATTGGTTCAGATGAAAATCTGATACCACTTTGGGAAGGAACTTCCTATTTGTGCGAAGGACCACCTCATCCCTGTGAAATGAAATGAAGTCAGGTTCCACTGATAAGGCCTGTAATTCACTGATTCTCCTGGTAGATGTGATAGCCACCAGGAATACAGCTTTCCAAGTCAGGTACTTTAGTTCAGCTGAAGAAAGAGGCTCAAAGGGAGGCTGCATCAGCTGTGCAATGCAAATCAGATCCCACAGAGGAGTGGGGTCCTTGAAAGGAGGGTTGATATGAATCAGCCCTTTGAAAAATCTTTTAAAGACTGGATGAGAGGCTAAGGAAGAGACTTTTCCTGCTGAAATGAAAGCAGAAACAGCCGCCAAATGCACCCCGAGGGTGGCAGGCTGAAGGCCCAAACTATTAAGATGCACCATATAATCCAGAACAATGGCAATATCAGCCGAATGCGGTTGGATGTGCCTCTGAGCACACCAAAACCCAAACCTCTTCCATTTGGAGTTATAAGTCTTTCTGGTGGAAGGCTTCCTACTAGCCTTAAGGATATCCAGAGCTTACTGGGAAAGACTGAGACCTGCATACTCTAGCTCTTCAAGAGCCAGACTTTGAGCCTGAGAGAGTGAAGGTTGGGGTACAGGATCCTCCCCTGAGAGGAGATGAGGATATTGAACTGTCTGGGAAGGCACTGAGGTATTGTCACTGACAGTGACAATAGAAGAGGATACCAAGGTTGCCTGGCCCAATCCGGGGCTACCAGAATCACTGTGCAAGGTTGGGACCTGATCTTGACTAGCACTTTGAATATCACAGGAAAGGGGAAAAAGCAAAGAGAAACTTGTTGGTCCAATCTAACAGGAGAGCAACCAGAGGAACAGACCCCAGAAGAGGATGTCTGCAGCAGAACAAGGGGAGCTGATGGTTGTCTGGGGCTGCAAAGAGATCCATCTCTGGAGTGCCCCATCTCTTGAAAATAACTTGAAGAATGAGAGGATCCAGCGACCACTTGTGGAGACCCTGAGAAATCCTGCTGAGAGCATCTGCAAGAACATTGTCCTTTCCTGGGAGATGCACAGCAATCAGGGAAGCTTGCAGGGAATAAGCCAGTGAACAGATTTTCATGGCCTCGGTGCACAAGGCTGAAGACCGAGTGCCCCCCTGCTTGTTGATGTACCACATGGTTGTGGTATTGTCTATCCTGATCTGCACCACTTTCCCCTGGATCAGTTTTGAAAAAGTCTGAACAACTAGAAAGACAGCCCTGAGTTCGAGCAAGTTTATATGCAGTAGGGACTCCTGAGGGGACCAAGACACCTGAGCTGTGTGCTGATCCAGATGAGCTCCCCACCTCAGTAGGGAAACGTGTGGTAAATATTACTGTAGGCACCTGACTGAGGAAGGGAACCCCTTGCCTCAAATTGTCCTCCTCCAACCACCACTGGAGGGCTTGAACCAGAGTCAGGGACACTGGAACCAACTTGGAGAGCGCATCTTTTCTTTGAGACCAAAAGGCTCTGAGGTGAAATTGAATATCTTTCATCTGAAATCTTGCACCCTGCACTACTGCAATGCATGCTGCCATATGGCCCAGCAGCTATAAGAAGTGCCTGGCTGGCCGAGACACAAGTGGATGAAAAGAAGAGGCTAGACTGATGAGAGACTGGACCCTTGGGGAAGGAAGAAAGGCCATGGCCTGTACAGTGTCCAGCTCCACACCTATGAACGTGAGGAGCTGGGAAGGCTCCAGAACTGACTTTTCCAGATTCAGGATGAATCCTAAAGATTCCAGAAGGTCTTGAGTAAACTTTAGATGTGATCTGACTTGGTCTGGGGACTGGCCTACTATAAGCCAGTCGTCCAGATAAGGGAACAGCAGGATGCCTTGCTTTCTGAGGAAGGCCACTACTGCCAGACACTTGGTGAATACCCTTGGAGCAGAAGTCAAACTGAAAGGCATTGCTCTGAACTGGTAATGGCCTGAGGGCAGTTCGAATCTGAGGTACTTTCTGTGGGACTGCCTGATAGGGATGTGAAAATAGGCATCTTTGAGATCCAGAGATGCTAGCCAGTCTTTTGGTCTCAGAGAGGGAAGAATTAGTCCCAGAGTCACCATCTTGAACTTTGGCTTTAAGATGTATTTGTTCAGGTATTGTAGATCTAGGATGGGTAGCCACTTCCCTGACTTTTTTAGGGTAAGGAAGTACCTGGAGTACAATCCTTTTTCACTGCCTGCAAAAGCAGCAGAGATGAGACCTCTGATGCCTAAGCCTGTGCTTCCTCTGAAGAGGAAGGGGGGAAGACCTTTACACTCAGCCTTGGGAACCTGGTGAAGCTGAGAGCAAGGCCCTGGCTCACCACTTCCAGAACCCATTTGTCTGAAGTGATAGACTTCCAGGCCTGGAAGAAGTGAGCCAGCCTGCCTCCTACAGGGATTGGGGAGGTGACCCTGACTGATCCATCAGGGTGTCTACTTGGCAGGGGGCTTAGACTGAGAGGAGGATGCAGCCCTTGTCATCCCCCTTCTGCCTCTTACCCTAAAGAACCCCCTCTGCTGAAAAGAGGAGGAGGTCTGGGCCTGGTAAAAAGGCCTTTGAAAAGGCCTGCCCCTGCAAGACCTAGATTGCTGCCTTTGAGGAATGGTCTGCTTCTCTTTGGCTGCAGCACTCCTGTATGTGGTCCTGTACCTGTCCATCTTTTTCATGTAAGCCTCTGTTTGTTCCCCAAACAGAGAGTTACCCGAGACAGGAAATCCATGGCCTTGGTCTGGGTATCTTGAGAAAAGTTGGTACACCTTAGCCAGGCAAATCTCCTCATGGGGACAGATGTAGCCATAACCCAAGAATGGACATCATTTGAGTCTACAGCAGCATGCAACTGTACCTTGGAAGCTTCACTGCCATCTGCAGCCACCTGCTCCAGCTCACTGGCTAGCTGGGGAGGAGCACTCTTAGCCAGAGCCAGAATCGTATCCCATCTAGACTTCTGGTATCTGGCTAAACATGCCATGTAATTTGATTGCCTGAGTCCCAAAGAGGATGCCAGGTACTGCTTTTTTGCCATGGCATCCACTTTCCTGGAATCCTTACCTGGGGGGTGAAATGCCAGAGGAATGTTAGCCTTGTCACAGGCTGCAGCTTGCACTACCCCAACATAGCTGCAATGAGTAGTAAGGAATTCCATCCCAGAGCCTGACAAAGCATACCTCCTGTCCATCTTTTTATCCACAGGGGAGTATGGATGTTGGCATTTGCAAGATCTTTTGGGTCTGTTTCCCCAAGGACTTATGCATAGGAAGAGACACCCTTTTGGACTCTGGAACATCCATCATTTCAACATAGTCAGTCTCCTCCTGATCCTGTTCAGCCTCTTCCATAGGGAGCTGAAGAGTATCAGCCACCTTCCTGTAAAACAGGTAGTGGGAGAGGAACTCAGAAAGCCTGGGAGGAGAGACATTGGAAGGCCTGTCTGGGGAGATGTCTGGTTCGATAGGCACATCCAGGTCCTCATAATCATCATCTTCATTTTCTTCTTCTCCTCCCTCTCATTCACCCTCATAAAAAGCTTCAGGGTCATAAGCAGAAGCTTGAACGTCCGACTGAACTGACCGTCCTCGAGACGGTGTTGGTTCGGTAGGAACCAGGCGAAGTGACTGCACTATGGAAATCACTTTGGCAATTTCGTCAGCGGTCAGAACGTGAGAACCGGGATCTGAACCGTCCGACTTACATTTCTTCTTTGTAGGAACCAATTCCGCAGAATCAGCTCTCCTTTTGCCTGATGGGGTATCGCCCAAGTCAGTAGGTACCCCCTCAGGTTCAGCCAAAACCAAACCGGGTTGGCCATCCGGATCAGCGGACTTCTTGGCCTCCCTTTCCTTAAGCCTACTTAAACGTTTTTTTCAGCAGTAGACATAGGGAAATTATAGGGAAATTCTTGCAAATTTGGCAGTCTTCCTTGAGGTGGTCAAACCCCAGACAATAAACACAGACAAGGTGGGGATCGGCCTTAGCAAAGGCCTCCCCACACTCGGTGCAGTACTGAAACCCAGTGGGTCCAGTTTTCTTTTTGGGTTTCTCAGACATGCCTTCAGACAAATAGTCACCCTTACTAGCGTTCAAGCCAGGCAACTACTAAAACCTATCAGTTCCGACCGTGTCACGGGTCGATTGAAAAAAAAAACAATAAAAACATTTTTTTTCAGGAACCGATAGGTACTGGAAAACACACACACTTTTTTTTTTATTTTTTACTTTGGTTCCTGACCGGACCGACTGGTTGGGAACCGAAAAAATAAAAATTTCTTTCAGTAATAAACACACTATCTACCGTCGTTGGCCCGTCGGCGCAGCAGTTGGATTTCCGCTTGCGACGCCAGTGACCTGGGTTCGGGAAGCGACTCAGGTCGCAGAGGAGGGTCGGGCTGGGAGAAGGATCAGCGCCCTACCCACTGCTTCCTTCTCCGGGAGGGCTTGTGAGCTGCTCGCCGATGCACGGGGAGTCCTGGTGGAGACCAGGAGAACCTCACGATTCGGGCCAACAGCATTATGAAGGGTGGGACGGACGAGGCATCATTAGACAGCCTCACCCCCTTAAAGGGGAAAAACCAGCCTACCTCCTGACACCTCAATGATGCCCGTCCCTCGGGCTGCCATAGACTCCTCAAAAAAAAAAAAAAATAGCATGGCTCCGCCCCTATCCCATCGTTCGTGGCACCTTAAGAGCCCAGGGTGTCACGTCCCCGCCCTGGGGGTAGCCAGGGGTACCAGGAGTACGGCAATAACAGGGATGCTGCAGCAGGGGATCCGTGACTTGGCGGATAACTTGGCGCAGAGGAGGGGGCCCAAAAAGGGTTAAAAAAAACAAACACACTATCTACCTACAATACACTTACTGTACCGGGACAGAGATGTGAACACCAAAAATAAAGAAACAGTTGATAAAACCGACCGATATTACTACTACCGAACCGAAGTGTATGAGAGCATCTCCGGAGCGACTTCTCAGTTAAGCGGAGTAAAGAATCTGATGGTTACACTTCAGAGTACCTGGGACAGAGGTTTGAAAACTGAGCTTGAGATGAACGTTCTATGCCTGGCATAGACTTTAACCCTTTCATCTCCGGGGCAGTTCAAGTGCTGGGGCTAACTGCAATTAGTCAGAATACAGCAAGACTTCATGTTGCTTGAAAGAACATGGGGAGTGGGAGGCACCACAGCGGCTGGCAGTCTCTTGTCCAAATTTGCTACTAACCTGGATCTGGCCTCCTGCCACCAGGTCTGGAAGAAAAAATTACTCACCTTAGTAATTGTGTTTCTTCTAATGGAGTCTTGCTGTATATCTGACATCTTGCAGTTATTTATTTATTTAGCTCTTGTTGACCGGGTAAGTGCACTAGACAAATCCTGCCTATTTTCAGGCATGACCCGGGGGAAGGGGATACAGATGAATGCCAACTGACATTGAACCAGATTAAGCTGTTGGTGGTATTTTTAGTGAATGAGGGAAATTTGGCCAGGACACCAGGGAAATTCCCCTACTCTTTTCGAGAAGTGCCGTGGGATCTTTAACATCCACCTGAACTACCACCAATCCAGGCAGATGGGACCTCAGTTTAACGTCTCATCTAAAAGATGGCACCTCAGAAGTGCAGCACCCTTCTCATGCTGCACTGCAGTGTCAGTACTGGGATATTAACCTAAGTGCCAGATGTGGGAACTGAACCCACAGCCCTCTGATCTCCCGGCCTCAAAGGTGAGTGTGCTACCTACTGAGCCACTGACACTGTCAACTGGAGTTAACTCCAGCACTTGAACTGCTCCGGAGAGGAAAGAGTCAAATTCTATGCAGAGCATAGAACATTGAGGTTGAGCTCGGTTAAAACCTCTGTCTGCTGCACTCTGAAGTGTAACCGTCAGATTCTTATGAGCTGATACTAACTAACCCCACTATGTGGAAATTCTAAAAGCTTTACTAGCCAAAAGGCAACCAATATTTTGGATCCCCCAAAAGACTCAAGTCGAGAAATCCAAAACAAAAACTAGGTAGTGAACAACTTGTGACTATCATAACAACAAAACATAATTCACTCCCCCTCTCTAAAAAGAGGGAATGCCCAAATGAACCTCTGGGGTGCAACACTGCACCTGCCAGCCCACTTCTCAAAAACAAGTTCTGAGAGGGGAGGCAGGGAGGGAAGTCAGAATACAGCAAGACTACATTAGAAGAAACACAGTTACTAAGGTGAGTAATTTTTTCTTCAAACAACATGAAGTCTTGCTGTATTCTGACATATTGCAGACTACCAAGCAGTACCTCCATGGAGGAGGGATTCAAACTTACTTTGGGAATAGGCTCTGCAGTACTGCTGTACCAAACCGAGCATCACTCCTAGCCTGGATATCCAGAGAGTAATGCTTGGTGAATGTATGGACCGTTTTCCAGGTGGCTGCTTTGCAAATCTCTAGTAAAGGAATATCCCTGGCAGCAGCCAGGGAAGCAGCTGTACCTCTAGTCGAATGATCCCTCAGGTCTGAGGGTGGTATTTTGCCTGGCTTCTCATAGCAGAATTGTATACATGAGACAATCCACCTGGCAATAGTTCTCTTAGTGGCAGGTTTGCCCTTACCCAATTCCCCATAAGTGAGGAACAACTGGAGGGAGTGAAACCTGTGTGCCTTAGTACGCTCAATGTAGTAACTAAGGGCCCTTTTTAACATCCAAACTGTGTAATCTTCTCTCTCCTGAAGAAGAATGGTCAGTGAAGAATACAGGGAGAGACAAGGACTGGTTCAAATGAAAATCTGAAACCGCTTTAGGTAAGAACCTCCTATTGGTTCTAAGGGACCACCTTATCTCTATGGAATGAGATAAAAATCAGGCTCCACTGACAGAGCTTGCAACTCACTGATATGTCTGGCAGAGGTAACAGCTACCAGGAACACAGTTTTCCAAGTCAAGTACTTAAGTTCTGTTGAAGACAAAGGTTCAAAAGGGGGTTGCATAAGCTGAATGCAAATGTTAAGATCCCAGACAGGGGTAGGATCCCTAAAGGGAGGATTGGTATGAAGCAATCCCTTGAAAAATTTACAGAAAACAGGATGAGATGCCAATGGAGAAGGCTTTCCTACTGACAGAAAAGCAGAAACAGCTGACAAATGTACTTTGAGAGCTAGCTGATCTGAGGCCTAGGCCATTGAGGTGAACCATATAATCCAGAACTGTAGACAATTCAGCAGTGCCTGGGGATATATGCTTTTTGGAACACCAGATGCCGAATCTCTTCTATTTAGAGTTATACGTTTTTCTGGTGGCAGGTTTTTGAGAGGCTTTAAGAATGTCCAGAACCCCCTGAGACAGATGCAAACTTGCATACTCTAACTCTTCAAGAGCCATGCCTTGAGATTGAGAGACCAAAGGTTGCGATACCAGATCCTCCCCGAGAGGAGGTTAACAGATTGTGATTCTTGGGAAGAGATAGGGGAAGATGGACTGCTAGGGACAGCAACAGGGGATACCAAGGCTGCCTGGCCCAATCTGGAGCAATCAGGATCACTTTGCAAGATTGTGACCTTATCTTGACCAGGACCTTGAACAGCAGAGGAAAAGGAGGGAAGGCATACAGAAATTTCCCTTCCAAATTCAGAATCAGAGCATCCAGAGAGACTGAACCCAAGACTGGGGGTCTGCAATGGAAGAGAGGAAGTTGGTGATTGTCTGGGTCTGCAAAGAGATCTATCTCTGGAGTGCCCCATCTTAAAAAGATCACTTTTAACACTAAATGATCCAGGGATCATTCGTGATGGCCCTGGGAAATCCTGCTCAATGCATCTGCTAGCACATTGTCCTCTCCTGGGAGGTGGACTGCTACCAGAGAAGTC
Organism: Neoceratodus forsteri; assembly: GCA_016271365.2. Taxonomy (NCBI): domain Eukaryota; kingdom Metazoa; phylum Chordata; order Ceratodontiformes; family Ceratodontidae; genus Neoceratodus; species Neoceratodus forsteri. The sequence continues at coordinate 1,392,139,138 of CM028131.1, read as the reverse complement.
TGTAGAGAGTAAGGCAGGGACCATATTTTCATGGCTTCCATGTACAAGGTCATAGACAGAGTGCCTCCCTGCTTGTTCATGTACCACATGGTGGTGGTGTTGTCTGTCCTGAATTGAACCACCTTGTTCTCTACTGATTGTGCGAAAGCCTGTAGAGCCAGGTAAACCACCCTGAGCTACAGAAGGTTGATGTGGTGAAGAGACTCCTGAGTGGACCACACTCCCTGGGCTGTGAGAGCCTCCAAGTGGGCTCCCCAACCCAGGAGAGAGGCATCTATGGTTAGGACCACAGCATGAGTCTGAGAAATGAATGGGACCCCTTGCCTGAGATTGTCCTGATCCTGCCACCACTGAAGAGCCTGGATCAGAGTCTGAGTCACTGAAATTAGTTTGGTCAAAGGATCTTTTTTCGGAGACCAAAAAGCCCTCAGATGAAACAATGTCCCTCATCTGAAATCTGGCTCCCTGGACCACTGCAGTGAAAGCTACCATGTGGCCCAGCAACTGAAGAAAGTGCTTTGCTGGTCGAGAAACCAGAAGGTGGAAGGAAGAAGCCAGGACTATGATGGCTTTACCCTTACCAAGGGAAGAAATGCTCTTGCTTTGACAGTGTCCAGTTCTATCCCTATGAAGGTCAAAAGTTATACTGGCTCGAGAGCTGACTTGGGAAGATTGAGAAGGAATCCTAGAGAAGTGAGCACTTGCTGGGTTATTTTCAAATCTGACTTGACTTGGTCTGGAGACTGACCCACTATGAGCCAGTTGTCCAGGGTGGAATACGGAGATATTTTTTCTCCTTAGGAATGCCACTACTACTGCCAGGCACTTTGTGAACACCTCTGGAGCTGATGTTAGGCCGAAGGGCATTGCTTTGAACTGGTAATGGCCTGAAGGCAGTTCGAACCTGAGGTACTTTCTGTGGGAGCACCTGATGGGAATGTGAAAGTAGGCATCCTTTAGGTCCAGAGAGGCTAGCCAGTCCCCTGGCCTCAGAGAGGGAATAATTATTGCCAGAGTCACCATTTTGAACTTTGGTTTTAATAGATGCTTGTTCGAGTATCTTAAGTCTAGGATGGGCCGCCACTCCCCTGTTTTCTTTGGGGTAAGGAAGTACCAGGAGTACAGACCTTTGCCCCTTTGGATTGTAGGAACACTCTCTCTATGGCCCTTAAGGCCAGAAGAGATGAAACCTCTGCCTCTAGGGTAATGGTTTTGGAGATGTTCACAGGTGGAAAAGATCTGGCTCTCAGCTTTGGAAACTTTTTGAAGCTGAGAGCCAGTTCCTGGCTTACTACCTCCAAGACCCACTTGTCTGAGGTAACAGATTTCCAGTCCTGGAAGTAGTAAGCCAGCCTGCCTCCTACAGGAATGGGGGAGTCGACCCGGGCTGACTCATCAGGGTGTCTGCTTGGCAGGAGCCTTAGGCTGAGAAGTGGATGCAGCCCTGCTCATCCCCCTTCTGCCTCTCTCTCTGAAGAACCCCCTCTGGGAAAAAGGAGAGGAGACCTGTGCTTGGTAGAAAGGCCTATGAAAAGGCCTGCCCCTGCCCCTAGCTTGCTGCCTTTGAGAAGCTGCCTGCCTTTTCTTGGCCTGTGTACTCCTATAGGTGGTCCTGTCTTCATCCACCTTCTTCATATAATTCTGTCTGCTCTCCAAACAGAGAATTATTAACTACAGGAAAATCCACAGCCTTAGCCTGGGTATACTGAGATAGGCTAGTACACCTGAGTCAAGCTAGTCCCCAAAGAGCCACAGATGTAACCATGACTCTAGATGATACATCATTGGAGTCTACAGCACCATGAAACTGGATCTTTGATGCCTCAGTCCCATCAGCAGCCACCTCCTCCAGCTCCTTGGCAAGCTGGGGGGAGGCCTGCTTAGCCAGTGCCAGTACAGTGTTCCACCTGGACTTCTGGTACCTGGCTGTATAGGCCATGTAATTAGTCTGCCTGAGTCCCAAGGAAGATGCCATGTACTGTTTCTTTGCCATGGCATCCAGCTACCTGGAGTCTTTCTCTAGGGGGGTGTGAAGCCAAGGGTATGTTAGCCTTATCACAGGCTGCAGCCTGCATGACCCCAACATGGCTGCATTGCTGGTTCAAGTACTCCGTACCTGAGCCTGACAGCATGTACCTCTTGTCCATCCGTCTGTCCACAGGACAGAATGAATTTGGAGTTTTTAACAGTTTTTGTGTCTGTTTCCCAAAAAAATTGTGAAAGGGAATAGACAACCTCTTGGACTCTGGGATGTCCATCATCTCCACAAAGTCAGGCTCTTCTTGTTCCTCAACAGCTTCCTCCAAAGGGAGTTGGAGGGTTTCTGCCACTTTCCTGTAAAACATAAAGTGGGAAGGGGACTCAGAAAGCCTAGGAGTGGAAACACCAGAAGGCCTGTCTGTTCTATGGGCTCATCCAGACCTTCTATTCCGTTGTCATCATCACCTTCATCATCATCATAATCATCATCCCCCTCCAGATCTGGTTCATAAAAATCTTCTGGAGCATAATCTTGAACCGGAGGAACCGACCGAACCGAACGCCTGTCAGAAGGTGCCGGATCAGCGGAACCGAACAAAGCGATTCCACTATGCTCGGACAATTTCCTCGGATCCGAACCAGCTGATTTGTCTTTTCTTTTTCTCTTCGATGGAACAAATCCCTCAGAATTGGCTCTCCTTTTGCCTGAAGGAGTATCGCCCTGGTCAGAGGGCACTCCTTCAGGTTCGGTCGGAACCGAACCAGGCCAGCCATCCGGGTCACGGACTTCTCGGCCTCCTTATCCGTAATCCTACCTAACCTTTTTTCCAGGGTAGACTTAGGGAAATTTTTTTACAGATTTGGCAGTCTGAATCGAGGTGGTAAAACCCCAGACAATAAACACAAGTGGTGTGGGGATCAGCCTTAGCAAAGGCCTCCCCACACACACTGCAGTGTTGAAACCCAGTGGGCCTGGTTTTCTTTCTGGGTTTCTCAGACATAGCAATCTTAAATCAAAAACTTACCCTTTCTCGGCTTAAGCCAGGCAAGACACAGTTATCAGTTTCTAACCATGTCACGGGTATTTGAAAAAAACGCAAAACTCGTCTTTTTTAAAAACCAATAAGGACCGGTACCACAGTAAACTCAGGAAGAAATAAAATCAAACATACTCTAGAAAGCAACCGGATCAGCCAAACTGGTTGAAAATATCAATTTTGCAATTTCCACAAGTTTTTCTAACTTTAGTCCACTACCCACATACTTACTGTACCACAGACAGGAATCTGAACCGAAAAAACAAAGAACTTACTGGTAAAACTGACGACTTTAACCGACCGAGAACCATGAGCAGAGGAGAAATCTCCGGAGCAACTGTTCAGTTAGGCGGAGTAAAGAATCTGACTGTTACACTTCAAAGTGCAGCAGACAGAGGTTTGAACCGAGCTCGAGCTCAACGTTCTATGCTATGCATAGAATTTAACTCTTTCTTCTCCAGAGCAGTTCAAGTGCTGGGGCTAACTGCAATATGTCAGAATACAGCAAGACTTCATGTTGTTTGAACATGGCCTGGAAGTCCGGCAGAGGTTGAAGCGGAGGCTGAGGTCGGTAGTATTGGTAACCCACCCCTGGGTAATGGGGTAACTTGGAGCCTGGAAAGGGGCCCCACAGCCCGGTGTCGGGTAGCCTGATGTCGGCAGGCCCGGATAGTGATGGTAGCCCATGGGTGGACCATGGTGAATACCCTGACGGTCCCAGGGTGTCCCTGAGGGCCTTGAAGGAGGCAGAACAGAGGGACCTGGGAGGTTATCTGGCATTGGGAGTCTTGGTGTTGGGATTGCTGGCATCGGAGACTCGCGAGGAGGTCTAGCATCTGGTTCTTGCGCATCGGAAAGGCTGGCGACAGACTTGGGGGGGCCTGATGTAGGCTCCAACAGAAGTTGAGCCAATGGACCCTGACATCACAGGCACAGAGCCCGATGTAGGGATCTCTAGCATCAGGGTTGTGGAAGGGCCCAATGGGGTAGGAAGGTCCCTAGGAGATGGTGGAGGTACCAACTTGGACGTGAGAGCCCCTGGAGGATTATCCGCAGGGGTCTAGAGGGTTCCCAACACTGGAGAGTGGGTGAGGAAAGAAGCACTTCCAGGTGACTCACTTCTCCCTCCATCCCAGGTAAAGGGTTGGGCGCAGGAGGTCCCACCGGTAAAGGTGGAGAAGAAGGCTCCCTGATGGGGGAAACCTGATGGGAGGGCTGGCCTTGGGAAGTCAGCATGCTCGACCGGACGTCAGGTGTATTGGCGTCAGCCGCCCCGACAGGGGAGCTTTGACCGGGCCGGTACCAGAGTCACTAGCATCTGACTTATTGGTCAGAGGAGGAAGAGCTGGGCGGATAGGAGCGAAGCCCCCAACCAGCTTATTGGCAGATGTCAGACAGGTTCCATCCGGGAGGGAACCCGACTTATCGACAACCGGGTGTTCTACGGAAGGACCGTAATCCGACTTACTGGTATTGACTGGGCGTATGCCGGAGGTCCCTGCAGGCGACTTACTGGTCGAGGATTTGGTCTTGGAGTCCATCTTGATGGGCTTAAGAGAGGCATAGAAACATAGACTTTGACGGCAGATAAGGACCACTTAGCCCACCCAGTCTGCCCATTTCCCTTCCTATTGGATAAGTTGCAGATTCTAGTTAACCAACAGCCTACTTCCTGCAACCCCCTACTACAATTGCCTTATGTCTGTCCCATGCATGTTTGAATTCCCCCACCGTTTAAGACCCAACAACCTCCCCAGGAAAGCGGTTCCATGCATCCACCACTCTCTCCGTGAAAAAAAATGTTTTGACATTACCCCTGAGACGTCCCCCCTCTATTTTTAAATTGTGCCCCCTTGTTCTTACATACCTCTTTTTCTGAAAGATGCTACCCTCCTAGACTTTGTTGATTCCCTTGAGGTACTTAAAAGTTTCTATCATGTCCCCCCTTCCCCTCCTTTCATCAAGGGTATACATATTAAGCTCTCTCAGTCTCTCTTCATATGGTTTCTGATGCAGACCCTGTGCCATTTTAGTTGCCCTCCTCTGGACTGCTTCCATCCTGTCTATGTCCTTGCATAGATGGGGTCTCCAAAACTGCACACAGTATTCCAGATGGGGTCTCACCAACTGTCTGTACAGAGGGATAACCACTTCCCTTTTTCTACTTGTGATGCTCCTTCCTATGCATCCCAGTATCCCCCGGCTCTCCTTACTGACTTCTCACATTGCTTACCCACCTTTACGTCATCTGATATGACTACCCCCAAGTCCCTTTCCATTTTTGTTGTTGTTAGTACCTCCCCTGCTATTGTGTACTCTTCTCCTGGGTTTCTGTTTCCCAGGTGCATTACTTTGCACTTCTTTGCATTGAATCTAAGTTGCCATATGTCTGACCATTTCTCCAACCTTGACAAGTCCCTTCTCATCCTTTCTACCCCACCTTGTGTATCAGCTCTGTTACAGATCTTTGTGTCATCTGCAAAGAGCCACACCCTTCCCCTCCAGACCCTCTGCAATGTCACTTATAAAGATGTTAAAGAGGATTGGACCCAGTACTGAGCCTTGAGGTACTCCACTACTAACCCCCCTTTCTTCAGAATGTGTTCCATTCATCCATTCACTATTACCTTCTCTGTCCTGTTGTGCAGCCAGTTTGCTACCCAGGCTACCACCCTGGAACCCACTCCCAGGCTGGCTAACTTGATTATTAGTCTTTTGTGCAGGACTGTGTCAAATGCCTTGCTAAAGTCTAGGTAGGCCATATCCACAGCCCCCTCCCTGGTCTATTACTTTGGTCACCCAGTCAAATAAATCAATTTGATTTGTCTGACATGACCTTCCTGCTGTAAATCCATGCTGCTTTGGGTCTTGTGCCCCACTGGCCTCTAGGTACTCAACAATTCTTTCTTTCAGAAGTGATTCCATCATTTTCCCTACCACTGAGGTCAGACTTACAGGTCTGTAGTTTCCTGCTTCTGCCTTGCTCCCACTTTTGTGAATGGGAATCACATCTGCCCTCCTCCAGTCCTCAGGTACCACCCCATCCTCCCATGATTTGTTAAAAAAGTGTGTTCAGTGGTGTCACTAGGTCCTCCCTTAGTTCTTTTAGGATTCTGGGGTGAATTCAGTCAGACCCCATTGCTTTGTCCACCTTGAGTTTTAGGAGTTCTTTCAGGACTCTTTCTTCTGTAAATGGACTGGTGTCAACCCCCCTACCCAGAGTGCTTCTATTGTCTGGTTTAGGTAACTCCTTCTCATTTTCTTTTGTGAATACTGAGCAAAAGTATTCATTCAGTATCGCTGCCTTTTCACTGTCTCCCTCTGTCCACCTCCCCCTCTCCTTTATTAATCGTCACTATTCCTCCCTTAACCTTTCTATGCTCCCTAATGTACCTATAAAAGGTTTTATCCTCTTTCTTAACTGAGTTGGCTATTTTTTCCTCGATTTGAGCCTTTGCTTTTCTGACTGCCTTCCCCACTTCTTTCGGCTTTAATTGATACAGTTCCCTGTTGTGCTCTTTCTGTGATTCCTTATACTTTTTGAATGCAGCCTTTTTCTCCTTAACCTTCCCTGACAACTCTTTTGAGAACCATAGTGTTTTTTTACTCCACTTTGTTTTCTTTGTTTCACGCAAAGGCTTGTTACCTCTATGATAGCAGTTTTGATTTTTCTCCATTGTTCTTCCACCTCTCCTTTTTGGCCATTTGCTAGTGCATTCCTCAGGTATTCACCCATTTTGCCAAAGTTGGCCCTTCTAAAGTCCAGTATCCTTGTTTTTGTATGGCTTGTCTCCATGGTTGTGCTTATTGTGAAGCACACTGTGCAGAGGTCACTTGTTCCCAGATGTCTACTGACTTCTAAATTTGTGATCCTCTATCCATTTGAGAGTACTAGGTCTAGTATTGCTCCCTCCCGAGTGGGTTCCAGCACTACCTGTCTAAGGCCTGCCCCCTGCAGGGCATCAAGAAATGAAAATTACGTACCTACCGTAATTCTTGATCTTCTCTTGTATCTTCACCATTCATTACTGACTGGGTGTAAGCCGGAGGCGTGCACCCGCCACGGGAGCTTTTTTTTTTTTTAAAAAGCTAGCTCTAACGGCGCCACCCCGAGACCTACATCACGCGCTATGTGCGAGGGTGGCCGTAATAGCTACTGACTCCTCCTCCAACTCAGTTCTGTGAGCCGGAGAGGCAAAACTTAAATTATGGAAAAAGAGAAAGCGAGGCAAGATAGCCAAGGGATAGCAAAGTAAGGAAGAATGAACTGAAAAAGGAATAAGCCGATGGAGAATAGACAGAGGAGAGAGAGTATATTCCTGCCCTAGGGATCGCATGGCCTCCTTACCGGGCGACTCTAGGAGGAGTAGATAGAAAGGGAAGGAGAAGGAATGAAGAAGAGAGAAGAAGAAGAAAGATGGGATGTTGAGGAGACCAGAATGCCCAATGAGCATAGTTAGCTGAGAGGCTTAAGGCTCGATTTAATAAGGGAGCAAGAATCCCCACTGGCAGAGCTGAAGAGAAGGTTCACCAAACCCGCTAGACAGACTAAGGAGGGCATAGTCTTTGACCTCAACATGCCATGGTCCTTGATCCTAGCCGCGGGCTCCTGGCCGGAGAGCAGGCCTTTCGTCTGGAGGACACCCGGCTGGGAAAAGGATAATTCCCAGGCAGCATGTAAGAGCTGCTCAAGGGTTTAGGAATAAAATTTTAGCCTTTCCAGGCGGTTTGTAGATAATATAATGGAACTCAACCGGACTTGCTATGGCAAGGCAAGAGAGACTTGAAGCTGGCAAGAACCGGTCATGGTTGGCACTGCTTTTCTGCAACACTGTCCGCAGAAGGACCCTTGAAAAGGGAAAAATTTCAAGACAGAGCATAACTCGCAGGCTTATGAGAGAAAACATGACCTGAGAAGCCAGGGGTTGCCTTCAAGCAGTCGGAGAGAGTTCCCTCAGTTTTAAAGAGAAGGGAAATAACCGTACCCGTTCCTCCTGCTCTGCAAGAAAAGACAAAAAAGGGGGTTGATTCTAGGGCTTAGTAATTGATTAGCAGAATATTGCGGGATCAAACTGCACAGACAGAGTCAGGCAAGGTCCCTAGGAGTGCCTCGACAGAGAATATGGCGGAGGGATAGTCGTGTAGCTTACTCACAACTCAGCACTCCTGCAACAAAAGCCCATGAATCTTAGAGTAAATAATTTTCCTGGATTTTTTTTTTTTTTGGAAAAACAGGAAAGGACAGAGAGACTTCCCCTTTTTTTTTTAGAAATTTTTTTTTTTTTTTTGAGCAAGAGGGAGGAACGAGACGGGAGGGGGAGACGCCACAGAAGGAGGGAGTCAGTAATGAATGGTGAAGATACAAGAGAAGATCAAGAATTACGGTAGGTACGTAATTTACATATCTTCCCTTGTCAATCTTCACCATTCATTACTTCCTGGGTGAGTACCATGCTCCTCTTCCCCCAGAAGGGGGAAGGGGTAAAGACCCTGAGGGAACAAGACCCCCAGCCTCCTGTTGGTGAGAAACAGAAGGGGAAGACCCTGGCTAATTCACAGAAGCCTAAGTGGGAGAAGAGCTAGGAGGTGCCTCCCGAGGACGGGGAGACGGAGAAAGCCCCTGCAAAAGTCTCCTGGCTCTAGAGGAAAAGAGACGGATCCCCTGGAAGGTGGAACGAATCACCCTACGCCGGGCCAGGGGTGACAACCTTGAGAGACAAAGCCATGCCGTCCGTCTAATGCAGATCGCTGTCCTCGCAAGCCTGGAAGCCACCTCATTGGCGTCATAAGATGCCCTTGCCTGGTGTCTTGCCAGCTCCAGGCCTACAGCGGAGAGGGCAACAGCTTGTCTGGTTTGCTCCGTATCAGGCATCAACGTTAGGAGTTGAGAAAGCATCGACCACAGATGCCGGTTGTAGGCAGCGTGGTGAGCCTGATGTGATGCTATACAAGCAGCCGCACGAGAAGAAGAGAACACTCTTCCCCAACGGCCGAACTGAAGAGAGTCCGATCCAGTGGGCGGTCGTGCGCGGCAGCGCCCAGAAGGAGGTCAAGGTAGACCAAACCAGAAGGGGTTGGAAGGGTACCTAGAGACTCCGAGGGGGCACAATACCTATGCTGACAGTCAGCCGGGGCTGGAGAAGAAGCGGCTGGTGACTGCCAGGACCGGATGGACGCCTCCTGGAAGGGGATAGGCCAGGAAGGTACCACCAAATGTTGGGCACTGAATTCCCCAAGGAATCCACGCGTCTCCCGTTCGGTATTGTCTCTTCGACTATAGGAGATCCGAGGGTCCCTCACCACCCTCGAAAGGAATCGCTGATATTCCGTGAAATCAGCATCAGAGGAGAGATGAGCAGGGGGTTCCTCCCCCTCAGAGGAGGGAGATGAGGATAATGGGGAACTGGAATGCCCAGAAGACTCCTGCAGTGGTGGGGAGAGTCGAAAGACCCGCTCATGCATATATCTAACATATGAGGGGAAGGCCGCCGCAGAACCTCCGAACTGCTCCCAGGATAACGGACCCGTAGGACCGACATGGCCTGGGAGCGGGGGTGGAGGAGGCAGAGAGGGGCACCTACGAGGAGGCAACAGATCTCTGCCAGGGCTCTGGAATCCGGGGAACGGAGCCTGAGTTGGCGGGGTCCCGGACAGCAAACCAGGCCGCAAGACGGAACCCTGGGGAAGCGGAGCCTGGAAGAGCCCAGGGGGAGAACCTCCCCTGCGACGAAGTCGGGACTGCATGGATCCAGAAGGGCAGCCCACAACAACGCCACCGGAGGGCACCCTAGAGCCCCAGAGGGAAGGGCGGGGTTCGGCACTCTGGCTCCTGGCCACCCCCCCTGAGGTGGCCAAAGAAGACCGAGGGCCTGTTCCCCTGCCCCTCAACCCCTCGGACTCCGAGAGAGCCCTCCTCCTCGACTGCAGCATTCCCACCCCTCCAGAGGGAGCAACAGCACCCCGGAGGGTAACTGCCACCGGTTCCCCAGAGGAGGGAGCCTCCCCCTCAGTCACCCCCACACCTCCCTCCTGGGACCCACGGCCACCCCCAGCCAGGGAGCCCTCAGGAGAGGACAGAAGGGGGGACAGAGGGAGAGGCCCACTGTGCCGCCTGGTACCTCGAGCCACAGGGGACCCCGACTCCGAAGAGTGGGGATGCCAGGATGGGTCCACGTCCGAGTCATTGGCCTCTGAGGAGGACGAGATCAGCAGGACCTCAATGCTGGCTACCCCGGGGGTCCCAGAGGCAACGGGGCCGCGAACGGCACCGGTACCAGAGGCGGCGCCACTCGCTCCCCGAACGCTGGCAACAGCCAGATCCGATCCCAGATCCTCCACGGCACCAGCGGGGCCAATGGCACCACTCCCAGTGTCAGAAACTGAGCCGGCACCGCGAGGAGGCGAAATCAGGCCAATGGCGCCGGGGGCCAAAGCAGCACCGCCAGCGGTGCCGCTATGATCACCGGCACCATGGACAGCACTGGGATCCAAAGTGGTGCCACCAACGGCATCGTCTCGATCACCGGCACCGCGAACGGCGCCGGGATCCGAAGCGGTGCCAAAAGGCGGCGTCGAGGGTCCGCCGGTGCCTGGCCCAGAAATCAAGGGCCTCGACACTGGGGGAGCCTGCACCTCCGAGGAGGTGACTGCCGAGGCAGTGTCGGCGCCGTGGCCCCGGAAGGGACCACGACGCTCCCCCGACACTGCAGAAGGGACCTCCTCTTCGGCAAGAAGAGATGAGGAGGCTCCTCCTCGACCGGAGATAGGCCCGGAGGGGACCCGGGACGGGCCTAGAGACCTTACCTGGGAGTCCCATAACAACGCCGCCCGAAGTCGGCGGGCCTTGCCGAGCTTGAACACGCGGACTTCGAGGATGCGACGGTCCATGAAAAAGCAGGCATCGCACGAATCCATATCATGGTTGGGTCCCAGGCAACGAAGACACACGTCATGCCGGTCCGAGACGGAGAAATTGCGGCCACAGGAGCACCGACGCATAGGGTCCCGGCCCGTCTTCGAAAAATGCTTCGCTCCAGAACCGGACATAACATGAAACTATTGAGGAAAAAACACAGTAGGAAACACACCCGACGCCGTACAAATAGAAAAGGAACAGTCTTACCGGTATGGCATCGAGTGCGATACAAAATGGAGGAGTCGCCGAAAACTACACAGTTGAAAATGCTCCAGCGAAGCAGGTGCTGCCTCGATGGCGGGAGAAACAGAACTGAGTTGGAGGGAGGGTAAATTGCTTCTAACGGCGCCCCTCTGCATGACCGTGTCTCGAGGGTGCGCCATAGAGCTAGCTTTTTATAAAAAAAAAGTTTTGTATGGGTATGCCAGCCTCGCTTACACCCAGGAAGTAATGAATGGTGAAGATTGACAAGGGAGATTGACCCTGCTCTTGGATGTGGCTGCAGTACATGTCATCCAGTTAACATCTGGCATATTCAGGTCCCCCATCAACAGTATCTCCCCTTTTTCAGCCATTTTGAGAATGTCCTCTATCATTTTCTTGTCTGTTTCCTCCCCTTGAGATGGGGGGTCTGTATACAACCCCTGTGCGGATTGTGATGCCATCCTTTGTCTTCAAGGTGACCCAGAGTGCCTCTTGTCCTCTCCCTTTACTTTTTAGTTCTGTAGCTTTGATCCCTTCCCTTATATATAGAGCTACTCCACCTCCTCTTTTACCCTCCCTGTTCCTTCTGTAGACTGTGTACACCGGTATGTTGACATCCCAGTCATGGTTCTCCATGTACCATGTTTCCGTGACTGTCACAATATCCAATTTTTCATCTTCCATCAGGGCTACTAGCTCAGGAATCTTGTTTCCCAGACTATGGGCATTGGTACTCATTGCCCTCCATTTAATGTTGGCTTTATCCTTTTTTTCCCCCATCCCTGCTCTTATTGCCCTTGTGTATTTTTCCATTTACCCCTGTCCTGCCCTCTGTTGAGCTCTGTACCTCAGTGTTTACCTTACTACCTGCCATGTTTTGTGAGGGGAGGCTTGAAAGTTCCTGCCTCTTATTAGCAACTCCCCCCTTGGCTAGTTTAAAAGCTTGCCAAGGAACATTTAAACCTGTCACTTAGGAGCTTGGCTCCCTTCGTGGACAGATGCAGACCATCATGCCAGTATAGACCTTCATCTCTCCAGGTGTACCCCCAGTCCCCAATGAAGCCAAAGCCCTGTGCTCTGTACCAGTTTTGCAACCACTCATTAAACTGCATGGTGTGCAGTACCCTGGCCTCACCCCTGCCATGGACTGGCAGCACCTCTGAGAAGGTAATCGTGCTTGCTACCTGTCTGAGGCCCCTCCCCAACTCCACAAATTCATCAGGCACTGCCCTGATTCCTTGCCTAGCTAGGTCATTTGTCCCAAGGTGGACAATGATATCTAGTTCCCTCTCATGTGATGCTGCTTCTGCAATTGTGAGGATTCACTTCTTGTCCCTCCAAGCCATGGCACCAGGCAGGCACCTTACTTCCCTCTCCTCTCCCTTTCCCAGTTCTACCCCCCTAACAATTGAGTCCCCTATCAGAAGCTGTTTCCTTCCCCTGTGGTGTCCCTTGCCACCCTTTTGTGGATGTCCTCAGCATTTTTCTTGGCCTCCACTGAGGGTGCCATCATAGAGGAACCTTGCTCTGCCAGACTGGCATATGATTTGTGTAGAGGTACAACTAGGGTGCTTCACCTCTGTTCTACCACATGCACCCTCCCAGAACCCACTGTGGTCCAACTGCTCTTCATACTTGGCAACCTCTGAGGCAGTGGTTGTGGCAGTGGTACTCTTTGGGTGGGGGAAGCCTCCTTAGTCCTTGCCAATTCAGCCTGGAGGTGAGCAATCTCCTCCCTCAGAGCTGACAGTTGCCTGCAAATAGGACAGCAACGCAGTTTCCAGAATGTCTCCCGGAAAACTCCTGCCCCACAGCAAGTGCATTGCACCACTCCCCACATGTCCCTCTCCCTATAATATACAATATATGTCATTTATTTTTGGTGGTGTGCACTTACCCTTTATGCACTGTGATGGGTTATTAAGAATATGACAGTTCTGCCCCAAGACCTGTTGAGGAAGTGATGTCAGAACTTTGGCTATAAAGGAAATGCCACACCTGGGGGGCTGGGGGGTGGGGAAGGGGGGTAGGTAGTCTACAACCACAGGTGACTGTTAGAAACAATCAAATACACCACTGCTCCACCACCCTGGTGAGTACTGCCCTTTATAGTAATTCAACTAACCTCCAGTAACTTATTTAAAAATAGTTTAACTGTCACAAAATCCTACGCACCAGTAAATTATTTAAAAATAGTTTCTGTCCCTAAATCCTAGCAGTCAATCCAGCTACCCCCAAGAGACCACCAAATGCAGTATTCAAACCCTTGTGAAGTTGCTTCCAAGATAAGCAGAGTTTGCAAGCTCCTTTTTCAACTCCTCAGCCACCTGTAAATTATTTAAAAATAGTTTAACTGTCAGAAAATTCTAGTAGACAGTCTAGCTACCTCCAAGGGTCTACCCAAATGCAGTATTTAAATCCTTCTGAAGTTACTTACAAGATAAACAGAGTTTGCAAGCCCCTTCTTGGTTAAACACTAAATAAATATGTAAATAAAAAGCAATTACCAAGGGTAGTTAGTTTCACCTCCCACAGGATTGAGCAAAAGTGCACGTTGTTGCAGATATCAAGTGCAATGTAGAATTTCCCACACAGCTCACAGCTGAATAAATTAGTGGTGTCCTTCCAGGTCAAAAAGATGTGCTTTGTGCAGAGGAACTGGATGACAGGGCCTGGACAGTCACCAGGGGAGGCTACCGAGGCGTGGTCTTGTCCGCAGGCTTAAGTTCCATGATCTTCCTAGTAGACACTCCCACTGCTCCTCTTTTTCTTTATTTTTCTTCTTAACCTCTGAAGAAGGGGAAGAAGCACAGACTCTTAGCTTCTGCATTTCTTGTTCTAAAGAGGTCATCCTGGATTTTAAAAGATGGGTTTCTAGGGCCTGCTGCCTGCGTTTGCATGTGGCCTGGTTGAACGGCTTGCAATCCGGGCAGGCCTCGATGTTGTGGGCCGGGCCTAGGAAGAAGAGGCAGAGCTTGTGGCTGTCCTTATGAGGGATCTGCAAGCCACACTTGGTCTTCGGAGGGTCCGATGCAAAAGACATAAAAAAGGAAGAATGAAAGAAACAGCAGAATTATATTTATCAAAATGGCAATTGACTGGAGCAATGTTCACCGCAAGGTCCTTGTGCAGGTCGACAGCGGGCAAGAACTGGAAGGTGGGCATGGGGACCACCCACTTATAGGGTCACGCTGACGTCAGTCACATGACGTCGGGTGGGTAGTCCCCTGCCAGACATTGCTAGCAATAGTCTGCCGTGCAGTCCTGACACCAGAGGGTGCAGTCCTACATGTTATGACCTACTGCAGGAACCCTCTCTAAGTAAGATCAGTACCATTTTGACTGGATCCAAGACCATAACTGGTTGACCAAGGCGTCTGTGCGTTGGTTCCACTTGACCTGCAGTGTCCATTGAGGGACTCGCATGTGCAGCCTGGGTAGAGGAACCATGGCTATGGCTGTGGCTATGAGGTCTGGAAGTCACAGAGAAACCCTTGCTGGGACATGACGGCTGGAGTATAGATGACAGGCCCAGGCCCGCAGATGCTCTGCTCTGTGGGCCGGAAGGCCATTCCTTGAGCCATGTCCAGCACTGTCCCTGTATACTGGAGGCACTGGCTGGGGGTCAGAAAGAAAAAAATACTCACCTTATTAATTGTGTTTCTTCTAATGGAGTCTTGCTGTATTCTGACATATTCTGACATATGTAGTTAGCCCCAGCACTTGAACTGCTTCGGAGAGGAAAGAGTTAACTCTCTGCAGGAAGCATAAAGGATAGAACGTTGAGCTCGAGCTTTGTTTCAAACCTCTGTCTGTAGCACTTCAAAGTGTAACCGTCACAATCTTACAAGCTATTACTAACTAACTACACTTCTTAAAGTGGAAATTGTAAAAGAACAGCCAACAGGCAACACATTTCTGGTTCCCCCAAAAGACTCCAGTCGAGAATCCAAAATAATAACCAGGTAGTGAACCAACATATAGCTACCACAATTGCATAAAGTACAGTTACGTAAGAACTTACTGAAACAGTAGATCTTCGAGAACAGCTCTTGGAGCAGGTTACACCATTAGGACTGAAGTCGGCGGGCACCAGGACCCCACGGAAAAATTCTAGCTGGCAGTATCTAGTGGAGAACCACCCCCAACGTCAGCCCCTCCCCGACGTCAGGCATCACATAAAAGGGGGTGGTCCCCCAGCATCCCCAGTTCACCCACCGGAGACTCCTGGCTCAGGTGTGACATCTGAAGGGGAGATCGAGGATCTGCTTCCAAAGGAAGGTTAAAAAAAAGGCGTCAAAGAACGCTGTAGCCTAAAAACTAGGTCAGAAGACTCAACCACCAGAGGGGAAGGTGGGAGGGGAACTACCTGCTGCAAGAGCTGTTCTCGAAGATCTACTGTTACGGTAAGTTCTTACATAACTGTACTATCTTACTTCGAGAAACAGCTCTTGCAGCAAGTTACACCATTAGGACCGATTCCCAAGCAGTAAGGGAACAATTTTCTACCAGGAGAAGGGTAGGAGAGATGACTCAGACTTCGGGACAAGAGTCCTTGAAGGACCTCCAAGCCGAATCCAGCTCTACGCCTAGAGGTAGTGTCCAAACTGTAGTGTCTGATGAAAGTGTGCACAGTGCTCCAAGTCGCTGCCGCACAGATGGCTGAAGTGGAGACATTTTTGAGCACAGCGAAAGAGGTAGCCACCCCCCTCGTAGAATGACTCTGTACCGGTCCTGGTAAGGGTTTATTGTGCTTCTGATATCAGAACATAATGCACTTGACCAACCATCTGGAAAGCAGCTGTTTCAAAACAGGAGCACTGAGCATCCGCTGTCCGTAGGAAACAAAGAGCTGGTCCGACTTACGATGGGCTTTGGTTTTGGTCAGATAATATCTGAGACATCTATGCACATCTAGAGTGTGCAACAGGGCCTCTCCCCTGTTACCGTAATTCAGGTAATACACCGGCAGGTCTATATCCTGGTTGAGTGTGACCGCCGAGACCACTTTGGGAAGGAACTTAGGATTTGTTCTTAAGAACACCCTGTCCTTGTGAAAAACCAAAAAAAGGATCCTTAAACATGAGTGCATGAAGCTCAGAAACTCTTCTGGCAGAAGTAACAGCAACTAAAAGGAGAGTCTTTCATGCGAGGAGACACAGCTCGCATTCTGTGGCTGGTTCAAAAGGAGGTAGAGTTAGCTGCTCTAAAACAAAGGGGAAATCCCAAGGTGGAACTGGGTCTCTGATAGGAGGTCTCAGGTGCAGGATGCCACGCAAAAAAGCACATGAAGCCTCTAGTTGAGCTAGAGAGCTATGACCTATTGGTGAATGATACGCCGAAATGGCGCACAGGTGAACCTTAATGGAAGAGTAGGCAAGGCCTGCCTCGTACAGGGTTAGAAGGTAGTCTAACACTGACCTCTCTGAACAATCCAATAGGGTCAATCCATGAGCTTGAGCCCAGATGCAAAATCTGTGCCACTTTATGGCATAAGTGGCGTGAGTAGAGGGTTTTCTGGCTGCTGCCAGAACATCTGCAACTTCCCGAGAGACCCCATATCTCAGGACTGCTATGTCTTTAGGAGCCAGGCATGCAGGTTCAGCGACCAAAGATCCGGATGGACTAAGGAGCCTGCCTCCTGGGACAGAAGTTGAGAGCTGAATGGCAGAGGCATCGGAAGTTCCTGGGTCAGCTGATGTAATAGAGGGAACCAAATTTGCCTGGGCCAAAAGGGCGCTACCAGAATCAGTGATGCACGCTCTTGTCGGAGCTTCAGTAAAACCCTCTGGATCAAAGGGAAGGGTGGGAAAGCATAGAGGAATCTGCCTGTCCAAGAGAGGGACAACGTGTCTCGCCAGAAAACACTAGGGCATGGATCTAGCGAGCAAAATTTGGACAATTTTGTGTTGGATGGGGACGCAAAAAGGTCTAACTCTGGTGTACCCCATCTGTGAAACAGATCCTCTACTACCTCCTGGAGTTGTTCCCACTTATGGACTCTGGCCATCTGCGATGATGTTGTCCACCCCTGGTACATGAACGGCGCTGTGTTGTAAAACCCAATCCCACACCCTCATGGCCTCCCTGTAAAGCGGGTAGGAATGAGTGCCTCCTTGTTTATTGAGGTAATACCTCACCGCAGAATTGTCTGTTTGTAACAGAAGAGTACCCAGTGGAATCGCCGACTGGAAAGCCTGCAGGGCATAAAGAACTGCTCTAATTTCCAGGATATTTATGTGGAGATAAGTCTCTTGGGCTGTCCACGGGCTCTGAGACCGGACACCATCGAGGTGTGCTCCCCATCCGAGCCCTGAGGCATCTGTGGAGAGGGTCATAATCGAAGACGGTGCAATGAAGGGGACCCCCACTGACAGGTTCTTCGAATCTAGCTACCATTGCCAATCCTAGATTGCGGCCTTCGTGATCCAAATTGGGAGCTGCAGATGGTCTTGCTTTTGATCCCACTGGAGCTGTAACATCGACTAGGTCACCCGCATGTGGAGATGGGCTAGCAGGACTGTTGCAATGGCCACAGTCATGTGTCCGAGCAGGCAAAGGACCAGTCTGGCTGGGATGGTCTTCTTTGCCAAGATGTCCCTGATGAGGGATCTGATGTGTTCTGCCCGGTCCTGGGGTAGAAAAGCTTTCCCCTGGACGGTGTCCAGAACTGCGCCTATGAACTGCAGAATCTGTGATGGAACCAGGCGTGACTTCTCTTGATTGATAATGATGCCCAGCATCTCGAACAGAGACAGAGTACAATGAATGGCAGACATCAGGGCCTCCTGAGAGGCAGCCATGAGAAGCCAGTGATCCAGGTAAGGGAACACGTAGTGGCCTTGTTTCCTCAGAGTTGCCGCTACGACCACCATGCACTTTGTGAATACCCGAGGTGCCGATGACAGTCCGAAGGGGAGGGCTCGGAACTGATAATGGTGACCCTGAAACTCGAAGCGCAAGAACTTTCTGTGTGCTTGAGCGTTGGGTATATTTATTTATTTATTTAAGTGTTTTACCAGGAAGGCATACTGAGCAGAGTACTGCTCGATTACAGATGCTTCCTGGGGGAGGGGAGGGGAGAACATAGGAAGACAGTTTTACATAGTATAGACAAGAAAATACATAGTGGGAGAAATACTAACGTGGGTCTGATTACAAGTCAGTAGTAGCTTGAGACAGACAATTGGTAACAACAGTATGTACGGTATGAGATAACACTTGAAGTCAGGATAGACAAGTTAATACATTGTGGAAGATCACTAACATTTGGTTCTGAAGCCACGTTCATACAGGATTGAGTGTGTCAGTTGGTAACACAGTTACATACAGCAAATGTACAACAAAATTAAGTTTTGAGCCATATGAGAGACAGTATAAGGCGAGAGGACAATAGTTAGACACTGATGAATTACAAATTTGCTAAGTGCTGACATTCCCAGAGAGTTGCCTAGTAGTTGGTAGACGCCTAGACACAAGCACAGGTAGGGACAAAATGATCTTGGAGCATGGAGTTTAGGTGGGAAAGGGAGGTGAAGCGACCAATGTTAGCTGGGAGGGAGTTCCATAGCGAGGGAATGCGGTAGATGAACCCTGATTGCCCTGTGGAGGTAGATCAGTATGGGACAGCTAGGGACCTGCAGTTTGAGTTTCTGAGTGTGTATGCTTGTGCGCTAGGGTTTATTAAGATGTCGGAGAGGTAGGAAGGGAGCCGCTGAGTCCAATACTTGGCCGTAATTTTTGAGCAGTGGGTTAGCTTGCGATAGTCAAGTGAGGTGAGGTTCATTGCTTGATATAGGGCACAGTGGTGTGTGGAGTAGGGGCTGTTCAGGGTGAAACGGCAAAAAGACTGGAAGGGAGGGCCCAGCCTAGCTAATGTGGTCTTAGGGCTGGCGCCGTAGACTATGTACCCATAGTTGAGGACTGGGAGGATCATTTTTTTTACAATGTCCTTCCTGGCTTGAAGGGGTATGTTGTCACGATTCCGGTAAAATGCACCAAGCCTAGGGTGCAGCTTCTTAAGTAAGGAGTCAATATGTGTGGAAAAGTTGAGGTGTTGGTCAAGCCAGACACCGAGGTATCTGAAGGTGATGCAGGACTCCAGTGGGGACCCTTCCAGGGTGTGAAAAACTAATGGTGAAGGGAGCCTAGAAATTTTCTGCCTCATCCCAAAGGTTAAGGAGACTGTTTTGTTAGCAGGGAGATGGAGACCTGGAGGTATCAGATGTATCTGGTCTGGAGTCATCCCCCGGTGGGTGTCGTCTGTCCCTGGGTTGTTTAGGGCTTGGAGACCCAGAGGTAGACCATGATGGGCGTCGTCTTCTCTCTCTCTCTAGATCTGCCCCTAGGAGGTGGCGTTGGCTCCTTAGGGGCTGGGTGTCTTGAGTCTTCATCCTCCCAAGGAGGGGGTGTAGGTGGTGGAGGTGGAAGAGGCTTACTGGGGACCACGTCCTTTCTGATGGTCTCCCACCAGAAGGTGAACAATTCCTTCACCTCCTGAATGTTCATGCCCGACGACGGGCCCAGCGTCGGTCTGGGTCTGTCGCCGGGGTCAGGCAACCGGTCCTGGGGAACCACCGGATCCGTCGACGGCTCCCCGGGCAAGCTGGCATCCTCTGTGCTGCCTGTCTGGTCATCCGGTGGCCTCCTCTCCTGAGGACTCCTGACGTCCGGTGTCACCCGGCGTCACTACAACTGCTGTCGAGTCGGGAGTCCGTTTTTTGGGCATCAGGTCAGGCACCTTATTATTCTGTGACATCCTCTTAAGAGGTGTCAGATCCTTTGTCTTCCTTTCCGGGGCCTTGGGAGGCTGGGAGACGGACCTGAGGTCGGTGTCCTGGCATTGGCCTGATGCCCCACTAGATTTAGAGGAAGACTTCCTATGTTTTTCTGAAGAGTCAGGCCTGGAAGAAGAGTTGGGCACCCGATGGGTCTTAAACTGGTGCAAGAAAGCTGAAGAACCCCCTGAAGACCTTACCTTAACTGGGGGAGGTTGGGAGCGGGCCCGGGAAGGAGAACAGTCGGACCGCGTAGAGCTGGAGCTGGCCCTGGATTCAGAGGCCCTGCTGGGGGATCCTGACTTACCTGAGTCCC
This sequence comes from Neoceratodus forsteri, assembly GCA_016271365.2. Lineage (NCBI taxonomy): Eukaryota > Metazoa > Chordata > Ceratodontiformes > Ceratodontidae > Neoceratodus > Neoceratodus forsteri. Next base: position 1,392,118,909 of record CM028131.1, on the reverse strand, counting down.
GGTGCTTCCCGGTCTTATGGGAAGAATCCCATTTGGAGGAAGGTCTTTTTTCCATTTTGCGAAGTTTCTCTTCAAGAAGGAACCCCTGAAGGGCCTTCTGGCAACAGATCCTGGTCCTGCTATTAAATTGTTGGCAGATGGAACAGGTTTTGGTGTCGTGTTCTGGGCCCAGGCACCTCACACAAGCCAAATGATGGTCAGCAAAGGGGATCTGCTTGCTGCAGGTGCACTCTGAGGGGTGTCCTTCGAGAGAAGGAGTTGGAGAAGTAGACATGGGTTTTATAAAGATTTCGCACGTCGTATTGTTGATGCAGGCATCGGTGAGGTCGATGCTGGTGAGTCGATGGCAGGAAAAGAACTGGGGATGCTGAGGGACCGCCCCCTTTTATGTGATGCCTGACGTCGGGGAGGAGTGGACATCGGGGGCTGTCCCCTGCTGGATACTGCTAGCTAGAACTTTTCTGTGGGCTCCTGGTGCCTGCCGGCTTCAGTCCTAATGGTGTAACCTTCTGCAAGAGTTGTTTCTCAAAGTATAATCAATAAGTCACTCCCCCTTCTAGAAAGGAGGAGTGCCAAGTACACCCCGAAGTGCAACACTGTACCTGCCAGCCCACTTCTCAAAAATAGGTTCGGGGGGTAGGGGGGTCAGAATACAGCAAGACTCCATTAGAAGAAACACAATTACTAAGGTGAGTAATTTTTTCTTCAAACAGCATAAAGTCTTGCTGTATTCTGACATATGCAGACTACCAAGCAGTACCGCCATGGAGAGGGGTACCAACCTATTTTGGAATAGACTCTGCAGTACTGCTGTTCCAAACCGAGCATCACTCCTAGCCTGGATATCCAGAGAGTAATGCTTGGTGAAAGTATGGACAGTTTTCCATGTGGCTGCTTTGCATATAGCTAGTAAAGGTATATCCCTAGCAGCAGCCAGAGAAGCAGCTGTACCCTTAGTCGAATGAGCCCTCAGGCCTGAGGGGGGTATTTTGCCTAGCTTTTCATAGCAGAATTGAATACAAGAAACAATCCACCTGGCAATAGTTCTCTTAGTAGTAAGTTTACCTTTTCCCACTTCACCATAAGTGAGAAACAATTGACGACATTCATACCTAAGTGCTTTAGTATGTTCAATGTAGTAGCTAAGTGTCTTCTTAACATCCAAACTGTGTAATCTTCTTTCTCCTGAAGAAGAATGATCAGTGAAGGACGCAGGAAGAGACATGGACTGGTTCAGATGAAAATCTGAATACCATTTTGGGTAAGAACCTCCTTTTGGTTCTAAGGACCCCCTTATCTCTATGGAATGAGATAAAATCTGGGTCCACTGACAGAGCTTGTAATTCACTAATACGTCTGGCAGAAGTGATAGCTACCAGGAACACAGTTCTCCAAGTCAAATATTTGAGTTCTGTGGAAGCCAAAGGCTCAAAGGGGGGGTTGCATGAGCTGAACAATGCAAACATTAAGATTCCAAGCATGGGTAGGATCCCTAAAGGGAGGGATGGTATGAACTAATCCTTTAAAGAGTTTACAGAAAACAGGACGAGATGCCAGAGAGGGAACCTTCCCTGCTGATGGGAATACAGATACAGCTGCTAAATGAACTTTTAAAGTGGCCGGTCTAAGGCCTAGGCCATTAAGATGAACCATGTAATCCAGAACTGTAGCCAGGTCAGCAGTATCTGGAAAGACATCCCTATTGGAACACCAAATGCTGAATCTCTTCCATTTGGAATTATAATTTTTTCTGGTGGCAGGTTTTTGAAAGGCTTTAAGAATATCCAGCACCCCCTAAGACAGATGCAGACCATACTCTAACTCTTCAAGAACCAAGCCTTGAAGTTGAGACAATGAGATTGGGGTACCAGATTCTTCCCTGAGAGGAGGTTAACAGGTTGTGCCTCTTGGGAAGAGACAGTGGAAGATGGTCTGCTAGGGACATCAACAAGGGATACCAAGACTGTCTGGCCCAGTCTGGTGCAATCAGGATCACCTAGCATGGTTGTGACCTGATCTTGACCAGTACCTTGAATAACAGAGGAAAAGGAGGAAAGGCATGGAGGAATTTGCAACCCCCAATCCAGAACCAGAGCATCCAGGGGAACTGTGCCCATGACTGGAGGTCTGTAACAGAAGAGAGGAAGTTGATGATTGTCTGGGGCTGCAAAGAGATCTATCTCTGGAGTGCCCCACCTGGAGAAGATTACTTTCAATATGAAGGGATCCAAGGCCCATTCGTGATGGCCCTGAGAGATCTTGCTCAGGGCATCTGCTAGCACACTGTCCTTCCCTGGTAGATGGACTGCTACTAGAGATGCTTGCAGGGCATAAGTCAGAGACCATATTTTCATGGCCTCTTTGCACAAGGCCATAGACTGAGTGCCTCTCTGCTTGTTGATGTACCACGTGGTGGTGGTGTTGTCTGTCCTGACCTGAACCACCTTGTTCCTCACTGAGTCAGAGAAAGTTTGAAGAGCCAGGAATACTGCCCTGAATTACAGAAGATTGATATGAAGTACAGACTCCTGAGGGGACCACTCACCTTCTGCTGTGAGGGCTCCTAAGTGGGCTCCCCAGCCCAGGAGAGAGGCATCTGTGGTTAGTACCACTGAATGAGTCTAACTGACGAATGGGACTCCTTTTCTGAGACTGTCCTGATCCAACCACCATTGGAGAGCTTGGACCAGAGCCTGGGTCACTGGAATCAATTTGGTTAGAGGATCTTTTTTCTGAGACCAAAAGGACCTCAAATGGAACTGAATGTCCCTCATTTGAAATCTGGTTCCCTGCACCACCGCAGTGGAAGCTACCATGTGGCCCAGGAGCGGAAGAAAATGTCTTGCTGTTCGAGACACCAGAAGGTGGAAAGAGGAAGCAAGATCTGTAAGGTCCTTCACCCTTACCAAGGGAAGAAAAGCCTTTGCCTGCACAGTATCCAACTCTACCCCTATGAAGGTAAGGAGTTGTACTGGTTCGAGAACTGACTTTGGTAGATTGAGAAGGAACCCTAGAGAAGTGAGCAACTGTTGTGTCACTTGTAGTCTGACTTGACTTGGTCTGGAGACTGTCCCATGATGAGTCAGTTGTCCAGGTATGGAAAAATGGAAATACTCTGTCTCCTGAGAAAGGCCACTACTACTGCTAGGCATTTTGTGATCACCCTTGGAGCTGATGTTAGGCCGAAAGGCATTGCTCTGAACTGACAATGGCCTGAAAGCAATTCAAACCTGAGATACTTTCTGTGGGAGCACCTGATTGGGATGTGAAAGTAGGCAACTTTGAGGTCGAGGAAAGCTAGCCAATCCCTTGGCCTTAGAGAGGGAAGAATTACTCCCAGAGTCACCATTTTGAATTTTGGTTTTATGATGTGCTTGTTTAGGTATCTTAGGTCTAGGATGGGCCGCCACTCCAGTGTCTTTTTGGGGGTAAGGAAATATCTGGAATACAGACCCTTGCCCCTGTGCTGAGTAGGAAAGTACAGTTACGTAAGAACTTATCGTAACAGTAGATCTTCGAGAACAGCTCTTGCAGCAGGTAACACCATTAGGACCGAAGCTGGAAGGCATCAGGACCCCACGGAAATCTTCTAGCTAGCAGTCTTCAGCGGGGACCGCCTCCGACGTCAGTCCCGCCCCCAACGTCAGGCGTAGTACATAAGGAGGCGGTCCCGCCAGAATCCCCAGTTCTCCCAACGGAGACTTCCAGCCGCTGGATGACATCAGAAGGGGAGACCGAGGATCTGCCATCAGCAGAAGAATAAAAAGCGTTAGCTCCAGTCAATGCCTGAATAGGCTGTACCTCCTCCAAGGGGGAATGGTGGGCTGGAAGGTACCTGCTGCAAGAGCTGTTCTCGAAGATCTACTGTTACGGTAAGTTCTTATGTAACTGCACTATCTTACTTCGAGATATAGCTCTTGCAGCAGGTAACACCATTAGGACCGATTCCTGCCAACAGCGCCGCTAAGCATTCTGGGAGGAGGCAAATAGGAGAGATCTTGAACAAGTCCTGACTCTAGGTCAGGAGACCCTGTAGAACGGCAAGGCCAAAACCGGCTCTCCGCCGTGAGGTAATATCCAGGCTATAGTGCCTAATAAATGTATGCACTGAGCTCCAAGTAGCTGCGGCACAAATGGCCGAGGTGGAGACATTGCGCAGCGCAGCAAAGGAGGTAGCCACCCCTCTTCTTGAGTGGCCCCGGACTGTGCCCAGAAGGGGCTTCTGTTTACTGTTGTAACAAAAGGAAATACACTGAACAAGCCAGCGAGAAAGAGTCTGCTTTGAGACTGGTTGGCCCAGCATCCTTTCAGCAAAGGATACAAACAGCTGCTCCGATGTGCAGAGCTGTTTAGTCCTGTTCAGGTAGTACCTTAAGGAGCGGTGAACATCCAGGATGTGAAGCAATGCCTCTTCTCTATTCGAGTACTTGGGAAAGTACACAGGCAGATCGATGTCCTGGTTAAGAGTAAGGGCAGAGACCACCTTAGGCAGGAATTTAGGATTTGTCCTCAAAGGCACTCTGTCCTGGTGGAAAATTAAATAAGGTTCCTTACACATGAGAGCATGAAGCTTGGAAATTCTCCTTGCTGACGTGACAGCAACTAAAAATAACGTTTTCCACGACAGAAAACGCGCTCGCAATCTGCGGCAGGTTCAAAAGGGGCGTGAGCTGTTCCAGGATGAAGAGTAGGTCCCAAGGAGGGACGGGATCCTTGATGGGTGGCCTAAGGTGTAACACCCCCCTCAGGAAGTCTCGAGAGGCATCAAGTTGTGCCACTGTGCGCTGTCCTACCGGGAAGTGGTAGGCCGAAATCGTCAGAGGTGAACTTTAATAGAGGAGTAGGCGAGACCAGAGTGGAAGAGGGAAAGCAGGTATTCCAGAACCGATTTCACTGGGCATTCTAAAGGGGAAAGACCGCGTGCCTGAGACCACAAGCAAAATCGGCGCCATTTCATGGCGTACGTCGCATGCGTTGCCGGCTTTCTGGCCACGGAAAGAACTTCCGCCACCTCTTGCGAGACCCCATGTCGCATAATGGCTATGTCTCGAGGAGCCAGGCATGCAGGTTCAGTGAGCATAAGTCCGGGTGGACTAGTGAACCCTCCTCTTGAGACAATAGATGGGAGCTGAAAGGCAACGGAACTGGAGGTTCCCGGGACAATTGCGTCAGCATGAGGAGCCAGATCTGCCTGGGCCAGAAAGGCGCTACCAGGATCATTGTTGCATGCTCCCTGCGTAGTTTGAGAAGGACTCTCTGGATCAACTGGAAGGGAGGGAAAGCGTAGAGGAATCTGTCCACCCAGGAGAGGACAACGCATCTCACCAGAAAACACCAGGCCCTGGATCTAGCGAGCAAAAATTGGGCAGTTTTGCATTGGATGGGGAGGTGAACAAGTCCAACTCTGGAGTTCCCCATTGAAGGAACAGATCCTCCGCTTCGTCTTGAAGGAGTTCCCATTCGTGGACTCTGGCCTGGGACGATTCAGGCCGTCCGCGATTGTGTTGTCCACGCCAGGAACGTGAACAGCAATCAGGCTCGTGCCGTGTCAGATTACCCAATCCCACACTCTCATAGCGTCCCTGCAAAGGGGTAAGAGTGTGCGCCTCCTTGTTTGTTGAGGTAATACATCACCGCCATATTGTCTGTCTGAAACAGAAGAGTACTCAACGGGATTTCTGACTGAAAGGCCTGCAGGGCATAAAGGACCGCCCTCATCTCCAGAACGATGATGTGGAGATGGGCTTCCTGAGGGGTCCACGTTTCCTGGGACCTCATCCCGTTCAGGTGCGCTCCTCACCCCAGCCCTGAGGCATCTGTGGAGAGGATTGGCTCCGGGGACGGCGCTGTAAACGGGCACCCGCAGAAAGTGTCCCTGGGTCTAGCCACCATTGCCAGTCTCGAGTCACGGTGTTAGTGATTCTGACTAGATGCTGCATATGGTCTTGCCTTTGGTCCCACTGCACCTTGAGCATCCACTGAGTTACCCGCATGTGGAGCCTTGCCAAAGGGATGGTTGGAATGGCTGCAGCCATGTGTCCGAGCAAGCAAAGGACCAACCTGGCAGGGACACTCTTCTTTGCTGAGAGATCCCTGATGAGGGATCCGATGTGTTCCGCTCTTTCGTCGGGAAGAAAGGCTTTCCCTTGGACAGTGTCCAGAACTGCGCCTATGAACTGCAGCTTCTGGGATGGTACAAGGAGAGACTTCTCATAGTTGATAAGAATGCCCAGAGAGTGAAACAGATCCTGGGTGTTCTGAATAGCCAGCAACAGCGCCTCTTTGGAGGTGGCCATGAGAAGCCAGTCGTCCAGGTACGGGAACATGTAGTGGCCCTGTCTCCTTAGAGACGCTACCACGACTGCCATACACTTGCTAAAGACCCTGGGGGCCGATGACAGTCCGAACAGGAGAGCCCGGAACTGAAAGTGGTGGCCGAGAAACTCGAAGCGCAGGAACCTCCTGTGCGCTTGAGCTACTGGGATGTGCAGGTAGGCGTCCTGCATGTCCAGTGACGCTAAGAAGGCATCCTTTTTCAGCATGAGAATGAGCCCTTGGAGGGTCACCATGTGAAAACGTTTGTAGGCGACCGACATGTTGAGGTCGCTGAGGTCCAAAATTGGACGGAGGTCCCCTGTTTTCTTCGGAACCAGAAAGAAGTGGGAATAGTAACCAGATCCTTTCTGGTTCTCTGGGACGTACACCACCGCTCCCTTTTGCAGGAGTGCGAGTACCTCTTGCCTGATGAGTGATCTGTGCTGACCCGAGTAACGGGAGAGCAGAGGAGGCCTTGTGGGTGGCTTGTCCACAAATTCTATAAAGTGGCCTTTTTTGACCAACTGAAGAACCCACCTGCCGGTGGTTATGAACTGCCACCCTGGCAGGTGGTCCGCGATGCGACCCCCGACCTTGGTGTCCCATTGATCCTGAAGGGCAGGGGCCAGGAAGGAATCATGCTGTGGCGGCTGAGGGTCCTGCGGGCTGGGCTAACTTTGCAGGGCATTGGCTTCAGCCCATGGGGCGGCTCCCCCTGGGCTCTCTGGGAGGAGCAGCCCTCTGTTCTTGGACAGTCTTGGGACTGCTGTCTCTGCATCCGCCTCAAAACGGCTTTGATTCCTACGAAAGGAACTAAGCTTCGGTCTGTACATGGCCTGGACAGACCGCACCGCCCTCCCGGCCTCTTGAAGTTTGGTGAGGACCTTCTCCGAGGACTCACCAAAAAGAACTTCTCCGTGAAACGAGGCATCCAGGATGTTCTTCTGGATGTCCGGGGTAAATCTGGAGACACAGAGCCAAGAGTGTTTCCAGAGGCATACGCCTGAGGCTGCCGCTCTGGCCGAGGAGTCCGTGGAATCATACGCGGCTTGCAGCACTTGGGCTCCCACATCTGAACCCGTGCGAAGGAGTTGCAGCAACTCCTCCTTCTGCTCACCTTCTGGCATCTTTTCTGCCAGATCCAGTCCCTGCTCCCACAAGGCGTTCTGAAACTGTACCATGTGGGTTAAATAGTTGAGGGACCTGATGGCGCAGGTAGCGGATGCATACGTGCGCCTTCCCATAGCGTCCAGCTGCTTGGACTCTGGGTCCAGTGGCAGGGTGCTCAAATGTTGCAGTCTCTGGGACTGGTCATGAGAGGCTGTAATGACCAGAGAATCGGCCAGAGGATGTGATGCCAAGTACTGGTCCTCCCTAGGGGCCTTGTACAGGCGGTCAGCCTTCTTCGGCATCACCGGGAGCAAGTGTGGACATTTCCATGCTGCCTTGGTGACGTCCACAAAGGTGTCCACCAAGGGTGGCACCACCACAGGCTTTGGATCTTTCTGCCGAAGATATATGGCAAGACGTAGTCTCTCGGGGTCGAGTTCCTCTGCGTCCCATCCCATGTTCTCCTGGATATGTCTCATAATCTCCGAGAATGATGGGTCATCCGGAGGAGATCTTGGGAGCTCACGTGGGTCTGGAGAAGGGACGCTGATTGGAGAGGGGGATCTGGATCCGTCCGAGAAGTCCGACCCCGTGTCCTCTGTCGAGGGCGAATGGCGGCGTCTTCTGGGTCTCTTGGGGCTGGGTGACCCTGAAGAGGATCTGGACGGAGGTCTCCTCTTGTCTGGTCTACCCCTAGGAGGATCCGCAGGCTCCTGGGGGGAAGGTACTCAGCCTGCAGCCCCGGATAGAGTAGGGGGCGCAGGAGCAAATGGAGTCGCAGATTGAGGAAGAGGAGGAGGTGTGGGAACCACATCCTTTTTTATGGTGTCCCACCAGTAGGTGAACAGCTCCTTAACCTCGGACATGCTGAGGCCCGATGATGGACCAGGCGCCGATGGTCAGTCATCGGGTTCCAGCGTCGGCTCCCCAGGGACCTCGGGTTCAGGGGAGGGTTGCCTGGGGGATGCGACAGGACCGGGTTCACCCGTCTGGTCCTCGGGCTGGGTCAGCTCCTCCTCCGTGAGCGCCTCCTGGCCGACGTCGGTGGGAGGCATAGGGGTTCTCCTCTCTACTGGAACGGACGTCGGTCCCCCGGCCAGCGTCCGTGGTGGCGAAGGCCTAACCAGCGACGGGCGTCTGGCGGTCGTCGGCTCTCAGGACCGATGGTGCTTGGCTGACGTCGGATCCGACGTCCTCTTGAGGGAAGTCAGCTCTTTGGTCTTCCGCTGGGGAGGAGGAGGCAAGGAGACCGACTGGGCATCGGGATCCGGATGCCGGGAACCGGACTTATGGTGGTGGTGGTTGCAGTCCCCTGACCTTGGCAGGGCCTTGGAAGCCAGAGAAGAAGAGGGCCTGGAGGTCTTGGCCTGAGGAAGAGAGGAAGAACCTGGAGGAGTCTTCACCATTGCAGGGGGAGGCTGAGAGCGGGCCCGGGAAGGGGAGCGGTCAGACCGGGAGCCGGAGCTACGGGAGTCAGAGGCCCTAGAAGGGGACTTTGATCTCACCCTCTCCCTATGCTTCTCAAGGTGTCTCCAGGCTTTTTCAGATGATTCCCCCTTGGAGGCTGAATCCATGGCCTTAACCTTTTCCTCGAGCAGGAACGCCTGCAGGGCCTTCTGGCGACGGATCCGGGTCCGGCTATTGAATGCCTGGCAGAAGGTACAGACCCGGGTGTCATGATCTGGGCCTAGGCACCAGACACAGGCCAAATGCGGGTCTTTAAATGGGATTTGCTTCCCACAAGTGCACTTCGACGGATGGCCTTCCACGTAGGTTGGAGAGGACATCAGACAGCAACTTTAGAGAGAAAACAAACTTTTTCCCAAATGGAAGAACTTAACCAGGCGTCGCGCGCTAGAAACAAACCGAAGGGTCGAGACATGCAGGTCAATGGCAGGAAAGAACTGGGGATTCTGACGGGACTGCCTTCTTATGTACTACGCCTGACGTCAGGGGCGGGACCGACGTCGGAGGCGGTCCCCACTGAAGACTGCTAGCTAGAAGATTTCCGTGGGGTCCTGACGCCTGCCGGCTTCAGTCCTAATGGTGTTACCTGCTGCAAGAGCTGTATCTCGAAGTAAGATCTCTCTCTACAGCCCTTAGGGTTAGTAGAGAGGAAACCTCTGCTTCTAGAGCAGTGGTCTCGGAAAGGTTTGCAGGTGGAAAGGACTTGGCCCTCAATTTTGGAAACTTTGCAAAACTGAGAGCCAATCCCTGACTTACTACCTCCAGGACACACCTTTCTGAGGTAACAGACTTCCAGGCCTGGAAGCAGTAAGCCAGCCTACCTCCTACTGGGATTGGGGAGTTGACCCGGTCTGACACATCAGGGTGTCTGCTTGGCAGGAGCCTTGGATTGAGAGGAGGATGCAGTCCTGCTCATCCCTCTTCTGCCTCCCCCTCTGTGGAAAAAGAGAGGCCTGTGCCTGGTAGAAAGGCCTGTGAAAAGGCCTGCCCTTGCCCCAAGACTGCTGCCTCTTAGGAGTTGCCTGCCTTTGCTTGGCCTGTGCACTCCTGTAGGTGGTCCGGTACTCATCCATTTTCTTCATGTAATTCTCTGTCTGCTCCCCAAAGAGAGAATTACCCACCACAGGGAAATCCATGGCCTTAGCCTGGGTGTCCTGTGAGAGGCTAGTACATCTGAGCTAAGCAAACCTCCGAAGAGGCACAGATGTAGCCATGACTCATGATGCCACATCATTCGAATCCACAGCAGCATGAAATTGAATTTTGAATGCCTCAATCCCATCAGCAGCCACCTCATCCAGCTCTTTGGCTAGCTGGGGGGAGGCCTGTTTAACCAGCTCCAGAACAGTATCCCATCTAGACTTCTGGTATCTGGCTGTGTAGGCCATGTAATTGGCCTGCCTGAGTCCCAAGGAGGATGCCAAGTACTGCTTTTTGGCCATAGCATCCACCTTCCTAGAGTCTTTATCTGGGGTGTGTGAAGCCAAAGGTATATTAGCCTTGTCACAGGCTGCAGCCTGCACTACCCCAACATGGCTGCATTGGTGGAACAAGAACTCTGTACCTGAGCCTGAAAGCATACACCTTCTGTCCATTCTTTTACAGGAGGTAAAGAATCTGGGATTTAAAGAAGTTTCTGTGTCAGTTTCCCAAAAGATTAATGGAGGTGGAATAGATGACCTCTTGGACTCTGGAATGTCCATCATTTCCAGGAAATCAGGCTCCTCTTGTTCCCCAGCAGCTTCAACCTAGGGAAGCTGGAGGGTCTCAGCCACTTTCTTGTAGAACAAGTAGTGGGATGGGGACTCAGAAGCCTGGGAGGGGGACATTAGAAGGCTTGTCTGGGGAGATGTCCAGTTCAATGGGGTCATCCAGACCTTCATCACCATCTTCTTCCTCCCCCTCCAGTTCATAAAATTCATCCAGCACATAATCCAGAATCGGGGGAACCGACCGAATCGAGCGTCTACCAAGAGGCGCAGGATCAGATGGAGCGATTCTACAATACTTATCGCCTTGCTATTTCTTCGGTGGTTGGATGATGCGGTTCTGGATCCAAACACGCAGACTTCCTCTTACGTTTCGATGGAACCGACCCCTCAGGGTCAGATCTCCTTTTGCCCGAAGGAGTATCGGCCAGGTCAGTGGGCACTCCTTCAGGTTCAGTAGGAACCAAACCGGGCTGGCCATCTGGATTAGCAGACTTCTTGGCCTCCTTTCCCCTGAGCCTACCCAACCTCTTTTCCAGGGTGACCTTCTGGAAATTCTTACAAATTTGGCAGTCTGAATCAAGGTGGTCAAACCCCAGACAATAAGAAAAAATTACTCACCTTAGTAATGTTGTTTCTTCTAATGGAGTCTTGCTATATTATGACAGATGCAGTTTGTCCCACCATTAGAACTGCTCCGGAGGTGAAAGAGTTAACTTCCATGCAGTGCATGGAGCTTAGAGCGCGAGCTCGGTTAGAGAAGCTCTGTTAGGGTGGTTTCAAACCGAAACCGTCAGATCTTTACGAGCAAAACTCACTAAGGCTCTGTGTGGAAGCTGTAACCTACACTAGCCAACTGGCTACTAAAATATTCACACATTTTACTGGTCCCAACACCAAGACTCAAGTCAGGGGACCAGAAACAACAAGATAAAATAAATAAATAAACACAACACCCAAACATAAAAGGGGCATCAATAAGTGCCAACAGTGGACTGCCCACCCCATACCTGAAGTAGAAGTTCTGAGAGGGGCAGGCTGGGGAGAGGTCATAATCAGGGCCCCGATTTTTCTGCGGCACATCGGAGCAAAGTTCTGCGGCAGGGTTCTCGTTATCGCAGAACTCTGACGACTCAACACCAATTTCATGGCAATTCTCTGCACATTTTTACCCTTAATTTTTTTCCTTTTTGTTTTTTGCCATATCTGACACAATGCACGCTGAATATACAGTCATTTTATGGGTGTTTGTCACCAAATTTTCAACATAGCCAGTTTAAGACCTCTGCTCATGAACAGTATCACTGTGATTTTATTAATCTGTCCGGAACATTGATTTCGCACACCGACTGCGCCATTCTGCGCTACAAGGGTGGAAACACATTTTGGGTGAGATGTGAAAAATGACAGCTGTACTACTCATAAGACAGTGTGGTGAAATGGCAATGTTGAAACTCTGGAGTGAAAATATTGAAATTTATGGAACTTACGAGCCTGCGTAGGAACTGCATAGCATGCGCTCGTTAAACAGTCATTTTGGAATTTTGGCACCAAATTTTCAACATGGGGATTTTGGGCCCCTTCTCATGAATGATGTCACTGTCATGGCGGTATTCAGTCGAAGGGTGATTTCGCAGTCACTGCGTTAAATCACCCTTCTGCGCCAATAACGCCGACAGTGACATCATTCATGAGAAGGGGTCCAAAACCCCATGTTGAAAATTTGGTGCAAAATGTTTGAGATATGCAACAAAGTTGAACCCTCCTATCTAGCCCATTATACAGCTTACCGGCATTTCCTCAGTTCGCGGTGCGCCTTTGAAGAGTGCAGGCGTGTTCCCAGTCCACGAAGATCGTCGCCTGAGTCGGAGGTAAGTATGGGGGTGGGGGGAAGCTGAGTGCGCAGTGGGTGGAGTGCGGATGTGGGAGGGGGCTCGGGAGATGCGCTGTGGGACAGTTTTTGTTTTACAGGAAAAAAAAGCGTCGTGGGACCACGTGCCCACGCTGGGGTGGGCTCCCAGGCGTGGTACAATATTGGGGGCGTTCAGCCAGCGGGGATTGGGCACCCCGTCGGAAAAAAAATATTGACACGCTTGCCACGCCAGGTGGGCTCCAGCGTGGCACAAGGACCTTGGGGCGCTCAGCTGATGGGGGATTGGGCACCCTCTCGGCAACATCATTGATTCCCACGCTGGGTGGGCTCCCAGCGTGGCATATGCTTGATGGGAGGGGGGACGAGTGAAGCCGAGGCGGGGGGATTGGGCACTTCGATCCGGCAAATAAGCGGACGTTTGTTCCGCTGGCTGATGAATTCCGCTGGTGATGGCAAATTCGGATATTTCCGCGGTTTGCCGCATCCGCGGAATTGCGGAAAACTTGGGGCCCTGGTCATAATATAGCAAGACTCCATTAGAAAAAACAACATTACTAAGGTGAATAATTTTTTCTTCAAACAACATGAAGTCTTGCTATATTATGACAGATGCAGACTACACAGCAGTACCTCCAAGGAGGAGGGACAGAACCTACTTAGGGAATAGGCTCCGAAGCACGGCTGTGCCAAACCAAGCATCCCTCCTGGCCTGGATATCCAGGGAGTAATGCTTGGTGAAAGTGTGTACTGTTTTCCAAGTAGCTGCTTGACATATCTCCAAGACAGGGATGTCTCTAGCAGCAGCTAGAGATGCAGCTGTACCTCTGGTAGAGTGAGCCCTCAGGCCTGAGGGGGGAACCTTACCCAGTTTTTGATCGCAAAATTGGATACAAGAGACAATCCACCTGGCAATGGATCTCTTAGTGGCAGGTCTCCTTTCCAACCTCACCCCAAGTGAGAAATAGTTGGAGGGAGTCAAACCTGTGACCCTTAGTGCGCTCTATGTAGTAACTTGGGGCCCTCTTAACATCTAAGCTGTGCAGCCTCCTCTCACCAGAGGAGGAATGGTCAGTGAAGAACACTGGAAGTGAAATAGATTGGTTAAGGTGGAAATCCGAAACCACCTTAGGCAAAAACTTCCTGTTAGTCCTGAGGACTACCTTATCCCTGTGAAAGGAAATAAAGTCAGACTCCACTGATAAGGCCTGTAACTCACTTATGCACCTGGCAGAAGTGATGGCTACTAGAAATACAGTTTTTCAAGTCAAATACTTAAGCTCTGCCGAAGACAGAGGCTCAAAGGGGGGTTGCATCAGCTGAGCAATGCAAACATAAAGATCCCAAGCAGGGGCAGGGTCCCTGAATGGAGGACTGGTATGAAGCAATCCCTTAAAAACTTGGAAAATACGGGTGAGCAGAAAGAAGAGGGCTTCCTGCTGAAATGAAAGCAGACAGCTGCCAAATGCACTTTCAGGGTAGCGGTCTCAGTCCCAAGGAATTAAGATGGACCATATAATCCAATACAGTGGGTAAATCAGCAGATTCCGGGGAAATATGCTTCCCAGAACACCATATGGAAAATCTTTTCCACTTGGAGTTATAGGTAGCCCTGGTGGAAGGCTTTCTAGAAGCTTTCAAGATTTCAAGAACACTTTGAGAAAGTTGTAGATCAGCAAACTCTAACTCAAGAGCCAGGCCTTGAGGTTGAGGGATTTGAGATTCGGATACCAGACTCTCCCCTGAGCACAGGTTAACAGATTGTGGTTCCTGGGGAGGCACAGGGGGAGATGGACTGCTAAGGACAGAAGGAGTGGGTACCAGGGCTGCCTGGCCCAATCTGGAGCAATCAGGATCATCTTGCAGGGCTGAGACCTGATTTTGACTGGCACCTTGAACAGGAGAGGGAAGGGAGGCATGAAACTTCCCTTCCCAATCGAGGAGAAAGGCATCCAGGGGACTGAGCCCAACACTGGGGGCCTGCAACAAAAAGTGGAAGTTGATGATTGTCTGGGGCTGCAAAAGATCTATCTGAGAGTGCCCCATCTGCAAAAACTATCCCCAGTACTAGGGGATCCAGTGACCATTAAGTGATGGCCCTGGGAAATCCTGCTGAGAGCATCTGCCAGGACATTGTCCTTGCCTGGGAGGTGAACTGCTATGAGGGAAGTGTTCAGAGAATAAGCCAGAGACCACAACTTCATCGCCTCGGTGCACAAGGCCGAAGACCGAGTGCCCCCTTGTTTGTTGATGTACCACATTGTAGTGGTGTTGTCTGTTCTGACCTGTACCACCTTGTTCTGAAAAGATGCAGAAAAAACCTGAAGTGCTAGAAAAACAGCTCTGAGTTCCAACAGATTGATGTGGAGGAGAGATTCCTGAGGGGACCATAACCCCTGGGTGGAGAGGTCGCCCATGTGAGCTCCCCATCCCAAGAGGGACGCATCTGTAGTAAGGGTCAAGGAGTGGGACAGAGGGATGAAAGGCACCCCTTGTCTCAGATTGCTCTGATCCTGCCACCACTGAAGGGCTTGGATTGGGGTTCGAGTCACTGGGATTAACTTGGATAGGGGATCTCTCTTGAGACCAGAAGGCTCTCAAATGGAAGTGAATGTCCTCATCTGAAATCTTGCTCCTTGCACTACAGCTGTGGAAGCAGCCATGTGTCCTAGGAGCTGCAGGAAATGTCTTGCTGCGATGAGACCTGCAGAGTGAAGGACGAGGCCAGGGGCCACCAAGGTCCTTACCTTTCTGGGGAAGGAAGGCTCTGGCCTGCTTTGTGTCCAGCTCTGCCTATAAATGTGAGTACCTGGACAGGTTCCAGAACTGACTTTGGAAGATTGAGAAGAAAGCCCAGAGAGGTAAGCAGCTGCTGGGTAACTAGCAGGTGTGATTTGACCTGGTCTGGAGACTGACCCACAATGAGCCAGTCGTCCAAGTAGGGAAAGATGGCAATCTTTTGCCTTCTTAGATGAGCAACTGCTACTGCCAGACATTTTGTGAACACCCTTGGGGCAGAGGTAAGGCCGAAGGGCATTGCTCTGAACTGATAATGGCCTGAGGGCAGTTCGAATCCGAGGTACTTTCGATGGGAGCTTCTGATAAGAACATGAAAATAGGCATCCTTGAGGTCCAGGGAAGCTAGCCAGTCCCCTGGCCTTAGGGAGGGTAAAATCATTCCCAGAGTCACCATTTTGAATTTTGGTTTTAAAAGGTGCTTGTTTAGATATCTTAGGTCCAGGATAGACGCCACTCTCCTGTCTTTTGGGGGTAAGGAAGTACCTGGAGTACAGACCCTTGCCCTGGTGGGGGAGAAACCCTTTCTACAGCTCTGAGAGCCAGGAGGTTGAGACTTCTGTTTCCAAGGCAAGAGTCTCTAAAGGGTTTGCAGGTGGAAAAGATCTGGCTCTCATCTTTGGAAATTTTTTGAAGCTGAGAACCAGACCCTGGCTCACTACTTCCAGGACCCACATGTCTGATGTTAAAGACTCCCAGTCCTGGGCCAAGTAAGCCAGCCTGCCCCTACAGGTAATGGAGAGCCGACCCTGCATCCCATCAGGGTGCCTATTTGGCAGGGGCTTTAGGCTGAGGGTGGAAGCAGGCCTGCCTGCACCTCGCCTGCCTCTCCTCTGAAGAACCCCCTCTGAACATAGGCTGAAGGAGGCCTGGGTCTGGTAAAAGGTCTGTGAAAAGGCCTGCCCCTACCCCTGGGGGCTGCCTCTGAGGAGTGGCTTGCCGTTCCTTGGCTTGTGCACTCCTATAAGTGGTTCTATATTCATCCATTTTCTTCATATAATTCTCTGTCTGCTCCCCAAACAGAGAATTTCCCTACAGGAAAATCCATAGCCTAGACTGGGTATCCTGTGACAAGTAGTACACCTGAGCCAGGCCAATCTACGCAAAGCTACAGATGTAGCCATGACTGTAGAGGATACATCATTAGAATCCACTGCAGCATGGAATTGCACCTTAGATGCCTCAATACCATCAAAAGCCACCTGCTCCAGCTCCTTTGCAAGCTGGCCAGGGGCCTGTTTGGCTAAGACCATGACAGTATCCCATCTAGATTTTTGGTATCTTGCAACATAAGCCATATATGCTGGAACTGGCTCCTCAGAGTCAGCTTTACGTTTGGCCAAGGAAGTCTGGCCCTGGTCAGAGGGCACTCCCTCAGGTTCGGTTGGCACCGAACTGGGCTGGCCATCCGGGTCAGCGGACTTTTTGGCCTCTCATTCCCTGCGCCTACCAACTCTCTTATCTAGGGTAGCTGCAGGGAAATTCTTGCAAATCTGGCAGTCTGCATTGAGGTGGTCAAACCCCAGACAATAAACACATGTGGTGTGTGGGTCAGCCTTGGCAAAGGCTTCCCCCACGAACACACTACAGTGTTGAAACCAGTAGACCCGGTTTTCTTTTGAGTTTCTCAGACATAATACCAGCCTAACCAAAAAACTTGCCCTTTTGATGGCAGTGCCAGGCAAGACACCTAATCGGTTCCCAACTGTCCTCGGTCAAGTGAAAAACCATAATGAAATCCGTTTTTAGAACCGATAGACAGGAACCGCACTCTAACAAGCCTTAAAGGCTTCAGAATAAAGTTTAAATACAATTTGATCGGTTCAAACCGAACCGATAAATATTTACAAGTTCCACACAGAAAACCTATCTATTACTTACAATACCATAGACAGAGCTTGAACCGATCGGTTTGGTAAAATAAAGAATATCGCGGTTGAATTTAACCGAGAAAAGACACTTAAACTGAGAAAATGAACCGAGCAGCAGGAGGAATCTCCGGAGGCGACTGTTCAGTGAGCAAATAGAATCTGACGGTTTCGGTTTGAAACCACCTTAACAGAGCTTCTCTAACCGAGCTCGCGCTCTAAGCTCCATGCACTGCATGGAAGTTAACTCTTTCACCTCTGGAGCAGTTCTAATGGTGGGACAAACTGCATCTGTCATAATATAGCAAGACTTCATATTGTTTGAAACACAAATGGTGTGAGGGTCTGCCTTAGCAAAGCCATCCCCACACTCACCACAGAGTTGAAACCCAGTGGGCCCGTTTTTTTTCTTGGGTTTCTCAGACATGGCCAGCCTACAACTTACCCTTTACAGCTATTTAGCCAGGTAAGACCCACCGTATCGGTTCCCAACTGTGTTACGAGTCATGGAAAGAAACTTGTAAAACCGTGTTTTTTTTTTAAACCGATAGGAACTGGTACCTCACACTACAGAAATAAAAACAGATAAATTCCTAACACAATCGGTTCCTAACCTGACCGATCAACAGGTTTTACAATTTCTACACTGAAAAAACAGTAAAATACACAATTCTACCCTATAGTCCACTACCTACAACACTTACTGTAGCACAGACAGGGATCTGAAGCCGAAAAAAGAAGAAAAACGGTGATTAAACTGACGGATTCTAAACCGAACCAACAGTAGCGAAGGAGCAATCTCTGGAGCGACTGTTCAGTTAGGTGGAGTAAAGAATCTGACGGTTACACTTTGAAGTGCTGCAGACAGAGGTTTGAAACCGCTCTATGCTTCCTGTACAGAGTTAACTCTTTCCTCTCCGGAGCAGTTCAAGTGCTGGGGCTAACTGCATATGTCAGAATACAGCAATACTTCATGTTGTTTGAATTACTTTGGCATGTTTATGGTAATACCCAAACCCTGGAACAGGCTGCAGGGATGAGCCAGAGTTTGAAGGAGACGTTCCTTGGATGGGGCAGCTAGCAGCAAATCATCTAGGTATGGGAACACGTACAATCCCTGCCATCTCAAGGCAGCTGCCACCACTGCCAAGCATTTGGTGAAGACCCTAGGGGCTGAGGACAAACCAAAAGGCAGAGCTCTGAACTGGTAGTGCACTCCCTGGAAGCAGAAATGGAGGAAGCGCCAGTGGGAGGCGAAAACTTTAATATGCAGACAGGCATCCTGCATACCCAGAGAGCAGATCCAGTCCCCTGGTGTAGCAGGGGCAGCAAACCCCGGAGGGTGACCATCCTAAACCATTTGCACACTATAAACTGGTTCAGCTCACACAAGTCCAGGATGAGACGAAGGTCTCTCATGCACTTGAGGACCAGGAAGAAATGGGAGTAAACCCCCTTCTCTGCTGAGAATGCGGGGCTGGCTCTATGGCTTTTTTTTTTAAAGTAAGGCCTAGATTTCCTCCTGGATGAGGGGACATGGCTGGGAGGGTACGAGGACTGTCCCAAAGGTTTTTTTGGAGGCCATTCTATGAATTCCAAAATGTTACCATGCTCAGTGAGCTGTAGCACATAGTTCTCCATAGTTTTTTCCCTCCACCCAACCAGATGAAGGGAGAAGCAACCCCTGACAACTGGCACCTGATCTACAACAGGGAAGGGGGGTCTGGCAAGGAGTCAGGAGCAGCTGCTGGGAGGGCTACTGCTGCACCTTGGGTGCTACTGGAGGCAGTGGGAGAGGGAATGGTAAGGGCTGCTGCCGTTGCCCTGCACTTGCCTGGGCTTTGCGAAGTGTTCAGGCCTGCTTTCAGGAGGAGTGACAAAAAGAAATTCCCTGCCTCAACTTTGGCTGGTATGATACATGGTGCGGAGAGATTTAAGAGCCCGTCCAGAGGCCTGGAGGTCGGAGATGATATCTTGAACATCTCCCTCCAAAAGTTTAAAACCTGTAAAAGAGGCATCCATTAAATTAAACTGGACGTTCTGGGTGAAACCAGAGACCCTTAGCCAGGAGTGACGTCTCATACAAATGTTGATGGCTGCTGCTCGGCCAGAGGCATCTACTGCATCATAGACAGCCCTGAGGACCAATGTTCAAGCCCATTTTGAGGGCCTGTTGCTTAGAAGAGTCATTCGTCATAGCTAGGACTGCCTCCCTGGCTTGATCCCAGAGGAGATTTTGATACTGCACCATGTGGGCCAAGTAACTGATGGACCAAATGGCCAGGGTGGCAGAGGCAAAAGCACCCTTGACCATCTGATCCAGCTGTGAGACTCCATTAGGCAGCAGGGAGCTGAGGAGTTTTGGCCTCTTGGTTCAGTCGTGCACCACATTAATGACAACTGAGTTAGCCTTGGCCTGTACTCCAAGGAATGCTTTGCCAGCTGGTGCATGGTAAAGCCTGTTGACATTTTTGGACAGTGCCAGGATTGTGATGGGGCAGTTCCAGGCAGCCCTGGTAACATAGTCATAGAAATCTTTTACTGGAGGGACCACCAAAGGAGGGGCATTGGGCTGACGTAGGTAAATTGCTAACCGATGCCGCTCTGGGTCCTGCTCTTCTGTCTCTCACCCCTTAGTGGCCTGAATGTGCCTCATAATGGCCATGAAAGTGGGATCTTTCAGAATTGGCCTGTACTCCAAGGAATGCTTTGCCAGCTGGTGCGTGGTAAAGCCTGCTGGCATTTTTAGACAGTGCCAGGATTGTGATGGGGCAGTTCCAGGCAGCCCTGGTAACATAGTCATAGAAATCTTTTACTGGAGGGACCACCAAAGGAGGGGCATTGGGCTGACATAGGTAAATTGCTAACCGATGCCGCTCTGGGTCTTGCTCTTCTGTCTCTCACCCCATAGTGGCCTGAATGTGCCTCATAATGGCCATGAATGTGGGATCATCCGGGAGGGATTTAGGGATGTTACTTGGAGTCACCTCCCCTTCTGAGGATTCTGCCCCAGAGAGTAAGACCCTCTGTTCCCACTCATGTCTGCATCATCTGCACTGATCACCGGGCTGATGGTCGTCCATGTGGCCATCTGTCCCCAAGTCAGGCCTACCCCTGGAAGTGTGAGGGGCACTAGGGCCTGGCCGAGTAGGGACCAAGGAAAGGGGCTCCAAAGGAGACTCCTGAGGGGGTAGTGGGGCCGGTCCTCTTGGGACAGGGACCCACGTCTTCAAAAAAGACCACATGGTCGAGAGCAGACCTTGTCCTACAGGCGTCATGTAATTGTACACCAGTGTTGGTCCCAAGGGCGTCGGGTATGGGAAACCCAGCGCAGGTCCAGCAGGTGCGGGATAGGGGTAGGCAAGTGCTGGACCTGCAGGTGCTGGCATAGGGTACAACGGTTGAGGTCCTAGGGGGCACAGGTTGGGGTACGACAGGCGCCGGTTCCACTTTTGCAGGTTGCAGCGGGACTGGCGCAGGCCCAACGGGTGTTGGCTAAGGAATGGCCAGTGTGGGTCTGGAGGGTGCTGGCTGCAGAAGGCCAGGTGTAGGACCGCTGGGCACAGGAAAAGGCAGGGACAGCGTGGGTCCCATGGGTTGCAGTAGAGGGAAAACAGATGCAGGCCCAGTGGGTTCCCGGCTGAGGTAAGACCGAAGGGGGATCCACAGATGCTGGCTGTGGAGAAACAGGTGCCAGAGTGGAGGGTGACCCTCTCCAGACAAAGGCTGAGGAGAGACCAGTCGAAAGACCAGTCCCAAGGAGGTGCCAATGTCCTGCAGCGTCTGCTCCTGAATAGGAGGAACACAGCTGGTGGTGGTCCCTGAGGAGGGACCCAGCACCGGTAGTGTGGGTGTCAAGGGGATGGCACAGAGAAGACTGGCATCTGCTGCACCTGGGCTGGCCGAAGAAACTCCAGCCGAGCCACCCGTCTGTGTGCCCACTGTGAGTAAGGGCCAGAACAGCAGGGGCTGGGGATCAGGATGAAAAAATTACTTACCATAGTAATCTTGTTTCTTCCCAGTGATACTCAGCTATTCATAACTTCTGCAGTGTACCTTTAAGACAGCTGCCCGGAGAGATGGAATGCTATGCAAATGATGGAATCTTTGCATGTGCTGTTTTTCAAATGCTGCCTTTGAACTAACTGCCTTGGTTCTAAACCCTCAGATTTCCTTGGAGCCTGGAAAGACAGGTCTCAGAACTACAAAATTATATCAACCACCCAACTGATTGGAACTATAGTAATACCCCATAAAATCCTCTCAAGGGAGGTCAAAGCTCCAGAATTGGGGATAAACAAAAAACACCACCACCCCTGAATGTCAGAATCACCTGAAAGGGAAGAACAGGAGGAACACAAATTACAAACAATAGTGCCTGATTGTGGCACCCACATAGTATGCCAGATACATACTTCCAGGAATGCAGAGGCTACTAGTTCTTGAAGAGGAGGCAGGGTGGGCAGTTATGAATACCTGAGTATCATTGGGAAGAAAAGTACAGTTACGTAAGAACTTACCGTAACAGTAGATCTTCGAGAACAGCTCTTGCAGCAGGTAACACCATTAGGACTGAAGCCGGCAGGCGTCAGGACCCCACGGAAAACTTCTAGCTAGCTATCTTCAGCGGGACTGCCCCAGTCGGTCCCGCCTCTGACGTCAGGCGTAGTACATAAGGGGGCGGTCCCGCTAGATTACCCAGTTCTTCCGCTGGAGACTTCCGGCCGCAGGATTACATCGAAATGGGAGATCGAGGATCCACCGTCAGAAGACAAAAGGGTATAAATCCCTGTTAAAAAGGCTTAAGCCATGCCTCCTCCAAGGGGGAAGGTGGGTGGGAAGGTACCGGCTGCAAGAGCTGTTCTCGAAGATCTACTGTTACGTAAGTTCTTACGTAACTGGACTATCTTACTTCGAAACACAGCTCTTGCAGCAGGTAACACCATTAGGACTGATTCCCAAGCAGTAGCGCTTGCAAACATTCTGGGAGGAGGAAACTAGAAAGTTCATTCCAGGTCCTGATTCTAGGACAGGAGACCCTATAGCACAGCCAGGCCGAAGCCGGCTCTTCGCCGTGAAGCGATGTCCAGGCTATAGTGCCTGATAAAGGTATGTACAGAGCTCCAAGTGGCTGCAGCACAAATGGCAGAGGTGGAGACGTTTCGAAGTGCTGTAAAGGAGGTGGCCACTCCCCTAGTGGAATGGCCCCGGACTGATCCCGGGAGGGGCTTTTGTTTGATATCATAACAGTATGATATGCACTGGACAAGCCAGTGAGAAAGGGACTGTTTGGATACTGGTTGGCCCATCATCCTTTCAGTAAAGGAAACGAAAAGTTGCTCCGATTTACGAAGCTGCTTAGCTCTGCTCAGGTAGTACCTTAAGCTGCGGTGAACATCCAGGGTGTGGAGCAGCGCCTCTCCTCTATTAGAATAATTAGGGAAGTAGACATGCAGGTCAATGTCCTGATTGAGAGTGAGTGTGGAAACCACCTTAGGCAAGAATTTAAGATTCGTCCTCAGGGATACTCTGTCCCGGTGGAAAATCAAATAAGGCTCCTTACACATGAGAGCATGAAGCTCGGAAACTTTTCTCACTGACTTAACAGCAACTAAAAGAAAAAATTACTCACCTTAGTAATGTTGTTTCTTCTAATGGAGTCTTGCTATATTATGACAATTGCAGTTTGTCCCAGCCCTAGAACTGCTCCGGAGGTGAAAGAGTTAACTTCCATGCCAGGCATGGAATCCTGAGCGCGAGCTCGGTTGTAAAAACTCTGTCTGGTGATATTCAAACCGAAACTGTCAGATCTTTACGAGCAAATACTCACTAAAGTTCTGTGTGGAAGCTGTAAACCTACACTAGCCAACTGGCTACTAAAATATTAACACATTTTTCTGGTCCTAAAACCAAGACTCAAGTCAGGGGACCCAGAAAATAAAATGAAATACAACACCCAAACACCCCAAAAAGGAGGGGTGAAAAACACCAGGTGGGCATCATTAGGTGCCAACACTGCACTGCCCACCCACATCCCAAGAGCAGAGGTTCTGAGAGGGGCAGGCAGGGAGGTCATAATATAGCAAGACTCCATTGAAAAACAACATTACTAAGGTGAGTAATTTTTCTTCAAACAACATGAAGTCTTGCCATATTATGACAATTGCAGACTACACAGCAGTACCTCCATGGAGGAGGGACAGAACCTACTTAGGAAATAGGCTCTGAAGCACAGCTGTGCCAAACCGAGCATCCCTCCTAGCCTGGATGTCCAGGGAGTAATGCTTGGTGAAAGTGTGTACTGTTTTCCAGGCAGCTGCTTGACATATCTCTAAGATAGGGATGTCCCTGGCTGCAGCTAGGGACGCAGCTGTACCTCTAGTAGAGTGAGCCCTCAGGCCTGAAGGGGGAACCTTACCCAGTTTTTGATAGCAAAATTGGATACAAGAGACAATCCACCTGGCAATGGATCTTTTAGTGGCAGGTTTCCCTTTCCCAACCTCACCATAAGTGAGGAACAGTTGGAGGGAGTCAAACCTGTGACCCTTGGTATGCTCTATGTAGTAACTAAGGGCTCTCTTTACATCTAAACTGTGCAACCTCCTCTCGCCAGAGGAGGAATGGTCAGTGAAGTACACTGGAAAAGATATAGATTGATTTAGGTGAAAATCTGAAACCACCTTAGGCAAGAATTTCCTGTTAGTCCTGAGGACTACCTTATCTCTGTGAAGGGAGATAAAATCAGGCTCCACTGACAAAGCTTGTAATTCACTTATGTGCCTGGCAGAAGTGATGGCTACTAGAAACACAGTTTTCCAAGTCAAGTACTTAAGCTCTGCTGAAGACAAAGGTTCAAAGGGGGGTTGCATCAGCTGAGCAATGCAAACATTAAGATCCCAGGCAGGAGCAGGGTCCCTGAATGGAGGGTTGGTGTGAAGCAATCCCTTGAAAAACTTGGAGAATACAGGGTGAGCAGAAAGAGAAGAGGTCTTTCCTGCTGAAGTAAAAGCAGAGACAACTGCCAAATGCACTTTCAGGGTAGCTGGCCTCAGCCCCAAAGTATTTAGATAGACCATATAGTCCAAGACTGTGGGCAAATCAGCAGATTCTGGGGAAATATGCTTCCCAGAGCACCATATGGAAAACCTTTTCCATTTAGAATTATAAGTAGCCCTGGTGGAAGGCTTCCTAGAAGCTTTCAGGATTTCGAGTACACCTTGAGAATGGTGTAGGTCAGCAAACTCTAGCTCCTCAAGAGCCAGGCCTTGAGGTTGAGGGATTTGAGATTCGGATACCAAACTCTCCCCTGGGCACAGGTTAACAGATTGTGATTCCTGGGGAGACACAGGGGAAGATGGACTGCTAAGGACGGAAGGAGAGGATACCAGGGCTGTCTGGCCCAATCTGGAGCAATCAGAATCGTCTTGCAAGGTTGAGATCTGATTTTTACTAGCACCTTGAACAAGAGAGGGAAGGGGGGAAAGGCATAGAGGAACTTCCCTTCCCAACTGAGAAGGAAGGCATCCAGAGGGACTGAGCCCAACACTGGGGGCCTGCAACAAAAAAGCGGAAGTTGGTGATTGGGCCTGCAAAAAGATCTATCTGAGGGGTGCCCCACCTGGCAAATACTAACCCTAGTACTAGGGGATCCAGTGACCATTCGTGATGGCCCTGGGAAATCCTGCTTAGAGCATCTGCCTGGCCTTAGGGAGGGTAAAATAATTCCCAGAGTCACCATTTTGAATTTTG
Organism: Neoceratodus forsteri; assembly: GCA_016271365.2. NCBI lineage: Eukaryota > Metazoa > Chordata > Ceratodontiformes > Ceratodontidae > Neoceratodus > Neoceratodus forsteri. The sequence goes on along the minus strand of CM028131.1, from coordinate 1,392,094,025 downwards.
GTTTTAAAAGGTGCTTGTTTAGATATCTTAGATCCAGGATGGGCCGCCATTCTCCTGTCTTTTTTGGCGTAAGAAAGTACCTGGAGTATAGTCCTTTGCCCTGGTGTAGGGGAGGAACCCTTTCCACAGCTCTGAGAGTCAGGAGGGCTGAGACTTCTGATTCTAAAGCGAGAGCCTCTAATGGATTTGCAGGTGGAAAAGATCTGGCTATCATCTTCGGAAATTTTTTGAAGCTGAGAACCAGTCCCTGGCTTACTACTTCCAGGACCCACTTGTCTGATGTTAAAGACTCCCAGTCCTGGACGAAGTAAGCCAGCCTGCCCCCTACAGGTAATGGAGAATCGGCTCTGGGCATCCCATCAGGGTGCCTGCCTGGCAGGGGCTTTAGGGTGAGGGGTGGGAGCAGGCCTACTCGTACCCCGTCTGCCCCTCCCTCTGAAGAACGCCCTCTGGGTATAAGATGAAGAGGAGGCCTGGGCTTGGTCAAAAGGCCTGTGAAAAGACCTGCCCCTGGAAGGCTGCCTGTGAGGAGTGGCTTGCCTCTCCTTGGCCTATGCACTCCTATAAGTGGTTCTATACTCATCCATTTTCTTCATGTAATTCTCTGTCTGTTCCCCAAAAAGAGAATTACCCACAACAGGAAAATCCATGGCCTTAGCCTGGGTATCCTGTGACAGGCTAGTACACCTGAGCCAAGCCATTCTACGAAAAGCCACAGATGTAGCCATGACTCTTGAAGATACATCATTAGAGTCCACTGCAGCATGGAATTGCACCTTGGATGCCTCAATACCATCAGCAGCCACCTGTTCCAGCTCCTTGGTAAGCTGGCCAGGGACCTGTTTCGCTAAAGCCATAACAGTATCCCATCTGGATTTCTGGTATCTAGCAACATAGGCCATATAATTTGCCTGTCTGAGTCCCAAGGATGCTGCCATGTATTGTTTCTTTGCCATGGCATCAATCCTCCTGGAGTCCTTATCAGGGGGGTGTGAAGCCAAGGGAATATTTGCCTTATCACAGGCTGCAGCCTGCACTACCCCAACATGGCTGCACTGTTGTGAAAGGAACTCTGTATCAGGGCCTGACAATGTGTACCTCTTGTCCATCATTTTATCCACAGGAGGTAAAGAATTAGGAGCTTTTAAAATGTTTATTGTCTGTTTCCTAAAGGATTTATGTAAAGGAACAGACAATCTCCTGGACTCTGGGATATCCATCATTTCCACATAGTCAGGCTCCTCCTGTTCATCCACAGCTTCTTCCAAAGGGAGCTGGAGGGTTTCAGCAACTTTTTGTAAAACAGAAAATGAGAAGGGACTCAGAAAGCCTAGGGAGACACTCCTGAAGGTCTGTCTGGGGAGGTGTCCGGTTCAATGGGCACATCCAGACTTTCAAAATCACATTCACACTCTTCATAATCCTCCTCCCCCTCCTCCAGTTCATAAAATTCCTCTATATCATATTCTTGAACCGGTGGAACCGACCGCTTACCTGATAGTGGCGGTTCGGATGGGACCGGGGAAAGCGACTGGACAATTTGGATCACTTTGGCTATCTCTGCAGTGGTTGGAGAAGGAAATTTTGGCTCCACACCTGCTGATTTTTTAGTCCTCTTTGCTGGAACTGGCTCCTCCGTCAGCTCTTCGTTGCCGAGGAAGTCTCGCCCTGGTCAGAGAGCACTCCCTCCAGTTCGGTTGGCGACCGAACCGGGCTGGCCATCCGGGTCAGCGGACTTTTGGCCTCTTGTTCCCTGAGCCTACCAACTCTCTTATCCAGGGTAGCTGCAGGGAAATTCTTGCAAATCTGGCAGTCTGCATTGAGGTGGTCAAACCCCAGACAATAAACACATGTGGTGTGTGGGTCAGCCTTGGCAAAGGCTTCCCCACAGACACTACAGTGCTGAAACCCAGTGGGCCCGGTTTTTCTTTTGGGTTTCTCAGACATAATGCCAGCCTATCCAAAAACTTACCCTTTTCCGGCAAATCGCCAGGCAAGACACCCTTATCGGTTCCCAACCGTGTCACGGGTCGTGGAAAAAACCGTAATGAAACTGTTTTTTTAGAACCGATAAGAACCGGGAACCGCACTCTAAATGTAATTTAACAAGTTTTAACAACAACCTGATCGGTTCAAACCAAACCGATAACAATGTTTGCAAGTTCCACACAGAGAAAGAAAACCTATCTATTACTTACGATACCACAGACAGAGCTTGAACCGACCGATTTGCGGTTAAAATAAATATAATTGCGGTTTAAAATAAACCGAGAATAACACTTTTTAACCGAGAAATGAACCGAGCAGAAGGAGAAATCTCTGGAGCGACTGTTCAGTGAGGCGGAGTAAAGAATCTGACAGTTTCAGTTTGAATATCACCAGACAGAGTTTTTACAACCAAGCTTGCGCTCAGGATTCCATGCCTGGCATGGAAGTTAACTCTTTCACCTCCGGAGCAGTTCTAGGCTGGGACAAACTGCAATTGTCATAATATAGCAAGACTTCATGTTGTTTGAAACAACGTTTTCCACGACAGAAAACGCAGCTCGTAATCTGTGGCAGGTTCAAGGGGCGTGAGTTGCTCCAGGACAAAGACTAAGTCCCATGGAGGCACTGGGTCTTTAATGGGTGGCCTAAGGTGTAACACCCTTCTCAGGAATTCTCGACAGGCATCTAATTGTGCCACTGTGCGCTGTCCCACCGGAAGGTGATAAGCTGAAATGGCACAGAGGTGCACCTTAATAGAGGAGTAGGCGAGACCCGAATGGAAAAGGGAGAGCAGGTACTCTAACACCGCTTTCACCGGACAACCTAAAGGGGAAAGGCCGCGTGTTTGCGACCATAGACAAAAATGGCACCATTTCATGGCATACGTCGCATGCGTTGCCGGCTTTCTGGCTGCAGAAAGAACTTCCGCAACCTCTTGCGAGACCCCGTGTTGCAAAATAGCTATGTCTCTAGGAGCCATGCATGCAGGTGCAGTGAGCGTAAGTCCGGGTGGACCAGTGAATCCTCCTCCTGAGACAAGAGATGGGAGCTGAATGGCAATGGGAGCGGAGGTTCCCGGGATAGCTGTATTAGCAAAGAGAACCAGATCTGTCTGGGCCAGAAAGGGGCCACCAGGATCATTGTTGCATGCTCCCTGCGCAGTTTGAGAAGAACTCTCTGGATCAACGGGAAGGGAGGGAAAGCGTAGAGGAATCTGTCCACCCAGGAGAGGGACAACGCGTCTCGCCAGAAAACACCAGACCCTGGATCTAGCGAGCAAAAATTGGGCAGTTTTGCGTTGGATGGGGAAGCGAACAAGTCCAATTCTGGAGTTCCCCATTGAAGAAACAGATCCTCTGCTACCTCCTGAAGAAGTTCCCACTCTTGGACTCTGGCCTGAGAACGACTCAGGCCGTCTGCAATTGTGTTGTCCACCCCGGGAACATGTACTGTGATCAGGTTCGCTCCATGTAGGATTACCCAATCCCACACCTTCATAGCCTCCCTGCAAAGGGGATAAGAGTGTGCGCCCCCTTGTTTGTTGAGGTAATACATCACCACCGTGTTGTCTGTTTGTAGCATGAGAGTACTTGGCAGGATCTCTGACTGAAATGCCTGCAGGGCATAAAGGACCGCCCTCATCTCCAGAGCGTTGATATGAAGGTGAGCCTCCTGAGGGGTCCACGTTCCCTGGGACTTCATCCCGTCCAGGTGTGCTCCCCACCCTAGTCCCGAGGCATCTGTGGTGAGGATTACCTCCAGGGACGGCGCTATAAACGGGACACCCGTAGAGAGTGTCCCTGGGTCTAGCCACCATTGCCAGTCTCGAATCACGGCGTTCGTGATTCTGACTGGATGCTGCATATAGTCTTGCCTTTGGTCCCATTGCAACTTGAGCATCCACTGAGTTACCCGCATGTGGAGCCTTGCGAAAGGGACGGTCGGAATGGCCACAGCCATGTGTCCGAGCAAGCAAAGGACCGATCTGGCCGGGACGGTCTTCTTCGATGAAAGATCCCTGATGAGGGATCTGATGCGCTCCGCTCTGTCGTCTGGAAGAAATGCTCTTCCCTGAACGGTGTCCAGGACTGCGCCTATGAACTGCAGTTTCCGCGACGGTACCAGGAGGGACTTCTCATAATTGATCAAGATGCCCAGAGACTGAAACAGATCCTGGGTACTCTAGATAGCCATTAACAACGCCTCTCTGGAGGCGGCCATGAGAAACCAATCGTCCAAGTATGGGAACACATAATGGCCCTGTCTCCTTAGAGACGCGGCCACGACTGCCATGCATTTGGTAAAGACCCTGGGGGCCGATGACAGTCCGAATGGAAGTGCTCGGAACTGAAAGTGGTGGCAGAGAAACTCGAAGCGCAGGAACCTCCTGTGCGCCTGAGCTACAGGGATGTGCAGGTATGCATCCTGCATGTCTAGGGACGCTAAAAATTCGTCCCTCTTTAGCATGGGAATAAGACCTGGAAGAGTCACCAAGCGGAATCTTTTGTAGGCGACCAACATATTGAGGTCGCTGAGGTCCAGAATTGGACGGAGGTCCCCTGTTTTCTTTGGAACCAGGAAGAAGTGGGAGTAGTACCCATATCCTCTCTGGTTCTCTGGGACATACTCTGTCGCCCCCTTTTGCAGGAGCGCGAGTATTTCTTGCCTGATCAGAGGCTTGTGCTGACCCGAGTAACAGGAGAGCAGAGGAGGCCTCGAGGGTGGCTTTTCTGCGAATTCTATAAAGTGGCCTCTTTCGACCAACTGAAGAACCCACCGGACAGTGGTTATGGACTGCCTTCCTGGCAGGTACTTTGCAATGCGACCCCCGACCTTGATGTCCCGTTGATCCTGAGGGGCGGGGGCCAGAAAGGAGTCAGGCTGTGGCGGCGGAGGGGCCCGTGGACTGGGCCGGTTTAGCTGGGCATTGACCTCGCCCGGCTGTCTACCCTGGGCCTGCGGAACCGAGCCCCTCTGTGACTGGAACGTGGGGACTGTTGTCTCTGTGCCCGTCCACCGAAAACGGCTTTGGTTCCTACGAAGGACCGAAGCCTCGGTCGGTATTGCCTGGACCGACCACGCCATCTCCGGCCTCTTGAAGCTTGGTGACGAACCTCTTAGAGGGCTCACCAAAGAGAACTTCTCCCTCAAATAGGGCGTCCATGATGTTTTTGTGGACGTCTGGGGTAAAGCCGGAGACACGGAGCCAAGAGTGCCTTCGGAGGCATACACCTGAAGCTGCTGCTCGGGCCGAGGAGTCGTACGCGGCTCGTAGCACTTGGGTCCCCACGTCTGAACCCATCCGGAGGAGCTGCAACATCTCCTCCTTCTGCTCACCTTCTGGCAACTTCTCAGCCAGATCCAGACCCTGCTCCCACAAGGCATTCTGGAACTGCACCATGTGGGTCAAGTAATTCAGGGATCTGATGGTGCAAGTAGCGGAATCATACGTGCACCTACCCATAGCGTCCAGCTGTTTGGACTCCGGGTCAGGTGGCAGAGTGCTCAAATGTTGCGGTCTCTGGGACCGGTCATGAGAGGCTGTTATGACCAGAGAGTCGGCCTGAGGATGCTGAGCCAAGTACTGGTCTTCCCTTGGAGCCTTGTACAGGTGGTCAGCTTTCTTCGGCATCACCGGGAGTGAATGTGGATGCTTCCACGCTGCCTTGGTGACGTCCATGAAAGTGTTTACCAAGGGTGGCACCACCACAGGCTTGGGGTCCTTCTGCCAAAGATATTTCGCAAGGCGTAGCCTTTTGGGGTCTAACGCTTCCGCATCCCATCCCATGTTTTCTTGGATGTGTCTCATGATGTCCGAGAATGAAGGGTCATCTGGAGGAGACCTTGGAAGCTCACGTGGGTCCGGAGAAGGGATGTGGAGGGGAGATGGGGATCTAGATCCTGTTGAAAACTCTGATCCCGTGTACTCCGTCGAAGGTGAATGGAGGCGTCTTCTGGGTCTCTTAGGGCTGGGTGACCCAGAAGAGGATCTGGACGGAGGTCTCCTTTTATCTGTTCTCCCCCTTGGAGGGATCCTGGGCTCCCGGGGAGGAGATAACCGGCTGCAGACCCGGATGGAGAAGGGGGTGCAGGAACCGGAGGAGTAACTGGCCTAGGAGGAGGAGGAGGTGGGGTGGGGACCACGTCCTTTTTGATGGTATCCTACCAGTAAGTGAAAAGCTTCTTAACCTCTGAGAAAGAAAGACCCGACGGTGGACCGGGCGCCGGTGGTCGGTTGTCGGGTTCCGGCATCGGCTCCACAGGGGCCTCGGGTTACAGGGAGGGTTCCCTGGGAAGCTCGACAGGACCGGGGTGCACATCTGGTCCTTGGGCTGCATTAGCTCCTCCTCTGTAATGGTCTCCTGACCGACGTCGGTCGGAGGCGTCGGGGTCCTCTTCTCGATCTGGACAGGCACGGATGTCAGCCCCCCTACCGGCGTCCAGGGGTGCGTAGGTTTGGCCGGCAACGGTCGTCTGGCGGTCGACGGCTCTGGGGACCTGTGGCAAGAGGCCAACGTCGAGCGGGTCGATGTCGGATCTGACGGTCTCTTAAGAGAGGTGAGCTCCTTGGTCTTTCGCTGGGGAGGAGGAGGCAAGGAGGCAGACCTGACGTCGGGTTCAGAATGGTGGGAACCCGACTTGTGGTGATGGTGGCAGTCCCTCAACTTGACCAGGGCCTTGGAAGATGAAGGAGGCCTGGAAGTCTTGGCCTGGGAAGAGGAGCCCGAAGATTTTCTCACCGCAGCAGGGGGAGGCTGAGAACTGGCCCGGGAAGGTGAGCGGTCGGACCTGGAGCCGGAGCTACGAGAATCAGAGGCCCTAGATGGGGACCTGGAAGGGGCCTTCTCCCTATGCTTCTCTGAATGTTTGCGGGCCTTCTCTGAAGAATCCCCCTTGGAGGCCATGGTCTTGAGTTGTTCCTCGAGCAGAAACGCCTGTAGGGCCTTCTGGCGACGGATCCGGGTTCTGCTGTTGAAACCTAGGCAAAAGGAGCAGTACCGGGTGTCATGGTCTGGGCCTAAGCACCAGACGCAGGCCGAATGCAGATCCTTAAAAGGGATCTGCTTCCCACAGGGGCACTTCGAAGAATGACCAGAGGTTGGAGAGGACATCAGACAACAAAGTGACCAAAGAAAAAATGAATTTTCCGAAGAAAAAACTTTAAAACGCATCGCGCGCTAGAATTGCAACCGAAGGGTCGAGACTTGCAAGTCGACGGCGGGAAAGAACTGAGGAATCTGGCGGGACCGCCCCCTTATGTACTACGCCTGACGTCGGAGGCGGGACCGACGTCGGGGGCGGTCCCCGTTGAAGATAGCTAGCTAGACGTTGTCTGTGGGGTCCTGATGCCTGCTGGCTTCAGTCCTAATGATGTTACCTGCTGCAAGAGCTGTGTCTCGAAGTAAGATCAAAATTATTATGGTAAGTGATTTTTTTCTTCTAACCTCAGTAATACTCAGGTATTCATAAATTTTGTAGATTACGAAGCAGTACCTTTGGAGGTGGGCACAGAACCTACTATGGAAACAGACTGCAGGACTGCTGTGCCAAACCTAGCATCACTCCTGGACAAGATTCCCAAACTGTAATGCTTTGTGAAGGTGTGTACTGTTTTGCAGGTAGCTGCATTACAGATGCCCACTAATGGAATATCCCTGGCAGCTACATCCCTCCCAAGGAACAAGGTAACGGTTTCAGTTCTGTCATCAACTACCTCTCTGTAGGGGGACCAAACACAGAGCTGATAATGGTTGGAGACTTTAATATCAACTGGTCCTCCGCTGAAGCTGTACACTACAAGGACTCATTAGCCACGCTCAACCTTGTACAATTGGTGGACTCCCCCACTCGGTATAATAGCAGAACAGGCACGGCGTCAATAATCGACTTGGCGGTCACAGATCAGCCAGAAGAAAAAATTACTCACCTTAGTAATGTTGTTTCTTCTAATGGAGTCTTGCTATATTATGACATATGCAGTTTGTCTCAGCCTTAGAACTGCTCCGGAGGTGAAAGAGTTAACTTCCATGCCAGGCATGGAATCTTGAGCGTGAGCTCGGTTGAAAACTCTGTCTGTTCTTCAAACTCAAACTGTCATATCTTTACGAGCAAAACTCACTAAGATTCTGTGTGGAAGCTGTAAACCTACACTAGCCAACTGGCTACTAAAATATTAACACATTTTTTGGTCCCAAAACAAAGACTCAAGTCAGGGGATCCAAAAGAAAGAATAAAATAAAATACAACACTCAAACACCCCAAAAAGGAGGGGTGAAAAACACAAGGTGAGCATCACTAAGTGCCAATACTGCACTGCCCACCCACAGCCCAAGAGCAGAGGTTCTGAGAGGGGCAGGCGGGGGGGAGGTCATAATATAGCAAGACTCCATTAGAAGAAACAACATTACTAAGGTGAGTAATTTTGTCTTCAAACAACATGAAGTCTTGCTATATTATGACATATGCAGACTACACAGCAGTACCTCCATGGAGGAGGGACAGAACCTACTTAGGAAATAGGCTCTGAAGCACAGCTGTGCCAAACCGAGCATCACTTCTAGCCTGGATGTCCAGGGAGTAATGCTTGGTGAAAGAGTGTACTGTTTTCCAGGTAGCTGCTTGACATATCTCTAAGATAGGGATGCCCCTGGCTGCAACTAGGGATGCAGCTGTACCTCTAGTAGAGCGAGCCCTCAGGCCCGAAGGGGGAACCATACCCAGTTTTTGATAGCAAAATTGGATACAAGAGACAATCCACCTGGCAATGGATCTTTTAGTGGCAGGTTTCCCTTTACCAACCTCACCATAAGTGAGGAACAGTTGGAGGGAGTCAAGCCTGTGACCCTTGGTACGCTCTATGTAGTAATTAAGGGCTCTCTTTACATCTAAACTGTGCAACCTCCTCTCGCCAGAGGAGGAATGGTCAGTGAAGTACACTGGAAGAGATATAGATTGATTTAGATGAAAATCTGAAATCACCTTAGGCAAGAATTTCCTGTTAGTCCTGAGGACTAACTTATCTCTGTGAAAGGAGATAAAATCAGGCTCCACTGACAAAGCTTGTAATTCACTTATGTGCCTGGCAGAAGTGATGGCTACTAGAAACACAGTTTGCCAAGTTAAGTACTTAAGCTCTGCTGAAGACAAAGGTTCAAAGGGGGGTTGCATCAGCTGAGCAATGCAAACATTAAGATCCCAGGCAGGAGCAGGGTCCCTGAATGGAGGGTTGGTGGAAGCAATCTCTTGAAAACTTGGAGAATACAGGGTGAGCAGAAAGATAAGAGGTCTTTCCTGCTGAAATAAAAGCAGAGACAGCTGCCAAATGCACTTTCAGGGTAGCTGGCCTCAGCCCCAAAGTATTTAGATGGACCATATAGTCCAAGACTGTGGGCAAATTAGCAGATTCTGGGGAAATATGCTTCTCGGAGCACCATATGGAAAACCTTTTCCATTTAGAATTATAAGTAGCCCTGGTGGAAGGCTTCCTCTAAGCCTTCAGGATTTCGAGTACACCTTGAGAATGGTGTAGGTCAGCAAACTCTAGCTCCTCAAGAGCCAGGCCTTGAAGTTGAGGGATTTGAGATTCGGATATCAAACTCTCCCCTGGGCACAGGTTAACAGATTGTGATTCCTGGGGAGACACAGGGGAAGATGAACTGCTAAGGACAGAAGAAGAGGATACCAGGGCTGTCTGGCCCACTCTGGAGCAATCAGAATCATCTTGCAAGGTTGAGATCTGATTTTGACTAGCACCTTGAACAAGAGAGGGAAGGGGGGAAGGCATAGAGGAACTTCCCTTCCCAGTCGAGAAGGAAGGCATCCAGAGGGACTGAGCCCAACACCGGGGGCCTGCAACAAAAAAGCGGAAGTTGGTGATTGTCTGGGGCTGCAAAAAGATCTATCTGAGGGGTGACCCACCTGGCAAATACTAACTCCAGTACTAGGGGATCCAGTGGCCATTCGTGATGGCCCTAGGAAATCCTACTGAGAGCATCTGCCAGGACATTGTCCTTGCCTGGGAAGTGAACTGCCGTGAGGGAAGTGTTCAGGGAATAAGCCAGAGACCACAACTTCATTGCCTCGGTGCACAAGGCCAAAGACCGAGTGCCCCCTTGCTTGTTGATGTACCACATTGTAGTGGTGTTGTCTGTTCTGACCTGTACCATTTTGTTCTGAACAGATGTAGAAAAAACCTGAAGTGCTAGAAAAACAGCTCTGAGTTCCAACAGATTGATGTGGAGCAGAGATTCCTGAGGGGACCACAATCCCTGGGTGGTGAGGTCGCCCATGTGAGCTCCCCATCCCAAGAGGGACGCGTCTGTAGTAAGGATCAAGGAGTGAGATTGAGGGATGAAAGGAACTCCCTGTCTCAGATTGCTCTGGTCCTGCTACCACTGCAGGGCCTGGATCAGGGTTCGAGTTACTGGGATCAATTTGGTTAGAGGATCTCTCCTTTGAGACCAGAAGGCTGTCAAATGGAACTGAATGTCCTTCATCTGAAATCTTGCTCCTTGCACTACAGCTGTGGAAGCAGCCATGTGCCCTAGGAGCTGTAGAAAGTGCCTTGCTGTTTGAGAGACCTGCAGAGTGAAGGAGGAGGCCAGAGCCACCAGGGTCTTTACTATTTCTAGAGGAAGGAAAGCTCTGGCCTGCTTTGTGTCCAGTTCCGCGCCTATGAAGGTGAGTAACTGAACAGGCTCTAGAACTGACTTTGGAAGATTGAGAAGAAAACCTAGAGATGTAAGCAGCTGCTGGGTAACCTGAAGATGTAATTTGACTTGGTCTGGACACTGGCCCACTATGAGCCCGTCGTCCAGGTAAGGAAAGATGGCAATCTTTTGCCTCCTTAAGTGAGCAACTGCTACTGCCAGGCATTTTGTGAATACCCTTGGGGCAGAGGTGAGGCTGAAGGGCATTGCTCTGAACTGGTAATGGCCTGAGGGCAGCTCGAATCTGAGGTACTTTCGGTGGGAGCTTCTGATGAGAACATGGAAGTAGGCATCCTTGAGGTCAAGGGACGCTAGCCAGTCCCCTGGCCTTAAGGAAGGTAAAATAATTCCCAGAGTCACCATTTTGAATTTTGGTTTTAAAAGGTGCTTGTTTAGGTATCTGAGATTCAGGATGGGCCGCCATTCTCCTGTCTTTTTTGGGGTAAGGAAGTACCTGGAGTACAGTCCTTTGCCCTGGTGTAGGGGAGGAACCCTTTCTACAGCTCTGAGAGCCAGGAGGGTAGAGACTTCTGTTTCCAAAGCGAGAGCCTCTAATGCATTTGCAGGTGGAAAGGATCTGGTTCTCATCTTTGGAAATTTTTTGAAGTTGAGAACCAGTCCCTGGCTTACTACTTCCAGGACCCACTTGTCTGACGTTAAAGACTCCCAGTCCTGGATGAAGTAAGCCAGCCTGCCCCACAGGTAATGGAGAATCGGCCCTGGGCATCCCATCAGGTGCCTGCTTGGCAGGGGCTTTAGGCTGAGGGGTGGGAGCAGGCCTGCCTCGCACCCTGTCTGCCTCTCCTCTGAAGAACCCCTCTGGGCATAAGCTGAAGAGGAGGCCTGGCTGTAAAAAGGCCTGTGAAAAGGCCTGCCCCTGCCCCTGAAAGCTGCCTCTGAGGAGTGGCTTGCCTCTCTTGGCCTGTGCACCCTACAAGTGGTCCTATACTCATCCATTTTTCATGTAATTCTCTGTCTGCTCCCCAAACAGAGAATTACCCACAACAGGAAAATCCATGGCCTTAGCCTGGGTATCCTGTGACAGGCTAGTACACCTGAGCCAAGCCATTCTGCGAAAAGCCACAGATGTAGCCATGACTCTTGAAGATACATCGTTAGAGTCTACAGCAGCATGGAATTGCACCTTGGATGCCTCAATACCATCAGCAGCCACCTGCTCTAGCTCCTCGGCACGCTGGCCAGGGCCCTGTTTTGCTAGAGCCATAACAATATCCCATCTGGATTTCTGATATCTGGCAACATAAGCCAAATAATTTGCCTGTCTGAGTCCCAAGGATGCTGCCATGTATTGTTTCTTTGCCATGGCATGAATCCTCCTGGAGTCCTTGTCAGGGGGGTGCGAAGCCAAGGGAATATTTGCCTTATCACAGGCTGCAGCCTGCACTACTCCAACATGGCTGCATTGTTGTGAAAGGAACTCCATATCAAAGCCTGACAATGTGTACCTCTTGTCCATTTTTTTATCCACAGGAGGTATAGTGTTAGGAGCTTTTAAAATTTTTATTGTCTGTTTCCTAAAAGATTTATGTAAAGGAATAGACAATCTCCTGGACTCTGGGATATCCATCATTTCCACATAGTCAGGCTCCTCCTGTTCATCCACAGCTTCTTCCAAAGGGAGCTGGAGGGTTTCAGCAACTTTTTTTATAAAACAGAAAATGAGAAGGGGACTCAGAAAGCCTAGGGGGAGACACTCCTGAAGGTCTGTCTGGGGAGATGTCCGGTTCAATGGGCACATCCAGACTTTCAAAATCATATTCACTCTCTTCATAATCCTCCTCCGGTTCATAAAATTCCTCTACATCATAATTCTTGAACTGGTGGAACCGACCGCTTACCTGATGGTGCCGGTTTGGTCGGAACCGGGGAAAGCGACTGGACAATTTGGATCACTTTGGCTATCTCTGCAGCGGTTGGAGAAGGAAATTTTGGCTCCACACCTGCTGATTTTCTAGTCCTCTTTGCTGGAACTGGCTCCTCCGAGTCAGCTCTTCGTTTGCCCGAGGAAGTCTCGCCCTGGTCAGAGGGCACTCCCTCCGGTTCGGTTGGCACCGAACCGGGCTGGCCATCCGGGTCAGCGGACTTTTTGGCCTCTCGTTCCTAGAGCCTACCAATTCTCTTATCCAGGGTAGCTGCAGGGAAATTCTTGCAAATCTGGCAGTCTGCATTGAGGTGGTCAAACCCCAGACAATAAACACATGTGGTGTGTGGGTCAGCCTTGGCAAAGGCTTCCACACAGACACCACAGTGCTGAAACCAGTGGGCCCGGTTTTCTTTTAGGTTTCTCAGACATAATGCAACCTAACCAAAACTTGTCCTTTACGGCAAATCGCCAAGAAGACACCCTTATCGGTTCCCAAACCGCGTCGGTCGTGGAAAACCGTAATGAAACTGCTTTTTTTAGAACCGATAAGAACCGGGAACCGCACTCTAAATGCAATTTAATTAAGTTTAATAACCTGATCGGTTCAAACCGAACCGATAATAACGTTTAAAAGTTCAACACAGAGAAAATGTAAAACCTATCTATTACTTACGATACCACAGACAGAGCTTGAACCGACCGGTTGCGGTTAAATTAAGACAAATGCGGTTTAAAAAAACGAGAAATTACACTTTTTAACCGACAAAATGAACCGAGCAGAAGGAGAAATCTCCGGAGCGACTGTTCAGTGAGGTGGAGTAAAGAAACTGACAGTTTGAGTTTGAAGAACAACAGACAGAGTTTTCAACCGAGCTCGTGCTCAAGATTCCATGCCTGGCATGGAAGTTAACTCTTTCACCTCCGGAGCAGTTCTAAGGCTGGGACAAACTGCATATGTCATAATATAGCAAGACTTCATGTTGTTTGAAAGAATATCCTCCATTACGGTTCTCCCCGACTCACTCAGTGACCACTCCCCAGTAATCTGTAAATGGTTAAATAAGGCCCCAAAGGTGCCAGCCAAGACTATTACTACTAGACTTCTGAAGAAAGGCAGGTTGGGAGCTGTAAAAACACATCTTGGCCTCCAAGATTGGAGCTCTATTGTCCACAAGACAGATGTCTACAATGCTCTAGAATGCTTTATAAGCAAATTCAATGAAGTGTGCAATGTCTACGCCCCCTACACCGAAAGAAGGATCTGCAACTATGACGGTCCCTGGATCACACCACAGCTACTAGCCCTCATGAAAAATAGAGACAACTTGTGGTACAAAGCAAGGAACTCCAGTACTCAGACTACCAGAACTATAGAGCTGCATGGAATAAATGCACCTGGGCTATTCGCAAGGCCAAAAACACTCGCTTTAAAAATGAGCTGACAAACTCATGGGGTGACAGTAGACAGTTCTGGGAGAACATCAAGTCCCTAACTGGTAAACCTAATAAAACTCCCCCCACCTTCCTGAACATTGAGGGCCAAGCTACACAGGATCACAGTCGCATAGCAAATGTCTTCAACAAAGCTTTTACTGACCACAGCGGAGTGTTGCCCCCAAGCTTCCTTCAACACCAATCAGATACTTGCACCGAACGAAACCTGGGGACCCAATCAAACTCCTATCCACCTTTCTACTTCAGAGCTATCACCTTTATGGAAGCAAAAAAGTACATCCTAAAAGCGCTAGCTAATTCCAGAACTAGCTCTGATCAACTTGACCTAAAACTAGTTAGGCTCACCCTGGACATAACTCTCAAACCCCCACATAAATCTTAAATCTCTCCTTGGTATCAGGTGAATTCCCACAGATCTGGAAGGCGGTGGTAGTTACCCCTGTTAACAAAAGTGATGACAGGGCCAGCTCTGCAAATTACCTCCAAATATCCATCCTTCCTCCACTCTCCAGGGCCCTGGAGTGAATCATAACCAACCAACTGACGGAATATCAAGAAAGGTATTTACAATGTCAGCAACAACATGGATTTCGAAAACAACACAGTACGACAACCGCTCTAGTGAAGTTTACCAGCTTTATCCATAATGTGCTAGACAGAGGGCTCTTGGTGGGGGTAACATATATTGATCTCATCAAGGCCTTTGGCACCATCAATCACAATCTGCTCCTGGATTAGCTTTCCAATACCGGCCTCTCCATTGCAGCAGTAGCATGATTTGGAAGCTACCTCTCTGGAAGGGTCCAAAAAGTGAAAATCCTGGACGCCTTCTCCGACAACCTTAGTGTTAACACAGGCATTCCTCAAGGCTCAGTCCTTAGCCCTCTACTGTTCAGCCTGTTCTTGAGCAACCTCTCTCAATCAGTAAATGACCAGCTACTACTATATGCAGATAATGCGGTGCTATAGTCATGTAATGCTGACCCCTATATACTGGAAAAGCAAATGCAGGCTAATTTCACTGCAGCTGAGCACTGGTTCCTTCAATCAAAACTGCTCCACAGTTATAAAAATCAAGACTCTGTTATTCGCATCATCACATAAACACCGCACCCACCAACTTCGCATTCATAACAATCAGAACACTTCCCTGGAGATGGTTCAAACATTTAAATAACTAGGATTGGCACTGGACCGCACCCTCTTGTTTAACCAACACATAGACACAGTCGCAAAGTCATCAAATGCAAAACTAGGATTATCGTACAGACACTGAAAA
Source organism: Neoceratodus forsteri (assembly GCA_016271365.2). Lineage (NCBI taxonomy): Eukaryota > Metazoa > Chordata > Ceratodontiformes > Ceratodontidae > Neoceratodus > Neoceratodus forsteri. The sequence goes on along the minus strand of CM028131.1, from coordinate 1,392,078,709 downwards.
GGACCAACTTCTGAGGCACTAAAAACTGCTGTAAATAGCTCCATCCTCCCAGTGATAGACTATGGTCTAGCAGTATATGGGGCTGCCTCCCAAACTGCATTGAAACATATCAAAACAACACTAAACAAAGCGTGTCATTTAGTCCCAGGTGTACCCCATCTCACTCACACCTGCAAGTTGTACACTCAAACGAACTGGCTCAACCTGGACAGTCGCCTCCAGTATCAAGTATGCATGCTCACCAAGAAGAAAAAATTACTCACCTTAGTAATGTTGTTTCTTCTAATGGAGTCTTGCTATATTATGACATATGCAGTGAGTCCCAACCTTCGAACTGCTCCGGAGGTGAAAGAGTTAACTTTCTACGCCAGGCATGGAACGCTGAGCTTGAGCTCAGTTGAAACACTGTTGTTCTTCAAACTCAAACTGTCAGATCTTTACGAGCTAAACTCACTGAGGTCCTGTGTGGAAGCTGTAAACCTACACTAGCCAACTGGCTACTAAAAATAAGAACACATTCTTTGGTCCCAAAACAAAGACTCAAATCAGGAGACCCAAAAAATGAAAACACACACCAAGTCACCCCAAAAAGGAGGGTGAAAACAACAAGGTGGGCATCTACTAAGTGCCAACACTGCACTGCCCACCCACATCCCAAAAACAGGTTCTGAGAGGGGCAGGCAGGGAGAGAGGTGATAATATAGCAAGACTCCATTAGAAGAAACAACATTACTAAGGTGAGTAATTTTTTCTTCAAACAACATGAAGTCTTGCTATATTATGACATATGCAGACTACACAGCAGTACCTCCATGGAGGAGGGACAGAACCTATTTAGAAATAGGCTCTGAAGCACAGTGTGCAAAACCAAGCATCACTCCTAGCCTGGATGTCCAGGGAGTAATGCTTGGTAAAAGCGTGAACTGTTTCCAGGTACCTGCTTGACATATCTCTAGAATAGGGATGTCCTGGAGCAGCCAGGAAGCAGCTGTACCCTCTGGTAGAGTGAGCCTCAAGCCTGAGGGAGGAACCTTACCTAGTTTTCATAGCAAAATTGGATACAAGAGACAATCCACCGCAATGGATCTTTTGTGGCAGGTTTCCTTTACCAACCTCACCATAAGTGAGGAACAGTTGGAGGAGTCAAACCTGTGATCCTTGGTACGCTCTATGTAGTAACTAAGGGCTCTCTTCACATCTAAGCTGTGCAGCCTCTTCTCGCCAGAGGAGGAATGGTCAGTGAAGTACACTGGAAGAGATATAGATTGATTAAGGTGGAAATCTGAAACCACCTTAGGCAAGAACTTCCTGTTAGTCCTGAGGACCACCGTATCTCTATGAAAGGAGATAAAATCAGGCTCCACTGACAAGGCTTGTAATTCACTTATGCATCTGGCAGAAGTGATGGCTACCAGAAACACAGTTTTCCAAGTCAAGTACTTAAGCTCTGCTGAAGACAAAGGCTCAAAGTGGGGTTGCATAAGCTGAGCAATGCAAATATTAAGATCCCAGGCGGGGCAGGGACCCTGAATGGAGGGTTGGTGTGAAGCAATCCCTTGAAAAACTTGGAGAATACAGGATGAGCTGAAAGAGAAGAGGGCGTACCTGCTGATAAAAAAGCAGACACAGCTGCCAGATGCACTTTTAGGGTAGCTGGTCTCAGCCCCAAGGTATTTAAGTGGACCATATAATCCAGGACTGTGGGTAAGTCAGCAGATTCTGGGGAAATATGCCTTCCAGAGCACCATATGGAAAACCTCTTCAATTTGGAATTATAAGTAGCCCTAGTGGAAGGCTTCCTAGAAGCCTTCAGGATATCCATTACACCTTGGGAAAGGTGTAGATCAGCAAACTCTAACTCTTCAAGAGCCAGGCCTTGAGATTGAGAGATTTGAGGTTCGGGTACCAAACTCTCCCCTGAGCACAGGTTAACAGGTTGTGATTCCTGGGAAGACACTGGGGAAGGTGGACTGCTAAGGACAGTAGGAGTGGGTACCAAGGCTGTCTGGCCCAGTCTGGAGCAATCAGGATCATCCTGCAGGGTCGAGATCTGATTTTGACTAGCACTTTGAACAGGAGAGGGAAGGGGGAAAGGCATAGAGAAACTTCCCTTCCCAATTGAGAAGTAAGGCATCCAGAGGGACTGAGCCCACCACTGGGGGCCTGCAACAAAAAAAGGGAAGTTGGTGATTGTCTGGGGCTGCAAAAAGATCTCTCTGCGGGGTGCCCCATCTGGCAAATACCACCTCCAAGACCAGAGGGTCCAGTGACCATTCGTGATGGCCCTGGGAAATCCTGCTGAGAGCATCTGCCAGACATTGTCCTTGCCTGGGAGGTGAACTGCCATAAGGGAGGTGTTCAGGAGTAAGCCAGAGACCACAACGTCATTGCTTCGGTGCACAAGGCCGTAGACCGAGTGCCCCCTTGCTTGTTGATGTACCACATTGTGATGGTGTTGTCTGTTCTGACCTGTATTACTTTGTTCTGAACAGATTTGGAAAAAGCTTGAAGTGCTAGAAAAACTGCTCTGAGTTCCAACAGATTGATGTGGAGCAGAGATTCCTGAAGGGACCACAATCCCTGGGTAGTGAGGTCGCCTATGTGAGCTCCCCACCCCAAGAGGGATGCATCTGTAGTAAGGATTAAGGAGTGAGACTGAGGGGCAAAAGGAACCCCTTGTCTCAGATTGCTCTGGTCCTGCCACCACTGTAGGGCCTGGATCAGGGTTTGAGTCACTGGGATCAATTTGGTTAGAGGGTCTTTCGTTTGAGACCAAAAGGCTCTCAAATGGAACTGGATGTCCTTCATCTGAAATCTTGCTCCCTGCACTACTGCTGTAGAAGCAGCCACGTGCCCCAGGAGCTGTAGAAAGTGCCTTGCTGGTCGAGAGACCTGCAGGGTGAATGAGGAGGCCAGAGAGACCAGGGTCCTTGCCCTGTCCAAAGGAAGGAAGGCTCTGGCCTTCTCTGTGTTCAGCTCTGCACCTATGAAGGTGAGGAGCTGGACAGGCTCTAGAACTGACTTTGAAAGATTCAGAAGGAAACCTAGAGAAGTGAGCAGTTGCTGAGTAATCTGTAGATGTAACTTGACTTGGTCTGGAGACTGGCCTACTATGAGCCAGTCGTCCAGGTAAGGGAAGATGGCAATTTTTTGCCTTCTTAGGTGGGCAACTGCTACTGCCAGGCATTTTGTGAATACCTTTGGAGCAGAGGTGAGGCCAAAGGGCATTGCTCTGAATTGGTAATGGCCTGAGGGCAGCTCGAACCCGAGGTACTTTCGATGGGAGCTTCTGATGAGAATATGGAAGTAGGCATCCTTGAGGTCCAGGGACGCTAGCCAGTCCCCTGGCCTTAGAGAGGGTAGAATAATTCCCAGAGTCATCATTTTGAATTTTGGTTTTAAAAAGTGCTTGTTTAAATATCTGAGATCCAGGATGGGCCACCATTCTCCTGTCTTTTTTGGGGTAAAGAAGTACCTGGAGTACAAGCCTTTGCCCTGGTGTAGGGGTGGAACCCTTTCCACAGCTCTGAGAGCTAGAAGGGAAGAGATCTCTGCCTCTAAGGCAAGAGCCTCTGGTGGATTTGCAGGTGGAAAGGATCTGGTTCTCATCTTTGGAAATTTTTTGAAGCTGAGAACCAGTCCCTGGCTTACTACTTCCAGGACCCACTTGTCTGATGTCAGAGACTTCCAGTCCTGGACAAAGTAAGCCAGCCTTGCCCCCTACAGATAGCTGAGAATCGGCCCTGGCAACCCCATCAGGGTGCCCGTTTGGCAGGGGGCTTTGGCTGAGGGGTGGAAGCAGGCCTGCTTGTACCCTGTCTGCCTCTCCCTCTAAAGAACCACCTCTGGGCATAGGCAGAAGAGGAGGAGGCCTGGGCTTGGTAAAAAGGCCTATGAAAAGGCCTGCCCCTGCCCCTTGAAAGCTGCCTTTGAGGAGTGGCCTGTCTTTCCTTGGCCTGTGCACTCCTATAGGTGGTCCTATACTCATCCATTTTCTTCATGTAATTCTCTGTCTGCTCCCCAAACAGAGAATTACCCAAAACAGGAAAATCCATGGCCTAGTCTGGGTATCCTGTGACAGGCTAGTACATCTGAGCCAAGCCATTCTGCGAAGTGCCACAGATGTAGTCATGACTCTTGATGACACATCATTAGAGTCCACTGCAGCATGGAATTGCACCTTGGATGCCTCAATACCATCAGCAGCCACCTGCTCTAGCTCCTTGGCACGCTGGCCAGGGACTTGTTTTGCTAGAGCCATAACAATATCCCATCTGGATTTCTGGTATCTGGCAACATAAGCCAAATAATTTGCCTGTCTGAGTCCCAAGGATGCTGCCATGTACTGTTTCTTTGCCATGGCATTAATCCTCCTGCAGTCCTTATCCGGGGGGTGTGAAGCCAAGGGAATATTAGCCTTGTCACAGGCTGCAGCCTGCACTAACCCAACATGGCTGCATTGTTGTGTGAGGAACTCCTTATTACAGCCTGACAAAGTGTACCTCTTGTCCATTCTCTTATCAACAGGAGGTATAGTGTGAGGAGCTTTTAACATTTTAAAAGTCTGCCAAAAGATTTATGCAAGGGAATAGACAGTCTCCTAGACTCTGGGATATCCATCATTTCCACAGAGTCAGGCTCCTCTTGATCATCCACAGCTTCCTCCATAGGGAGCTGGAGGGTTTCAGCCACTTTTTTATAAAACATAAAATGAGAAGGGGACTCAGAAAGTCTAGGAGGAGACACTCCTGAAGGTCTGTCTGGGGAGATGTCCGGGTCAATGGGCACATCCAGACTTTCAAATCCACATTCACTCTCCTCATACTCCTCTTCCCCCTCCTCCGGTTCATAATACTCCTCTAAATCATACTCTTGAACTGGGGGAACCGGCCAAACCGGGTGTTTACCAGATGGTGCCGGTTCGGTCGGAACCGGGGAAAGCGACTGAACAATTTTAATCGCTTTGGCTATTTCTTCAGCGGTTGGAGTGGAAAGTTTTGGCTCCACACACCAGCTGATTTTCTAGTCCTTTTTGCTGAACCCGGCTCCTCAGATTCGGATCTCCTTTTGCCTGAGGAAGTCTCGCCCTTGTCAGAGGGCACTCCCTCCGGTTCGGTTGGAACCGAACCGGGCTGGCCATCCAGTTCAGCGGACTTTTTGGCCTCCCTTTCCCTGAGTCTACCAACTCTCTTTTCCAGGGTAGCTGCAGGAAAACTTTTACAAATCTGGCAGTCTGCATTGAGGTGGTCAAACCCCAGACAATAAACACAGGTGGTGTGGGGGTCAGCCTTGACAGACTTCCCCACACACACTGCAGTGCTGTAACCCAGTGGGCCCGGTTTTTCTTTTGGGTTTCTCACAGTGCCAGCCTAACCAAACTTACCCGTTTATGGCAATCCGCCAGGTAAGACCCCCTTATCGGTTCCCAACCGTGTCACGGGTCGTGGAAAAAAACGTAATAAAATCCGTTTTTTTTAGAACCGATAAGAACCGGTAACCACACTCTAAAAGACAGATTAAGATTTTTTAAAACAACTTGATCGGTTCAAACCGAGCCGATAACCGTTTACAAGTTCCACACAGAATAGAAATAAATGTAAAACCTATCTAGTACTCACAAATACCACAGACAGAGTCTGAACCGACCAGTTACGGTTTAATTTCGGTCGAAAACCGAGAAAAACAATGCTTTAACCGACAAATGAACCAAGCAGAAAGAGAAATCTCTGGAGCGACTGTTCAGTGAGGCGGAGTAAAGAATCTGACGGTTTGAGTTTGAAGAACAACAGAGTTTCAACCGAGCTCAGCGTTCCATGCCTGGCATGGAAAGTTAAGTCTTTCACCTCCAGAGCAGTTCGAAGGTTTAGACTCACTGCATATGTCATAATATAGCAAGACTTCATGTTGTTTGAAGTGTATGCTAGATCTTACCACCCAAGTACAGCAAAGCCTTCTTAGCCAACCTAATTCCATCAGATGCACTAGGGGTACAAACAAATCGTCTCTCTGCATCCCTTTCCGTAAAACCACACAAGACCAACGGTCCTACGAATACCGGGCGCAACTTTGGCTTAATGGCCTTGACCTAGACATCATGAAAGAGGAAAAAATAGGCCCTTTTAAAGATAAACTCCGAGTGGCCCTTGCTACAAACAGTAACTGTGAGACCTGAACCCCCCCACACACACTCTTCCCTACTACCCTTATTCTAACCTGCACCCTTGCCTTCTTCTCGCTTCCTGCTAACACTCCCTTAGTGGGCTCCAGGTTCTCACCTCAGCACTTCCCTCCCAATGAGTCTAGCCCTCCTTTATGACTACACTCTTTAGCACTTAAGACAAAAGAACTGCTGCCCATCAAGTTCTCGCCTCCTTGCATATAGTGTTATTTTACAGACTATATCATCCTCTGTTCCCTACCTGATTTGCCCTATATCCTGTAGATTCTCAAGCTGCCAAATGCACTTTCAGGGTAGCTGGTCTCAGTCCCAAAGAATTAAGATGGACCATATAGTCCAAAACAGTGGGCAAATCAGCAGATTCCGGAGAAATATGCTTCCCAGAACACCATATGGAAAACCTTTTCCATTTGGAGTTATAAGTAGCCCTAGTGGAAGGCTTCTTAGAAGCTTTCAAGATTTCGAGAACACCTTGAGAAAGGTGTAGGTCAGCAAACTCTAACTCCTCAAGAGCCAGGCCTTGAGGTTGAGGGATATGAGATTCGGATACCAAACTCTCCCCTGGGCACAGGTTAACAGATTGTGGTTCCTGGGGAGACACAGGGGAAGATGGACTGCTAAGGACAGGAGTGGGTACCAGGGCTGCCTGGCCCAGTCTGGAGCAATCAGAATCATCTTGCAGGGCTGAGATCTGATTTTGACTAGCACCTTGAACAGGAGAGGGAAGGGGGAAGGCATAGAGAAACTTCCCTTCCCAATCGAGGAGAAAGGCATCCAGGGGGACTGAGCCCAACACTGGGGGCCTGCAACAAAAAAGTGGAAGTTGATGATTGTCTGGGGCTGCAAAAAGATCTATCTGAGGGGTGCCCCATCTGGCAAAAACTATCCCCAGTACTCGGGGATCCAGTGACCATTCGTGATGGCCCTGGGAAATCCTGCTGAGAGCATCTGCCAGGACATTGTCCTTGCCTGGGAAGTGAACTGCTATGAGGGAAGTGTTCAGGGAATAGGCCAGAGACCACAACTTCATTGCCTCAGTGCACAAGGCCGAAGACTGAGTGCCCCCTTGTTTGTTGATGTACCACATTGTAGTGGTGTTGTCTGTTCTGACCTGTACCACTTTGTTCTGAACAGATGCAGAAAAAACCTGAAGTGCTAGAAAAAACAGCTCTGCGTTCCAACAGATTGATGTGGAGCAGAGATTCCTGAGGGGACCACAATCCCTGGGTGGAGAGGTCGCCCATGTGAGCTCCCCATCCCAAAAGGGACGCATCTGTAGTAAGGGTCAAAGAGTGAGATAGAGGGATGAAGGGAACCCCTTGTCTCAGATTGTTCTGATCCTGCCACCACTGAAGGGCTTGGATCAGGGTTCGAGTCATTGGGATCAACTTGGATAGGGGATCTCATCTTTGAGACCAAAAGGCTCTCAAATGGAACTGAATGTCCCTCATCTGAAATCTTGCTCCTTGCACTACAGCTGTGGAAGCAGCCATGTGTCCTAGGAGCTGTAGGAAATGCCTTCCTGGTCGAGAGACCTGCAGAGTGAAGGAGGAGGCCAGGGCCACCAGGGTCCTTACCCTTTCTAGGGGAAGGAAGGCTCTGGCCTGCTTTGTGTCCATTTCTGCACCTATAAAGGTGAGTACCTGGACAGGTTCCAGAACTGACTTTGGAAGATTGAGAAGAAAGCCCAGAGAGGAAAGCAGCTGCTGGGTAACTTGCAGGTGTGATTTGACCTGGTCTGGAGACTGACCCACAATGAGCCAGTCATCTAGGTAGGGAAAGATGGCAATCTTTTGCCTTCTTAAATGAGCAACTGCTACTGCCAGGCATTTTGTGAATACCCTTGGGGCAGAGGTAAGGCCGAAGGGCATTGCTCTCAACTGATAATGGCCTGAGGGCAGTTCGAATCTGAGGTACTTTCGGTGGGAGCTTCTGAAAAGAACATGGAAGTAGGCATCCTTGAGGTCCAGGGAAGCTAGCCAGTCCCCTGGCCTTAGGGAGGGTAAAATCGTCCCCAGAGTCACCATTTTGAATTTTGGTTTTAAAAGGTGCTTGTTCAGATATCTTAGGTCCAGGATGGGCCGCCATTCTCCTGTCTTTTTTGGGGTAAGGAAGTACCTGGAGTTCAGACCCTTGCCTTTGTGTAGGGGAGAAACCCTTTCTACAGCTCTGACAGCCAGGAGGGTTGAGACTTCTGTTTCCAAAGCAAGAGTCTCTAGAGGATTTGCAGGTGGAAAAAATCTGATTCTCATCTTTGGAAATTTTTTGAAGCTGAGAACCAGACCCTGGCTTACTACTTCCAGGACCCACTTGTCTGATGTTAAAGACTCCCAGTCCTGGACAAAGTAAGCCAGCCTGCCCCCTACAGGTAATGGAGAACCGGCCCTGGGCATCCCATCAGGGTGCCTGTTTGGCAGGGGCTTTAGGCTGAGGGGTGGGAGCCCCGTCTGCCTCTCCCTCTGAAGAACCCCCTCTGAGCGTAAGCTGAAGAGGAGGCCTGTGAAAAGGCCTGCCTCTACCCCTGGGGGGCTGCCTCTGAGGGGTGGCTTGCCGTTCCTTGGCTTGTGCACTCCTATAAGTGGTTCTATATTCATCCATTTTCTTCATATAATTCTCTGTCTGCTCCCCAAACAGAATTTCCCACCACAGGAAAATCCATAGCCTTAGCCTGGGTATCCTGTGACAAACTAGTACACCTGAGCCAAGCCAATCTACGAAAAGCCACAGATGTAGCCATGACTCTAGAGGATATATCATTAGAATCCACTACAGCATGGAATTGCACCTTAGATGCCTCAATACCATCAGCAGCCACCTGCTCCAGCTCCTTGGCAAGCTGGCCAGGGACCTGTTTGGCTAAAGCCATGACAGTATCCCATCTAGATTTCTGGTATCTTGCAACATAAGCCATATAATTTGCTTGTCTGAGTTCCAAGGATGCTGCCATGTATTGTTGTTTAGCCATGGCATCAATCTTCCTGGAGTCCTTGTCAGGAGGATGTGAAGCCAGGGGAATATTAGCCTTATCATAGGCTGCAGCCTGAACTACCCCAACATGGCTGCATTGCTGTGAAAGAAATTCTGTATCAGGACCTGACAAAGTGTACCTCCTGTCCATCTTTTTATCCACAGGAGGCACAGAATTAGGAGTTTTTAAAATTTTTATTGTTTGTTTCCTAAAGGATTTATGTAAAGGAATAGAGCATCTACTGGACTCTGGGATATCCATCATCTCTACAAAGTCAGGCTCCTCTTGCTCATCCACAGCTTCCTCCAAAGGAAGCTGGAGGGTTTCAGCAACTTTTTTATAAAACAGAAAATGAGAAGGGGACTCAGAAAGCCTAGGGGAGATTCTCCTAAAGGTCTGTCTGGGGAGATATCTGGTTCAATGGGCACATCCAGACTTTCAAAGTCACATTCACACTGTTCATGATCATCCTCCCCCTCCTCTGGTTCACAACTCCTCTATATCATATTCTTGAACCGGTGGAACCGGCCAAACCAACCTTTTGCCAGATAGTGGCGGTTCGGATGGAACCGGGGAAAGTGACTGGACAATTTGGATTGCTTTGGCTATCTCTGCAGCAGTTGGAGAAGGAATTTTTGACTCCACACCTGCTGATTTTCTAGTTCTCTTTGCTGGAACTGGCTCCTCTGAGTCAGCTTTACGTTTGCCCGAGGAAGTCTCGCCCTGGTCAGAGGGCACTCCCTCCGGTTTGGTTGGCACCGAACCGGGCTGGCCATCCGGGTCAACTGACTTTTTGGCCTCTCGTTCCCTGAGCCTACCAACTCTCTTATCTAGGGTAGCTGCAGGGAAATTCTTGCAAATCTGGCAGTCTGCATTGAGGTGGTCAAACCCCAGACAATAAACACATGTGGTGTGTGGGTCAGCCTTGGCAAAGGCTTCCCCTGAACACTAAGTGTTGAAACCAGTGGACGGTTTTTCTTTTGGGTTTCTCAGACATGATGCCAGCCTAACCAAAAACTTGCCCTTTTTCCGGCAGTGCCAGGCAAGACACCCTTATTGGATCCCAACCGTGTCACGGGTCGTGGAAAAAACCGTAATGAAATCCGTTTTTTTTAGAACCGATAAGAACCGAGAACCGCACTCTAAATAGCTTTTAAATGCTTCGGAATAAAGTTTTAAAACAACCTGATCAGTTCAAACCGAACCGATAAACATTTACAAGTTCCACACAGAAATAAACCTGTCTATTACTTACAATACCACAGACAGAGCTTGAACCGATCAGTTTATGGTTAAAATAATAATAATCGTGGTTGAATTTAACCGAGAAATGAACTGAGCAGTAGGAGGAATCTCCGGAGCGACTGTTCAGTGAGGTGGAGTAAAGAGTCTGACAGTTTCAGTTTGAAATATTCCAGACAGAGCTTTTCTAACCGAGCTCGTGCTCTAAGTTCCATGCCTGGCATGGAAGTTAACTCTTTCACCTCTGGAGCAGTTCTAATGTTGGGACAAACTGCAATTGTCATAATATAGCAAGACTTCATGTTGTTTGAACTTATTTAGGAAAAAGACTCTGCAGGACTGCTGTGCCAAACCTGGCATTACTTCTGGATTGTATGTCCAAACTGTAATGCTTAGTAAAGGTGTGTACTGTTCTCCAGGTAGCTGTTTTACATATTTCCACTAAGGGAATATCTCTTAAAGCTGCTATAGAAGCAGCTGTGCCTCTAGTTGAATGCCCCCCACCCCCCGAGACCTGCTGGAGCCTGTTTTCTAGATTTTGAATAGCAAAACTGAATGCACTGAACTGTCCAACAAAAGAGTGCTCTTGTGGAAGCTGGGGTGATTTTTCCCACATCCTCATAAGTGAGTAGAAATTGGTATTTATCACCTCTATGATCCTTGGTGTGGGTCAAATAGTAACTTAATGTGATTTTTACATCCAGACTATGGAGTCTGCGCTCACCTGAACTGGCATGTTCTACATAGAAACATAGAAGAAAAAATTACTCACCTTAGAAATGCTGTTTCTTCTAATGGAGTCTTGCTGTATTCTGATAATAGCAGTGAGTCCCAACCTTCGAACTGCCCCGGAGATGAAAGAGTTAACTTTCCATGCCAGGCATGGAACACTGAGCTAGAGCTCGGTTGAGACTCTGTCTGTTGCTGTTTGAACTCAAACCGTCAGATCTTTACGAGCTAAACTCACAGAGGTCCTGTGTGGAAGCTGTAAAGCTACACTAGCCAACTGGCTATTAAACACAATAACAACTTTTTTGGTCTCAAAACAAAGATTCAAGTCAGGAAACCCAAAAAATGAAATAAACACAACACCCACTCACCCAAAGAAAAAGGGGGTGATAATAAAAAAGGTGGGGCACCTCCTAAATGCCAACACTTCTACTACCCACCCACATTCCAAAATAAAAAATTACTCACCTTAGTAATGTTGTTTCTTCTAATGGAGTCTTGCTGTATTCTGACAATTTGCAGTGAGTCCCAACCCTCGAACTGCCCTGGAGATGAAAGAGTTAACTTTCCATGCCAGGCATGGAACGCTGAGCTCGAGCTCGGTTGAGACTCTGTCTATTGCTGTTTGAACTCAAACCGTCAGATCTTTACGAGCTAAACTCACTGAGGTCCTGTGTGGAAGCTGTAAACCTACACTAGACAACTGGCTACTAACATAATAACACATTTTTGGTCCCAAAAACAAAGACTCAAGTCAGGAGACCCAAAAATGAAATAACACAACACCCACTCACCCAAAGAAGGGTGATAACAAAAAAGGTGGGGCATCTCCTGAGTGCCAACACTGCCACTGCCCACCCATATCCCAAAAAACAAAAGGTTCTGAGAGGGGAAGGCAGGGGGAGGTCAGAATACAGCAAGACTCCATTAGAAGAAACAACATTACTAAGGTGAGTAATTTTTTTTTCAAACAACATGAAGTCTTGCTGTATTCTGACAATTTGCAGACTACCAAGCAGTACCTCCATGGAGGAGGGACAGAACCTATTTAGGAAATAGGCTCTGAAGCACAGCTGTGCCAAACTGAGCATCACTCCTAGCCTGGATATCCAGGGAGTAATGCTTGGTGAAAGTGTGAACTGTTTTCCAGGTGCCTTTTGGCACCATACAATTCTGCTTAAAGCTGAACCAGCATAACATTCAGTGGTGATTTGCATATGCAGCCCATAATGCTTTGCATTGTGTGGGCATGTGTGATTTTGTGTTTTCCAGGTAGCTGCTTGACATATTTCTATAATAGGGATATCCCTGGCAGCAGCCAGGGAAGCAGCTGTACCTCTAGTAGAGTGAGCCCTCAGGCCTGAGGTTGGAACCTTACCTAATTTTCCATAGCAAAATTGTATGCAAGAGACAATCCACCTGGCAATGGATCTTTTAGTGGCAGGTTTTCCTTTGCCTACCTCACCATAAGTGAGGAACAGTTGAAGGGAGTCAAATCTATGACCCTTGGCGCATTCTATATAGTAGCTAAGGGCTCTGTTCACATCTAGGCTGTGCAGTCTCTTCTCACCAGAGGAGGAATGGTCAGTGAAGTACACTGGAAGAGACATAGACTGGTTAAGGTGGAAGTCTGAAACCACCTTAGGCAAAAACTTCCTGCTAGTCCTTAGAACCACCTTATCCCTATGAAAGGAAATAAAATCAGGCTCCACTGACAGGGCTTGCAGCTCACTTATGCGCCTGGCAGAAGTGATGGCCACCAGAAACACAGTTTTCCAAGTCAAGTACTTAAGCTCTGCTGAGGACAAAGGCTCAGAAGGGGGTTGCATAAGCTGAGCAATGCAAGCATTAAGATCCCAAGCAGGGGCAGGATCCCTGAATGGAGGATTGGTTTGAAGCAATCCCTTGAAAAACTTGGAGAAAACAGGGTGAGCTGAAAGAGAAGAGGGCTTACCTGCTGAAATGAAAGCAGAAACCGCTGCCAGGTGCACCCTTAGTGTAGCTGGTCTGAGACCCAACCTATTGAGATGAATAAAAAATTACTCACCTTAGTAATGTTGTTTCTTCTAATGGAGTCTTGCTATATTATAGACATTAGCAGTTTGATCCAGCTCTAGAACTGCCCCGGAGTGAAATGGTTAAAACCATTCCAAAATAGAATTTTGGCACGAGAGCAGCTCTATCTGTGTCATTTCAAACTTGAACTGTCAGATCTTTACGAGCCAAACTCACTAAGGTCTGTGTGAAAGCTGTAACCTACACTAGCCAAATGGCTACCTAAATAATAACAACCATTGATGGTCCCAACACCCAAGACTCAAGTCAGGGGACCAGAAATACTAACACCATTCTAATAATATGAAAATGGAACATAAGTATAATAAAACACACACCAGCGTACACATACACACCCCAAAGTCCCAAAGGGGACAAAATGCTAACAGGACATAAGTAGTGCCCACACTAAATTGCCACTCCACCAAGTAGAGGTTCTGAGAGGGGCAGGTTGGGGAGGTCTATAATATAGCAAGACTCCATTAGAAGAAACAACATTACTAAGGTGAGTAATTTTTTCTCAAACAACATGAAGTCTTGCTATATTATAGACATTAACAGAATACAGCAGTACCTCCATGGAGGAGGGCAGAACCTACTTAGGAATAGGCTCTGAAGAACAGCTGTGCCAAACCGAGCATCTCTCCTGGCCTGAACATACAGGGAGTAATGCTTGGTAAAAGTGTACCGTTTTCCAAGTAGCAGCCTGGCAAATCTCTAATAAAGGGATGTCTCTGGCAGCAGCTAGAGCCGTAGCTGTACCCTGGTGAATGAGCCCTCAAACCGGGGGCTCTGCCCACTTTCTGATAACAAAATTGGATACAAGAGACAATCCACCTGGCTATTGATCTCTTAGTGGCAGGTTTGCCTTTCCCAACTTCACCATAGGTAAGGAAAAGTTGGAGGATTCAAACCTGTGACCTTTGAATACGCTCTATATAATAACTAAGAGCTCTCTTAACATCCAGGCTGTGCAACCTCCTCTCACCCGAAGAGGAGTGATCAGTGAAAAATACTGGAAGGGAGATAGATTGATTAAGATGGAAATCTGAAACCACCTTAGGCAAAAACTTCCTATTAGTCCTAAGGACTACCTTATCCGTGTGGAAAGAAATAAAGTCAGTCTCCACTGACAAGGCTTGCAATTCACTTATGCGTCTGGCAGAAGTGATAGCCACTAGAAGAAAAAATTACTCACCTTAGTAATTGCTTTTCTTCTCATGGAGTCTTGCTATATTATGACTAATGCAGTTAGCCACTGCACTTGAACTGCCCCGGAGAGGAAAGAGTTAACTCCGGGGAGTCTGGAGTTCTACAGCGCGAGAGCGCTTATGCCAAAGCTCTATCTGGGCAGTTTCAAATGAAACTGTCAGATCTTACTGAAGCTAATACTAAGCAACAAGTCTGTGTGAAAGCTCTACACTAGCCAAATGGCTACCTACTAGTAGAAATAACAACAATATAAACAACAATAACAATAATAACAATGAATAATAGTATTATTAGTTTACCCCTGACAAGCACCATTAGGACCCCCTTTCCCCAAAGACTCAAGTCCAGGAAGGGGCCAATATACACCTAAATAAAATAACCTAGTTCCCTAACCCTAAATAAAAGAAGGTAAGGAAAAAACTACAATGGCATGACACAGTGCTTGCACTAATTTGCCACCCCTACCCAAGTAGAAGTTCTGAGAGGGCAGGAGGGAGGTGGTCATAATATAGCAAGACTCCATGAGAAGAAAAGCAATTACTAAGGTGAGTAATTTTTCTTCAAACACCATGAAGTCTTGCTATATTATGACTAATGCAGATACACAGCAGTACCTCCATGGAGGAGGGTCAGAACCTACTTAGGAAATAAGCCTGAAGCACAGCTGTGCCACAACGAGCCTCTCCTGGACTGAATATCCAGGGAATAATGCTTGTAAAGTGTGAACTGTTTTCCAAGTAGCAGCTTGACAGATTTCCAGAATGGAATATCTCTAGCAGCCGCTAGAGATGCAGCTGTACCCTGGTGGAGTGAGCCCTCAGTCCTGAGGGGGGTTCTCTACCTAGTTTTTGATAAAATTGGATACAAGAGACAATCCACCTTGCAATTGCCCTCTTAGTGGCAGGTTTCCCTTTGCCAACCTCGCCATAGGTAAGGAAGAGTTGGAGGGATTCGAACCTGTGACCCTTGGTGCGTTCCAAATAGTAGCTTAAGGCTCTTTTGACATCCAGGCTGTGCAGTCTCCTCTCACCTGAGGAAGAATGCTCAGTGAAAAATACTGGAAGAGATATGGATTGGTTCAGGTGGAAATCTGAAACCACTTTAGGTAAAACTTTCTGTTAGTCCTGAGGACTACCTTATCTCTGTGGAAAGAGATAAAATCTTCTTCCACTGACAGGGCCTGTAGTTCACTTATGCATCTGGCAGAAGTGATAGCCACTAGGAAAACAGTTTTCCAAGTTAGAAACTTGAGCTCTGCTGAGGACAGAGGCTCAAAGGGAGGTTGCATTAACTGAGCAATGCAAACATTCAGGTCCCAGGCGGGAGCTGGTTCTCGAAAAGGAGGGTTAGTGTGAAGTAACCCCTTAAAAAACTTGGAAAACACAGGGTGAGAAGAAAGGGAAGCAGGCTTCCCTGCTGACACAAAAACAGAGACAGCTGCCAGATGAACCTTTAAGGTAGCTGGCCTAAGGCCTAAGGAATTTAAATGGACCAAATAGTCCAGTAAATGGGCAGATCAGCAGATTCTGGGATAATCTGCTTCTCAGAGCACCAGATGGAAAACCTTTCCACTTAGAATTGCAAGTGGCCCTAGTGGAAGGTTTCCTTGAAGCCTTTAAATATCCAGAACACCTTGAGAAAGGTGTAAGTCAGCAAATTCTAACTCCTCAAGAGCCATGCCTTGAGATGGAGGGATTTGAGGTCCGGATACCACACTCTCCCTGTGCACAGGCCAGCAAGTCGTGGACTCTGGGCAAGCTCAGGGCAGGGTGACTGTCAAGGACAGAAGCAGTGGGTACCAGGGCTGTCTGGCCCAATCTGGAGCAATCAGAATCACTTTGCAGGGCTGAGATCTGATTTTACTAGTACCCTGAAAAGAAGATGAAAGGGGAAGGCATACAGGAACTTCCTTTCCAGTCCAACTGAAAGGCGTCCAGGGGACTGAGCCCAGCACTGGAGGCCTGCAACAAAACAGAGGAAGTTGGTGGTTGTCTGGGGCTGAAAAGATCTATCTGAGGGGTGCCCCATCTGGCAAAGACCGACCCCAGCACCTGAGGATTCAGAGCCCATTCGTGATGGCCCTGAGAAATCCTGCTGAGGGCATCCGCAGACATTGTCCTTCCCTGGAAGGTGAACTGCTATCAGGAGGTGTTCAGGGAGTAAGCCAGAGACCACAACTTATTGCTTCTCGTGCTCAAGGCTGATGACCCAGTACCCTTCTTGTTGATGTACCACATTGTTGTGGTGTTGTCTGTCCTGACTTGAACTACTTTGTTCTGGACAGAAGCTGAAACGCCTGAAGAGCTAGAAAGACAGCTCTGAGTTCCAAAAGGTTGATGTGGAGCAGAGATTCCTGAGGAGACCACACTCCCTGAGTGGACAGGTCACCAAGTGAGCTCCCCACCCTAACAGGGAGGCATCCGTGGTGAGGGTGAGGGTGGGAGACGGAATGAAAGGAACCCCTTGTTTTAGATTGCTTTGATCCTGTCACCAGTGTAGAGCCAGGATCAGAGTTTGGAGTCACTGGAACCAATTTGAAAGGGGTCCTCCTTTGAGACCAATAGGCCCTCAAATGGAAGTGAATGTCCTCATCTGGAATCTTGCTCCTTGCACTACCGCTGTGGAAGTAGCCATGTGCCCTAGGAGTTGCAGAAAATACCTTGCTGGTTGAGAAACCCGCAGGGTAAAGGAGGATGCCAGGGCAATGAGCCTGTCTACCCTTTCCGAGGGAAGAAATGCCCTGGCTAACTTTGTGTTCAATTCTGCACCTATGAAAGTTAGTACCTGAACTGGTTCCAGAACTGACTTTGGTAAATTCAGCAGGAATCCCAGGGAAGTGAGAAGCTGCTGGGTGACTTGCAAGTGGGATTTTACCTGATCTGGGGACTGACCCACTATGAGCCAGTCGTCCAGGTAGGGAAACACAGCAATCCTTGCCTTCTTAAATGAGCCACTACCACAGCTAGACATTTTGTGAATACCCTGGCGCAGAGGTAAGGCGAGAGGGCATTGCCCTGAACTGGTAGTGGCCTGAGAGCGGATTCCAGAACGGAGGTACTTTCGGTGAGAAGGCCTGAATCAGAACATGAAAATAGGCATCCTTGAGGTCCAGGGAAGCCAGCCAGTCCCTGGCCTCAGGGAAGGCAAAATCATTGCCAGAGTTGACATTTTGAACTTTGGTTTCAAAAGATGCTTGTTCAGGTACCTTAAATCTAGGATGGCCGCCATTCTCCTGTCTTTTTGGGGTAAGAAAGTATCTTGAGTACAGCCCTTGCCCTGATGCAAGGAGGGACCCTTCTACTGCTTTGCAGTCCAGAAGAGAAGAAACCTCTGCTTCCAAAGCAAGGGCTTCTGTAGGATTTGCAGGTGGAAAATGTCTGGCTCTCATCTTTGGAAACTGTTTGAAGCTGAGAACCAGACCCTGGCTTATTACCTCCAGAACCCATCTGTCCGAAGTTAGGGACACCCAGTTCTGGCTGAAATAAACCAACCTGCCCCCCACTGGTACAGGAGAATCGGCCCTGGGCACCCCATCAGGGTGCCTGCTTGGCAGTAGCCTTAAGCTGAGGGGAGGGGGATGGTTTACTTGTGCCCCGTCTACCTCTGCCTCTGAAGAAACCCCTCTGTGCAAACGCAGAAGAGGCCTGAGATTGGTAAAAAGGCCTGTGGAAAGGCCTGCCCCTACCTCTGGGAGCGTGCCTCTGTGGAGTGGCATGCCTCTCCTTAGCCTGGGCACTTTTGTAGGTAGTTCTGTATTCATCCATCTTTTCATATAGTTTTCTGTTTGTTCTCAAACAGAGAATTACCCACTACAGGAAAATCCATAGCCTTTGACTGAGTATCTTGGGACAGATTAGTGCATCTGAGCCATGCCAACCCTACGGAAAGCTACAGAAGTGGCCATGACCCTAGAGGAAACATCATTAACATCAACAGCAGTATGAAATTGAACTTTAGAGGCTTCAATGCCATCAGCAGCCACCTGTTCCAATTCACTAGCCAGCTGGCCATGTGCCTGCTTGGCTAACTGCAATACTGTGTCCCATCTAGATTTCTGATATCTAGCTACATAAACCATATAATTTGCCTGCCTGAGTCCCAAAGAAGCTGCCATATACTGTTTTTTTGCCATGGCATCAATCCTCCTGGAACCCTTATCAGGAGGATGTGAGGCCAGGGGAATATTAGCCTTGTCACAGGCTGCAGCTTGAACCACACCTACATGACTACACTACTCAGTGAGGAAGTCTGTATCAGAGCCTGACAAAGTATACCTTCTGTCCATTTTTTTGTCTACAGGACGGACAGAATGAGGATTTTTTAAAATCTTTGTTGTTTGCTTCCTAAATGACTTATGCAAAGGAATAGACAACCTCCTAGACTGGTATATCCATCATTTCTACGTAATCAGGCTCCTCTTGCTCATCCACAGCCTCCTCTAAAGGAAGCTGGAGGGTTTCTGCAACCTTTTTGAAAAACATAAAATGAGAAGGGGACTCAGACAGAATAGGAGGAGATTCTAAAGGTCTGTCTGGAGAAATGTCCGGTTCAATGGGCACGTCCAGACCCTCCCAGCCACATATATATTGATCAAATTCCTCCTCCCCCTCCTGTGGTTCATAAAAATTCCTCAACATCATACTCCTGAACCACTGGAACTGAACGAACCAACCCTTTACCAACTGTTGGTGGTTCGACAAGACCCTGAGACAGTGACTGGACAATCTGTATGGCTTTAGCTATTTCTGCAGCAGTTGGAGAGACAATTTTGTACTCGAAACCTACTGATTTCTTTGTCTTTTTCACTGGGACTGGTTCCTCTGAACCAGCCTTCCTTTTGCCCAAGAAAGTCTTGCCCTGGTCAGAGGGCACTCCTCTGTCCAGTGGGTGCTGGACCGGGCTGGCCATCGGGTCAGCAGGACTTTTTCAGCCTCATTCCTGAGCTAGCCAATCTCTTTTCCAGGGTGGCTGGAGGAGACCCACACACACCTGGCAGTCTGACAGAGGTGGTCAGCCCCAGACAATAAACACAAGTGGTGTGTGGGTCAGCCTTGGCAAAGGCTTCCCCACAGACATCACAGTATTGAAACCCAATGGGCAGTTTTTCTTTTGGGTTTCTCAGACATAATGCCAGCCTAACAAAAACTTGCCCTTTTGATGGCAGTGCCAGGCAAGACACCCTTATCGGTTCCTAACCGTGTCAGGTATTGGAAAAACCTAATAAATCCGTTTTTTAGAACCGATAAGAACCGAACCATGACTCTAAAATAGTAACTTTAGTTTTAAATGAGTTTTAAACCCACTGATTGGTTCAAAACCAAACCGATCACTTACAAGTTCCACACAGACAAAACCTTCATTTACTTACGGTTACCACAGATAGAGCTTGAACTGAACGTTTTGCGGTTAAATAAAACTATTCTCGGTTAAATCCAACCGAGAAACACTTTTTAAACCGAGAAATGAACCAAGCAGAAGGAGAAATCTCCGGAGCGACTGTTCACTGAGGCGGAGTAAAGAATCTGACAGTTCAAGTTTGAAATGACACAGATAGAGCTGCTCTCGTGCCAAAATTCTATTTTGGAATGGTTTTAACCATTTCACTCCGGGGCAGTTCTAGAGCTGGATCAAACTGCTAATGTCTATAATATAGCAAGACTTCATGTTGTTTGAACCATGTAGTCAAGTACTGTGGGCAGATCAGCAGACTCTGGGGAAATATGCTTCCCAGAGCACCATATGGAAAATCTTTTCCACTTGGAATTATAAGTAGTTCTGGTGGAAGGCTTCCTAGAAGCCTTCAGAATATCCATAACCCCTTGGGAGAGGTGTAAATCAGCAAACTCTAACTCTTCAAGAGCCAGGCCTTGAGATTGAGAGATTTGAGATTGGGTACCAAACCTCCCTGAGCACAAGTTAACAGGTTGTAATTCCTGGGAAGAGCCAGGGGAAGATGGACTGATAAGGACAATAGGAGAGGATACCAGGGCTGTCTGGCACAGTCTGGAGCAATCAGGATCACTTTGCAGGGTTGAGACCTGATTTTGATTAGCACTTTGAACAGGAGAGGGAAGTGGGGGAAGCATACAGGAACTTCCCTTCCCAATTGAGAACTAAGGAATCCAGAAGGACTGAGCCCAACACTGAGGGCCTGCAACAAAAAGGGGAAGTTGGTGATTGTCTGGGGCTGCAAAAAGATCTATCTGTGGGGTGCCCCATCTGGAGAATATCACCTCCAAAACCAAGGGATCCAGAGACCATTCGTGATGGCCCTGAGATATCCTGCTGAGAGCATCTGCCAGGACACTGTCCTTGCCTGGGAGGTGTACTGCTGAGGGGGAGGTGTTCAGAGAATAAGCCAGGGACCACAACTTCATTGCTTCTGTGCACAAGGCCATAGACCGAGTACCTCCTTGTTTGTTGATGTACCACATTGTGGTGGTATTGTCTGTTCTGATCTGAATAACTTTGTTCTGAACAGACTTGGAAAAAACTTGAAGTGCTAGAAATATTGCTCTGAGCTCCAACAGATTGATGTGAAGCAGAGATTTCTGAAGGGACCACAACCCCTGGGTGGTCAGGTCACCCAAGTGAGCCCCCCACCCCAAGAGGGAAACATCTGTAGTAAGGATTAGAGAGTGAGACTGAGTGACAAAGGGAACTCCTTGTCTCAGATTGTTCAGATCCTGCCACCAGTGCAAGGCCTGGATCAGGGTTCGAGTCACTGGGATCAGTTTGGTCAGAGGGTCCTTTTTCTGAGAGCAGAAGGCTCTCAAATGGAACTGAATGTCCATCATCTGAAATCTTGCTCCCTGCACCACTGCTGTAGAAGCAGCCATGTGCACTAGGAGTTGCAGAAAATGCCTTGCTGGTCGAGACACCTGTAGGGTGAAAGAGAAGGCCAGAGTGATAAGGGTCCTTGCCCTGTCCAGGGGAAGGAAGGCTCTGGCCCTTCCTGTATCTAGCTCTGCACCTATGAAGGTGAGGAGCTGAACAGGCTCTAGAACTGACTTTGACAGATTCAGAAGGAAACCCAGAGAAGTGAGCAGTTGCTGGGTTATCTGTAAGTGTAACTTGACCTGGTCTGGGGACTGGCCTACTATGAGCCAGTCGTCTAGGTATGGGAAGTTGGCAATCCTTTGCCTTCTCAGAGAAGGCAACTACTACTGCCAGGCATTTTGTGAACACCCTTGGAGCAGAGGTTAGGCCGAAGGACATTGCTCTGAACTGGTAATGGCCTGAGGGCAGCTCGAACCTGAGGTACTTTTGATGGGAACTTCTGATAAGAATATGGAAGTAGGCATCCTTGAGGTCCAGGGAGACTAGCCAGTCCCCTGGCCTTAGAGAGGGTAGAATTATTCCCAGAGTCACCATTTTGAATTTTGGCTTTAAAAGGTGCTTGTTTAAATATCTGAGATCCAGGATGGGCCACCATTCTCCTGTCTTTTTTGGGTAAGGAAGTACCTGGAGTACAATCCTTTGCCCAGGTGTAGGGGTGGAACCCATTCCACGGCTCTAAGAGCCAGAAGGGAAGAGACCTCTGCCTCTAAGGCAAGTGCATCTGAGGGATTTGCAGGTGGAAAAGATCTGGCTCTCAGCTTTGGAAATTTTTTGAAGCCGAGAACCAATCCCTGGCTTACTACTTCCAGGACCCACGTGTCTGATGTCAGAGACTTCCAGTCCTGGATGAAGTAAGACAGCCTGCCCCCTACAGGTGGTGGAGAATCAGCCCTGGCAAACCCATCAGGGTGCCTGCTTGGCAGGGGGCTTTGGCTGAGGACTGGAAGCAGATCTACTTGTACCCCTTCTGCCTCTCCCTCTAAAGAACCCCCTCTGAGCATAGGCAGAAGAGGAGGCCTGGGCTTAGTAGAAAGGCCTGCGAAAAGGCCTGCCTCTGCCCCTGGGATACTGCCTTTGAGGAGTGGCCTGCCTTTCCTTGGCCTGGGCACTCCTATAGGTGGTCCTACATTCGTCCATTTTCTTCATGTAATTCTCTGTTTGCTCCCCAAACAGAGAATTACCCACAACAGGAAAATCCATGGCCTTAGTATGGGTATCCTGTGACAGGCTAGTACATCTGAGCCAAGCCATTCTGCAAAGTGCCACAGATGTAGCCATGACTCTAGATGACACATCATTGGAATCCACTGCAGCATGTAATTGCACCTTGGATGCCTCAATACCATCAGCAGCCACCTTCTCCAGCTCCTTGGGAAGCTGGCCAGGGACCTGTTTTGCTAAAGCCATGACAGTGTCACATCTAGATTTCTGATACCTAGCAGTATAAGCCATATAATTGGCCTGTCTGAGTCCCAAGGATGCTACCATGTATTGTTTCTTTGCCATGGCATCAATTCTCCTGGAGTCCTTGTCTGGGGGGTGTGAAGCCAAGGGAATATTTGCCTTGTCACAGGCTGCAGCCTGCACTACCCAACATGGCTGCACTGTTTCGTGAAAAAATTACTCACCTTAGTAATGTTGTTTCTTCTAATGGAGTTCTTGCTATATTATGACAATTGCAGTTTGTCCCACCATTAGAACTGCTCCGGAGGTGAAAGAGTTAACTCCATTCCATGAATGGAACTTTGAGCACGAGCTCTAAAGAAGCTCTGTCTGGGTAGTTTCAAACCTAAACTGTCAGATCTTTGAGCAAAAACTCACTAAGGTCTGTGTGGAAGCTGTAACCTACACTAGCCAACTGGCTACCTAAATATTAACACCCATTGCTGGTCCCAACACCAAAGACTCAAGTCAGGAGACCAGAACTAATAGTATAATTTAACAATATGAGAAGTAATATAAGGAAAAATGAAAAGTGAAAAAACACCACACCCCAAACCCCAAGAAGGGGTGAAAACACATAATGGGCATAAACTAGTGCCCACACTAGGCTGCCCACCCCATACCCAAGTAGAAGTTCTGAGAGGGGCAGGCTGGGGGGGGGGAGGTCATAATATAGCAAGACTCCATTAGACGAAACAACATTACTAAGGTGAGTAATTTTTTCTTCAAACAACATGAAGTCTTGCTATAATATGACAATTGCAGACTACACAGCAGTACCTCCATGGAGGAGGGACAGAACCTACTTAGGGAATAGGCTCTGAAGCACAGCTGTGCCAAACCGAGCATCTCTCCTAGCCTGGACATCCAGGGAGCAATGCTTGGTGAAAGTGTGTACCGTTTTCCATGTAGCAGCTTGACATATCTCTAAGATAGGGATGTCTCTGGCAGCAGCTAGAGAAGCGGCTGTACCTCTGGTAGAATGAGCCCCTCAGGCCAGAGAGGGATCTCTCCCAGTTTCTGATAACAAAATTGGATACAGAAACAATCCACCTGGCAATTGATCTCTTAGTGGCAGGTTTCCTTTTCCGACCTCACCATAAGTGAGAAAAGTTGGAGGATTCGAACCTGTGACCCTTGGTACGTTCTCTATAGTAACTTAGGCCCTCTAACGTCCAAACTGTGCAATCTCCTCTCACCAGAAGAGGAATGTTCAGTGAAAAACACTGGAAGGGAGATAGATTGGTTAAGATGGAAATCTGAAACCACCTTAGGCAAAAACTTCCTGTTAGTCCTGAGGACTACCTTATCCCTGTGGAAAGAAATAAAGTCAGTTTCTACTGACAAGGCTTGCAACTCAGTTATGCATCTAGCAGAAGTGATAGCCACTAGGAAAACAGTTTTCTAAGTTAGATACTTAAGCTCTGCAGAAGACAGAGGTTCAAAAGGGGGTTGCATTAACTGGGCAATGCAAACATTAAGGTCCCAGGCAGGGGCCGGATCCCGACAAGGTGGATTAGTATGAAGTAATCCTTAAAAACTTGGAAAATACGGGTGAGTGGAAAGAGAGGATGGCTTTCCTGCCAGAAACAAAAGTAGAGACAGCTGCCAAATGAACTTTCAGGGTAGCTGGTCTCAGACCCAAAGAATTAAGATGGACCATGTAGTCCAACACAATGGGCAAATCAGCAGATTCTGGGAAATATGTTTAGAACACCAAATGGAGAACCTTGTCCACTTAGAATTATAAGTAGCCTAGTGGAAGGCTTCCAGAAGCCTTTAGGATTTCAAGAACACCCTGAGAAAGGTGTAGGTCAGCAAATTCTAACTCCTCAAGAGCCAGGCCTTGAGGTTGAGGGATCTGAGGTTCGGATACCAAACTCTCCCCTGGGCACAGGTTAACAGGTTATGATTCCTGGGGAGACACAGGGAGATGGACATAGGGACAGAAGGAGTAGGTACCAGGGCTGCCTGGCCAATCTGGGGCAATCAGAATCACCTGCAAAGGCTGGGATCTGATTTTGACTAACACCTGAATAGGAGAGGGAAGGGAAAAGCATAAAGAAACTTCCCTCCCAATCCAGGAGAAGGCGTCCAGGGTACTGGAGCCCAACACTGGGGCCTGCAACAGAACAGTGGAAGTTGGTGATTGTCTGGGGCTGCAAAAAGATCTATCTGAGGGGTGCCCCATCTGGCAAAAACTATCCCCAGTACCTGAGGATCCAGAGACCATTCGTGATGGCCCTGAGAAATCCTGCTGAGAGCATCTGCTAGGACATTGTCCTTTCCTGGAAGGTGAACTGTTATGAGTGAAGTGTTCAGGGAATAGGCCAGAGACCACAACTTCATTGCCTCGGTGCACAAGGCCGAGACAGGTGCCCCCTGCTTGTTGATGTACCACATTGTTGTGGTGTTGTCTGTTCTGACTTGTACCACTTTGTTCAGACAGAAGCAGAGAACACTTGAAGTGCTAAAAAAGACAGCTCTGAGTTCCAGCAAAATGATGTGGAGCAGAGATTCCTGGGGACCACACTCCTGAGTGGAGAGGTCCCATGTGGGCTGCCCACCCCAGGAGAGAAGCATCCGTAGTGAGGGTCAAAGAGTGAGAAAGAGGAATGAAGGGGATCCCTGCTCTTAAATTGCTCTGATCCTTCCACCACTGGAGAGCTAGGATCAAGGTTCGAGTCACTGGGACCAACTTGGAAAGGGGGTCTCTTCTCTGAGACCAAAAGGTTCTCAAGTGAAACTGAATGTCTCTCATCTGAAATCTGGCTCCCTGCACAACAGCTGTGGATGCAACCATGTTCCCCAGGAGCTGCAGAAAGTGTCTTGCTGGTCGAGAGACCTGCAGAGTGAAGGAAGAGGCCAGAGCCACTAAATTCCTTACCCTTTCTGGGGGAAGAAAGGCTCTGGCTAGCTTTGTGTCCAATTCTGCCCCTATAAAGGTGAGTACCTGGACTGGTTCCAGAACTGACTTTAGTAGGTTTAGCAGAAAACCCAGGGAGGTGAGAAGCTGCTGGGTGACCGGCAGGTGAGATTTTACCTGTTCTGGGGACTGGCCTACAATGAGCCAGTTGTCTAGATAGGGAAAAACAGAAATCCTCTGCCTCCTTAAGTGGGCCACTGCCACTGCTAGACACTTTGTGAATACCCTTGGAGCAGAGGTAAGGCCGAAGGGCATTGCTCTAAACTGGTAATGACCTGAGGGCAGTTCGAATCTGAGGTACTTATGGGATCTTCTGATTAGGACATGGAAATAGGCATCCTGAGGTCCAGGAGGCTAGCCAGTCCCCTGGCCTTGGGGAAAAGGTAAAATCATTGCCAGAGTTAGCCATTTTGAACTTTGGTTTCAAAAGATGCTTGTTCAGATATCTGAGATCTAAAATGGGCCGCCATTCTCTGTCTTTTTTGGGGTAAGAAGTATCTGAATACAGACCCCTGCCCTGATGCAGGGAGGAATCCCTTTCTACTGCTCTGAGAGCTAACAGGGATGAGACCTCTGTTTCCAGGCGAGGGTCTCTATGAAGCACTTGCAGGTAGAAAAAGTCTGCTTCTCAACTTGAGGAAACTTTTTGAAGCTGAGAACCAGACCCTGCTTACTACTTCCAGAACCCACTTGTCTGAGGTTAAAGAAGCCCAATTCTGACTGAAGTAAACCAGCCTGCCCCCACTGGTACAGGAGAATGACCCTGGGCACCCCATCAGGGTGCCTGGCCCCAGGAGCTTTTAGGCTGGGGGTGGGAGCAGGTCTGCACACCCCGTCTCCCCTGCCTCTCTGAAGAAGCCCCTCTGAGCATAGGCAGGAGGCCGGAGTCTGAGTAGAAGAGCCCTGTGAAAAGGCTCACCCCTACCCCTGAGGGCATGCCTTTGAGGAGTGGCTGGCGCTCCTTAGCCTGGGCACTCTTGTAAGTAGTCCTATATTCATCCATCTTCTTCATGTCATTCTCTGTCTGCTCTCCAACAGAGAATTTCCCACCACAGAAAATCCTTAGCCTTAGTCTGGGTATCCTGTGACAAAGTGACACCTGAGCCAAGGCCAACCTACGAAAAGCTACAGATGTGGCCATGACCCAGAGGAAACATCATTAAACATCCACAGCAGCATGAAACTGAACCTTAGAGGCTTCAATGCCATCAGCAGCCAATTCTAGTTCACTAGCCAGCTGGCCATGGGCCTGCTTGGCCAGTGCATAACAGTATCCCATCTAGATTTCTGATACCTAGCTACATAAGCCATATAATTTGCTTGCCTGAGTCCTAGAGGCTGCCATATACTGTTTTTGCCATGGCATCAATCTTTGGAATCCTTGTCAGGAGGGATGTGAAGCCAAGGGAATATTAGCTTTATCACAGAGCGGCAGCCTGAACTTCTAACATGACTGCATTGCTCAGAGAATTCTGTATGAGGGCCTGACAATGTATACCTTCTGTCTATCTTTATCTACAGGAGGCACAGAATTAGGAGCTTTTAAAATTTTAATTGTTTGTTTCCTAAAGACCTTATGAGAATAGACAATCTCCTAGACTCTGGACTATCCATCATTTCTACAAAATCGAACTCATCTTGCTCATCCACAGCCTCTTCTAAAGGAAGCTGGAGGTTTCAGCAACTTTTTATAAAACATAAAATGAGATGGGGACTCAGACAACATAGGGGAGATTCTAAAGGTCTGTCTGGGGAGATGTCCGGTTCAATGGGCACACCAGACCTTCCCAGCCACATTCATACTGTTCATAATCCTCCTCCCCCCTCTGGTTCATAAATTCCTCAATATCATAATCCTGAACCACTGGGACACGCACGAACCGACCTTTTACCAGATAGTGGTGGTTGGACGGACCCTGAAACAATAAACTGGACAATTTGCTGTCTTTGCTATCTCTGCAGCAGTTGGAGAAGAATTTTGGACTCCAGACCTGCTGATTTTCTTGTTTTCTTTACTGGAATTGGTTCCTCAGAACCAGCTTTTCTTTGACGACAGTCTGGCCCTGGTCAGAGGCACTTCCTCTGGTTCGGTTGGCACCGAACCGGGCTGGCCATCGGGTCAAGCGGACTTTTGACCTCTCGTTCCTAGGCTTGCCCAATCTTTTTTTCCAGGGTGGCTGCAGAAATTCTTACATACCTGGCAGTCCTGACTGGGTGGTCAAACCCAGACAATAAACACATGTGGTGTGTGGGTCAATATGTAGCAACTTCCACAAACATCACAGTGTTGAAACCCAATGAGCCCGGTTTTCTTTTGGGTTTCTCAGACATCATGCCAGCCTAACCAAAAACTTGCCCTTTACAATGGCAGTGCCAGGCAAGACACCCTTATCGGTTCTAATAACCGTGTCTGGTATTGGAAAAAATGTAATAAATCCGTTTTTTAGAACCGATAAGAACAGAAGGTTTCCTTACTCTAAAATAATAACTTTTAGTTTAAATAGGTTTAAACCCACTGATAGGTTCAAAAGCAGAACCGATAACCTAAGTTCACACAGACAAAACCTTCATTTACTACGGTTTACCACAGATAGAGCTTGAACCGAGCGGTTATGCGGTTAAAATAAACTATTCTCGGTTAAATCCAACCGAGAAAACACTTTTAAACCGAGAAATGAACCGAGCAGAAGGAGAAATCTCGGGCGACTGTTCACTGAGGCGGAGTAAAGAATCTGACAGTTCAAGTTTGAAATGACACAGATAGATCTGCTCTTGTGCCAAAATTCTATTTTGGAATGGTTTTAACCATTTCACTCCGGGGCAGTTCTAGAGCTGGAACAAACTGCTAATGTCTATAATATAGCAAGACTTCATGTTGTTTGAAGACCTGATTCTCATCTTTGGGAACTTTTTGAAGCTGAGAACCAGACCCTGGCTTACTACTTCCAGAACCCACTTGTCTGAAGTTAGAGACACCCAGTTCTGACTGAAGTAAGCCAACCTGCCCCCTACTGGTAAAGGAGAATCGGCCCTGGGCACCCCATCAGGGTGCCTGTTTGGCTGGTGCTTTAGGCTGAGGGTAGGCCTGCCCACACCCCGTCTGCCTCTGCCTCTGAAGAACCCCCTCTAAGCATAAGCAGAGGAGGCCTGGGTTTGGTAAAAAGGCCTGTGAAAAGGCTACCCCTACCCCTTGGGGTGTGCCTCTGAGGAGTGGCTTGCCACTCCTTGGCCTGGGCACTCTTATAGGTAGTCCTATATTCATCCATCTTCTTCATATAATTCTCTGTCTGCTCCCCAAACAGAGAATTTCCCTACAGGAAAATCCATAGCCTTAGTCTGGGTATCCTGTGACAAGCTAGTACACCTGAGCCAGGCCAACCTACGAAAAGCTACAGATGTGGCCATGACTCTAGAGAAACATCATTAAGATCCACAGCAGCTGAAACTGCACCTTAGAAGCCTCAATGCCATCAGCAGCCACCTGCTCCAGCTCATTGTAAGCTGGCCAGAGGCCTGTTTGGCTAAACTCATAACAGTGTCCCATCTAGATTTTTGATACCTTGCTACATAAGCCATATAATTTGCTTGCCTGAGTCCCAAGGACGCTGCCATGTACTGTTTTTTGCCATGGCATCAATCTTCCTGGAATCCTTGTCAGGAGGATGTGAAGCCAGGGGATGTTAGCTTTATCACAGGCTGCAGCCTGAACTACTAACATGACTGCATTGCTGTGAAGGAATTCTGTATCAGGACCTGACAGTGTGTACCTCCTGTCCATCTTTTTATCCACAGGAGGCACAGAATTAGGAGTTTTTAAAAGTTTTATTGTTTGCTTCCTAAATGACTTATGCAAAGGAATAGACAATCTCCTAGACTCTGGTATATCCATCATTTCTACAAAATCAGGCTCCTCTTGCTCATCCACAGCTTCCTCCAAAGGGAGCTGGAGGGTTTCAGCAACTTTTTTGTAAAACATAAAATGAGAGGGGGACTCAGAAAGCATGGGGGAGATTCTAAAGGTCTGTCTGGGGAGATGTCCGGTTCAATGGGCACACCCAGACCCTCCAAGTCACATTCATACTGTTCATAATCATCCTCCCCCTCCTCTGGTTCATAAAACTCCTCAACATCATATTCCTGAACCGATGGAACCGACCGAAACTGACCTTTTACCAGATAGTGGCGGTTCGGATGGAACCGGAGAAAGTGACTGGACAATCTGAATAGCTCTTGCTATCTCTGCAGCAGTTGGAGAAAGGATTTTGGGCTCCAAACCTGCTGACTTTCTTGTTTTCTTTACTGGAACTGGCTCATCTGAGCCAGCTTTCGTTGCCGAGGAAGTCTACGCCCTGGTCAGAGGGCACTCCCTCAGTTTGGTTGGCACCGAACGGGCTGTCTCGGGTCAGCGGACTTTTTGGCCTCTCGTTCCCTGAGCCTGCCAATCTCTTTTCAGGGTGGCTGCAGGAAATTTTTATAAATCTGGCAGTCTGAATTGAGGTGGTCAAACCCCAGACAATAAACACATGTGGTGTGTGGGTCAGCCTTGGCAAAGACTTCCCCACAGACATCACAGTGTTGAAACCCAGTGGGCCCGGTTTTTCTTTTGGGTTTCTCAGACATAATGCCAGCCTAACCAAAAAACTTGCCCTTTTAACGGCAGTGCCAGGCAAGACACCCTTATCGGTTCCTAACCGTGTCACGGGTATTGGAAAAAACCGTAATGAAATCCGTTTTTTTTAGAACCGATAAGAACCGGGAACCGCACTCTAAAATCTCAAGTTTAAATACTTCAAGTTTTAACACAAGCTGATCGGTTCAAAACCGAACCGATAAACCTTTACAAGTTCCACACAGAATTAAAACATGAATTACTTACGATACCACAGACAGAGCTTGAACCGATCGGTTTTGCGGTTAAAATTAAACTATTCTCGGTTAAATTGAACCGAGAAAACACTGTTTAAACCGAGAAATGAACCAAGCAGTGGAAGGAATCTCCGGAGCGACTGTTCAGTGAGGTGGAGTAAAGAATCTGACAGTTTAGGTTTGAAACTACCCAGACAGAGCTTCTCTTTAGAGCTCGTGCTCAAAGTTCCATTCATGGAATGGAGTTAACTCTTTCACCTCCGGAGCAGTTCTAA
The DNA here is from genome assembly GCA_016271365.2 of Neoceratodus forsteri. Taxonomy (NCBI): domain Eukaryota; kingdom Metazoa; phylum Chordata; order Ceratodontiformes; family Ceratodontidae; genus Neoceratodus; species Neoceratodus forsteri. The sequence continues at coordinate 1,392,047,975 of CM028131.1, read as the reverse complement.
TGGTGGGAAAAACTGCAATTGTCATAATATAGCAAGACTTCATGTTGTTTGAAGGAACTCCATATCTGAGCCTGACAGGGTATACCCAGGGCCCCGAGTTTTCCGCGATTCCGCGGATGCCGAAAACCGCGGAAATATCCATGGAATTTGCCATCACCCGCGAATTGACGCCGCTGAACAAACATCCGCTTCATTTGCCGTGAGGTGCCCAATCCCCGTCGGCTGAGCTTCCAAAGTCGTTGTGCCGCGCTGAGCCCACCCAGCATAGCAAGCGTGCCTTCAGTTTTTTGTGCCGCGAAGTGCCAATCCCTGTCGGCTGAACGCCCCAAAGTCGTTGTGCCGCTGGGCCCACAGCGTGGCAAGCGTCTCAGTATTTTTTTTGCGGCGGGGTGCCAATCCCCGTCGGCTGAGACGCCCCCAAAGTTGTTGTGCCACTGAGGCCCACCCCAAGCGTGTGGCGTAATCAGCGTCTTTTTTCCTGTAAAACAAAAACTGTCCCAACCACGTCTCGAGCCCCCTCCACATCCGGACCCACCCACCACTGCGCACCCAGCCTCCCCACCCCCACCCCATACTTATCTCCGGACTCCGGCGAAGCGATCTTGATTGGACCAGAACATGTCTGCACTCTTCAAAAGGCGACCGCGAACTGAGGAAATGCCGGTAAGCTGTATAATGGGCTAGATAGGAGGGTTCAACTTTGTGCATATCTCGGCATTTCTGGAAATTTTGCACCAAATTTTCAACATGGGGTTTTGGGACCCCTTCTCATGAATGATGTCACTGTGTGGCGTTATTGGACAAGGGTGATTTCACGCAGTGACTGAGAAATCACCCTTGGGGACAGGCACTACCATGACAGTGACATCGTCATGAAGAGACCAAACCATATTAGTGAGTATAAACCAAAAATCACTGTTTAGCGTGCGTTGCGCGGATTTCCTCATGAGCTCGTAAGTTACGGGAATTTCAATATTTTCACTCCAGGTTTCAACATTGCCATTTCACCACACTGTCTTATGAGTAGTACAGCTGTCATTTTCACATCTCACCAAAATGTGTTTCCACCCTTGTAGCGCAGAATGGCGCAGTCGGTATCTGAAATCAATATGCGGACAAATTAAGAAAAATGAAAATTACGTACCTACCGTAATTCTTGATCTTCTCTTGTATCTTCACCATTCATTACTTCCTGGGTGTTAGCGAGGCACCCGTCACGGGAGCTTTTTTTTTTTTTTTAAAACTTTGGCTAACGGCACCGCCCTCGAGAGTGACGTCATGCGTCATGCGCGAGGGGCGGCCGTTAGTAGCGACCGTCTCCTCCTCCAACTCAGTTCTGTGAGCCGGAGAGGCAAAAGCGAAAGCAGAGAATAGAAATAGCGAGGCAAGATAGCCAAGGGATAGCAAAGCAAGGAAGAATGAACTGAAAAAGGAATAAGCCGATGGAGGAAGGACAGAGGAGATAAGAGTATCCCTAACCTAGGGACTGCAGGGCCTCCTTACCTGGGCGACTCTAGGAGGAGAGAAAAGGAAGGAAATGAGAAAGAAGAAGAGGAAGAAGAGAAGAGAGATGGGATGTTGAAGGGACCAGAATGCCCATGAGCATAGTTAGCTTATGGCTGAAGGCTCGACTAACAGGGAAGCAAGAATCCCGGAGATAGAGCTGAAGAAGGTTCACCAAACCCGCTAGACAGACTCAGGAGGGCATAGTCCTTATCTTCAACATGCCATTGTTGTTGATACCTTCGGCTCCTGGCCACGAAAGGCCTTGAATCGGAGGACACCGAGGAGGGAAGAATAAACCCAGGCAGCAAGAGCGCTGCTCAGGGGTTTAGAAATGGAAAATGTAAGCCTTTCAGGCGTTTCAAGCATAGAAGTGGGACTCAGTTGGACTCGCTAAGGCAGGCCAGAGGCTTAGGCTGGGAGGGATTGGATATGGTCAGCACTGCTCTTCTGTAAAACTGTCCAGGAGGACACTTGAAAGGAAAAACCAATTATACAATCTCACGAGAAGGGTTGCCTGCCCTCTCATCTCCCCTCTTGTTTGTTTTCCTTTTTTTTTTTTTCACAGATAATAATTTGCAGGCTAGGAGCATGACCCCAATACCAAGGATGCCTATAGCAGTCGAAGAGAGTTCCCTCAGCATTTTTTCCCCCTTTTCTTTTTTAGAAAAGAAAAGAACAGACGTGCCCGTTCCTCTGCTCTGCAAGGCAAGAATAGAGGGGGGGAGGGTTTTTTGATTCTAGGGTGAAAAGCTGGAGCACGGGATTGCAGGATCAAAACTGAATAGCCTGAGCCAGGCTATAACCCCAGAGGTATCTCGCCCGAGAAATGGCAAGAGATAGTTGTGCAGTTTGATCGCCAATGCAAATCCACGAGATGGCCCATGAATCTTAGAGTAAATAATTTTTTCTGGAGAAATAAGAACCCCCCCCCAAAGAATAGATTTTTTTTTTATTTTGCAGAGAGAGGAAGGAGACGGGAGGTGGAGAAGCCACAAGAAGAGGCCACTGAGGGGATGGTGGGCGGGTGTAATAATGAATGGTGAAGATACAAGAGAAGATCAAGAATTACGGTAGGTACGTAATTTTCATATCTTCCTTGTCAATCTTCACCATTCATTACTTCCTGGGTGAGTACTAAGCTCCTCTTCCCCAGAAGGGGGAAGAGGCCATACCCTGAGGGAACAAGACCCCCAGCCTTCTGCTGGTGAGAAACAGAAGGAGAAGACCCTGGCTTATTCAGAAAGCCTAAGTGGGGAAGAGCTAGGAGGTGCCTCCTGAGGACGAGGAGACGGAGGGAGCCCCTGTAAAAGTCTCCAGCTCTAGAGGAGAAAAGACGGTCCCCGGAAGGCGGAGCGAATCACCCCACGCCGGGCCAGGGTGACAACCTGAAAGACGGTCACGCCGTCCGCCTGATGCAGATCGCTGTCCCCGCAAGCCTGGAAGCCACCCATTGGCGCCATAAGATGCCTTAGCAGTGTCTTGCCAGCTCCAGGCCTACAGCGGAGAGGGCAGCGGCTTGTCTGGTTTGCTCCGTGTCAGGCATTGATGCCAGCAGCTGGGACATCATCGACCACAAATGCGGTTGTAGGCAGCGTGGTGAGCCTGATGTGATGCAATACAGGCACTCGCTCAAGAAGAGAACACTCTTAGCCTAGCGGTCGAACTGGAGAGAGTCCGGATCCGTGGGCGGTCATGCAGCCAGGCAGCGGCGCCCAGAAGGAGTATCTAGGTAAACCAAACCAGAGGGCGGGTTGGGAAGGGAACCTAGAGACTCAGAGGGGGCACAATACCTACGCTGACAGTCGGCCGGGGCTGGAGAAGAAGCGGCAGGGACTGCCAGGACCGGATAGACGCCTCCTGGAAGGGGATAGGCCAGGAAGGTACCACCAAATGCTGGGCACTGAATTCACCAAGGAATTCACGCGTCTCCCGTTCGGTATTGTCTCTCCGAACATAGGAAATCCGAAGATCCCTCACCATCCTCGAGAGGAAACGCTGATATTCAGTGAAATCAGCATCGGAGGACAGATGAGCAGGGGGTTCCTCTCCCTCAGAGGAGGGAGACGAGGATGATGGGGAGCTGGAATGTCCAGAGGATTCCTGCGGCGGTGGGGAGAGTCGAAAGACCCGCTCATGCATGTATCTAACATATGAGGGGAAGGCCGCCGCAGAATCTCTGAACTGCTCCCAGGATAACGGACCCGTAGGACCGACATGGCCTGGGAGCGGGGGTGGTGAAGGCAGAGAGATGGGATAGGGGCACCTCGAGGAGGCAACTGCTCTCTCCGAGGGCTCTGGAATCAGGAAAGGAGCCCTAGTAAGGGGATCCCGGATATCAGACCAGGCTGAGACGGAACTCTGGAAGCGGAGCCTGGAAGAGCCCTGGGGGAGAACCTCCCCTGTGACGACGCCAGGACTGCATGGATCCAGAAGGGCAGTCCGCACAAACGCCGCCGGAGGACACCCTAGAACCCTGGAGGAGGGAGCGAGGCTCTGCACTACGGCTCCTGTCCACCCCCTGGGGTGGCCAAAGAAGACCGAGAAGCAGACCCCCTGCCCCTCAACCCCTCGGACTCCGAGAGGGCCCTCCTCCTCGACCGCAGTGTCCCCCTGTCCCTAGAGGGGGCAACAGCACCCCGGGGGGTAGCTGTCACCGGGCCTCCAGAGAGGGGAGCCTCCCCCTCCGTCACCCCCATGCCTGCCCCCCGGGGCTCCCGGTCACCCCCAGCTGGGGAACCCTCAGGAGACGATGGTAGGGGGGACAGAGGGAGGGGCCCGCTGCACCGCCTGGTACCCCTAGCCACCGGGGACCCAGACCCCGAAGAGTGGGGGTGCCAGGATGGGTCCACCTCCGAGTCATCGCCCTCCGAGGAGGACGAGACCAGCAGGACCTCAATGCTGGCCACCCCAGGGGTCCCCGAGGCCACGGGGCAGCAAACGGCCCCAGTACCAAGGGAGATGCCGCTCGTCCCCCCCACGCTGGTAGCAGCCAGGCCTAACTCCATACCCCCAACGGCTCCGGCAGGCCCGGCACCGCCTGGAGGAAGAAGGCCCATGGCGCCGCCAGTGGCGTCGGAAGGTGAGGTGGCACCGCTGATGGTTCCACCATGTCCATCGGCACCACGAACGGCGCCGAGGCCCAAAGCGGCACCGCCAATGGCGCCGCCTCAATCACCGCATCTGCGAACGGCGCCGATCCAAAGCGTGCCGCCAACGGTGCTGCATCGATCACCGCGCCGTGAATGGAGCGGAACGGCGCCAGCATCGATCACCGGCACTGAACGGTGCGGGATCCCAACAGCGCCGAGACGCAACGTCGGTCCACCGAGCCAGGCCCAAAAGCTAAGGGCCTCGACACGGGGAGCCTGCACCAAGAGGTGATCGCCGAGGCGGTGTCGGTGTCGCCCCGGGAGGGACACGACGCCCCCAACACCGCAGAAGGCCTCCTCGGCAAGATTAGATGAGGAGACCCTCCTCCTCGGACCATATAGGCCCGGAGGGGACCCGGGAAGGGCCTAATGACCTTGCCCGAGAATCCCGAGAGCGACGCTGCCCTCAAGGTCGGCGGGCCTTGCCGAGCTTAAATGCGTGCTGGATTTTCGAGGGACGCGACGGTCCATGGAGAAACAGGCGCCGAATAATCCATATCATGGTTGGGTCCCAGGCACAAGGCAAACGCCATGCCGGTCCGAGACGGAGAAATGCCGCCACAGGAGCACCGGACGATAGGGCGCCGCCTTAGAAAAGCGCTTAGCTCCAACCGACATAAGCGAAACTATTAAGGCTAAACACAGTAGGAAACACACCCGGCGCCGTTAGATAGAAAAGGAACAGTCTTACGGATCGGCGTCGAGTGCGAAGAAGAAAAACAGGGTGAACACTACTCGCAGTTTACTGGATGCACACCGCTGAGCAGGTGCTGCCCGAACAGCGGGAGAAACAGAATTGAGTTGGAGGAGGAGGTCGGTCACTATGCTGGCGCCGCATGACGTCACTCTCGAGGGCGGTGTCATAGCCAAAGTTTTTTTAAAAAAAAAAGCTCCATGACGGTGCACGTCCTGCTAACACCAAGGAAGTAATGAATGGTGAAGATTGATATGGAAGATTCACAGTGACACTGTTCATGAGCAGAGGTCTTGAAATGGCTATGTTGAAAATTTGGTGAAAAATTCAAAAAATGACTGTTTTAGCAGGCGTCGTTACGCAGTTCTCATGAGCTCGTAAGTTCGTAAAATTTCAATATTTTCACTCCAGAGTTTCAACATTGCCATTTCACCACACTGTCTTATGACTAGTACAGCTGTCATTTTTCACATCTCACCCAAAATGTGTTTCCACCCTTGTAGCGCAGAATGGCGCAGTCGGTGTGCGGAATCAATGTTCCGGACAGATTAATAAAATCACAGTGATACTGTTCATGAGCAGAGGTCTTAAACTGGCTATGTTGAAAATTTGGTGACAAAAACCCATAAAATGACTGTGTTATGAGCGTGCATTGTGTCAGATATGGCAAAAAAAACAAAAAAAGGAAAAAAATTAAGGGTAAAAATGTGCCGCATAAATTGGTGTTGAGTGCCGCAGAAGTTCTGCGGCAAATGAGAACCCTGCTGCAGAACTTTGCTCCGATGTGCCGCAGAAAAATCGGGGCCCTGGGTATACCTCTTGTACATTCTTTTATCCACAGGAGACATAGTATTAGGAGTCTTTAAAATCTTAAATGTCTGTTTCCCAAAGGATTTGTGTAAGGGAATAGACAGCCTCCTAGACTCTGGGATATCCATCATTTCTACGTAGTCAGGCTCTTCCTGGTCATCCACAGCTTCTTCCATAGGAAGCTGGAGGGTTTCAGCCACTTTCTTATAAAACATAAAATGGGAGGGGGACTCAGAAAGCCTAGGAGGAGTCACTCCTGAAGGTCTGTCTGGGGAGATGTCCGGGTCAATGGGCACATCCAGACTTTCAAAACCACATTCACTTTCCTCATACTCCTCTTCCTCCTCCTCCTCCGGTTCATAATATTCCTCTAAATCATAATCTTGAACCGGTGGAACCGAGTGCTTTCTTGATGCTGCCGGTTCGGTCAGAACAGGGGAAAGCGACTGCACAATTTTAATCGCTTTGGCTATTTCCTCAGCGGTTGGAGAAGAAACTTTTGGATCCACACCAGCTGATTTTTCCTTTCTTGTTCTCTTAGACAGAACAGACTCCTTGGAATCGGTTCTCCTTTTGCCCGAAGAAGTCTCGCCCTGGTCAGAGGGCACTCCTTCTGGTTCAGTTTGAACTGAACCGGGCTGGCCATCCGGTTCAGCAGACTTTTTGGCCTCCCTTTCCATGAGCCTACCAACTATCTTCTCTAGGGTAGCTGCAGGAAAATTTTTACAAATCTGGCAGTCTGCATTGAGGTGGTCAAACCCCAGACAATAAACACAGGTGGTGTGGGGGTCAGCTTTAGCAAATACTTCCCCACACACACTGCAGTTTTGAAACCCAGTGGGCCCGGTTTTTCTTTTGGGTTTCTCAGACATTGTGCCAGTCCTAACCAAACTTACCCTTTTAATGGCAATCCGCCAGGCAAGACACACTTAGCGGTTCCTGACCGTGTTACGGGTCATGGAAAAAACCGTAATAAAATCCGTTTTTTTTAGAACCGATAAGAACCGGTAACCACACTCAAAGTACAAATAAAGATTTTACAACAACTTGATCGGTTCAAACCGAATCGATGAACCGTTTACAAGTTCCACACAGAATAGAAAACAATATAAACCTATCTAGTACTCACGAATACCACAGACAGAGACTGAACCGACAGGTTACGGTTTAAATTTGGTCGAAAACTGAGAAAAGCGGTACTTTAACTGACAAATTGAACTGAGCAAAGGGAGAAATCTCCGGAGCGACTGTTCAGTGAGGCGGAGTAAAGTATCTGACGGTTTGAGTTCAAACAGCAACAGACAGAGTCTCAACCGAGCTCGAGCTCAGTGATCCATGCCTGGCATGGAAAGTTAACTCTTTCATCTCCGGGGCAGTTCGAAGGTTGGGACTCACTGCTATTGTCAGAATACAGCAAGACTTCATGTTGTTTGAACATAGAATTTGACGGCAGATAAGGACTGCTTGGCCCACCCAGTCTGCCCATTTCCCTACCGAATGGATAAGCTGCAGATCCTAGTTAACCAGCAGCCTACGTTTTTCTACCCCCACCCCCTAGAGTTGCCTTATGGCTGTCCCATGCACGCTTGAATTCAATCACTGTTTTTGACTCCACAACCTCCTCCGGAAGGCCGTTCCATGCATCCACAACCCTCTCTGTGAAAAAATACTTCCTTACATTACCTCTGAGCTGCCCCCATCTTCAAATTGTGCCCCCTTGTTCTTGCACACCTCTTTTTTGAAAGATGCTACCCTCTTGGACTTTGTTGATTCCCTTGAGGTACTTGAATGTTCCTATCATGTCCCCCATCTCCCTCCTTTCTTCAAGGCTATACATATTAAGCTCCTTTAGTCTCTCTTCATATGTCTTCCGGTGCAGACCCTGCACCATTTTAGTTGCCCTCCTCTGTACAGCTTTCATCTTGTCTAAGTCCTTGCGGAGCTTGGGTCTCCAGAACTGCACACAGTACTCCAGATGGGGTCTCACCCGCTGTCTGTAGAGGGATAACAACTTCTTGTTTTCTACTGGTGATGCCTCTCTCTCTATGCATCCCAGTATCCCCCCAGCCCTCCTTACTGCCCTCTCACATTGCTTGCCCACCTTTAAGTCATCTGATATGACTACCCCCAGGTCTCTTTCCATTTTTTTTGTTGTATCTCACCCCCCATTGTGAACTCTTACCCTGGGTTTTTGTTTTCCAGGTGCATTACCTTGCACTTCTTAGCATTAAATCTAAGCTGCCATACATTTTACCATTCCTCTAACCTTGCCAAGTCCCTTCTCATCCTTTCCACCCCAACTTGTGCATCAACTCTGATGCAGATCTTTGTGTCATCTGCAAAGAGACATACTTTTTCTTCCAGTCCCTCTGCAATGTCGCTTACAAAGACATTGAAGAGGACTGGTCCTAGTACTGAACCCTGCGGCACCCCACTAGTAACCCCCCCTTTCTTCAGAGTGGACTCCATTTACTATTACTCTGTGTGTCCTGTTCTCCAGCCAATTCTTTAACCAGGCTATCATCTTGGGACCCACTTCCAGGCTGGGTAACTTGTATATTAATCCTTTGTGTGGGACCGAGTCAAATGCCTTGCTAAAGTCTTGGTCGGCCATGTCCACAGCCCCACTACTTTGGTCACCCAGTCAAAGTAATCTATTAGATTCGTCTGGCATGACCTTCCTGCTGTGAATCCATGCTACCTTGGGTCCTGTACCCCTCTGGCCTCTAGGTACTCGACAATTCTTTCCTTCAGAAGTGATTCCATCATTTTCCCTATCACTGAGGTTAAACTAACTGGTCTGTAGTTTCCCGCTTCTGCCCTGCTCCCACTTTTGTGAAGGGGAATCACATTGGCCCTCCTCCAGTCCTCGGGTACCACCCCATCCTCCCATGATATGTTAAAGAGGGTAGTCAGTGGTGTCACTAGTTCTACCCTTAGTTCTTTTAGAATTCTGGGATGAATCCCATCAGGCCCCATTGCTTTGTCCACTTTCAGTTTTAAGAGTTCTTTCAGAACCCTTTCTTCTGTGAATGGGCTGGTATCAACTTCTGCATCCAGAGTGTTTCTATTGTTTGTTTTAGGTACCTCCCCCTCTTCATTTGTAAATACTGAGCAAAAATATTTGTTTAGTATATCTGCCTTTTCACAGTCACCCTCTGCCCACCCCCTTCCCTTTATTAAGCCTCACTATCCCTCCCTTAGTCTTTCTTCGCTCCCTGACATACCTAAAAAAGATTTTATCCCCCTTCTTAACTCAGTTGGCTATCTTTTCCTCAGTTCGGACCTTTGCTGTTCTGACTGCCTTCCCAGCTTCCTTTTGTTTTAACTGAAACAATTCTCTGTTCTGTAAAGAAAACTGGAAGTGTTATGGACTGATTTAAGTGGAAATCAGAAACCACCTTGGGAAGAAACTTCCTGTTTGTCTGAAGCACTACCTTGTCATTATGAAAGGAAAAATAGTCCTTCTCCACTCATAGTGCTTGCAGTTCACTTATCCTTCTAGCAGAAGTGATTGCAATCAAAAACAGTTTTCCATGTGACATATAGTATATGAGCAGAAGACATAGGCTCAAAGCAAAAATGACTCACCTTAGTAATATTGTTTCTTCTAATGGAATCTTGCTGTATTCTGACATATACAGTTAGGCCCTGCCTTTCAGCTACCCGGAGAACAAAGAGTTAAACTTTCCACGACCAGCATGAAATGTTCACCACGAGCTCGGTTGAAGCCCCCGTCTGCTGTTGTTTAAACTCCAACTGTCAGATCTTTATGAGCAGTACTCACTAGAAGTTCTGTGTGGAAACTGTAAAACTCAAAATTAACCAACTGGCAACTATATCTATGTAAAAGGGATTTTTGGCTTCAAAAAGAAGACCTTAAGTCAGGAAACCCAAAAATAAAACACACCCACCCAAAATAAAAGAAGGTGAAAAAAGGACACTTCTAGGGTGCCAACACTGCTCCTGCCCACCCACATCCCAAAAATACAGGTTACTCACCTGTAACAGGAGTTCTAGGAATGGTATATGTTGTTCATCCACACTGTCTGGCAGGTATCCTTGCCACTTTAAATCTTGCCGGAAGGTCTTCAAGCTGGCTCCTCCCACCCACCCGGGTGGTAAAACTCTCGACTCTACCCCATGACACCAGATCTGGCCCGCTGGAAGCTCAGGTTGTGCGTCGAAGCCAGGGAGGTCGGGTGGGTCGTGTGGATGAACACAACCAGAAATGATTGGGCAAAGGAGGAAAGAACCTCGGCCCTGTCTGCCGGGAGCCATGCCATATACCATTCCTAGAACTCCTGTTACAGGTGAGTAACCTGTATTTCTAGGGACATGGATATGTTGTTCATCCACACTGTCTGTCAGACTCCTAGCAGTTCTCTGGGAGGAGGGAGGCAAGGCGCACACCCCCGATACTTACTTGGGAAAGAGAAAGTGGAGAACCGAGGCCCCAAAACCAGCATCCCGGCGTGACTCAAGGTCGATGTGGTAATGGGTGATGAAGGTGTGTGTTGACTTCAGGTAGCAGCCCTGCAGATTTTCTGGATAGGGACGCCCTGGAAGCAGCCACCGATGCAGCAGTATGGTGGGTAGAATGAGCTCTTATCCTCTGGGAGGCTCCATGCCCGCCAACTTATAGCGAGAGATCTATGCAGGAGGTGACCCACCTGCCTATCGTCCACTTGGCTGCAGGTCTGCCAGGTGCGGCTTCAGCGTAGGTGACAAACAGCTGGCGAACCTCTCCCCGAATTTCAGCCGTGCGCTCCTTATAGTAAGCGAGCGCACCTCTAGGGTCCAGAGTATGGAGCCTATATTCAGCCTCCGAGGTGTGATTGGAGTAGAACACTGGCAGAGTCAACACCTGATTAAGGTGAAACTCTGACACCACCTTCGGAAGGAATTTCGGGTTGGGGCGCAGGACAACCTTGTCCCTGTGGAAGACCAAGTAAGGAGACTCGATGCAGAGCGCCTGGAGCTCTCCCATCCTTCTGGCTGACGTAACAGCCACCAAGAAGGCGGTCTTCCATGACAGGTGAGAGAGTTCACACCTGTGCATTGGTTCGAATGGCTTGCCCATGAGCTTTGCCAGTACCAGCAGTAGATCCCACGGAGGTGGAGGTTCTCGCACCGGAGGGGAAATATGATCAAGGCCTTTGAAAAAGTGCCAGACCACCTTCTCCTGCGCCACTGACCGCATCCCGGCCCACGCCCGGTAAGCAGAGATGGCTGCCAGGTGCACCCTTAGGGTCATCGACCTAAGCCCTTGCTGAGAAAGGGACCATAAATAGTCCAAGATGCTTGCCAAGGAACAGGAGGAAGGGTTCAAGCCCTTGCCCTGACACCAAATGGAAAACCTTTTCCATTTGAAGGTGTTGCATTTTCTGGTCGACTCCTTACGGGACACCTCAACTACGTTGAGGACCTCGTCGGAAAGACCCAAGGCCTGGAACTCTAGCCGCTCAGGAACCAGGCCGTCAGGTGCAGGGATTGAGGGTCCAGATGGAATACCTTCCCCTGATTGACTGAGAGCAGGTCCGGGTGAGCTAGAAGCTGCCTCTGAAGCCTGGAGCTGAGGCTGAGGAGATCTGGGTACCAGTACTGGCAGGGCCAGTCTGGGGCTATCAGAATCACCTGCGCCTTGTCCCTCCTTGCTTTGAGCAGCACCTTGAGCATCAAGGGGAACGGGGGAAAGGCATAGAAGAGGCCCGGGGTCCACGGCCTCGAGAAGGCATCCCCCTGCAGAGAGCCCTGCTGAGGGGGGCGGGCATGGAACAGCCTCAATTTCGCATTCTCCCTTGAGGCAAACGGGTCCACCTGAGGTGTGCCCCAATGGGAGAATAGATCTTGTACTACCTCCGGCAGGAGGGACCACTCGTGGGACGCAGCCCCTATCCGGCTTAGGGCATCGGCCAGGGTGTTGGAGGCTCCTGCCACATGAATGGCTAGGAGATCCACCTCCAGGCTGCGCATGAGTGACCAGATGCGGAGAGCTTCCTTGCATAGCAGCATGGAGCGCATCCCACCCTGGCGGTGTAGATAGTACATGGTCGTGGTATTGTCCATCTGGACCCGGACCACTTGACCCCGAAGAAACGGAGCAAAGGCGGTGAGAGCTAGGCGGCCCGCTCGGAGCTCCAGCAGGTTGATGTGGCAGTGGGACTCCCGCGCGGACCAGAGGCCATGCGCTCGGTGTTCCCCCAGATGGGCACCCCAACCCATCAGAGAGGCATCGGTCGATAGAGAGATCGTCGGCTCGGGGTGGACAAACGGGATGCCCTCCTGCAGATGAACTGGAACGGTCCACCACTGGAGAGCGTTCCACATCCCCTGGGTCACCGTCACTAGCTGGTCCAATGGATCGCAGCATTGGGACCACTGGCTGGCCAGCCCCCACTGAAGAGGCGCATGTTCCAGTGGGCCCAACGGACCACGCTGGTACAGGCCGCCATGAGACCCAGGAGGCGAAGAAAGTCCCGGGCAGGGCGCAATTGCCCAACCAGAAATGATTGGGCAAAGGAGGAAAGAACCTCGGCCCTGTCCGGCGGGAGCCATGCTCTGGCTCGAAGAGTTGAGCTCTGCCCGATGAAAAGAATCACCTGCTTCGGCTCGAGTTCCGACTTGGCCTCGTTGATGAGGAGGCCGACCTGAGAGCAAACCTGGAGGGCCAGATCTCTGGACCGCTCCACCTCCTGTCTGGAGGGGGCTGCTATCAGCCAATCGTCCAGGTAAGGGTAAACCCGGACCCCTCGGCGCCGCAGGAATGCTGTCACCACTGCCATGCATTTGGTGAAGACCCTGGGAGCTGGAGATAAGCCGAAGGGCATGGCTTGGAACTCGAAAAGGGAACCCTCCGCTCGAAAGCGAAGGAACCTTTGATGGGACGGACGGATAGGGACGTGAAAGAATGCATCCTGAAGGTCCAGAGAGCAGAACCACACGCCGTGTTCCAAGGATGGTATTATCTGAGCCAGAGTGACCATCCTGAAGGTTCGAGACCGTAGGAACTTGTTTAGGTCGTGTAGGTCGAGAATGGGGCGCCAGCCCCCCCGTCCGTTTCGGAACCAGGAAGTACCTGGACACGAACCCCGGGTATGAGGGAGGGTCCGCCACCTCTCTTATCACCTCCTTCTCGAGGAGGAGAGCGAAGTCAGCTCGGCGAGCTGACAGTGAAGGTTCGGACCCCAAGGCCCTGGGGTGAGGTGACGAGGTTGGGGGTGACATCCCTCAATCCGTCACTATGCAGGCTTGGAGGAGGAACCGGCCGAAGGACCACCTGGGCCTTTACCTCCCTGCTTCCTGGAGGAGGAAGCCGCAGGCTTGGGTTTGGGAGGCCAAGCACGAGCCTGCTGACCCTGGTGTTGCTGGGCCGGGCGTGCCGGGGGCGCAGATGGACGAAAGGGCTTGGGTTGAGGTCTGCGGCCCTTGTCCCTCTGAGCGGATGAGACCGAGTACAAGGTGGCATTGGACTTTTCGATCCTCTGGAGGTGGCCTTCCACTCCAGGGCCGAAGAGGTCGGTCCCCAGGAAGGGGACATCCGCCAATTTGTGCTGGGTATCCGCTGTGAAGGTGGATATCCTCAGCCATGCCCGACGACGCATAGCCACTGCAGCCGCTACTGACCTGGCGCATGAATCACCGATGTCTAAAGCAGTCTGAAGTTGCTGCTTGGCCACTGCCCTGCCCTGGTCCCGCACCTGCTTAACCGTGGTCTGCAGGTCAGCCGGGAGATGAGGAACCACCTCATCCAGGGAGCCCAACAGGGCGTGAGAAAAATGTGCCATCAGTACGGCCGAGCTGGCCTGACAAAGGCCAAGGGAGGACACAGCGTAGACTTTTCACCCGGCATAGTCCAATTTCTTGGACTCCTTGTCGGGAGGTTTGTCCACGTCCCTAGCATTTCCGGCACGCCGGAAAACGCTGTCGGTAACTAACCCTTCGGCTGACGGATGTTCCGAGAAACCGGACAGGGAACCGGTAGGGACCGCATACTTCCTGGCCATCCTGGCTGAAGGCGCAGGGCAGGAAGCAGGGCGCTGCCAGAGCTCCAAGGCTGGGCCCACAATGACCTCAGCCACAGGGAAGGCCTCCGTAGGGGAATCCCCTCGGTCCAATATCTCCATGAGGGGATACTTGGCCCGCTTGGATACGGGCTCAAGCTGCATCCCGGTGGATTCCAATATGAGTCTGAGCAACCCCAGGAAGGACGAAGGGCTGTCATCCAGCGACTGACCTCCAGAGGACTCCAAGTCCACTCGCTTGGAGAAAAAGGAGGAATCGTCGTCTGACTCAGAAGAGTCCGCAAAGAGCTGCCTCGGGCCTGAGCCACCCTCCACCTGCCGAGGGCGATCGGGAGTGAGGGTGACCGACAGCCTAAGGGGCAGACCCTGAGCCGACCGAGAATTCTTGGTCGGAGCCCCAAACCGTGGCTGTGGAGGCGGAGGTTCCACCGGAATCGGTGGGCAGCTGGTTTTGGCCGAACAACTGGCCTGATAACAGGCTCCTCGGGTAAAACAGGGGGTTGTTTTGGCCACTCCGGTGACAGCCACTTAATGGCGAGAGAGGCAGCAGTGCCGGCTTGTTCCCGGTCAGAAGGAGCTGTTGCCATAAGGGTCCTCATATTGTCGAGCATAACTTGCGTCAGCCTCCACCTCATCGAGGAGGGAGGGAGAGGATGGCATGGCGGTGCAGCTTACGCTGATGCCAGGGCCGAGACACCGCCTATGATGGCGGGATCGGCTGGACAGCGAAAAAGTCGACACCGAGAACCTCGGTTTTCCGGGGACGGTGCGGAGAGGACGGGTGGAACCGGCTCCTCCCTCGCTCAGAGGAACACCAAGGGCTCCGGAACTGGAGGCACTGGCAAGCCCACGGATCCTCAACTCCCACAGAGGGAACCCGAGGAGAGGATTTTGGTTCGCCAGTCGACAACCGTCCAACGGGTCGAGAAAGATCTCGACTGCATCGGCGGAGTCTCGGTCAACTGACCTGGCGGGGACACCGTGAGACCAGTGGCGAAGCGAGCGATCGACCAAAGGCGATGGCCGACAACTCGGGGAGAGGACCTTTCCGCTCCCAAGAGCGTCGACAGAGACTTACCCTCGTCATTTTCTTGGACCGAGAAGAAGGTCCAGCGAGCGTTGGTCCCTCTCCCTAGTGGAGAGGGACAGACAAAACTCCTTAAAGGCTGTGTAAGAGGAACCCAGGAGAGCGGAATAAATGCAGCGGTCGAGGAAGATGCGGCCCGCGCGCCTTCCTTCTTCGAGGGCGATCATCTCACCTAGCTGATCCATGGAGACATCGCTTGACCGGGCCTTTTTGACTTTACCGGAGAAAAACACTGGCGCCCTAGTTGTAAATGGGTGGCACGGTCTTCGAGGACGTAGGCTGAGAAGGAAGAGCACAGGTCGCAAGCCTGCGGGTCGTGCTCAAGGCCTAAACAGTACACACACGTGGAGTGCGGATCCATCGAGACATCTTCTGCCCGCAAGGGCACCGCCAAAACCGGGAGTCGACGGTCCATGTAGTCATGAGGGATAGAAGACCAAGTCTTTTACAAAAACTTAAATTGGAAAACCAAGAATTAGGAACCAGTCTTATACGAAGCGTTAAGGAGGGAAACCTGAGCTTCCAAGCGGTAAGGAAGATCTGGCGTCATGGGGCGGAGCCGAGAGTTTTACCATCGGGTGGGTGGGAGGAGCCAGCTTGAAGACCTTCCGGCAAGATTTAAAGCGGCAAGGATACCTGCCAGACAGTGTGGATGAACAACATATCCATGTCCCTAGAAACTAGGTTCTGAGAGGGGAGGCAGGGGGGAGGTCAGAATACAGCAAGACTCCATTAGAAGAAACAACATTACTAAGGAGAGTAATTTTTTCTTCAAACAACATGAAGTCTTGCTATATTCTGACATATGCAGACTACCAAGCAGTACCTCCATGGAGGAGGGACTGAACCTACTTTGGAAACAGGCCCTGAAGTACTGCTGTGCCATACCGAGCATCACTCCTAGCCTGGATATCCAGAGAGTAATGCTTGGTGAATGTATGGACTGTTTTTTCCAGGTGGCTGCTTGACAAATTTCTAAGATAGGAATATCCCTGGCAGCAGCCAGGGAAGCAGCTGTACCTCTAGTAGAATGAGCCCTCAGGCCTGAGGGTGGAGTTCTACCCAGCCTCTCATAGCAGAATTGTATACAGGAAACAATCCACCTGGCAATAGATCTCTAAGTGGCAGGTTTGCCCTTACCAACCTCTCCATACGTGAGGAACAACTGCAGGGATTCAAACCTGTGACCCTTGGTGCGCTCTATGTAGTAGCTCAGGACCCTTTTAACATCTAAGCTGTGTAGCCTCCTCTCTCCAGAGGAGGAATGGTCAGTGAAGAAAACAGGGACAGACATAGACTGGTTGAGGTGAAAATCTGAAACCACTTTAGACTAAAATTTTCTGTTAGTTCTTATGACCACTTTATCTCTATGGAAAGAGATGAAATCAAGTTCTACTGACAGGGCTTGCAATTCACTGATACACCTGGCAGAGGTAATGACCACCAAAAACACAGTTTTCCAAGTCAAGTACTTAAGCTGTGTAGAGGACAAAGGCTCAAAGGGGGTTGCATAAGCTGAGCAATGCAAACATTAAGGTCCCAAGCAAGAGCAGGATCCCTAAAGGGGGGATTGGAGTGAATCAATCCCTTGAAAAACTTACAAAACACAGGATGGGCTGACAGAGGGGATGGCTTGCCTACTGACAGGAAAGCAGAAACAGCTGCCAAATGTACTTTAAGGGTAGCCGGCCTAAGGCCTAGGCTATTAAGATGGACCATATAGTCCAGAACCGTAGGCAACTCAGCAGAATCTGGAGAAATATTTTTCTTAGAACACCAAATGCTGCATCTTTTTCATTTGGAGTTGTAAGTCTTTCTGGTGGAAGGCTTTCAAGAAGCCTTAAGGATATCCAGAACCCCTTGGGAAAGATGCAGATCAGCAAACTCTAACTCTTCAAGAGCCATGCCTTGAGATTGAGAGACTGAAGATTCAGGTACCAAATCCTCCCGAGAGGATGTCAACAGGTTGTAATTCCTGGGAAGAGACAGGGGAAGGTGGACTGCTAGGGACAGCAACAGGGGATACCAGGTCTGGCCCAGTCTGGAGCAATCAGAATCACTTTGCATGGTTGTGACCTGATCTTGACTAACACTTTGAACAGGAGACGGAAGGGGGAAAAGCATACAGAAATTTCCCTTCCCAATTCAGGATCAGAGCATCCAGGGGGACAGAGCCCAAGACTGGGGGTCTGCAACAAAAGAGAGGAAGTTGGTGATTGACTGGGGCTGCAAAAATATCTATCTCTGGAGTGCCCCATCTCCAGAAAATCACTTTCAAAACTAGAGGATCTAGGGTCCATTCGTGATGGCCCTGGGATATTCTGCTCAGAGCATCTGCTAGGACAGTGTCCTTCCCTGGGAGGTGAACTGCTATCAGAGAGGTTTGCAGGCAATAGGCCAGGGACCACAACTTCATTGTTTCTGTGCACAAGGCAGTAGACCGAGTGCCTCCCTGCTTGCTGATGTACCACACGGTGGTGGTGTTGTCTGTTCTGACCTGAACCACCTTGTTCTGCACAGATTTGGAAAAAGCTTGCAGTGCCAAAAACACTGCTTTGAGTTCCAAGAGACTGATGTGAAGCAAATATTCCTGAGGTGACCACAGTCCTTGCGTGGTAAGATCCCCCAGATGGGCTCCCCAGCTCAGCAGGGAAGCATCTGTGGTGAGTATCACTGAATGAGACTGAGTGACAAAAGGAAACCCTTGTCTCAAATTGTCCTGATCCTGCCACCATTGCAAGGCCTGGATCAGGGTTCGAGTCACTGGGACTAGTTTGGTAAGGGAATCCTTTCTTTGAGACCAGAAGGCTCTTAAGTGGAACTCAATGTCCTTCATCTGGAATCTTGCTCCTTGGACCACTGCTGCGGAGGCTGCCATGTGGCTCAGTAGCTGAAGGAAATGCCTTGCTGGTCAAGACACCTGAAGGGTAAATGAAGAGGCCAGTTCTATAAGGGTCCTTGCCCTTTCCAGGGGAAAGAAGGCTCTTGCCTTTACTGTATCGAGCTCTGCCCCTATGAAGGTGAGGAGCTGTACTGGTTCGAGAACTGACTTTGGAAGGTTGCTGAGTCATTTGCAAATGTGACTTGACTTGGTCTGGAGACTGACCTACTATGAGCCAGTCGTTCAAGTATGGGAAGATGGAGATCTTTTTTCTCCTTAGGAAAGCAACCACTACTGCCAGGCACTTTGTGAAAACACTTGGGGCTGATGTTAGGCCAAAGGCATTGCTCTGAATTGATAGTGGCCTGAGGGCAACTCTAACCTAGAGGTACTTTCTGTGGGAGCACCTAATGGGAATGTGAAAATAGGCATCTTTGAGGTCCAGGAGGCTAGCCAGTTCCCTGGCCTTAGAGAGGAAGGATTATTCCCAGAGTCACCATTTTGAACTTGGGTTTAAAGGTGTTTGTTCAGATATCTTAGGTCCAGGATGGGCCCATTCTTCTGTCTTTTTGGGGGTTAGGAAGTACCTGGGTACAATCCTTTGCCCTTGTGTAGGGTGGAACCCTCTATAGCTCTGAGAGCTAGGAGGGAAGAAACCTCTGCCTCTAAGGCAAGGGTCTCTGATGGATTTGCAGGTGGAAAGGATCTGGTTCTCATCTTGGGAAATTTTTTTAAGCTGAGAACCAGTCCCTGGCTTACTACTTCCAGGACCCACTTGTCTGATGTTAGAGACTTCCAGTCCTGGACAAAGTAAGCCAGCCTGTCCCCTACTGGTATGGGAAAATCGGCCTGGGCAGACCCATCAGGGTGTCTTTTTGGCAGGGGCTTTAGGCTGAGGGGTGGATGCAGGCCTGCTCATCCCCCCCATCTGCCTCTCCCTCTAAAGAATCCCCTCAGAGTAAGAAGAGGAGGCCTGAGCTTGGTAAAAAGGCCCTTGGAAAGGCCTGCCCCTGGACTGCTGCCTTTGAGGAGTTGCTTGCCTTTCTTTGGCCTGAGCACTCCTGTAAGTGGTCCTGTACTCGTCCATCTTTTTCATGTAGTTCTCGGTCTGCTTCCCAAACAAAGAATTACCAATAACAGGGAAATCCATGGCCTTAGCCTGGGTATCCTGTGGTAGGCTAGTACATCTGAGCCAAGCCATCCTCCGAAGAGCCACAGATGTAGCCATGACTCTTGATGAAACATCACTGCAGTCCACAGCAGCATGAAATTGTACTTTAGATGCCTCAGTCCCATCTGCAGCCACCTGCTCCAGCTCCTTGGCAAGCTGGTCAGGAACCTGTTTAGCCAGAGCCAGCACAGTGTCCCACCTGGACTTCGGGTATCTAGCTGTGTAGGCCATATAGTTAGCCTGCCTGAGTCCCAAAGATGCTGCCATGTACTGTTTCTTTGCCATGGCATCAGTCTTCCTGGAGTCCTTGTCTGGGGGGTGTGATGCCAAAGGGGATATTTGCCTTATCACAGGCAGCAGCCTGCACTACCCCAACATGGCTGCATTGCTGGGAAAGGAACTCCATGTCTGAGCCTGAAAGAGTATACCTTTTGTCCATTCGTCTGTTCACAGGAGGTATGGAATTAAGCATCTTAAGAAATTTATGTGTCTGTTTCCCAAAGGATTTGTGGAGAGGAATAGACAGTCTCCTGGACTCCGGGATGTCCATCATCTCAACAAAATCAGGCTCCTCCTGATCTTCTACTGCTTCTTCCACAGCAAGCTAGAGGGTCTCAGCCACTTTTTTGTAAAACATATAGTGAGAAGGGGACTCAGAAAGCCTAGGAGGAGAAACACCTGAAGGTCTGTCTGGGGAGATGTCCGGGTCAACAGGCACATCCAGACTTTCATAATCACCATCATCATCCTCAAACTCTCCTTCCTCCTCCTCCGGTTCATAAAATTCTTCCAAAGTGTAATCCGGAACCGGGGGAACTGACCGAACTGAACCCCTGCCAAATGGTGCCAGTTCGGTCAGAACCGAAGTAAGCGATTGCACTATCCTTATCGCCTTGGCTATCTCATCGGTGGTTGGAGTATGAATTTCTGGGTCCGAACCGGACGATTTATCTTTTCTTTTTCCGGAACCGACTCCTCAGAATCGTCTCTCCTTTTGCCTGAAGAAGTATCACCCTGGTCAGACGGCACTCCTGGTTTGGTCAGAACCAAACTGGGCTGGCCATCCGGGTCAGCGGACTTCTCTGCCTCCCTTTCCCTCAGTCTACCTGATCTCTTTTCCAGAGTAGATTTGGGAAAATTCTTACAAATTTGTCAGTCTGAATCGAGGTGGTCAAACCCCAGACAATAAACACAGGTGGTGTGGGGATCAGCCTTGGCAAAGACTTCCCCACACACACTGCAGTGTTGAAACCCAGTGGGCCCGTTTTTTTTCTTGGGTTTCTCAGACACTAGCAATCTAACCAAAAACCTAACCCTTTTTAGGCGCCCGTGACATGACTCCCCTATCGGTTCCTGACGTATCACGGAGTCTTTGAAAAAACGTAATAAAATCCGTTTTTTTAGAACCGATATGAAAAAATTACTCACCTTAGTAATGTTGTTTCTTCTAATGGAGTCTTGCTGTATTCTGACAGTGAGCAGTGAGGTCCAACCTTCGAACTGCCCCGGAGATAAAAGAGTTAACTTTCCATGCCAGGCATGGAACGCTGAGCTCGAGCTCAGTTGAGACTCTGTCTGTTGCTGTTTGAACTCAAACCGTAAGATTCTTTACTCCGCCTCACTGAACAGTCGCTCCGGAGATTTCTCCTTTGCTCGGTTCATTTTGTCGGTTAAAGTACCACTTTTCTCGGTTTTCAACCGAATTTAAACCGCAACCTGTCAGTTCAGTCTCTGTCTGTGGTATTTGTGAGTACTAGATAGGTTTATATTGTTTTCTATTCTGTGTGGAGCTTGTAAACGGTTCATCAGTTCGGTTTGAACCGATTAAGTTGTTGTAAAATCTTTATTTCTACTTTTAGAGTGTGGTTACCGGTTCTTATTGGTTCTACAAAAAACTGATTTTATTACGGTTTTTTTCATGACCCGTAACACAGTCAGGAACCGATAAGAGTGTCTTGCCTGACGGATTGCCATTAAAAGGGTAAGTTTGGTTAGGACTGACACCATGTCTGAGAAACCCAAAAGAAAAACCGGGCCCACTGGGTTTCAACACTGTAGTGTGTGTGGGGAAGTCTTTGCTAAGGCTGACCCCCACACCACCTGTGTTTACTGTCTGGGGTTTGACCACCTCGATTCAGACCCTGTCCTTTGGAAGAAAGGCTCTCTCTTTTACAGTGCTCAGTTCTGCTAAAATGAAGTGCAGGACTTGTACTGGATTGAGAATGGATTTTTTCCTGGTTTATCAGGAATCCCAGAGACTAACAGATTTGTTGTTATTGCCAGGTGATCTTCCACCTGTTGTGATGACTTTTCTATGACTAACCAGTCGTTGAGGTAGGGAAAAACTAAAAATTCCCAACCTTTCTTAGGCATGTCACTACCACTGCCAGACATTTTGTGAAAACCCTGGGCACTAAGGTGAGGCCGAAGGGCAGGGCTGAAAACTGGTAATGCCCTGAAGGAAGTCTGAACCTGAGGTACTTTCTGTGAGACTCCCTTATAGGGATGTGGAAATAGGCATCCTTTAAATCTAGAGATGCCAGCCAATCTCCTTTTTGAATGACAGAGTAACCATTTTGAATCTTGGTTTTACAAGACACTTGTTCAAATGTCTGAGGTCTAGAATAGGCTACCGCTCCCCGTTCTTTTTGGTAAGGAAGTACTGAGAATAAAAACCTCTTCCTCTCTCAAGCTTTGGTACAGGCTCCACTGCTTTTATGTGGAGCAAGGTTTGAACCTCATTTTCCAAAAGCTGTCTTTCCTGAAGAGAAGCTGGTTTGAACAGCCTTGATTTCAGAGGAGAAGGAGACTTGAAGCTCAGGGACAGGCCCTGACTCACTAATTCCAAAACCCACTTGTTTGTGGTGATGGCCTGCCAGGCCTGGAAAATGTGAGTCAGTCTTCCCCCTACTGGTACCAGGGAGGCGACCTTGTCAATGGAGTCAGGGATTTTGTTTTGGCTGTACCTGAACCTGGGTGAAGCGGGAACCTCTTCTGGAGCCCCTACCTCTGGCCGGAATCCTACAGACCTGGGGAAAGTGGGGTTCTGGCAGCACAGCCTCCCGTTGGATACACGGAGGCATCCCCGACACCGCAATGCCGACAGTTGGCACTGCAGCTGTTGCGGATGTCTCTGTGATAGCTGTTGCTGTGGCATGGTAAAAACCCCTCTGGCCCTATAGTATCCAGTCTGCTGTGGGTAAGGCTGCAGCTGTGGAACAGCTTGGGCTTGATAGAAGGGTCTACAGAAGTCTCCTAGCTCTGGAGGAAAATAGATGGGTCCCCCAGAAAGCAGAGCAAATCACCCTACGCCGGGCCAGGGGTGACAACCTTGACAGACAAAGCCATGCCGTCCGTCTAATACAGATCGCTGTCCCTGCAAGCCTGGAAGCCACCTCATTGGCGTCATAAGATGCCCTTGCTTGGTGTCTTGCCAGCTCCAGGCCTACAGCAGAGAGGACAATGGCTTGTCCGGTTTGCTCCGGATCAGGCATTGATGCTAAGATTTGGGAAAGCACCGACCATAAATGCCTACTGTAGACAGCATGGTGAGCCTGCTGTGATGCAATGCATAACATCGCACGAGAGGAAGGGAACACTCTTCGCCCCCACCGGTCAAACTGTAGAGAATCTGAGTCCGGTGGACGGTCGTGTGCCAGGCGGCGGCACCTGGAGGGAGTTTCTAGGTATGCCAACCCCTAACGTGGGTTGAGGAGAGTACCTAGAGATTCCGTTGGGGCACAATACCTTCATTCGCAGTCTGCCGGGGCTGGAGAAAGGGCGGCTGGCGACTGCCAGGAATGGATAGACACCTCCTGGAAGGGAATAGGCCAGGATAGTACCACTAAATGCTGGGCACTGAATTCACCAAGGAATTCATGTGTCTCCCGTTTGGTATTGTCTCGCCTAACAAAGGAGATACGAAGATCCCTCACTATCCTCGAAAGGAATTGCTGATATTCAGTGAAATCAGCATCGGAGGAGAGATGAGCAGTGGGTTCCTCTTCCTCAGAGGAGGGAGACAAGGATGATGGAGAGCTTGAATGTCCAGAGGACTCCTGCGGCGGTGGGGATAGGTGAAAAACACACTCATGCATGTAACTAACATATGAGGGGAAGGCCACCGCAGAGAATCTGAATGTCTCCCAGGATAAGGGGTCTGTGGGACCGAAATGGCCTGGGAGAGAGGGGGGTGGCTGCAGATCAATGGGAGGGGGCACCTACGGTGAGGCAACTGTCTTCTGCTGAGGCTCTGGAATCCGAGAAATGGGGCCCGAGCTGGCGGGATCCCGGACAACAAACCAGGTCGCAGAACGGAACCCTGGGGATGCAAAGCCTGGAAGAGCCTAGAAGGGGATCCTCCCCTGTGACGAACCTGGGGCTGCATGGATCCAGAAGGGCAGCCCACAGCAACGCCACCAGAGGGGTCCCTGGGGCACGAGAGGGAAAGACGAGGCCCGGAGCTACGGCTCCTACCTGCCCCCGAGGGATGGCAGATGAAGACCGAGGCGCACCTGAGCCCCATCTCTCAACCCCCCCGGACTCCGAGAACGCCCTCCTCCTCGACCCCAGCAACCCCCCAACCCGAGGGGGTGCAGGAGCACCAGGACCGGCAGCTGCCACAACCCCCTCAGGAGGGACAGACCCTCCCTCCACCTCCGCTCCATCCCCCTCCAGGGACCTCAGACCACCCCCAGCCTGGGAGGCCTCAGGGAGGACAGCAGCAGAGACAGAGGAATAGGCACGCTGGGCCGCCTAGCACCTCGTCCCACCGGAGACCCTGACTCCAAAGAGTCAGGGTGCCAGGACGGGTCCACTTCTGAATCATCCTCCTCCAAGGAGGAAGAGACCAGCTGGATCACAATACTGGCCACCTGAGGGTCTCCAGTGAAATGGCACCGCAGACGGCGCCGGTGCCAGCTGTGGCACCGGATGACCCCGGACCCCCGCAACGCCTAGACCCGGATCCAACTCGCTAACTGCACCGGCCAGACCTACGGCACCGGGATGGGACTCGCACTGCCAGAAGAACTGACCGGGCCCACAGTACCGCAGGTGGCGCTGTGAACGGCGCCGTCTCGATCATCGGCACCACAAACGGTGCCGGAAGGCGGTGTCGAGGGTCCACTGATGCTGGGCCCAGCAGACCTGGGCCGTGACACTGGGGAAGCCTGCACCTCCGAGGAGGTGACTGCTGAGGCGGTGTCCCCGCCGCGGCCCTGGGAGGGACCTCGGCGTTCCGCCGACACCACAAAAGAAGCTTCCTCTTTGGCAAGAGAAGATGAGGAAGCCTCCTCCTCTACAGATCGTATAAGGCCTGAGAGGGGACCCGGAGGAAGGATCTAGAGACCTACAGATCATATAGGCCTGAGAGGGACCCGGAGGAAGGATCTAGAGACCTTACCAAATCCCTGGGCAGTTGCCATCCCTCCGAAGTGGCGGGGCCTTGGCAGTCTTAAATGCTTATGAACTCCAGGGCAGATGGTCCATCGAGAAACAGGCGTCGCATGCATCCATATTGTGGTTGGGTCCCAGGCAACGGAGACAAACATCATGCCGGTCCGTGACGGAAAAATGCAGGCCACAGGAGCACCGATGCATAGGGGCGCGGACCGCCTTAGACTTACGTTTTGTCCCCGAACCTGACATGATGTGAAAATATTAAGACAAAAACAAGCAAAGCTCTCGGCGCCGTTGAAAAAAAGAGAAGGAAAAAGAACAGTCTTACCGGTGACTGTGTCGAGAAAAGCAGGAGAAGGAGTCTGGAACGGTCGATGTCGCAACTAGGCCTAGAACTGAATCTAACTGCATAGCAGGTGCAGCCTCAACGGTGGGAGAAACAGAACTGAGATGGAGGAGGAGTCTGCGGCACCCAACGGCTGCCCCTTGCGCATGACGCAACGTGTCGTTCTTGTGGGCGACAAAAAAAAATATCCCGTAGCGGGTACGTGCCTCCGCTGACACCCCAAGCAGTAATGAATGGTGAAGATTGACAAGGGAAGATCCACAACTGCAAACAATGAAGTTTTTTTTTTTTTTTTGTGGTCGGTTTAGGAATCAATCAGGTTCCGAAAATGAACCGAGAGTTTTAATCTCGGAACCGGGTTAGCAGTTCACAGCAACCGGGTTAGCGGTTGAAAGAAACCGGTTCAGCAGTTTCAAAATAATATTTAAAACAGTTCTTAAAAGACAAATTATATTCCAGGCAGTTCTACATAGGAGGCAGACTACAGAAAGTTAGGAATATAGAAGAACACATGGATTTAGAACGGCTGTTTTCTGTTCTGTCTGTGGTCCTTAGTGGCTGTCATGTAATAGCTAAGGGCTCTTTTAACATCCACACTGTGGAGCCGCCTTTCACCAGAGGTGGAGTGCTCAGTAAAAAATACAGGTAGGGTAATGGTTTGGTTCAGATGGAAGTCTGAAACCACTTTGTGGAAAAATTTCCCATTTGTTCTCAAGACCACTTTGTCACTGTAGAAAGAAATGTAGTCCTTGACTACAAAAAGAGCCTGAAGCTCACTGATTCTTCTAGCAGAATTCATTGCCACTAGAAAATGCGTTTCCCAAGCGACACATTTTAGATGAGCTGAAGACATAGGCTCAAAAGGGAAGCTTGGCTATACACACATTAAAATTCCATGCAGGCACTAGTTCCCTGTGAGAGGGGTGCAAATGGGAAAGGCCCTTTAAGAACCTTTTGAAAATAGGATCTGAAGTCAATGAAAACTTTTGCCTGGCTGAAAATGTAAGCAGAAGCTGCAGCCAAATGTACCTTCCGTGTACTGGCCTGAAGGCTCAACGAATGTAAATAAGTAAGATAGTGCAACATGACTGATATCCCAGCCTGTGTTGGTTCACTATCCTGTGTGGAACACCATATGGAAAACCTTTTCCATTTTGCAGAATAAGTTTTCTTAGTGGAGGACTTCCTCTAGCCTTTCAAAATATCCAGAACACCATCAGAAAGGTTTAGTCCTGCATATTCTATGTCCTCAAAAGCCAAGCGTTGAGCCTGAGTGATCTGAGATTTGGGTACAGGAGCCTCCCCTGACTGAAGGTTAACAGATTGTGCCTCCTGGGAAGGTGTATTGGTTCAGCCACAGACATAGAAAGCAGTAGAGAGTACCTTGGCTGCCTGGGCTGTTCTGGTGCTATCAAGATCATGGATGCTGGCTGGGATCCGAGTTTGAGCAAAACCCTGTATACCACAGGGAAGGGATGCAAAGCATATAGGTGCTTCCCTGACCAATCTAGAATTAAGGCATCCGAAGGGATTGCTCCCCTCTCTGGTGGTCTGCAACAATATTTCAGAAGGTGGTAGTTCTGGTGGGATGCGAACAAATCCACCTCTGGAGTGCCCCACCTTTTAAAAATGACCTGCAACACTTACCAGTTCAGGGTCCATTCGTGATGGGCCAGGTTGATCCGACTCAAGGTGTCTGCCAAGGTATTGTCCTTTCCTGGCAGATGAATGACTTAGAGAGAAATTCCCAAGGAGTAAGTCAGATTCCATATTTTCATAGACTCTGTGCAGCGAGGACTGAACCTTGTCCTTCCCTGCTTGTTTATGTAGTGCATGTTAGTGGTATTGTCTGTTCTGATCTGTACCACCTTTCCCTGTAGCAGAGGAATGAAAGCCTTCAGTGCTAACAGCACTGCTCTGAGCTCCAGTAGGTTTATGTGCAGGAGTGACTCTACACTTGACCAGATGCTCTGGGTAGTATGATCTCCCAGATGAGCACCCCAACCTAGCAGTGATGCATCCATAATGAGAGTCATTGAAGGGAGTTCCTCTTGGAAGAGACCCCCTTCCTTAAGACTGCTTTCCTCTTTCCACCATTCTAGGGCCCGTAAGAAAAAATTACTCACCTTAGTAATGTTGTTTCTTCTAATGGAGTCTTGCTATATTATGACATATGCAGTATAACCCGAGGTTAGAACTGCTCCGGAGGTGTAAGAGTTAACTTCCATGCAGGGCATGGAATCTTGAGTGCGAGCTCGGTTGAACACTCTGTCTGTTGAAGCTCAAACTTAAACTGTCAGATCTTTACGAGCAAAAACTCACTAAGGTTCTGTGAGGAAGCGGTAAACCTACACTAGCCACTGGCTACTAACTACAAAAACACCTTTTTGTTCTTGATCCCAAAACAAAGACTCAAGTCGGGGGATTCAAGAAGGAAAATTTAAGCATAACACCTAAGCACCCTAGAAGGGTGAAATAAAGTGGGCATCAAGGAAGTGCCAACACTGCACTGCCCACCCACATCCCAAAAACAGAGGTTCTGAGAGGGGCAGGCTGGGAGGTCATAATATAGCAAGACTCCATTAGAAGAAACAACATTACTAAGGTGAGTAATTTTTTCTTCAAACAACATGAAGTCTTGCTATATTATGACATATGCAGACTACACAGCAGTACCTCCATGGAGGAGGGACAGAACCTACATGGGAAATAGGATCTGAAGCACAGCTGTGCCAAATCGAGCATCACTCCTAGCCTGGATATCCAAGGAGTAATGCTTAGTAAAAGTGTGAACTGTTCTCCAGGTAGCTGCTTGACATATCTCTAGGATAGGAATGTCCCTGGCAGCAGCCAGAGATGCAGCTGTACCTCTGGTAGAGTGAGCCCTCAGGCCTGAGGGAGGAACCTTACCCAGTTTTTCGTAACAGAATTGGATACAAGAGACAATCCACCTGGCAATGGATCTTTTAGTGGCAGGTTTCCCTTTACCAACCTCACCATAAGTGAGGAACAATTGGAGGGATTCGAACCTGTGACCCTTGGTACGTTCTATATAGTAACTAAGGGCTCTTTTGACATCTCAACTGTGCAATCTCCTCTCACCAGAGGAGGAATGGTCAGTGAAGTACAAGGAAGAGACATGGATTGATTAAGGTGAAAGTCTGAAACCACCTTAGGCAAAACTTCCTGTTAGTCCGAGGACTACCTTATCTCTATGAAAGGAGATAAATCAGCTCCACTGACAAGGCTTGTAGCTCACTTATGCGCCTGGCAGAGGTGATGGCTACCAGAAACACAGTTTTCCAAGTCAAGTACTTCAGCTCTGCTGAAGACAATGGCTCAAAAGGGGGTTGCATAAGCTGAGCAAAGCAAATATTAAGATCCCAAGCAGGGGCAAGATCCCTGAATGGGGGGTTGGTGTGAAGCAACCCTTTAAAAAACTTGGACAACACAGGGTGAGCTGATAAAGAAGAGGGCTTACCTGCTGACAAGAAGACAGACACAGCTGCAAGTGCACCTTTAGGTAGCTGTCTAGCCCCAAGGAATTCAAATGCACCAAATAATCCAGGATCGTGGCACACCAGCAGATTCTGGGAAATATGTTTACCAGCACACCATATGGAAAATCTCTTCCATTTGAATTATAGGTAGCCCTGGTGGAAGGCTTCTAGAGGACTTCAAGATATCCAATACACCTTGAGAAAGGTGTAGGTCAGCAAACTCTAACTCTTCAAGAGCCAAGCCTTGAGAATGAGAGATTTGAGGTTTGGATACCAAACTCTCCCCTGGGCACAGGTTAACAGGTTGTGATTCCTGGGAAGGCATAGGGGAGGGTGGACTGCTAAGGACATGAGGAGTGGGTACCAGGGCTGCCTGGCCCAATCTGGAGTGATCAGGATCATCTTGCAGGATTGAGATCTGATTCTGACTAGCACTTTGAAAAGAAGGGGGAAGGGGAAAAGCATAGAGAAACTTCCCTTCCCAACTGAGAAGGAAGGCATCCAGAGGGACTGAGCCCAACACTGGGGGCCTGCAACAAAAAAGGGGAAGTTGGTGATTGTCTGGGGCTGCAAGAGATCTATTAGCGGAGTGCCCCATCTGGCAAATATTACCTCCAGTACTAGGGGATCTAGTGCCCATTCGTGATGGCCCTGGGAAATCCTGCTGAGAGCATCCGCTAGGACATTGTCCTTGCCTGGGAGGTGAACTGCCGTAAGGGAGGTGCTCAGAGAATATGCCAGAGACCACAACTTCATTGCTTCGTGCACAAGGCCGTAGACCGAGTGCCCCCTTGTTGATGTACCACATTGTAGTGGTATTGTCTGTTCTGACCTGAACTACCTTGTTCTGGACAGATGTGGAGAAACCTGAAGTGCTAGAAAACTGCTCTGAGCTCCAGCAAATTGATGTGGAGCAGAGATTCCCGAGGGGACCATAGCCCTTGGGTGGAAAGGTCGCCCATATGAGCTCCCCACCCCAAGAGGGATGCATCTGTAGTAAGGGTCAAGGAATGAGACTGGGGAGTGAAGGGAGCCCCCTGTCTCAGATTGTTCTGATCCTGCCACCACTGGAGGGCCTGGATCAGGGTTTGAGTCACTGGAATCAGTTTGGTTAGGGGATCCGTCCTTTGAGACCAAAAGGCTCAAATGGAACGAAATGTCCCTCATCTGAAATCTCGCTCCCTGCACTACTGCTGTAGAAGCAGCCATGTGCCCCAGGAGCTGTAGAAAATGCCTTGCTGGTCGAGAGACCAGCAGGGTGAAAGAGGAGGCCAGAGACACCAGGGTCCTTGCTCTCTCCAGAGGAAGGAAGGCTCTGGCTTCTTTTGTGTTCAGTTCTGCGCCTATAAAGGTGAGAAGCTGGACAGGCTCCAGAACTGACTTTGGAAGACTGAAGAAAACCTAGAGATGTAAGCAGCTGCTGGGTTACTTGTAAATGATGTTTGACCTGTTCTGGAGACTGGCCTACAATGAGCCAGTCGTCCAGATAAGGAAAGATGGCAATCCTTTGCCTTCTTAAATGAGCAACTGATACTGCCAGGCATTTTGTGAACACCCTTGGAGCCGAGGAGAGGCGAAGGGTATTGCTCTGAACTGTAATGGCCTGAGGGCAGTTCAAATCTGAGGTACTTTCGATGGGAGCTTCTGATGAGAACATGGAAGTAGGCATCCTTGAGGTCCAGGGAGGCTAGCCAGTCCCTGGCCTTAGAGAGTAAAATAATCCCCAGGGTCACCATTTTGAACTTTGGTTTTAAAGGTGCTTGTTTAGATACCTGAGATCCAGAATGGGCCGCCATTCTCCTGTCTTTTTTGGGGTAAGGAAGTACCTGGAGTACAACCCTTTGCCCTGGTGTATGGGTAGAACCCTTTCCACGGCTCTGAGAGCCAGGAGGGCAGAAACTTCTGCTTCCAGGGCAAGTGCCTCTGATGGGTTTGCAGGTGGAAAAGAAAAAATTACTCACCTTAGTAATGTTGTTTCTTCTAATGGAGTCTTGCTATATTATGACAATTGCAGTTTGTCCCAGCATTAGAACTGCTCCGGAGGTGAAAGGGTTAACTACCATTCTGAGAATGGAATTTAGAGCGCGAGCTCGGTTAGAGAAGCTCTGTCTGGATAATTTCAAACTGAAACTGTCAGATCTTTACGAGCAAAAACTCACTAAGGTTCTGTGTGGAAGCTGTAACCTACACTAGCCAACTGGCTACCTAAATATTAACACATATTCCTGGTCCCAACACAAAGACTCAAGCCAGGGAACCAGAAAATAATACAATAAGGTAGAATAAAACACCACACCCCAAAAGGGGTGAAAAACATATAATGGGCATAACCGGTGCCCACACTGGACTGCCCACCCCATACCCAAGTAGAAGTTCTGAGAGGGGCAGGCTGGGGGGGAGGCCATAATATAGCAAGACTCCATTAGAAGAAACAACATTACTAAGGTGAGTAATTTTTTCTTCAAACAACATGAAGTCTTGCTATATTATGACAATTGCAGAATACACAGCAGTACCTCCATGGAGGAGGGACAGAACCTACTTAGGGAATATGCTCTGAAGCACGGCTGTGCCAAATCTAGCATCCCTCCTGGCCTGGATATCCAAGGAGTAATGCTTGGTGAAAGTGTGTACCGTTTTCCAGGTAGCTGCTTGACATATCTCTAAAATAGGGATGTCTCTGGCAGCAGCTATAGACGCAGCTGTACCTCTGGTAGAGTGAGCCCTCAGGCCTGAAGGGGGAACCTTTCCCAGTTTTCGATAGCAAAATTGGATACAAGAGACAATCCACCTGGCAATGGATCTCTTAGTGGCAGGTTTACCTTTTCCAACCTCACCAAAAGTGAGAAAAAGTTGGAGGGATTCGAACCTATGACCCTTGGTACGCTCTATATAGTAACTAAGGGCCCTCTTAACATCTAAACTGTGCAACCTCCTCTCACCAGAGGAGGAATGGTCAGTAAAGAACACTGGAAGGGAGATAGATTGGTTAAGATGGAAGTCTGAAACCACCTTAGGCAAAAACTTCCTGTTAGTCCTAAGGACTACTTTATCCCTGTGAAAGGAAATAAAGTCAGTCTCCACTGACAAGGCTTGTAACTCACTTATGCGCCTGGCAGAAGTGATGGCTACTAGAAAAACAGTTTTCCAAGTCAAATACTTGAGCTCTGCAGAAGACAGAGGCTCAAAGGGAGGTTGCATCAACTGAGCAATGCAAACATTAAGATCCCAGGCAGGGCCGGGTCCTGAAAGGTGGATTAGTATGAAGTAATCCTTGAAAACTTGGAAAAACAGGGTGAGTGGAAAGAAGGGGCTTTCCTACTGAAATAAAAGCAGAGACAGCTGCCAAATGAACTTTCAGGGTAGCTGGTCTCAGGCCCAAAGAATTAAGATGGACCATATAGTCCAGAACAATGGGCAAATCAGCAGATTCCGGGGAAATATGCTTCCCCGAGCACCAGATGGAAAACCTTTTCCATTTAGAATTATAAGTGGCCCTAGTGGAAGGCTTCCTGGAAGCCTTCAAGATGTCGAGAACACCATGAGAAAGGTGTAGGTCAGCAAACTCTAACTCCTCAAGAGCCAGGCCTTGAGGTTGAGGGATTTGAGATTCGGATACCAAACCCTCCCCTGGGCACAAGATAACAGATTGTGTCTCCTGGGAAGGTACAGGGGAAGATGGACTGTTAAGGACAGAAGGAGTGGGTACCAGGGCTGCCTGGCCCAATCTGGAGCAATCAGAATCATCCTGCAAGGCTGGGATCTGATTTTGACTAGCACCTTGAATAGGAGAGGAAGGAGGAAAAGCATATGAAACTTTCCTTCCCAATCTAGGAGAAAGGCATCCAGAGGGACGGACCCATCACTGGGGGCCTGCAACAAAATAGTGGAAGTTGGTGATTGTCTGGGGCTGCAAAAGATGTATCTGAGGGTGCCCCATCTGGCAAAAAACTATCCCCAGTACTTGGGGATCCAGTGACCATTCGTGATGGCCCTGGAAATCCTGCTGAGAGCATCTGCCAGGACATTGTCCTTTCCTGGGAGGTGAACTGCTATGAGGGAAGTGTTCAGGAATAAGCCAGAGACCATAACTGGTGCTTGTTGCACAAGGCCGAAGACCGAGTGCCCCCTTGTTTGTTGATGTACCACATTGTGGTGGTGTCGTCTGTTCTGACTTGTACCACTTTGTTCTGAACAGACGTAGAAAACACTTGAAGTGCTAGAAAGACAGCTCTGAGTTCCAGCAAATTTATGTGGAGCAGAGATTCCTGAGGGGACCACACTCCCTGAGTGGAGAGGTCGCCCATGTGAGCTCCCCATCCCAGAAGGGATGCATCCGTAGTGAGGGTCAAAGAATGCGACAGAGGGATGAAGGGGAACCCCAGTCTTAAATTGCTCTGATCCTGCCACCACTGAAGGGCCTGGATCAGGGTTCGAGTCACTGGGACCAACTTGGAAAGGGATCTTTCTCTGAGACCAAAAGGCTCTCAAGTGAAACTGATGTCCCTCATCTGAAATCTTGCTCCTTGCACTACAGCTGTGGAAGCAGCCATGTGCCCTAGGAGTTGTAAGAAGTGCCTTGCTGGTCGAGACCTGCAGAGTGAAGAGGAGGAGGCCAGGGCCACCAGGTTCCTTACCCTCTCTAAGGGTAGGAAGGCTCTGGCCTGCTTTGTGTCAATCCTGCACCTATGAAGGTGAGTACCTGAACAGGTTCCAGAACTGACTTTGGAAGATTGAGCAAGAAGCCCAGAGAGTGAGCAGCTGCTGGGTAATTTGCAGGTGTGATTTGACCTGTTCTGGAGACAGGCCTACAATGAGCCAGTCGTCTAGATAGGGAAAACAGCAATCCTTTGCCTTCTTAAATGAGCAACTGCTACTGCCAGACATTTGTGAATACCCTTGGGGCAGAGGTAGAGGCCGAAGGGCATTGCTCTGAACTGGTAGTGACCTGAGGCAGTTCAATCTGAGGTACTTTCGTGAGAGCTTCTGATTAGAACATGGAAATAGGCATCCTTGAGGTCCAGGAAGCTAGCCAGTCCCTGGCCTTAGAGAAGGGAAAATCATTGCCAGAGTCACCATTTTGAACTTTGGTTTCAAAGGTGCTTGTTCAGATATCTTAGGTCTAAAATGGGCCGCCATTCTCCTGTCTTTTTGGGGTAAGAAATATCTGGAGTACAGACCCTTGCCCTGGTGTGGGAAACCCTTTCTACAGCCCTGAGAACTAGAAGGGTTGAGACTTCTGTTTCTAAGGTAAAAGTCTCTAAAGGGTTTGCAGGTGGAAAACTCTGGCTCTCATCTTTGGAAATGTTTTGAAGCTGAGAACCAGACCCTGGCTTACTACTTCCAGGACCCATTTGTCTGATGTTAGAGACTCCCAGTCCTGGGCGAAGTAAGCCAGCCTGCCCCCTACAGGTAGTGGAGAACCGGCCCTGGGCACCCCATCAGGGTGCCTGTTTGGCAGGGGCTTTAGTCTGAGGGGTTGGAGCAGACCTACTTGCACCCCGTCTGCCTCTGCCTCTGAAGAACCCCCTCTGAGCATAAGCAGAAGCAGCCTGGGTTTGGTAAAAAGGCCTGTGGAAGGGCCTACCTCTACCCCTGGGGGTCTGCTTCTGAAGAGTGGCTTGCCGCTCCTTGGCTTGTGCACTCCTATAAGTTGTTCTGTATTCATCCATTTTCTTCATGTAATTCTCTGTTTGCTCCCCAAACAGAGAATTCCCCACCACAGGAAAATTCATAGCCTTAGACTGGGTATCCTGTGACAAGTTAGTACACCTGAGCCAAGCTAACCTACGAAAGGCCACAGATGTAGCCATGACTCTAGAGGATACATCATTAGAATCCACAGCAGCATGGAATTGCACCTTGGAAGCCTCAATACCATCAGAAGCCACCTGCTCCAGCTCCTTGGCAAGCTGGCCAGGGGCCTGTTTAGCAAAACCATGACAGTGTCCCATCTAGATTTTGGTATCTTGCCACATAAGCCATGTAATTTGCTTGTCTGAGTCCCAAGGACGCTGCCATGTATTGTTTTTAGCCATGGCATCAATCTTCCTGGAGTCCTTGTCAGGAGAATGTGAAGCCAGGGAATGTTAGCTTTATCACAGGCTGCAGCCTGAACTACTAACATGACTGCATTGCTGTGAAAGAAAGTCTGTATCAGGACCACAAAAAGTGTACCTCCTGTCCATCTTTTTGTCAACAGGGGCACAGAATTAGGGCTTTAGGTTTTTATTGTTTGCTTCCTAAAAGACTTATGTGAGGATAGATAATCTCCTAGACTCTGGGATATCCATCATTTCCACAAAATCAGGTTCCTCTTGCTCATCCACAGCTTCCTCTAATGGGAGCTGGAGGGTTTCAGCAACCTTTTTGTAAAACAAAAAATGAGAAGGGGACTCAGAAAGCATAGGGGGAGATTCTAAAGGTCTGTCTGGGGAGATGTCCGGTTCAATGGGCACATCCAGACTCTCAAAGTCATATTCACACTGTTCATAATCCTCCTCCCTCTCCTCTGGTTCATAAAAATCTCCAATATCATATTCTTGAACCGGTGGAACCGACCTCCTACCAGACAGTGGCGGTTCGGACGGAACCGGAGAAAGTGACTGGACAATTTGTATAGCTTTTGCTATTTCTGCAGCAGTTGGAGAAGGAATTTTGGACTCCATACCTGCTGATTTTTTAGTTTTCTTTGCTGGAACTGGCTCCTCAGAGCCAGCTTTACATTTGGCCGAGGAAGTCTCGCCCTGGTCAGAGGGCACTCCCTCCGGTTCGGTTGGCACCGAACCGGGCTGGCCATCCGGGTCAGCGGACTTTTTGGCCTCTCGTTCCCTGAGCCTGCCCACTCTCTTATCCAGGGTGGCTGCAGGGAAATTCTTACAAATCTGGCAGTCTGAATTGAGGTGGTCAAACCCCAGACAATAGACACATGTAGTGTGTGGGTCAGCCTTGGCAAAGGCTTCCCCACAGACACTACAGTGTTGAAACCCAGTGGGCCCGGTTTTTCTTTTGGGTTTCTCCAGACATGATGCAACCTAACCAACAAACTTGCCCTTTTAACGGCAGTGCCAGGCAAGACACCCTTATCGGTTCCCAACCGTGTCACGGGTCGTGGAAAAAACCGTAATGAAATCCGTTTTTTTAGAACCGACAAGAACCGGGAACCGCACTCTAAAAGCTTTAAAATGCTTAAACTTTAAAGTTTTAACCAACCTGATCGGTTCGAACCGAACCGATAAACATTTACAAGTTTCACACAGAAATAAAAACCTGTCTATTACTTACAATACCACAGACAGAGCTTGAACCGATCAGTTTGCAGTTAAAAATAATAATACTCGCGGTTGAATTTAACCGAGAAAATATTGTTTAAACCGAGAAATGAACTGAGCAGTAGGAGAAATCTCCGGAGCGACTGTTCAGTGAGGCGGAGTAAAGAATCTGACAGTTTCAGTTTGAAATTATCCAGACAGAGCTTCTCTAACCGAGCTCGCGCTCTAAACTCCATTCTCAGAATGGTAGTTAACCCTTTCACCTCTGGAGCAGTTCTAATGGTGGGACAAACTGCAATTGTCATAATATAGCAAGACTTCATGTTGTTTGAAGATCTGGCTCTCATCTTCGGAAATTTTTTGAAGCTGAGAACCAGTCCCTGGCTTACTAATTCCAGGACCCACTTGTCTGATGTTAAAGACTTCCAGTCCTGGACAAAGTAAGCCAGCCTCCCCCCTACTGGTAGTGGAGAATCGGCCCTGGCTACCCCATCAGGGAGCCTGTTTTGCAGG
This sequence comes from Neoceratodus forsteri, assembly GCA_016271365.2. NCBI lineage: Eukaryota > Metazoa > Chordata > Ceratodontiformes > Ceratodontidae > Neoceratodus > Neoceratodus forsteri. Next base: position 1,392,011,623 of record CM028131.1, on the reverse strand, counting down.
GGCTTTGGGTTGAGGGGTAGAAGCAGGCTTACTAGAGCCCCTTCTGCCCCTTCCTCTAAAGAACCACCTCTGGGCAAAAGCAGAAGAGGAGGCCTGGGCTTGGTAAAATGGCCTATGAAAAGGCCTGCCCCTGACATGCTGCCCTTGAGGAGTGACTTGCCTTTCTTTGGCCTGTGCACTCCTATAGGTGGTCCTATACTCATCCATTTTCTTCATATAATTCTCTGTCTGCTCCCCAAACAGAGAATTTCCCACAACAGGAAAATCCATGGCCTTAGACTGGGTATCCTGTGACAGGGCAGTACATCTGAGCCAGGCCATTCTCGGAGAGACACAGATGTAGCCATAACTCTAGATGAAACATCATTAGAGTCTACAGCAGCATGAAATTGCACCTTGGATGCCTCAATACCATCCAGCCACCTGCTCCAGCTCCCTGGCAAGCTGTTCAGGGGCCTGTTTGCTAGGGCCAGGACAGTATCCCACCTGGATTTCTGGTACCTAGCTGCGTAAGCCATATAATTTGCCTGTCTGAGTCCCAAAGATGCTGCCATGTACTGCTTTTTTGCCATGGCATCCATCCTCCTGGAATCCTTTTCAGGAGGGTGGAGAGCTAGAGGAATATTAGCCTTGTCACAGGCTGCAGCCTGCACTACCCCACACTGCTGCACTGCTGAGATAGGAACTCTGTATCAGAGCCTGATAAAGCATACCTCTTGTCCATCCTTTTATCCACAGGGAGGAGAGAATGAGGAGTTTTCAGAATTTTACTGTCTGTTTCTAAAAGATTTATGCAAGGAATAGACAGTCTCCTAGACTCTGGAATATCCATCATTTCCACAAAATCAGGCTCTTCTTGATCATCAACAGCTTCCTCAACAGGGAGTTGCAGAGTGTCACAACTTTCTTGTAAAACAAAAATGAGAAGGGACTCAGATAGCCTGGGAGGATACTCCTGAGGGTCTGTCTGGAGAGATGTCAGTTCAATGGGCACATCCAGACTTGTCAAAATCACACTCCTCGTTACCCCTCCTCCCCTTCCCCTGGTTCCTTAAAAATCTTCAAAATCATAATCTTGAACCTAGGGAACCCGACCAGACAGTGCTTGCCCAACTGAGTGCCAGTTGGACGGAACTGGGGAAAGAGACTGGACAATTTGGATAGCTTTGACTATTTCCTCAGTGGTTGGAGAAAGAACTTTTGGCCCCAAACTAGCTGACCTTCTAGCCCTTTTAGTTGGAACTGGCTCCTCAGAGCTGGCTCTTCGTTTGCCCGAGGAAGCATCGCCCTGGTCAGAGGGCACTCCCTCATGTTCGGTTGGAACTGAACCGGGCTGGCCATCCGGGTCAGCGGACTTTTTGGCCTCCCTTTCCCTGAGTCTACCAACTCTTTTTCCACGGTGGCAGCAGGAAAATTCTTACAAATCTGGCAGTCTGCATTGAGGTGGTCAAACCCCAGACAATATAGAAGACAACAGGTATGCTTGAAGGGCTTTTTTCCCCATGGACATTGGTTACTAGTGGAGTTCCTCAGGGATCTGTTTTGGGGCCGGTATTGTTTAATATACTTATAACAGGTATGAATGTAAAAAATGGTAACTGGATGATTAAATATGCAGACGATGCTAAATTAGGAGGGATTGTTAATAATTCTGAAACTATATCCATATTACAGGAAAATTTAAATAATGTATTGCATGGGTTAGTAATCATAAGTTGAAATTCAATACCAACAAGTGTAGGGTTATGCACTTTGGAAGTAATAATATGTGTGCAAAATATTATATAGGGAATCACACGTTAAGCGTTATTACTTCGGAGAAAGATTTAGGTGTTATTATTAACAATGAATTAAAATTTACTGAACACTTAAATTTTATGATTAAAAAATATTCCAGACTCTAACTGTCTATTTAGAAATATTAAAAGCAGAGAGCCATCAATTTTGGTCCCCTTATATACTAGTATTATAAGAACTAATTTTGATTACTGTTCTTCATTTTGTGCTCCCACACTGAGGGGTGATAAATTATCTAGGGAGAAGGTGCAAAAAAGGTTTACTAGGAACATTGCTGGTATGGGACAGTTGTCTTATGAGGAAAGACTCAAACAACTTAATTTATATAGCATGGAATATAGATCTATACGTGGGGATCTGTGTTTACTCTACAAAGCATCCAGAAATGAATACCTTTTTGATACATTGTATTTGAAATGGAACTCTACTACAGTCTTAACCCGTTAGCATAATTTAAAATTATTCTTACCAATTAATCGAACTACTAAAAGAACACAATTTTTTACTCAACGGATAGTTCCAATTTGGAACTCACTACCGTATAAAGTGGTGAATTGTGTAAACTTGTCACAATTTAAAACTTATTTGGACAAATATATGAATGATTATAAATTTGTAACCCACTTAGCTTAAGTGGCATGATCTTAATGGGCTAGTCCCTCGATCGTGTATTTCACCTATGAACCTATATACACAAATGGTATGTGGGTCAGCCTTGGCAAAGGCTTCCCCACAGAGGCCACAGTGCTGAAACCCAGTGGGTCCGGTTTTTCTTTTGGGTTTCTCAGACATAGTGCCAGCTTAACCAAAACTTGCCCGTTAACGGCAATCCACCAAGCAAGACTCTCTTATCGGTTTCCAACCGTGTCACGGGTCATGGAAAAAAACGTAATAAAATCTGTTTTTTTTAGAACTGATAAGAACTGGGAACCGCACTCTAAAGGGCTAGAAAGTAATTTTAAACCCTCTGATCGGTTCAAACCGAACCGAAAAAGATGTTTACAAGTTCCACACAGAAGAAAAAATAATAAATAAGCCTATCTATTACTTACAATACCACAGACAGAGCTTGAACCGACGATTGCGGTTAAATTTCGGTAAAATAAACCGAGAATTACACTTTAAAACCGACAACGAGCAGCAGGAGGAATCTCTGGAGCGACTGTTCAGTGAGGCAGAGTAAAGAATCTGACAGTTTAAGTTTGAGCTTCAGACAGTGTGTTCAACTGAGCTCACGCTCAAGATTCCATGCCCTGCATGGAAGTTAACTCTTTCACCTCCGGAGCAGTTCTAACCTGGGGTTATACTGCATATGTCATAATATAGCAAGACTTCATGTTGTTTGAACAGAGTTTCTATTACAGGAACTAATTTTGAGAGAGAGTCCCTTTTTCTGGCACCAGTGAGCTCTTGGGTGAAACTAGATGTCCCTCATCTGGAACCTGGACCTTAGTACTGTGCCAGTGACAGCTACCATGTGGCCTAACAGTTGGAGGAACCGATTTGTAGGTATTGACTTGTTCAGGACAAATGAACCTGCTAACTGTTGAATGCTCTTTACCCTGTCCAGTGGCAGAAATGTCCTGCCCTGCAGGGTATTTAGCTCAGCTCCTATGAACTGTAATACCTGAGAAGGTTGCAGAACCAACTTCTTTTGATTTGTTAGGAATCCTAAAGACTCAGGAGTTCTTGAGTGAGAGGTAGTTGCTCTCTGATGTGCTAGGGGGATTCTCCTATCGCCAGCCAGTCATCCAGGTATGGGAAGACTGACACCATGCTTTCCAAGGTGTGCCACCACCACTGCCAGACACTGCATAAACAACCTTGGTGCAGAAGTGAGGCCGAATGGCAGAGTTGAGAATTGATAGTGACATGAAGGGAGTCTGAACCTGAGGTATTTTCTGTGAGATTTCCTTATGGTGATGTGGAAGTAGGCATCTTTTAGGTCCAGTGAGGCCAACCAATCTCCTTTATGGAGGGTTGGTAAAATCTATGCCAAAGTTACCATTTTGAACTTTGATTTTGTCAGGTATCTGTTTAAGACCCTGAGGTCTAATATGGGCCACCACTCCCAATTTTTCTTTTTGGTAAGAAAGTATCTTGAGTAAAATCCCTTTCTCTTTAAGTTTGTTGGCACTGGTTCTACTGCTCGAGACAGGAGCAGCTTTTGAACTTCTGCTTCCAGGAGTTTTCTTTCTGTATTTGAGGATGGTTTGAAAATTTGATTTCTTAGAGGGGGGAAGGGATCTGAAAGATAGAGACAGTCCTTAACTCACTACTTCCAGTACCCACTTGTCTGTCGTGATGTTTACCCAGGAATGTGAAAAGTGAGCCAGTCTGCCTCCTGCAGGCAGTAGGGAGGTGGGCTGTACAAGCATGTCGGAGTGTCTGCTTTGCTTGGGGCTGAGCCTGGGGGCTGGGAACACACGCTTGGAACCCTGTCTACCCCTACCCCTAAAGTATCCTTGCTGTGGATACTGCTGGTATGGGGTTGTAGCCATGGACTGAAAGAAAGGCCTGCTTTAAAAGGCCCTACCCCTACCTCCCCTTCCATAAGGTCTAAGTGGATGAGGAAGCTTTTTCCTTTGCGGAGTTGCTTCTGTAGGTAGCTTTATATTCATCCACCTTTTTCATGTAAGCCTCTGTCATTTGCCCAAAGAGGGAATTTTCCTCTAGTGGGAAATCTAATGCGTTGGTCTGTGTATCCTGGGTAAGGTTTGTGGCTCTTAACCAAGCAGACCTTCTTTGAGCCACAGTGTTTGCCATCCATCTGGCAGCGGTGTCATTAGAATCAGTAGCCATTAGAAATTGATACTTGGCTGCTTCCAGACCAAATCTAGCTGTTTCAGGTAGGTCAGCTGAAATAGGAGACTGTACTTTTTCTGACATGGCCAGGACAGATTGCCAGACTGATTTCTGGTACTGCGCTGCAAAGGCCTGCCCGATGGCCAAGGAAGCCGAGAGGTAACCTTTTTGGCCATACTATCTATTTTCCTCGAATCCTTGTCTGAAGGATGGGAGGCTAGTTGTACCCTTGCCTTGTCACAGGCGGCCACCTGTACCACTCCTTGATGGTTAGAGTAAGAGAAGAAAAAATTACTCTCCTTAGTAATGTTGTTTCTTCTAATGGAGTCTTGCTATATTATGACAGTAGCAGTTTGTCCCACCACTAGAACTGCTCCGGAGGTGAAATGGTTAATACCATTCCAAAATAGAACTTTGAGCACGAGCTCTAAGAAGCAGCTCTATCTGTGTAATTTCAAACCTGAACTGTCAGATCTTTATGAGCAAAAACTCACTAAGGTCTGTGGGAAGCTGTAACCTACACTAGCCAAATGGCTACCTAAATATTAACAACCATTGCTGGTCCCAACACCCAAGACTCAAGTCAGGGACCAGAATTACTAACACAATTCTAACAACATGAGAATAAAACAACAGTATAATAAAACACACACACCCAAACTCCCAAAAAGGGAGAAAACGCTAAAAGGGCATAAAATAGTGCCCACACTAAGTTGCGCGCACCCCACCCAAGTAGAAGTTCTGAGAGGGGCAGGCAGGGGGGGAGGTCATAATATAGCAAGACTCCATTACAAGAAACAACATTACTAAGGTGAATAATTTTTTCTTCAAACAACATGAAGTCTTGCTATATTATGACAGTAGCAGACTACACAGCAGTACCTCCATGGAGGAGGAGCAGAACCTACTTAGGGAATAGGCTCTGAAGAACAGCTGTGCCAAACCGAGCATCTCTCTGGCTTGGACATCCAGGGAGTAATGCTTGGTAAAAAGTGTGTACCGTTTCCAAGTAGCAGCCTGGCATATCTCTAATATAGGATGTCTCTGGCAGCAGCTAGAGACGCAGCTGTACCCTGGTAGAATGAGCCTCAAGCCAGGGGGATCTCTGCCCACTTTCTGATAACAAATTGGATACAAGAGACAATCCACCTGGCAATTGATCTCTTAGTGGCAGGTTTGCCTTTCCCAACTTCACCATAGGTAAGGAAAAGTTGGAGGATTCAACCTGTGACCTTTGGTATGCTCTATATAGTAACTAAGAGCTCTCTTAACATCCAGACTGTGCAACCTCCTCTCACCAGAAGAGGAGTGATCAGTGAAAAATACTGGAAGGAGATAGATTGGTTAAGATGGAAATCTGAAACCACCTTAGGTAAAACTCCTATTAGTCCTAAGGACTACCTTATCCCTGTGGAAAGAAATAAAGTCAGTTTCCACTGACAAGGCTTGCAACTCACTTATGCGTCTAGCAGAAGTGATAGCCACCAGAAAAACAGTTTTCCAAGTTAGATACTTAAGCTCTGCAGAAAACAGAGGTTCAAAAGGGGGTTGCATTAACTGGCAATACAAACATTAAGGTCCCAGGCAGGAGCCGGTTCCCGAAAGGGTGGATTAGTATGGAGTAATCCCTTAAAAAACTTGGAAAACACAGGGTGAGTGGAAAGAGGGGATGACTTTCCTGCTGACACAAAAGCAGATACAGCTGCCAAATGGACTCTCAGGGTAGCTGGTCTGAGACCCAAGGAATTAAGATGGACCATGTAATCTAATACAATGGGCAAATCAGCAGATTCTGGGAAAATATTTTTCCAGCACACCAAATGGAAACCTTTTCCATTTAGAACTATAAGTAGCCCTAGTGGAAGGCTTTCTGAAGCCTTTAGGATTTCAAGAACACCTTGAGAGAGGTGTAAATCAGCAAACTCTAACTCCTCAAGAGCCAGGCCTTGAGGTTGAGGGATTTGAGGTCCGATACCAAACCCTTCCCTGGGCACAAGTTAACAGGTTGTGAATCCTGGGAGGCAAAGGGAAGATGGATTGTCAGTGACAGAAGAGAGGTACCAGGGCTGCCTGGCCCAATCCGGGCAATCAGAATCACCCTGCAAGGCTGAGATCTGATTTTGACTAATACTTTGAATAGAAGAGGAAAGCATAAAGAAACTTCCCCTCCAATCCAGGAGAAGGGCATCCAGGGGACTGAGCCCAACACTGGAGGCCTGCAACAGAACAGAGGAAGTTTGTGATTGTCTGGGGCTGCAAAAGATCTATCTGAGGGTGCCCATCTGGCAAAGACTATCCCCAGCACTTGAGGATCCAGGGACCATTCGTGATGGCCCTGGAAATCCTGCTGAGAGCATCCGCTAGGACGTTGTCCTTCCCTGGAAGATGAACTGCTATGAGGGAAGTGTTCGAGGAATAGGCCAGAGACCACAACTCATTGCCTCGTGCACAAGGCCAAGACCGAGTGCCCCCTGTTTGTTGATGTACCACATTGTTGTGGTGTTGTCTGTTCTGACTTGTATCACCTTGTTGTGGACAGATGCAGAAATGCTTGAAGAGCTAAAAAGACAGCTCTGAGTTCCAGCAAATTGATGTGGAGCAGAGATTCCCGGGGGGACCACACTCCCTAAGTGGAAAGGTCGCCCATGTGGGCTCCCCAACCCAGAAGGGAAGCATCTGTAGTGAGAGTCAAATTGTGAGCAGGGGGAATGAAGGGGACCCCCAATCTTAAATTGCTCTGATCCTGTCACCACTGGATCAAGGTTCGAGTCACTGGGACCAACTTGGAAAGGGGGTCTCTTCTCTGAGACCAATAGGTTCTCAAGTGAAACTGAATGTCTCTCATCTGAAATCTTGCTCCCTGCACAACAGCTGTGGATGCAGCCATGTGTCCCAGGAGCTGCAGAAAGTGTCTTGCTGGTGAGAGACCTGCAGGGTGAAGGAGGAGGCCAGAGTCACTAAATTCGCACCCTTTCTAAGGAAGAAAAGCTCTGGCTAGCTTTGTGTCCAACTCTGCCCCATAAAGGTAAGTACCTGGACTGGTTCCAGAACCGACTTTGTAGATTTAGCAGAAAGCCCAGGGAGGTGAGAAGCTGCTGGGTAACTTGCAGGTGAGATTTTACCTGTTCTGGGGACTGGCCTACAATGAGCCAATCGTCTAGATAGGGAAAAACAGCAATCCTTTGCCTTCTTAAGTGAGCCACTGCCACTGCTAGACACTTTGTGAATACCCTTGGGGCAGAGGTAAGGCCGAAGGGGATTGCTCTGAACTGGTAATGACCTGAGGGTAGTTCGAATCTGAGGTACTTTCGATGGGAGCTTCTGATTAGGACGTGGAAATAGGCATCCTTGAGGTCCAGGGAGGCTAACCAGTCCCCTGGCCTTAGGGAGGGTAAAATCATTGCCAGAGTTACCATTTTGAACTTTGGTTTCAAAAGATGCTTGTTCAGATATCTGAGGTCTAATATGGGCCGCCATTCTTCTGTCTTTTTTGGGGTAAGGAAGTATGTGGAATACAGACCCCTGCCCTGGTGCAGGGGAGGAACCCTTTCCACTGCTCTGAGAGCCAACAGGGTTGAGACCTCTGCTTCCAGAGCAAGGGTCTCTGAAGCACTTGCAGGTAGAAAAAGTCTGCTTCTCAACTTGGGAAACTTTTTGAAGCTGAGAACCAGACCCTGGCTTACTACTTCCAGAACCCACTTGTCTGAGGTTAAAGAAGCCCAGCTCTGACTGAAGTAAGCCAGCCTACCCCTACAGGTAAAGGAGAATCGGCCCTGGGCACCCCATCAGGGTGCCTGCTTAGCAGGAGCTTTAGGCTGAGGGGTGGAGCAGGCTCACCCACCCTCGCCTGCCTCTGCCTCTGAAGAAGCCCCCTGGAGCATAGGCAGAAGAGGCCTGAGTCTGCAAAAGGTTCGTGAAAAGGCCTGCCCCTCACCCTGGGTATGCCTCTGAGGAGTGTTGCCGCTCCTCAGCTTGGGCACTTTTGTAAGTAGTCCCATATTCATCCATCTTTTTCATGTAATTCTCTGTCTGCTCCCCAAACAGAGAATTTCCCACCACAGGAAAATCCATAGCCTTAGTCTGGGTATCCTGTGACAGACTAGTACACCTGATCCAGGCCAACCTACGAAAAGCTACAGATGTGGCCATGACCCTAGACATCATTAACATCCACAGCAGCATGAAACTGTACCTTAGAAGCCTCAATGCCATCAGCAGCCACCTGTTCTAGTTCGCTAGCCAGCTGGCCATGGGCTTGCTTGGCTAATTCCATAACAGTATCCCATCTAGATTTCTGATACCTAGCTACATAAGCCATATAATTTGCTTGCCTGAGTCCCAGAGAGGCTGCCATATACTGTTTTTTTCGCCATGGTATCAATCTTCCTGGAATCCTTGTCAGGAGTATGTGAAGCCAGGGGGATATTAGCTTGAACTACCCCAACATGACTGCATTGCTGAGAAAGGAATTCTGTATCAGGACCTGACAATGTGTACCTTCTGTCCATCTTTTTTTCTACAGGAGGCACAGAATTAGGAGCTTGTAAAATTTTTATTGTTTGCTTCCTAAAAGACTTATGCAAAGGAATAGACAATCTCCTAGACTCTGGAATATCCATCATTTCTACAAAATCAGGCTCCTCTTGCTCATCCACAGCTTCTTCCAAGGGAAGCTGGAGGGTTTCAGCAACTTTTTTGTAAAACATAAAATGAGATGGGGACTCAGATAGCATAGGGGGGAGATTCTAGAGGTCTGTCTGGGGAAATGTCCGGATCAATGGGCACACCCAGACCTTCCCAGCCACATTCATACTGTTCATAATCATCCTCCCCCTCCTCTGGTTCATAAAATTCCTCTGAACCACTGGAACCGGACGAACCGACCTTTTGCCAGATAGTGGCGGTTCGGACGAACCTGAGACAGTGACTGGACAATTTGTATGGCTTTTGCTATCTCTGCAGCAGTTGGAGAAGGGTTTTGGACCCAAACCTGCTGACTTTCTTGTTTTCTTTACTGGAATTGGTTCCTCAGAACCAGCTTTTCTTTGCGAAGTCTCGCCCTGGTCAGAGGGCACTCCCTCCGTTCGGTTGGCACCAAACCGGGCTGGCCATCCGGTCAGCGGACTTTTGGCCTCTTCGTTCCCTGAGCCTGCCCAATCTCTTTTCCAGGGTGGCTGCAGGAAATTCTTACATATCTGGCAGTCTGACTGGAGGTGGTCAAACCCCAGACAATAGACAATGGTGTGTTGGTCAGCCTTGGCAAAGACTTCCCACAGACATCACAGTGTTGAACCCAGTGGGCCCGGTTTTCTTTTTTGGGCTTTGTAGACATAATGCCAGCCTAACCAGAAAACTTGCCTTTAAACGGCAGTGCTAGGTGAAGACACCCTTATCGGTTCCCAACTGCAACACGGTATTGGAAAAACCGTAATAAAATCCGGTTTTTAGAACCGATAAGAACCGGAACCGTACTCTAAAATGTTAAACTTAAAGTTAATAAGTTTTAAACCCAGCTGATCGGTTCAAAACCGAACTGATAAACTTACAAGTTCCACACAGACAAAACTTTAATTTACTTACGATTACCACAGACAGAGCTTGAACCGAACGGTTTTGCGATTAAAATAAAACTATTCTCGGTTGAATCGAACCAAGAAAACACTGTTTAAACCGAGAAAAGAACCGAGCAGTAGGAGAAATCTCCGGAGCGACTGTTCACTGAGGCGGAGTAAAGAATCTGACAGTTCAGGTTTGAAATTACACAGATAGAGCTGCTTCTTAGAGCTCGTGCTCAAAGTTCTATTTTGGAATGGTATTAACCATTTCACCTCCGGAGCAGTTCTAGTGGTGGGACAAACTGCTACTGTCATAATATAGCAAGACTTCATGTTGTTTGAATAAAAATTCAGCACCCTGCCTTTCTAATTGGTACTTTTTGTCCAACCTCTTATCCAGAGGTGGGACAGTATTAGGAGTTTGCAGTAATTTTAGGACATCTTTCCTAAAGAATTTATTAATAGGAAGAAGCTTTTGGTGGGTGTTAACCCCATAAGTTCCATGTATTCAGCTTCTTCTTCATCCTCAATAACTTCACTTGTGGGATGTCTAATGCATTCACCATCCTTCTTACAAAGGTAAAATGAGAGGGAAAAATCCTCTGATGCCTTTAGAGGACAGCCAAATTCTTGCTCAGTGGAAAACCTCTGGTTCAGTGGGTCCCCTTCTTCCTCCTCTTCAACATCCAAATACTTTTCTTGCTCATAAATAGAAGACTGAGAAGAGGAGCCAGTCTACGTGGCTGGTGTCTGAGACAAAGGGGTAGTCAGCCCTTGTAAAGCCTGGATAACATGAAAGGCCTGTGCAATCCCATCTGTACTTGGCTTTTTTTACTGCAGGCACAGAAGTCCCCAATTGCTTCTCAGCAGGGGGTTCTGTGTGTTTTGTCTTCTTAGATTTTTTAGAGGGAACCGGAGAGTCAGCCGGTTCAGCAAGCCTCTTTTAAACTGCTTTCATACCAGTCTCAGGGGTGGCAGTTACAGAAGTTGATATCAAAGTGGTTTCAGCCACAGGAACAGAGGGTGTCGGCTGGTCAGAGCTTGGAGGAACCCTTGGAAACAGACATCTTTTTCTTAAGCCTTTCAAGGCGCTTTTCCACTTTTTTTTCCCCCAGAAAAGTTTTACCAATGTTACAGTCTGTTTTCATATGTTCAAAACCCAAACAGACAACACAAAGAGAATGCTTGTCTGCTTTGGCAAAAATCTCATCACAATCAGTGCACAGTTTAAAACTGGGTTCACCGGTTCTTCTTTTCAGTTTTTCAGACATTCTGGGTGAGAAATGAAAATTACATACCTACTGTAATTCTTGATCTTCCTATGTATCGTCACCATTCATTACTGGTGGGTGTCTGCTGGAGACAGGCACCCCGCGGGAGACTTTTTTTTTTTTTTTTTTTGGAGGAGGGGCCGATGCTGTCAGAGCCGCCCATGAGGCCGACGTAATACATGGCACTTGCGGGTTGACCAGTAACGGCTGTTGGGTCCTCCTCCACCTCACTTCTGTGTGAAGGAGAGACAGTAGAAGAAAGTAAAGAGAAAGAACGGCGTGGCAAGGAAGCCCAAGAGAAAGTAAAAGGAAAGGAATGAACTGAAAAAGGGGTATGCCGTTAGCATGGTCCCCAAGCTACAACTTGGATTATGTGGTCCCCCTCTTTTTCTTTAACTACCAATTGTGTTCCCTGCCCACCTGTCATGTGCCCTTTCTGAGTCCTCTCTGTCCTGTACGCTATCCCCTTCCACTCTGTTGGTAACAATCTTGCCTCAACTCCGACTCCCTCCCTAGCTGCCCTGTTTTCTGTCATTATTCTCTATTATCATCATCATAATTATTCCATTAATGAATTGAACCTTTGTTCCAAACTATTCTCCACTCATGTATATGGTTTACTACTGAACACCAGTTTTGAATAAATTCACTGTGTTGATATGATTGTGACTGTTTATACCTTGTATATTATATGTACCAGGTCCATCTTGTAAATGAGCTTGCTGAATGGTGATCACCTGGATAAACAAAGATTTGATTGATTGAGGAGGAGGGGCCTGAGGGTTTTGGACCAGGAGGCCCCAGTTCCTGAGCAACCAATGAAGAGAGGGGAGAAAGAGGAAGAAGATATGGGATGGGGGGGGGTGACCTCGGTCCCCAAGCAACAGAGGCAGCTCTGGAGGATTACCAGGGTAAGAACCATGGTAGAGGAGCTACAACTTGGAACATAAGTGCTCTGATTGGCAAGAGCGCAGAAGAGCTGCTGTTTTTTTTACCACTGAGCCCCCAGATAAGGCACAGCCAGCACTGCACAAGGCAGAAGAGGGATTACAATGCCAGAGGAGGATGCACCAGAGGTCGGGGAGAGGCCACCCCCCAGACTCAATCCCAATAGATTGAATACTGTCACAGTTCTCGCTTTCCCTACCCCCAGAAACACAAAGGGTTCCGGGGCGGGGGAGTAGAAACGACATGTGGGCAAGGGCATTCCAGGTGGCCCGAGGCATCTCCCCCAGACTGGCAGACCCAGAGAGTGGGTCAAGCAAGGTGTTCAGTAGAGGAGGGGGCCCCCCCCAGAGACCCAGGAGTAGAACCCCGAACAGCTTGAGACTCTCTCAAACTTAGACCGAGCCCCACAGACCCCACTCCCCTCTGAAAATGTCAGGAGAACCCCGAGGTGGGGATGGGGGTTCGGGGTTGAAGTCTCAAGGACTGAGGCCTCAAAGGGGGAAGGAGGAAGGGTTTCAGTGATGAATGGTAAAGATACACAGGAAGATCAAGAATTATAGTAGGTACATAATTTTCATATCTTACCTGTGCAGTCTTCACCATTCACCACTGGTGGGCGAGTACCAAGTACTCTGAAGGGAGCCCAAAACCCTGAGGGAAAACATCCCCAGCTCTCGGGAGAATGAAGGGACACCTCCACTAGCCAGTTCAAGGCTGGGACTTAGAGTGAGACGGAGTCCTCTGAATCTTAGGGGAAGAAAGGTGCCCTTGAAGTTCCAGTCTCGCTGTATGGGAAAATAGATGGGTCTCCTGGAAGGGGGAGGTCAATAACCTGTGCCGGGGAAAAGGTGACAGCCTTGGCAGACGAAGCCATGCCATCCGCCTAATGCAGACTGCTGTCCCCGCAAGCCGTGAAGTGACCTCTTTGGCGTCATACAACATCCTTGTTTGGTGCCTTGCCGGGTAGCCTCCGAACCAGGCAACAATAATAGGGCCTGACCCAACATCACCCACAGATGCCTGTTGTAGGCAGCGTGGTGTGCCTGATAAGAGATAATTTCCAACAGGCCCTGTGCTGAAGAGAAGACTCTTCGCCCCATTCGATCCAACTCTTGAGAATCTGTCTCGCGGGGCCTATCGCGGACCGGGCATCGAAGCCCAAAATGGGTGTCCAGTCGCGTCAGTCCAGAAGGTGGATGAGGCAAGGCACCTTGAGACCCGCGGGTTGCACAATACCTCCTGTGGCAGTCCATAGGGGCTGGTCCTGGGAATATGGACGCTGCCAGGCACTGGACGATGCTTGCCGGAAGGGAATCAGCCAGGATGGGACTATCAAATGGTGTGCCCCATATCTGCCTAGGAAGGCCTGCGTCGTATGCTCTGTATTGTCTCTAGCGAGTGAGAAATGCAAGTCCCTAACCAACCTTGACGGGAAGCGGTGATACTGGGCTTGATCAGCGTCTGATGACAGGTGGACTGAAGGTTCCTCTTCCTTAATGGAGGAAGATGAGGTTGAGGAGCTTGATGAATTAGACTCTGGCTGCGGTGGGGGAACTGGTCAGTAGACCTGCTCATCCATTGCCCTAACGTACTAAATGAATGCCGTCTGAGACCTGAACCGGTCCTAGGTCAAAGGACCCAAAGGCCCAACATGTCCTGGGAGAAGGGGAGCTAGGCACAGAGGCATGGGCAAGCCTGTCAGCTGATGTGACGTGCCTCTGCCAGGGCCACATGGATCCAGAAGGGCGGACCCCAACACCACCTAGAGGGACCTCCATAGGAGAACAAAGGGCTTGGCACTACAGCTTCTCCCTCGACCCCGAAGACTCACGTAGATATGCCGCGGTCCTTTGCCCCTCATCCTCAACCCCAAGGAAGCCTTCTTCCTCGATCCCTGTGCCAAGGGCTCCCTCGACTCCACAGGCCCCCAGAAGAGGGCCTCAGGAGGAGGGGGCTCAATCTTGATTCTGAGAGGGGGACGGCAGCCACTCCCTCACTCAAGAACCGAATAGCTACCCCAGCAGCAGAGGGACTGGAAGGTCGCAGCTGGCCTCCCGAGCCAAGGATGGCTGGGAGATCTGCACGAACCCCAGTCACCTGAGCCGCTGGATGGGGCACCTGGGGAGGTGCAAGGGTGCTGGGTCGTGGGGACCCCTCTGACTCTGAAGAGTCAGGCAACCAATCTGGATTTGCCTCAGAATCCTTCTCCGACGAAGAGGAGAGGAGACAATAATGAAGGGCTCTGGATTGGCGGCCTGAAGGATCCCCAAGTCACGGTGCTGCAACTTGGCCCTGCACCTGCTCCGGGGTCCGAGACGGTGTCGAAGGGCGGTGCTGAGGAACGCCCCATGCCAGGACCCGCAGCTGTGGTCCCCGACAATGGGGGAGCCTGCACCTCCGAATGGAACTAGACTGGCCCTCCGGCACCGTGGTAGGGATCTCCTCCACAGCAAGGCTGGAAGCAGAGAAGGCCCCCTCTTCACCGGACCACATAGGCCTGGGAAGGGACCCAGAGGCAGGGCAGAGAGTCCTGTGCTTGGACCAGGGCGAGCAACACTGCCCCCCCAAAAGTCGACGGGGCCCTGCTGACCTTTAACACGTGGTGCTCCAAAACTTGACGGTCCATCGAGAAACAGGTGTCACAAGCATCCATATCATGCTGAGGACCAAGACAGGAGAGACACATTTCTTGTCGATCGATAACAGAAATCTGTTGGCCACAGGGACACCGACGCATAGGGGGCCAACCCGTTTTCTTGGCTTGCTTCTTATCCTGATGACTAGACATGACGGAATGATAACTAAACTTAAAATCAGAAAAAACTTGACACTGCACACAAAAATAAAAATAAATATCTTACAGGTCTTGAGTGGTGTCGAGTAACAGAACAGAGGCAGAGTACAGGATAACGGCGTTGAACTAAGTGTCGCAGAAAACAGTAGGCCACAGAAGTCTCTAGTCGGCTGGGGTGCTGTCTCGACAGTAGAAGACGCAGAACTAAGGTGGAGGAGGACCCAACGGGTGTTACTGGCCAACCCGCAAGTGCCAAGTATTATGTCGGCCTACAGCATCGTCCCCCTCCTCCAAAAAAAAAAAAAAAAAAAAAAAAAAAAGAGTCTTTCATGGGGTCCCTGTCTCCAGCAGACACCCACCAGTGATGAATGGTGAAGACTGACACAGGTAAGATGAAGCAATTTGTAAATACCCGCTAAATTCGAAGGATTTTAAAACTTTATTTAGCAGTAGCGGTCGGTTCCTGAACCGAGAAAATCTTTTCGGAACCGAAACAGAACTGAGAAACAGAACTGGAGCTAGCGGTTCGCAAACCGGGATTAGCGGTTCAAATTTAAAATATAAAAAACTTAAATTTAATAAAACTAAAGGGGTTCATTAGTCAGGGAACTCCGAAAACACTAAGAAAAGCCCCGATTTCCCACCAGTTATATGGAACTGGGAGAAACTGAGAATTTAACACTAAAACAACGGTTTAATAAACTAATCACACTTGGCTAAAGTCAGCAAAAGAAAGGGATAAAAATACTCAGGAATTTTTTTTTAAGTTTTAATGAGTCAGGACTAGATGATGAGGAGAGAAACTCTGGGCTTCTCGCCTTGACAGGCAGGGAGGGTTTAGAACCAAGGCAGTTAGTTTGAAAAACAGCACATGCAAACATTCCATCATTTGCATAGCATTCCACCTCTCCGGGCAGCTCAGTTTTAAAGGGACACTGCAAAAGTTATGAATACCAGAGTATTACTTGGGTAAGAAATTAAGTACCCAGATCCAAGGAGCCGCTGCCTGAGAGGGTAACCCCGGCGGGAGGCTAGGCCACCAGTAGCCCTGTCAAAGTTAGGCATCACGGGCCGAGAAGTCGACCCCCCCCAGGGAGGAAGACTGTTTCGCGGTTGTAGACTTCTTTTTTATTTATTTATTTAGCTTTTGTTGACCGGGTAAGTGCACTAGACAAATCCTGCCTATTTTCAGGCACGACCCGGGAGAGGGGGATACAGATGAATGCCAACTGACCGTGAACCAGATTAAGCTGTTGGTGGTATTTTTAGTGAATTCTTGTGCGGAGACTGCGAGTGGGATGCAAACCAGGGTCAGTCCCAGTCTTTATCCCGGTTCTTGTGTTTCCCACTGGCCTTGTCCTGGTGTTGCAAGGACAAAGACCCAAAGGACTAGGCTAGGGAAATGGAGGAACTCCAGACCTGCAGCTTTTGTTCCATAGAGGTGACCTTCCGCTTAAGGAGGTTGTTTTCCAGAATCTTCTGGCAATGTCTCCTGGTGGCTGGGTTGAATCTCTGGCAGACCTGGACGTCGTGGTGTGGACCGAGGCACAAGACACAGGCAGAACGGCCGTCCCTGTCCAGGAGCAGTTTTCCACAGGCACACTTTGTGGAGTGGTTGGATGATGAAGAAGGTTGAGAAGACAAACCATCAAGTGAAAACACTGAAATTTCGACATTAAAAGTGTTTTTAGATTGAAAAGTATAAAGTGTGATAAACACTCGAAATGGTGGTTGACTGTAGCCGCGGAGGCTCCAGCAGTGTGATGTGCACTGGTTGACGGCAGGAAAGAATTGAGGAGGGCGTGGGGGCTGCCCACCTTTATAGGGTTGGCTGACGTCAATGGTTGACGTTGGGGTGGGCGGCTCACTCTGGTAGAATACTAGCTAGAAGGTTTCCATGTGGACCTAATGTCTGGTGGTTATAGACCTGCCGGTGACGACCTACTGCAAGAGATACTCTTGAAGTAAGATCTGAGGAGGTCAGGGGGCTGGCGTCAGTTACTGGCCAGACTACGAGCACCACATAATGCATCCACCTCGAGGGCAGCGCCATCCCTGACGTCAGACCCCTAGCTCTAAAATTTTAAAGTTGTACGCTCCCGCAGGGTCCTACCACCTCCTGCACAGACTCACCAGTAATGAATGTTGAAGACTGATTCTTGGAAAATCTGTTCCTGTTTTAGGCTAGTACTCACCTGATTTGATGCACTGAGCTATTGTTATCTATCTATCTATTCATTCATTGTGTGCGAGTCAAACTTATAACAATAAATGATTTATTAAGCCTGAAGCATTCTAAATGAAAATAATTTATTTCAGTATATTAGGTGGGTCATCGGCATTTATTTCCACATTAGACTAGTCACAAAGGAGCTCTTAACCAGTGGGAGAGCAGCTTATAGCCATGGCGTGCGTGTGTGTTCTGTAGAAACACACAAACACGCACACAATAATAGAAGGAAAGCATCAGTAATGGCTGCAATTCATTGAGGGATTCTGGTGACATCATAAACCATGAGAGCAAAGCTTCCTTTTGTATTATGTTTATTTATATGTAACTGTACAATTTTCCCTGCCAACAGCAAGTCCACCTTGTAAATGAGCTTGCTCAATAGTGATTGCATGGATAAATAAAGATTTGATTGACTGATTGGTTTGTGATGTTACCAGAATCCCTCAATGAATTACAGCCATTACTGATGCTTTCCTATCTGTTATTTATTGTAATATATGGAACACCCCAAACATTCCATCTCATTACACTATTGATCTGCTGTCATAAAGACAGTATTACAACTTTCTGATGTCAGAGTGATGGCATTGAGTTTCTGATGTCATGGATTCCATATGGGGAAAAAATGGCCACCCATATATCTATATATATATTTTCTCAGTGCAGGTCCTTCAGAATAGAAGACTAACATCAGTCCATTTCAAGACTTGATTCAACATAAACAAATGTTCTTACTGAACTTAAATTCACAAAACAGCAGCATATTCATCTGTTTTTACACATAAGCACATGCCACTGCATAAATCAAATGAAATATGGCACAGGCCTTAATGCTGGGCACTTGAAAATATCAGGCATATTTTTATTAGGCCTATGTCATATCAGATATATATCTACACACACATAAAAACAGTGGTGTCTGCTAGGATGCAACAGTGTCTCAGGTTACTATATGACAAAAGGGTTTAAGTGCCATTGAAATTGCCTTGTTTCCTGCAGTAACTCTGCTGGAGAATGCTGCAGTACTGTGTTCATCCTGTACCATATAGTGTGTGTATCTGTATTTATAACATGGGGTGAGCAAAAGCTCATTGGCCAAACAACATCACCCGACTGTGGATTAAATTCAGTATTTAATCCACAGTTGGGATGAGATGCCCAGCCAACAAGATCCCTGGGCAGAACAGAACTAGTTATCTCTGGGGGAATTCAGCACCGACAGGCAGCCATGAAAAAGGGGGCTAAGCGAGACATAGCCGCAACGGGCAGTTACTGGCAGCCTGACAGTGCTGAACCCAATTCCACTGTTGCTGTGTTACTTCTCCCCTGTCCCACATGTTGTTGTGTCAGGCATTCATTGCAGTTGAGAGGTACGAGTCCAGCAGAATAACAGTTCGCATTTCCTCCTTTAGTCCCCCCACCCCGTGTGAGCAGCGGAACACATGTTGGTCTTGGGACGCAACTGTAAAAAAAACAAAAGGCGTTTCTGTTATCATGCCAGTTGTGCAATGTGGAGTGAGGGAAAGAGCTATGCAGCCAAAGGAAGGGAAGCAGCACTGCTTCCCTTCCTTCGGCTGCATAATTCTCTCTCGTTCTACATTGCACAACTGGCATGATAACAGAAACGCCTTTTGTGTTTTACAGTTACGTCTGAAGACCAGTGTGTCTTGTATATTGTGGCTCTGTTTGCCATTATCTCACAGATGTTGATTGCCCGGTGTCCCTTTCTCTGTCCTTGGTGACACCTCCCCCCCACCAAATAAAGAGACAGAGGGACCGGGAGCTTTATGGAATCTCTCTGTCACTCTCTCCAGTGGTTTATCACTTTACAGGACAGTGGAGCAATGTTTCCATGTAGTTTTTTCTCTGTGATCAAAGTCTGTTCATGTCTCACAGGGAGCAGCACATAGCCTTAGACTGCAGATGTCCATGGTGCAAGTGCGGCAAGTCTCCTTTCTCTCTATCTATGTCTTTGTGTCACGGAACCAGCCAGAGCTGCATGTGGCACACTGACAATGTGTGTCAGATATGGAAGCTGCACATTTCATTTAGTCTCTGCACTATCATTTACAGAGCATCTTGCTTCCATGGCCAGTGAACAAGAGAGATGAGTGGCAGAGCACAGTGTGAGAGAGAGAGACGGGAAAGTGCAGAGCAGGTGGGGTTGTGATGGAAATTGTGTATGTGTTAGTATAAGAGGCAGGTGGAGGTGCAGTCCCCAAGTCTGTAGTATCCTGTGTCTGTGGATCTGTCAGTCAGTGAAGGACATGTTTTTTTTTTCAGCGGCTTGCTCATAGATATGAATGGATGGTACTGTGAGAGAAACAATGACAGAGAAACAGCGAGTGGCACAACGGGGAGCTGCACGTTACAGTGTATCTCTTGTATTGGGGGGGAGCTGGAATTGAAGCTCACATGCAAGTATCCTACATGGTTATGCAAAAGAAATGTAACAGATCATTTCAGTAGTGTGTCTGCCACATTTCTCTGCGTAAGTGTGCATTTTTTGTTAGGGACTATTTTCCAAGGCGGGAGGATACATTGCCTTTCTGGCTTTGAAACGGGGAAACACCCTTTTGGGGGGTTCTCCACAGTGGTTGATACAACCTGTGTTATGTAAGCAATAACCTACGACAGGGTGTGCAGTTATTGGGGATTCATCAACACATAAGAGGGAGGTAATAATCCCTCTCTACAAGACACTGGTTAGGCCCCATCTGGAGTACTGCGTGCAGTACTGGAGGCCACACCTTCACAAGGACATTAACCAAATTGAGGCAGTCCAGAGAAAAGTAATCAAAATGGTGCAGGGACTGCATCAGAAAACATATGAGGACAGATTAACGGAGCTCAATACGTATACCCTAGAGCAAAGGAGAGAGAGAGGTGATACGATCGAAACATTCGAAGCACCTTAAGAGCATTAACAAGGTGAAAGAGTCTAACATGTTTCAATACAAGACAAATAGCAGGACAAGAGGACACAGCATGAGATTAGAGGGAGGCCAATTAAGGGGTAATATGAGGAAGTTCTTTTTCACAGAAAGGGTGGTGGATGCATGGAACGGCTTACCTCAGGAAGTGGTGGATATGAATACAGTGCAGGGCTTCAAACAGGCATGGGATAGGTGTAAGGGAGCAATACAGCTGAGTATGAATAAATAGGCCATTGATGGAGCAAAGGCCGATGGCACATTCCTAAGGTAGAAAAAGAAATGGAGACTCTGGATGGGCCTTGAAGTCCTTATCTGCCATCAACTTCTATGTTTCTATGTACACCGGGTGTTGATTAATCCCCAATAACTGCACACTCTGGAGTGGGTTACTGCACTTTTATAAAATGGGTTATGTTTAAACAACACAAAAAAAAAAAAATACCCAGAAAGGTGTTTTTCCCCACTGTTTAAATAGCAGTAAAGGCACCGTATCCTGCCACCTTGCAAAATAGTCCCTAACAAATAATGCATACTGCATTAATGTTATGCACATAGAAATGTCACACATACACTACTCTGATGATCTGTGACATTTCTTATGCATAATAGTGTGTGCTACATTGCCTAACACCATTCCTGTAGCCACCCACCCAAACAATCCACATGCACAGTAATAAGGCTAGTGGTGAAACTTGTGTGTCACTCCGTCCCCGCTGTCTTTCTCACTCAGTCCCTTCACTGTATGCTGCCCCCCCCCCCCCATCTGAACAATACGATGGGCAGAAACATGTTTGGTGAGAAGTACGGGTATTTTATTTCTCTGTCGCTCCTCTTGTGTCTCCCCCTTCCTTCCTCTCTCTGTCTCTCACTCTCGGTGTCTCACTCCATGTATTTTGCCCTTTCTGTCACTGACAATGGCTCAGACAGAAAGACACAGGAAAAGTACAATTACGTAAGACCTTATGGTAACAGTAGATCTTTGAGAGAGGTTCTTGCAGTAGGGCATTACTTATAGGACTGCACCCCCGGTGTCAGGACCACACAGAAAATTCTAGCTAGCAATGTCTGGCACGGGACAGCCCATCTCAGCGTGAGCCTATATAGTGGGTGGTCCCCACGACTGCCCTCCAGTCTCCCACTGGAGACTAAGAGCCAGGTACAACAGAAGAAAAGGAGATAGCTCTTCATGGAGCCCAAAAAAAACAAGGCTAAAAAAAATTAGTTGCAGAAGCTGGGGAAAGGTGGGAGGGAAAAAGGTGACCTACTGCAGGAACCTCTCTTGAAGATCTATTGTTACGGTAAGTTCTTAAGTAACTGTACTATCTTACTTCGGGAGGGTTCCTGCATTAAGTCATTACTTATAGGACTGAATCCCAAGCAGTAATAAATCAGACAAGGACTGAAACCCGTGAGGCAGGGAAAGATTCCCAGATAAACAGGCCTTCCAGACTAAGACTCCTCTCTGTGTCTGGAGGCAAAGACTAGGCCAAAAGGCTAAAAAGAAATTTAGTGACAGACTTGTATAAGACTGTCACCCCAAACCCCAGCAACCTGCACAGATGGCACAAGGAGTGGGAAAAAGGAACACCTTTGTCTCTTCAGGAGAATACCTTAAGTTTCCCTCCAAAAAGGCTAATGGAGTGTCTGTTAACTCCACAGACAAAGTCCATTATAATTTGGACAAACCCATGCGGCCACAGTCACGTCCTACAACAGTACCTAAAGGCAAAAAAGGACAAATGCTGCTGGAAACCGATAAACAGCAGGAAAAAAAATACCACTTCCTAATAAAAGCTCAGGAAAAGGTCTATAATTCAGTAGTTTGTCTCAACTGAAAAATCAAACCTAAACAAAGAAAAGTAGTGGTCTCTCGTAAACCATGGAGAGGGCCCACTGATGGAAAAAAAAAGTTGCCCATCTAAAAAAGGAAAAATGACAGAAAACCCTTGCCCCACTGGCCCTACCAGAGAATCAGGTTGAGGTGTGGGGGTCCCTCACTAGCCAAGAGGCTGAAGCATGGGAAGACATTGCTCCCCCTGAATGCTCATGAGAGGCCATCGGTTGGTTGGAGCCCTCTGACACTGGAGTCCTACATTTGACCCATAGTCTTGTTAAACTCTGGTTCTTATGAGAACAAAAAGATCATCTGAAGTGAATGCCCAAATAATACCTGGGGCGGATCGCATGCAAGGCTATTCCTCTGTTCTGGAGCCTCGTAAGAACGTCCCTAGAGTCTCCACCGAACAAAACCGACCCCCTAAAAGGAACGCCTGGTATGGCAGGGTGGACGCTCTGTGTCAACCCAGAATTCCGGAGCCACGAATGCCTGTGAAGACAGATGGCAGTGGGCGTAGACTGAGCTACTGAGTCATAGGTGGCCCAGAGGGCATGACAACAGGAGACCTGTACCGAACCCACAGCCATA
Organism: Neoceratodus forsteri; assembly: GCA_016271365.2. NCBI lineage: Eukaryota > Metazoa > Chordata > Ceratodontiformes > Ceratodontidae > Neoceratodus > Neoceratodus forsteri. The sequence continues at coordinate 1,391,988,859 of CM028131.1, read as the reverse complement.
GCAATCTCAGATTTGAACTCTGAGTCCTGGATAGCCTCAAGCCTGGATTTCAACAGGCCCAAAGTGGAACTCTGGAAGGAGATGATATGGGCTACATAATTAAGGGATCTAGGGGCGCAAGTGGGCGACGCATAAATCTTGTGCCCCAGGAGATCCAACTGCCCAGATTCTTTATTCTGAAGTGAAGACAGGCTAGTAGGACCCATCTCCTGGTCCTGAGCATAGGTTCATAGGTAATATGAGCAGGTAGGTCCATAGACCCATTATTGCGCGCCACTTTTCAGTGTTGATACTCATATTTTCTGCCACCAGAAGAAAAAATTACTCACCTTAGTAATCTTGTTTCTTCCAAGGTATTCTTCTATATTCATAACTCTGTGCAGTCAGCCTCCTAAGCAGAGCTGCCTGGAGATAATGGAACTTTATGTTAATGATAAAACTATCATTGGCTCATGCCACATATTCAAACTGCTGCCCTTATGAGCTGCAACATTCCACCAACGTATCAGATTTCTAAGGCACCTACAAGGCAACCTATACTAAGACTATCTAATATACTTATCTAATGTAACACAACTAAGCTGTTCATGACAGCAAGAAACACCCTTAATATTATTGTAATTGTAAACCCCCTGAATACCAGAATCACCTGGAAGAAGAAGAGAATTAAATATTTCCCACTAGGGCTAAAAACTATGCATGCCAGTGTTTGGGACTTTCCATTAGAGAAAACTGTCGAAGTGCAGAGGCTCTGGTTCTGGAAGGGGAGTCAGGGTGGAAGAGTTATGAATATAGAAGAATACCTTGGAAGAAACAAGATTATTAAGGCAAGTAATGTTTTCTTCCAACTTCAGGTATTCTTCTATATTCCTAACTCTCTGCAGACTTCAAAGCAGTACTTTTGGAGGTGGGCAGAGAACCAACTTAGGAAAGAGGCTCTGTAGGAATGCTGTGCCAAACCTGGCATTACTTCTGGACTGTGTGTCCAAGTTGTAGTGTTTAATATTAAATGTGTGCACTGTCCTCCAGGTAGCTGTTTTACAGATTTCTACTAAAGGAATATCTCTGGACGCTGCTATAGTAGCAGCTGTGCCCCTAGCTGAATGAGCCCTCAGCCCTGCTGGGGGTTCCTTGCCAACTTTTGAATTGCAAAACTGAATGCACTGGACTATCCAGCAAAAGACTGACCTCTCAGAAGCTGAAGTCCCTTATCTACATCCTCATAGGTAAGAAATAGCTGCTGTTTGTCATGTCTATGATCCCTGGTGTGCGTCATACAGTAGCGTAATGCCCTTTTGACATCCAGATTATGGAGTCTACGCTCACCTGAACTAGTATGTTCAGTGAAGAAAACTGGCAATGTAATGGCCTGTTTTAAGTGAAAATCGGAAACCACCTTGGGGAGGAATTTCTTATTTGCTCTCAGCACCACTTTGACATTATGGAAGGGAGGATAGTTCTTCAACACACAGGGCTTGGAGTTCACCGACTCTTCTAGCTGAAGTAACTGCAACCAGAAAGACAGTTTTCCAGGTAACATATTTTAAATGCGCAGAGGACATAGGCTCAAAAGAAGGTTTCATGAGCTCCCATACTGGAACTGGTTCCCTAATAGGTGGGAGCAAGTGGGACAGACCTTTAAAGAACTTCTTGAAAATGGGATTAGATGCCAGGGAGATACCTTTCCCAGCAGAAATTGATGCCAGATGTACTTTCAGGGATGTATGTTTCAACCTCTGAGAGTGGAGGTATGTAAGGTAATCCAGGACAGCTGGGATCTCCACTAGAGTAGGAGAAATCTCCTTGGAACCACATCAAACAGAAAACCTCTTTCATTTTGATGCATAGGTTTTCTTTATCCTTTCAAGATATTCAGAACGCTTTGAGAGAGATTTGAGTTTGCATATTCCAAGTCCTCAAGTCTGAGAGACCCGAGATTCAGATATAGAATCTTGCCCTGGTGGAAGGTCAACAGGTTGTGCCTCCTGAGTAAGTGCATTGGTTTGGCTACAGACATGGAGAGTAGTAAAGCGTACCATGGCTGCCTGGCCCAGTCTGGTGCTATCAGAATCATTGATGCAGGTTGTGACCAGAGTTTGATCAGGACTCTGAAAATGAGAGGGAAGGGAGGAAAAGCATACAGACTTCTCCCTGACCAGTTCAGAGCTTGTGCATCAAATGGGACTGTGCCATTGGCTGGTGGTCTGCAAAAAAGATGGGCATATGATGATTCTCTTGGGATGCAGAGAGATCCACCTCTGGTATGCCCCATCTCCTGAACACTGAGTTCAGCACTTGTCTGTTGATGGACCACTCATGATGTGCCTGATTGATTCTGCTCAGGGCTTCTGCTAGGGTGTTGTCCTTTCCTGGCACATGAATGACCTGTAATGAGGCCTTCAGCGTGTAAACCAGACTCCACACTTTCATTGCCTCCATGCATAGAGGGTCTGACCTTGCTCCCTCTTGCTTGTCTATATAGTACATTGTTGTGGTGTTATCTATCCTGACTTGCACCACTTTTCCTTGTACCAGATGGGCAAACTTTTTCAAGGCCACAAACACCGTCCTTAACTCCAGAAGATTTATATGCAGGAGTGACTCTGTGACAGACCACATTCTATGAATGGTGTGATCCCCTAAGTGAGCACCTCACCCTAACAGAGAGGCATCAGTTGTAAGAATAACTGACGGGGTTTCCTTTTGGAAAGGTACCTCTTTCCCTGAGATTGTCTGCTTCCTTCCACCACTGGAGGGCCCGCAGCAAAGTTTTTGTTACTGGAACTGGTTTTGTCCGACTGTCTCGTCTTTGGCACCAATGTGCTCCGAGATGAAACTGTACATCTCTCATTTGGAACCTCGGTCCCAGGACTGTGCCTGTTGCTGCAGCCATATGTCCCAGAAGCTGCAGAAACTATCTTGCTGGTTGTGGCTCGTTCAGCTTGAATGAGGCAGCTATCTGCAGAATGCTTTGCACCCTGTCCTGAGGGAGGAAAGCTCTTTCCTGTACTGTGTTCAGTTCTGCTCCTATGAAATGCAGGACTTGTACTGGAGTAAGAATGGATTTTTCCTGATTTACCAGGAATCCCAGAGACTGTAACAGGTTTAGTGTTACCTTTAGATGGTCCTGCACCTGCTGTGGTGAACTTTCCAGTCATTGAGATAAGAGAAGACTGATATACCTAACCTTAGGTATGCTACTACCACTGCCAGGCACTTTGTAAACACCTTGGGTGCTGAAGTGAGGCCAAAAGATAGAGCTGAGAATTGGTAATGTCCTGATGGAAGTCTAAATCTGAGGTACTTTCTGTGAGATTCTCTTACTGGGATGTGAAAATAGTCATCTTACAGATCCAGAGATGCCAGCCATTCTCCCTGCTGGATTACTCGCAAAATCATTGCCAGTGTGACCATTTTGAACTCTGGTTTTATTAAATGCCTGTTCAATAGTTTGAGGTCCAGAATAGGCCACCACTCCCCCATTTTTCCTTTTGGCGAGGAAGTATCTTGAGTAGAAACCTCTTCCTTTCTGATGCACTGGAACATATTCCACTGCATTTAGCTGGCGAAGGCTTTGAACCTCCTTCTCCAGCAGTTTTTTGTTTATGAGGGAAACTGGTTTGAACACCCTTGTTCTCAAGGGAGGAACAGACTTAAAACTCGGGGACAAACCCTGACTCACTACCACCAGGACCCACTTGTCTGTGGTGATGGATTGCTAAGCCAGGAAACAGTGAGCTAGTCTGCCCCCTACTGGTAGAGGGGAGGCGGCCTTGTTCATTAAGTCAGGGGTTATGCTTTGCTTGGGGTTGAGTTTGGGAACCTCTCCTAGAGCCCATTCTAATTCTGTCCCTGAAATACCCAGTCTGCTGTGGGTATTGTTGATACTGGGGGACAGCCTCTGCCTGGTAAAAGGGCCCACTATAGGCTGTCCTTCCTCTGCCTCCCCTTCCGTAGGGCCTATAGGAGGAAAAAGGCCTCTCCTTTTGAAAAATTACTTTTATAGGTGGCCTTATATTTATCCACTTTCTCCATGTATGCTTCAGTCTGTTGACCAAATAGTGAATGATCCTCTACAGGGAAATCCATAGCCTTGGCCTGGGTATCCTGTGTTAGATTAGGAGCCCTGAGCCATGCCAGCCTTCTAAGGGCTATGGTAAGGGCCATTCATCTTGCAGCACTGTCACTGGCATCTGCTGCCATTTGAAATTGATACTTGGCTGTTTCCAGTACAAACCTGGCTGTTTCAGCCAAATCATCAGAGAGAGGTGAAGGAGCCTTCACTGCCATGGTTAACATAGACTGTCACAGTGATTTCTGATACTGTGCTGAGTAAGCTTGGTAGTTAGCCTGACTTACTCCCAGTGAAGCAGCTAAGTAGCCTTTTTTTGCCATGCTGTCTATCTTGCGAGAGTCCTTCTCAGGTGGGTGAGAGGCCAAAGGTACCCTTGCCTTCTCACAGGCTGCTTGCTGGACCATCCCAATGGTCAGGATGAGAAAAGAGGAACTCAGCCCCTTGTCTGTCCAGCTGGTACTTTTTATCCACCTTCTTGTCCAAAGGTGGAACAGATTTTGGAGTTTGCAGGATTTTAAACAAGTCTTTTTTACAGAACTTGTTTATATAGAGTAAGATTTTCTTTGTGGGTGTTAACCCCATCATCTCCATATGTTTGGCCTTTTCCTCACCCTCTATGACCTCTGTGGTAGCCAGATCAAGGGCATCCACTATTTTTCTTACGAATGAAAAATGAAAGGAAAAATCTAGGAGGAGAACCGAATTCCTGCTCTGGTGAGATCTTTGGTTCAGTAGGCTCACCTTCATCCATTTCAGGTAAGAACAGGTTACTCACCTGTAACAGCAGTTATAGGAGTGGTATATGTTGTACATCCACACATATTGGCATGTCCCTTTCCCCTTTAAGAATTGCCGAAAGTCTTCAAGCTGGCTCCTCCCACCCACTCGGGTGGTATATACCTCAGCTCAGCCCTGTGACACCAGATCTTAGCCCGCTGGAAGCCAGGTGTTGTGCATCCCCAGCCGGGGAGGTTGGGTGGGTCTGTGTGGATGAACATATAACACTCCTAGGACTACTGTTACAGGTGAGTAACCTGTTCTTCTAGGATCGTGGATGTGTTGTTCATCCACACATATTGGCAGACTCCTATCAGTTCTCCGGAAGGAGGGAGGTAAGGTGCACAACCCCTACTTAGGAAACAGAGATTGGAGAACTGAGGCCCCAAAACCAGTATCCCAGCGTGACTCAAGGTCGATGTGGTAGTGGGGGCTGAAGGTGTTTGCTGACTTCCAGGTAGCAGCCTAACAGATTTCCTGGATAGGGATGTCCCTGGAAGCAGTGTGGCGGATAGAATGAGCTCTTATCCCTCTGGGAGGCTCCTTGCCCGCCAACTCACAGCACAGACCTATGCATGATGTGATCCATCTTGCAATGGTCTGCTTTGCCGCAGGTCTGCCAGAAGTGGCTTCAGCGTAGGTGACAAACAGCTGGCGAACCTCTCCCAGAATTTCCGCCGTCCTCTCCTTATAATAGGGGAGAGCACGTCTCAGGTCCAAAGTATGGAGCCTGTATTCGGCCTCCGAGGTGTAATTAGGGTAGTATACTGGCAGAGTAAACACCTGGTTAAGGTAAAACTCTGACACCACCTTTGGAATGAATTTCGAGTGGGGGCGCAAGACAACTTTGTCCCTGTGGAAGACCAGACAAGTGGAGTCCACCAAAAGTGCCTTGAGCTCCCCTGTCCTTGTAGCTGATGTGATAGCCACCAGGAAGGCAGTCTTTCATGACAGGTGTGACAACTCACACTTGTGCATGGGGTCGAATGGCTTGCTCATGAGCTTTGCCAGTACCAGCAGTAAATCCCATGGAGGTGGAGGTTCACACAATGGAAGGGATATGTGATCCAGGCCTTTGAAAAAGTGCCCGACCACTGTCTCCTGCGCCGTCGGCTGAAGGGTCCACGCCCGGTAAGCAGAGATGGCTGCCAGGTGCACCCTAAGGGTTGATGACCGTAGACCCCCTTTGGAGAGAGACCAAAGGTAGTCGAGAATGTTAGCCACGGGACAGGATAAAGGGTCCAGGCCCTTGTCCTGACACCAAATGGAAAACTGCTTCCATTTAAAGGCATAACACTTCCTGGTCGATTCCTTTCTAGATGCCTCCACCATAGTGTAGACATCTTCGGAAAGACCCAAAGCCTGTAACTCTAGCCGCTCAGATACCAGGCTGTGAGGTGCAGTGATTGAAGGTCCGAATGGTATACCGTCCCCTGACTGAGTGATATCAGGTCTGGGCATGTACAAAGCCGCTCTGGGGGCCTGCAGCTGAGGCTGAGGAGATCTGGATACTAGTACTGGCACGGCCAGTCTGGGGCTAACAGGATCACCTTCGCCTTGTCCCTCTTCACCTTGAGGATCAAAGGAAATGGAGGGAAGGTGTAGAGGAGGCCTGGGGTCCACGGCCTTGAGAAGGCACCCCCGGCAGTGAACCCTGCTGAGGGGGGCGGGCATGAAACAGCCTCAGCTTGGTGTTTTCCCTGAAGGCAAACAGGTCCACCATCGGTTTGCCCCAAGGGGAGAACAGGCTGTAAGCTACCTCTGGGTGAAGAGACCACTCATGGGATGTCTGGCCTAGACTGCTGAGAGCATCCGCCAGATAGTTAGAGGCTCCTGCCACATGGATGGCTAGAAGATCCACCTCCAATTGGCCCATGAGGGTCCAGATGTGGAGCGCCTCCTTGCACAGGAGACGGGAGTGCATGCTGCCTTGTTTGTTGAGGTAGTACATGGTCGTGGTATTGTCCGTCTGGCCTGAACCACTTGACCCCGGAGCTGAGGAGCGAAAGCTGACAGTGCCAGTCTGACTGCTCTGAGCTCCAACAGGTTGATGTGGCATCGGGACTCCTCGAGGGTCCAAAGCCCGTAGGTTCTTTTTTCCCCCATGTGGGGTCTCCAGCCCATGAGAGAGAGGCATCCGTCGTGAGAATGACTGTCGGCTCGGGACGGACAAACGGGATCCCTTCCTGCAGCCAGTCTGGGGTGGTCCACCATTGGAGAGCGTCCCACATCCTCTGGGTTACAGTGACCAGCTGGTCAAATTGACCGTGGCGCTGAGTCCACTGGGCAGCCAGCTCCCACTGAAGGGGGTGCATATGCCACTGGGCCCAAAGGACCACCGAGGTACACGCTGCCATGTAACCCAGAAGGCACAGAAAGTCCCGGGCAGGGCGCAACTGCCCAATCAAAAATGGTTGGGCAAAGGAAAAAAGAACCTCCACCCTGTCCACCGGGAGCCGAGCTCTGGATTGACAGGAGTTGAGCTCTTCCCCGATGAAGCCCATCACCTTTGAAGGGACGAGTTCCGACTTGGCCTTGTTGATCAGGAGACCGAGCTGGGAACAGGTCTGGAGGGCCAGATCCCTGGATCTCTCCACCTCCTATAGGGAGTGACCTGCTAGAAGCCAGTCATTGAGGTATGGGTAAATTCTGACCCCCCCACCCGATGCCGTAGATAGGCCGCCACTATTGCAATGCATTTGGTGAAGACCTGTGGGGCCAATGACAGGCCGAATGGCATGGCTTGAAACTCGCACAGGGTCCCCTCGACCCTGAAGCGGAGGAACTGCTGATGGGACAGTCGGATTGGGATGTCAAAGAATGCATCCTGCAGATCCAGTGAACAAAAGAAAAAATTACTCACCTTAGTAATGTTGTTTCTTCTAATGGAGTCTTGCTATATTATAGACATTAGCAGTTTGATCCAGCTCTAGAACTGCCCCGGAGTGAAATGGTTAAAACCATTCCAAAATAGAATTTTGGCACGAGAGCAGCTCTATCTGTGTTCTTTCAAACTTGAACTGTCAGATCTTTACGAGCCAAACTCACTAAGGTCTGTGTGAAAGCTGTAACCTACACTAGCCAAATGGCTACCTAAATAATAACAACCATTGATGGTCCCAACACCCAAGACTCAAGTCAGGGGACCAGAAATACTAACACCATTCTAATAATATGAAAATGGAACATAAGTATAATAAAACATACACACGCGTACACATACACACCCCAAAGTCCCAAAGGGGACAAAATGCTAACAGGACATAAGTAGTGCCACACTCGTTGCCCGCACCCACCAAGTAGAGGTTCTGAGAGGGGCAGGTTGGGAGTCTATAATAAGCAAGACTCATTAGAAGAAACAACATTACTAAGGTGAGTAATTTTTCCTTCAAACAACATGAAGTCTTGCTATATTATAGACATTAGCAGAATACACAGCAGTACCTCCATGGAGGAGGGGCAGAACCTACTTAGGGAATAGGCTCTGAAGAACAGCTGTGCCAAACCGAGCATCTCTCCTGGCCTGGACATCCAGGGAGTAATGCTTGGTAAAAGTGTGTACCGTTTTCCAAGTAGCAGCCTGGCAAATCTCTAATAAAGGGATATCTCTGGCAGCAGCTAGAGACGCAGCTGTACCCCTGGTAGAATGAGCCCTCAAACCGGGGGCTCTGCCCACTTTCTGATAACAAAATTGGATACAAGAGACAATCCACCTGGCTATTGATCTCTTAGTGGCAGGTTTGCCTTTCCCAACTTCACCACAGGTAAGGAAAAGTTGGAGGGATTCGAACCTGTGACCTTTGTGCACGCTCTATATAATAACTAAGAGCTCTCTTAACATCCAGGCTGTGCAACCTCCTCTCACCGAAGAGGAGTGATCAGTGAAAAATACTGGAAGGAGATAGATTGATTAAGATGGAAATCTGAAACCACCTTAGGCAAAACTTCCTATTAGTCCTAAGGACTACCTTATCCTAGTGGAAAGAAATAAAGTCAGTCTCCACTGACAAGGCTTGCAATTCACTTGTCGTCTGGCAGAAGTGATAGCCACTAGAAAACAGTTTTCCAAGTTAGGAACTTAAGCTCTGCAGAAGACAGAGGTTTAAAAGGGGTTGCATTAACTGGGCAATGCAAACATTAAGGTCCCAAGCAGGGGCGGTTCCTGAAAGGGAGGATTAGTATGGAGTAATCCTTAAAAACTTGGAAAACACAGGATGAGAGGAAAAGAGGATGACTTTCCTGCTGACACAAAAGCAGACACAGCTGCCAAATGAGCTCTCAGGGTAGCTGGTCTGAGACCCAAGGAATTAAGATGTACCATGTAATCTAACAAAATGGGCAATTCAGCAGATTCTGGGAAATATTTTTCCAGCACACCAAATGGAAAACCTTTCCATTTAGAACTATAAGTAGCCCTAGTGGAAGGCTTTCTGGAAGCCTTTAGGATCTCAAGAACACCCTGAGAGAGGTGTAAATCAGCAAACTCTAACTCCTCAAGAGCCAGGCCTTGAGGTCGAGGGATTTGAGGTCCGGATACCAAACCCTTCCCTGGGCACAAGTCAACAGATTGTGATTCCTGGGGAGGCACAGGGGAAGATGGACTGTCAGAGACAGAAGGAGTGGGTACCAGGGCTGCCTGGCCCAATCCGGGGCAATCAGAATCACCCTGCAAGGCTGAGATCTGATTTTGACTAGTACTTTGAATAGGAGAGGAAAGGGGGGAAGCATAGAGGAACTTCCCCTCCCAATCCAGAAGAAGGGCATCCAGGGGAACTGAGCCCAGCACTGGAGGCCTGCAACAGAACAGAGGAAGTTTGTGATTGTCTGGGGCTGCAAAAAGATCTATCTGAGGGATGCCCCACCTGGCAAAAACTATCCCCAGCACTTGAGGATCCAGGGACCATTCGTGATGGCCCTGGAAAATCCTGCTGAGGGCATCCGCTAGGACATTGTCCTTCCCTGGAAGATGAACTGCTATGAGGGAAGTGTTCAGGGAATAGGCCAGAGACCACAGCTTCATTGCCTCGGTGCACAAGGCCGAAGACCGAGTGCCCCCCTGTTTGTTGATGTACCACATTGTTGTGGTGTTGTCTGTTCTGACTTGTATCACCTTGTCGTGGACAGATGCAGAAAAAGCTTGAAGAGCTAAAAAGACAGCTCTGAGTTCCAGCAAATTGATGTGGAGCAGAGATTCCTGCGGGGACCAAACTCCCTGAGTGGAAAGGTCGCCCATGTGGGCTCCCCAACCCAGAAGGGAAGCATCTGTAGTGAGAGTCAAGTCGTGAGAAGGGGAAATGAAGGGACCCCGCTTAAATTGCTCTGATCCTGCCACCACTGGAGAGCTAGGATCAAGGTTAGAGTCACTGGGACCGACTTGGAAAGGGGTCTCTTCTCTGAGACCAAAAGGTTCTCAAGTGAAACTGAATGTCTCTCATCTGAAATCTGGCTCCCTGCACAACAGCTGTGGATGCAGCCATGTGCCCCAGGAGCTGCAGAAAGTGTCTTGCTGGTCGAGACCTGCAGAGTGAAGGAAGAGCCAGAGCCACTAAATTCCTTACCCTTTCTGGGGAAGAAAGGCTCTGGCTAGCTTTGTGTCCAATTCTGCCCCTATAAAGGTGAGTACCTGGACTGGTTCCAGAACCGACTTTGGTAGGTTTAGCAGAAAACCCAGGGAGGTGAGAAGCTGCTGGGTGACCTGCAGGTGAGATTTTACCTGTTCTGGGGACTGGCCTACAATGAGCCAGTCGTCTAGACAGGGAAAAACAGCAATCCTCTGCCTCCTTAAGTGGGCCACTGCTACTGCTAGACACTTTGTGAATACCCTTGGAGCAGAGGTAAGGCCGAAGGGCATTGCTCTTAACTGGTAATGACCTGAGGGCAGTTCGAATCTGAGGTACTTTCGATGGGATCTTCTGATTAGGACATGGCAATAGGCATCCTTGAGGTCCAGGGAGGCTAGCCAGTCCCCTGGTCTTAGGGAAGGTAAAATCATTGCCAGAGTTACCATTTTGAACTTTGGTTTCAAAAGATGCTTGTTCAGATATCTGAGATCTAAAATGGGGCCATTCTCCTGTCTTTTGGGGTAAGGAAGTATCTGGAATACAGACCCCTGCCCTGATGTGGGAGGAACCCTTCTACTGCTCTGAGAGCTAACAGGGATGAGACCTCTGTTTCCAGAGCGAGGGTCTCTGAAGCACTTGTAGGTAGAAAAAGTCTGCTTCTCAACCTGGGAAACTTTTGAAGCTGAGAACCAGACCTGGCTTACTACTTCCAGAACCCACTTGTCTGAGGTTAAAGAAGCCCAATTCTGACTGAAGTAAGGCAGCCTGCCCCCACTGGTACAGGAGAATCGGCCTGGGCACCCCATCAGGGTGCCTGTTTCTGCAGGAGCTTTAGGCTGGGGGTGGGAGCAGGTCTGCCCACCGTTCTGCCCTGCCTCTGAAGAAGCCCTCTGAGCATAGGCAGAGGAGGCCTGAGTCTGGTAGAAAGGCCTGTGAAAGGCCTACCCCTACCCCTGGGGCATGCCTTTGAGGAGTGGCTTGCCGCTCCTTAGCCTGGGCACTCTTGTAAGTAGTCCTATATTCATCCATCTTCTTCATGTAATTCTCTGTCTGCTCTCCAAACAGAGAATTCCCACCACAGGAAAATCCATAGCCTTAGTCTGGGTATCCTGTGACAAACTAGTACACCTGAGCCAAGCCAACCTACGAAAGCTACAGATGTGGCCATGACCCTAGAGGAAACATCATTAACATCCACAGCAGCATGAAACTGAACCTTAGAGGCTTCAATGCCGTCAGCAGCCACCTGTTCTAGTTCACTAGCCAGCTGGCCATGGCCTGCTTGGCCAATTGCATAACAGTATCCCATCTAGATTTCTGATACCTAGCTACATAAGCCATATAATTTGCTTGCCTGAGTCCCAGAGAGGCTGCCATATACTGTTTTTGCCATGGCATCAATCTTCCTGGAATCCTTGTCAGGAGGATGTGAAGCCAAGGAATATTAGCTTTATCACAGGCAGCAGCCTGAACTACTAACATGACTGCATTGCTGAGAAAGGAATTCTGTATCAGGGCCTGACAATGTATACCTTCTGTCCATCTTTTTATCTACAGGAGGCACAGAATTAGGAGCTTTTAAAAGTTTTATTGTTTGTTTCAAAAGACTTATGTAAAGGAATAGACAATCTCCTAGACTCTGGAATATCCATCATTTCTACAAAATCAGGCTCCTCTTGCTCATCCACAGCCTCTTCTAAAGGAAGCTGGAGGGTTTCAGCAACCTTTTATAAAACATAAAATGAGATGGGGACTCAGACAGCATGGGGAGATTCTAAAGGTCTGTCTGGGAGATGTCGGTTCAATGGGCACACCCAGACCTTCCAGCCACATTCATACTGTTCATAATCCTCCTCCCCTCCTCTGGTTCATAAAATTCCTCAATATCATAATCTTGAACCACTGGGACCGGACGAACCGATCTTTTACCAGATAGTGGTGGTTCGGACGGACCCTGAGACAGTGACTGGACAATCTGTATGGCTTTGCTATCTCTGCAGCAGTTGGAGAAGGAATTTGGACTCAGACCTGCTGATTTTCTTGTTTTCTTTACTGGAATTGGTTCCTCAGAACCAGCTTTTCTTTGCCGAGGAAGTCTGGCCCTGGTCAGAGGGCACTCCCTCTGGTTCAGTTGGCACGAACCAGGCTGGCCATCCGGTCAGCGGACTTTGGCCTCTCAGCTCCTGAGCCTGCCCAATCTTTTTTCCAGGGTGGCTGCAGGGAAATTCTACATACCTGGCAGTCTGACTGAGGTGGTCAAACCCCAGACAATAAACACACGTGGTGTGTGGGTCAGCCTTGGCAAAGACTTCCCCACAAACATCACAGTGTTGAAACCCAGTGGGCCGGTTTTTTCTTTGGGTTTCTCAGACATAATGCCAGCCTAACTAAAAACTTGCCCTTTTAACGGCAGTGCCAGGCAAGACACCCTTATCGGTTCCTAACCGTGTCACGGGTATTGGAAAAAAACGTAATAAATCCGTTTTTTTAGAACCGATAAGAACCGGGAACCGCACTCTAAAATAGTAACTTTTAGTTTTAAATGAGTTTTAAACCCACTGATCGGTTCAAAACCGAACCGATAACTTACAAGTTCCACACAGACAAAACCTTCATTTACTTACGGTTACCACATATAGAGCTTGAACCGAACGGTTTTGCGGTTAAAATTAAACTATTCTCGGTTAAATCCAACCGAGAAAACACTTTTAAACCGAAAATGAACCGAGCAGAAGGAGAAATCTCCGAGCGACTGTTCACTGAGGCGGAGTAAAGAATCTGACAGTTCAAGTTTGAAATGACACAGGTAGAGCTGCTGTCGTGCCAAAATTCTATTTTGGAATGGTTTTAACCATTTCACTCCGGGGCAGTTCTAGAGCTGGATCAAACTGCTAATGCTATAATATAGCAAGACTTCATGTTGTTTGAACCACATGTTTCGCTCCGAGGATGGAATTATCTGGGACAGAGTGACCATCTGAAAGGTGCGAGACCTGAGATATTGATTCAGGTCGTGGAGATCTAGAATAGGGCATCAGTCCCCTGTCCGCTTGGGCACCAGGAAGTACCTGGAGACAAAGCCTGGGGCTGCTGGAGGATCCACCACAGGAGCTATTGCCTCCTTGAGGAGGAGCTGAGCAATGTCATCTCAAAGAGACGACTGGGTGTGAGCGGATATCTGTTCCTCCCGAGGGCACGGGCTCGGCTGGGAGGGTACTGCTCAAACTCTAGAGGCAGTCCCTGACCGACCACCTCGAGAACCCACCTGTCTGAGGTGACAGCGGACCAGGCAGAAAGGAAGTGGTGGAGCTGGCCCCCCAAGTGAGGACCCAGAGCTGTCGTGACGGAAGAAGGGGAGAGGCAGCCCCCACCCCATCACTGAGCAGGCTTGGAGGAGGAGGAGGAGGCTCAGGCTCCAGGACCTGAGCCTCGGCCTCCTTTACGGGCCTGTTGGGGTCCAGGCTTGAGCCTGCTGCTGATGCTGCTGTTCCCCTTGGAAGGAGGACTGCTGAGCCGCAGGGGAAGAGTACCAAAAGGGCTTCTTCTTCTGTTGGTTCTTGCCCAAAGAACCTTTGGCAGAAGTGGTATCCAAGATGGCACTGGACTGCTCTATGTACTGAAGGTAACCAGCCATTCCTGGGCTGAACAAGTCTGTCCCAAGGAAGGACATGTCAGCTAATTTGTGCTGAGTATCTGCCAGAAAGGATGAGAGCCTCAGCCAAGCTCTGTGGCGAGAGGCAACTGCGGCAGCCATCGAGCGGGCACAGGAGTCCCCAATGTCCAGAGCCGTCTGGAGCTGCTGTGTGGCCACAGCTCGGCCCTGTTCTCAGACCTGCTTGACCGTGGTCTGCATGTCCGCGGGGAGATGTGGGAGGACTTTGTCTAATGACCCGAGGAGGGCATGAGAGAAGTGCGCCATGATGACGGCCGAACTTGCCTGACGAAGGCCCAAAGAGGAAGCCGCATAGACCTTCCTCGCCAAATGGTCCAAGAGCTTGGTCTCTTTGTCAGGAGGTTGGTCAGTGTCGGCAGAAGTGCCAGTATGCCTGAACACAGAGGCGGTCACCAGGATCTCGGCCCGAAGGGTGCTCAATGAACCCCGCAAGGGACCCCATGGGAACTGCATACTTGTGGGCCATGTGGGCAGATGGTGCTGGACAAGAGACAAGATGTTGCCAGAGTTCGAGTGCGGACCAACAATGGCCTCCGTCGGGGCATCCCCTCTTTTAAGGATGTCCGTAAGAGGGTACTCCATCTTTTTCTGGATGGGTTCCAGGGGCATTCCTGTGGACTCAGAGATGAGAGAGGCAGGACATTGCCAGAGTTCAAGCGCCGGACCAACAATGGCCTCCGTCGGGGCATTCCCTCTTTTAAGGATGTCCGTAAGAGGGTACTCCACCTTCTTCTGGATGGGTTCCAGGGTCACTCCTGTGGACTCAGAGACGAGGCGAAGGATCCCTTGAAAGGAGGAAGACCCTTCCTCCATCCCTAGGCCAACAGACGACTCATCATCCCCAGGATAAGAATGAAGCCCAGTGATGTCCGAATCCGAGGAGTCAGGATACAGCGGCCTGCTGCCCAAATCACCCTCGACCTGCCGATGGCTATCAGACGTGACTGTGACAGACAAACACCGGGGAAGCCCGGTGTCCGGTCTGTCTTCTTTCGAAGGAGCCCCTCCCACGGGCTGCTTAGGTGGCGGTTCCACCACAATGGGTGGAGAGGCCGGTTTAGGCCAAAGAGGTAGATTTGCCAGCCCCGGCCTAGGAGGCGAAAGCCAAGTAATGGCCAGGGAAGGAGCCGGAGCCGACTTTTGCCCAGACAACATCAACTGTTGCCACACGAGATCCTCATAGCGCCGGAGTTTCTGCTGGAGCCTCTCCTCATCAGAGGACGACCGATGACGACGCCTCTTCTGAGAGCACTTATGGCTCTTCCTTGGCCTGTCGGTTGAGGAGGTTCTAGACATCCACCAAGATTGGGCGGGCCGACTCGGTCGCTCCGGAAACACCGATGGTATCGGCGACTTCCGGAACCAGGTCCTCGATGGAAACACCAGTGGGCTGGGTATCCTCATCGGGGAAAACAATGACCAGAGTCCTTGGCTGGGGCCGGCGACAGTGGGTCAATGGGGTCGATAACAATCTTGACCTCGTCGACCGCATCTTCAGTCGTCTGGCCCGAAAGAAGGTCAGAGAAGCAGTGGCTTCAAGAGGCTGATCCTCGACAGGAAGCTCTAGATTATGCGGCTCTTGGGACTGGGACCTCTCTCTGTCTCAAGAGCGCCTTCGCTGAGTGTTTAATCGGATCCTTCTCCTGCTTATGGGATTGGGAGGAGTGCGAGCTTGCAGGCGCCTCTCCCCGAGTGGGAAGAGACTGGCGCAACTTCCGGAAGGAGCCCGAAAAGGTACAGCCTAGGTTAAGAAGAACGAAGAGGCCCCGAGAGTTGGTGGCACAAGCTGCCTCTTCCTTGAATGCCTGTACGCATTCCAATTGTTCGGCAGAGCCCACAGCCGCAGAAACCGCCCACCTAGCCTCCATGGACTTCATTGGAGGGTTCCTTTTCTCCGGTCTCCCCAACTTTAAACATGCCAGGCGGTCATCCAGAACGTTGGGATGGAAAGCCAAGCAAAAGCTGCAGGACAAGGTGTCATGGCTGACACCTAGGCAGTAGACGCACATGAGGTGGGGATCAGTGCACGACATGTTCTGGCCACAAGGACACCGGTGAAATCCGGGGAAGATTTTTCTTCCACGGTCGAAGACGCAAAGGTGCGATCGCAAACTTGAACAAGTTTTAATTTTGGTAAATCCAAAGTTTTGAAAGCCAGGGCCTACAAAATGCGTGAGCATGAAGGAGGCAACCTGAATCTTCCAGCTGAAAGGAAAATCTGGCGTCACGGGGTGAAGCCAAGGTATATACCACCCAGGTGGATGGGAGGAGCCAGCTTGAAGACGTCTGGCGATTCTTAAAGGGGAAAGGGGCATGCCAATAAGTGTGGAAGAACAACATATCCACAATCCTAGAAATCATATTCTTCAAACTCCATTATCTCCTGAGATGGATTTGGGTCACAGGAGAAACCAACTGGGATATGAACTGATGCTGGGAGGGTTGGAGTAGGTATAAAACCCTGCAAAGCCTGTATGACCTTCATGACCTGGGCAATCTCCTCTGACGATGGCAGGCTGTGAGGCACAGATGAAACCCCTTTTGATTTAACAGCCAGGGGATCAACATGCTTTGCTTTCTTGGTGGGAACCGGAGAGTCAGCCGGATCACCCATCCTTTTTCCAGTAGTTGTTTCACCCTTGTCAGGGGTACTCAAAGAAGAGACAGCTGTTGGTTTCACTCGCAGTTTTAGAGGGTGTGGGTTGGTCAAATCCCACAATACCCTTCTCCAATTTTCTCTGGAATCTTTCAAGTCTCTTTTCTACTGTTTTCTGAGGGAATGATTTGCAAATATCACACTTTGCTGAAAAATGATCAGTCCCCAGGTAGACTACATATAAATCGTGTTTGTCTGCCTTTGCAAAAACATCCTCACATTTAAGGTAGCTTTTAAACCCAGGGGGTCCAGTCTGTTTCTTAGGTTTTTCTGCCATCGTCAACCGATGAAGAAAAACAGAACTGCAATGAAGATTACTCTTTTTTTTTTCCTGTTTGTTTAAATGCAGTCGGTTTAGGAGCCGATGAAAGTTCTGATAGTGAACCGGGAACTGCAAAAATAGAACCGGGTTAGCAGTTTCAAATATAACAATTTATTAAACTAAAATAAGTAGAACTAAATACCAGAGACAGAAAATAAAGCTCAGGAAAGGGTACTAAGAAAGACCTGGTTCCTCATTGGTTATACCGAACCCTGAGGAACCAAAAATATAAACTAAAACAACACTTAAATAATGCTAACTAACTGATGTTAAGGTAATAAACAGAAAATAAAGGCAGCAGTAAGAATAATAATATAAGAAACTACTTATATTCAGTGAAGAACCACAAGGAACGACTGAGTGAGAAGACTCCTGGGCGTCTTGACTTGCCAGGCAGAGAAAGAGCTCTGATACATTGGTGGAACACTGCAGCTGATAAGGGCAGCAGTTTGAATAAGTAGCATGAGCCAATGATAGTTCTATCATTAGCATAAAGTTCCATTATCTCCGGGCAGCTCTGCTTAGGAGGCTGACTGCAGAGAGTTAGGAATATAGGCGAATACCTGGGGTTACAACAAAAACAACCGCTGCTGGATGAGAGGCCAAATAAGGGATCCCTTCTGGGGAGCGGTACACCCTATCGGCCTTTTTGGGGACAGAAATAGGGTGCCTCCAAATAGGGTACGCAAGGAATCCAGGGAGAAATAGGCATGAGTGAGGATTCTGCCATACCCAAGTGCTCTGCCTGCGTTTGTCTCTTCAGATCCTGTCCCTCAGTGGCCCACCTGTGAGCTTCCTGGATCGTTTTGAGGAACTCTGAAAAGGAGGGATCCTCAGGGGGAGACCAAGGGGTCTCTCTGTCCTCTGCTGCTCATCCCAGGGGTATGAGAACCAGAATTTGAGAACGATGGAGAATCAGACTCAGTGTCAGACAAAAGAACTTTTATCGGCGAATGAGCCCTAGGCACAGGGATGTCCTGGATGTCGTCCCTCAGATGGACATGGACAGTGGAATGGTGAGACTGACCCACCAAGGAATTAAGGGATTCAACAGGCGACCTGGGCCGAAGAGACAGTCACGATAAGGATGGTGCTGATACAGTTCCTTGCAGCCTACTTTCCAAGTCAGAGGGGAGTTGGGCCTTAGGCTCTTGCCACCAGGACTGGAAAACCACAAGCAATTCAACCCGGGAGTTAGATGAAGGCTGAGAAGGCGGTGAAGGATGACAAGGCTAAAATCTGATCGTCTGACGCTGATGCCTTGGATATCTTGACGCCTGGAAGGGAAGGGTGTACCCTGGGTCTGGCGTCAAAGGCCTGGTGTAGGGCCAGGCGGCTAGGGAAAAGGAGCTCCAGACGGGAGATTAGCTGATGTATGAAAACCTGCTGTTCTGGGCGTCTGAACCCTGGACGTCTGGGAAAAGGAGCCCCAGACAGGAGATTAGCTGATGTCTAAAGACCTGCCAGTCCAGATGAAGGGACCTCCAATGTCTGGGAATTAGAAGGACCAGACTGAGGAACCCTAAAATCTATGGTATGCCCAGGATTCAGCAAACCTAATGGAAGGCCCCCGTCAGAGTGTTCCGAAAACCCAGCAAGCAGATTTGGCAAACTAGGCTCTGGCGTGGGAATGGTAAGCACCACCTCAAGAGACCCGACGTCCTCCTCCGGCCCCGAAGAAAAATAGGGAACCGGGGAAGCCACCTTGGGAGGTGGGGAGGAAGTATCCCAAGAGGGAGAACCTTCAGGGGGCAACTGTCGCTTCTCTACATTAGAAGACAGTGTGCTCTCCGATGGAAGTGCCATGGCTGGCTAAACTGACAACTGACTTGCCCGCCGAAACTACATGGGCATCGGCAAAGCCGACGTCCGACTTATCAGAGAGAGCCAGGTGGGCGTTGATGGAGCTGACGTCTGACTTACACTGGTGAGAACTGGGTGAGTCGACACCCGACTTATCGGCAGAAGCTGTGCAGACACCAGCAACCTGACTTATTGTCAGGGACCGGGCAGACCCCCAGCAAAGCTGGAGCATGACTTACTGGTCGAGGCCGTACGCTCCCCCCGGCAGAACCGAGGAGCGATTTACCAACCTTACTGCCTGGCTTAGACCCTATTGGTTTGAATAGGTCTAAGGGCAGCAAGCACTCCGGTATTGCCAGAGGGACCCACCCGAACCGCTACCATTTCAGGCTGGGGGACACCCGATCTGCTGCAGCGGGAGGAGGTTTGACTGGAGGGGTGCTTTCAGATGAAATGTAAGGCCTCTCGCTGCCCGCGGTCCCTGAGGGAGGCCTGATCCTGGTGCCTCTCCTTGTATTTTTTCTTCTTTTTGTGCTCTACAGTGTTTGCCATCTTGATCTTTAATAGATGAGCATCTAGGTCATGCAGCCGTCATTTCTGCATGGCCGGGTTAAAGTCCTTACAGGCCATGCAGCCCTCGATGTTATGGTAGGGGCCTAGGCATAGCAGACAAAGAGTGTGACCATCCTTTGCAGGATTTGTGTGCCGCAGGTGTCGCACTTCAGCAGAGCAGATGTTGGAGAAGGCAAACTATAGGAAAAAAGATGAAACTTTCAGATAAAAAAATAAAGAAAAACGGAGTTCATCAGTAGCCAGAGTTCACTGCGAAGTACAACGTGCACAGGTTGACAGCGTGAAAGAACCGGAGGGCGGGTGTGGGGGCCAACCACTCTATAGGCTCACGCTGATGTCATCACGTGACGTTGGATGAGCGGTCCCACGTCAGATATTGCTAGCTAGAATTTTTCGTGTGGTCCTAACACTGGGGGCACAGTCCTATAAATAATGACCTACTGCAGGAACCTTTTTGAAGTAAGATCTATAGTACAGGAATTGCAAATCATATACTCATTTGGTCTGTGTTTCTCACACTCTCTCTCTCTCTTCCTCTGTCTCGCGGGACCAGGAGAAGCAGGGCTCAACATTGTGGCTGACAACCCTGCAGGACGTCGGGATTGATGCAGAAGCAGAATGTGCATTGTGTGTGTGTGTGCCGGGGACGCCACAATGGAGGAGCAGGATCACAGACAGTCGCTACAAAGTGTGACAACCCATGCGGAGTATGGGGACAAACTGCGTTTCACAGATACTGCCTGCCACTGTGTCCAGAGTCTGTGCTGCAGCAAGCGACTTTAGCAAAAATACATAGGTATGGCACGCTTGCACTCAGTGAGAACCGGACGGAATACATCCTGTGCTAAAACAGCTGTATCTAATAACTGCTTTGTGCGAAAGTAGTGTGCAGGTGCTGGCTTCCACTAGGCGACTTCAGCAAAAGTAGACAGGTGTGGAATGCTTAGACTTGGTGAAAACCCGAATAGATCCTGTGCTACATTTTAATGTGCCTGAAATACAGGTTACTCACCTGTAACAGGAGTTCTAGGAATGGTATATGTTGTTCATCCACACTGTCTGGCAGGTATCCTTGCCGCTTTAAATCTTGCCGGAAGGTCTTCAAGCTGGCTCCTCCCACCGCCCGGGTGGTAAAACTCTTGGCTCCGCCCCATGACGCCAGATCTGGCCCGCTGGAAGCTCAGGTTGTGCGTTGAAGCCGGGGAGGTCGGGTGGGTCGTGTGGATGAACAACATATACCATTCCTAGAACTCCTGTTACAGGTGAGTAACCTGTATTTCTAGGGACATGGATATGTTGTTCATCCACACTGTCTGGCAGACTCCTAGCAGTTCTCCGGGAGGAGGGAGGCAAGGAATAAAGACTGAGAACCGAGGCCCAAAACCAGCATCCTGGCGTGACTCAAGGTCGATGTGGTAATGGGTGATGAAGGTGTGTGTTGACTTCAGGTAGCAGCCCTGCAGATATCCTGGATAGGGACGTCCCTGGAAGCAGCCACCGATGCAGCAGTATGGCGGGTAGAATGAGCTCTTATCCCTCTGGGAGGCTCCATGCCCGCCAACCTTTAGCAGAGATCTATCGGGGGTGACCCACCTGCTTATCGTCTGCTTGGCTGCAGGTCTGCCAGGTGCGGCTTCAGCGTGAGTGACAAGCAGCTGGCGAACCTCTCCAATTTCAGCCGCAAGCGCCCTTATAATAAGCGAGCGCCTTCTAGGTCCAAAGTATGGAGCCTGTATTCGCCCGAGGTGATTGGGGTAGAACACTGGCAGAGTCAACACCTGGTTAAGGTGAAACTCCGACACCAACTCCGGAAGGAATTTCGGGTGGGGGCGCAGGACAACCTTGTCCCTGTGGAAGACCAGGTAAGGAGACTCGATGCAGAGTGCCTGAAGCTCTCCCATCCTTCTGGCTGACATGATAGCCACCAAGAAGGCGGTCTTCCACGACAGGTGAAAGAGTTCACACCTGTGCATTGGTTCGAATGGCTTGCCCATGAGCTTTGCCAGTACCAGCAGTAAATCCCACGGAGATGGAGGTTCTGCACTGGAGGAAATGTGATCAAGGCCTTGAAAAGCGCCAGACCACCTTCTCCTCAGCGCCACCGACTGCTCCCGGCCCGCACCTGTAAGCAGAGATGGCTGCCAGGTGCACTCCTTAGGTCGCCGACCTAAGCCCTCGACAGAAAGGGACCATAAATAGTCCAAGATGCTTGCCAAGGAACAGGAGGAAGGGTCCAAGCCCTTGCCCTGACACCAAATGGAAAACCTCTTCCATTTGAAGGCATAGCATTTCCTGGTCGACTCCTTACGGGACGCCTCAACTACACTGAGGACCTCGTCGGAAAGACCCAAGGCCTGGAACTCTAGCCGCTCAGGAACCAGGCCGTCAGGTGCAGGGATTGAAGGTCCGGATGGAACACCTTCCCCTGATTGACTGAGAGCAGGTCCGGGCGAGCTGGAAGCTGCCTCAGGAGCCTGGAGCTGAGGCTGAGGAGATCTGGGTACCAGAACTGGCGGGGCCAGTCTGGGGCTATCAAATCACCTCGCCTTGTCCCTCCTTGCTTTGAGAAGCACCTTGTGTATCAAGGGAAATGGGGAAGGCGTGAAAAGCCGAGGTCCACGGCCTCGAGAAGGCATCCCCTGCAGCGAGCCCTGCTGAGGAGCGGGCATGGAACAGCTCAGCCTGCGTCTCCTGGAGGCAAACAGGTCCACCTGAGGTGTGCCCAATGGGAGAACAGATCTTGTACTACCTCCGAGGGAGAGACCACTCGTGGGATGCAGCCCCTATCCGGCTTAGGGCATCGGCCAGGGTGTTGGAGCTCCTGCCACATGAATGGCTAGGAG
This sequence comes from Neoceratodus forsteri, assembly GCA_016271365.2. NCBI lineage: Eukaryota > Metazoa > Chordata > Ceratodontiformes > Ceratodontidae > Neoceratodus > Neoceratodus forsteri. The sequence goes on along the minus strand of CM028131.1, from coordinate 1,391,966,576 downwards.
ATCCGCCTCCAGGCTGCACAGGAGTGACCAAATGTGGAGAGCTTCCTTGCATAGAAGCATGGAGCGCGTCCCGCCCTGGCGGTTTAGATAGTACATGGTCGTGGTATTGTCCGTCTGGACTCGGACCACTTGACCCCGGAGAAATGGAGCAAAGGCGGTGAGAGCTAGGCGGACCGCTCGGAGCTCCAGCAGGTTGATGGCATCGGGACTCCCGCGGGGACCAGAGGCCGTGAGCCGGTGTTCCCCCAGATGGGCATCCCAACCCATCAGAGAGGCATTGGTCGATAGAGAGACCGTCGGCTCGGGGCAGACAAACGGGATGCCCTCCTGCAGATGAACTGGAACGGTCCACCACTGGAGAGCGTTCCACATCCCCTGGGTCACCGTCACTAGCTGGTCCAATGGATCGCAGCATTGTGACCACTGGCTGGCCAGTCCCCACTGAAGAGTGTGCATGTGCCAGCGTGCCCAACGGACCACGCTGATGCAGGCCGCCATGAGACCCAGGAGGTGCAGGAAGTCCCGGGCAGGGCGCGATTGCCCAACCAGAAATGATTGGGCAAAGGAGGAAAGAACCTCGGCCCTGTCCGCCGGGAGCCGTGCTCTGGCTCAAAGAGAGTCGAGCTCTGCCCCGATGAATTGGATCACCTGCTTCGGCTCGAGTTCCGACTTGGCCTCGTTGATGAGAAGGCCGATTTGAGAGAAAACCTGGAGGGCCAGATCTCTGGACCGCTCCACCTCCTGTCTGGAGGGGGCTGCTATCAGCCAATCGTCCAGGTAAGGGTACACCCGGACCCCTCGGCGCAAGAGGGAAAGCTGTCACCACTGCTATGCATTTGGTGAAGACCCTGGGAGCTGGAGACAGGCCGAAGGGCATGGCTCGGAACTCAAGGATCCTCAGCTCAGCGAAGGATCTCCGATGTGACAGACGGATAGGGACATGAAAGAGCGTCCTGCAGGTCCAGACAGCAGAACCACGCCGGGTTCCAGGGATGGTATTATCTGAGCCAGAGTGACCATCCTGAAGGTTCGAGACCTTAGGAACTTGTTCAGGTCGTGTAGGTCGAGAATGGGGCGCCAGCCCCGTCCGTTTCCGAACCAGGAAGTACCTGGACACAAACCCCGGGTCTGAGGGAGGGTCTGCCACCTCCCTGATCACTTCCTTTAGGAGGAGGACAGCGATGTCGGCTCGGTGAGCCGACAGTGAGGCTGCAGAACCCGATGCCCCCCGAGGTGCGACGGCTCTGAAGGGCGGGGCCTGCTTGAATTCCAAGGGCAGGCCTTTTCCCACCACCTCCAACACCCACCTGTCCGTGGTAATATCGGACCAGGCGGAAAGGAAGTGACGGAGCCGTCCCCCCACGGGGGGAACCTGGGGTGAGGTGACGGGGTTGGGGGCGACACCCCTCAACCCGTCACTGGGCAGGCTTGGAGGAGGGACCAGCCGAGGGACCTCCTGGGCCTTTACCTCCCTGCTTCCTGTTGGAGGAAGCCGACGGCTTGGGCTTGGGATGCCAAGCTCGTGCCTGCTGGCCCTGACGTGCCGCAGGCGCAGAGGGACGAAAGGGTTTAGGCTGTGGTTTGCGGCCTTTGTCCTTCTGAGCGGATGAGACCGAGTCCAAGGTAGCATTGGACTTCTCGATCCTCTGCAGGTGACCTTCCACCCCAGGGCCGAAGAGGTCGGTCCCCAGGAAGGGGACATCCGCCAACTTGTGCTGGGTATCCGGAGTGAAGGTGGATATCCTCAGCCAAGCCTGAAGACGCATAGCCACTGCGGCCGCTACAGACCTGGCACATGAGTCCCCAATGTCCAAAGCAGTCTGAAGCTGCTGTTTGGCCACTGCCCTGCCCTGGTCCCGCACCTACCTAATCGTAGATCTGCAGATCCGCGGGAAGATGAGGGACGACCTTGTCCAGGGAGCCCAACAGGGCGTGAGAGAAATGTGCCATGAGGACGGCCGAACTGGCCTGGCGAAGGCCGAGGGAGGACGCAGCGTAGACTTTTCGACCAGCATAGTCCAATTTCTTGGACTCCTTGTCGGGAGGTTTGTCCACATCCCTAGCATTCCCGGCACGCCGGAAAACGCTATCGGTAACTAACCCTCGGCCGAGGGGTGTTCCGAAAAACCGGACAAGGAACCGGTAGGGACCGCATACTTCCTGGCCATCCTGGCCGAAGGCGCAGGGCAGGAAGCAGGGCGCTGCCAGAGCTCCAAGGCCGGGCCCACTATGGCCTCGGCCACTGGAAAGGCCTCCGTAGGGGAATCCCCTCGGTCCAGAATCTCCATGAGGGGATACCTGGCCAGCTTAGAAACGGGTTCGAGCTTCATCCCGGTGGACTCCGAGATGAGCCGAAGCAATCCCAGGAAGGACGAAGGGCTATCGTCCACCGACTGTCCTCCTGAGGACTCCAAGTCCATTCGCTTGGAGAAAGGGAGGATGTCTTCGGACTGGAAGAGTCCTCAAAGAGCTGCTCGGGCCTGAGCCACCCCTCCTGCCGAGGTTGATCGGGAGTGAGGTGACAGACAGCCTATGGGGCAGTCCCTGAGCCGACCAAGAATTCTTGGTCGGAGCCCCAAATAACGGCTGTGGAGGCGGAGGTTCCACCGGAATCGGTGGGGCAACTGGTTTTGGCCGAACAACCGGCCTGGGAACAGGCTCCTCGGATAAAACGAGGGGTTGTTTCGGCCGCTCCTGTGACAGCCACTTAATGGCCGGGGAAGGCGACGGCGTCGGCTTGCTCCCGGTCAGAAGGAGCTGTTGCCACATGAGGTCCTCATATCGTCGACGCAACTTACGTTGAAGTCTCCCCTCGTCCGAGGAGGAGGAAGAGGACGAGCGGCGGCGCCGCTTGCCGCAGTACCGAGACCGCCTATGACGGCGGGAACGGCTGGACCACGAAGAAGTCCGAGACCGAGAACCTCGGCTTTCCCCGAGGACGGTGCGGGGAGGTGTCGTGGGGAACCGGCACTCCCCTCGGTTCGGAGGGTTCAACTGGAGGCACAGACAAGCCAACGGGGTCCTCAACTCCCATCGGGGCAACTGGGGAGAGGGGATTCTCGGCTTCTCCTGCCGACAACCCGTCCAACGGATCGAGAAAAATCTCGACCGCGTCGACAGGAGTCTCGGTCAACTGGCCTGACGGGGACACCGTGAGACCAGTGGTCAAGCCGAGCGGTCGATCAAGTCGACGGGCCGACAACTCGGGAGAGGAAACCGACCGGCCTCTTTGACTTCACCGGAGGAAAACGCTTCGGACGCCCCTAGTTGTAAACGGGCAGCACGGTCTTCGAGGACGAGGCTCAAAAGGAATAGCAGGTCGCAGGCCCGCGGGTCGTGCTCCAGGCCAGACAGTAGACGACGCGGAGTGCGGATCCGTCGAGACATCTTCTGCCGCAAGGGCATCTCGGAAACCGAGTCGATTGTCCATCGCAGCCGCGAGGGAGAGAAGACCAAGTCTTTAAGCAAAAACTTTTAAATTCGGAAAATCAAGAATTAGGAACCAGTCTTATACGCAGAGCGTTAAGGAGGGAACTTGAGCTTCCAAGCGGTAAGGAAGATCTGGCGTCATGGGGCGGAGCCGAGAGTTTTACCACCCGGGTGGGTGGGAGGAGCCAGCTTGAAGACCTTCCGGCAAGATTTAAAGCGGCAAGGATACCTGCCAGACAGTGTGGATGAACAACATATCCATGTCCCTAGAAACCGTATTCATTCCGATTCCCCTACTGACACCTTCCAAAACTCGCTCGAACAATGCCCGCTTTGGACCCGAAGTCCTGGCCACCACCCCCACTAGAACGCCCAACCTCACATGTTTTACCAGCTGCTTCACTGCCCACCCGACTCACTGGAAAGGCTGCCCACCTACTGGGTGTCTCGCCTGGTAAGCGGAGATCCGTGGGGCAGGTGGGTGGGTAGCCATCTAGCGCTGGGGATTGCTGGCACTCTGCTGCTGGATGTTGCACTCGCTACAGGGGAACCTGCCTCCAGTGAAGCAGCTCTGTGACACTTCGCAAAGACGATAGACACCGGCGGGGGGCCATGGCAATGAGAAATCTGGGTGCCGGATCCGAGCGATTTTCCCCTGAGCATGGGGGATCCCTGACACACAAGCCGAGTGTCTCTCATCGCTGGGGGCACAGCAGAAATGGGAGATCTGGGTGCTGGCTCCCTACTGCTGACAGCAGGATACATTATCTGTGTTAGGTTGTATCTGTAATGCTTACACACCATGTGTTATTAACTGTGCAGGAGCCGCACTCTGTCCCTGTCTCTCTCTCAGGCATGCTTGCAGTGTGTGGCACCTCTGCTGTCACGATCATATTCTGTGTTTGCCTCACTCACTCTCTGAGCACTACACACAGGGGAGACAGGAAATGGGATGGCTGGACCTTTGTATTCACCTGGCGCAATACACGGTGACTTGCACAGCTTCAAGACAGCGATTACAAGATGTGAAAATACACACTGCAGTCCCGATCGCTAAATGGCAACTTTAAATGGCTGCCACACAACTTTTCTTTTCAGTGAAAAAAACAGGAGATCCAACAGCAGATCTCCAGAGTCAAATCCATGGAGCCATGGATTAATGCTAACTTAATCCACGGCCTCCAAGCGACTCAGCCAATCGGCTTCCACATTTCTCTTTACCCATGTTATAAATATATACATATATACATACATATATATATATATATATATATATATATATATACACACACATACACACACATATACACACACACTGCAAATACATACATGTTTCTCTCTCTCTCTATATATATATATATATAGATATATCTATACATATTTTGAATAGCATTTTGACTTTAGAAAGTAAACAGGTGTTTACAGTCAGAGAGAGTAACTAACCTTCTAGTCCTTACAGGAAGGTGGAACATACAGACCCAGCCTACCTGCCTTGAAAAAAAAAAAAAAAAAAAGCATATTGCTAGACACACAAGCTTGAATACAGACTTAAGCTAGGGTCTAAAATGGCTGGCAGTTTTTTTTTTTTTATAAAGGCTTCTGGTCACAGCTTTGTAAGAGTCTAGAAATGTAGTAATAACGTGTGTGTTTTCGTATGCTTTAATGCATTTTGAACCCTTAGCCCCCTGCACTCACACACACACATTTAACTAACACTAACAACCATTCACAGTCATGATGCTTTCATCTTAGTTCAGGCATGAAATGTGACCAGCTGAAGTTCCCAATGTCTTCTTCCAGACTGCTGAAGCTAACGTCCAGCAGGATCTTACTCAGACTGTCATTCATGGTGTCCAGGACCAGCCCCTCCGCCAGGGAGCGGTTAGCCTGTAATCTCTCCTGCCCTTCTCTGCAGTATGTTCTGAGTCTTTGGCAGTTCGAGGCAGGAGGGCTGATGCAGGGACTAGATTTTAAATTCAAGAGCTCCAGGGGAGAATCAAAAAGTGGTACATCTTTGAACGGAGTGCTGCTGAAACTCAGGTAACCCCCAGTCTCCTTCACGGGGGACAATGTTACCTCACAGGGTGTCCGAACTGGACTTAGGTCAAACATGTTGCCCTCCTTTTTCAGTGGCGTGATCTTCCACGGTTCTGATTTGACTCCCAAAGAAGGACTGGAGGGGAGCTTGGTGGGGGTGGAGGAAGTTGGCAGCTCTTGGGGCTCTGTCTTGATAGGGCTTTTAATGCTGTATTTCGCCACAGTGCTGCTAAGGTCAGGACACTGCTCTGGTGCCGGAGTGTCCTGGAAGACAGAAAGGTCAGCAACTAGCCCTGAATCCAAGCTGCTGCATTCTGGGTAGACAAGTAGTGGCTCTTCCATGGGAGGGACAACGTGCTTCTGTTTTCTGCGTGAGCTGCTCACTTCGCCCCTCTCCCTCCTCAGCTTTATAACTGGTGTATCACAGGCTCTGGCCTGTAGAGTTGACTGTTCCTTCTTCGGAGAACTAGCTGGCAGGAGGGAACTGGAGGTTTCATTGGACAAGGTCACCTATAAAATAAGAATATAAGAGAGAGAGTTATCAAAGAAAAGTAACCAGGAAAAAATCAACTGCTCACTAGATGACGCTTACATGAAACAATTGCTTGCAACAATGTTTTATTCATCAACAGTCACACACTTAACAGATCACAGCTCATTAACAGCCAAATCAATTTGAACTGAACTACATACACTGTCCCTACACTGCACGCACGCACTTGCCCTCTTCAATCCTCAGATCTTTCTAGTAGAAAGAAATTCCATACAGAGTCACCTAAGAGGGCTGGTCGGGAAGGAAAAAAATGTTACCTTGTAACTACAGTATACAGAATAATGTATGGGCAACCATACACAACAAGGCTGTGTTTCCATCGAGGGGTTGAGTTGACAGCATGCGAAGCTCGAGAGGTCCGTGCTGTCATCTCAACCCCTTGATGGAAACACATGCTTAGTTGTGTGTGGTTGACCATACTTTTTTTTAGTATATTGTTTTCTACACTAGAGTGACAGATTCCCCACTGAAGTGAAAACAAAAAATCTTGCGATTTCTTTGTTCTACTCACATAACAATATAAAATTTCCAGACTTTTGAAAGGTAAAATGTATGACTTTGGGCACTGGGTGGTTAGTAAGTAGCTAGGTGCAGAATAAATGATAAATTAAAAATTGTATGACCTTTGAACTGTGCATAACAACTGTTAAGAATGCGCATAACAACATTTTAGAATGCGCACAACAGTTTAGAATGTGCTTAACAAGGATTTTGAACAGGCAGATTTTTATACATAACAAAGGGTAACCATATACTATATGTTCTTTCTAAGACATGTGATCGGTGCTCCAGATAAGTTTGGCATGCAAGAAAAAAAACACTTGTAGTAATAATGTTGTTTCTTCCAAAGAGACCTCTCACTATGCTTAACAACTACAATCATGGAACGAGCCACCTTGTAGCTTTAGAATCTTTAGAATTTTATGCTAATTAGAGAACTTAGAATGAAATTCAAACCCTGTTGTGTGGTCATGCTTACTCCTGCATTCCACTGTCAAGATTTATTTCTAAAGCTAGGGTGAGTAGTGACCATTAAACTAGCTAAATGGCTACCAAAAATATATCACATAATATAGTAAAAAGTTTGGAGAACTGTTTTACATTGCAGAGCAACTTAAAAATGCTATGAATAATTAAAAGAGCTGAGATCACTGCATATCAGTTGTAAAGGGACAGTAACAAGTAATGTTGAAGCAACTAAAGAATGGATTCTTATGTGAACCTTTTTCCAGGTTCTGGAAGGGGAGGCAGGGATTACAGATTGTTAAGAACAGCAAGAGATCCCTTTGGAAAACACAACATTACTATGGTGAGCAATTTTTTTCTTTAAACCCCTGAATTCCCTCACTTATGCAACTGCAGACTGCATAGCAACAACTTGGGACGCTGGGTACAGAACCTGTTTAGGGAAAAAGTTCTGCAACACAGCATCCCTTTTGGACTGTATGTCCAGGTGGTAGAGTTTTGTGAAAGTATGTACTGTTTTTCAGGTAGCTGCTTTACAGATGTCCTGCAGGGAAACACCTCCTGATGCGGCCACAGAGGCAGAGGTGCCGCTTGTGGAGTAAGCCTGAAGGCCTTCAGGTGGCAGCTTGCTAGATTTCTCGTAACAGAACTATACGCAGGAAACTATCCAATGAGAAATGGATCTCATGGATGCTGGTTTCCCCTTCCCTACTTAATAGAGTAGACACACCAGAGGATGCAGACAGAATGAGAAGGGACATGCAGAAACTTGAAGAATGGTCAGGGGTTTGGCAGTTGAAGTTCAATGCAAATGCATTGCAGCTGTGCAATGCAATGCAATGCAGCTGCAGAATAAGGGGTGCTAGCTGCACATTCAAGCAGACTTGATAGACCTCTAGGTCTTTATCTGCTGGCAAATTTCGTATGTTCGCAAAGAAGTGCAAGATAATGCATATGGGGCACAAAAACCCTGGCACAATATATCAGTTGAGTGATGAGGATATAGCATGCACCAAGCAGGAAAGGGATCTTGGGGTTATCACTGATGACCTCAATGTAGGGAAACAGTGTGACAAGGCAGCAGGTAAAGCAAATAGGATGCTGGGATGCAGGGGCATCACCAGCAGGAAAAGGGAGGTCATAATTCCACTATACAAGACACTAGTGAGGCCCCACCTGGAGTACAGTGTTCAGTTCTGGTGACCTTACTTACGTAAGGACATAGACAGGGTAGAGAAGGTTCAGAGGAGGGCAGCAAAGATGGTACATGGATTGCATCACAACTCCTATGAGGTCAGGTTGAAGGAACTGAATATGTACTCGCTGGAGGAGAGGAGGGAGAGAGGGGGGATATGATAGAGACATACAGGTATCTTACAGGGAGGAACAGGGTGTAGGAATACACTATTTTTAAGCAAAAAAGATGTTCCAGGACTAGAGGGCATGGGATGAAGTTGGAGGGAGGACGATTCAGAAAAAACATGAGGAAGAATTTCTTCACAGAACGGGTGGTAGACAAATGGAACACCCTGCCAGAGGAAGTGGTGGGGGCTGAAACAATCACGGAATTTAAAAATGCATGGGATAGACATAAAGGAATTCTGGAGGTCAGGGTTAAGCGGCAACAACATCTAGGAAAACATAAAGTAAACTTACAAGCTGAAATGGGCAGACTGGGTGGGCCGTAGGCCCTTGTCTGCTGACACTGTCTGTGTATCTGTGTAACTGTGCTAGTGGATCTTACATCCTTTGTGTTGTCCAAGTAATAGCTCAGAGCTCTCTTTAAGAGCAGCCCCCTAATATGGGCATACATTGTACTGGCTGTTACTGGCAATGTCTTGGAGAATGATCACGTGTTTAATAATTCTTCTTTTATTTTTCTTAATATTATGTTTGACTTGCACCATGAAAAAAGCCAATAACTGCTAAGTGGGAGTAGGGATGACAAGCGGAAGCTGTGGGACATCAGTAAACACAGCAGAACTTGACAATTTGTTCAGTATATTGTCTGCCTTCATACCTGTGTGCTGAAATGAAAATTACGTACCTACCATAATTCTTATTTTTTTTTAATATAATTTTTATTAATTATATAAGAGACACAACATCAATAACGTACAGTTGGAGTTTGATTCTATTTGAATCAACAACTCTCTTATTCTCATTAAGCCTCAGGAATAATCTATTTGGTACACAGTCTTCAATTTTTGTAACCAATTACTATTATATATGGAAAGATACCCTCACAACTTCTAGAACAGTGGTCCAAGTTATTAATGATACTTATTTACTTGAAACGAACAGATAAGTTAAGTCTCCAGCAGACCCCATTCCCAGTAGGAGCAGCACCTCTCCATGAGCCTCAGGATCAGCCCTAGCGGATAAAATCAGAGTCAAGCAGAGCCATGTACCACACCCATTTTTGCCACTTGATGGTGAAAGGTTCAACTTTATCATGTAACACGGCTGTCAATTTTTCTACTTGATAAATACTCATTACTATATTTCTCCAATCATTTACAGTGGGAATAACCAACATCATCCATCTACAGGTAATGGCCTTTTTTGCCACTACCAATAATATGGGCAACAGGGTGCGACCCCATGATGTATGATTACATGGCATTATGGAAAGCAACACCAACTCAGCCGTCAACTCCAACGGTTCCCCCAGACAGTCCTGCAACTCATTCAGTAATGTGAGCCAATATGGCATCAAAAGAGGACACATCCAAAAGATATGACCCAAGACAGCCACCTTACATTAATAGCCCCTCCAGCAATAATCATAGGAAGAGGGCAAATATTTAATTAACACTGCTTGTGCTCTAAAAAAAACGATACTGGCATTTCCATGCATATTCTCTCCAAATTGTAGAGAGAGAGCGCAAGCTACTTTTATTGCTGGAATAGTATATTTTAGTCAGTTCTCAGGTGTTATTGATAGTTCCAAATCTGAATTCCATTTATTTAATACTGTTAAGGTTGTATCGCCTAGTGTATCGCTCAATATTCAATATATCTGTCCAATAAGATGACAGCCCAAGTTACCTCAAAGACTGTCAATCAATAATTGCAATAAGGGTGGTTTAGGGTGAGGTAATTGCCTCCTGTCCTGACTCTGGCCCTGTATATAGGTTCGTAACTAGAGATATCTGAAATGATCTCTACGTGGTAACCCAAACACCCTCTGCAACGTTTCAAAGGAGTTAATACCTGTTATGGTTAATACCTGATACAAGTAATGTAAATATAGGCCCCTTTATGGATGAACTCCATCCCTGGTTCCCTTCTATCCTTACCCATATTGGGTCCTTTCAAAAAAGAACTGTGGGACCACATCCTGGTTTCATTCAACTGTGACTGACCGTAAGACTGTTGTAACCCTCCAACTATTTCCTCTCTTGTACCTTAGCCCCACGACAACACCCACTGGGTGGCTTTCTGGTCTCTACTATATTTCCAGCTCTCCTTTGGCCCATTTCCTGGGCCTGTTTCTCACTTTCTCCTTCACAGCTCCATTGCTCCTGTCTCCAATATTTATTTTTCTCCTCTGACTTATTTCAACAATTTTGGTTACTCCCATGTCAATCGACAATGCTTATTGTATTGTATCATTATTAGATAATCCCCTATTGTATAACCTTCTCTCTGTATATAATTACTATCATTGTTCATGATGTCTAACACTTGCCTGCCACACTTTGCACTGACGTGGATCCTTTGTAATAGCTCCCCTTATATATTTTTTCTCTTTGTGTACAATTACTGCCATTGTTCATGATGTCTGTAATACTTGCCTGCCAGCTACACTTTGTACTGACGTGGAGCCTTTGAAAGAGAGTCCCTGACTCAAAGGGTTGTAATTCCTAGACTCAATAAATAAAAACAAACATTTAACGCCAAGTTCGAAATGTTGGGTCCATAGCAAGTGGATTAAAAAGTTCATTAGCCAACATTAGCCTCATGTAATAGTTTCTGAAAATTTTGGATGATATTTCATCTGATTCCATATCTTTAGAACCCCACCAGTATATTTTGTAAAATTTCTTATGGGAATCAAATTCCTCCTTGTTGCAAACAACAGAGGGCCTAGGTTGTAGAGCTCATTCAGTGTTCTATCTCCTTCCAGGGTGCTGAATATGTAGGGGTCAACCACAGAATTAGTATTTTAAGAAAAGCTGCTATGGCATACCACTCGAGAGTAGGTAGATTCACCCCTCCCCTCGCTATTGGTAAATTAAAAATAGAAAAGTGAACTCTGGGGCATTGATCACCCCAAATAAAATTTGAAATCATTTTGTTCCATGAGGTAAAGTAGAAGTGAGGCGGCCAAACTGGTAAGTTTTGGAAGAAATATAGTAAACGGGGCAATATGTTCATTCTAATTATTTCAATCTTTTGGAAAAAAAGTATAAATTCAATTTACCCCATTTAGAAAGATCTTCTTGTAACTTTTGGGTTAAGGGCTCATACTTTATAAGGTCCAAAGTTTTTGGATTTTGCGGAATATGTTTACCTAAATATTTTATCTTAGTTTGCAACCACCGCAAGGGAAGGAGGCGTTTAAGACATGCTGACAGAGTAAAAGAAAAAATTACTCACCTTAGTAATGTTGTTTCTTCTAATGGAGTCTTGCTATATTATGACATATGCAGTTTGTCCCAGCCTTAGAACTGCTCCGGAGGTGAAAGAGTTAACTTTCCATGCCAGGCACGGAATCTTGAGCGTGAGCTCGGTTGAAAACTCTGTCTGCTGTTCTTCAAACCCAAACTGTCAGATCTTTGCGAGCAAAACTCACTAAGATTCTGTGTGGAAGCTGTAAACCTACACCAGCCAACTGGCTACTAAAATATTAACACATTTTTTGGTCCCAAAACAAAGACTCAAGTCAGGGATCAAAAATAAAATAAACTATAATACCCAAACACCCCAAAAGGAGGGGTGAAAAACACAGGTGGGCATCACTAAGTGCCAACACTGCACTGCCCACCCACATCCAAAGACAGAGGTTCTGAGAGGGGCAGGCGGGGAGGTCATAATATAGCAAGACTCCATTAGAAGAAACAACATTACTAAGGTGGTAATTTTCTTCAAACAACATGAGTCTTGCTATATTATGTTTATATCTGAACTACAGCAGTACCTCCATGGAGGAGGGACAGAACCTACTTAGGAAATAGTCTCTGAAGCACAGCTGTGCCAAACCGAGCATCACTCCTAGCCTGGATGTCCAGGGAGTAATGCTTGATGAAAGTGTGTACTGTTTTCCAGGTAGCTGCTTGAAATATCTCTAAGATAGGGATGTCCCTGGCCGCAGCTAGGGCCGCAGCTGTACCTCTGGTAGAGTGAGCCCTCAGGCCTGAAGGGGGAACCTTACCCAGTTTTTGATAACAAAATTGGATACAAGAGACAATTCACCTGACAATGGATCTTTTAGTGGCAGGTTTCCCTTTACCAACCTCACCATAAGTGACGAACAGTTGGAGGGAGTCAAACCTGTGACCCTTGGTATGCTCCATGTAGTAACTAAGGGCTCTCTTTACATCTAAACTGTGCAGCCTCCTCTCGCCAGAGGAGGAATGGTCACTGAAGTACACTGGAAGAGATATAGATTAAGGTGGAAATCTGAAACCACCTTAGGCAAGAACTTCCTGTTAGTCCTGAGGACTACCTTATCTCTGTGAAAGGAGATAAAATCAGGCTCTACTGACAAAGCTTGTAATTCACTTATGCACCTGGCAGAAGTGATGGCTACTAGAAACACAGTTTTCCAAGTCAAGTACTTAAGCTCTGCTGAAGACAAAGGCTCAAAGGGGGGTTGCATTAGCTGAGCAATGCAAACATTAAGATCCCAGGCAGGAGCAGGGTCCCTGAATGGAGGGTTGGTGTGAAGCAATCCCTTGAAAAACTTGGAGAATACAGGGTGAGCAGAAAGAGAAGAGGGCTTCCTGCTGAAATAAAAGCAGAGACAGCTGCCAAATGCACTTTCAGGGTAGCTGGCCTCAGCCCCAAAGTATTTAGATGGACCATATAATCCAGGACTGTGGGCAAATCAGCAGATTCTGGGAAATATGCTTACCAGAGCACCATATGAAAAACCTTTTCCATTTAAAATTATAAGAAGCCCTGGTGGAAGGCTTCCTAGAAGCTTTCAAGATATCAAGTACACCTTGAGAAAGGTGTAGGTCAGCAAACTCTAACTCTTCAAGAGCCAGGCCTTGAGGTTGAGAGATTTGAGATTCGGATACAAAACTCTCCCCTGGGCACAGGTTAACAGATTGTGATTCCTGGGAAGACACAGAGGAAGGTGGACTGCTAAGGACAGAAGGAGTGGATACCAGGGCTGTCTGGCCCAATCTGGAGCAATCAGAATCATCTTGCAAGGTTGAGATCTGATTTTGACTAGCACCTTGAACAAGAGAGGAAGGGGGAAAGGCATAGAAGAACTTCCCTTCCCAGTCGAGAAGGAAGGCATCCAGAGGGACTGAGTCCAACACTGGGGGCCTGCAACAAAAAAGCGGAAGTTGGTGATTGTCTGGGGCTGCAAAAAGATCTATCTGAGGGGTGCCCCACCTGGCAAATACTAACTCCAGTACTAGGGGATCCAGTGACCATTTGTGATGGCCCTGGGAAATCCTGCTGAGAGCATCTGCCAGGACATTGTCCTTGCCTGGGAGGTGAACTGCCATGAGGGAAGTGTTCAGGGAATAATCCAGAGACCACAACTTCATTGCCTCGGTGCACAAGGCCGAAGACCGAGTGCCCCCTTGCTGGTTGATGTACCACATTGTAGTGGTGTTGTCTGTTCTGACCTGTACCACTTTGTTCTGAACAGATGCAGAAAAAACCTGAAGTGCTAGAAAAACAGCTCTGAGTTCCAACAGATTGATGTGGAGCAGAGATTCCTGAAAGGACCACAATCCCTGGGTGGTGAGGTCGCCCATGTGAGCTCCCCATCCCAAGAGGGATGCATCTGTAGTAAGGGTCAAGGAGTGAGATTGAGGGATGAAAGGAACCCCCTGTCTCAGATTGCTCTGATCCTGCCACCACTGCAGGGCCTGGATCAGGGTTCGAGTTACTGGGATCAATTTGGTTAGAGGATCTCTCCTTTGAGACCAGAAGGCTGTCAAATGGAACTGAATGTCCCTCATCTGAAATCTTGCTCCTTGCACTATAGCTGTGGAAGCAGCCATGTGCCCTAGGAGCTGTAGAAAGTGCCTTGCTGGTCGAGAGACCTGCAGAGTGAAGGAGGAGGCCAGAGCCACCAGGGTCTTTACTCTTTCTAGAGGAAGGAAAGCTCTGGCCTGCTTTGTGTCCAGTTCTGCGCCTATGAAGGTGAGTAGCTGAACAGGCTCTAGAACTGACTTTGGAAGATTGAGAAGAAAACCTAGAGATGTAAAGCAGCTGCTGGGTAACCTGAAGGTGTAATTTGACTTGGTCTGGAGACTGACCCACTATGAGCCAGTTGTCCAGGTAAGGAAAGATGGCAATCTTTTGCCTTCTTAAGTGAGCAACTGCTACTGCCAGGCATTTTGTGAATACCCTTGGGGCAGAGGTGAGGCCGAAGAGCATTGCTCTGAACTGGTAATGGCCTGAGGGCAGTTCGAATCTGTGGTACTTTCGGTGGGAGCTTCTGATGAGAACATGGAAGTAGGCATCCTAGAGGTCCAGGGACGCTAGCCAGTCCCCTGGCCTTAGGGAGGGTAAAATAATTCCCAGAGTCACCATTTTGAATTTTGGTTTTAAAAGATGCTTGTTTAGGTATCTGAGATCCAGGATGGGCCGCCATTCTCCTGTCTTTTTTGGGGTAAGGAAGTACCTGGAGTACAGTCCTTTGCCCTGGTGTAGGGGAGGAACCCTTTCTACAGCTCTGAGAGCCAGGAGGGTTGAGACTTCTGTTTCAAAGCGAGAGCCTCTAATGGATTTGCAGGTGGAAGGATCTGGTTCTCATCTTTGGAAATTTTTGAAGCTGAGAACCAGTCCTGGCTTACTACTTCCAGGACCCACTTGTCTGATGTTAAAGACTCCCAGTCCTGGGCAGTAAGCCAGCCTGCCCAGGTAATGGAGAATCGGCCCTGGGCATCTCATCAGGCGCCTGTTTGGCAGGGGCTTTAGGCTGAGGGGTGGGAGAAGGCCTGCTCGTGCCCCTCCCTCTCCCTCTGAAGAACCCCTCTGGGCATAAGCTGAAGAGGCCTGGGCACAGTAAAGGCCTGTGAAAAGGCCTGCCCTGCCCCTGGAAAGCTGCCTCTGAGGGTGGCTTGCCTCTCCTTGGCCTGTGCACTCTATAAGTGGTCCTATACTCATCCATTTTCTTCATGTAATTCTCTGTCTGCTCCCAAACAGAGAATTACCCACAACAGGAAAATCCATGGCCTTAGCCTGGGTATCCTGTGACAGGCTAGTACACCTGAGCCAAGCCATTCTGCGAAAAGCCACAGATGTAGCCATGACTCTTGAAGATACATCATTAGAGTCCACTGCAGCATGGAATTGCACATTGGATGCCTCAATACCATCAGCAGCCACCTGCTCCAGCTCCTTGACGAGCTGGCCAGGGACCTGTTTCGCTAAAGCCATAACAGTATCCCATCTGGATTTCTGGTATCTTGCAACATAGGCCATATAATTTGCCTGTCTGAGTCCCAAGGATGCTGCCATGTATTGTTTCTTTGCCATGGCATCAATCCTCCTGGAGTCCTTGTTAGGGGGGTGTGAAGCCAAGGGAATATTTGCCTTATCACAGGCTGCAGCCTGCACTACCCCAACATGGCTGCATTGTTGTGAAAGGAACTCCGTATCAGAGCCTGACAATGTGTACCTCTTGTCCATTTTTTTTATCCACAGGAGGTATAGTGTTAGGAGCTTTTAAAATTTTTATTGTCTGTTTCCTAAAAGATTTATGTAAAGGAATAGACAATCTCCAGGACTCTGGGATATCCATCATTTCCACATAGTCAGGCTCCTCCTGTTCATCAGCAGCTTCTTCCAAAGGGAACTGGAGGGTTTCAGCAACTTTTTTTATAAAACATAAAATGAGAAGGGGACTCAGAAAGCCTAGGGGGAGACACTCCTGAAGGTCTGTCTGGGGAGATGTCCGGTTCAATGGGCACATCCAGACTTTCAAAATCACATTCACTCTCTTCATAATCCCCAGTTCATAAAATTCCTCTATATCATATTCTTGAACTGGTGGAACCGACCGCTTACCTGATGGTGCCGGTTCGGTCGGAACCAGGGAAAGCGACTGGACAATTTGGATCGCTTTGGCTATCTCTGCAGCGGTTGGAGAAGGAAATTTTGGCTCCACACCTGCTGATTTTCTAGTCCTCTTTGCTGGAACTGGCTCCTCCGAGGCAGCTCTTCGTTTGCCCAAGGAAGTCTCGCCCTGGTCAGAGGGCACTCCCTCCGGTTCGGTTGGCACCGAACCGGGCTGGCCATCCGGGTCAGCGGACGTTTTGGCCTCTCGTTCCCTGAGCCTACCAACTCTCTTATCCAGGGTAGCTGCAGGGAAATTCTTGCAAATCTGGCAGTCTGCACTGAGGTGGTCAAACTCAGACAATAAACACATGTGTGTGTGGGTCAGCCTTGGCAAGGCTTCCCCACAGACACTACAGTGCTGAAACCCAGTGGGCCCAGTTTTCTTTTGGGTTTCTCAGACATAATGCCAGCCTAACCAAAAACTTGCCCTTTATGGCAAATCGCCAACAAGACACCTTATCGGTTCCCCAACACGTGTCACAGGTCGTGGAAAAAACGTAATGAAATCGTTTTTAGAACCGATAAGAACAGGAACTGCACTCTAAATGCAATTTAATTAAGTTTAACAACAACCTGATCGGTTCAAACCGAACCGATAATAACGCTTGCAAGTTCCACACAGAGAAAATGTAAAACCTATCTATTACTTACGATACCACAGACAGAGCTTGAACTGACGGTTTGCGGTTAAAATAAGACAAATGCGGTTTAAAAACCAAGAAATTACACTTTTAACCGACAAAATGAACCAAGCAGAAGGAGAAATCTCCGGAGCGACTGTTCAGTGAGGCGGAGTAAAGAATCTGACAGTTTGGGTTTGAAGAACAACAGACAGAGTTTTCAACCGAGCTCGAGCTCAAGATTCTATGCCTGGCATGGAAAGTTAACTCTTTCACCTCCGGAGCAGTTCTAAGGCTGGGACAAACTGCATATGTCATAATATAGCAAGACTTCATGTTGTTTGAAGATACAGTTACGTAGGAACATACTGTAACAGTAGATCTTCGAGAGAGGTTCCTTCAGTAGGTCATCACATATAGGACTAGTGCCACCTGGCGTCTGGCTGCATGGCAGACTTTTTCTAGCAGTACCTGACAGGGGACAGCCCACTCGATGTCACATGACTAACGTCAGCGTAATGCTATATAGTGGACGGTCCCCATACTCGCCCTTCAATTCTTCCACCGAAGCCTGGAATAGGCCTGACAGGAGAAGGAAACAGAGTCTGGGAGTCCCTAAATAAAAAAGAGGGAAGGAGGGAGGGAAAAATATGACCTACTGAAGGAACCTCTCTCAAAGATCTACTGTTACGGTACATTCTTACGTAACTGTACTATCTTATTTCAAGAGGGTTTCTTCAGTAGGTCATCACATACAGGACTGAATCCCAAGCAGTCCCTCCTAAAACACACTGAGAGAAACCGAAGAGGAGGAAAAAACTACAATAACCAAGGAAAAACACAGAGTGGAACCAGCCTAGGGCAGAAGGCCCTGCAGAACAGCTAGGCCAAAACCTGCCCTCTGCCTAGAAGCAATGTCCAGACTGTAGTGTTTGGTAAAGGTATGGACAGAACTCCACGTTGCTGCTGCACAGATATCAGCTGCTGACACATTCCACAAAAAAGCTGTGGAAGCAGCCATGCCCCTAGTAGAATGACCTCTCATGGGCCCCGGCAGAGGCTAGTCATACTTCTGGTAGCAAAAGCAAATGCAATTGCCCAACCAATTGGATAGGCACTGCTTAGAAACAGCTTTGCCCAAAGATCTGTGGGAAAAGGAGACAAACAGTTGATCATCCTTATGGAACTCTTTTGTATGATGAGTATAGCACTGGAGAGCACGATGCACGTCCATAGTGTGTAGGAGTGCCTCACCTCTATTCGCAGGGAACGGAAAATATACAGGGAGCTCCACTGATTGATACAGTGTGACCCCCCGAAACCACCTTAGGCAAAAACTTAGGATTTGTCCTGAGGACCGCCCGGTCCCTAAGGAAAATTAAATAAGGCTTCTTACAAACCAGAGCCTGAAGCTCTGAAATTCTTCGAGCTGAGGTAACCGCAACTAAAAGCAACATCTTCCAGGAGAGGAAGCGTTAATCACAGCTCATTGCTGGTTCAAAAGGTGGGAGAGTGAGCCTCTCTAACACGAAGTTCAAATCCCAAAGGGGTGTGCTGCTGCGGATGGGGGGTTCAGATGGAGAATCCCTTTCAGAAAGGTTTCTGAGACTTCCAGCTGAGCCATGGGTTTACCATTCACCAGCTCATGGTATGACGAAATAATCGAAAGATGGACCTTTAAGGAGGAATAGGATAGGCCCGAATCTGACAGATGAAGGAGGTATTCCATGACTTGTGGGGCAGAACTAGAGAAAGGGTTCCAGTCTTTGGAAGCCACCCAAGGGGAAAAACATTTCCACTTCATAGCATAGGTGGAACGGGTAGACAGCTTTCTAGCCTCAACCAGTATCTGGGTGACTTGAGAGGAGGCCCCGAAGTAAGAAACCGCTATGTCTGCAGAAGCCACGCATGAAGGTGTAGGGTCCTGGATGGACGAACCGGCCTTGATTCTGTGTCAAGAGGTCGTGAGTCATAGGAAGTGGAACTGGTGGTTCGTCCGCTAACTGTTGCAGAAGTGGGCACCAAATCTGTCTTGGCCAGAGGGGGATGATGAGGATCATCCGCACCTTCTCTGCTTGAAGAGAACCCTCTGGAGAATGGGAAATGGAGGGAAGGCATATCAACATTTCCCTGTCCAAGAGAGAGACAAAGTGTTGTCCCAGAAAGCACCATGCCCTGGAACGAGCAAGCAAAAACTGAAGTTTTACATTGAATGGGGAGGCGAAAAAGGTCGAGTTCTGGACGTCCCAACCTTAGGAAGAGAGACTCTGCCACTTTCTGACTTAGTTCCCATTCGTGACTCAGGGTTTGAGACCTGCTGAGACTATCTGCCAGGACATTTTGAATGCCTAGAACATGCACAGCCACTAAGGACAGATCATGCTGGACTGCCCAGTTCCACTGTTTCATTGCTTCCCTGCAAAGAGGGTACGAGCGAGTTCCTCCTTGTTTGTTGAGATACCAGATTACCAACATATTGTCCAACTGGATGAGCAGTGATCCCTTGGGGAGAAGGGTCTGGAACGCCTGAAGTGCGTACAAGACTGTCCTCATCTCCAGAATGTTGATGTGCAACAACGCCTCCGAGTTGGACCAAAGTCCCTGTGCTTGGTGCTCCCCCAAATGAGCCCCCCAGCCCACATTTGATGCATCTGAAGTCAGAGATGCCGAGGGGACAGGACTCCTGAATGGGAGACCCAAAGAAAGGTTGCAGGGATCACTCCACCAAAGCAGGTCTTTCTGGACTGCCAATGATACCAAGACCAGGTTGTCCAGAAGTGGATGCCACTGCACCCACAAGGACCACTGAGTGATTCTCATATGGAGCCTCACCAGGGGAACGGTAGTGATGGAGGCCATCAACAGGTCAAGAAGGCGAAGGACCTCCTTTGCTGGAATGGTCCTGGATGAGGAAACCACTGAAGTTTGACGGACCAGAGTTTCCACCCTGTCCGGAGGAAGGAAGGTCCTGCTCGGGATGGTGTCCAAGACTGCCCCGATGAACTGAAGTCTCTGATTCGGGGAAAGAGACGATTTGGGGAAATTGACAGTAATCCCCAACTTGGAAAACAGATCCAGAATGAAATGCAGAGCTCCCGAAAGAGAATCCCTGGAAGGGGTTGAAATCAGCCAGTTGTCCAGGTAAGGGAAAACTGCTATGCCCTGGTGATGCAGAAAGGCCGCTGCCGCCACCACCAGGCACTTGGTAAAAACCTAAGGTGCTGAAGACAGACCAAATGAGAGGGCCCGGAACTGAAAATGCTCCCCCTGGAAACAAAACTGCAGGAAATGGTGGTGGCTGGGGAAAATTGGAATGTGCATGTAAGCATCCTGTCTGTCCAGAGCACAAAGCCACTGGTTCTCCAGCAGGAGAGGGAGAAGGCTTTGGAGGGTCAGCATTCTGAATTTCTTATACTCGACAAACAGATTGAGACTGCTCAGGTTGAGAATGGGTCTCTTGTCGCCTGACGTTTTGGAACCAGGAAGAAGTGGGAGTAGAATCCCCTTCCCTTTGCCAGAGGGGGAATGCTCTCTATAGCCTCCTTCAGCAAGAGAGAGTTGATTTCTTCTCTGACGAGAAGAGCCTGGTCTCGAGACTAGGACAACTGGATTGGTGGAGAGACTGGAGGAATATCCAGAGACTCTATGGTGTGTCCGGCGGACACCAACTGCAGGACCCACGCATCAGAGGTAATGCGCTGCCACTCCTGCGCATGGCAGGCGAACATCCCCCCCCACCAGTTCCTCACAGTGAGGCTGAGGAGGGGGTGGCGTGAGGGTGTCAGGATGGTCAGGGGAAGGGCCCCCTGAACATCTCTGATTCTTGGAGGCAGGAGGGGTGGCAGAACTCATGGACTTACACTTGCCCTGGCGATGAGCCGGGGCCTGCTTCCTCTGCCTCCAGGTCCTTTTCGGAAAGAGCTGCTGCTGTTGTTGGACATCTGATTGGTACATGGACCACACTGATCTCAGGGCCTAACCTTTATCCCAGAGATCGGTGATGATGCCTTTGGTGTTGCCGCCAAAGAGCACCGAGCCCCGAAAGGGGGCATCCTGAATCGCAGACTTGACCTCATTAGCGAGGCCAGAGATGCAAGGCCAGGCCTGTCGTTTCAAAGCACCGTCAGTTGCTGAGGAGAGAGCTACCAAATCGACAGAGTCATAAGTAGCCCGCAATGCATGCCTGCAAGAAAAGTGGGACAGGTGGAAATCCTTGGTAAGCTCCTCGAGATCCGAAGGTTCCATAGATTGGATCCGGGCCTTGAGCCTGGCCAAGGTAGCTTTTTGGTGCGACACCATATAAGCCACATAATTAAGGGACCGAAGTGCACATGTGGCCGAAGAATACACCTTCTTACTGAACTGGTCCATCTTCCTCGACTCCTTGTCTGGAGGAGAGGTGTTCATGTGCTTAAGCGCTGAAGAGTGGTCATTAACAGCTGAAATCACAACGGAGCATCCTTGGGCACCCAGTAAACCCTGTCCGCGCTCTTGGGGAGAGCCGGGATGGAATAAGGCATCTGCCAGACCATAGAGGGGAGGGCTTGGTGAGGTCCTATCCATCAGCGAACAGGGATTGGGGACAGAGACTCCAGGTCCAGGTGTTCGACGAATCTCTGCCGCATCGGATCCTGCTCCTCAGACTTCCACTCAAAGTAATTTGCATGGACCTCATGAAGTCCGAAAAGGCAGGGTCCTCTGGTGGGGATTTGGGGGAAACCTTACCCTTAGGGACCATAGAGTTGTGATCCGAGGGCTCCTCCAGCGACTCGTCGCCATTCTCATTATCATCATCATCATCCTCTCCCATGTCTGGATGGTCTCCAAGATCCAGAAGCGTAATAGCCTTGCGAGTGGTCCCCAGGATGTAAACCGTGGAAGGAGACGTACTCCTTTGGGATGGAGACCTAGGAGAGCGCAGTGGTGGGAGTCTGCTTTCTAGGTCAGATACCAGCTCCGAGTGAGCCCCCTGCCATCAAGACTGAATAAGAGTTTTGAAGTCCGGTTGAGCAGAGGCTTGTGGAGGAGGCACAGGAGGAGAAGGTTGAGGTGGAGAGATTACCGGGGGAGGAGGGTAGGGATACACCTGGTAACCCGAATAGCCATATCCCGGGTACTGACCGTATCCCAGAAAGTAATGCCCCGCTCCACTCCAATCTGGAGGAGGATCAGCCAGGAGATGGTCCCCAGGATACCCCGAGGGGTAATGCGGGACAGTCCGGGGTCATGAGTAGAGGCCCGTCAGAAAACCTGACTGAGAAGGAACCCATGTAGGGCCCACTGTCGTATAAATCAGTGGCAGGTCTGCGTCTGGCGCCGGAGCCGAAGGCTGGGTCAGACGGCTGGGCCCAGGCACAGAGACTGTCGTCGGGGGAGGGGTCCCGGCGTTGGAGAGCTCGACTGGGAAAAGTGTCAAGTTGGGAGTGATCCCACCAGAAGGGATAGGAGGGGCCTCTGGAGTAGGGCCAGACAGCTGAGGAGGAGCCTCCTTTCCTGCGACCCCTTCAGGAGTGGGTGGAACGGAACCCAGAGGTGTGGTCAATGTCCAGGGGTTCCGCACTATCGTCATCCGAGGTAGCAGCCTGAGCAGGGGAAGGTATCGGTGAAGTAGAAGGGGGAAGAGGGGCAGTCCCCCTGGGCTCTGCCGGATGTTGGGTTGAGCGCCGCTAGGCCCCGATGGGAGAGCTACGTCTGAGTGCCTGCCAGGGATGGGCATCTGACCAGATGGAGCCGGGCAGGAGTGGGAGGAGCCCCCTGCCGACTTAGCTGCTGGTGCTCTGCAGGTCCACGAAGCAAGGGAAGCCGACTTACCAGCGGCTGGGCGGTCCCTGGAGGAACCGGGGGCCAACTTAACGGCAAGCGCAGTGTGGCTGTCGGTGAAATCGGCGTCCAACTTACCCGCAGAGGAGGATTTGTCTGACTTACCATCCTGAGCCAGCTTGGCCTTAGGCGGCGGCTGAGAAGAAGCCTTGCTGGCTGAGGTCAGAGAGGCCTCGGTCTGGGACCTCTCTGCGGAGTGCTCCCGCTCCATATGTTTCTCTTTCCTCTGTTCTTTTTTGGAAGGAGATGAAGAAGAAGATTGGATCTGCTTCATCTGCTTTTCTAGACGCCAGTCGGGTCTTCAAAAGATGGTCCTCCAGAGCCTGCTGCCTCCTTTTGCGTGTGGCTTGGTTAAAAGGCTGGCAGTCTGGGCAAGAAGAAACTGGGTGATCTAGGCCTAAGCAGATCACACACTTCATGTGATCATCCTTATGTGGAATTTGCGTGCCACAGGTGGAACACTTCTTCGGTGAAGACATAGAAGAAAATTCAAAAACTTGAAGAAAAAACGTGGTGAAAACTGATGAGAAAAAAGCACTTTCTTCGATGATCACTTGGGAAGTCTGCAATGCGACTGACACGAGGAGACAGCAGGAAAAAACTGGAGGGCAGGCGTGGGGACCATCTACTACATAGCGTCACGCTGATGTCAGTCATGTGATATCGGGTAGGTGGTCCTCTGTCAGGTATTACCAGAAAAAGTCTGCTGTGCACCCAGATGCCAGTCCTATATGCGATGACCTACTGAAGGAACCCTCTCGAAGTAAGATTTAAGGGTTAAGACATTCATTTTAGTAATATTTAATTTAAACCCTGCCAAGTTTTCAAAAACGCTTAATATTTTCCATAACTTAGGAATCGACTGTTCCGGTGATAGTACCGTAAGTAAGACATCATCAACGAACAATATTTTATGCTGCGTCTGACCCAGAGGTATCCCCCCTTTATTCCCCCCTCCCTTCGAATGGCCGAGGCCAGAGGTTTCATGTACAGAGCAAAGAGAAGTGGCAAGAGAGGGCACCCCTGACAGATGCCCCACTGCAAAGTAATCGGGGATGAGGCTTTAGGACCGCTGCATATACTTTTTAGCCATACTATAAAGGACTCTGGGAACCGAAATGCAGACAGGGTATCCCATAAAAATTCCCAGGACACCCTGTCGCATGCCTTCTCGGCATTCAAATTTAATAAGACTTTGAGGATCTTTCTTGTTTGTAAGTATTCAATTAATAGCAGGGTCTTACAAATATTATCTGTGGTATTTGTGGCTTTACTAAAACCAGACTTTATTAAAAACAAAGTGTTGTTGTTTTAAATGATATTTTGTATTATTTGTATGTTGTATATATGTGTGTTATTATGTTGTGACTGGGCACCAGTGAAAATGGGCATATTGTTGCTCACTGGTTATACAGAATAAAAATTAACAAAAAAAAAAGACTGGTCCAGATGAATCAAGGCAGGCAGCATTTGTTCCAGTCGAGATGCCCAGAGGGCCATATAGAATTTATCATTAATTAATATAGAGATTGGGCGGTAGGAGGAAGGGTCTGTTTCGTCCACTGCAGGTTTTGTAAAGCTGCCAAAATAGAATATTCCCAAGATGGTGGGGGAACCTCACCCTTCGATACCTCATTGCAGGGGTTAGAATTAAGTTTTGCAGCCACTTCCCAGCAGGGCCAGTGACTGGGAAAATCTACTAGCCTCACAGACTTTTCCACTGCTCAGCTGTTTTACTTATTGAAATGTTACCTTCTCCAGTACAAGCCTGCAGAGCTAGTTAGAAGAAATTCTTACTAGCCCAACACAAAATCTACCAGCATTTGGCTAGTGGGCCGGTGCCAGTTTCGACCCCTGTCAATGTATACCCGTACCAAACTGGGGAGTAGTAGTTCTGAAAGAAAAAAATTACTCACCTTAGTAATGTTGTTTCTTCTAATGGAGTCTTGCTGTATTCTGACAATAGCAGTGAGTCCCAACCTTCGAACTTCCCCGGAGATGAAAGAGTTAACTTTCCATGCCAGGAATGGAACGCTGAGCTCGAGCTCAGTTGAGACTCTGTCTGCTGCTGTTTGAACTCAAACTGTCAGATCTTTATGAGCTAAACTCACTGAGGTCCTGTGTGGAAACTGTAAACCTAAACTACCCAACTGGCTACTAAATAACACATTTTTTGGTCCCAAAACAAAGACTCAAGTCAGGAAACCCAAAAAATGAAACAAACACAACACCCACTCACCCAAAGAAAAGAGGGTGATAATAAAAAAGGTGGTGCACCCCCTCAGTGCCAACACTGCTACTGCCCACCCACATCCCAAAAGAAAAAATTACCTTAGTAATGTTGTTTCTTCTAATGGAGTCTTGCTATATTAGGACATATGCAGTGAGTCCCAACCTTCGAACGGCTCCGGAGGTGAAAGAGTTAACTTTCCATGCCAGACATGGAACGCTGAGCTCGAGCTCGGTTGAAACTCTGTCTGTTATTCTTCAAACTCAAACCGTCAGATCTTCATGAGCTAAACTCACTGAGGTCCTGTGTGGAAGCTGCAAACCTACACTAGCCAACTGGCTACTAAACATAAGAACACATTTTTTGGTCCCAAAACAAAGACTTAAGTCAGGAGACCCAAAAAATGAAAACACAACACCAAGTCACCCCAAAAAAGGGAAGGGTGAAAAGAACAAGGTGGGCATCTACTAAGTGGCAACACTGCACTGCCCACCCACATCCCAAAAACAGAGGTTCTGAGAGGGGCACGCAAGGAGGGAGGTCATAATATAGCAAGACTCCATTAGAAGAAATAACATTACTAAAGTGAGTAATTTTTTCGTCAAACAACATGAAGTCTTGCTATATTATGACATATGCAGACTACACAGCAATACTTCCATGGAGGAGGGACAGAACCTACTTAGGAAATAGTCTCTGAAGCACAGCTGTGCCAAACCGAGCATCACTCCTAGTCTGGATGTCCAAGGAGTAATGCTTGGTAAAAGTGTGAACTGTTTTCCAGGTAGCTGCTTGACATATTTCTAGGATAGGGATGTCCCTGGCAGCAGCCAGGGAAGCAGCTGTACCTCTGGTAGAGTGAGCCCTCAGGCCTGAGGGAGGAATCTTACCCAGTTTTTCATAGCAAAATTGGATACAAGAGACAATCCACCTGGCAATGGATCTTTTAGTGGCAGGTTTCCCATTACTCACCTCACCATAAGTGAGGAACAGTTGAAGGGAGTCAAACCTGTGACCCTTGGTACGTTCTATGTAGTAACTAAGGGCTCTTTTGACATCTAAACTGTGCAGTCTCCTCTCGCCAGAGAAGGAATGGTCAGTGAAGTACACAGGAAGAGACATAGATTGATTAAGGTGGAAGTCTGAAACCACCTTAGGCAAGAACTTCCTGTTAGTCCTGAGGACCACCTTATCTCTATGAAAGGAGAAAAAATCAGGCTCCACTGACAGGTTGTAATTCACTTATGCGTCTGGCAGAAGTGATGGCTACCAAGAACACAGTTTTCCAAGTCAAGTACTTAAGCTCTGCTGAAGACAAAAGGCTCAAAGGGGGGTTGCATAAGCTGAGCAATGCAAACATTAAGATCTCAGGCAGGGGCAGGGTCCCTGAATGGAGGGTTGGTGTGAAGCAAGCCCTTGAAAAACTTGGAGAATACAGGATGAGCTGAAAGAGAAGAGGGCTTACCTGCTGATAAGAAAGCAGACACAGCTGCCAGATGCACTTCTAGGGTAGCTGGTCTCAGCCTCAAGGTATTTAAGTGGACCATATAATCCAGGACTGTGGGTAAGTCAGCAGATTCTGGGGAAATATGCTTTCCAGAGCACCATATGGAAAACCTCTTCCATTTGGAATTATAAGTAGCCCTGGTGGAAGGCTTCCTAGAAGCCTTCAGGATATCCATACACCTTGGGAGAGGTGTAGGTCAGCAAACTCTAACTCTTCAAGAGCCAGGCCTTGAGATAGAGATTTGAGGTTCGGGTACCAAACTCTCCCCTGAGCATAGGTTAACAGGTTGTGATTCCTGGGAAGACACAGGGGAATGTGGACTGCTAAGGACAGTAGGAGTGGGTACCAAGGCTGTCTGGCCTAGTCTGGAGCAATCAGGATCATCTTGCAGGGTTGAGATCTGATTTTGACTAGCACTTTGAACAGGAGAGGGAAGGGGGGAAAAGCACAGAGAAACTTCCCTTCCCAACTGAGAAGGAAGGCATCCAGAGGGACTGGAGCCCAACACTGGGGCCTGCAGCAAAAGAGAAGTTGGTGATTGTCTGGGGCTGCAAAAGATCTATCTCTGGGTGCCCCATCTGGCAAATACCACCTCCAAGACCAGGGGTCCAGTGACCATTCGTGATGGCCCTGGGAAATCCTGCTGAGAGCATCTGCCAGGACATTGTCCTTGCCTGGGAGGTGAACTGCCATAAGGGAGGTGTTCAGTGAGTAAGCCAGAGACCACAACTTCATTGCTTCGGTGCACAAGGCCGTAGACTGAGTGCCTCCTTGCTTGTTTATGTACCACAGTGTGGTCGTGTTGTCTGTTCTGACCTGAATAACTTTGTTCTGAACAGATTTGGAAAAAGCTTGAAGTGCTAGAAAAACTGCTCTGAGTTCCAGTAGAATGATTTGGAGCAGAGATTCCTGAGGGGACCACAATCTCTGGGTAGTGAGGTCACCCATGTGAGCTCCCCACCCCAAGAGGATGCATCTGTAGTAAGGATTAGGTGAGACTGAGGGCAAAGAACCCCTGTCTCAGATTGCTCTGGTCCTGCCACCACTGTAGGGCCTGGATCAGGGTTCGAGTCACTGGGATCAATTTGGTTAGAGGGTCTTTCCTTTGAGACCAAAAGGCTCTCAAATGGAAAAGGATGTCCCTCATCTGAAATCTTGCTCCTTGCACTACTGCTGTAGAAGCAGCCAAGTGCCCCAAGAGCTGTAGAAAGTGCCTTCCTGGTCGAGAGACCTGCAGGGTGAATGAGGAGGCCAGAGAGACCAGGGTTATTGCCCTGTCCAGAGGAAGGAAGGCTCTGGCCTTCTCTGTGTTCAGCTCTGCGCCTATGAAGGTGAGGAGCTGGACAGGCTCTAGAACTGACTTTGGAAGATTCAGAAGGAAACCTAGAGAAGTGAGCAGTTGCTGAGTTATCTGTAGATGTAACTTGACTTGGTCTGGAGACTGGCCTACTATGAGCCAGTTGTCCAGGTAAGGGAAGATGGCAATTTTTTGCCTTCTTAGGTGGGCAACCGCTACTGCCAGGCATTTTGTGAATACCCTTGGAGCAGAGGTGAGGCCAAAGGGCATTGCTCTGAATTGGTAATGGCCTGAGGGCAGCTCAAGCCTGAGGTACTTTCGATGGGAGTTTCTGATGAGAATATGGAAATAGGCATCCTTGAGGTCCAGGGACACTAGCCAGTCCCCTGGCCTCAGAGAGGGTAGAATAATTCCCAGAGTCACCATTTTGAATTTTGGTTTTAAAAGGTGCTTGTTTAAGTATCTGAGATCCAGGATGGGCCACCATTCTCCTGTCTTTTTTGGGGTAAGGAAGTACCTGAAGTACAAGCCTTTGCCCTGGTGTAGGGATGGAGCCCTTTCCACAGCTCTGAGAGCTAGGAGGGAAGAGACCTCTGCCTCTAAGGCAAGAGCCTCTGGAGGATTTGCAGGTGGAAAGGATCTGGTTCTCATCTTTGGAAATTTTTTGAAGCTGAGAACCAGTCCCTGGCTTACTACTTCCAGGAACCACTTGTCTGATGTCAGAGACTTCCAGTCCTGGACAAAGTAAGCCAGTCTGCCCCCTACAGGCAGCTGAGAATCGGCCCTGGCAACCCCATCAGGGTGCCTGTTTGGCAGGGGCTTTGGGCTGAGGGGTGGAAGCAGGCCTGCTTGTACCCAGTCTGCCTCTCCCTCTAAAAAACCCCATCTGGGCATAGGCAGAAGAGGAGGCCTGGGCTTGGTAAAAAGGCCTATGAAAAGGCCTACCCCTGCCCCTGGGAAGCTGCCTTTGAGGAGTGGCCTGCCTATCTTTGGCCTGTGCACTCCTATAGGTGGTCCTATATTCACCCATTTTCTTCATGTAATTCTCTGTCTGCTCCACAAACAGAGAATTACCCACAACAGGAAAATCCATGGCCTTAGTCTGGGTATCCTGTGGCAGGCTAGTACATCTGAGCCAAGCCATTCTGCGAAGTGCCACATATGTAGCCATGACTCTTGATGACACATCATTAGAGTCCACTGCAGCATGGAACTGCACCTTGGATGCCTCAGTACCATCAGCAGCCACCTGCTCCAGCAACTTGGCAAGCTGGCCAGGGACCTGCTTTGCTAGAGCCATAACAGTATCCCATCTGGATTTCTGGTATCTGGCAACATAAGCCATATAATTTGCCTGTCTGAGTCCCAAGGATGCTGCCATGTACTGTTTCTTTGCCATGGCATCAATCCTCCTGGAGTCCTTATCCGGGGGGTGTGAAGCCAAGGGAATATTAGCCTTGTCACAGGCTGCAGTCTGCATTACCCCAACATGGCTGCATTGTTGTGTGAGCAACTCCGTATCAGAGCCTGACAATATGTACCTCTTGTCCATTCTCTTATCCACAGGAGGTATAGTGTGAGGAGCTTTTAAAATTTTAAAAGTCTGTTTCCCAAAAGATTTATGCAAGGGAATAGACAGTCTCCTAGACTCTGGGATATCCATCATTTCCACATAGTCAGGCTCCTCTTGATCATCCACAGCTTCCTCCATAGGGAGCTGGAGGGTTTCAGCCACTTTTTTTATAAAACACAAAATGAGAAGGCGACTCAGAAAGCCTAGGGGGAGACACTCCTGAAGGTCTGTCTGGGGAGATGTCCGGGTCATTGGGCACATCCAGACTTTCAAATCCACATTCACTCTCCTCATACTCCTCTTCCCCCTTCTCCGGTTCATAATACTCCTCTAACTCATACTCTTGAACCGGTGGAACCGGCCGAACTGGGCAAAGCGACTGGACAATTTTTATTGCTTTGGCTATCTCTTCAGCGGTTGGAGAGGAAAGTTTTGGCTCCACACCAGCTGATTTTCTAGTCCTTTTTGCTGGACCCGGCTCCTCAGAGTCAGATCTCCTTTTGCCTGAGGAAGTCTCGCCCTGGTCAGAGGGCACTCCCTCCGGTTCGGTTGGAACTGAACCGGGCTGGCCATCCGGTTCAGCTGACTTTTTGGCCTCCCTTTCCCTGAGCCTACCAATGCTCTTTTCCAGGGTAGCTGCAAGAAAACTTTTTCAAATCTGGCAGTCTGCATTGAGGTGGTCAAACCCCAGACAATAAACTCAGGTGGTATGGGGATCAGCCTTGGCAAAGACTTCCCCGCACATACTGCAGTGTTGAAACCCAGTGGGCTCGGTTTTTCTTTTGGGTTTCTCAGACATAGTGCCAGTCCAAACCAAACTTGCCTGTTTATGGTAATCCGCCAGGTAAGACCCTCTTATTCCGTGACACGGTTCCCAACCGTGTCACGGGTCGTGGAAAAAACTGTAATAAAATCCGTCTTTTTCTAGAACCGATAAGAACCGGTAACCACACACTAAAAGATAGATTAAGATATTTTAAACAACTTGATCGGTTCAAACCAAACCGATAAACCGTTTACAAGTTCCACACAGAATAGAAATAAATGTAAAACCTATCTAGTACTCACAATACCACAGACAGAGTCTGAACTGACCGGTTGCGGTTTAAATGCAGTTGAAAACCGAGAAAAACAATACTTTAACCGACAAAATGAACCGAGCAGAAGGAGAAATCTCCGAAGCGACTGTTCAGTGAGGCGGAGTAAAGAATCTGACAGTTTGAGTTTGAAGAACAGCAGACAGAGCTTCAACCGAGTTCGAGCTCAGCGTTCCATGCCTGGCATGGAAAGTTAACTCTTTCACCTCCAGAGCAGTTCGAAGGTTGGGAGTCGCTGCATATGTCATAATAGAGCAAGACTTCATGTTGTTTGAAGGCTCTGTTCAACAGAAGAAAGCCTGATAAAAAGAAAAGGAATTAACAGACTGGACAGTCGCCTAGGTCTAGGAAATGTCTCTGAATAAGAGAAATCTCTCAGAGAAAGATGACCCATATCGTCGCCGGATCGGACTCCCAGTAGGAGAAGAAGAAATCAGGTACTCTTTACCGTATCCCGGAGACGAGTGCCTCAGGGGCTGAGAAGGAATCTGACCAGATCCCCACCAAAAAAGGGAGGGGGTACTGAGTAATTTTGGCTAGGGCCTGTGCTGTGATAGAAACCATATGTTATAAATCTTTTTTTTTTTTTTTTAGTCCAAGCCTAACAAGGCCTTCAGGCTGCTATTTTGAGGATTATTTTGATACAGAAAGATGAAGATGTTCTCCATCTGAGTGTGCAAAGAGCCCGAGTGTCCAAACTGAAATCATGACTGGACTAACAATCACAGCTGGAGAGAAGTTAACCACGTGTGCCGAGGAAGCCACAGAAGAGGCAATATCACAAGGGGGTTATATACCCCTATCAAAGGAGTGGAAGAGTCAGAGCGGCCACCGACCATTAAATTAAAATGTTCCACAGAGTGTAACTGTCTTGACGATTGTAAAAGTCTAGATGCAGAAGAGTATGGTCCACGGACACAGTGTGAAATACTATAGTGGACCCCGTTACTGAGGAACTACTGAAAGGATTTTCCCCTCACGGACTCTGAAGATAGAGATGACGTGCCCTCCAGTATATAAAATGAGCTGTCCGCTGTGTTACTGACCAGAAGGGCAGGGAAAGACCCATCTAGATGCACTTCTATCCCAGAAGGACCTCCAAGAGAGGTCTAGGTCAGAGCCACTTGAGACTCCGCCATCAGGAAGGATGTCGAGGAGCTTGGTACCATGTAGGGAGCAGAGAAAGTGCTGAGCAGAATGAGATTCCGCTGGCAGAACGGTACAGCAGAGTTCCATAGCAGAAAACCGCTGGATGACACAAGATCTCACATAGACCACCACTCATGAAAATGTGTGGAAAAAATAATCCGAAAAACAGGAGTTCATTCTGCGGTAAACATCCCGCCACAAGTTCTGTGGAAAGGACTCTGAAAGGAAAAATGTGTCACTAATTCTGCCATACAGCACCCACTAGCACCCGTGTGGCATCAGCAGCACTCGTGGCACAGAACGGCACCAAGCAGTGCCTATGCCAACCTGGGCGATACCCAAGGGCAGCCATGGTAGTATCCGCAGGTACTCCTGGCACCCATGTAGCAATGGCACTCGAGGGCACCTCCGACACCCATGGTACCAATGGCACCCATTGCAAGAATGGCACCCATGGCACCAGTGGCATCCATGGGCACCTGTGGTGCCACCCGCGGCACCCACAGGTGTCATCCCGGTACCCAAGGCACCAGTGGTACCCATGGCACTTGAAGCATCCATGGAACCCATGGGTGCCCACAGCATCACCTGCGGCACCCACGGGTGCCCGGCGCTGCCCGTGGGAGCCCGGCACCACCTGGGGGTGCGCTGCACCACTGACGGCACAGACAACCAGTGGCAGCAAAGAAAGCACCCACGGCGTCGCACAGAGTAACGGTGCTGACCCACAGCGCCGAGTAAGGCATGGCACCGACCAAGGTCCAGAGGCTCGGCGCCAACCAAGGCACCGAGCCACGGCACCAAAGGAAAATACCAATGGAAATCCTGAAAAGGGGAGAAGGAAAAAGGTGGTGCCCGTGCTGGCCCCTGCATGGAAAAGGGAGAGGGGGTAGGCACAAGGGGTTGATACGATGGCAAAGGCACCCAGAGGGCACCTCACCATACGTGATCCAATTAACCCAGCTCCGGTCCAATGGCTCTGAGGCCCAGAGGTCCTGAAATCAGGAACAGAGCCAGGAAAACTGGAAAGTCGAACCCCCTGCTCCATAGGAGCGACCCAAAGGTGAAACTGCTCACTGGAGCTCCAGCGAGGACAGAGATGGAGCTCTGAGTCGAGAAAGCAGCCATTAGGAGCGGGGCCAAGAGGAACCCAATGAAGTCGGTTTGGGCCAATCGCCCCTTCAGACGAACATTGCTCGTGCAGACATACCAATGGGCAACCTTGAGCGGCACCGATTCTTCTTCCCCGTACGAGGAAGAGGAGCTCGAGGTCAAGCAGAGCTGGATCACCAGTACCGTTAGATTTGTGCTGGAGGACTGTCCCCAAGCACAGGACTGTCTGTAGTCAGACCCTCCCGCTAATTAAGGGCGGGCGGACCAGACACAGCCCCTCTGCCATAAAAACTTTCAAACGAAGTCCTCCTACCGTCACCGCTACCGTGTAAGGATGACTCCATTGATGGCAGGAAAGAATTTCTTTTTCTTCATAATCTTCTTCTTGTTCGTAAGATAATAAATTACTACTTTAAAATATTAAAACATTAAGAGCTGTTGTCATATAGATGAAAACTTCGACTCCAGCAGACGAGCGATGTTGACATCCAAGCGCACTCGACGGCGGGAGAAAAGGAACTAAGGCAGTTGGAGGGTCGACGCCGAGATAGCCTACTCAGGCGCAAGCTAGTCTTGCGGTGCCACGCCTGCGTGGTCCTCTCTCGGCGCCGATCCTTCTGAAAACTTTAGGCTCCCGCTTGGTCCTAGCGTCTCTGGCGCTATCCCACTAGTGTGAATGAGTGATGGAGACTTAGTCCAGGAAGACCGTGTGCCAGAACTGCATGCAGTACTCCAAGTGTGGCCTCTCCAGGGACCTGTACCTTATGGGGCTATAGTTTCAAAAAAGTTAATTTAGGCGGGTTTCATGAAGTTTTCAGTTATTGTTAATTAAATAGCAACTGAAACCACAGGGGAGCTCTTCTTCCCTGCTCTTTAGCACCACCGGAAGTCCTGAACGCAATTCTTGATCTTCCTGTATATCTTCACCATTCATCACTAGTGGGTACTATGCCGGAGTGCTAGGATGCCGTGGGAAGCTTTTTAGCTTAAAAAGCTTTTCTCCTAGGAGGAGGGGAGATGTTGGGGACAGCTCCACCCTCAAGGCCAATGCACTGCATGGCATTCAGGTGTTGGCCAGTAACCACTGTCATTCTCTCCACTACCTAATTTCTGCTCGCCAGAGAGGAAAAAGGCATAAAGAAAGAGAAGGGTGGAGGGTGAGGCAAGAGAGCCCAATGGACAGCAAACAGAAAGAATAAAAACTGAAAAAGGAATAAGTCGACCAGATAAGAAAAAGAGGTTGGAGCCTAGTTTGTTCTGGGAGGAGGGCCCCAACCTCTGGGCAGGCTAAGGAGGAGAGAAAAAGACGAAGAAGATTAAGAAAAAGAAGAAAGAGGAGGAGGAGAAGAAATGAGGTGGGAGGGTGAGACTGCTTGCCCCCATGTTCCAGAAGTCCCTGTGGACCAAAGGGAGGCTAAAACTCCGCTGTCTACATCCTCTTGTTAAGGTGGAAAATTTCCCTTTTTTTTGGGAAGAGCCTGAGACAAGGCGATAGTCCAGAGAACAGGACTTTTCCAAGAGGAGCAGGAAAATCTAAACCCCTACCAGCAAGACAGATCCGATAGGAGAACTGCTTGACAGGTCAAGCTACACCCCCCCGTCAGGTCCACTAGGGATGGGGAACATATGGTAATAGATGCTCCTTCTCCCCCTTCTCCTTAAGTGGAAGAGAACCAGTCTTTCAGTCTGAGTTTACCTCGGTGCCCAAGGGGAAATCCAGGGGTGTAAGAGGGTAAAACCCTATATGTAGCACCACTGGGGAGGTGAAATTAATAGGAAAAGGAGACCTCAAAGAGGTTCCTGAGTCTTGAAATCCGAAGGGACTTTGAGCGAACAAGGGACCCAGGACAGGGTCTCTTGCAATAGGAGAAAGAAGAAAAACAAAATAGTGTGTCCTCAGCACCCTAATCTCAGCAGAGAGGTTCAGATGAAGGTGGGACCTGCAAGGGTAGCCCAAGGCAGAACTCCCAGAAAGGAGGCCTGAAGATCTCCCCTACCGAGAAGGAGGGCCTGGGGAGCCAAGGAAAAAGAGGACAAGAGCTCCTGCTTGTCCTCCCCACCTATAGTGGGCCCCTGGGGCTTCAAAGAAGTGGCAGGGAGCCTGGAGGTACCAGAGGGACTTCACCCACTATTGGGCGGAAGGCAAGCAGGGAGGAGGCACTGAGGGGAAGGTGGGCCGGGGGCAGTGATGAATGGTGAAAATACACAGAAAGATCAAGAATTATGGTAGGTACGTAATTTTCATATCTTACCTGCATCTATCTTCACCATTCATCAGTGGTGGGTGAGTACCAAGCCTACAAGGTGGACCGGTATCTCCCTGAAAGCTGGACAGCCTTCAGCCCCTCCTGGGGAACTCATGAGGGAAGAGGGCCCATCACAGGTTTGGCCAGACCCACTACTATTCACAGCCAGGCCTGAGTTCCTGAACTTCAGGAGAGGGAGGGCACCCCAACATTTCCCGCCTGGCTCATTAGAGAAAAAACAGCCCCCTACACTGGGCCAAGGGTGACAACTGGGAGAGGCAAAGCCATGCCATCTGTCAATCCCAGAACCCTGGAGGCTACCGCGTTGGCATCACAAGATACCCGTGCCTGGTGTCTCAGTAGCTCCAGGCCTCTTGTGGAAATAGCAATGGCTCACCTGGTTGCCTTGCAATCAGGCAAGGCTGCTAGGATTTTTTTTTTTTTTACCAGGAGAGAGACGCACTAAGCTGAAAGCTTGTTTACAGGTGCGACCTGGAAGCACAAGGAAGTTAAGTGACTTGCTCAGGGTCACACAGCAAATGCAGTCCACAGGTGGCTCTCCTAGGCCAGCATGTGTGTCTGATGAGCAGCAATGGACAACAAGAGATGTGCTAAGGCGAACACTGTCTTGCCTCAGCGGTCGAACTCCACAGAATCTGCGTCCATGGGACAGTTTCTTGTCGGGGACAGATGCCCAGAAGGGGTGTCCAGCCACTCCAAGCCCGATGTGGGGTGGGGAAAAGTTCCTGGAAACCCCAGGGGAGTGCAATGCCTGCGCTGGCTGTCCCCAGGGACTGAGGAAGTGGGCGACTGCCAGACGTTGTATGACTCATCCATAAAGGGCCGAGGCCATGGAGGGATCACTAAGGATTCCTGGCTGTACTCCGCAAGGAACACCAGAGTTGCACGCGTGCAGGACAGCGCTGAGACACTGGGATAAGAATGAGCTCTTCCATCATTGTCAATAGGAGCAGCTGGTACTCTGAAAAGTCAGCATCTGAAGACTGGTACAAGGAGAAGTCCTCTTCCTCGGAGGAGGAAGCAGATAAAGTGGAAGGGCTCTATATAGGGAACGATGGTGCAGGAAGAGGAGATGCGAACACAATCCTATTCATGGCCCTATAAAAAATGGGGAAAGCATTCACCATGGCACTATACTGCTCCCAGGTGAGAGGCCCCAAAGGACTAGAAAGACCCAGGAGAAGGAGGCAGAAAGGAAGATGAGCAGAATGGTCCTGGGAGACCTGGTCCCCTCTGCCAGGGTTGTGGGAACAAGCAGGGGACCCCTCTGAAGCAAGGGGGATGCGCTGTCTAGACCCCATCTGCTGCTCAAACCACCCTGACCCAGCAGGGTGAAGCTCACGAGAGGAAGACCCCTGGTGGGGAGACCAGAGCCTAGCAAACCCAGCAGGGTGGCCCCTGTCCCCACCCATTGCAGGACTCCGTCCCCCAGAAGAGGAGGTGCCCAGCACTCCGACTCTGGCCCAGAGTGAGCAAGGTCACCTGAGCAAAGTGGGAGAGAGACTGACCCCGCCCCCCCGAGGACAGAGACCTGCCCCTCAAGCGAGATCCCACTATGGCAACTGTCCTTAAGGGAGGGGGGAAGAGAAAAGCCAGCACCAGGGTCGGCCTCTGATTCCCCCTCCAACTTCATGTCGGCACTGAAGAGTGACCCGGCACTGAAATTGGCCTCTTCCATGGAAAACGGAACTGAAAGCAGGACCGACATTAATGCCATCCTCCGAAAAGGCACTGATATCGACGCCGACCTTGGCGTTGACATCAGGGGCGGCACTGACCTCAGGGATAGTGCCAACCACGACAACGGCCCTTTAAATGGCACCATCAGCAAATGTGGTGTTGACTGCGGTGCCATCGCCAGATGCAGCACTGACCACGGCAATATCCACAGCACCAACACCAGGGGCGGTGCCGTAAGTGGCACGGTCACCCAAGACGGTGCCACCAGCGCCCCCCACGGTGTTCAGTATGGCACCAACAGAGGAAAGGGCGGTGTCACAAATGGAGTCAGTCCTAAGAGCAGAACTCACAGACAACTACCTTGGGCAGATCCTGCGGAGCGACTGTTGCTCCGGGAGAGCTCGGTTGCCAATCCAGATCAGCCTGCTCATCCTCTGAATCTAAGGAGAGCAAGGCAATCCTGACAGAGGCAACTATGGCCACTACCCATTCTGGTACCAAGAGCGGTGTCGGTAGGGGACTCTGCAGCACAGGAGGGCCAACCTCACTCACAGACACCGGAATTGGTGTCAGGAGCTGAGGCCGCACCAAAATGCTAGCCACTGGACAGACTGAAGGGTCCAACCCCCTGCCCTGACACCAAATGGAGAATCTCTTCCATTTGAAGGCATAGTATTTTCTGGTCGATTCCTTTCTAGATGCCTTCACAACAGTGAGGACATCTTCAGAGAGACCCAAAGACTGGAACTCTAGCTGCTCAGGAACCAAGCTGTCAGGTGCAGGGTTTAAAGGTCCGGGTGGAGTACCTTCCTTTGACTGATCGAGAGGGGGTCCGGGCATATGGGAAGATGCCTTGGGAGACTTGCTGAGGCTGAGATCATCAGTACCAGAACTGGTGTGACTAGTCTGGAGCCACCAGGATCGCCTGTGTCTTGTCCATCCTGGCCTTGAGGGGCACCTTGTGGATCAGGGGAAGCGGAGGGAAGGCAAAGAAGAGGTGTGGGGTCTAGGGCCTCAAGAAGGCATCCCCCTGCAGTGTTCCCTGCTGAGGGGGGCAGGCAAAAAACAGCCCCAGCTTTGTGTTCTCCCTGGAGGCGAACAGGTTCACCTGAGGGGTGCCCCACTGGGAGAACAGACTGTGAACTACCTCTGGGTGGAGAGACCACTGGTGAGACGACTCACTCACCTGGCTGAGGGTGTACACCAGCCGATTGGAGGATCCTGCCACATGGATGGCTAGGAGATCCACCTCCAGGCTGTGCATGAAGGTCCAGACATGGAGAGCTTCCCTGCACAAGGGCAGGGAGTGCGTCCTACCCTGTTTGTTGAGGTAATATATGGTTGTGGTGTTGTTAGTCTGGACTTGGATCACCTGACCCTGAATGTGTGGCGTGAATGCAGTCAGCGCTAGCAGAACTGCCCGGAGCTCCAGCAGGTTGATGTGGCATCAGGACTCCTTGGGGGCCAAGAGCCCTTGGACTCTCGGTGCCCCCAGGTGGGCACCCCAGCACGTGAAAGAGGAAACGGTCATCAGGATGACTATCAGCTCTGGGTGGACAAACCTTGATCCCTTCCTGCAGATGTGCTGGGATTAACCACCACTGGATGGCGTCCCACATCTGCTGGGTCACAGTGACCAGCTGGTCGAAGTGACCCTTGCTCTGAGACCACTGGCTGCCCAGCTCCCACTGCAGGGAGCACATCTTCCAGTGGGCCCAATGGACCACATTGGCGCAGGCTGCCATGTAGCCCAGCAAGCGCAGTAAGTCCTGGGCAGGGCGCAACTGCCCAACCCGAAATGAGTGGTCACAGGAGGACAGAGCCTCTGCCCTGTCTGCTGGGCTCTGGCGCTGCAAGAGTCTAACTCTGCCCTGATGAAGCTGATCACCTGCGAGGGCACGAGTTCTGACTTGACTTTGTTGACCAGGAAGCCAAGGGAGAGACAGGTCTGGAGGGCCAGGTACCTGGACCGTTTCATCTCCTCCGTGAAGCGACCTGCGATCAGTCAGTCATCCAGGTAGGGGTAAACCTGGACCCCTTGATGCCTCAAGTAAGCTTCCACCACTGCAGTGCACTTGGTGAAGACCCTGGGGGCCAAGGAAAGGCCGAATGGCATGGCCTGGAACTCGTAGAGGGCTCTCTCTGCTCAAAAGCGGATGAACCTTTGAAGAGACGGACAGATCAGGACGTGAAAAAACGTGTCCTGAAGATCCAGGGAGCAAAACCACATGTTTCCCTCTAGATATGGTATGATCTGAGACAGAGTTAACAGCCGGAAGGTATGTGACCTAAAGTACTTGTTCAGGTCGTGCAGATCTAGAATGAGGCACCAGCCCCCCTTCCCCCCCCCGTCCGCTTTGGCACCAGGAAGTACCTGAAGACAAACCCTGGGTGTTCCAGAGGATCCGCGACAGGAACCACAACCTCCTTGAGAAGCAGCTGGGCTATATTGTCTCTGACAGCTGACAGCATGTCTGCGGATACCAAGTCCTCCCGTGGGGCACGGGCTCAGCAAGGAGGGTACTGCTTGAATTCCAGAGGCAGACTCTGACCCACCACTTCTAGAACCCACCTGTCCTTGGTGACAGTGGACCAGGTGGAAAATAAGTGGCAGAGCTGGCCCCCCATGGGAGGATCCAAGGAAGGTGTGATGGCCTGAGGGAGGCACCCCTTATCCCGTCAGTGGGCAGATTTAGAGGAGGAGGGGGGCCCGGCTGAGGCACCAACGGAGCCACTTCCTCCAGGCTTATGCACAACCAAGGCCACCAACTTGAGCTGAGGTGGCCAGGTCCGAGCCTGCTGGCCAATCTGTTGCTCAGCTGGTTTTTGCCGCACAACCGAAGGTGGACTGAAAAAGCTTCCTCTTCTGTTGCTGCTTGGAGCCCTTGGGGTTCTTCTGAGCAGATGTCACAGAGTCCAAAGTTGCACTGGACTTCTCATTCCGAGTGAGGTGGCCCTCGACCCCGAACAGGTCAGTGCCCAGGAAAGGGACATCTGCCAGCTTGTGCCGAGTGTCCACTGTGAAAGTCGAGATCCTCAGCCAAGCCCTGCGGCGCATGGCCTTTCAGCATACACAGGAGGTCCCAATGTCCATGGCTGTCTGCTGGAGTGGTTGTTTGGCTACAGCCCAACCCTGGTCCAGGACCTGTTTGACTGTAGTCTGAAGGTCTGCAGGCAGATAAGGAAGAACCTCATCGAGAGAGATCAGCAGGGTATGAGAGAAGTGGGTCATGAGTACGGCCGAGCTTGCCTGGCAGAGACCAAGCGAGGAGGTAGCATAGCTTTTCTTAGCTGCATGGTCCAACTTCTTGGACTCCTTGTCAGGTGGCTTGTCAACATCCCCGGTACTGCCAGAGCACCTAAACACAGAGTCTGCCACCAATACTTCGGTCGAGGGGTGCTCTGTGAATCCTGAGAGGGAACAGGTGGGCACTGCATATTTGAGGGCAATCTGGGCAGAAGGCGCAAAGCAGGAAGCGAGGTGCTGCCAAAGCTCCAGGGCAGGGCCAAGAATAGCTTCTGCCGCCGGGAAAGCCTACGTTGGAGTGTCTCCCCGGTCGAGGATCTTGGACAGTGGGTAACAAGCCTGCTTCTGGACAGGCTCCATTTTCATACCCGTCGACTTGAGATCAAGCAGAGAAGCCACATAAAGGAAGATGGGCCTTCATCAGTCGAGAGGTCCCCCACAGAGTCTACATCGACCAGACGGGAGTGCATGGTGGACCCCTCAGACTCCGAGGAGTCGTTAAAGAGTAGTTGACCCACTGACCCTCCGCGGATGGTCAGGGGTGACGGTGACTGACAGTCGATGGGGAAGCCCCCCTGGCCAGCACAGACTACTTAGTCAGAGTGCCAGCAGGCGGCTGTTTAGGCAGTGGTTCCTTCAAGATCGTCAGAGATGCTGGAGTTGGCCAAGCTGGGACCGTTCTGGTCAGCTCCATCAATGGAGATGGCATCGGCCTGTCAGGTGACAGTCAGATGATGGCCGGCATAGAAACCGGAGTCGATTTGACACTGGTAAGCACAGACTGTTGCCACATCAAATCCCCGTAGCAGACACAATTTACGCCAAAGCCTCTCCTCACCCAATGAGGACCAAGAATAGTGGCGGCACCGCTTCCAGAGTGGGAGCGCCGATGTCGGTGGGACTGGCTCGACCCATGAGAGGCGGACCTCGACCTCCGGGCAGACCAGCAGGGCTCGGAGGGAATAGGCGAGTGCCGAGGCTCTTCCTGGTCAGTGTCCAGGACCAGAGGCGGAGGGACAATGGACTGATCCATCCCTCCAATGGTCTCTGTCAGGATCGGAGTCCTGGACAAGGAAGTGTCGGACTCTTCGGTTGACAACTGGTCAGTCGGCTCGAGAAAAATCTCATCAGAAACCTCAACCAGCATCTCGGCTGGCAGGCCCAATGGGGTTACCATGGATTCGACTGAAGTCCAATCCAGAGAAGCGCAGGAATCAGAGGCCCTCGACCGAGAGCACTCCCGATCCCACAATTGATGACAAGTCCGCTCTTTCTCCTTTTGGGACTCTTTTTTTTTTTTTATTTCTTTTATTATCCCTTTTCTAGGGAAACAGGAGACAAATTACAGTCAGTAAAGATATGATCATTACTTCAGAGTTTACATAATTAAAGCTTCTTATATTCAGACAAAGAGAACACTTTTAAAATTAGTAATATGTACAGATAGATGACAGTCTCCTTCCATAACACAGGAGAGGTTCCAAAGAGTACTTTCGATGTATCATCTCCCACCCGGACCCTGAGCTCTTTAAGGGCAGAAATGAGGGTCTATCCTAGCTTGACGAAGCGCCCATCTCTGCCAAAGTAAACCTATGGGTTTGGTTAATTTTTGCTGTAATATTTTCCATCTGATATACTGAAATCATTATTCGCCTCCAATCCTGAATGGACGGAATATCTTGAGTCATTCATTTTTTTGTGATGGAGTTTTTAGCGGCCAACAAGAAAATAGGCAGCAGAGTTTTGACCCAGGGAGGGGAGCGGTCCGGGTAAACAGACAACTGCAACATCTCAGCTGTGAGCTCAAAAGATTGTTCTAGACTGTCTGAGATTTCTATTTGCAGGTTGATCCAAAATGGCATCAGGAGTGGACACAGCCACATGATATGTGCCAAATCAGTCATCCTTTCCCCACAACCCCTCCAGCAAGCCCCATATTCAATTGGGAGGTATTTTGTCAAATGAGCCGGTAACCTGAAAAACCTAGACCTACACTTCCATGAGTATTCCCTCCAGATATGTGATTGTGTGATTTTTAACGCACGGAGAGCGGAGGAGACCCATTCTTCTTTGGGTACTTGCAGATCCAGGTCTCTGTTCCATCCCAACAGTATGGAGTCGATTGATTCTTTAGTTAAATCATGCATCATCTTGTATAGGTTGCCAATTAAATGATTCCACTGAAACCTTGGGAGTGATCCATAAATCATTTTAAGAGTGGGGAAATTTGGGGGGGGGGGTCAGTTTTACCTGAATTAGTTTGTTTCATAACAAATGATTCCTTATTTTAAGATATCTAAAATGGTCAGTATTTGGCAAGTTAAATTTGTTTTTGACTTCTTCAAATGATAGTATCCCATTAGGGCCTAGGAACTGAAACACCTGCTCCAGACGTAATCTACGCCAACGAGAGAAGGTTAGGTCATTATAAGATGGAATGAAAAGTTTGTCTTCTGATGCGACTTTGCAGTATTCGTAGATTAATTTAAATGGCTCTTTACCGCGTAGCTGGAACCAGAGTTTCAGAACCTGTGAGGCAATGTCAGTAAAGTCCCTGGTGGGAGGAGACCTCCCTGGGGAGGAAAAGATTATTTTTTTAATGTTGTGCATGTCATTCAGGTGAAATTCTAACTTCTTCCAGAGTGGATCAGACTGCTCAGAGAGCCAGGGGAGGAGCACTCTAAGGAAAGCAGCCTCGGCATATCTTTTGAGGTCAGGAAGGTTAGTTCCACCCTGAGCCAAAGATAATTTTAATATTGAAGGTCAAATATATGGTTTTTGTTTGTTCCATATGAATATTGATACCATTTTGTACCATGATTTAAAGTAATAAGGTGATGGGAAGTATGGAATGTTTTGAAACAAATATAGTAGTAGGGGTAGCACCCCCCCTGGCTGTAAACACTCCCTCTCTTATAACTTTATAACCTCTTGCTGTTTCTGACTTCTCCCCTTAGCTTCTCCCTTGACATGGGTGCCTCTGCTGCTGCAAGCAGCCGGGCGGACCCCTTCTGTCCACCGGCTGCCTTCGTCGCTGTACTGCATGCCGATCACCAGACCGAAGGTACACTACAGAAACTGGACTGTCCAGAACCATCGACTGCCTGCTGACAGGCTGCTGCAGTTCTTTAATTCTTTGCTACTGCTGTTTCCTCTACCTTAAGCTAATGTTATATTCTGATTGTGGTACTTGTTAAGTCTCTCCAAATTGTCTTGTAAATCCTAACTTAAACGCAAACTTAAGCCTGTTTACAGCAATTTTGCACTCCAAGGGTAGTTTGAAGTGCAAGTTCATTTAGGCTGCAGGTTTGTAGATTGTAAAATATTACAGTTCTCTTTGTTTTAAGGTCCAGTGGTAAGCTCCCCTGGATCAGAAACTAAGTTTAAAGTGATACCGTTTTTTCTGTTTAGACCAGATTCCATTTGGGTCACATTTGTAAGCTTTGCCCTGCAAATAATTTAATTTCTCTTTCACTTTCTCTCCTTGCTGCTTGAATTTTTGTG
Organism: Neoceratodus forsteri; assembly: GCA_016271365.2. Taxonomy (NCBI): domain Eukaryota; kingdom Metazoa; phylum Chordata; order Ceratodontiformes; family Ceratodontidae; genus Neoceratodus; species Neoceratodus forsteri. The sequence continues at coordinate 1,391,923,226 of CM028131.1, read as the reverse complement.
CTCAGCCTCTATTAAATACTCTCCCTTCCCCCTCGGCACCACCCCCTAGCAATGCTCATCCTCCCCCTCACTAATATTGCAACTCCTCTTAAAGATACAGAGTGCAGCTATTAGGCCTAACACTTTTCCTGTCTTCCCTTTAAAGACATCTTCCTATTTTCACCATCTGCTTGCCTGTCAGCTTTGTCTAGCACCTGCTCTGCTATCTACTGTGCAGTTCCATACCTGGGCTTCCTCCCTTGCTACCCAGAGTAATTTTCAAGTTGCCTTGGTACCCCCTGCCCTAGCTAATAACATCCTATCTTAACCTACATTTTATATCTTAAAATAGATCCACTGCGCCTGATCGTACTCCCAGTGAGCGGCGCGGCTAATCCTGCCAGCTGCCCACACCTCCATCCTCCTGACGAGCACGACACCTTCAAATCCGGTTAACTCATTCAGGCTTAGAGACGTCTGTAGGCGGCGTCTGAAAGCATAGCCACTCAGGACAATAACGTCTGTAGACGTACTCAACTGACTTTCACTCAGGCCTAGAAACGTCTGAGGAAGTCGGCAGTTTTTAACTAACTATTAAACAAACCGAATTGCTTAGAATTGAATGCATAGCACCGTTAGAAAGGTAATTTTGCTCTGAACAATTTTGTTCCAGATACTTTGTGTCTATCATGTATACTTTAGGAGTTATTCATATTTGTTTAAGGTATGGTGTGCATGGCTAACATTTGTCTCTCAAGCCTCACCTAAGCACCTTGAATAAATCTGAAAAAAAAAAAAAAAAACAGTTGCTTGGTATTTCAGCTACTATAAAATAAAAACTAAATGGATTACAATTGATTGCATAGCACCATTAGAAAGATTATTTTGTGCTGAACAATTTTGACACTGATACTTTGTGTCTACCACATATACTTTAGGAATTATTTGCATTTGTTTAAGGTATGGTGTGCATGGCTGACATTTGTCTCTCATGCGTCACCTAAGCACCATGAAAAAAATAAGAAAAAAAGTATTTCAGCTAGTATAAAATAAAAACTAAATAGATTACAACTGATTGCATAGCACCATTGGAAAGGTTAACGTTGTGCTGAATAACTTTGCCACTCAAACTTATGGATCAAGAGGTAGTCACATTTGTTTGTGGCATGCTGATTATGGCTTGATTTTGCTTAGAAAGACCCAGGATGCAGTGCTAAGAGTATACAGGGCACAAGTGGTGGAATGCTCAAAGAGCTCTTGTGGTGTGAATGAGTTAAGTGTCCAGGCTGCTCCAAGGTAGCACTGTGCGGGTTTGATAGGTGGCCACCTGCTGCCACCCTCCTCTAATTGGACTGCTGCTCTATGCTCGGCCACTGTTTGGCCCTGCCTTTCCTCTGTCAGATTATCAGTCTCTGGGCTTCGGCGCCCTCTGCTTTGCATTCACTTTTGCCGAACATTACTGCTATCTGTCTAGTCTCCCATTGGTTCCTTATACAATTCTGCAACTAGGGGTGCCCTCTAACATATCTTGAATAGGTCTTCATTTCCTCACTGTAATCTTTACCACAAGTAGAGCATCCGGCTGGTCAGCTTTCCTAATTAACCTTTGCGGGGGCTTTACTTTCTGCTTCTCTGATCCACTTCTTCTAAATAATTGCTATGCTAGCAGGAAACACTTTGTTATTTTTGCTCTATCTATAATTTTGGCCAAGGGTTAAAACGGTGTAACACGGTCACCCTTGGCAGTCTTAATTTTACACACACTATCTCTTTATCCCTAAGAGCTAATCCTCTGTCTCAGTATACCACTAGCCTTCCTACACAAGTCAAATAGTAACACTATGGCGAAGTATAGTCTGCTATGGGCACTCTTGTCATTTGTCCTTTTACTCAGCCTGGACACTGCCACATGGGCTCTCCCATGTACCCAAATGGCAAAAGATGCCTCAGAGGCTTACTGCAACTATAGTTTCTCGAACTTGATTGCACAGACAAAGCCTGATCTTCAACCTAACCCTATCCTCCTTGTTAGTGGCAGCATCTATTACCCTCTACATGCCAGGAGGAAGCTGCCTTGGAGATGTGCTTTCACCCTAACCTGCCACTGTGAAAGGCTTTAGTTCCTAGCCATGATCATTATTCTGCTATCTGGGGACGTCAAACTAAATCCAGGTCCACCTACCTGTTTCTTTTCCCCAAATGAGTTATCTGGCATGTCCAAGAAAGGACTATTAATTGCCCATATCAGTATCAGAAGTCTTACCTTTCACAATGTGGAACTCGAGGCCTGGGTGAAACTCTACAATCCTGAGGTACTCTGTCTCACAGAAACTTGGCTAAAACCTGGTATACCTGATGACGTATGCTGCTTGCCTAACTATTCCCTATTTTGGCGGGATAGATCCTCATCCAAGCGTAGAGGTGGAGCTGCCCTATTCTTCAAAAACCACCTCAACATCTCTATTGTCCTGGCATCTGCCTCTCACACAGTGTGCAAATTCATACAGGCAACTATTGTATTGGGGGAAAAGAAGTTTCATATTATCTGTGCCTATAATTTCCCTGCTGGGGGAATAGTAGGTCTTCAAGAACTCCTTGACATCACCTCCCAGACTATAAATCATAATGAGGCTGTCATCCTAGGTGATCTTAACCTCAGTTGGTTAGAGTCAGCTCAAATATCCTTGCACTCACTCACGCTTAGTTATAATTTTCACCAGTTGATCTCTGAAGCAACTAGAGCCAAGTCATCCCATCAAACGTGTACACTCCGAGACTGGGTGATGGTTAACTGTATGGAACGTGTCAAAAGCAGGAATCCTTGCAGATGCACTAACAGACCACTCACCCACTTTTTGTATTCTATCTATGGTTGCGCCTCCATCAAGACTAACTACGTTTACAAATCTAGCTCATATTGACCAGGATGCAGTTCTCTATGGTGTATCCAATAACGACTGGGCAGGTATCTATCAAACAAAGGATGCGGAGGTTGCTCTACAAATATTCATAAATGAATTTCTTACCATTCAATATAAACATGCCCCCAAGACTACTAGGAGGGTCAGAGAAAAAACAGACTAGGTGGCTGCTTAAAGACCTCCTTGTTAATCTGTGCCAGAGGGACAAGCTCTGGATTCGCTACAAACAAACTGGCCTACAGTCAGATCTTATTGTCCATCGTGGACTAAGGAACAGATGTAAGAGACAAGTTAGAGCTGCTAAAAGCAAATACTGCAAGGACCTTCTACAAAGCTCAGCCTACGACCCGAGGAAATTCTGGGCCCATGTCAAAACATTTCTGGGTACCTCGCAGTTGGTCACTCCTGATGAAATGATCATAAATGGGGCACACTGTAATGACCCTAGGACCATCTCAAACAGTTTTAACAATCTTTTCTCTGATCTGTCACACTATACCTTGGCTTTACAACCTAGTGGATCGCACTCCAATCTACCTACCACACTACCATCAGACAACCATACTGCCCTATTGTATGATGCTCCTCCAGCGCCACCATTCTATTTCAAGGCTATATCAAGAGCGAAGTTCTGAAATTACTGAGATCCATATCTGCCAATACCAGCTCTGGTTCTGACTCACTGGAACCTCGTTTTCTTAAGCTGGCTGCTCCACTCATTGCCTCTCCGATTGCCAGAATCTACACTTTATCCCTTATCCATAGCACTGTGCCAGACCTATGGAAATCTGCAAGAGTAATGCCTGTCTTTTAAAAAGATGACCCAAAGGACATGGCCAATTACAGACCTATAGCAATTCTCACTGTCCCTAGCAAGATCCTAGAGAAAATAGTTGCATCACAGACCATTGACTACCTTACATGCTACAATCTACTCTCAGACACCCAGCACGGTTTCAGAAAAGGTCATAGCACCACCACGGTTCTTCTTCAACTAACTACTGATATTCTGTCCAACATGGATTCTGGAAAACTCACAGGTGCCATCTTCATTGACCTCACTAAGGCTTTCGACCTTGTAGACCATCCCCGGCTTTTCTCCACTCTCCATAAATTCCATTTCTCTACCCCTGTTGTGGACTGGTTCTGTAGCTACCTGTCAAACAGGTCGCAAGCTGTCAAATTTAACTCCTCCTTGTCCAACACGTCTACTATCAACCTTGGGGTCCCCCAGGGCTCTATCATTGGGCCCATTCTGTTCTCAATTTTTTATCAACAATGCAGCTGAGGTCCTGGAATCCTGCTCAGCTATTCTCTACGCTGATGACCTGATCATCTATACTAGTTCCTCTAGTATTGCCTGCATAAACACATCACTTACTTCAGACTTCAGTAAGGTCTTAGACTGCCTACTAGACAATAAGCTTGTACTAAATGAAAAGAAAACGAAAGCCATGATCCTAGGTTCCACACCGAAGATTAAGGCCTGTTCTAGTTTGCTGGAAGTTCTTCACCCAGGAGGATTTCTACTTGAAAATGTTACTTCCTTCAAGTACCTTGGGATCCTGCTGGACCATTCCCTGGATTTTATTCTTCACTTTCAGTCCTCGTGCAAAGCTGTAAACTCGAAACTGGGAGTAGCTTACAAAACGAGCTACATGCTTACACCCTCGGCCAAATTAGCAATTGCCCGAGGTATTCTGCTCCCAACCCTTACTTATGGTGCCCATAAAACCTCCCTACTAAAATTGAACATAACTTATAACAATATATGCCGATTTGCCTCTTCGTCGCCTCGACTCAAACATCACTGCCTTCTTTATAAGGATCTGAATTGGCTCTCACCCTCTGCCAGTAGACAATACTACCCTGGATCACTAATGGACTCGATCATCCAGGGAAAAAACCCATCCCAGCTGGCGGTGTTGCTGGTCCCTCAACCATCCTCCCATGGCCTGCGATCAGCTGACAAATCCTTGCTCTATGTTCCGAGATGTCGGATGACTAAAGGCACAGGGGCCTTCCAATTCTCTGTTCCCAGGCTATGGAATGCTCTTCCACTCAACCTCTGGTTGTCTCAGTCTCACTTTGGATTTAAAAGTGAATATTGTCATTATCTATCCTTAGCTGATGCTTGTACATGCTTTGACCCAACCTGAAGCTCCTGAGACTTACCAGTAATGTCACCCCTGCTCTAATCCAGCTCCAAGACTGCCTCTTCTTCCCCTCCCCATATTTTTCCTTCTCTTTGTAAATAACTTCTTGACTACTAGCTTTCTTCCTTCTCGAACCTTGTTGCCGACCATCCACTGTTGTTTTGCCAATTACCACCCCGACCTTCCTTCTGTCAGTCTTTCTTGTTAAGTCTGAACGTTCTTCACATTTCTCTCTATATAACCTTACCATCTTATTAACCCTTTCACTACACAGGTCGGGTCCGTGGTTCCTGTACTTATATATCTTACTGCCATTATCTGTATAATGCTTGCCATTATTTTTTGTTGTTTCTACCCATTGTACTTTTGTTGCACTGCTGTACTGTTCCTCTATTTGTATCATTGTACCCATGTTGCTGTTCACCTGTTCTCTTTTTGTTGTACTCTCCCGAGTCGTGCCTGAAGAGAGTCATTTTATGGCTAGTGCACCTACCTGGTTAACAAAAACTAAATAAATAAATTCATTCTAATAGTTTCAATGCATTGGAAGAGGGAAAGCGGAAGATGGGTCCATCTTTCCAAGTCCTTTTTAATTGCATTAGAGAGAGGTTCATAGTTGTCTATTTCAATTAACTGTAGATTTTGGGAAATGTTAATACCTAGATATTTTATAATGGTAGCGTGCCATTTGATGTTGAAGCTACATTTCAGAAAATTTTGGGGGGGGGGGGAGTAAAGTTGAACAACAGCACTTTCGATTTAGAGAGATTTAGTTTAAACCCGGCTAGCTCCTCAAATTTTGAGAAAATTCTCCATTTCTTGATGACCGAGTCTGGAGGTGATAAAAGGTAGAGGAGGATGTCATCAGCGAAAAGGCTGATCTTGTATCCGTGTTGGTGCATGGAAATACCCTCTATTACGTTAGATGTTCTTATAGCTGTAGCTAAGGGTTCAATGTAAAGGGCAAACAATAAGGGGGACGGGGGCAACCCTGTCTCGTTCCCTGGTGCAATATAATTGGCTGGGAAAGTCCCCCATTTTGCTGTTGTTCAGCTGTTCTCTTTTTGTTGTACTCTCCCGAGTCGTGCCTGAAAAGAGTCATTTTATGGCTAGTGCACCTACCCGGTGCTCTAGCATAGAGCATAGAACACCCCTTTCGAGAGTGATATATCCCACTCAACCAGTGCATGAATGATTCTGGAAATCCGAAAGCCCTGAGGGTGTCCTATAGGAAAGGCCAATGTACACGATCAAAGGCTTTTTCTGCATCTAGGCTGATAAAAGCCACTGGAATTTTTCAAGTTTGGATGTATTCTATTAAAATTAGGGATTTTCTAATGTTATCCATAGTGGATCTATTTTTAATAAAACCTGCCTGGTCTGGGTGTATTATTGTTGGGAGGATGTTTTCTATTCTTTTGGCCCATACTGTCATAAAGATTTTATAGTCCGTATTTAGTATGGATATCGGTCGGTAAGCGGATGGGTCTAGTTTATTTCCATTTGGTTTAGGTATGGCCGCTGAGGTAGCATATTCCCAGTACGAGGGAGGGAAAACGCCCTCTGCCGTTTCTTTGTATACTGTAAGAAGTCTTGGAGCTAACTCCTTGAAGAAAAATTTGTACCATTCGTTGATATAGCCATCTGAGCCCGGACAACGTCATGGAGTGAGTCTTGCTATTGCTACTTCTATCTCCGCCGCTGTAATGGGGGCCTGTAGTTTGTGGACTTGGGAGTCTGTTAATTTCGGGAGAGGATGCTGGGCCAAAAAGTGTTCTCTGCCTTCCTGAGAGGAGCCATTATCAGATGAGTACAATTGTTGATAATAACAGGCGAAGGCTTGTCGTATGTCTTCTTCTTTATGTATTATTTTACCCGAACGGGAATGTTTGATTCGCAGGATTGTTGCTGCACTTTTTCTTGCCCTCAATTTCTGGGCTAGTTTATGTGTCCCCCGAAGCCACCCTCATAACTGGATTGTGTTAGATATGTGAGGGAGAGTTGGATCTTGTCATCTAATATTTTTTGGATGGCTGCTTTAGTTTCTCTAATTTTGGCCTGCAACTCTCTGTCCCCGTCTCTATAGAGCAGTTGGTAGTTTTGTAAGGTTATAGTAAGGTCATTATATCTACTCTCTCTCTTTTTTTTTCCTAGAGGCATATACGATAATCTCGGCCCGAATGGTAGCCTTCATTGCGTCCCAGATAATGGCTGGTGAGATAAGCGGGGACGCATTTTCCTCATAGAATTGAGTTATTCTCTTGGACATGTGGTCCGTAAATTCCTTGTCTTTTAGGAGGTAGGTATTTAACCTCCAAAGTGTATGTTTATATTTTTTACCCAAATCAAGTTTGAGCAACAGTGGGTGGTGATCAGATATAATTTTGGGGCAAATAGTAATGTGTCAGACCTTGGAGAAATGTTCACATGTGGTGAAAAAGTAATCTAGTCTAGAGTATGAATAAAATTTACCCGAATAGTATGTGAATCCTGGAGCAGATGTGAAGAATGAAAAAATTACTCACCATAGTAATGTTGTTTCTTCTAATGGAGTCTTGCTGTATTCAGACATAATGCAGTTAGCCCCAGCACTTGAACTGCCCTGGAGAGGAAAGAGTTAACTCTATGCAGAAGCATAGAATGTTGAGCTCGGTTTTCAAACCTCTGTTTGTGGTACTTCCCAGTGTAACCGTTGGATTCTTACGAGCAAACTGACTAATATACTATACTATGGAAATTGTTCAAAATATAGCCAAAGGGTAAAAGATTTCTCTTTTTGGGCCCCAAAAGACTCAAGTTGAGAACCCAAGAAGGAAAGGTAGTGACAATATTTAAGTAAAACACCAGAAAAATAAACATCTACCCCACCCAAGAGGAAGGGTACAAGGTATACCACTGAGGTGCAACACTGTACCTGCCAGCCCACTTCCCAAAACCAGGTTCTGAGAGGGGAAGGGGGGGTCGGGGTCTGAATACAGCAAGACTCCATTAGAGGAAACAACAATACTATGGTGAGCAATTTTTTTCTTCAAACAACATGAAGTTTTGCTGTATTCAGACATAATGCAGACTACCACGGAAGGAGATAGTCAGGTTTCACTGACAGAGCCTGTAATTCACTAATCCGCCTGGCAGAAGTAATAGCTACCAGGAGCACAGTTTTCCAGGTCAAGTACTTCAATTTGGCCGGAGCCAGAGGTTCAAAGGGTGGCTACATTAGCTGAGCTATGCAGACATTAAGATCCCAAGGCAGAGTGGTCTCTCTAAAGGGAGGGTTAATGTAAACCAGACCCTTGAAAAACTTTCTGAAAACAGGATGACATGCCAAGGAAGAGCCCTTCCTTGCTGAGAGGAATGCAGAGACAGCTGCTAGATAAACCTTCAGAGTGGCAGGCCTAAGGCCTAAACCATTGAGATGAACTAGATAGTCTAAAGTTGTGGAAATGTCTGCAGAATCGGGCAGGATGCCTTTCTGAGAGCACCAAATACTGAACCTTTTCCATTTGGAGTTGTAAGTTTTTCTAGCGGAAGGTTTCCTGGAGACCTTCAGAATATCCAGAACTCCCTGAGAAAGACGTAGAGCTGCATATTCTAACTCTTCAAGAGCCAGGCCTTGAGATTGAGAGACTGGAGATTGGGGTACCAGATCCAGCCCTGGAAGGACGACAGGAGATTGTATGTCCTGGGCAGAGACAGGGGACGTGACACTGACAAGGACAGCAGTACAGGATACCAAGGCTGTCTGGCCCAATCTGGAGCCACCAGTATCACTGTGCAGGGTTGAGTCCTGATCTTGATCAGGACTCTGAACAGCAGAGGGAAGGCATAGAGAAACCTGCCCTTCTAGTCCAAAAAGAGAGCATCCTGGGGAACCGTCCCCAGAACTGGAGGTCTGCAACAAAACAGAGGAAGTTGATGATTGTCTGGTACTGCAAAGAGATCCATCTCTGGAGTGCCCCACTTGGAGAAGATGACCTTCAGGATGTGAGGATCCAGGGACCATTCGTGGTATCCCAGTGAAATTCTGCTCAGAGCATCTGCTAGTACATTGTCCTTCCCGGGAAGGTGAACTGCTAAAAAAAAGTTTGAAGAGAATAGGCCAGAGACCACAGCTTCATGGCTTCTGTGTACAAGGCCGAGGACTGAGTACCTCCCTGCTTGTTGATGTACCACATTGTGGTGGTGTTGTCTGTTCTGACTTGGACCACCTTGCCCTTGACTGAATCCAAAAAGCTCTGCAGGGCTAGGAAAACTGCCCTGAGTTCCAGGAGATTGATATGAAGGAGACACTCCTGTGGAGACCTGTGGCCCCTGAGCTGTCAGGGCTCCCAGGTGGGCTCCCCACCCTAGGAGAGAAACCTCCGTAGTTAGAATTACTGATTGGGACTTGAGGGAGAAATGGAACCCCTTGTCTGAGGTTGTCCTGGTCCAGCCACCACTGGAGGGCTTGGACCAGAGTCACTGGAATCAGTTTGGTAAGTGAATCCTTCTTTTAAGACCAAAAAGACCTTAGATGCAACTGAATATCCCTCATCTGGAACCTTGCTCCTTGCACCACTGCCGTGGAAGCTGCCATGTGGCCCAGGAGCTGGAGGAACTGTCTTGCTGAGCGGGAGACCTGAGGTCGAAAGGAGAAAGCGAGATCCACTAGGGCCTTTACCCTTGCCAGGGGAAGGAAGGCTTTTGCTTGTACAGTGTCCAACTCTATGCCTATAAAGGTGAGAAGTTGAACTGGTTTGAGTACAGACTTTGGAAGAATGAGAAGAAACCCCAGGGATCTGAGTAGGTCCTGGGTAGTTTGAAGAGCTGACTTGACCTGTAAAGGTGACTGACCCACTAAAAGTCAGTCGTCCAGACACCGGAAAATGGTGATACCCTGTCTTCTGAGGTAGGCCACCACTACTACAAGGCACTTTGTGAACACCCTTGGAGCTGATGTTAGGCCAAATGGCATGGCTCTGAATTGGCAATGGCCTGAAGGCAACTCGAACCTGAGGTATTTTCTGTGGGAGCACCTGATAGGAATATGGAAGTAGGCATCCTTGAGGTCCAGAGATGCTAGCCAATCCCCTGGCCTTAGAGAGGGAAGGATTATTCCCAGAGTTACCATTTTGAATTTGGGCTCTGAAATGTGTTTGTTCAGATACCTTAGGTCTAGGATGGGCCGCCACTCCCCTATTTTCTTTGGGGTAAGGAAGTACCTGGAATACAGTCATTTTCCCTTGTGCTGAGTAGGAACTTTCTCTATAGCTCTGAGAGCTAGAAGAGAGGAAACCTCTTCCTCTAGGGCAAGGGTTTCTGAGACTGATGCAGGTGGAAAAGACTTGGCCCTCTTTTTTTGGACATTTTTTGAAGCTGAGGGCCAGTCCCTGGCTTACTACTTCCAGGATCCACTTGTCTGAGGTCACAGACTTCCAGGCCTGGAAGTAGTAAGCCAGCCTGCCACATCAGGGTGTCTCCTTGGCAGGAGCCTTAGATTGAGAGGAGGAGTAAGCAGCCCTGCTCATCCCCCTCCTACCCCTCCCTCTGAAGAACCCCCTCTGTTGGAAGAGAGAGGAGGCCTGGGCTTGGTAAAAAGGCCTTTGAAAGGATCTGCCCCTAGACTGCTGATTATGCAGAGTGGCCTGCCTTTCCTAGGCCTGTGCACTCCTGTACCTGGTCCTGTATTCATCCATTTTCTTCATGTAAGTCTCTGTCTGCTCCCCAAAAAGAGAGTTACCCACTACAGGAAAATCCATGGCCTTAGTCTGGCTATCCTGTGAAAGGCTAGTACATCTGAGCCAAGCATGTCTTCTGAGAGACACCAATGTAGCCATGACTCTAGATGCCACATCATTGGAGTCCACAGCAGCAGCATGAAACTGCATTTTGGATGCCTCAGTTCCATCAGCAGCCACCTCCTCCAGCTCCTTGGTTAGCTGGGGAGAGGCCTGTTTAGCCAGTTCCAGAACTGTATCCCATCTGGATTTCTGGTACCTGGTTGTGTAGGCCATATAAATAGCCTGCCTGAGTCCCAAACATGATGCCAAATACTGTTTTTTGGCCATGGCATCCACTTTCCTGGAGTCCTTATCCGGGGTGTGTGAAGCCAAAGGAATGTTAGCCCTGTCACAGGCTGCAGCCTCCACTACCCCAACATGGCTGCAATGACTATAAAGGAACTCCACAGCTGAGCCTGATAATGAATACCTCCTGTCCATTTTCTTATCCACAGGAGGTACTGAATTAGGAGTTTGTAAGATGTTGTGTGTCTGTTTCCCCGAGGATTTATGAAGAGGGATTTACAGCTTTTTGGACTCTGGGATGTCCATCATTTCCACAAAAATCAGGCTCTTCATCCTCCTCTGCGGCTTTAACCAAGGGACGCTGCAGGGTGTGTGCCACCTTTTTGTAGAACAAAAAGTGTGAAGGGGACTCAAGAGAGCCTGGGAGGGGAGACACCTAAGGACCTGTCTGGGGAGATGTCCGGTTCAGTGGGCACATTCAGACCCCCTTCATCGTCAACATCATTGAGACAGTCTTCGTCTCCCTCCCACTCCTCATAGTAAGCATCTGGGTCATAATCTGGAGGAGACGGATCCGACCGAACTGGCGGTACCAGTTCGGACGGAACCGGTCTAAGTGATTGGTCAATACTAATCGCTTTGGCTATTTCGTCTGCAGCTGGAGAGTGGGATACAGGATCCGAACTGGCAGACTTGCGTTTTTCTTTGACGGAACTGACCCTTCAGGGTCGAATCTCCTTTTTCCTGAGGAGGTATCACCTAGGTCAGTAGGCACCTCCTCAGGTTCAGCCGCAACCGAACTGGGCTGGCCATCCGGATCTATGAACTTCTCGGCCTCCCTTTCCTTCGGCCTACTCATTCTTTTATCTAAAGTGGATTTAGGAAAGTTTTTACAGATTTGGCAGTCTGACTTGAGGTGGTCAAACCCCAGACAAACACAGATGAGGTGGGGGTCGGCCTTAGCAAACGCCTCCCCACACTCAGTACAGTGTTGAAACCCAGTGGGACCGGTTTTCTTCTTGGGTATCTCAGACATGGCCAACCTAACAAATTACCCTATTGCAGCATTCAAGCCAGGTAATAAAACAACCGATCGGTTACAAACCATGTCACGGGATTTTTAAAAGAACCAGTAAAAGTCTGGTTCTTTTGAAACCGTTCGGTACCGGAACACCACACTAATCTCAGAAATTAAATTTAATAAAGTCGGTTCCAAACTGGACCAACCAGGAAGAAACTGAAGAAAAAAGACAATTTCCACTTTTTCACCAAATAAAACACAGTCACTGCCTATCTACACACTACCTGTACCATAGACAGAGGCTGAAAATCCAAAAAAAAAAAAAAAGCGGTTTAAACCGAACGCTTTACTTTTACCGAACTGAGCAGAGGAAATCTCCAGAACGACTTCACTGTTGGGCGGAGTAAAGAATCCGACGGTTACACTGGGAAGTACCACAGACAGAGGTTTGAAAACCGAGCTCCAGCTCAAGGTTCTATGCTTCTGCATAGAGTTAACTCTTTCCTCTCCGGGGCAGTTCAAGTGCTGGGGCTAACTGCATTATGTCTGAATACAGCAAGACTTCATGTTGTTTGAATTCCTCCAGCTATCTACCATCCCTAGGTTTTCTAGTTGTGCTTTAAAATATTTTACTGGGTTGGACAGGTGGTAAATTTGGGATTTGATGAGTCAAGATTTGGTGTAAGAGTCATATTGAAATCACCGGCCATTATTAACTGACCCTGAAGCGAGTCCAAGATCTTTGCCATAATAAAACGAATCATGGATGTCTCGGGGAGGGGGCAAATAAATGTTAGCTAGGTAACTTCTTGGTTATATAGGTGACCCTGGAGAATGATATAACGTCCTGACCCGTCCAAGATCACTTTGTTTATTTTAAACTGGTTGGTGGATGGAATCATTATTACGACTCCACTCCTACGACCACTTGGGTGAGAGTGGACTTTTTTTTTAAATTTGGATTTGTGCCTTGAGGGTCCTTGATCGAGGGTTGGCAGGGATTGGCACAATTCTTCAAAGGAGCCCATGAATGTTGAGCCCAGCTGAAGCGGCACGGAGGCAGAGGCTGAAGAGTGAGATGAGGCCTGGGTCACCTCCTCTTCAAAGGCTGTGAGCTGCTCGTCGGACCTCGTAGCTGCAGAGACCATCCAACGGGCACCCTTTGATTTGTCTGACGGGTTCCAATGCACTGGGCTGCCCAATTTAAGGTGGGTGAGATGGTCCTCCAGAATATTCGGGTGAAAAGAATGACAGAAGTCGAAAGACTAGGGGTCGTGATCGTGCCCTAGGCAGCAGATGCACGAGGCGTGCGAGTTGGTCCTGGACATCTTCTTCCTGCAAGGGCACTGGCAGAACCCAGGAATAGATTTATCTTCCATGATGGTTGCGATCGAGATCAAGCGGAATATGAATTTGTAAGGGTTTTTTAAGGTTTTGGAAGTAAATCCGAAGATTTAAGCAGCAGGGCCTACTCAACGTAGGAGCGGTAAAGAGGGAACCTGCTTCTTCCACTGGAAAGGAAGATCTGGTGTCATGGGGCAGAGCCGAGATAGTTACCACCCGAGTGTTTGGGAGAAGCCAGCTTGAAGACTTTCCGGTATCATCTTACAGGGAAAGGACACTGCCAGTTAGTGTGGATAGAACATCATATTCACGTCCCTAGAATTTTCTGCTAGCCTTAAGGACTACCTTATCCTTGTGGAAGATGATGTAGTTAGTGTCATTGCAGATGGCCTGCTTCTCACACACCCTGCTAGCCAAAGTGATGGCTACTTGGAAGACAGTCTTCCAAGTAACATATCTGAAATATGCAATGGCCAATAGCTCAAAGGGAGATTCCATGAGCTCGGGTATACAAATGTTCAGATACCAGGGAGGGGCAGGTTCCCTGATAGTTGCAAAGGCCCTTAAAAAAAACACTTGAAAATGGGACGAGAAGCTACTGTTTTCTGCTAGCCTCTTGGTGCATAAGCAGAAACAGCTGCCAAGTGAACCCTTAGTGTAGCAGGTCTGAGGCCTAAGGTTTATAGGTGCAAGTAGTAGTCCAAGTGTGTGGGCAGGCTGCCTAGAGGGCATCTTACTCATCTTGAAGCATATGTTTTCCTAGTAGCATGTTTGTTTTTTGGGCACTTTGAGGACCTGGAGAACTTGATACGAGAAATGAAAAATCAGAGTGCTCTATCTCCCCAAGAACCAGGCTTTGAAGCAAAGGAACTTGAGGTTCAGAAAAAATTCTTCTTCTCTGGGATGCGGTCAGCAGGTTGTGTCTTAGGGGAAGACGAGTGGGCTGTCTGGCAGACAGGGCCTGGAGTAGGGAGTATCAAGGCTGTCTGGCCCAATCCGGGAGTGCCAGAAGAAAAAATTACTCACAAAACTAATCTTGTTTCTTCAAAGGGATCACTTATTATGATTAAACTGATGCAGTCAGCCTCCTGTGTTGGACTGCCCGGACAGATGGAATTATATGCAAATGATGGAACTCTCAATTGGCTCATGCCAATTTCAAACTGCTGCACACTGAGTGCTTCAGATTCTTACGTAGCCTAAACCGGGTGTAAGACCCACTATCTAGAATAATATTTCTATCAAATAATTTTTTGTCCTCTCAGGTCAAAAAAGCATCCCAAGAAGTAAACCTGAAAAACTTGAGACCACAAGGGAACCAACTGGTTAATAAAAGATGAGTCTCTAGCCTGATGTAGATGGAAAAATATCCTAAAACAGGGATGCAGAACAACTTTCATAGGTTTTAGTAGAGGAGGCAGGGTGGGTGCTTTAATCATAAAATGAGTGGTCACTTTGAAGAAACAAGATTACTATGGTGAGTAATTGTTCCTTCTAACCCAGGATTTACTCATTATGATTAAACTGATACAGACTACCAAGCAGTACCTTTGGAGGTTGGGCAGAAAACCTATTTAGGAAACAGGTTCTACAGCACTGCTGTACCAAACTTGGCATCACTTCTGGATTGCAGATTCAGGCTGTAATGCTTTGTGAAGGTATGTACTGTATACATGCCACTATCCAGCGAGCAACTGCACGTTTTGTGGCAGGTCTGTCCTTACCTACCTCTCCATAGGTAAGAAGAAAAAATTACTCACCTTAGTAATGTTGTTTCTTCTAATGGAGTCTTGCTATATTATGACATATGCAGTGAGTCCCAACCTTCGAACTGCTCCGGAGGTGAAAGAGTTAACAGTCCATGCCAGGCATGGAACTTTGAGCTCAAGCTCGGTTGAAAACTCTATCTGTTGTTCTTCAAACTCAAACTGTCAGATCTTTACGAGCAAAACTCACTAAGACTCTGTGTGGAAGCTGTAAACCTACACTAGCCAACTGGCTACTAATTATATAAACACATTTTTTGGTGCCAACACAAAGACTCAAGTCAGGAGACCCAAAAAATGACAAACACAACACAGATAACCCCAAAAAGGAGGGGTGAAAACAAGGTGGGCATCTAAAAAGTGCCAACACTGCCCTGCCCACCCACATCCCAAAATGTAAGGTTCTGAGAGGGGCAGGCGGGGGGGGGGGGAGGTCATAAAATAGCAAGACTCCATTAGAAGAAACAACATTACTAAGGTGAGTAATTTTTCTTCAAACAACATGAAGTCTTGCTATATTATGACTATATACAGATCTACAAGCAGTACCTCCATGGAGGAGGGACAGAACCTACTTAGAAATAGGCTCTGAAGCACAGCTGTGCCAAATCGAGCATCACTCCTAGCCTGGATGTCCAGGGAGTAACGCTGGTAAAAGTGTGAACTGTTTTCCAGGTAGCTGCTTGACATATCTCTAGGATAGAGATGTCCTGGCAGCAGCCAGAGACGCAGCTGTACCTCTGGTAGAGTGAGCCCTCAGGCCTGAGGGAGGAACTTACCCAGTTTTTCATAGCAGAATTGGATACAAGAGACGATCCACCTGGCAATGGATCTTTTCGTGGCAGGTTTCCTTTTGCCGACCTCACCATAAGTGAGGAACAGTTGGAGGGAGTCAAACCTGTGACCCTTGGTACGATCTATGTAGTAGCTAAGGGATCTTTTGACATCTAAACTGTGCAACCTCCTCTCACCAGAGAAGGAATGGTCAGTGAAGTACACAGGGAGAGACACAGATTGATTAAGGTGGAAATCTGAGACCACCTTAGGCAAGAACTTTCTATTAGTCCTGAGGACTACCTTATCTCTGTGAAAAGAGATAAAATCAGGCTCCACTGACAATGCTTGTAACTCACTTATGCACCTGGCAGAAGTGATGGCTACCAAAAACACAGTTTTCCAAGTCAAGTACTTAAGCTCTGCTGAAGACAAGGGCTCAAAAGGGGGTTGCATAAGCTGGGCAATGCAATATTAAGATCCCAGGCAGGGCAGGATCCTGAATGGGGGTTGGTGTGAAGCAACCTTTGAAAAACTTGGAGAAAACAGGATGGGCTGAAAGAGAAGAGGGCTTACCTGCTGATAAGAAAGCAGACACGGCTGCCAGGTGCACCTTTAGGGTAGCTGGTCTCAGCCCCAAAATATTTAGATGGACCATATAGTCCAGGACTGTAGATAAACCAGCAGATTCTGGGGAAATATGCTTTGCAGAGCACCATATTGAAAATCTCTTCCATTTGGAATTATAAGTAGCCCTGGTGGAAGGCTTCCTCGAAGCCTTCAGGATATCCAAAACACCTTGGGAGAGGTGTAGGTCAGCAAACTCTAACTCTTCAAGAGCCAGGCCTTGAGGTTGAGAGATCTGAGGTTCGGGTAATAAACTCTCCCCTGAGCAGAGGATAACAGATTGTGATTCCTGGGAAGACACAGGGGAAGGTGGACTACTAAAGACATAAGGAGTGGGTACCAGGGCTGTCTGGCCCAGTCTGGAGCAATCAGGATCATCTTGCAGGGTTGAGATCTGATTTTGACTAGCACTTTGAACAGGAGAGGGGGAAGGCATAGAGAAACTTCCTTCCCAACTGAGAAGGAAGGCATCCAGGGGACTGAGCCCAACACTGGGGCCTGCAACAGAAAAGGGGAAGTTGGTGATTGTCTGGGGCTGCAAAAAGATCTATCTGGGGTGTGCCCCATCTGGCAAATACCACCTCCAGTACTAGGGGATCCAGAGCCCATTCGTGATGGCCCTGGGAAATCCTGCTGAGAGCATCTGCCAGGATACTGTCCTTGCCTGGGAGGTGAACTGCTACAAGGGAGGTGTTCAGGGAGTAAGCCAGAGACCACAACTTCATTGCTTGCACAAGGCCAGAGAACAGTGCCCCTCTTGTTGTTGATGTACCACATTGTGGTGGTATTGTCTGTTCTGACCTGAATAACCTTGTTCTGAACAGATTTGTAAAAAACTTGAAGTGCTAGAAAAACTGCTGAGTTCCAACAGATTGATGTGGAGCAGAGATTCCTGAGGGGACAACAATCCCTGGGTAGTGAGGTCGCCCATGTGAGCTCCCCACCTCAATAGGGATGCATCTGTAGTAAGGATTAAGGAGTGAGACTGAGGGGTGAAGGGGAACCCCTGTCTCAAATTGCCCTGGTCCTGCCACCACTGAAGGACCTGGATCAGGGATCGAGTCACTGGAATTAATTTGGTTAGAGGGTCCCTCCTTTGAGACCAAAAGGCTCTCAAATGGAACTGG
The DNA here is from genome assembly GCA_016271365.2 of Neoceratodus forsteri. NCBI lineage: Eukaryota > Metazoa > Chordata > Ceratodontiformes > Ceratodontidae > Neoceratodus > Neoceratodus forsteri. Next base: position 1,391,905,506 of record CM028131.1, on the reverse strand, counting down.
ATGTCCCTCATCTGAAATCTGGCTCCCTGCACTAGTGCTGTCGAAGCAGCCATGTGTCCCAGGAGCTGGAGAAAGTGCCTTGCTGGTCGAGAGACCTGCAGGGTGAAGGAGGAAGCCAGACAAATCAGGGTCCTTGTTCTTTCCAGAGGAAGGAAGGCTCTGGCTCCTTTTGTGTTCAGTTCTGCACCTATGAAGGTGAGAAGCTGGACAGGTTCTAGGACTGACTTTGGAAGATTGAGAAGGAAACCTAGAGAAATTAGCAGTTGCTGAGTTACTTGAAGATGTAACCTGACTTGGTCTGGGGACTGGCCTACTATGAGCCAGTCGTCCAGGTAAGGAAAGATGGCAATTTTTTTTGCCTTCTTAAGTGGGCAACTGCTACTGCCAGGCATTTTGTGAATACCCTTGGGGCAGATGTGAGGCCGAAGGGCATTGCTCTGAACTGGTAATGGCCTGAGGGCAGTTTGAGCCTGAGGTACTTTCGATGGGAGCTTCTGATAAGAACATGACAATAGGCATCCTTGAGGTCCAGGGACACTAGCCAGTCCCCCCGGCCTTAAAGAGGGTAGAATAATTCCCAGAGTCACCATTTTGAATTTTGGTTTTAAAAGGTGCTTGTTTAGATACCTGAGATCCAGGATGGGCCGCCATTCTCCTGTCTTTTTTGGGGTAAGGAAGTACCTGGAGTACAATCCTTTGCCTTGGTGTAGGGGTGGAACCCTTTCCACAGCTCTGAGAGCCAGGAGGGTAGAGACTTCTGCTTCCAGGGCAAGAGCCTCTAAAGGATTTGCAGGTGGAAAGGATCTGGTTCTCATCTTTGGAAATTTTTTGAAGCTGAGAACCAGTCCCTGGCTTACTACTTCCAGAACCCACTTGTCTGATGTCAGAGACTCCCAGTCCTGGACAAAGTAAGCCAGCCTGCCCCCTACAGGTAGTGGAGAATTGGCCCTGGGCACCCCATCAGGGTGCCTGCTTAGCAGGGGCTTTAGGCTGAGGGGTGGAAGCAGGTCTGCCTGCACCCCGTCTGCCTCTCCCTCTAAAGAACCCCCTCTGTGCATAAGCTGAAGAGGAGGCCTGGGTTTGGTAAAAAGGCCTATGAAAAGGCCTGCCCCTGCCCCTGGGAGGCTGCCTTTGGGGAGTGACTTGCCTTTCCTTGGCCTGTGCACTCCTATAGGTGGTCCTATATTCATCCATTTTTTTCATGTAATTCTCTGTTTGCTCCCCAAACAGAGAGTTGCCCACAACAGGGAAATCCATTGCCTTAGTCTGGGTATCCTGTGACAGGCTAGTACATCTGAGCCAAGCCACTCTCACGGAGAGCCACAGATGTAGCCATGACTCTAGATGAGACATCATTAGAGTCCACTGCAGCATGGAATTGCACCTTAGATGCCTCAATACCATCAGCGCCACCTGCTCCAGCTCCTTGCCAGCTGGCCAGGGACCTGCTTTCTAGAGCCAAAACAGTATCCCATCTGGATTTTTGATATCTAGCAACATAAGTCATATAATTTGCCTGTCTGAGTCCTAAGGATGCTGCCATGTACTGTTTCTTTGCCATGGCATCTATCTTCCTGGAGTCCTTGTCAGGGGAGAGAGAGGCTAAGGAATATTTGCCTTGTCACAGGCTGCAGCCTGCACCACCCCCACGTGGCTGCATTGTTGTGTAAGGAACCGTGATCAGAGCCTGATAATGCATACCTTTGTCCATTCTTTTATCAACAGGAGGTATGGTGTGAGGAGCTTTTAAAATCTTTACTGTCTGTTTCCAAAAGATTTATGCAGAGGAATAGACAGTCTCTAGACTCTGGGATATCCATCATTTCTACAAAATCAGGCTCTTCTTGATCATCCACAGCTTCCTCCATAGGGAGCTGGAGGGTTTCAGCCACTTTTTTATAAAACATGAAATGAGAAGGGGACTCAGAAAGCCTAGGGGGAAGACACTCCTGAAGGTCTGTCTAGAGAGATGTCCGGTTCAATGGGCACATCCAGACTTTCAAAACCACATTCACTCTCCTCATACTCCTCTTCCCCCTCATCTGGTTCATAAAATTCTTCTAAATCATACTCTTGAACCGGTGGAACCGACCGAACCGAACGCTTACCTGATGGTGCCGGTTCGGTCGGAACCGGAGAGAGTGACTTAACAATTTTTATTGCTTTAGCTATTTCTTCAGCGGTTGGAGAGGGAAGTTTTGGCTCCACACCAGCTGATTTTCTAGTTCTGTTTGTTGGAACCGACTTCTCAGAGTCAGCTCTCCTTTTGCCCGAGGAAGTATCGCCCTGGTCAGAGGGCACTCCCTCCGGTTCGGTTTCAACTGAACCGGGCTGGCCATCCGGTTCAGCGGACTTTTTGGCCTCCCATTCCCTGAGTCTACCAACTCTCTTATCCAGGGTAGCTGCAGGAAAACTCTTACAAATCTGGCAGTCTGAATTGAGGTGGTCAAACCCCAGACAATAAACACATGTGGTGTGGGGGTCAGCCTTGGCAAAGGCTTCCCCACAGACAACACAGTGTTGAAACCCAGTGGGCCCGGTTTTTCTTTTGGGTTTCTCAGACATAGTGCCAGCCTAACCAAAAACTTGCCCGTTTATGGCAATCCACTAGCAAGACTCCTTATCGGTTCCCAACCGTGTCATCGGGTCGTGGAAAACCGAATGAAACTGCTTTTTAGAACCGATAAGAACCGGAACTGCACTTCTAAAAGACAGTAATGTAATAGAAATAACTTGATCGGTTCAAACCGAACTGATGAAACAGTTTACAAGTTCCACACAGAAAGAAAATGTAAAACCTATCTAGTACTTACAAATACCACAGATAGAGCTTGAACCGACCGGTTGCGGTTTAATTTCGGTTAAAAAACCGAAAAACTTTATACTTTAACCGACAAAATGAATCGAGCAGAAGGAGAAATCTCCGGAGCGGCTGTTCAGTGAGGCGGAGTAAAGAATCTGACAGTTTGAGTTTGAAGAACAACAGATAGAGTTTTCAACCGAGCTCGAGCTCAAAGTTCCATGCCTGGCATGGACTGTTAACTCTTTCACCTCCGGAGCAGTTCGGAGGTTGGGACTCACTGCATATGTCATAATATAGCAAGACTTCATGTTGTTTGAAGAAAAAATTACTCACCTTAGTAATGTCGTTTCTTCTAATGGAGTCTTGCTGTATTCTGACTATTGCAGTTAGGTCCTGTCATTCAACTGCCCCGGAAAGCAAAGAGTTAAACTTTCAATGGTCAGCTTGGAATGTTCACCGCGAGCTCGGTTGAAGCCCCTGTCTGCTGTTGTTTAAACTCCGTCAGACCTTTACGAGCAATACTCACTAGAAGTTGTGTGTGGAAACTGTAAAACTCACACTAGCCAACTGGCAACTAAATTTATTAAATAGGGTTTTTTGGTTTCAAAGCAAAGACTCAAGTCAGGAAAGCCAAAAAACAAAACAGAACACACACCCAAAATAAAGGAGGGTGAAAAAGGGACACCCCTAGGGTGCCAACACTGCTCCTGCCCACCCACATCCCAAAAACCAGGTTCTGAGAGGGGAAAGGGGGGGGGGTCAGAATACAGCAAGACTCCATTAGAAGAAACAACATTACTAAGGTGAGTAATTTTTTCTTCAAACATGAAGTCTTGCTGTATTCTGACTATTGCAGACTACCAAGCAGTACCTCCATGGAGGAGGGACAGAACCTACTTTGGGAGTAGGCTCTGAAGTACTGCTGTGCAAAACCGAGCATCACTCCTAGCCCGGCAATCCAGAGAGTAATGCTTGGTGAATGTATGGGCTGTTTTCCAGGTGGCTGCTTGGCAAATTTCTGACAGAGGAATATCCCTGGCAGAAGCCAGGGAAGCAGCTGTACCTAAGGTAGAGTGAGCCCTCAGGCCTGAGGGTGGAGTTCTACCCAGTTTTTCATAGCAGAATTGTATACAAGAGACAATCCACCTGGCAATAGATTTCTTAGTGGCAGGTTTTCCCTTACCAACCTCTCCATATGTGAGGAACAATTAGTGGGACTCAAACCTGTGACCCTCGGTGCACTCTACATAGTAGCTGAGGGCCCTTTTAACATCCAAGCTGTGCAGCCTCCTCTCTCCAGAGGAGGAATGGTCAGTGAAGAAAACAGGGAGAGACATAGACTGGTTGAGGTGGAAATCTGAAACCACCTAAGGCAAAATCTTCCTGTTAGTTCTTAGGACCACTTTATCTCTATGGAAAGAGATGAAATTAGGCTCCACTGACAGGGCTTGCAATTCACTGATACGCCTGGCAGAGGTAATGGCTACCAAGAACACAGTTTTCCAAGTCAAGTACTTAAGCTCTGCAGAGGACAAAGGCTCAAAGGGTGGTTGCATAAGCTGAGCAATGCAAACATTAAGGTCCCAAGCAGGAGCAGGGTCCCTAAAGGGAGGATTGGTGTGCAGCAATCCCTTGAAGAACTTACAAAACACAGGATGGGCTGACAGAGGAGAGGGCTTGCCAACTGACAAGAAGGCAGAAACAGCTGCCAAATGCACTTTAAGTGTAGCTGGCCTAAGGCCTAGGCCATTAAGATGGACCATATAGTCCAGAACCATAGGCAACCCAGCAGATTCTGGAGACATACCTTTATTAGAACACCAAATAGTGAACCTCTTCCATTTGGAGTTGTAAGTCTTTCTGGTGGAAGGCGTTCGAAAAGCCTTAAGGATATCCAGAGCCCCTTGAGAAAGCTGCAGATCAGCAAACTCTAACTCTTCAAGAACCATGCTTTGAGATTGAGAGCTCTGAGGTTCAGGTACAAAATCCTCCCCTGAGAGGATGTCAACAGGTTGTAATTCCTGGGAAGAGACAGAAGAAGGTGGACTGCTAAGGACAGCAACAGGGGGTACCAGGCCTGTCTGGCCCAGTCTGGAGCAATCAATCACTTTGCATGGTTGTGACCTTATCTAGACTAACACTTTGAACAGGAGAGGGAAGGGGGGAAAAAAGTATACATAAATTTCCCTTCCCAATTCAGAATCAGAGCATCCAGGGGGACTGAGCCCAAGACTGGGGGTCTGCAACAAAAGAGAGGAAGTTGGTGATTGTCTGGGGCTGCAAAAAGATCCATCTGTGGAGTGCACCATCTCGAGAAAATCACTTTCAAAACTAGGGGATCTAGGGACCATTCATGATGGCGCTGGGATATCTAGTTGAGAGCATCTGCTAGGAAATTGTCCTGCCCTGGGAAGTGAACTGCTGTCAGAGAGGTTTGCAGGGAATAGGCCAGGGACCACAACTTCATTGCACAAGGCCGTAGACTGAGTGCCTCCTTGCTTGTTGATGTACCACATTGTGGTGGTATTGTCTGTTCTGATCTCGACCACCATGTACTGTACAGATTTGGAAAAGGCTTGCAGTGCCAGAAACACTGCTCCGAGTTCCAAGAGATTGATGTGAAGCAGAGATTCTTGAGGTGATCACAGCCCTTGAGTGGTAAGATCCCCCAGGTGGGCTCCCAGGTCCAGCAGGGAGGCATCTGTGGTGAGTATCACTGAATGAGACTGAGTGACAAAAGGAACTCCTTGTCTCAAATTGTCCTGATCCTGCCACCACTGCAACGCCTGGATCAGGGTTCGAGTCACTGGGACTAGTCTTGTAAGGGAATCCTTTCTTTGGGACCAGAAGGCTCTTAAGTGGAGCTGAATGTCCTTCATCTGGAATCTTGCTCCCTGGACCACTGCTGTGGAGGCTGCCATGTGGCCCAGAAGCTGCAGGAAATGACTTGCTGGTCGAGACACCTGTAGGGTGAAAGAAGAGGCCAGTTCCATAAGGGTCCTTGCCCTGTCCAGGAGAAGGAAGGCTCTTGCCCTTAATGTATCCAGCTCCGCCCCTATGAAGGTGAGGAGCTGTACTGGCTCGAGAACTGACTTTGGAAGGTTGAGGAGGAATCCTAAGGAAGTGAGCACTTGCTTAGTTATTTGCAGATGTGACTTGACTTGGTCTGGAGACAGACCCACTATGAGCCAGTCGTCCAAGTATGGAAAGATAGAGATCTTTTTTCTCCTTAGGAAAGCAACCACTACTACCAGGCACTTTGTGAAAACACTTGGGGCTGATGTTAGGCCAAAGGGCATTGCTCTGAATTGATAGTGGCTTGAGGGAAACTCGAGCCCGAGATACTTTCTGTGGGAGCACCTGATGGAAATGTGAAAATAGGCATCTTTTAGATCCAAGGAGGCTAGCCAGTCCTCTGGCCTTAGAGAGGGCAGGATTATTCCCAGAGTCACCATTTTGAACTTCGGTTTTAAAAGGTGCTTGTTCAGATATCTTAGGTCCAAGATGGGCCGCCATTCCCATGAGTTTTTTGGGGTTAGGAAGTACCTGGAGTACAACCCTTTGCCCTTGTGTAGGGTAGAAACCCTCTCTATGGTTCTGAGAGCCAGGAGGGAAGAAACCTCTGCCTCTAGGGTAAGGGTCTCTGATGGATTTGCAAGTGGAAATGATCTGGTTCTCATCTTGGGAAATTTTTTGAACCCGAGAACCAGTCCCTGGCTTACTACTTCCAGGACCCACTTGTCTGATGTCAGAGACTTCCAGTCCTGGACAAAGTAAGCCAGCCTGCCCCCTACAGGTATTGGAGAATCGGCCCAGGCAGACCCATCAAGGTGTCTGCTTGGCAGGGGCTTTAGGCTGAGGGATGGATGCAGGCCTGCTCATTCCCAGTCTGCCTCTCCCTCAGAAGAACCCCCCTCTGAGCATAAGAGGAGGAGGAGGCCTGGGCTTGGATAAAAGGCCTTTGAAAGGGCCTGCCCCTGGACTGCTGCCTTTGAGGAGTGGCTTGCCTTTCTTTGGCCTGAGCACACCTGTAGGTGGTCCTGTACTCGTCCATCTTTTTCATGTAGTTCTCTGTCTGCTCCCCAAACAGAGACTTACTAATAACAGGGAAATCCATGGCCTCAGCCTGGGTATCCTGTGATAGGCTAGTACATCTGAGCCAAGCCATCCTCCGAAGGGCCACAGATGTAGCCATGACTCTTGATGAAACATCACTGGAGTCCACAGCAGCATGAAACTGCACCTTGGATGCCTCAATCCTATCTACAGCCACCTGCTCCAGCTCCTTGGCAAGCTGGTAAGGGGCCTGTTTAGCCAGAGCCAGCACAGTGTCCCATCTTGACTTCTGGTATCTAGCTGTGTAGGCCATATAGTTAGCCTGCCTGAGTCCCAAAGATGCTGCCATGTACTGCCTCTTTGCCATGGCATCAATCCTCCTGGAGTCCTTATCGGGAGGGGTGATGCCGAGGAGATATTTGCCTTATCACAGGCAGCAACCTGCACTACCCCAACATGGCTGCATTGCTGAGAAGAAAAAATTACTCACCTTAGTAATTGCTTTTCTTCTCATGAAGTCTTGCTATATTATGACTTAAGGCAGTTAGCCACAGCACTTGAACTGCCCCGGAGAGGAAACCGTTAACTCCAGGGAGACTGGAGTTCTAAAGCGCGAGAGCGCTATGCCAAAGCTCTATCTGGCAAGTTTCAAATGAAACTGCCAGATTCTTTACTCCGTTTCACTGAACAGTCGCTCCGGAGACCAGCTCCTTCAGCTCGGTTCATTTCTCGGTTCAAGCGAGTATTTTCAGTTCATTTGAACCAGCAAAAAGTATTTATTTTACCGCATTTTGGTTCAAAGCTCTATCTGGTAAACCGTAAGTACAGGATTTAAAGTCTGTGTGGAAAATTAATTATCGGTTCGGTTTTGAACCGATCGGTTTGCTAAAATAAGCATTTCTATTCATATTTTGGGCTTTTTAGAGTGCGGTTCCCGGTTCTTATCGGTTCTAAAAAAACCTATACTTTGGGTTTTCAAATACTAAATGACACGGTTTAGGAACCGATAAAAGTGTCTTGCCTGGCACTGCCATCAAAAGGGCAAGTTTTTGGATAGGCTGGCATTATGTCTGAGAAACCCAAAAGAAAAACCGGGCAAGACTTCATGGTGTTTGAAAGGAACTCTGTGTATGAGCCTGAAAGGGTGTACCTCTTGTCCATTCGTCTGTCCACAGGAGGTATGGAGTTAGGAGTCTTAAGAATTTTATTTGTCTGTTTCCCAAAAGATTTATGGAGGGGAATAGACAGTCTCCTGGACTATGGGATGTTCATCATTTCAACAAAATCAGGCTCCTCCTGACCCTCTACTGCTTCTTCCATTGGAAGCTGGAGGGTTTCAACCACTTTTTTGTAAAACAAAGTACGAAGGGGACTCAGAAAGCCTAGGAGGAGAAACACCTGAATGTCTGTCTGGGGAGATGTCCGGGTCAATAGGCACATCCAGACTTTCATAATCACCATCATCATCCTCATACTCTCCCTCCTCCTCATCCGGTTCATAAAATTCTTCTGAAGTGTAATCCGGAACCGGGGGAACCGAGCGAACCCCTGCCAGATGGAGCTGGTTCGGCCGGAACCAAATTAAGCAATTGCACTAATCTTATCGCCTTGGCTATCTCATCAGCGGTCGGAGTATGAATTTCTGGATCTGAACCGGACGATTTATCTTTTCTTTTAAGCGGAACCGACTCCTCAGAATCGGCTCTCCTCTTGCCCGAAGAAATATCGCCCTGGTCAGAGGGCACTCTTCCTGGTTCGGTCGGAACCGAACCGGGCTGGCCATCCGGGTCAGCGGACTTCTCGGCCTCCCTTTCCCTCAGTCTACCTACTCTCTTATCCAGGGTAGCTTTGGGAAAATTCTTACAAATTTGGCAGTCTGAATCGAAGTGGTCAAATCCCAGATAAACACAGGAGGTGTGGGGATCAGCCTTAGCAAAGGCTTCCCCACACACACTGCAGTGTTGAAACCCAGTGGGCCCAGTTTTTTCTTGGGTTTCTCAGACATGGCCAATCCTATCCAAAACTTATCCTTTTTTCGGCAATCTGCCAGGCAAGACTCCTCTATTGGTTCCTGATCGTGTTACGGGTCTTGCAAAAAAACGTAATAAAATCTGTTTTTTTCAGAACCGATACGGACCGGTTACCACACTCGAAGTAAATTCACAAACTTTTTTTAAACTAAACTGATCGGTTCAGCCAAACCGATCAGACATTTACAAGTTCCACACAGAAACTAAACGCAAAACCTGTCTAGTACTCATAGTACCACAGACAGAGACTTAAACCGACAGATTCGGTAGAAACCGAGCGAAAAACGACACTTTAACTGACTTTTTTGAACCGAGCAAAGGAGACATCTCTGGAGCGACTGTTCAGTGAAGTGGAGTAAAGAATCTGATGGTTGGAGTTTAAACAACAGCAGACAGGGGCTTCAACTGAGCTCGCGGTGAACATTCTATGCTGGCCATGGAAAGTTTAACTCTTTGTTCTCCGGGGCAGTTGAAAGGCAGGACCTAACTGCAATAGTCAGAATACAGCAAGACTTCATGTTGTTTGAAAGAGCTGTGTCTGACCTGGTCTGTAAGATTTAGTTATGTCAATATAATGGCCCTTATGACATCAAGGGAGTGAAACCTCCTTTCTGGAGAAAGTACAGTTATGTAAGAAATTACCGTAACAGTAGCTCTTCGAGAGAGGCTCTTGCAGTAGGTAATTACATATAGGACTGACGCCGGCAGGACCCCACGGAAAAATTTCTAGCTAGCAGTCCCTGGCGAGGGACCGCCCCCACGTCAGGTGACCGGCGTCAGGAGACGTCGGTATAAAGGGGCAGTCCCTGACACCTGCCTTCCAGTTCTTTCCCGCCATGGGCCAGAAAGGCTGGACGAAAGAGCAGCGGATATTTCCCTCACTGGAAAAGAAGCTGAAAAAGCCTAGTGAGATGGAGGGCGGGAAGATATTACCTACTGCAAGAGCCTCTCTCGAAGATCTACTGTTATGGTAAGTTCTTACGTAACTGTACTATCTTACTTCGAGAAGGCTCTTGCAGTAGGTAATTACATATAGGACTGAGTCCCAAGCAGTCTGGAATAAAGAGAGGCACCGGGAGGAGGAAAGACTACTCCAAAAAGCAGTTCTAGCTGTGCAAGCCTCAAGACAAGAGGCCTTGCAGAACAGCAAGCCCTAAGCCTGCTCTACAGCGAGAGGCAACATCCAAACTGTCATGTTTAGTAAAGGTATGGACGGAAGTCCAGGTGGCGACAGCACAGATGTCTGCCGCAGACACATTTTTGAAACAAGCCGCTGAGGCAGCTACTCCTCTGGTGGAGTGGCCTCTTACCTGACCCAGTAGGCTCTTGTTATATTTGTCATAACAGAAAGTGATGCAATGAGCCAACCACTTAGACAGGCACTGCTTGGAAACAGCACTGCCTTCCCGTTTATGAACAAAAGAGACGGACAATTGATCAGTCTTTGTGAGATCCTTCGTCCTGTTGGTGTAGTATCGCAGAATCCGGTGAACATCCATAGTATGGAGTAAATACTCCCCTTGATTAGAGTACTGCGTAAAAAAGCCAGGTAACTCTATGGACTGATTCAGAGTAGACTTGGCTACTACTTTAGGGAGAAACTTAGGGTTCGTGCGAAGAGCAACTCGTTCCTTGTGAAAAATCAAGTATGGGATTTTGCACATCAGGACCTGGAGTTCGGAAATTCTCCGAGCAGAAGTAATGGCCACCAGAAAGAGAGTCTTCCACGAAAGGAACTTCAAATCCACAGAACCTGCAGGTTCGAAGGGAGGGAGAGTAAGTTTCTCACAAACAAAATTCAAGTCCCAAGGGGGAGCAGAAGAACGAATGGGGGGCCTCAGATGGAGAACCTCTCTGAGAAAGGTCTTAGAGACCTCCAATTGAGTGAAAGCTTTGTCTGCGAAGGGAACATGATAGGCCGAGATGGCCGCCATGTGTACCTTCAGAGAAGAATGACTGAGACCCAGGTCAAACAGATGACGTAGATACTCCAGCAGAAGCCCTGCTCAACAGGAGAAGGGTTCCACGTTCTTGGAAGCAGCCCAGATAGTGAATCTTTTCCACTTCATGGCATAAGTGGATCTGGTGGAGGGTTTTCTGGCCTCCACCAAAATCTCCGCCACTTTGGCAGACGCTCCAAAATGGGATTGGACTAAGTCTGCAGGAGCCATGCATGCAGTTGAAGGAATTTGAGACCTGGATGGACCAGGGTCCCCTGATCCTGGGTCAGTAAACCTCGAGATAGAGGAAGAGGAGGATCCTCTGAGTATTGCTGTAGAAGAGGGAACCAAACTTGCCTGGACCAGAAAGGAGCGATCAGAATCCTTCGTGCTCCTTCTGAAGCTAGTTTCTGCAAGACTCGAGGGATAAGTGGAATTGGGGGAAAAGGCATAGACGAATCTGTCCTTCCAGTCTAGAGACAGAGCGTCGCTACAAAAAAATGCCTGGCTCTGGAATGAGCGAGCAGAAGACGGGAAGTTTTGCATTTAGAGGGGATGCGAACAGGTCGATCTGTGGTGTTCCCCAAAGTCGGAAGATATTGTCTAGGACCCCTTGGTCCAGTTCCCATTCATGAGTCAGAGCAGAAGAGTGACTTAGCTTTTCTGCCAGGGTGTTGTTGACTCCCGGAACGTGAATTACCGTGAGGTGAAGGTCGTGTTGTGTTGCCCAATCCCAAACCCTCCCTGCAAAGAGGATAGGACCGAGTCCCCCCCGTTTGTTGATGTACCACACCACGCACATATTGTCCGTCTGGACGGCTAGGTGGCTGGGAAGGATGTATTGGTGAAGGGCTTGAAGAGCATATAACACTGCCCGAAGCTCGAGCACATTGATGTGGAGAGCTTGTTCTAGCTTGGACCAAGAGCCCTGGGTCCGATGAGGTCCAACCTTCATCCGAGGCATCTGTGGTGAGAGTCAGGGAGGGGGGAGGATGAAAGAATGGAACTCCCTGAAACAGGTTCTCTCAAACCATCCACCATTGCAAGTCTCGAAGCATCTGCAAGGAGACCAGAACTGGGTGATCTAGGTCGTCCACTAGCTGATCCCATTAGGAGTGTAGAGTCCACTGAGAAATTCTGATGTGGAGTCGAGCGCGAGGGACCTTCGGGATAGCAGCCACCATGAGCCTGAGAAGGCTAAGGACCGACCTCGCAGAGACCGTCCTGCGGTCGGACAGCAGACTTATTTGGGTTTGGAGGGTGGACGTCCTGTCCGGAGGCAGGAAGGCCTTGCCCGCGGTTGCATCGAGAATCGCCCCAATAAACTGTAGTCCCTGGGATGGGACCACATGAGACTTGGAATGGTTGATGGTAATACCCAGGCAGGCAAAAACCTGCTGGGTAAGGGAGAGGCAACGCATGAGTTCCTCCCTGGATGAGGCCGCCAGGAGCCAATCATTCAGGTACGGGAAAACCTGCACTCCCCTGGTACGCGGGTGGGCCACCACCACTACCAGGCATTTGGTAAATACTCGGGGGGGCCGAGGATAGACCAAACGGGAGCACCTTGAACTGGTAGTGGTCCACCTGGAACGCAAACCGAAGGTATTTGTGATGAGATGGGCGAATGGGAATGTGCAGATATGCACCCTGCATATCCAGAGCACACAGCCATTGACCCGGCCGGAGCAGGGGCAGAAGGCTCTGCAAAGAGAGCATCCTGAACCTTTTCTATTCTATAAAAAGATTCAGGGAACTGAGATCCAAAACTGGTCCGAGATCTCCTGTCCTCTTTGGGACCAGGAAGAAATGGGAATAGTAACCCGTCCCTCGCAGATGGAGGGGGACGGGTTCTATTGCTTTTTTCAGCAGGACAGCTGATTTTTCCTCCTGGACCAAGAGAAGATGTTCCCTCAAATACAACGACTTCGGGGGGGGGGGGGTGACGAGGTGGTTTCTGAAGAAACTCTGTTGAGTGTCCTTCTGCTATGAGCTGGAGCACCCAAGAAATACAGGTTACTCACCTGTAACAGGAGTTCTAGGAATGGTATATGTTGTTCATCCACACTGTCTGGCAGGTATCCTTGCTGCTTTAATTCTTGCCGGAAGGTCTTCAAGCTGGCTCCTCCCACCCACCTGGGTGGTAAACTCAGCTCCGCCCCATGATGCCAGATCTGGCCCACTGGAAGCTCAGGTTGTAGTCAAGCTGGAGGTCGTGGTGGATGAACATATGCCATTCCTAGAACCCTCTGTTACAGTGAGTAACCTGTATTTAGGGACATGGATATGTTGTTCATCCACACTGTCTGGCAGACTCCTATCAGTTCTCCAGGAGGAGGAGGCAAGGCACACACCCCCAATACTTACTTAGGAAAGAGAGATTGGAGAACAGAGGCCCCAAAACCAGCATCCCGGCGTGATTCGAGGTCGATGTGGTAGTGGGTAATGAAGGTATGTGCCGACTTCCAGGTAGCAGCCCTGCAGATATCCTGGATAGGGATGTCCCTGGAAGCAGTTACCGATGCAGCGGTATGGCGGGTAGAATGAGCTCTTATCCCTCTGGGAGGCTCCATGCCCGCCAACCTGTAGCACAGCCCTATGCAGGAGGTGATCCACCTGCCTATCGCCCGCTTTGCTGCAGCTCTGCCAAGTGTGGCTTCAGCGTAGGTGACAAACAGTTGGCGAACTTCTCCCCGAACTTCAGCCATCTACTCCTTATAATAAGCGAGCGCTCGACTAGGGTCCAAAGTATGGAGCCTATACTGGCCTCCGAGTGTGACTGGGGTAGAACACCGCAGAGTCAACACCTGGTTAATGTGAAATCTGACACTACCTTCGGAGGAACTTGGTGGGGGCGCAGGACAACCTTGTCCCTGTGGAAGACCAGGTAGGGAGGCTCGATGGAAAGCGCCTGGAGCTCTCCCATCCTTCTGGCTGACGTGATAGCCACCAAGAAGGCGGTCTTCCACGACAGGTGTGAAAGATCACACCTGTGCATTGGTTCGAATGGCTTGCCCATGAGCTTGGACAATACCAGCAGTAGATCCCACGGAGGTGGAGGTTCTCGCACCGGAGGGGAAATGTGGTCAAGGCCTTTGAAAAGCGCCGAGCACCTTCTCGACTCTACCGACTGCTTCCGGCCGCACTCCAGTGCAAGCAGAGATGGCTGCCAGGTGCACCCCGAGGGTCGCCAACTGAAGCCCTTGCTGGAGAAAGGGACCACAGGTAGTCCAGAATGCTTGCTAAGGGGCAGTCGGGAGGTCCAAGCCCTTCCTGACACCAAATGGAAAACCTCTTCCATTTGAAGGCATAGCATTTTCTGGTCTCACTTCACGAGATGCCTCAATGCGTTGAGGACCTTGTCGAGACCCAAGGCCTGGAACTCTAGCACAGGAACCAGGCCGTCCAGGTGCAGGGATTGAAGGTCCGGATGGAATACCTTCCCCTGATTGACTGAGATCAGGACCGGGCGGGCTGGAAGCCGCCTCAGGAGCCTGGAGCTGAGGCTGAGGAGATCTGGATACCAGGACTGGCAGGACCAGTCTGGAGCTACCAGAATCATCTGGGCCTTGTCCCTCCTCCCCTTGAGAAGCACCTTATGGATAAAGGGAAATGGGGGAAAGGCGCAGAAGAGGCCCAGGGTCCACGGGCTTGAGAAGGCATCCCCCTGCAGCGAGCCCTGCTGAGGGGGGCGGGCATGGGACAGACACAGCTTCGCATTCTCTCTGGAGGCAAACAGGTCCACCTGAAGGGTGCACCAGTGGGAGAAGAGATCTTGTACTACCTCTGGCAGGAGAGACCACTCGTGAGACGCAGTCCCTATCTGGCTTAGGGCATCAGCCAGGGTGTTGGAGGCTCCTGCCACGTGAATGGCTACGAGATCCGCCTCCAGGCTGCGCACTAGGGACCAAATGCGGAGAGCTTCCTTGCATAACAGCAGGGAGCGCATCCCGTCCTGGCGGTTCAGATAGTACATGGTCGTGGTGTTGTCCGTCTGGACCTGAACCACTTGACCCCGTAGAAACGGAGCGAAGGCGGTGAGAGCTAGACGGACCGCTCAGAGCTCCAGCAGGTTGATGTGGCATCGGGACTCCCGAGGGGACCAGAGGCCGTGCGTTCAGTGTTCCCCCAGATGGGCACCCCCAACCCATCAGAGATGCGTCGGTCGAAAGAGAGACCGTCGGCTCAGGGCGGACAAATGGGATACCCTCCTGCAGATGAGCTGGAACGATCCACCACTGGAGAGTGTTCCACATCTCCCGGGTCACTGTCACGGGCCGGTCCAACGGATCGCGGCGTTGTGACCACTGGCTGGCCAGTCCCCATTGAAGGGGACGCATGTACCAACGGGCCCAACGGACCACGCTGGTGCAGGCCGCCAAGAGGTGCAGGAAGTCCCGGGCAGGGCGCAATTGCCCAACCTGAAATGATTGGGCAAAGGAGGAAAGAACCTCGTCCCTGTCCGCCGGGAGCCGTGCTTTGGCTCGCAGAGAGTCGAGCTCTGCCCCGATGAACAGAATCATCTGCTTTGGCACGAGTTCCGACTTGGCCTCGTTGATGAGGAGGCCAACCTGAGAGCAAACCTGGAGGGCCAGATCTCTGGACCACTCCACCTCCTGTCTGGAGGGGGCTACTATCAGCCAATTGTCCAGGTAAGGGTACACCCGGACCCCTCTGCACCGCAGAAATGCTGTCACCACTGCCATGCATTTGGTGAAGACCCTGGGAGCTAGGAAGAGGCCGAAAGGCATGGCTCGGAACTCGTAAAGGGATTCCTCCGCTCTGAAGCGGAGGTATCTCTGATGGGACGGACGGATTGGGACGTGAAAGAACACGTCCTGGAGGTCCAGGGAGCAGAACCACACGCCTCGTTCCAAGGATGGGATTATCTGAGCCTGAGTGACCATCCTGAAGGTTCGAGACCTTAGGAACTTGTTCAGGTCATGCAGGTCGAGAATGGGGCGCCAGCCCCCCGTCCGTTTTGGGACCAGGAAGTACCTGGACACAAACCCCAGGTCTGAAAGGATCCCGCCACCTTCCTGATTACCTCTTTTTCAGAAGCAGGGCAATGTGCACCGCAGGCCAACAGCGAGGCTGTGACCCTGTGGCTCCGAGGCGACGGCCTCGAAAAGGTGGAACCTGCTCGAACTCCAGAGGCAGACCTTTTCCTACCACCTCCAACACCCAGCGGTCCATGGTGATAGTGGACCAAGCGGAAAGGAAGTGGCAGAGCTATCCCCCCACAGGGGGAACTCAGGGGGGAGTGACGAGGTTGGGGCGGCACCCCTCAACCCGTCACTGGGCAGGCTTGGAGGAAGAACCAGCCGAGGGACCTCCCGGGCCTTTACCTCCTTGCTTCCTGTTGGAGGAAGCCATCGGCTTGGGTTTGGCATGCCAAGCGCGAGCCTGCTGGCCCTGTTGCTGGTGCTGCTGGCTGGTTGAGGAGCAGGGACTGAAGGACGAAAGGACTTCTGCTGCTGACGGCGGCCTTTGTCCCTCTGGGCGGAGGTGACAGAGTCCAGAGTGGCATTGGACTTTTCGATCCACTGAAGGTGTCCCTCCACTCCAGGGCCGAAGAGGTCAGTCCCCAAGAAGGGGACGTCCGCCAACTTGTGCTGGGTATCCGCTGTGAAAGTGGATATCCTCAGCCGTGCCCTGCGTCGCATGGCCACTGCGGCCGCTACTGACCTGGCAGAGGAATCACCTATGTCCAGAGCAGTCTGGAGCTGCTGCTTCACCACCGCCCTACCCTGGTCCAGCACCTGGCGGACCGTGGTCTGCAGGTCAGGCGGGAGATGAGGAACAACCTCATCCAGGGAGCCCATGAGGGCGTGGGAGAAGTGTGCCATCAGCACGGCTGAGCTGGCCTGTCGGAGGCCGAGGGAGGACGCAGCGTACACCTTGCACCAGGCAAAGTCCAGCTTTTTTGATTCCTTCTCGGGGCTTGTCCACATCCCGAGCATTACCGGAACGCCAGAAAATGCTGTCGGTGACTAACCCCTCCACAGAGGGGTGTTCCGAGAAACCGGGCAAAGAGTGGGTAGGGACCGCATACTTCCTGGCCATCCTGGCCGAAGGCGCTGGACAGGAAGCAGGCCGCTGCCAAAGTTCCAAGGCTGGGCCGACAATGGCCTCAGCCACCGGAAAGGCCTCCACAGGAGAATCCCCTCGGTCCAGAATCTCCGTCATGGGATACTTGGCCCGTTTGGGCACGGGCTCGAGCCGCATCAAGGTGGACTCCGAGATGAGCTGAAGCAGACCCAAGAAGGACGATGGGCTATCATCCACTGACTGGCCCCCAGAGGACTCCAGGTTGTACTGCTTGGAGAACAGGGAGGAATCATCGTCGGATTCCGAAGAGTCTGCGAAGAGCTGCCTCGGCTCTGAGCCACCCTCCACCTGCCGAGGATGGTCGGGAGTGAGGGTGACAGACAACCTGTGGGGCAGGCCATGATCCGACCGAGAACTCTTGGTCGGTGCCCCCGACTTCGGTTGCGGAGGTTCCACTACAATCGGCGGACCAGCTGGTGTTGGCTTAGCAACCAGCCCTGGGGCGGGCAACTCAACTGGAACGAGTGGTTGCTTCGGCCGTTCCGGCGACAACCACTTGATGGCCAGGGTCTTAGCCGGAGTCGGCTTAGGCCCGGATAACAGCAACTGCTGCCACATCAAATCCTCGTAGCGCCGGCGCAATTGTCGACAAAGCCTCCTCACCCGAGGAGGACGAGAAGAGCGGGCTTGCCGCTACTTCGGTAACGAGACCGAGACCGCCGATGTCGGCGGGAACGGCTGGACCGAGAAGAGGTCCTAGACCGAGGGTGGGTCTGGGAAGGGGCGGGGGATACCCACTCTTCCCTCAGCTCGGGAACTTTAACCGGGGACTGCGGTCTCGAAAAAGCAGGCAGATCCTCGGTATCTACCGGGAGAACCAGTGAAGTAGGGTTGTTGGCTTCTCCATTCGACAGCCCGTCTAACGGATTGAGAAAAATCTCGACTTCGTCGACGGGAGTCTCGGCAGGATGGCCTGATGGGGGCACCGTGAAGCCAGCGGCCTCAGCCGCAACCTCAACCGGTCGGTCAGCTACCGGGGAGGGGGACCTTCCGCTCCCAGGACGCCCGACGGTGGGACTCCTTTCGACTCTCTTTTCTTGGGCCGAGAACAATGTCCCGAAGGCCCCCTCTCCCTTCATGGAAAGGGACTGACAAAGCTCTTTGAATGAAGCTGTATACGAGGAACTCAGAGAGAGTGGGATAAATGCCGTGGCAGAGGAAGAAGAAGATGCAGCCTGGGCCACTTCCTCCTCAAGGGCGATCATCTGCTCGAGCTGCTCAGCCGAGCCAGCCGCCGCGGACACCGCCCAACGAACCTCTTTGGATTTCACTGGCGGAAAACGTTTCTCGGGGCGCCCAAGCTTTAAATGGGCAGCGCGATCGTCCAGAACATTGGCCGAAAAGGAACGGCACAACTCGCAAGCCTGCGGGTCGTGATCTAGGCCTAAGCAGTAGACGCACGTAGAGTGCGGATCCGTCCTGGACATTTTCTGCCCGCAGGGGCACCGCCGAAAGCCGGGAACAGATTTGTCCATCGCAGCCGCGAGGGAAAAAGAAGACCAAAGTTTGAAAAACTTCAAAATCAATTTCGGGTGAACCGAAGAATTAGGATCCAGTCTCAAACGCAGAGCACTAAGGAGGGAACCTGAGCTTCCAAGCGGTAAGGAAGATCTGGCGTCATGGGGTGGAGCTGAGAGAGTTTTACCACCCGGGTGGGTGGGAGGAGCCAGCTTGAAGACCTTCTGGCAAGAATTAAAGTGGCAAGGATACCTGCCAGACAGTGTGGATGAACAACATATTCATGTCCCTAGAATATGTGGTTATCCTCTCCCATCCCGGAAGGTGGAAGGAAAACCTCCCTCCTACTGGTTCCTCCGGGAAGTCCAGAGGCAGTGGGAGAGGGAAGGAGTCAGGTGGTGTGGGGCAGCGCCGCAGCTGTGGGGGCCCGGCGTTTTGTGGCCCACCTTCCCTGGGGTTTCACCTTTGGGCGATTCTGTCTGCGAAAGGGACGGCGCTGCTGCTGATGGGGACGGTACATGGAATCAACTGACTTCAGTGCCGTCCCCTTCTCTTGCAAATTAGTAATGATGTCCTTGACATCACCCCCGAAAAGCACCGACCCCCGGAAGGGTGCTTCCTAGATAGCAGATTGCATCTCCGGGACCAACCCTGACACACGGAGCCAAGCATGACGCCATGGGCCTACAGCGAAAACTGAGCTCCGCCCAGCAGTGTCCACTGCATCGTATGTCGTACGAGGCATGTGTCGACCAGCTGAATGAGCAGAGCGGATAAGATCAGCCAACTCCTGCTTGACTTGAGAGTCAAGCAAGGAGTCCAATTTGGCCTCCACCTGAGTCAGAATGGCCTTCTGGTAGACACCCATATGGCCAACATAGTTCAGGGCCCTAATCCCTAGCATGGAGGAAGCGTAAATCTTTCTCCCATACTGGTCCAGAAGGCGTGATTCCTTATCAGGTGGTGACGAGCTAAGGTGTTTGGGGTTTGCCAACCGGCCGTGAGCGGCGCTAATCACGACTGAGTCAGCATGAGGGTGAGAATCCAGGAAATCAACAGCCTCTGGAGTCTGATACAGCCTGTTCGACTTTCTAGTAAGTGGGGCTAAAGCTGATGGCCGTTTCCTTATAGTGGTAACTAGGTCGGCGTGAGGCTCTATCCAGGGTGGCACTAAGGTAGGAGCTGTCACGGGCAGATCCAGATGTTCAGCGAGTTTCAGATGGTGAGGATCTGGTTCCAGGGAGTGCCACTGATGAACTTCCGGGATTTTCCTAAGCAACTCTGTAAAAGAAGGATCCTCCGGAGGAGACTTCGGAGGAGTCCTTGGCCTGGGTTTCGACGGAGAGCATAGGTCGTCGTGTCTCTTGGAGCAACCGTCTGAAGAATCAGAGGGTGAAGAGGAGGATGAAAAGGAAAAAGACTCCCTGTCCCAACCCAGGGGAGGAACGGACCCCTTGGGAAGTCCCCAGGAGAGCGTGTCCTGCCCTTCTCTGGATCCAGATGGAAGAACCCTGCAATCCGGAGGTGGTGAGGGAGTGTGCCGCCTCGGACATACGGGAACCTGGGATGGCACCGTTGTTGGAAGGCGGCTCTCGACCTCTTTGGTGAGCTGAGCCTTGGCCTCAGCCCACCAAGAGGCCAGAGTCTCCTGTAGGTCCACCGGCGACCACGAAGGCGGTGGAGAAGGAGGTGGGGGATAAGGATACAGGTTATAACTGTATGGAGTGTATCCAAAACCCGACTGCGGACAGCCCGGCATTGGGTATTGAGGTGTCGGGTACTGCGGCGCTGGATACTGCAGTCCCAGGTATGCCGGTGTCGGATAAGACGGGGGGGGGGGCTGCCTGAACAGACAGCCCGGCTGGTGACCTCACGGGCGGGTCCACATTGGAGGGTCCAACAGGAGCTGGTGTCTGGGGAGCTGATGTCCGATCTGACGCAACAACCAGAGGGTGGTCTGACGGAGGAGGAAGGTTCCCAGCGTCGCCCGGGGATGGTTGGGAACAATCCCCGGGGTTGGGCCGGGAGACTTCTGTCCCCAGACAGCAGCGAAGGTTATGGAGAACCAGGTACGACGGATGGGAGGATCCGTCGCCGTTCCTTCGCCAGCCGGACGGACGAGCTGACGGTGGCTTGAGGGCGAGTTCCGGCGGGTGCCGGAGGAGCTGGCATCCTGCTTATGGGAGCCATCACCGGAGGCAGGTCAGTAGAGGATCGGCCTGGTCTGGTGGAGTGGAGTCCTGCGCCCGTCCCAAGGGTCAGTGTCTTACCCGGCCCCTGGAGCCGGCTTCCGAACCAGGGTGGAGGCTTCCAATTGCCGGGCGCCCGCAAAGGCCTGAGCCAGACAGGCTGGCAAATGCCCCCTTGGAAACCTCCGAGGCGGCTGTCGAGGAGCGGTCCCCCGGAGGGGACGTCACCTGAGTCCCAGCGACTCCTGAGGGAGACGCGGTAGAGGAGCCCTTGTCCCAGTGCATCTCCTTATCCTTCTTCCGATGGCCTTCGGGGGACGTGGATGCCTGCCTCAGTTTTTTGAGCTCCTTTTCCATAAATTATTTAGAAAGTAAAAACTATCAAGATAGGGGCTGGACGTGGCACAAACTTTACCATGAGATGCTGCACGCAGCTAACGGCGAGAAAGAACTGGAAGACGGGTGTCAGGGACCACACCTTTATACCGATGTCTCCTGACACCGGTCACCTGACTTGGGGGTGGTCCCTCGCCAGGGACTGCTAGCTAGAAATTTTTCCGTGGGGTCAGACGCCATCAGTCCTATATATAATTACCTACTGCAAGAGCCCTCTTGAAGTAAGATCTGGAGTTCTCTGTAAAAAAAGACAGGTAAAGTGATGGACTGATTTAAATGGAAATCAGACACCACTTTGGGAAGGAATTTTCTATTGGTCCTGAGGACCACTTTATCCCTGTGGAATGAGATGTAGTCTACATCCGTGCACAGGGCCTGTAACTCACTGATTCTTCCAGCTGAAGTAATAGCAACCAGAAACGCAGTTTTCCGAGTGATGTAGTTCAAATCTGCTGTTGCCATCGGTTCAAATGGGGCATCCTTGAGCTTGGCAATGCAGATATTCAGATTCCAGGCCGAAACTGGTTCCCTCAAAGGAGGGTACAAGAGGTTGAGGTCTTTAAAATATTCCCTGAAGACTGGATGAGAGGCCATTGATCTCTCTTTACCAGATGACAAATAAGCTGAAACTGAAACCAAATGAACCTTGAGTGTCGAAGGCTTCAGACCTAAAGAATGCAAAAGTGTCAGGTAATCCAGGAGAATGGCTAGGTCAGCCCTGGATGGGTCAACACCCTTACCTGTACACCATATGGAAAATCTCTTCCACTTAGCAGAGTATGTCTTTTTAGTGGAAGGTTTCCTGGAACCCCCAAGTACTGTGAGCACCTGTTCTGACAGTTTAAGATTAGCATACTCTTAAGTCCTCAAGAGCCAGGTCTTGAGCCTCAGTGATTTGAGGTTGGGGTACAGTATCCTGCCCTGAGAGGATGTCAGTAGGTTGTGCCTCCTGGACAGATGAACTGGAGGTACCACTGACAGAGCCAACAGGAGTGAATACCAGTGTTGCCTTGCCCAATCTGGTGCCACCAGTATCATTGTTGTCGACTGGCACCTCAATTTCAGCAGGGTCCTGAATATCAGTGGAAAAGGAGGGAAGGCATATATAAATGTCCCCATCCAATCCAGTGCCAATGCATCCAGGGGTAATGTGCCCCTGAGAGGAGGCCTGCAACAGTATACTGGTAACTGGTGATTTTCTACAGAGGCGAAGAGATCTCTCTCTGAAGTGCCTCATCGTCTGAAAATCGAACTGAGTATTTAAGGATTCAGGCACCACTCGTGGTGGTCATGACTTATGTTGCTGAGGGAGTCTGCCAGCACACTGTCCTTTACTGGAAGATGTATGGCTGATAGGGATACCTTCATGGAGTAAGCCAGGGACCACATCCTCATTGCTTCTGTGCACAGTGGGGCTGACCTGGTTCCACCCTGTTTGTTGATGTAATACATAGTAGCGGTATTGTCTATTCTGACCTGCACCACTTTGTTTTGAAAATGTGGAGCAAATGCCTGCAGGGCTAGGTACACTGCTCTGAGCTCCAGCAGATTTATGTGCAACAGGGATTCTTAAGGAGACCATGTGCCACTTGCTGTATAACCCAACATGTGTGCTCCCCAACCCAGAAGGGATGCATCTGTTTTAAGAACTAAGAAAGGTTGTTCCTTTGTGAAAGGAACACCTACCCAAAGGTTGTGCTCGTCCAGCCACCAATGCAGTGCCTGCAGCAGACTGTGGGTGACTGGGACCAGTTTGGACAGAGAATCTGTCCTCTGCAACCAATATTGTCTCAGGTGGAACTGGATGTCTCTCATTTGGAATCTGGAACCTAGTACCACCGTGGTGGCAGCTGTCATGTGGCCCAAGAGCTTGAGGAACTTTCTGGCTGGTTTGGGTTTTCCTGGCACAAATAAGCTTGCAATCCGCAGAATGCTGTTTACCCTGTCCTGTGGCAGGAAAGCTCTGCCCAGACTGGTGTTTAGTTCCGCACCAATGAACTCGAGTACCTGAACTGGTGTTTGCTGAGACTTCTGTCCGTTTATGAGGAAACCCAGGGATTCCAGAGTAGACTTTGTTAGAGCTAAGGCCTGCTCTGCAAGTTGTAGAGATGGACCCACTACTAACCAGTCGTCCAGGTAGGAAAGACTGACACCCCTAATTTTCTCAGAAACTCGACTACCACGGTCAAACATTTTGTAAAAGCCCTTGGGGGCAGAAGTCAGAATAAAAGGAAGGACTGAAAACTGGTAATGGCCTGAGGCCAATCTGAATCTCAGGTACTTTCTGTGAGAAGGTCTGATGGCGGTGTGAAAATAAGCATCCTTTAAATCTATGGAAGCTAGCCAGTCTCCCTTTTGTAAAGTGAGAATAATTAGTGCAAGAGTGACCATTTTGAATGTTGGTTTCAGAATGTGTCTGTTTAGAAGTCAAATCTAGGATAGGTCGCCAATCCCCATTTTTCTTTCTTGTAAGGAAGTATCTGGAGTAGAAGCCTTTGCCCCGCTGGTTTAGGGGTGCCGGTTCCACTGCCTTGATTGCTAGCAGATGTTTTACTTCTGCATCCAGTAAAATTCCGTCTGCAGATGTAACTGGTGCAAATGTTCTTGCTGTCAGCTTGGTGAGAGATTTGAAGGCAAGTGCCAGACCCTGGCTCACCACCTCCAGGACACACTTGTCTGTGGTGATGGTATACCAATCCTGGAGGTAATGAGCCCGTCTGCCACCCACTGGTGGATTTATGACAGGGGATGTGACCTGTATTAGCCCGTCAGGGGTTCTGAGTGGGCTGCGCTTGAATCACAGGGGAAGGAGAAGCTCTCCTCGTGGCTCTCCTGCCCCTTCCTTGAAAATATCCTCTAGGCTTTTGTTGCAGCTGAGAGGCCTGAGCCTGGAAAAATGGTCTGGGATAGGATCCCCTACCCCTGCCTCCCCTAGTT
Source organism: Neoceratodus forsteri (assembly GCA_016271365.2). Classification (NCBI taxonomy): domain Eukaryota; kingdom Metazoa; phylum Chordata; order Ceratodontiformes; family Ceratodontidae; genus Neoceratodus; species Neoceratodus forsteri. The sequence goes on along the minus strand of CM028131.1, from coordinate 1,391,881,586 downwards.
TAGGCCCTATAGGATGTGGAAGGCCTATCCTTAGAATTACTTCTACAGGTGCCCTTATATTCTTCTACCTTCTTCATATAGGCCTCTGTTTTTGTCACCAAATCGCACATTTTTCTCAAATGGAAAGTCCATCGCCTTGGCCTGGGTGTTCAAGGTCAGGTTTGTGGCCCTGAGCCAGGCAAATCTCCTAAGGGAGACAGATAGTGCCATCAACCTGGCTGCAGAATCATTAGTGTCCACAGCCATGTGGAACTGGTATTTTGTGGCATCTAGAGCAGCTCTTGCTATATCCTGTAGGTCCACTGCCACCTCACCCGGCACTCTGTCAGCCAGGGCTAACACTGCATTCCAGAGTGCCTTCTGGTATTGCACTGCGTAAGCCATATAATTGGCCTGTCTAAGCATGAGAGAAGCAGCCATATACCCTTTTTTCCCCATTGCATCCATCTTCCGAGAATTCTTATCTGGAGAATGGGTAGCCAAGGGAATTCTGGCTTTGTCACAGGCAGCAGCTTGCACAACTCCTTCAGGGTCAGGGTGGCTGAATAGAAAATCAGCTGTTGTCCTATCAAGCAGATATTTATCATCAGCTTTTTTGTCAACTCCTGGAATAGAATTAGGAGTTTGAAAAATCTGTAATGCTGCCTTTTTCAAGGACTTGTGCATAGACAGTAAAACGTTTTGTGGGGGCTGGCCCCATCATACCCAAGAATTCTGCTTCCTCCACATCCTCCTCTGTCTCCTGCAGGGAAGGTTGAGTGTTTCCACCATGCTTTTAACAAAAGCATAATGTGAGGTATAATCCCGGGACCCGGGGCAGAACGATTTACCGACTGAACTCCCTGTTCTGGAGAAACCTCTGAATCCATTGGTTCCTCCTCAAAATCATCCTCCTCCTCCTCAGGAAAGGAGGCCTGCGATTCCTGAGAAGGTGGAACCAGCACAGGAACCGGGGCAGTCAGTATTGGAATCAGGACTGCAACTTGCAGTGCTTGCAAGACCTGTAAGGCCTTGGCAATGTCCTCAGCCGAGGGCATACCAGTTTTGTCAGCTGGGAGCTCCTTAGCTTTCTCGGCCGGAGGCGCAGCGACATGCTCTTCCTTACATTTTTTTCCTTAAGTGGAACAGGTTCAGTCCCTGAGTCCACCGACCTTTTTGACTTATCCTGCTCAACTTTATCTGATCCTTTATCAGGATCCTTGGCTTTACCTCCATCCTTTCTTGTGCCAGAGGTGGAGAAACCACTTTCACCAGTATTAGTAGAAGCAGAGGCAATTTCTTCCAACATTTTTGATCTTTTCTTGAGAGTTTTAGGACAAAATGTTTTACAAATATCACAGTTTGCAAAAATATGGCTAGTGCCCAGACAAAAAACATACAACGAATGTCTGTTTGCTTTAGCTATAGTCTGACCACAAGACTCTCAAAATTTGAAACCATTGGGTACTGTGCATTTCTTAGGCTTAACAGGAGCCTGTGACATTGAGCAGGAATCACTAAAGAAAATACATCAAATTATCTGTTCCTTAGAACCGAATATTTCAAATATAAATAACCGCTAACGGTCCTGGGAACCAGGCACTACTCGGTTCCTGACAAAAAAGGGAACCGAGAAACCAACAAATTTAAATAAAACTTAAACAATTATATGCGGTTAAGGAATTGACCTCAAGAACTAATAATTATAGCAAAATTGAGGTAAAAACACCACTAGAAATAGTGGAACCCTCGGTTCCAAGGAACCATGAAGGAACCGCTAATCACACAAAATATTTACACAAATTACAAAATAAACTAAAACCAAGGCAGCAATCTGAAATATATATAACAAAACACTACTTATTAACTAGATCAACAGATTTTGAAGAGGTTGAAGGAGAGCTCTCCAGGATGTCTTCACTAGGCAGGCGGAGTAAAGAATCTGAAGCACAAAGAATGCAGCAGGTGCTAGGGCAGCAGTTTAAAACTGGCATGAGCTAATTGAGAGTTCCATCATTTGCATATAATTCCATCTCTCTGGGCAGTCCAACACAGGAGGCTGACTGCATCAGTTTAATCATAATGAGTGATTCCTGGAGTTAGAATCATAGTTGCAGGCAGACTTCTCAGCTTTGAAACAACGGGGGAAAATACAGAAACATCTCTGACCAATCTAAAAATAGCACCTATGGGAATTGTACCCACTGCTGGAGGTCTGCAACACTAGAGAGGGAGCTGAAATTTGTCTTTGGATGTGAACAGGTCTAACTTTAGTGTGCCCATCTCCTGAGGATTGTGGCCAACACCTGTTTGTTCAGAGACCATTTGTGATGGACCTGGCAGATACTGCTGAGGGAGTCCATCAGAACACTGCTCTTCCCTGGAAGGTGGATTGCTGACAGGTGCTCATTCAGTGAGTAAACCAGACTTCAGAGTTTCATGGCTTCTGTGCACAGCTTCAAGGGCCTTGTACCTCCCTGCTTGCTTATGTAATACATGGTGGTGGTGTTGTCAGTCCTGACCTGGACAGAATGATCCTAGACCTGTGTTGAGAACTAGAAATATTGCTCATAGCTCCAGCAGGTTAATATGCTCCCTGGACTCCAGAGGAAACTATACCCCATTTACTGTTAGGTCTCCCAGGTGGGCATTTCAGCCCAGCATGGAAGCATCTGTTGTCAGGACAACTGTAGTAGCCTTTACCCCGAAAAAGGCACCCCTCTCTGAGGTTGTCCTTGTCTTTCCATCAGTCGAAGGTCTGTAACAATTTTTTTTTTTTTTGTGACGGGCACCAGCTTGGAGAGCGTGTTGCATTTGGGACCAATGTGCCTCTTAAGTAGCACTGAATGCCCTTAAATGAAACCTAACTTCCGGAACCACTGCTGTGGCAGAGGCTGTATGTCCTAGAAGCTGAAGGATTTGCCTTTCTGGCTTAGGCTGGCCTGTGGCGAAGGAATTTGCAATCTCCAGAAAGTTTCCCTTACTTTTCCTGTATGGGAATGCCTTGCCCTGCAGGGCATCCAGTTCTGCTCCTATGAACGCCAGTATCTGTACTGTGTCTGTCTGAGACTTCTGAATGTTTATGAGGAAAACCTAATCCCTCTACAATGCTCTGAGTCAGAAGAAGTCAGCCCTTTACCTGTTGGCGTGACTTCCCGACGACCAGCCAGTCGTCTAAGTAAGGGGGGACCATCACTTCTTGACTTCTGAGGTGTACTGCCATGACGGCCAAGCACTTTGTGAATTTTCTGGGAACAGATGACAGGCAGAAGCCTGAAATGCATGTATTTTCTGTTACTGGGCCTGACTGGCATATGAAATTAGGTGACTTTTAGGTCCAGGGGTGTCAGTCAGTCTCCCTTTTGAAGGGATGGGCTCAAGGCCCCTAGAATTCTGCGGCCGCAGAATTTTGCGCAGAACTTGCAATCTACCGCAGAACTTCTGAGGTGCCGCAGAATTCACTGTTCTTGGTGATTTTTTAATTAATATTTCTGTTTATACATAAAATCTGGTTCCCTTCCCCTCTTTTTATATCCAAAACCCCCCTATATGTTCAGAATGTGATGTTATCATTGCTATAACATCATACATTAGCTAATGAAATGGCTGCATTCTGCAACAGAAATGTACAGTCACTTATCTACCACAGCTTCCACTGCCAGAGACGGTGGCACAGCACATCATGCATGGTGATATTTGCTCAACCTGCACTACAGCCTAATACAATTTTCAGTCTTACATTGTTGCACTAGGGCCAACTTAAACAAAACCTTGTCAATAGCACAGACCTGTTAAGTCCATACCTCACTTTGTACAAACCTATTTGTGCCTTTAAGGTATAGAGACGCTATCTGAAAGAATAACTGATAAAATTAATTTAACTAACTTTTTAAGAAAAATAAAGTAATTATGCCCAGAAAAGTGAAATATAATAATGCGTAGACCTGTTGAAAGAACAGACCTGTTAAATAATTGCACTGTACACATTTTTGCCAGGGTTATTGATTACATATTGTCATTGGTTGATAGAATCACTTAAAAGTTATTGAGAAATGTGCGCAAGGACAGCTGTTGGGCCAGAGGGTAGCATGCTGTGTTTCCGTGCTGGCAACTCAGGTTCAGAGATTAGCTTTGGGAGCTGGCTGGGCAACACAAGGATTGGTGAACACATCACTGCTCAGAGCCTGGGAAGGTATGGTGCAGTGTTCTGTCATATGGTGGACACATTGTAATGGGCTGGAGAGCTGTATCTCACAATTGGTTCACATGCATGTCATGGCCTGATGGTGTTACGCAGTGTGTCAGGGAAAGCAGGTTGACATGAAAAATGAGTTTTGCAATAACTCCTCTATTCCATTTCCAATGGGACCTGTATGAATGAGGATGCAAGTTCATGGAAATTAAAATATACATATACATATATAGACACACACACACACACACAGTATCTCGGTCTCTCTCACCACACACACACACACACATTTGTATGTATGTTACAGATTGCATATAAATATATAAGTGATACATCGTGGGAACCTCATGGGTGGTGTAGAAAGCACATACAAAGATATAAGTGATAGACAGTGGAAACCTCATTAGTGGGATAGATAGCATGCATATAGAAATACCTTATTTATCACACAAGATCCCCTCTGTATATGTCATTTATGCAACAGGCTAGGACCGTAAGGAAGAGACATTTGTTTTGCTTTTTTAGGCATAAAATTATTTTTATAAGTCTGTTATTTTTTGAACTAGTGTTACTGTGCTTTCTACCATTCTGATTACTATGACCACTGCCATGAAAGTGAAGTCAGGATGACAGGCTGTCACTGTGATGTGGTAGTTTGTTAGGGCTGAAGAACTTCCACAGAAATTACAAACCACCGCCGCAGAAGTTCTGCGGCAAATGGTAGTCTTGCCGCAGAACTTGGTCCCACTGTGCCGCAGAAAAGTAGGGGCCCTGGATGGGCTACCTGTGGATAGGGTGATCATCTTGAAATTATTTTTGTTTTAGATGCTTGTTCAGAAAAACCAAGGCCCAGAATGGATCTGCACTTATTATTTTTCTTGGGTGTGAGAAAGTACTTTGAGTAAAGCTTCTTTCTCCACTGGGAAAGATACACACTGCTTCATCAACCTGTTTTTATCACCAAAAAAGTAGTTATTCTCATATAAAAAAAAAAACATGGCTTTTGTCTGGGCATCATGAGACCAATTAGTTGTCCTTAGCCAAGTAAATCTCCTCAGGGAGACAGCATGGGTCATTGCCCTAGGAGCAGTGTCTTTAGTGCCCACTGCCATATTGAGCTGGTACTTAGTTGTATCCAGGGAGTCCTTGTAGCGTCCGCTAAGCACCTAACATGATCCCCATGGACTTGTTCTATAGGGCCAGAACCACATTCCAGAGGGCTTTCTGGCACTGAACAGTTGCAGGTACCTGGACCATGACCTCATGGACAGGGTGTATATAGAGGTACTCAGTATTGCGTTTGTCTAGCTGGTACTTATTTTCTAGTCAACCCCAGGAATGGACATAGGGGTTGAAGCAGTTGCAGTTTGCCACCTTTACTGACTTATGTACCAGTAAAAGCAACTTTTTTTCTCTCCCAATTCTCTGTATGCTCCGCAAGGACTGGGCTTCTCTCAGAGGTGGTCACTCGGACTGGCGCCTCTACTCTCTTGCCTGAAGTTTCTTCCCTCACGGCAACCCCCAACCGGACATTCCACCCCCCTGTATCACCCCTCAGGGGAGGACCTGCCTCTCCTACCTGTTGGCCTTTCTAATTTTAAAGGGTCCGTCCAGTGGGGGGCAGCCCTCACTGTTGGGGAGTCGGCCCAGCGTTGGGGATGTGGGCGCAGTCTACTGGACCCCTCATTGCCTCCCAATGCAAGGGTGGATTTTCCACTTGTTTTGTTGCCCCCGGAGCGCGGACGTGCAATGATGTCAGTGGCACATACATGCAGACGTCCCCCATATCCGCTTGTGCCACATGTTCCTTTGCGCTGCCCTCGACTACAGTCAAGGACCACCCAGGAGCAGTGCAGACCCTGAAACCCTCCCCGGGAAGGGAGAGAAGTCCTCCGGATGCTCGATCCCTTCCCTCCCCTGCAGACTCCCGAGTCCGCTCCCAAACCCGGGTCGGTGTGGTGCAAGGTGTGGCATCCAGCGCCATCGGGCCAGCAGTAAAAAGCAAATTTAGTGGGAATCATCCATATTATGTCTGCAAAATTAGACTGTTCCGAATACTCTCTGGAATCCTGCATGGAGAATGCAACAGTACTAGTCATTTGTTTCACAAAGGCATAGTGAGTAAAAATCCTCCTGGTCGAGGAAACTGGATCAATTAGTAGCATTTATTCATCCTGTTAATAATAGAAATCATCCCCTTGGCTTGGGGGGGGGCTCCATTGCTTTGTCATCTCCTCCCATTGATCTGTTTCTCTTATGTTTTATGTTGTCCACCGGCATCATCTCCTTTAGCTCAAAAGCACGAGGGGCATGCTTCTGTTTATGTATTTTTTATTTTGTGTACTGGTGTCTCTTTTTGTCTTTCAGCAAGAGGGGCAGTGACATTTTTCTTTCATGTTTCATTTTGTCCACTGGCATCTCCTTTTGCTCATCAGCAGGAGAGGCAGTGCCATGTTTGAGTTTATGTTTTATTCTGTCAGTTGGCGTCTCCTTTTGCTCTTCAGAAGGAGAGGCAGTGACATATTTCTCTTGATTTGTCTACTGGTGTCTCCTTTTGCCTTTCAGCAGGAGGGGCAGTGACTTGCTTTTTGTTTGTGTTTAGGTGGTTCTTGCAGGCTTGGGATGGAAAGGACACTCCTCTGCATGTTCAGGGAGTCAGTGATGGACAGAGAGGACCATAATCTGATCCAGGCCTCCCCCTTTTTAAACTGCTTTGACAACCTGAGAGTTCACATTTCAAAAACCCTTTGACTAGGAAGAAAAAAATTACTCATCTTAGTAATGTTGTTTCTTCTAATGGAGTCTTGCTATATTATGACATATGCAGTGAGTCCCAACCTTTGAACTGCTCCGGAGGTGAAAGTTAACTTTCCATGCCAGGCATGGAATGCTGAGCTCGAGCTCGGTTGAAACTCTGTCTGTTGTTCTTCAAACTCAAACAGTCAGATCTTTATGAGCTAAACTCACTGAGGTCCTGTGTGGAAGCTGTAAACCTACACTAGCCAACTGGCTACTAAACATAAGAACACATTTTTTTTTGGTCCCAAAGCAAAGACTCAAGTCAGGAGACCCAAAAAATGAAAAACACAACACCAAGTCACCCCCCCCCCAAAAAAGGAGGGGTGAAAACAACAAGGTGGGCATCTACCAACACTGCACTGCACACCCACATCCCAAAAACAGAGGTTCTGAGAGGGGCAGGCGGGGAGGTCATAATATAGCAAGACTCCATCAGAAGAAACAACATTACTAAGGTGAGTAATTTTTTCTTCAAACAACATGAAGTCTTGCTATATTATGACATATGCAGACTACACAGCAGTACCTCCATGGAGGAGGGACAGAACCTACTTAGGAAATAGGCTCTGAAGCACAGCTGTGCCAAACCGAGCAACACTCCTAGCCTGGATGTCCAGGAGTAATGCTTGGTAAAAGTGTGAACTGCTTCTCCAGGTAGCTGCTTGACATATCTCTAGTAGAGGATGTCTCCTGCAGCAGCTAGGAAGCAGCTGTACCTCTGTAGAGTGGGAGCCTCAGGCCTGAGGGAGGAACCTTACCCAGCTTTTCATAACAGAATTGGATACAAGAGACAATTCACCTGGCAATGGATCTTTTAGTGGCAGGTTTCCTTTACCAACCTCACCATAAGTGAGGAACAGTTGGAGGATTCAAACCTGTGACCCTTGGTACGCTCTATGTAGTAACTAAGGGCTCTCTTCACATCTAAGCTGTGCAGCCTCCTCTTGCCAGAGGAGGAATGGTCAGTGAAGTACACTGGAAGAGATATAGATTGATTAAGGTGGAAATCTGAAACCACCTTAGGCAAGAACTTCCTGTTAGTCCTGAGGACCACCTTATCTCTATGAAAGGAGATAAAATCAGGCTGCACTGACAGAGCTTGTAATTCACTTGTCGCGCCTGGCAGAAGTGATGGCTACCAGAAACACAGTCTTCCAAGTCAAGTACTTAAGCTCTGCTGAAGACAAAGGCTCAAAGGGGGGTTGCATAAGCTGAGCAATACAAACATTAAGATCCCAGGCAGGGGCAGGGTCCCTGAATGGAGGGTTGGTGTGAAGCAATCCCTTAAAAAACTTGGAGAATACAGGATGAGCTGAAAGAGAAGAGGGTTTACCTGCTGCAATAAAAGCAGACACAGCTGCCAAATGTACTTTTAGGGTAGCTGGTGTCAGCCCCAAGGCATTTAAAAGGACCATATAATCCAGGACTGTGTGTAAAGCAGCAGATTCTGGGGAAATATGCTTCTCAGAGCACCATATGGAAAACCTCTTCCATTTGGAATTGAAGGTAGCCCTGGTGGAAGGTTTCCTAGAAGCCTTCAGTATATCCATTACACCTTGGGAGAGGTGTAGATCAGCAAACTCTAACTCTTCAAGAGCCAGGCCTTGAGATTGAGAGATTTGAGGTTCGGGTACCAAACCTCCCGAGCACAGGTTAACAGGTTGTGATTCCTGGGAAGACACAGGGGAAGATGGACTGCTAAGGACAGTAGGAGTGGATACCAGGGTTGTCTGGCCCAATCTGGAGCAATCAGGATCATCTTGCAGGGTTGAGATCTGATTTTGACTAGCACTTTGAACAGGAGAGGGAAGGGGGTAGGGGGGAAAGCATAGAGAAACTTCCCTTCCCAATTGAAAACTAAGGCATCCAGAGGAGCTGAGCCCAACACTGGGGGCCTGCAGCAAAAAAGGTGAAGTTGATGATTGTCTGGGGCTGCAAAAGATCTATCTGCAGGGTGCTCCATCTGGCAAATATCACCTCCAAGACCAGGGGGTCAAGTGACCATTCGTGATGGCCCTGGGAAATCCTGCTGAGAGCATCTGCCAGGACATTGTCCTTGTCTGGGAGGTGAACTGTCGTATGGGAAGTGTTCAGGGAGTAAGCCAGAGACCACAACTTCATTGCTTCGGTGCACAAAGACGTAGACTGAGTGCCCCCTTTCTTGTTGATGTACCACATTGTGGTGGTGTTGTCTGTTCTGACCTGTACTACTTTGTTCTGAACAGATTTGGAAAAAACTTGAAGTGCTAGAAAAAATGCTCTGAGTTCCAACAGATTGATGTGGAGCAGAGATTCCTGAGGGGACCACAATCCCTGGGTGGTGAGGTTGCCCATGTGAGCTCCCGACCCCAAGAGGGATGCACCTGTAGTAAGGAGTGAGACTGAGTGACAAAGGGAACCCCTTGTCTCAGATTGCTCTGATCCTGCCACCACTGTAGGGCCTGGATCAGGGTTCGAGTTACTGGGATCAATTTGGTTAGAGGGTCTTTCCTTTGAGACCAAAAGGCTCTCAAATGGAACTGGATGTCCCTCATCTGAAATCTTGCTCCCTGCACGACTGCTGTAGAGGCAGCCATGTGCCCCAGGAGCTGTAGAAAATGCCTTGCTGGTCGAGAGACCTGCAAGGTGAAAGAGGAGGCAAGAGAGACCAGGGTCCTTGCCCTGTCCAAAGGAAGGAAGGCTCTGGCTTTCTCTGTGTTCAGCTCTGCGCCTATGAAGGTGAGGAGCTGGACAGGCTCTAGAACTGACTTTGAAAGATTCAGAAGGAAACCTAGAGAGGTGAGCAGTTGCTGAGTTATCTGTAGATGTAACTTGACTTGGTCTGCAGACTGGCCCACTATGAGCCAGTCGTCCAGGTAAGAGAAGATGGCAATTTTTTGCGTTCTTAGGGAAGCAACTGCTACTGCCAGGCATTTTATGAATACCCTTGGAGCAGAGGTGAGGCCAAAGGGCATTGCTCTGAACTGGTAATGGCCTGAGGGCAGCTCAAACTTGAGGTTCTTTCGATGGGAGCTTCTGATGAGAATATGGAAGTAGGCATCCTTGAGGTCCAGGGACGCTAGCCAGTCCCCTAGCCTTAGAGAGGGCAGAATAATTCCCAGAGTCACTATTTTGAATTTTGGTTTTAAAAGGTGCTTGTTTAAATATCTGAGATCCAGGATGGGCCGCTATTCTCCTGTCTTTTTTGGGGTAAGGAAGTACCTGGAGTACAACCCTTGCCTGGTGTAGGGTGGAACCTTCCACAGCTCTGAGAGCCAGGAGGAAGAGACCTCTGCCTCTAGGGCAAGTGCCTCTGGTGGATTTGCAGGTGGAAAGGATCTGGTTCTCATCTTTGGAAATTTTTTGAAGCTGAGAACCAGTCCCTGGTTTACTACCTCCAGGACCCACTTGTCTGATGTCAGAGACTTCTAGTCCTGGACAAAGTAAGCCAGCCTGCCCCCTACAGGTAGCTGAGAATCAGCCCTGGCAACTCCATCAGGGTGCCTGCTTGGCGGGGCTTTGGGCTGAGGGTGGAAGCAGGTCTGCTTGAACCCCGCCTGCCTCCCCTAAAGAACCCCTCTGGGCATAAGCAGAAGAGGAGGCCTGGGCTTGTAAAAAGGCCTATGAAAAGGCCTGCCCCTGCCCCTGGAAAGCTGCCTTTGAGGAGTGGCCTGCCTTTCCTTGGCCTGTGCACTCCTATAGGTGGTCCTATACTCATCAATTTTTTTCATGTAATTCTGTCTGCTCCCCAGAGAATTACCCACAACAGGAAAATCCATGGCCTTAGTCTGGGTATCCTGTGACAGGCTAGTACATCTGAGCCAAGCCATTCTGTGAAGTGCCACAGATGTAGCCATGACTCTTGACGACACATCATTAGAGTCCACTGCAGCATGGAATTGCACCTTAGATGCCTCAATACCATCAGCGGCCACCTGCTCCAGCTCCTTTGCCAGCTGGCCAGGGACCTGTTTTGCTAGAGCCATAACAGTATCCCATCTGGATTTCGGATAACTAGCAACATAAGCCATATAATGTGCCTGTCTGAGTCCCAAGGATGCTGCCATGTACTGTTTCTTTGCCATGGCATCAATCCTCCTGGAGTCCTTGTCAGGGGGGTGTGAAGCCAAGGGAATATTTGCCTTGTCACAGGCTGCAGCCTGCACTACCCCAACAGGCTGCATTGTTGTTTAAGGAACTCCGTATCAGAGCCTGACAATGTGTACCTCTTGTCCATTCTCTTATCGACAGGAGGTATAGTGTGAGGAGTTTTTAGAATTTTAACTGTCTGTTTCCCAAAAGATTTATGCAAAGGAATAGACAGCCTCCTTGACTCTGGGATATCCATCATTTCCACATAGTCAGGCTCCTCTTGATCATCCACAGCTTCCTCCATGGGGAGCGGGAGGGTTTCAGCCACTTTCTTATAAAACATAAAATGAGAAGGGGACTGAGAAAGCCTAGGAGGAGACACTCCTGAAGGTCTGTCTGGGGAGATGTCCGGGTCAATGGGCACATCCAGACTTTCAAATACACATTCACTCTCCTCATACTCCTCTTCCCCCTCCTCCGGTTCATAATATTCCTCTATATCATAATCCTGAACCGGTGGAACCAGCCGAACTGGACGCTTACCTGACGGTGCTGGTTCGGTCGGAACCGGGGAAAGCGACTGGACAATTTTAATCGCTTTGGCTATTTCTTCAGCAGTTGGAGAGGAAAGTTTTGGCTCACACCAGCTGATTTCTAGTCCTTTGCAGGAACCGACTCTCGGGTCGGATCTCCTTTGCCCAAGGAAGTCTCGCCTGGTCAGAGGGCACCCTCCGGTTCAGCGGACTTTGGCCTCCTTTCCTGAGCCTACCAACTCTCTTTCCAGGGTAGCTGCAGGAAAATATTTACAAATCTGGCAGTCTGCACTGAGGTGGTCAAACCCCAGACAATAAACACAGGTGGTGTGGGGGTCAGCCTTGGCAAAGACTTCCCCACACACACTGTAGTGTTGAAATCCAGTGGGCCCGCTTTTTCTTTTGGGTTTCTCAGACATAGTGCCAGTCCTAACCAAACTTACCCGTTTATGGCAATCCGCCAGGTAAGACCCTCTTATCGGTTACCAACCGTGTCACGGGTCGTGGAAAAAAACAAAATAAAATCTGTTTTTTTTAGAACCGATATGAACCGGTAACCACACTCTAAAAAACAGATTAATATATTTTAAACAACCTGATCGGTTCAAACCGAACCGATAAAACGTTTACAAGTTCCACACAGAATAGAAATTAATGTAAAACCTATCTAGTACTCACAAATACCACAGACAGAGTCTGAACTGACCGGTTGATGTTTAAATTCGGTCGAAAACCGAGAAAACAATACTTTAACCGACAAAATGAACCGAGCAGAAGGAGAAATCTCCAGAGTGACTGTTCAGTGAGGCGGAGTAAAGAATCTGACGGTTTGAGTTTGAAGAACAACAGACAGAGTTTCAACCGAGCTCGAGCTCAGCGTTCCATGCCTGGCATGGAAAGTTAACTCTTTCACCTCCGGAGCAGTTCGAAGGTTGGGACTCACTGCATATGTCATAATATAGCAAGACTTCATGTTGTTTGAACAAGCATCTTAGGCACATTCGTGGCCAATCGAAAAATACACAATTATAAAGACACAACTGTAGAAACCAGAGATCCCCTCTTCTGTTAGGGTCTGTCTGACATGTGACAAGTCAGATCAGACAGTGAGCAGACAGTGTAAACCTCCTGTTTTGTACACCAGTATTGTAGATCCATGGAATGCAAAACGCGAGTTACGTATATGTCGTGGTACCAAAAACACAGGGGTATACAGAAAAACTGCCATAAAGAGTTACTGTTAGATTAAACAGAAGGAATAAATAAGATATTATAGTGTCGTGGAACGCAGAATGCAACCCGTGTCTAGGTCCCAGTACACAAATACATTGAAAATAAAACAGCCATAAAGAGAACTGCTAGATTTAAACATAAAGAAAAACAGGAAGAAATAAATGAGATACAAGCTAACGGGATTCTCCAGATCCAGGAAGCCGCTGAAGACCGGAGAAGATGCAAGTTAACGGGGTTCTCCAGATCCAGGGAGCCGCTGAAGACCTGAGAAGCATGCACTACCAAAAGAAGCAATGTAACCCCCCTGCAAATGGGGGTTCCCAAAAGACTTCCAGGAGCTTGCTTGAATGCTCCAAGCCTGAATGGTGTTTGGCGTTTAAGCCATTTATCAGTGAGTGTTTTTAGAACCTCTGGTACTGTCTCTTTAAGAGCTGTCTGCTTGCAGACATAATTAGTTTGTATGGGGACTGTGTGTTTCTTTGATTGAGTACCACTCAAGCTGCTGCCAATTCACCCCATTTTGCAGTCACTAGGAGTGCAAAGGGAACCTGTCTGAAAGATGTAACTGATTGCCAGAAATCATTTACAGTAATAATAAAATTACAGTTTGTCTAACCTGCTTTTGCAGTCAGAACTGTCTGCCTAGTTCCCCATTCTGGTTTTGAACTGCTGAACTGGACCAATCAGTGTGGGGTAAACTAGCTCTAAAATGATGCCTTGGACGAATCAGAACTTGGGACTCATAATCTGAGCCAGCCACAAGAGGATTGTATGGGCAGTGACTCTGGGAGATGTAGTTTAGACTTCGTGCCTTTTGGACCAACAGCAGCAGTCTATTGTGAGTGACAGCCAATCCAGTCAAGAACTGGGAGGAACTCAAAGGAAGTGCCCGTTTTTGTCTGTTGGGAGTTTCAGTTTGAGATCTGAAAGTGAAGGGAAAGAAACCCTGTGCTTTTTCAGTGTGCAGTTTTAGTCAAAAACGTGTAAGGCCCAGAGTTCCGGTCTGCAGCTTGTGTAACAGCTTGTTAGGACTGAATCCTGTGAAAAGAATCAAAGGATCTCTGAAGAGTAGAAACCAGGCTCACCCTGTAGAAGACTGGAAGAATTGCTGAAAATTGCACTCGGTCTGTCAGGAACTGAATCTGCTGTGTTTCTCCGGTATTGTGCAGTAATTATGATCGATACAGATGCGGCCTGCCTGGTATAGTACTTTCTTTTATATGGATGTGTGAAGAGGTTTGTGTACCTCAAGTGAGCCCTGCTGACATTGAAGGACCCTATCTTATTTGGAGGTCGTGAGTACTAATTCAGGGTCGCCCTGTTGAATTGCCACATTAAATCCAAATGGAATTACTGTACTGCTGACTGTTTAATTCTCCTTTCTCTGTGTGAAAGGGCCCTACCAGCTGCCACAGTTTGGACTAGCCACTAGGGCTTGGGTACCCAGGGACAGTAACTGATAGGGATAGGCCTGTGCACAGAGCCATAGGTAGATTATTAGAGTGATAAGCTAATTAACCTGATTTCCTGTCCTTGTTATATCCCCTAAATAAATCAGAGCTGCTTTGTTTCAGCAAAGTTATACTGCCTGAGGTATTTGTCTATGTTAAAGTACTGTACTGTGATTGTTGCACTGTATCTCATTTCACAGGAGGTCCCAGTGCCGAACCAGACCTGGGGGTAAGTGTATACTGTGAAGGTAATTCTGATATATTGTGTGGGCCACTAGTGGAAGAAAGGGGTTGCAGTGTCCCAGAGGGCTGTGACCAAGTTAGTTTAACTATTGCAAACCCTGACCTCTGGGTGGAGGCACCCCCATTGGATCCAGGCCCCTCAACCTGTTAGTGGCAAATCAGGCAGGGTAGTAGCCCTGGATAGCGCCATCTAGGGTTACATCTTGGAGGCTCACCGCTGGGATTGTGTGTCCTCTAGTGGCCATATTTACGAACCACTGTTAAGAAAAAATGGGTACCCGACAGAAGTGGCTGTGCACCGCTGGTGGAGTGGTGTACTGGGGAGGAGATCGAATTCAAAATGCTATGCTTATCCTGACATCCCCTGGGTATCAATACGGACACTGTGCAGGGAGTACTTTCCAAGGTGGAAGGTTTACAAAACCCTGTGGTGGTGGGTCGGCATGCTAATCTGCTCACCCACACTTTCCTGGCCCTAGTAGAGTTTAAGGATCCCATAGATAGCTCCAAAGTGCCACAGACCATTACCCCAGAGGGAGCCCTCACTGCTTGGAGAGTGATAACTAAGGACAGTAAAGACCCGGAGGGGAATCAGCCCCCACCACTATCTGAAACTTTTGAGGAGAAATTTGCTGAATGGTTGCTGGGAGAGGGGAAAACTGTGGAGGACTTGAAGAAACTATTCTTGCCACCTGGGGGTGTTCCTCCCCCAACACCCTCTCCTGCTCCAGTGCCCGTAATGGTGGCTGAACCAATGCAGACTCCTATTTCTGCACCTGCCATTAGTCACGACTCTTACCGAAGGTTGAGGATCTTTCTGGCACCTCCCCACCCCCAAGGGAGGATGACTGGGAGACCTGGATAGACTATGTTGCCCCCAAGTGCTAGAATGGCAATGCTCGGAAGGACGGGGGCTAAAGAGGGTTAGTGAGAGCCTCCGAGGTCCTGCCCTGGCTACCATCCGTGCTAAACGGGCCAGTAACCCCAGAAGCGACTGCACAGGCCTATCTTGAGGCCTTGGAGAATGTGTGGGAGCCCAGATTCTGATGAGGACCTATGGTGGAGAGTAAGAAATGCACAACAGTACCAAGGGAGTTGTTGTCTGTGTATGTCTCTCGGCTGGAAAAATTGTTGCAAGAATGCCTCAGAAAGGGTAGTTTGCCAGCGATTGAACTAGACCCGAACCAGACTGGACAGAATCCTTAAGTCTGCCCCTTCTCAGAACTGCTGTTGCTTCAGTTACCTTGGCAAATCGACTGGAATCCCCACCCTCCTATGATGAGTTAATGAGAGAAATTGAGGAGTTGAGAAAAGGCACCCGGGAGGTACCTGCACCAACAGCTGTGGCTACGACCTGAGTGACTGAGGGTGACCCATCAGTGAAGTTCAGGGGCAGAGGTTGACAGTCGATGAGTGCTCTGACAAGGAAAAAGATATGCCACAATGGGGCGAACTGTTGAGAGATCCGGGAATTCAAAAACAGTCCTTTATGAAGGCCACGCCTGCAAGTCGGGCCTCTGACCTATATCCGACTGCATCTGCTATGGGGTGGGGTACCCACCATGTATCTCCTGCTGATAACAGCTCCAACTCAATTCCTTGACCATGGAAGTGCAGAAACTGACGAGATGTCTCCAAATGCTTATCACGCAGACAGAGATGGCACCCAGGTTTCCAGTTAGTAATACCCCGCCTAGCTCCCAGTGTGTGGCGCCGGCCAGCTCAAACTCCAGAAGTATGTTTTGCTATAATTGTGGGAAAGATGGGCACATGAAAGGAATGCCAGTCCCAAAAGACACTGACAAAGTTGCATATAGGCTACAAGGAGAGCTTCGAGAAGAAATCAGTGGTTAAGAGGTGCACGACATGATCCCAGTGAGGGCACCAAAATGCTAATTCACGCCCTTTGTGGCAAGGTCAGTTGCCCAGGCCCCCACTACCGCCTCTCCAGACTGGTCCAGAATAGTGGGTCCCTCCATGGAGACCACTGTAAAGGTGAATGGAGTGTCTACAAGAGCTGTATTAGACAGTGGCTCCCAAGTGACAATTATGTTCCAGGATTGGTATCAGAAGCATTTGTCAGAAGTACCCTTACAACCATTAGAAGGACTGCATGTATGGGGGTTAAGTGAGAAGGCCTACCCCTATTCCGGTATATCCGAATTTGGCTGTCTTTCCCCACCTCCGTGGCTGATGCCGAACAAGTAGAGACCCTAGCCTTAGTGTGTCCCCACTGGACTGTATGGATGGTGTCCTTTGTTGATTGGAACAAATGCTCATATGTTCGGAAGGCTGGCACAGTTGTGTTATGAAAACAGGGGTCAAAGACTAGTAGAGCTTTAAGAGTTCCGGCTTTAATTAAGAAGGCCTATGAGGCACAGAGATGCTGAAAAACAGAACCAGAGGAACCGGTCGGAATTGTATGGAAGAAGGATCCTGAGTCTCTGATCCTGGCGCCAAATGCCCAGTGTACCTTACAGGGAGAGGTCCATGATCAGAAAGGATGTTAAGAATAAAATATTAATGTTGGATGCACCAGGCGATGGAAAATTGCCAGAGGGACTGCTGGTCAAGCCTAGTATTTTGCCCGCTAGAGCCCATGCTTATGCCAGAAGGGTAATGGTCCAAGTTCATAATGTGTCTGAAAGAGACATCTGAGTAAACAGAGGTTGCATCCTGGCTAATGTGCATTGTGCAGACACTGCAGTGCTACCCAGCAGCAAGAGTTCAAGGAAAATGACAGAGTAACGCCTGACTTGTTTGATTTCGCGACTCCCGCTGCCAGCTGAATGGAAAGTGAGGATCAGTGAGAAGCTTGCCCAGAGAGACCAGGTGTTTTCTTTAAAGGAATGGGATGTAGGATGCGTGCAAGGAGCTGAGCACAATATCCGCCTGCATGACGAAGACCATTTCGTGAGAGGTCTCGACGCCTGGCACCTGCTGACATAGATGATGTGAGACGGCATCTGCAAGAGATGTTCTGCTGGTGTAATACAAGAATCCAGAAGCCCTTATATGCTTCCCCATTGTGGTAGTGAGGAAAAGAATGGAACAGTAAGGATGTGTGTGATTATCGCACCTTAAACCGGGCGGACTATCCCTGATCAGTACACAATGCCCCGATTCAGGATGCTTTGGACTGCCTAAACGGGAGCAAGTGGTTCTCTGTGCTGGATCTCCGCAGTGGGTACTACCAGATCCCGGGGCCCCAGAGGACCGTGAGAAGACGGCCTTATCTGTCCGGGCTATTTCTATGAATTCATGAGGATGCCTCAAGGATTTCAGGTGCCCCAGCCACTTTTCAACGATTGATGGAGCGTGCAGTGGGGGACATGAACTTACTAGAGTGCCTGGTATACCTAGATGATGTTATTGTGTTTGGCAGCTCACTGGAGGAACATGAGAGCAGATTATTTAAGGTATTGGACCGACTGGAGGACTTTGGCCTTAAACTGTCCATTGATAAGTGTCAATTCTTTCAAACATCAGTAAAGTATGTGGGACACATAGTATCCACCGAGGAATAGAGACCAACCCAAGTAAAGTTGAGGCCTTGACCACCTGGCCACAGCCCAAAAATCTAAAAGAACTGCAAAAGATTCCTGGATTCTGTGGTTATTATCGGCGCTTCATCAAGGACTATTCAAGAGTGATCCGCCCTTTACTTAACCTTACTCAAGGGTATCCCCAACCCACAAAAATACCAAAGTCAACGTCCCTCAAGACTGAAAGAGTGTATTTTCATCCAAGTGAAGTATTTGGGGCCCGCTGGACTCTGATTGTGAGACTGCTTTTCATGAGATCATATATCAACTTACCCATGCTCCAGTGCTGGCCTATGCCGATCCAAGAAAACCTTACGTCCTGCACACTGATGCTAGCTTGCAAGGGTTGGGGGCTGTGTTGTACCAAGAGCACGAGAATGGCCTGAGACCAGTGGCCTTTGCCAGTAGAAGCCTGACCCCATCCGAAAAGAACTATCCTGTACATAAGTTAGAGTTCCTAGCTTTGAAGTGGGCTATTGTTGACCAATTCCATGAGTACTTGTATGGGGCTAAAATACTAGTAAAAACTGACAATAATCCTTTGACCTATGTGCAGACCTCAGCTAAGTTGGATGCCACTGGCCATAGGTGGCTTTCTGCATTATCTACATATGACTATGCTCGAATACCGAGCAGGTCTGAACCACATAGATGCTGATGCTCTCTCCCGGAGGCCTGTTCCCCAGAATGATTGGGTCCGATTAGCAGAACCTGACATTCGGCACTCTGCCGAAGTTTGACAGGGAGGAACAAATGTCCACGGACGCAGTGGACTGCATGGTGGATTGCTTGGGACCCTCTGAGAATTGCATACCTGCTGCTTATTGCCACTTTTCTGCAATAGACATTGGTGCACTGCCTCAGCTGGACAATGACAGTATTCGGCGGCTCAACTCAGATCCCATGATCAAAGCAGCTTTAGAAGCCCTCTATGCAGGAAAAGATGTCCAAATTACGCTCCACTGATTTGAGAACTGCACTGTTATACAAAGAAGGTCCTAGTTGAAACTGATCAATAAACTGTTATACAGAGAAACAGTAGACAGAGGGACAAGTAGACAAACAACAACTAGTGCTGCCCACTGCCTTCGAGACTCAGTACTGAGGTCCTTGCACAACCACATGGGGCACCTTGGTATAGACAGAACACTTGACTTGGTGAGATCCAGATTCTATTGGCCTAAGATGGGGCTGATGTGGAGCAACACATTCAACTTGTAGTCGCTAAGCTACAGAGGAAAGCTTTGCCCCAGAGGGCTGCCCTTGTTAACATCACCACCAGTGCACCCATGGAGCTGGTCTGTATTGATTTCTGAGTTTGGAGTCAGATCAAAGAAATATCAGTAATGTGCTGGTGGTCACTGACCATTTCACGAGATATGCCCAAGCTTTCCCCACCAAAGACCAGAAAGCATCCACTGTAGCCAAAGTACTCGTGAGAAAACTTTTTGTTCACTATGGGGCTCCACAAAGAATCCATTCTGATCAAGGGAGAGACTTGAGAGTCGCCTGATCAAAGAGATGCTTTCTCTGTGGGAGTGAGAAAGTCCAGAACCACTCCTTACACCCCAGGGGACCCACAGCCTGAACGCTTCAACCGACTTTGCTAGATATGCTAGGCACCCTGCACCCAAAGGACAAGCCTAGATGGAGCCAACAAATTAGCACCCTGGTACATGCTTATAACTGCACCAAAAGTGATGCCACTGGGTTCTCCCCTACCCTGATGTTTGGAAGAGAAGCTCACTCACCGGTAGATGTGTGTTTTGGGGTCTCTCCTGATGGGGTTCTGTTGACAACTATTTACAGTATGTGCAAAAGTTAAAGGCCCAGCTAACTCATGCGTACTAACTGGCTCAAACCATGGCTGCCAAAAGAAATCTGGCCAACAAAGAAAGGTATGATAAAAAGGTGAAAGCACAGGAACTCCAGGAGGGAGATCGGTATTGCTAAGAAATCTGGGACTGCATGGCAAACACAAGATTGCTGACAGATGGCACCATCTCCCTCACATTGTAGTGGGCAAACTAGATGATCTGCCAGTGTACAAAGTAAGGCCTGAGAACAATTCAAAGATGTAAAAACAATGCATAGAAATCATTTACTACCCATTGGACAAATCCTGATTGAGTCTGAGCCCCCAGAAGATGCCCCCTCTGGACCAGTGACTAGAGCTGCTGCTAAGAAAAGATCAAGGAAGTCTGCACCTACAGAAGCAGAGTTAAAGTGTTCCCCTGCACAAGTCCCAGTTGAGCATGACTGTCAGTCCATATCAGAAGAAAGTGAGAGTGACTTTGAATACTATCCTTCTTACGAACTGAGTCAATTGTTTGGGCAATCCTCTAGTCAATACTGGAGACAAAGCTGGGCCTTCTGGACTGTCTATGCCCCAGCTTCATCCCTGGAGCCAATGCTCCCAGAAAGTGAAGTGCAAAGCATCAGATCAGATGAAATGGAATCATTGTGCATGGTTGAACTGTTTGAGCTTTCAGGGAGGAAAATGATAGATTGGGGCAGACTGGTGATACACCCGAACAAGAAGAGTATTTTGAGTGCCCTGACAGTCCACTGCCAGTGTCTGAAAGCTCTCCATGAGCCAAATGTTGTGGACTCAGAAACTGTAACTCCTGGAGCTGAAAGTGCCCCAAGTCTCTCTACCCCCATGGAGACCTCCTGACAAGTGAGAACAATGCTGAAAATGAGGCTCAGAGTGCAGAGACTGTAACAGCTCCCCTAGAAAGACTGGTCGAGCTGTAAAGCCTGTGGTGCACCTCAGTTATGATTCCCTGGGCCGCCAGTGGACCTGCCTCTCAATGTTGTCCATAAAGGAGTGTATGTGTCCCTCGAGCTCATTGCCCAAACTGAGCGTTAGTGCTAACTCCAAGTTACTTGTGTTGCTCTCAAGTATGGTGCCCTTGCCCGCTCCAGCCCCAAGGTAACTGATAGGGAAGGGTCCCTCTTCAGGTTTCATGTACAAGAGGTAATAACTTGAGTTATGGTACAATGTGTGTGTTATACTGTGTAAAGAGGACGACTGCAATGTTTCAGAAATGGTTCTTGGTAAAATGATGTATTGACTGGATGATTACATGTGGAGCCTAATGCAAATGTATATGGTTGCAGTTGAAACTTATGGTACTTGCTTGACGCGACGTCAAGCTTTTCCTAGGCTAGGAAGGGTGTAACCCCTGCAAATGGGGGGTTCCCAAAGACTTCAGGAGCTTGCTTGAATGCTCCAAGCCTGAATGGTGTTTAGCGTTTAGCCATTTATCAGTGAGTGTTTTAGAACCTCTGGTACTGTCTTTTAAGAGCTGTCTGCTTGCAGACATAATTAGTTTGTATGGGGGACTGTGTGTTTCTTTGATTGAGTACCACTCAGCTGCTGCCAATTCACCCCATTTTTGCAGTCACTAGAGTGCAAAGGGAACCTGTCTGAAAGATGTAACTGATTGCCAGAAATCATTTACAGTAATAAAAATTACAGTTTGTCTAACCTGCTTTTTGCAGTCAGAACTGTCTGCCTAGTTCCCATTCTGGTTTTGAACTGCTGAACTGGACCAATCAGTGTGGTAAACTAGCTCTAAAATGATGCCTTGGACGAATCAGAACTTGGGACTCATAATCTGAGCCAGCCACAAGAGGATTGTATGGGCAGTGACTCTGGGAGATGTAGTTTAGACTTCGCTTTTGGACCAACAGCAGCAGTCTATTGTGAGTGACAGCCAATCCAGTCAAGAACTGGGAGGAACTCAAAGGAAGTGCCCGGTTTTTGTCTGTTGGGAGTTTCAGTTTGAGATCTGAAAGTGAAGGGGAAAGAAACCCTGTGCTTTTTCAGTGTGCAGTTTTAGTCAAAAACGGTGTAAGGCCCAGAGTTCCGTCTGCAGCTTGTGTAACAGCTTGTTAGACTGAATCTTCCTGAGAAAAGAATCAAAGGATCTCTGAAGAGTAGAAACCAGGCTCACCCTGTAGAAGACTGGAAGAATTGCTGAAAATTGCACTCGGTCTGTCAGGAACTGAATCTGCTGTGTGTTCTCCCGGGTATTGTGCAGTAATTGCGATCGGGATACAGATGCGGCCTGCCTGGTATAGTACTTTCTTTTATATGGATGTGTGAAGAGGTTTGTGTACCTCAAGTGAGCCCTGCTGACATTGAAGGACCCTATCTTATTTGGAGGTCGTGAGTACTAATTCAGGTCGCTCCTGTTGAATTGCCACATTAAATCCAAATGGAATTACTGTACTGCTGACTGTTTAATTCTCCTTTTCTGTGTGAAAGGGCCCCTACCAGCTGCCACAGTTTGGACTAGCCACTAGGGCTTGGGTACCAGGACAGTAACTGATAGGGATAGGCCTGTGCACAGAGCCATAGGTAGATTATTAGAGTGATAAGCTAATTAACCTGATTTCCCTGTCCTTGTTATATCCCCCTAAATAAATCAGAGCTGCTTGTTTCAGCAAAGTTATACTGCCTGAGGTATTTGTCTATGTTAAAGTACTGTACTGTGATTGTTGCACTGTATCTCATTTCACAGGAGGTCCCAGTGCCGGAACCAGACCTGGGGTAAGTGTATACTGTGAAGGTAATTCTGATATATTGTGTGGGCCACTAGTGGAAGAAAGGGGCAATGGTGTCCCAGAGGGCTGTGACCAAGTTAGTTTAACTATTGCAAACCTGACCTCTGGGTGGAGGCACCCGCCTTATTGATCCAGGCCCTCAACCTGTTAGTGGCAAATCAGGCAGGGTAGTAGCCCTGGGATAGCGCCATCTAGGGTTACAGCAATGAAAAAAATGAATAAAAGAAATACTTGAATTTACTTGAAATCCCTAGGGTACAGACTAACATGGGTAAAAGGTCTTCACATACTCTGCCCTTTCGCACAAGACACTCTTCCTGAAAACCTAATGCCAACTCTATCAAAGGGTTTAAAGAGCTACTGACGCCTCAAAGAAAACTTTGCCTGCATTCCATTTACATTTTATATATTTCTCCTCCCCAATACTTATTACTAAGGAAATTTGCATGAATATATGATCTTTGTCCCTTCGAGTTCCTTTAGAGTCCATCTCCCTACTTCAAGCCATAATCCTCTGTTGTGACATCCCAATCTGTTGCCATGTGAGCAACTGTGTGGTCATAAGCAGTGCTCTATGTCTTCAGGTTGGGAGAAAGCAGCAGGAACAGATGAAAAAATTACTCACCTTAGTAATTGCTTTTCTTCTCATGGAGTCTTGCTCTATTAGGACCATTGCAGTTAGCCCCTGGCTCTGAACTGCCCCGGAGAGGAAACAGTTAACTCCAGAGAGATCTGGAGTTCCACAGCGTGAGGGCGCTGTTCAAAGCTCTATCTGGTCAGTTTCAAATGAAACTGCCAGGTTCTTTACGAAGCTAAACTAACATAACAAGTCTGTGTGGAAAAAGCCCTACACTAGCCATTGGCTACCTACTAGTAGTAGAACAACAAAACACAACAACAACAAACACAGAATAAAAACAATATACTTATTATTGTTAGGATCACCCTGACAAGACTAATAGGCCCCTCTCCCAAAAGACTTAAGTCCAGAGAGGGGCCATTTACCACTAACAAAAATAGAATTACCTAGTTCCCAACCCAAATAAAACAAGGGGGAACTAGAAAGGCTAAATGGCATGACACAGTGCTTGCACCAAACTGCCAACCCCATACCCAAGTAGGAATTCTGAGAGGGGTAGGAGGGGGGTTGTCCTATATAGCAAGACTCCATGAGAAGAAAAGCACTACTAAGGTGAGTAATTTTTCTTCAAACACCATGAAGTCTTGCTATAATTAGGACCATTTCAGATTATACAGCAGTACCTCCATGGAGGAGGGCCAGAACCTACTTAGGGAATAGGCTCTGAAGCACAGCTGTGCAAAACGAGCATCTCTCCTGGACTGGACGTCCAGAGAATAATGCTTGGTGAAAGTGTGGACTGTCTTCCAGGTAGCAGCTTGACAAATTTCTAAAATAGGAATATCTCTAGCGGCCTCTAGAGATGCAGCTGTACCCCTGGTAGAGTGAGCCCTCAGTCCTGAGGGAGGTTCTTTACCTAGTTTTGGTAACAGAATTGGATACAAGAGACAATCCACCTTGCGATTGTCCTCCTAGTAGCCGGTCTCCCTTACCCACTTCCATAGGTAAGGAAGAGTTGGAGGATTCAACCTCATGACCCTTGGTACGCTCCAAATAGTAACTAAGAGCTCTTTTGACGTCCAAACTGTGCAATCTCTCTCACCAGAGGAAGAATGCTCAGTAAAAATACTGGGAGAGAGATGGATTGTTAAGATGAAAATCTGAAACCACCTTAGGTAAAACTTTCTGTTAGTCCTGAGGACCACTTTATCTCTGTGGAAAGAAATAAAATCCTTTTCTACTGACAAGGCTTGTAATTCACTTATACGCCTAGCAGAAGTGATAGCCACTAGAAAACAGTCTTCCAAGTTAAAACTTGAGATCTGCCAAGATAGAGGCTCAAAAGGGGGTTGCATTAGCTGAGCAATGCAAACATTCAGGTCCCAGGCAGGAGCTGGTTCCCGAAAGGGAAGGTTAGTGTGAAGTAACCCCTTGAAAAACTTGGAAAACACAGGGTGAGAGGAGAGGGAAACTGGTTTCCCTGCAGAAACAAAAACAGAAACAGCTGCCAAATGAACCCTCAAAGTAGCTGGTTTGAGGCCTAGTGAATTTAAGTGGACCAAGTAGTCCAATAAAATAGCCAAGTCAGCAGATTCTGGTACAATCTGCCTCTCAGAACACCAGAAGGAAAACCTCTTCCACTTGGAATTATAAGTGGCTTCTAGTGGAAGGCTTCTGAAAGCTTCAAATATCCAAGACACCTTGAGAAAGGTAATCAGCAAATTCTAGCTCCTCAAGAACCAGGCCTTGAGGTGGAGGGAATTGAGGTCCGGATACCACACTCTCCCCTGTGCACAGGTCAGCAGGTCGTGGGTCCTGGGCAAGGTCAGGGGAGGGTGAAATGTGAGGGACAGGAGAAGAGGGTACCAGGGCTGCCTGGCCCAGTCTGGAGCAATCAGAATCACTTTGCAGGGCTGAGTTCTGATCTTTACCAGTACCCTGAAGAGGAGGGAAAGGGGGGGAAGGCATACAGGAACTTCCCTTCCCAATTCAACTGAAAGGCGTCCAGAGGGACTGATCCCAGCACTGGAGGCCTGCAACAAAACAGAGGAAGTTGGTGGTTGTCTGGGGCTGCGAAAAGATCCATCTGTGGGGTGCCCCACCTGGCAAAGACTGACCCCAGCACCTGAGGATTCAGAGCCCATTCGTGATGGCCCTGAGAAATCCTGCTGAGGGCATCCGCCAGGACATTGTCCTTCCCTGGAAGGTGAACTGCTATCAGGGAGGTGTTCAGGGAGTAAGCCAGGGACCACAACTTCATTGCTTCGGTGCACAAGGCTGAAGACCGGGTGCCCCCTTGCTTGTTGATGTACCACATTGTTGTGGTGTTGTCTGTCCTGACTTGGACTACCTTGTTCTGGACAGTATCTGAAAAAACTTGGAGAGCTAAGAAAACAGCTCTGAGTTCCAACAGGTTGATGTGTAGAGATTCCTGAGGGGACCACACCCTTGAGTGGAAAGGTCACCCAGTGAGCCCCCACCCTAACAGGGAGGCATCCGTGGTGAGGTGAGGGAATGAAGAACGGTAAGAATGGGACCCCTGGGTTAGGTTGCTTTGATCCTGCCACCACTGAAGGGCTAGGATCAGGGTTTGGTCACTGGGACTAATTTGGTAAGGGGTCCTTCCTTGAGACCAGTAGGACCTCAAGTGGAACTGGATGTCCCTCATCTGAAATCTTGCTCCTTGCACGACAGCTGTGGAAGCGCCATGTGCCCTAGGAGTTTCAGAAGTGCCTTGCTGGTCCGAGACCACCATGGGGTAAGAAGATGCCAGGGCAATGATCTCTGTCCACTCTTCCGAGGGAAGAAATGCCCTGGCTGACTTTGTGTTCAACTCTGCACCTATAAAAAGTTAGTACCTGAACTGGTTCGAGAACTGACTTTGGAAAGTTCAGCAGGAATCCCAGAGAAATGAGAAGCTGCTGGGTGACTTGCAAGTGGGATTTTACCTGCTCTGGGGACTGACCCACTATGAGCCAGTCGTCCAAGTAAGGAAACACAGCTACCCCTTGCCTTCTCAAAAGGGCCACTACCACAGCTAGACATTTTGTGAAAACCCTTGGAGCAGAAGTGAGACCGAAGGGCATTGCTCTGAACTGGTAGTGGCCAGAGGGCAGTTTGAACCTGAGGTACTTTCGGTGAGAAGGCCTGATTAAGATATGAAAATAGGCATCCTTGAGGTCCAGGGAAGCTAGCCAGTCCCCTGGCCTTAAGGAAGGCAAAACCATTGCCAGAGTTAACATTTTGAACTTTGCTCTCAAAAGGTGCTTGTTCAGGAATCTTAAATCTAGAATGGGCCGCCAATCTCCTGTCTTTTTGGGGTCAGGAAGTACCTGAGTACAGCCCTTGCCCTGATGGCAAGGGGAACCTTTCCACTGCTTTGCAGTCCAGAAGAGCAAACCTCTGCTTCCAAAGCAAGGGCTTCTGAAGGATTTGAGGGGAAAATGTCTGGCTCTCATCTTTGGAAACTGCTTGAAGCTGAGAACAGACCTGGCTTACCACTTCCAGAACCCATTTGTCCGAAGTTAGGGACAACCAGTTCTGGCTGAAATAAGCCAACCTGCCCCCACCGGTACAGGAGAATCGGCCCTGGACACCCTGCAGGGTGTCTGCTTGCAGCAGCAGCTTTAGGCCGAGGAGAAGGAGAGGCCTGCCTGTGCCTCCGCCTACCTCTGCCTCTGAAAAACCCTCTGTGCAAAGGCTGAAGAGGCCTGAAATTGGTAAAAGGTTTGTGGTAAGGCCTGCCCTACCCCTGGGGCATGCCTTTGAGGAGTGGCATGCCTCCTTAGCTTGGGCACTTTTGTAGGTAGTTCTGTATTCAGCCATCTTTTTCATGTAATTTTCCGCTTGATCCTCAAACAGAGAATTTCCTATCACAGGAAAATCTATAGCCTTGACTGGGTATCTTGGGACAGATTAGTGCATCTGAGCCATGCCAATCTACGGAGAGCTACAGAAGTGGCCATGACCCTAGAAGAAACATCATTAACATCAACAGCAGTATGAAATTGAACTTTAGAGGCTTCAATGCCATCAGCAGCCACCTGTTCCAACTCACTAGCCAGCTGGCCCTGGGCCTGCTTGGCCAACTGCAATATAGTGTCCCACCTAGATTTCTGATATCTAGCCACATAAGCTGTATAATTAGCCTGTCTGAGTCCCAGAGAGGCTGCCATATACTGTTTTTTTGCCATGGCATCAATCTTCCTGGAATCCTTGTCAGGAGGATGTGAAGCCAAGGGAATAGTAGCTTTATCACAGGCAGCAGCCTGAACTACCCCAACATGACTGCATTGCTGAGAAAGGAATTCTGTATCAGGCCTGACAATGTATACCTTCTGTCCATCTTTTATCTACAGGAGGCACAGAATTAGGAGCTTTAACATTTTAATTGTTTGTTTCCTAAAAGACTTATGTAAAGGAATAGACAATCTCCTAGACTCTGGAATATCCATCATTTCTACATAATCAGGCTCCTCTTGCTCATCCACAGCCTCCTCTAAGGGGAGCTGGAGGGTTTCTGCCACCTTTTTATAAAACCTGAAATGAGAAGGGGACTCAGACAGCAAAGGGGGAGACTCAAAGGGTCTGTCTGGAGAAATGTCCGGCTCTATGGGCACTTCCAGACCTTCCCAGTCACAAACACACTCATCAAGGTCCTCCTCCCCCACCTGTGGTTCATAAAAATCCCCAACATCATAATCCTGAACCACTGGACCTGAATGAGCCCCCCTTTTCCCAACTATAGGGGGTTCGACAATCCCTGAGACAAAGACTGGACAATCTGAATGGCTTTAGCTATCTCTGCAGCAGTAGGAGAGACAATATTGGACTCCAGACCTGCTGATTTCTTTGCCTTTTTTACTTTGACTGGTTCTTCTGAACCAGCCTTCCTTTTGCCCAAGGAAGTCACGCCCTGGTCAGAGGGAACTCCCTCTGGTCCAGTAGGAGTTGGACCGGGCTGGCCATCCGGGTCAGCAGACTTTTTGGTCTCTCGTTCCCTGAGCCGGCCCAATCTCTTTTCCAGGGTGGCTGCAGGGAAATTTTTACACACCTGGCAGTCTGACAGGAGGTGGTCAGCCCCCAGACAAT
Source organism: Neoceratodus forsteri (assembly GCA_016271365.2). NCBI lineage: Eukaryota > Metazoa > Chordata > Ceratodontiformes > Ceratodontidae > Neoceratodus > Neoceratodus forsteri. Next base: position 1,391,853,294 of record CM028131.1, on the reverse strand, counting down.
AGACACAAATGGTGTGTGGGTCAGCCTTGGCAAGGCTTCCCTGAACATCACAGTGTTGAAACCCAGTTGGCCCGGATTTTCTTTTGGGTTTCTCAGACATAATGCCAGCCTAACCAACAAACTTGCTTTTAAACGGCCGTGTCATGAAAGACACCCTTATCGTTCCTAACCGTGTCACGGGTATTGGAAAAACCCAAAAATTAAAGGTTTTTTTAGAACCGATAAGAACCGAACCGCACTTCTAAAGTCAGTAAAGTCAAAATAAGAAACTGATCGGTTCAGACTGAACCGATAATGAATTTCCACAGACTTTAATTTTAGTACTTACGGTTACCAGATAGAGCTTGAACCAAACCGCTGTAATTTTAAAATTTGCCGTTCAAATGAACCGAATAAACCGAAAACGAACCAAGCTGAAGGAGCTGATCTCCGAGCGACTGTTCAGTGAAAGCGGAGTAAAGAATCTGGCAGTTTCATTTGAAACTGACCAGATAGAGCTTTGAACAGCGCCCTCGCGCTGTGGAACTCCAGATCTCTCTGGAGTTAACTGTTTCCTCTCCGAGGCAGTTCAGAGCCAGGGGCTAACTGCAATGGTCCTAATTATAGCAAGACTTCATGGTGTTTGAAAAACTCTGCAAGAGCAAAGATCCTGTTTTCATACAAATGACCTCAGTAATACACAATGGGGAGGAGGAATACAGCACTAATAGGAAATACAAGCTGGACTATGTCTAAATACGGTGTTTTGCTAAAGTTCTTCTGAACATGTCACCAGCTCTTTAAGGCCAGGCTCAAGGTATATACCTTGGAACGCTGTCTTTGCAGTTGCTATTGCTGAACCCACCTCCTAAAACAGTGTGCCCTTATATCCGTCGTGTGGTCTTTTACCTTAAGCTGCAAGTGGACTTATAACTATCTATTCCCCTATGAATCTTACGTTCCATTGGCTATATTTCACGGTCACACTGCTAATATATAATTTATGCTTGCAATTAATTTTCCTGTGTACTTGTTTGCATTCTTATGCCTTCCTCAACTGTCTTTACTTTTGTGTTTGCATAATTTACTATGACCTGAACTGTCTGTTAAGCTCTGTATGTAACTAATTCCGAGTCACCCCTGAAAAACGGACCGCTGGTCTCAGTGGGCTCACACGGTTACCAAAATACCATAAATAAATGAATAAATCTAAGAGGCAGAAACAGTTAAATAGTAAATGAAGCAGTATACACTTATATGCGGAATTACTTCCAAGTGAGTTGCTGAAGACAGCTCTTCGGGGTGACTTGCAAGTGCCAGCGGAGAAGAAAAAATGACTCACCATAGTAATGTTGTTTCTTCTAATGGAGTCTTGCCATATTCCGACAAGTGCAGTATGACCGACCGGTTCAGCTGTCCCAGAGAACAAAGAGTTAAACTCTATGCAAATGCATAGAATGTTGAGCTCGAGCTCAGTTTTCAAACCGCTGTCCTCAGTACGTTCTAGTAAAGTACAGTTACGTAAGAACGTACCGTAACAGTAGATCTTCGAGAACAGCTCTTGCAGCAGGTAACACCATTAGGACTGAAGCCGGCAGGCGTCAGGACCCCACGGAAATCTTCTAGCTAGCAGTCTTCAGCAGGGACCGCCTCCGACGTCGGTCCCGCCCCCGACATCAGACGTAGTACATAAGGAGACGGTCCCGCCAGATTCCCCAGTTCTCCCGCCGGAGACTCCCGGCTGCAGGATGACATCAGAAGGGAAGACTGAGGATCCGCCATCAGAAGAAAAAGGAAGAAAGATTATGCTCCTGCAAGGCCTGTAGGCCATACCTCCTCCAAGGGGGAATGGTGGGCGGGAAGGTACCTGCTGCAAGAGCTGTTCTCGAAGATCTACTGTTACGGTAAGTTCTTCGTAACTGTACTATCTTACTTCAAGATACAGCTCTTGCAGCAGGTAACACCATTAGGACTGATTCCCAAGCAATAGCGCCTTTAAGCATTCTGGGAGGAGGAAATTAGGAGAGATCTTGAGCAAGTCCCGACTCTAGGACAGGAGACCCTGCAGAACGGCAAGGCCGAAACCGGCCCTCCGCCGTGATGTAATATCCAGGCTATAGTGCCTAATAAATGTGTGCACAGAGCTCCAAGTAGCTGCGGCACAAATGGCCGAGGTGGAGACATTGCGCAGTGCTGCAAAGGAGGTAGCCATCCCCCTTGTCGAGTGGCCCCGGACTGTACCCGGGAGGGGCTTCTGTTTGCTGTTGTAGCAAGATGAAATACACTGGACAAGCCAGCAGAAAGGGTCTGCTTTGAGACTGGTTGGCCCAGCATCCTCTCAGCGAAGGAAACGAGTAGTTGCTCCGACTTGCGAAGCTGTTTAGTTCTGTTCAGGTACTACCTTAAGGAGCGGTGAACATCCAGGGTGTGAAGCAACGCCTCTCCTCTATTAGAGTACTTGGGAAAATACACAGGCAGATCGATGTCCTGGTTGACAGTGAGGGCAGAGACCACCTTAGGCAGGAATTTAGGATTCGTCTTCAGAGATACACTGTCCTGGAGGAAAATTAAATAAGGCTCCTTGCACATGAGAGCGTGAAGCTCGGAAATTCTCCTTGCTGACATGACAGCAACTAAAAATAACATTTTCCACGACAGAAAACGCAGCTCGCAATCTGCGGCAGGTTCAAAGGGGGGAAGTGTGAGTTGTTCCAGGACAAAGAGTAAGTCCCAAGGAGGAACGGGATCCTTGATGGGTGGCCTGGGTGTAACACCCCTCTCAGGAAGTCTCAGAGGCATCAAGCTGTGCCACTGTGCACTGTCCCAACGGAAGTGGTATGCAGAAATCGCACAGAGGTGCACTTTAATGGAGGAGTAGGAGACCGAATGGAATAGGGAAAGCAGGTATTCCAGCACCACTTTCACTGGGCATTCTAAGTGGAAAGGCCAGCGTGCCTCGCGATATAAGCAAAAAGCGTTACCACTTCATGGCGTCGACGTCAGATGTGTTGCCGGCTTTCTGGCCGAGGAAATGACTTCTGCCACCTCTTGCAAGACCCCGTGCCGCATAAGAAAAAATTACTCACTTTAGTAATTGCTTTTCTTCTCATGGAGTCTTGCTATATTAGGACTTATGCAGTATGCCCATGGCTTTGAACTGCCCCGGAGATTAAATAGTTAACTCCAGAGTAATCTGGAGTTCCACAGCGCGAGGGCGCTATTCAAAGCTCTATCTGGGTTGTTTGAACCCAAACTGTCAGGTTCTTTACGAGGCTAAACTAATATAGCAAGTCTGTGGAAAGCCCTACACTAACCATTGGCTATCTACTAACAGTAGAACCACAAAACACAACAACAAACAATAATGAAAACAATATTACCGATTATTGTTAGGATAACCCTTGACCATCACTACTAGGCCCCTCTGCCCAAAAGACTCAAGTCCAGAGAGGGCCCAGCTACCACTTGACAAAAAAAGAAATTATCTAGTTCCTAACCCAAGAGAAGAAAAGGGGGAACTAGAAGCTAAAAGGCATGACACAGTGCTTGCACCAAATGTCAACCCCATACCCAAGTAGGGATTCTGAGAGGGGTAGGAGGGAGGGTTGTCCTAATATAGCAAGACTCCATGAGAAGAAAAGCAATTACTAAGGTGAGTAATTTTTTCTTCAAACACCATGAAGTCTTGCTTATATTAGGACTTATGCAGATTATACAGCAGTACCTCCATGGAGGAGGGTCAGAACCTACTTAGGGAATAGGCTCTGAAGCACAGCTGTGCCAAAGCGAGCATCTCTCCTGGACTGGACGTCCAGAGAATAATGCTTAGTGAAAGTGTGGACTGTCTTCCAGGTGGCAGCTTGACAGATTTCCAAAATGGGAATATCTCTAGCAGCCGCTAGAGATGCAGCTGTACCCCTGGTGGAATGAGCCCTCAGGCCTGAGGGAGGCTTCTTACCCAGTTTTTGGTAGCAGAACTGGATACAAGAGACAATCCACCTAGCGATTGTCCTCCTAGTAGCAGGTCTCCCCTTACCCACATCTCCATAGGTAAGGAAGAGCTGGAGGGATTCGAACCTGTGACCCTTGGTACGTCTCCAAATAGTAGCTAAGAGCTCTTTTAACGTCCAAACTGTGCAGCCTTCTCTCACCAGAAGAAGAGTGCTCAGTAAAAATACTGGAAGAGAGATGGATTGGTTAAGATGAAAATCTGAAACCACTTTAGGTAAAACTTTCTGTTAGTCCTGAGGACCACTTTATTTCTGTGGAAAGAAATGAAATCTTTTCCACTGACAAGGCCTGTAATTCACTTATACGCCTAGCAGAAGTGATAGCCACTAGAAAAACAGTTTTCCAAGTTAAAAACTTGAGGTCTGCCAAACCAGAGGCTCAAAGGGGGTTGCATTAGCTGGGCAATGCAAACATTCAGGTCCCATGCAGGAGAAGGTTCCCAAGGGAGGGTTAGTATGAAGTAACCCTTTGAAAAACTTGGAAAACACAGGGTGAGAGGAAAGGGGAAACTGGTTTCCCTGCAGAAATAAAAACAGAAACAGTTGCCAAATGAACCTTCAAGGTAGCTGGTTTGAGGCCTAAGGAATTTAAGTGGACCAAATAGTCCAACAAAATAGGCAGGTCAGCAGATTCTGGGGTGATCTGCCTCTCAGAACACCAAAATGAGAATCTCTTCCATTTAGAATTATAAGTGGCTCTAGTGGATGGCTTCCTAGAAGCCTTCAAAATATCCAGGACACCTTGAGAAAGGTGTAAATCAGCAAATTCTAACTCCTCAAGAACCAGGCCTTGAGGCGAAGAGAATTGAGGTCCGGATACCACACTCTCCCCTGTGCACAGGTCAGTAGGTCATGGGTCCTGGGCAAGGTCATGGGAGGGCGGAATGAGAGGGACAGAAGAAGAGGGTACCAAGGCTGCCTGGCCCAGTCTGGAGCAATCAGAATCACTCTGCAAGGCTGAGTTCTGATTTTCACCAGTACCCTGAAGAGGAGGGGGAACGGAGGGAAAGCATAGAGGAACTTTCCCTCCCAATTCAGTTGAAAGGCATCCAGAGGGACTGATCCCAGAACTGGGGGCCTGCAGCAAAACAGGGGAAGTTGGTGGTTGTCTGGGGCTGCGAAGAGATCTATCTGAGGGGTGCCCCAACTGGCAAAGACCGACCCCAGCACTTGAGGGTTCAGAGCCCATTCGTGATGGCCCTGAGAAATCCTGCTGAGGGCGTCCGCTAGGACATTGTCCTTCCCTGGGAGGTGAACCGCTAAGAGAGGGTGTTCAGGAGTAGGCCAGAGACCACAACTTAATTGCTTCGGTGCACAAGGCTGAAGAGCGAGTGCCCCCTTGCTTGTTGATGTACCACATTGTTGTGGTATTGTCTGTCCTGACTTGAACAACCTTGTTCTGGACAGTTTCCGAAAAAACCTGGAGAGCTAGGAAGACAGCTCTGAGCTCCAGTAGATTGATGTGAAGCAGAGATTCCTGAGGGGACCAAACTCCCTAATTTGAAAGGTCGCCCAGGTGAGCCCCCCAACCCAGCAAGGACGCGTCCTTGGTGAGGGTGAGGGAATGAAGAACAGGTAGGAATGGGACCCCTGTGGACAGGTTGCTTTGATCCAGCCACCACTGAAGAGCTAGGATCAAGGTCTTGGTCACTGGGACCAATTTGGTAAGGGGGTCCCTCCTTTGAGACCAATAGGACCTCAAGTGGAACTGAATGTCCTCATCTGAAATTCGCCTCCTGGCACAACAGCTGTAGAAGCAGCCATGTGCCCTAGGAGTTGTAGAAAGTACCTTTGCTGGTCGAGAGACCTGCAGGGTAAAAGAAGATGCCAGGGCAATAATTTTGTCCACTCTTTCGGAGGGGAGGAATGCCCTGGCTAACTTTGTGTTCAGCTCTGCACCTATAAAAGTTAGTACCTGAACTGGTTCGAGAACTGACTTTGGAACATTCAACAGGAACCCCAGAAAGGTGAGGAGTTACTGAGTGATTTGCAAGTGGGATTTTATCTGCTCTGGTGACTGACCCACAATGAGCCAGTCGTCCAAGTAGGGAAACACAGCTACCCCTTGTCTTCTTAGGTGGGCCACTACTACAGCTAGACATTTTGTGAAAACTCTTGGAGCAGAAGTGAGTCCGAAGGGCACTGCCCTGAACTGGTAGTGGCCAGAGGGTAGTTCAACCTGAGGTACTTTCGGTGAGAGGCCCTGATTAGGATATGGAATAGGCTGCCCTGAGGTCCAGGAAGCTAACCAGTCCCTGGTCTCAAGGATGGTAAAATCATTGCCAAAGTTAGCATTTTGAACTTTGGTTTTACAAGATGCTTGTTCAGAAATCTTAAATCCAAGATGGGCCGCCAGTCTCCTGTCTTTTTTGGGGTCAGGAAGTACCTTGAGTAAAGACCCTTGCCCTGGTGGCAAGGGGGGACCCTTTCCACTGCTTTGCAGTCCAAAAGAGAAGAAACCTCCGCTTCTAGTGCAAGGGTTTCTAAAAGACTTGAAGGGGAAAGTGTCTGGCTCTCATCTTGGGAAACTGTTTGAAGCTGAGAACCAGGCCTTGGCTTACCACCTCCAGAACCCATTTGTCCGAGGTTAGGACAACCAGTTCTGGCAGAAATAATCAGTCTGCCCCACGGTACAGGAGAGTCGGCCCCAGACACCCTGTCAGGTGCCTGCTTGGCAGGAGCAGCTTTAGGTTGGGGAGAGGAGAGGGCCTGCCTGCCCCGTCTGCCTCTGCCTCTGAAAAATCCTCTCTGCACAAAAGCAGAGGATGCCTGGAATTGGTAAAGGGCCTATGGTAAGGCCTGCCCCTACCCTGGAGGCATGCCTTTGTGGAGTGGCATGCCTCTCCTTAGCTTGGGCACTTTTGTAAGTAGTTCCGTGATTCATCCATCTTTTTCATGTAATTTTCTGTTTGTTCTCCAAACAGAGAATTTCCTATGACAGGAAAATCTATAGCCTTTGACTGGGTATCTTGGGACAGATTAGTGCATCTGAGCCATGCCAACTCACGGAGAGCTACAGAAGTGGCCATGACCCTAGAGGAAACATCATTAACATCAACAGCAGCATGAAATTGAACTTTAGAGGCTTCAATGCCATCAGCAGCCACCTGTTCCAACTCACTAGCCAGCGGGCCCTGAGCCTGCTTGGCCAACTGCAATATAGTGCCCCATCTAGATTTCTGATATCTAGCCACATAAGACATATAATTAGCTTGTCTGAGTCCCAAAGAAGCTGCCACATACTGTTTTTATTCCATGGCATCAATCTTCCTGGAATCTTTATCAGGAGGATGTGAAGCCAGGGGAATATTAGCCTTGTCACAGGCTGCAGCTTGAACAACACCTACATGACTACACTGCTCAGTAAGGAAGTCTGTATTAGGGCCTGACAAAGTATACCTTCTGTCCATTTTTTATCTACAGGAGGGACAGAAAAGGATTTTTAAAATCTTAGTGGTTTGCCTCCTAAATGACTTATGCAAAGGAACAGACAACCTTCTAGCCTCTGGAATATCCATCATTTCCACATAGTCAGGCTCCTCTTGCTCATCCACAGCCTCTTCTAAGGGAGCTGGAGAGTTTCTGCTACTTTCTTATAAAATCTGAAATGAGAGGGGGACTCAGACAACAAAGGGGGAGACTCAAAGGGTCTGTCTGGAGAAATGTGCGGTTCTATTGGCACTTCCAGACCTTCCCAATCACAATTACAATCATCAAAATCCTCCTCCCCCTCCTGTGGTTCATAAAAATCCTCAACATCATAATCCTGAACCACTGGACCTGAACGAGACCCCCTTTTTCCAACCAGAGAGGGTTCAACAAGTCCCTGAGACAAAGACTGGACAATTTGTATGGCTTTAGCTATTTCTACAGCAGAAGGAGAGACAAAACTGGACTCCACACTAGCTGATTTCTTTGTCTTTTTTACTTTGACTGGTTCCTCAGGACCAGCCTTTCTTTTGCCCGAGAAAGTCACGCCCTGGTCAGAGGGCACTCCCTCTGGTCCAGCCGGAGCTGGACCGGGCTGGCCATCCGGGTCAGCGGACTTTTTAGCCTCTCGCTCCCTGAGCCTGCCCAATCTCTTTTCCAGGGTGGCTGCAGGGAAATTCTTACACACCTGGCAGTCTGACAGGAGGTGGTCAGCCCCCAGACAATAGACACAAGTGGTGTGTGGGTCAGCCTTGGCAAAGGCTTCCCCACAGACATCACAGTGTTGAAACCCAGTGGGCCGGTTTTTCTTTTGGGTTTCTCAGACATAATGCCAGCCTAACCAAACTTGTCCTTTTTCCGCCTTGCCAGGACAAGACACCCTTATCGGTCCCTAACCTGTCACGGGTATAGGAAAAAAACAATTTAAAATACTAATTTTTTTTTAGGACTGATAAGAACCGGGTACCTCATTCTAAATGCAAAGAAAATGAGTTTTAAAGCAAACCGATCGGTTCAGAGTGAACCGATAATGAGTTTCCACACAGACTAATTTTCTTTTACTTACGGTTACCAGATAGAGCTTCAAACCGAAAACCACGGTAAATTTAAACACTTTCCCAGTTCAATGAACCGATAAAATTACTTTAAACGCTAAAGCAGACCAAACTGAAGGAGCTGGTCTCGGAGCGTCTGTTCAGTGGAACGGAGTAAAAGAATCGGACAGTTTGGGTTCAAACAACCCAGATAGAGCTTTGAATAGCGCCCTCGCGCTGTGGAACTCCAGATTACTCTGGAGTTAACTATTTCATCTCCGGGGCAGTTCAAAGCCATGGGCATACTGCATAAGTCCTAATATAAGCAAGACTTCATGGTGTTTGAATGGCTATGTCTCTAGGAGCCAGGCATGCAGGTTCAGTGAGCGTAATGGGAGCTGAAAGGCAATGGAACTGGAGGTTCCCGGGACAATTGCGTCAGCGTGGGAAACCAGATCTACCTGGGCCAGAAAGGCGCTACCAGGATCATTGTTGTGTGCTCCCTGCGCAGTTTGAGAAGGACTCTCTGGATCAACAGGAAGGGTGGGAAAGCGTAGAGAAATCTGTCCGCCCAGGAGAGGGACAACACGTCTCGCCAGAAAACACCAGGCCCTGGATCTAACGAGCAAAAACTGGGCAGTTTTGCGTTGGATGGGGAAGCGAATAAGTCCAACTCTGGAGTGCCCCATCGAAGAAACAGATCCTCTGCTACCTCCTGAAGAAGTTCCCACTCGTGGACTCTGGCCTGGGAACGACTCAGGCCGTCTGCGATTGTGTTGTCCACTCCGGGAACGTGAACTGCAATCAGGCTCACGCCGTGTAGGATTACCCAATCCCACACTCTCGTAGCTTCCCTGCAAAGGGGGTAAGAGTGTGCGCCTCCTTGTTTGTTGAGGTAATACATCACCGACGTGTTGTCTGTCTGAAGCAGAAGAGTACTCGACAGGATTTCTGACTGAAAGGCCTGCAGGGCATAAAGGACCGCCCTCATCTCCAGCACGTTGATGTGGAGGTGGGCTTCCTGGGGGGCCATGTTCCCTGGGACCTCACCCCGTTCAGGTGCACTCCCCACCCCAGTCCTGAGGCGTCTGTGGAGAGGACTGCCTCCAGGGACGGCGCTGTAAATGGGATACCCGCAGAAAGTGTCCCTGGGTCTAGCCACCATTGCCAGTCTTGAATCACAGCATTCGTGATTCTGACCGGATGCTGCATGTGGTCTTGCCTTTGGTCCCACTGCACCTTGAGCATCCACTGAGTTACCCGCATGTGCAGCCTTGCCAAAGGGACGGTTGGAATGGCCGCAGCTATGTGTCCGAGCAAGCGAAGGACCAACCTGGCGGGGACAGTCTTCTTTGCTGAGAGATTCCTGATGAGGGATCTGATGTGTTCCACTCTTTTGTCGGGAAGAAATGCTTTCCCTTGGACGGTGTCCAGAACTGCGCCTATGAACTGCAGCCTCGGGACGGTACGAGGAGAGACTTCTCGTAGTTGATAAGAATGCCCAGAGACTGGAACAGATCCTGGGTGCTCTGAATAGCCAGCAACAGCGCCTCTTTGGAGGCGGCCATGACCAGTCGTCCCAGGTGCAGGGGAACACGTGAGTGGCCCTGTCTCCTTAGAGCCTGCCACGACTGCCATACATGAGTAAAGACCCTGGGGCCAAAGACAGTCCGAGCGGAAGAGCCTAGAACTGAAAGCAGGTCGAGAAACTCGAAGTGCAGGAACCTCCTGTGCGCTTGAGCTACTGGGATGTACAGGTAGTGTCCTGCATGTCAGGGGCGCTAAGAAGGCATCCTTTTCAGCATGGGAATGAGTCCTTGGAGGGACACCATGCAGCGTTTGTAGGTGACGACATGTTGAGTTGCTGAGGTCCAAAGACTGAAGAGGAGGTCCCCTGTTTTCTTGAACCAGAAAGTGGGAATAGTATCCGGATCCTATCTGGTTCTCTGGGACATACTCCACGCTCCCTTTTGCAGGTGCGTGGTACCTCTTGCCTGATGAGTGATCTGTGCTGACCCGAGTAACGGGAGAGCAGAGGAGGCCTTGTGGGTGGCTTGTCCACAGATTCTATAAAGTGGCCTCTTTGGACCAACTGAAGAACCCACCTGTCGGTGGTTATGGACTGCCACCCTGGCAGGTGGTCCGCAATGCAGCCCCCGACCTTGGTGTCTTGTTGATCCTGAGCGGCGGGGGCCGGGAAGGAGTCATGCTGTGGCGGCTGAGGTCCAGCGGGCTGGGCCTGCTTAGGTGGTCGTTGGCTTCGGCCCGTGGATGACTTTCCCTGGGCTCTGCGGGGGAAAGAGCCCCTCTGTTGCGGGCCGGCGCAGGACTGCTGTCTCTGCATCCAGCCTCGAAAACGGCTTAGGTTCCTGCGAAAGGAACTAAGCTTGGGTCTGTACATGGCCTGGACAGACCGCACTGCCTTCCCGGCCTCTTGAAGTTTGGTGAGGACCTTCTCTGAGGACTCACCAAAGAGAACTTCTCCATGAAACGAGGCGTCCAGGATGAATCCGGAGACACGGAGCCATGAGGGTCTCTGGAGGCATATGCCTGAAGCTGCCGCTCTGGCCAAGGAGTCCGTGGAGTCACACGTGGCTCACAGCACCTGGGTTCCCATGTCTGAACCTGTGCAGAGGAGTTGCAGCAATTCCTCCTTCTGCTCACCTTCTGGCATCTTATCTGCCAGATCCAGTCCCTGCTCCCACAAGGCGTTTTGAAACTGTACCATGTGGGTCAAGTAGTTGACGGATCTGATGGCGCAGGTAGCGGATGCATACATGCGCCTGCCCATAGCGTCCAGCTGCTTGGACTCTGGGTCCGGTGGCAGGGTGCTCAAATGTTGCGGCCTCTGGGACCGGTCATGAGAGGCTGTGATGACCAGAGAATCGGCCAGAGGGTGTGATGCCAAGTACTGGTCCTCCCTAGGGGCCTTGTACAGGCGGTCTGCTTTCTTCGGCATTGCCGGAAGCGAGTGTGGACGTTTCCATGCTGCCTTGGTGACGTCCACGAATGTGTCCACCAAGGGTGGCACCACCACAGGCTTTGGATCTTTCTGCCAAAGATATCTGGCAAGGCGACCCTCGGGTCTAGTTCCTCTCTGCCCAGCCCATGTTCTCCTGGATATGCCTTGTAATCTCCGAGAACGATGGGTCATCCGGAGATCTGGAAGCTCATTGGGTCCGGAGAAGGGACATTGATCAGAGAGGGATCTGGATCCGTCCGAGAAGTCTGATCCCGTGTCCTCCGTCGAAGGCGAATGACGGCGTCTTCTGGGTCTCTTGGGGCTGGGTGACCCCGAAGAAGATCTGGACAGAGGTCTACTTTTTTCTGGTCTACCCCTAGGAGGGTCCATAGGGTCCTGGGGGAAAGGTACTCAGCCCGCAGCCCAGGGTGGAGTAGGGGGAGCGAGGGCCGATGGAGTCACAGGTGGAGGAGGAGGAGGAGGTGTGTGAACCACATCCCTTTTTATGGTATCCCACCAGTAGGTAAACAACTCCTTGACCTCGGATATGCTGAGGCCCGACGATGGACCGGGCGCCGATGGTTGGTCATCGGGTTCCGGTGTCAGCTCCCCAGGGGCCTCAGGTTCCGGAGAGGGTGCCCTGGGGGGGTGCGACAGGACCGGGTTCCGCCCGTCTGGTCTCGCGGGCTGGGTCAGCTCCTAATCCGTGATCGCCTCCTGACCGGACGCCGGTGGGAGGCGAGGGTCTTCTCTCTGTAGGCACGGATGTCGTCCCCGGCCGGCGCCTGTGGAGGCGAGAGCCTCAACCGGGCGACGGCGCCTGGCAGTCGCCGGTTCTCGGACCGATGTTTGGCCGACGTCGGGAGGGCCGGCGTCGGATCCGACTATCTCTTAAGTGAAGTCAGCTCTTTGGTCTTCCGCTGGGGAAGAGGAGGCAAAGAGACTGACCTGGCATCGGGCTCCAAATGGCGGGAACTGGACTTGTGGTGGTGATGACTGTCCCCCGACCTTGACAGGGCCTTAGTAGCCGAAGAAGAAGAGGGCCTGGAGGTCTTGGCCTGAGGAAGAGAGGAGGAACCCGAAGGAGTCTTCACCGCTGCAGGGGGAGGCTGAGAGCGGGCCCGGGAAGGGGAGCGGTTGGACCGGGAGCCGGAGCTACGGGAGTCAGAGGCCCTAGACGGGGACCTGGATCTCACCCTCTCCCTATGCTTCTCAAGGTGTCTCCGGGCCTTGTCAGAAGATTCCCCGCTGGAGGCTGCGTCCATGGCTTTAAGCTTTTCTTCGAGCAGGAATGCCTGAAGGGCCTTCTGGCGACGGATCCGGGTCCGGCTATTGAACCCCTGGCAGAAGGAACAGGCCTGGGTGTCGTGGTCTGGACCTAGGCACCGGACGCAGGCCGAATGCGGGTCTTTAAACGGGATTTGCTTCCCGCAGGCGCACTTGGATGGATGGCCTTCCACGGAGGTTGGAAAGGACATCAGTCAGCAACTATGCAGAAGAAACAAACTTTTTCCTAACGGAAGAACTTAACCAGGCGTCGTGCGCTAGAAATGTACCGAAGGGTCGAGACATGCAAGTCGACGGCGGGAAAGAAGTGGGGAATCTGGCGGGACCGCCTCCTTATGTACTACGTCTGACGTCAGGGGCGGGACCGACGTCGGAGGCGGTCCCCGCTGAAGACTGCTAGCTAGAAGATTTCCGTGCGGTCCTGACGCCTGCCGGCTTCAGTCCTAATGGTGTTACCTGCTGCAAGAGCTGTATCTCGAAGTAAGATCTGATTAGATTCTTACGAAGCTTAATATGAGGAAGATGTAGGAAAAAACTCTAACCAGACCTAAGCACCCACAGGGAGAAAACACAACAATAAAGAGGAGCATGTAGAAGACTCAAGTCACTGATGCCCAAGGAAAAAAACATCTACCCACTGGTGGGTGAAAAGATATCACTGGGATGCAGAGAACCACTCTTTCCCCAGGTTCTGGAAGGGAGGCAGGGTAGGAAGTCAGAATACAGCAAGACTCCATTAGAAGACACATTACTATGGTGAATAATTTTTTCTTCAAACAACATGAAGTCTTGCTGTTCTGACAAGTGCAGGCTACAAAACAGTGCCCCCTGGAGGTGGGCACAGAACCTACTTGGGAAATAGGCTCTGTAACACTGCTATGCCAAACCTGGCATCACTTCTGGCATGGGTGTCCAGGCAGTAGTGCTTAGTAAATGTGTGAACAGTCTTCCAGGTGGCTGCCTTACAGATAACTGGTAAAGGGACATCCCTGGCAGCTGCTACTGAGGGAGCAATCCCCTTAGTGGAATGGGCCCTAAGGCCTTCTGGTGAGTCCTTACTCAGCTTGTTATAACAAAATTGGATACAAGCCACAATCCATCATGCTATGGTCCTTTCAGTTGCTGGCCTGGCCTGTCAACCACTTCACCATAAGTAAGGCACAGCTGGGAACAGTCCTTCCTTAGCTCTTTTGTCCTGTCCATGTAGTAGACAATGGCCTCTACATCCAGACTGTGGAGCCTGCATTCACCTGAGCTGGAAAGATCTGTGAAGAACACAAGTAATGTGATGGACTGATTAAGATAGAAATCAGAAACCACCTTAGGGAGAAATTTTCTACTCGTTCGGAGGACAGTCTTATCTCTGTGGGAAGCAATGTAACTGGGCTCCACTGACAAGGCCTGGAGCTCACTGATCCTTCTGGCAGAAGTGATGGCCACTAGAAATACAGTCTTCCAAGTCAGAAACTTCAGTTCAACTAAAGACATGGGTTCAAAGGGAGACTGCATAAGCTGACCTATGCAAATATTTAGATTCCATGCTGGGCTAGGCTCCTTGTGTGGAGGATGGAGGTGGAGCAAACCCTTGAAAAATTTTCTTGAAGATTGGATGTGCAGCTAGGGAAGGGCCATTCCCTGCTGTCAGATAGGCAGAGACAGCTGCCAGGTGCACCTTTAAGGTAGATGGCTGTAGTTGGTATGACCGAAGATGTACCAGATAATCCAAAAGTGCTGGGAGATCAGCCTGCTGTGGATCCAGGCCTTGTTGCGAACACCAGATGGAGAACCTTTTCCACTTGGAGGAGAAGGTTTTCCTAGTTGCAGGCTTCCTGGACACTCTCAAGATGTCCAACACACCTTCAGAGAGATGCAGATCTGCATATTCTAAGTCCTCAAGAGCCAGGCCCCGAGTTGAAGGAACTGGAGATTGGGGTAGAGGATTCTACCCTGAGAGGATGTCAGCAGGCTGTGTCTCCTGGGGAGGCAAATTGGACTGGCCACTGACAGGGACAGCAGCATTGAGTACCATGCTTGCCTGACCCAGTCTGGGGCTATGAGAATCGTGGTAGCAGGCTAAGACCTCAGCTTGACTAGGACCCTGGCTATCGGGGAAAAGGAGGAAAGACGTAAAGGAACGTGTTCGACCAGTCCAACAGCAGGGCCTCCAGTGGCACTGAGCCCCGAGCAGGAGGTCTGCAACAATACAGGGGCAACTGATGCCTGTCTGGGGCTGCACAAAGATCCATCTCTGCCACCCCCCACCTCCTGAATACTGACAGAAGGACGTGCCTGTACAAGGCCCATTCGTGATGGCCCTGGCTGATTCTGCTGAGAGCATCTGCTATGACATTGTCCTTCCCTGGCAAGTGGACAGCTGACAGGGAAATGTTCAGGGAGTAGACCAACTTCCAAATCCTCATGGACTCTGTGCAGAGCAGTGAGGATCTCGTTCCCCCATTTGTTGAGGTAGTACATGGTAGTGGTGTTGTCTGTCCTGACTTGCACTACCTTGTCCTGCAAGTGATTGGCAAATGCCTGGATTGCCAGGAGCACTGCCCTGAGCTCCAGAAGGTTGATGTACAAGAGAGACTACTGAGGAAGCCAGGTGCCATGGGCTGTGTGGTCCCCTGGGTGAACACCTAAGCCTAGCAGGGAAGCATCTGTTGTCAGCACTAGAAAGGGGGTCTGAGGAAGAAAGGGGACTCCCACTCTGAGGTTGTCCATGTCCTGCCACCACTGGAGAGCTAGTAGTAAGGTGGGAGACACTGGAATCAGTTTGGACAGGGAATCCTTCTTCTGGGACCAGAAGGATCTCAGATGGAACTGAATATCCCTCATCTGGAACATGGTCCCTGGAACCACAGCTGTGGTGAAGGCCATGTAACCCAGAAGCTGCAGGAAGTACCTTGCTGGTCGAGGGACTCGAAGGCGAAAAGACTCTGCAAGGTGGATGAGGGTCTGAGCCCTTCCTGGAGGCAGAAAAGCCTTTGCCTGGATAGTGTCCCGCTCTGCCTCTATGAAGTCTAAAACCTGTACAAGTGTCAGGACGGACTTTTTGAAGTTCACCAGGAAACCTAGAGACTGTAGAGTATCCTGAGTGAGATCTAAGGCTTACTTTACCAGCTGGGGAGGACAGACCCACCAGCAACCAGTCGTCCAGGTAGGGGTAAACTGAAACCCCTTGCCTTCTGAGGTATGCCACTACCACTGCTAGGCATTTTGCGAATATCCTTGGTGCAGAGGTCAGACCGAAAGGCATGGCCTTGAACTGGTAGTGGCCCAAAGGTAGTTGAAATCTGAGGTATTTTCTGTGCTACTGCTTGATGGGGATGTGAAAGTAGGCATTCTTTAGATCCAGGGATGTCAGCCAGTCCCCTTGCCTGAGGGCAGATAGAATAGTAGCCAGAGTTTTTATTTTGAACTTTGGCTTTGTAAGATGCTTATTCAAGTATCTGAGATCTAGAATGGGCCGTCACTCCCCATTTTTCTTTAGTGAGAGGAAGTACCTGGAGTACAATCCTCTTCCCCTGAGCTGTGGTGGCACAGGCTTCACTGCCTCTGAGAGAAGAACAGTGGAAACCTCAGCCTCCAGCAGGGTTGTTTCTGTACGATTGGCAGGTTTGAAAGCTCTTGGTCCCAGTTTTGGGAACAGCTTGAAGCTGAGAGCAAGACCCTGGCCTACTATCTCCAGGACACATCTGTCTGAAGTGATGGATTGCCATGCCTGGAGATAGTAGGCCAGCCTGCCCCCTACAGGGATATGGGAGGTGGCCCAAGCAGATTCCTCAGGGTGTCTGCTTAATAGGGGTAGCAGACTGGGAGGTGGAAGCAGCACGGCCAGCAGCTCTCCTGCCCCTCCCTCTGAAGAAACCCCTGGGTTGCTGGTAAGAGGGAAAAGCCTGGGCCTGATGTAAAGGCCTGCCCCTGCCCCTGGCCTGCTGTGTCTCAGGAGTGGCAGACTTTTTCTTGGCCGAAACACTCTTGTATGCCACTCTGTAAGGGGCATTATCCTGGGATGTTAGTGCATCTTAACAAGGAAAACTGTCTAAGAGATGGTAGATGCCATAGCCCGAGAAGCTGCACCATTTGAGTCCACAGCCATATGGAACTGGGACTTGGATGCCTGTACCCTCATAGTGACCAGCTCCTGAAGGTATGATGCTAATTCAGGAGGGGCCTTCTGAGCAAACTGTTCAACAGATTCCTAAAGGGATTTCTGATACCTTGAGGCATAGGCCATATAAGAGGCCTACCTAATGCCCAGGGAGGAAGCCAGGTAAGTTTTCTGGGCAAGGGAATCCACCTTCCCGGAATCCTTGTCAGGGGATGAGAAACTCGAGGTATGTCAGCATTTTTGCAGGCTGCAGTCTGAACCACCCCCACATGGCTGCAGCGGCTAGTTGAAAATTCAGTGCCATTGCCAGCCAACACATATTTTCTGTCCATCTTTTTTATCAAGGGGCGGGACAAAATTAGGGGTCTGGAGGATCTTAAGGGTCTGCTTCTTCAGGGACTTGTGGATAGGGATCAACAGACCCAGGGAAACAGGGAGAGCCATCATCTCCCTGTAATCCTCTTCCTCATCCTCTTCTTGCCTGTCCTCCTGGACAGACAGTTGCAGGGTCTCTGCCACCTCTCTCATACGAGAGAAAAGAGAGGTGGTCTCTGAAACAGGTTGAGGAGGAGATTCATACTGAGGACGGTCAGGGGAAACCTCAGGATCTATGGGCTCACCCTCATCCTCTTTTCATCATCATAGTCACAATCTGATCCACAGTATTCCTCAGGGTCCAAAGGAGCTGAAGGAATTGAATCGGCAGGCACCTGAATTGGTGGCTGCCCCGACAGTATCTGCGACAATTCACCGAAACCGTTCTGCAGAGACTGAATTATAAGGATGGCTTTGGCAAACTCCTCCACGGTTAGAACTGCAACCTGTTGCTTGCGCAGTTCCAAACCGGACTCCGACCGCCTTTTAACCGACAAGGGTTCACCTTGGCTGGCAGGTTCGGTACTAGGGTCGAATGTTCGGTTGAACCGGACCCAACTTTCACAGAAGCTTTTTCCATCCTTTCCCTCAGTTTGCCCAGCCTTCTATCGAGGGTAGATTGAGGAAACTTTTTTACAAATATCACAGTCTGATTACAAGTGGTCGAAACCCAAGCAATACAGACAGACCAAGTGAGGATCAGCTTTAGCAAATTGCTCCCCGTACTCGGTACAATGCTGAAACCAAGTGGGACCATTTTTTTCTCTTGGGTTTCTGTGACAGAACCCCTAGAATTTGACTGCTTAACCCAATGGCTTAGTTAGGCCGGTTAAGCAAAGCCCAGTTTGAATTTTATCCGAAAGTGGCTTAGTCAGGCCCGGATAAAAGAAAACTACTTTTCAATATTTTCCCCTGGTGGTTTAGTTAGGCCGGGTAAGAAGACAGACGAAGATCTGACGGACCAACGGGTTTAGCGCTAGGTGAGAAATAACTGAGAAAAAAACTCTTGTTTTGGTCAGAACTTCGAACCAGATCCCAGAATAACAGAAACCAGTACTTTTACTTGAGAAACAAGAAGAAAAGGAAGTTCGGTCTCCTCACAGTCGACGGAACTGGTCGGAAACCAAACACTTACCCAGCCGAGAAACCTACACTATACCGAAGACAGTGGTTTGAAAAGAAACTAATAAAATGGAGGTTTGAAAACCCGACGAAACACTCTTCAACCGAAAGCAGACGAGGAGCATTCTCCAAAGCATCTACACTGGTGAGCGGAGTAAAGAATCTGATCAGTTACTAGAACGTACTGAGGACAGCCGTTTGAAAACTGAGCTTGAGCTCAACGTTCTATTCATTTGCATAGTTTAACCTTTTGTTCTCTGGGGCAGCTGAACTGGTTGGTTATACTGCACTTGTCAGAATACAGCAAGACTTCATGTTGTTTGAAAAGGACAGTACAGTTAAGTAAGAATTTACCATAAGAGTAGATCGTCGAAAGGATCTCTTGCAGCAGGCCATAACATGTAGGACTAAGCCATCAGGTGTTAGGACCACAAGACGACCTTTCTAGCTAGCAGTGTACCAGAGAGGGCCGCTCACCTCTGATGTCAGCCTATCCTATATAAGGCGGGCAGCCCCCATGCCCTCCTCAGTTTTTCTGCCGGAGACCAGTGCCAAATGGCAGAAGGAGGAACCTGTCGTCGAGGCACAGGTCAGGAAGCATAGAGAAAACCCAGGAGCAGTTGTAAAATTCAACAAAAGTGTTTATTTGTAGTTGCAGTAACACAAAATAAAATAAACCTGTTCAGAATAACTATATACAGAAGCAAAATAAAATATCTTGTAAAAATAAAAAAAATGTCCTTGCAGCTCAGCTTAGCTGTTTTTATGTCTTTTTCAACCCCCCATCCTTTGCAAGCATCTTGTTCTTTGTAAATGTCAGGAGCTACTAGAAAACTGAGAACTTCCTGAGGTCCCCACAGCAACTGCAAAAGGCTCAGGCATTTGCACCCAAGTAACCTCTAGCTTTTTACAGTTATATCAAATTATAAATATATACATTTCAACAGTAACACAATTATCTAAACAAAAGTGATCCCAATATCAGTTTCATTTCCATATACTGATTTGCACATATTCTTATATTACCAGATCTAGATATGCAAGGGAGGAAAAAACAGAAAGCAAGACAAAACAGACAGTGAGAGGCAAGGATTGCGAGACCGTTCGGGTTGATCAAGTCCGAAGACTCACATGAAAATTTGGTTGCGCAACCAGACAGAGGAGAGAGAAAAGGAAAGAATACAGATACTTGCATTTACACACTTTCTTCATAACAAATGGGACAGGGTCCTATTCTACCCTGTCACAGAACTCAGGAGGAAACCAAGGTACCCGCAAGGGAAAGTGAAAGCAGAAATCTTACCTCCATGGAAGGGGAGGGAAAGAGAAAGAAGGAGGGAGGGAAAAATAGGGCCAGTTGCAAGAGATCCTCTCAAAGATCTACTGTTACAGTAAGTTCTTACGTAACTGTATTATCTTACTTCGAGGGCATCTCTTGCAGCAGACCATAACAGGTAGGACGGAGTCCCAAGCAGTTGAAGCTCTGCAGACATACAATCTGGGAGGCAGGAAGCAGGAAGGGCAGCAGCCTAGGACAGAAAGCCCTGTAAGAGAGCTAGGCCGAAATTGGCCCTACGCCTAGAGGTGCTGTCCTGACTATAGTGTTTGGTAAAGGTGTGAACTGAACTCCAGGTGGCAGCAGCACAAATATCAACAACTGACACATTCCAGAAGCATGCAAGTGAAGCTGCCATGCCCCTAGTGGAATGGACCTTAACTTCTCCCGGAAGTTTGTTACAATAAGTAATACACTTGGCTAACCACTTAGACAAACACTGCTTGGACACCAGAGTGCCCTCTTTCCTTAGGGGCGAACGAAACAAACAACTGGTTAAACTTCCTAGAGTCTTTAGTCCAATGTGTATAGTACCTCAGAATTCTGTGCACATCCAAAGTATGGAGCAATACATCCCCTTGATTGCAATGCTCTGGATAATAGATAGGCAGGTGGATGGATTGAATCAAAGTAAATTCAGACACCACCTTAGGAAGAAACTTAGGACTGGTCCACAAAGACACCCTGTCTTTCTGGAAAACTAAATACGGCTCTTTACACATCAGAGCCTAAAGTTCAGAAATCCTCTGAGCAGAAGTTATGGCAACTAAAAATGACACTTTCCACGACAGAAAGTGTAGCTTGCAAGACATGGCTGCTTCAGAGGGAGCCAGCGTAAGCTTTTCGAACGCAAAATTAAGGTCAAAAGGCAGGACAGGGTTTACAGGTTGGGGGGGAGGGGTTCAAATGTAGACTACCCAGTAGGAAAGTGCGAGACATGTCCAGTTGAGCCACTGAACGGGCCTCTATAGTTACATGGTATCCAGAGATGGCAGAAAGATGTACCTTAAATGAGGAGTACCGAAGGCCTGAATCTGAAAGGGAGAAGAGGTACTCCAGCACCTGTTCTACAGGGCAGGTGAAAGGATCAAAATGATGCACTGCAGCAAAGATAGAGAAACGCTTCCATTTCATAGAATAAGTAGCCCTGGTGGAAGGTTTTCTGGCAGCCACCAGGACATCAGTCACTCTGGGAGAGACCCCAAACCTGGATATGGCTATGTCCTCAGGAGCCAAGCACGGAGATGGAGGACTTGAAGTCCAGATGGACCAGGGTGCCCTGCTCATGGGAGAACAAGCTTGTGCATCAAGGAAGGGAGAGAGGAGGCTTCATGGCTAGCTGCTGCAGTAAGGGGAACCATATCTGATGAGGCCAGAAGGGGGCTATGAGGATCATTGCAGCACCTTCCATCTGAAGTTTCATCAGAACTCGTTGGAGGAGAGGGAAGGCGTAAAGGAACCTCCCCTTCCAGGACAGGAACAATGTGTCTCACCAGAAAATTCCAGGTCTTGGATCTAGTGAACAGAAAAGTGGCAGTTTTGCATTGAGTGGGGACACAAAAATGTCAAACTCTGAATGACCCCATCTTTTGAAGAGGTCCTCCACTACCTAGGTCAGAGGTTCCCAGTCCTGGGCTCTGGACTAGGACTGGCTTAAGCTGTCCATGAGGACATTTTGCATGCCGGAGACATGGACTTCCGAGAGCTCCAGACCACGTTCTGTGGCCCAGTACCAGACTCTCAAGGCCTCCCTGCACATGGGGTAGGAGTGAGTCCCCCCCCCCCCACTAGTTTATGTAGCAGACTACGCACATGTTGTCTGTCTGAATTAAGAGCAGACCCAGGACTGGAAGGCCTGAAGTGCACATAGAACTGCTTGCATCTCCAGGACATTGATGAGTAGGGATCTCTCCATCTCGGAAAATGTTTCCTGTGTTTGATGGGCATCCAGGAAAGCCCGTCAATCAAGGCTGAAGGCATCCATTGTCAGGAACCGCTGAGGCGGAGGGAAACAAACAGGGACCCCTTGAAGCAGATGAAAAAATGACTTACCATAGTAATCTTGTTTCTTCCCAGTGATACTCAGGTATTCATAACTTCTGCAGTGTCCCTTTAAGATTGAACTGCCTGGAGAGTTGGAATGCTATGCAAATGATGGAATCACTGCGAATGCAGTTTTTCAAATGCTGCCTTGAACTAACTGCCCTGGTTCTAAAGAAAAAATTACTCACCTGTAGTAATCTTGTTTTTTCCAAAGGGATCCACTAATATTATTATTACTCTTGCAGTGCTCCCTTAAGAGAGCACTGCCCCAGAAAGAATAGAATGCTATGCTAATCATGGAATGTTTAGCTTGTGCATCTATTTTCAAACTGCCCAGTGACAATTGCCTACATTCTACCTCAGATTTCTTAGAAACCTGCAAAGAAGCCATAACAACATGTGAATCACTAATTAAATAATTATAGGAAAATAATGCCCAACAGGGCAAATAACAACATTAACCAAAGGACTAGTAAAAATAAATGTCCCCTTTTTTTCTGAAGTCAGATATGCCTTTAGAAAAGAACCTACAAGTTCAGACATTACTAGAAGGTGCCAGCAGGTGGCATGCCACTCCAACTATACATCTTAGCTGTGGAGAGGATTTTTCTTGTTACTGGTTCTGAAAGGGAAGGCAAGGGTGGGGAGTAATAATATTAGTGGATCCCTTTGCAAGAAACAAGATTACTACAGGTGAGTAATTTTTTCTTCTAACCCCAGGAATCCACTAATATTATTACTCTTGCAGACTATGCAGCAGTACCTCAAGGAGGTGAGCCAGAATCTATTTAGTAAAAATACTCTGCAAGACTGCTGTGCCAAATCTGGCATCACTCCTGGACTGGGTGTCCAGGCTATAATGCTTAGTGAAGGTGTGGACTGACTTCCAGGTAACTGCTTTACATATTTCCATTAGTGGTACCTCTTGGGCAGCTGCAGTAGTGGCAGCCGTGCCCCTTGTAGACTGGGTCCAAAGACCAGAGGGAGGAACCTTGCCTGCCTTTGAGTAGCAAAACTGAATACACTGGATTATCCATCTAGTGATAGTCCTCTTTGAAGCAGGAGCACCTTTATCTACTTCCCTAAGGTGAGGAACAGTTGTCTGTCCTGCCTATGATCTTTGGTACGAGTCTTGTAATAACTTGGTGCTCTTTTTACATCCAAGCTGTGCAATCTACGCTCACCTGAGCTAGAGTGTTCAGTAAAGAAAACTGGCAATGTTATAGACTGGTTCAAATGGAAGTCGGAAACCACCTTGGGGAGGAACTTCCTATTAGTTCCCAACACTGCCTTGACCCTGTGGAAAGAAACATAGTTCTTTTCCACACAGAGGGCCTGTAGCTCGCTTATCCTTCTGTCAGAAGTGATTGCTACCAGAAAAACTACCTTCTAGGTAAGAAATTTAAGCTCTGCAGATGCCATAGGCTCAAAGGGGGGGGGGGGGAAGTATAAGCTGGGCAATGCAAATATTAGGGTCCCATGATGGCACTGGTTCCCTGTGAAGGGGGAAAACACATGAGAGCTCTTTACATAATCTTTTGAATATAGGGGTTGAAGCCAGGGAGGTATCCTTTCTAGCTGAAAGGTATGCCGAAACTGAAGCCAGGTACACCTTCAGAGTTGAGTGCTGCAACCCCAGGGAGTGCAGATGAGACAAATAATAAAGAAGGGTTGGGATCCGGGGCCTGGGCTGGGACTATACCCTTGTCACTGCACTAAATGGAAAATCTTTTCCATTATGAGGCATAGGTTTTCTTGGTGAAAGGATTTCTGTAACCCTTAAGGACTTCTAAAACTGCTTCAGAGAATTGGCAATCTGCATATTCTAAGTCCTCAAGAGCCAGGCCTTGAGCTTGAGAGACTGGAGATTCAGGTACACTACCCTCCCCTGAAAGGAAGTCAGCAGACTGTACCTTTGAGGGAGGTGAATCGGTTTGCTCACAGACATTGAGAGCAGCAGGGAGTACCAAGGCTGTCTTGCCCAACCCGAGGCTACCAGAATCATCGGAGCTGGTTGTGACCTGAGCTTGATGAGCACTCCGAGTAACACAGGAAAAGGAGGAAAGGCATAGAGGTACCTGCCTGTCCAATCCAGAATCAGGGCATCCATTGGAACTGTCCCATTCACTGGGGCCCTGCAGCAATAAAGAGGTAAGTGGTGATTTTGGTGGGAAGCAAAAAGGTCTGTTTCTGGGGTCCCCCACTCCTGAATAGTGCATTCACCACTTGCTTGTTCAATGCAAATTCACGATGGATCTGGTTTATCCTGCTCAAGGCATCTGCCAAGGTGTTGTCCTTGCCTGGCAGATGAACTGACTGTAGAGAGGCATTTAGAGAGTAAGCAAGGCTCCATATCTTCATTGTCTCTGTACACAGATGAGTGGACCTTGTCCCTCCTTGTTTGTTGATGTAACACATGGTTGTGGTATTGTCTTTTCTGACTTGTACCACCTTTCCCTGTGAGATGAGAGAAACCCTGAAGGGCCAGATAAACAGCTCTTAATTCCAGCAAGTTTATGTGCAGGAGTGAGTCTGCACTCTCCCAAGTACTGTGGATGGTGTGATCCCCTAAGTGAGCACCCCAACTAAACAGGGAAGCATCGGCTGTGAGAACCAGGAAGGGAGGCTCCTGCAGAAATAGAACCCCTTCCCTTAAATCTTCCAGTTCCATCCACCATTGGAGGGCCTGTAATAATGTCTGTGTGACTGGTACTGGCTTTGAGAGGGGGTCCTGCCTTTGGCATTAGTGTGCTCTGAGGTGGAACTGAATATCTCTCATCTGAAACCTGGCACCCATGACTGTGCTTGTTGCTGCAGCCATGTGCCCTAACATGGGAAGAAACTGTTCTGCTGGCCTTGGCCTGCCCAGGGCAAATGAACCAGCCAGAAGCTGAATAATTTCTGCCCTCTCCTGAGGAAGAAAAGCTCTTCCCACTACTGTATTCAGTTCTGCATCTATGAATTGCAGAACCTACACAGGTGTCAGGACTGACTTTTTGGTATTGAGAAGGAATCCCAGGGAAAGCAGCATATCCTGGGTTACTGAAGGTGGTTTGACACCTGTTGGTGGGATTTCCCTACGATTAGTCAATCATCCAGATAAGGAAAAATTGTGACACTCAGTCTTCTGAGGTGTGCCACTTCTACTGCTATGCACTTGGTAAAGACCCTTGGTGCAGAGGTAAGGACGAAGGGAAGTTTTGAGAACTGGTAATGGTCTGAGGGGAGTCTGAATCTGAGATACCTTCTGTGTGACCCCCTTATAGGAATATGGAAATATGCATCCTTTAGATCCAAGGAGGCTAGTCAGTCCCCTTTTTGCAGAGTTGGCAAAATCATGGCCATTGTGACCATTCTGAACCTAGGCTTTACCAGGTACCTGTTTAGCAGTCTGAGGTCTAGTATAGGTCGCCACTCTCCATTCTTTTTTGTTGTTAGGAAATATCTGGAATAGAACCCTTGCCCTCTTTGGTTGTGGGGGACAGGCTCCAATATTTTTGCCAGCAGTAGGGCCTGTACCTCCTGCTCCAGTAGTTTTCTTTCTGAGAAGGGAGCTGGTGCAAAATGTTTTAACCTTGGAGGAGGAGGAAGGGATTTGAAGCAAAGGGAGAGACCCTGACTCACTATTTCCAGGATCCACTTGTCTGTGGTTGTTTTTAACCTTTCCTGGAAATAGTGGTTGAGTCTGCCCCCTACAGCATGTGGAGAGGCATCCTGAAGGGGAACGTCAGGGGTTCTGTTTTGCTTGCTGCTGAGGCTGAGCAGATTGGGATCCTCTCCGAGAACCCCTTCTACCTCTAGCTCAGTAAAATCCAGTCTGCTGCGGTTGGTACTGCTGCTGGGAAACAGCCTGTACCTGAAAGAAAAGCCTCCTAAAAGAGGACCTGCACCTGCCTCCCCCTAGAATAAGATGAAGTTGAAGTAGAGGGCCTGTCTCTGGTTGAGTTGCTCCTAAAAGTAGCTTTATATTCATCTACTTTTCTCATACATGCCTCAGTCTAGGCACCAAAAAGAGAGTGGCCATTGACAGGAAAGTCCATTGCCTTAGTTTGGGTGTCCTGGGTGAGGATGGTAGCCCTCAGCCAGGCAAATCTTCATAGAGCAATGGTACCAGTCATCCACCTTGCAGCTGCATCACTGGTGTCAGCTGCCGTCTGAAATTGGTATTTGGAAGCCTCCAAGCCCAATTTTGCTGTGTCTAGCAGCTCTGACACTGTTAAAGAGGGGTTAGCCTCAGCATTATCCACTATTGACTGCTTTTTGATAAAGGGCTGCATAGGCCTTGTAGCTGGCTTGACAAATTGTCAGGGATGCCGAAAGGTACCCCTTTTCTGCCATGCTGTGTACCTTTCTCGAATCCTTCTCAGGGGGTGCGAGGATAAGGGAGTTGCTTTCTCTCAGGCACCTGCTGTACAATACCCTGGTGGTGTGGGTGACTAAAAAGAAACCCAGCACCTGATCTTTCTAACTGATACTTCTTGTCACACTTTTTGTCTGTGGGTGTGACTGTACTGGGAGCCTTTAGGATTTCTAAAACATCCTTCTTAAAGAATTTGTAAATAGGCAAAAGGAGCCTCTTTGAGGGCGTCAGCCCCATAAGCTCCATGTATTGTACCTCCTCTTCATCCTGGATCTCTTCAGCTGTTTGCAGATCCAGGGTCTATACCATTTTCTTAACAAAAGAGAAATGGGGAGAAAAATCCTTTCAGGGTCTGGGAGGGGAGCCAAAATCCTGTTCTGGTGACACCTCAGGTTCAATTCCCTCTTCATCTTGGTCATCCTCCTCATATGCCACTGTAGGAGTAGGCAAAAGAGGGGTAACAACAGTTATGGTAATGTTCCTCATGAAACTGGAAATGGAGGAAGTGCCGATGGGACGCTAAAACCTTGACATGAAGGTATGCATCCTGCATATCCAGGGAACAAAGCCAATCCCCCTGCTGCAGCAATGGCAGCAGTCCTTGAAGTGTGACCATCCTGAACCGCTTGTACTCTATGAATAGGTTCAGGTTGTTGAGGTCCAGGACTAGTCGAAGGTCTCCTGTCTGCTTGGGGACCAGAAGAAGTGGGAGTAGAAACCTCTTCCCTGCTGAGATGACAGCATGGGTTCTATGGCCCTTTTCTGAAGTAGAGCCTGGATATCCTTCCTTATGAGAGGGATTTGGCAGGGAGGGTAAAAGGACTGCCCTGGAGGATTGTCTGGGGGTCACTCTGCAAATTCCAGAGTGTGGCCGTGTTCTAGCTGCAGCACTCAATTGTCTGAAGTGACCTCTTTCCAGCTGTCAAGATGGAGGATGACATGACCCCCGATCACTACTCCTGAGGGCACTACCGGGGGGGGCGCGAATAGCAAGTCAGGAGATGGGGCAGCCTCTGGCTGGGGCAGGGAGGGCAGCTTTCGCTTTGCACTTAGGGTGGGCCTTGGAAGAGGGGCGGGCCTCTGTGTGGGAGAAGTGATGAAAGGGAGCCCTCTATCAGACTTGGACTGGGTATGGTACATAGAGTGGACCAATTTCAGGGCTCTCCCTGAGGACTGAAGCTCTGAGATGATGTTTTGGGACATCTCCGCCAAAATGTCTGAACCCCTCTAAAGGTCATCCAGAATACCGGACTGAACATCTGGGGCAAAGCCAGAGACCCAGAGCCAAGAGTGGCATCTCATGCTAATGCCAACGGCCGCCGCCTGGCCTGAAGCATCCACCGTGTCACAGGCTGCCCCAAGAACGCGAGTACGGATGTCAGAGTCCACTAAAAGGTCCTGCAATATCTGCTGCTTGGAGGGGTTGCCTGACAAACCTGGATCGCCTCCCAAGTCCGGTCCCATGAAAGTTTCTGGTATTGAACCATGTGGGCCGGATGGCCAGTGTGGCAGAAGCAAAAGCCCTCTTGCTCATGTGGTCCAACTGGCGAGACTCCCTATCAGAGGGAAGGGCACTAAGGTGTTTAGGTTGCTTAATATGGCCGTGCGTCACAGTGATGACGGTAGAGTCTGCCTTAGGCTGTTCACCGAAGTACAGCTTGCCTTCTGGTGCGTGGTACAGCCTATGAAGCTTCTTGGGCATCGCCAGAGGGGAATAAGGATGATGCCAGGCAGCCCTGGTGATGTCGTTGTAGGACTCAATCATAGGGGGGACCACCAAGGGGGAAGCATTGTGCTGGCACAGGTAGCCCGCCAAACATTGATGCTCCGGGTCCTGCTCCTCAGTCTCCCACCTCATGGAGGTCTAAACATGTCTCATGATGTTCATGAAGAAAAAATTACTCACCTTAGTAATTGTGTTTCTTCTAATGGAGTCTTGCTGTATTCTGACAGATGCAATGATCCCCAGCCTTTAAACTGCCCCGGAGAAAAATGAGTTAACTTTCTATGCAGAGCATAGAATGCTGAGCTCAAGCTTGGTTGGAGACTCTGTCAGGAGTGTTTCAAACTCAAACCGTCAGATTCTTACAAGCCAACTAACTAAAATTCTATATGGAAATTGTAAAATTCTACTAGCCAACTGGCAATAAAAAGTTTTGGATTCCCAAAGGAAGACTCAAGTCAGGAAACCCAAAAACCAATCTAATGTGAATAACTATAATAAATCAACAACCAAACAAAAAGAAGGAGGGTGTAACAAGGAGCACCCCTGGGGTGCAACACTGCACCTGCCCACCTGCTTCCCAAAAACAGGTTCAGAGAGGGGAGGCAGGGAGGGAGGTCAGAATACAGCAAGACTCCATTAGAAGAAAACACAATTACTAAGGCGAGTAATTTTTTCTTCAAACAACATGAAGTCTTCCTGTAGTCTGACAGATGTAGACTACCAAGCAGTACCTCCATGGAGGAGGGACAGAACCTACTTTGGGAATAGGCTCCAAAGTACTGCTGTGCCAAACTGAGCATCACTCCTAGCCTGGATATCCAGAGAGTAATGCTTGGTAAAGGTATGGACTGTTTTCCAGGTGGCTGCTTGACAGATTTCTAAGAGCGGAATAACCCTGGCAGCAGCCAGGGAAGCAGCTGTACCTCTTGTGGAGTGAGCCCTCAGGCATGAGGGAGGAATCTTTGCCAGTTTTTCATAGCAGAATTGTATACAAGATACAATCCACCTGGCAACAGTTCTCTTAGTGGCAGGTTTGCCCTTACCCATTTCTCCATAAGTGAGGAACAACTGGAGGGAGTCAAGCCTGTGATCCTTGGTACGCTCTATGTAGTAGCTGAGGGCCCTTTTAACATCTAAACTGTGTAGCCTCCTCTCTCCTGAGGAAGAATGATCAGTGAAGAAAACAGGGAGAGACAGACTGGTTCAGATGAAAGTCTGAAACCACTTTGGGCAAGAACCTTCTATTGGTTCCAAGGACCACTTTATCCCTATGAAGAGAGATAAAACCAGGTTCCACTGACAGGGCTTGCAACTCACTAATATGCCTGGCAGAGGTAATGGCTACCAAAAACACAGTTTTCCAAGTCAAGTACTTAAGCTCTGCTGAGGACATGGGTTCAAAGGGAGGCTGCATAAGTTGAGCAATGCAAACGTTCAAATCCCAGGCAGGGGCAGGGTCCCTAAAAGGGGGATTGTTATGGAGCAATCCCTTAAAAAATTTACAGAATACAGGATGAGAAGAAAAAATTACTCACCTTAGTAATGTTGTTTCTTCTAATGGAGTCTTGCTATATTGTAGACATTAGCAGTATGATCCAGCTCTAGAACTGCTCCGGAGTGAAATGGTTAAAACCATTCCAAAATAGAATTTTGGCACGAGAGCAGCTTTATCTGTGTCATTTCAAACTTGAACTGTCAGATCTTTACAAGCAAAACTCACTAAGGTCTGTGTGGAAGCTGTAACCTACACTATCCAAATGGCTACCTAAATAATAACAACCATTGATGGTCCCAACACCCAAGGCTCAAGTCAGGGATCCAGAAATACTAACACCATTCTAATAATATGAAAATGGAACATAAGCATAATAAAACACACACACGCGTACACATACACACCCCCAAAGTCCCAAAGGGGACAAAATGCTAACAGGACATAAGCAAGTGCCCACACTAAGTTGCCCGCACCCCACCAAGTAGAGGTTCTGAGAGGGCAGGTTGGGAGGTCTATAATATAGCAAGACTCCATTAGAAGAAACAACATTACTAAGGTGAGTAATTTTTTCTTCAAACATGAAGTCTTGCTATATTATAGACATTAGCAGAATACACAGCAGTACCTCCATGGAGGAGGGGCAAAACCTACTTAGGGAATAGGCTCTGAAGAACAGCTGTGCCAAACCGAGCATCTCTCCTGGCCTGGACATCCAGGGAGTAATGCCTGGTAAATGTGTGTACTGTTTTCCAAGTAGCAGCCTGGCAAATCTCTAATGAAGGAATGTCTCTGGCAGCAGCTAGAGACGCAGCTGTACCCCTGGTAGAATGAGCCCTCAAACCGGGGGGGGGGCTCTGCCCACTTTCTGATAACAAAATTGGATACAAGAGACAATCCATCTGGCTATTGATCTCTTAGTGGCAGGTTTGCCTTTCCCAACTTCACCATAGGTAAGGAAAAGTTGGAGGATTCGAACCTGTGACCTTTAGTGCGCTCTATATAATAACTAAGAGCTCTCTTAACATCCAGGCTGTGCAACCTCCTCTCACCAGAAGAGGTGATCAGTGAAAAATACTGGAAGGAGATAGATTGATTAAGATGGAAATCTGAAACCACCTTAGGCAAAACTTCCTATTGTCCTAAGGACTACCTTATCCCTGTGCAAAGAAATAAAGTCAGTCTCCACTGACAAGGCTTGCAATTCACTTATCGTCTGGCAGAAGTGATAGCCACTAGAAAACAGTTTTCCAAGTTAGGTACTTAAGCTCTGCAGAAGACAGAGGTTCAAAAGGGGTTGCATTAACTGGGCAATGCAAACATTAAGGTCCCAAGCAGGGCCGGTTCCCGAAAGGGAGGATTAGTATGGAGTAATCCCTTAAAAAACTTGGTAAACACAGGATGAGAGGAAAGAGGGGATGACTTTCCTGCTGACACAAAAGCAGATACAGCTGCCAAATGAACCCTCAGGGTAGCTGGTCTGAGACCCAAGGAATTAAGATGTACCATGTAATCTAACAAAATGGGCAATTCAGCAGATTCTGGGGAAATATTTTTCCCAGCACACCAAATGGAAAACCTTTTCCATTTAGAACTAAAAGTAGCCCTAGTGGGAGGCTTTGTAGAAGCCTTTAGGATCTCAAGAACACCCTGAGGTGTAAATCAGCAAACTCTAACTCCTCAAGAGCCAGGCCTTGAGGTTGAGGATTGAGGTCGGATACCAAACCCTTCCTGGGCACAAGTCAACAGATTGTGATTCCTGGGAGGCACAGGGAAGATGGACTGTCAGAGACAGAAGGAGTGGGTACCAGGGCTGCCTGGCCCAATCAGAATCACCCTGCAAGGCTGAGATCTGATTTTGACTAGTACTTGAATAGGAGAGGAAAGGGGAAGCATGAGGAACTTCCCTCCAATCCAGAAGAAGGGCATCCAGGGGAACTGAGCCCAGCACTGAGGCCTGCAACAGAACAGAGGAAGTTTATGATTGTCTGGGGCTGCAAAAGATCTATCTGAGGATGCCCCACCTGGCAAAAACTATCCCCAGCACTTGAGGATCCAGGGACCATTCGTGATGGCCCTGGGAAATCCTGCTGAGGGCATCCGCTAGGACATTGTCCTTCCCTGGAAGATGAACTGCTATGAGGGAAGTGTTCAGGGAATAGGCCAGAGACCACAACTTCATTGCCTCGGTGCACAAGGCCGAAGACCGAGTGCCCCCCGTTTGTTGATGTACCACATTGTTGTGGTGTTGTCTGTTCTGACTTGTTTCACCTTGTTGTGGACAGATGCAGAAAAAGCTTGAAGAGCTAAAAAGACAGCTCTGAGTTCCAGCAAATTGATGTGGAACAGAGATTCCTGGGGGGACCAAACTCCCTGAGTGGAAAGGTCACCCATGTGGGCTCCCAACCCAGAAGGGAAGCATCTGTAGTGAGAGTCAAGTCGTGAGAAGGGAAATGAAGGGACCCCGCTCTTAAGTTGCTCTGATCCTGCCACCACTGGAGAGCTAGGATCAAGGTTCGAGTCACTGGGACCAACTTGGAAAGGGTCTCTTCTCTGAGACCAAAAGGTTCTCAAGTGAAACTGAATGTCTCTCATCTGAAATCTGGCTCCCTGCACAACAGCTGTGGATGCAGCCATGTGCCCCAGGAGCTGCAGAAAGTGTCTTGCTGGTCGAGAGACCTGCAGAGTGAAGGAAGAGGCCAGAGCCACTAAATTCCTTACCCTTTCTGGGGAAGAAAGGCTCTGGCTAGCTTTGTGTCAATTCTGCCCCTATAAAGGTGAGTACCTGGACTGGTTCCAGAACCGACTTTGGTAGGTTTAGCAGAAAACCCAGGGAGGTGAGAAGCTGCTGGGTGACCTGCAGGTGAGATTTTACCTGTTCTGGGGACTGGCCTACAATGAGCCAGTCGTCTAGATAAGGAAAAACAGCAATCCTCTGCCTCCTTAAGTGGGCCACTGCCACTGCTAGACACTTTGTGAATACCCTTGGAGCAGAGGTAAGGCCGAAGGGCATTGCTCTGAACTGGTAATGACCTGAGGGCAGTTTGAATCTGAGGTACTTTCAATGGGATCTTCTGATTAGGACATGTAAATAAGGCATCCTTGAGGTCCAGGAGGCTAGCCAGTCCCCTGGCCTTAGGGAAAGTAAAATCATTGCCAGAGTTACCATTTTGAACTTTGGTTTCAAAAGATGCTTGTTCAGATATCTGAGATCTAAAATGGGCCGCCATTCTCCTGTCTTTTTTGGGGTAAGGAAGTATCTGGAATACAGACCCCTGCCCTGATGCAGGGGAGGAACCCTTTCTACTGCTCTGAGAGCTAACAGGGATGAGACCTCTGTTTCCAGAGCGAGGGTCTCTGAAGCACTTGCAGGTAGAAAAAGTCTGCTTCTCAACTTGGGAAACTTTTTGAAGCTGAGAACCAGACCCTGGCTTACTACTTCCAGAACCCAGTTGTCTGAGGTTAAAGAAGCCCAATTCTGACTGAAGTAAGCAAGCCTGCCCCCACTGGTACAGGAGAATCGGCCCTGGGCACCCCATCAGGGTGCCTGTTTCGCAGGAGCTTTAGGCTGGGGGGTGGGAGCAGGTCTGCCCACCCCTCGTCTGCCCCTGCCTCTGAAGAAGCCCTCTGAGCATAGGCAGAGGAGGCCTGAGTCTGGTAGAAAGGCCTGTGAAAAGGCCTACCCCTACCCCTGGGGGCATGCCTTTGAGGAGTGGCTTGCCGCTCCTTAGCCTGGGCACTCTTGTAAGTAGTCCTATATTCATCCATCTTCTTCATGTAATTCTCTGTCTGCTCTCCAAACAGAAATTTCCCACCCAGGAAAATCCATAGCCTTAGTCTGGGTATCCTGTGACAAACTAGTACACCTGAGCCAGGCCAACCTACGAAAAGCTACAGATGTGGCCATGACCCTAGAGGAAACATCATTAACATCCACAGCAGCATGAAACTGAACCTTAGAGGCTTCAACGCCATCAGCAGCCACCTGTTCTAGTTCACTAGCCAGCTGGCCATGGGCCTGCTTGGCTAATTGCATAACAGTATCCCATCTAGATTTCTGATACCTAGCTACATAAGCCATATAATTTGCTTGCCTGAGTCCCAGAGAGGCTGCCATATACTGTTTTTGCCATGGCATCAATCCTCCTGGAATCCTTGTCAGGAGGATGTGAAGCCAAGGGAATATTAGCTTTATCACAGGCAGCAGCCTGAACTACTAACATGACTGCATTGCTGAGAAGGAATTCTGTATCAGGGCCTGACAATGTATACCTTCTGTCCATCTTTTATCTACAGGAGGCACAGAATTAGGAGCTTTAAAATTTTTAATTGTTTGTTACCTAAAAGACTTATGTAAAGGAATAGACAATCTCCTAGACTCTGAAATATCCATCATTTCTACAAAATCAGGCTCCTCTTGCTCATCCACAGCCTCTTCTAAAGGAAGCTGGAGGGTTTCAGCAACTTTTATAAAACATAAAATGAGATGGGGACTCAGACAGCATAGGGAGATTCTAAAGGTCTGTCTGGGGAGATGTCGGTTCAATGGGCACACCCAGACCTTCCAGCCACATTCATACTGTTCATAATCCTCCTCCCCTCCTCTGGTTCATAAAATTCCTCAATATCATAATCCTGAATCACTGGGACGGACGAACCGACCTTTTACCAGATAGTGGTGGTTCGGACGGACCCTGATGGTGACTGGACAATTTGTATGGCTTTTGCTATCTCTGCAGCAGTTGGAGAAGGAATTTTGGTTTTCTTTTGGGTTTCTCAGACATAATGCCAGCCTAACCAAAAACTTGCCCTTTTAACGGCAGTGCCAGGCAAGACACCCTTATCGGTTCCTAACCGTGTCACGGGTATTGGAAAAAACCGTAATAAATCCATTTTTTTAGAACCGATAAGAACCGGGAACCGCACTCTAAAATAGTAATTTTTAGTTTTAAATGAGTTTTAAACCCACTGATCGGTTCAAAACCGAACCGATAACTTACAAGTTCCACACAGACAAAACCTTCATTTACTTATGGTTACCACAGATAGAGCTTGAACCGAACGGTTTTGTGGTTAAAATAAAACTATTCTCGGTTAAATCCAACCGAGAAAACACTCTTTAAACCGAGAAATGAACCGAGCAGAAGGAGAAATCTCCGGAGCGACTGTTCACTAGTAGGAGTAAAGAATCTGACAGTTCAAGTTTGAAATGACACAGATAGAGCTGCTCGTGCCAAAATTCTATTTTGGAATGGTTTTAACCATTTCACTCCGGGGCAGTTTTAGAGCTGGATCAAACTGCTAATGTCTATAATATAGCAAGACTTCATGTTGTTTGAAGGTAGTGAGGAAGACTTTCCCACTGATAGAAAAGCTGAAACAGCTGACAAGTGTACCTTGAGAGTAGCTGGTGTGAGGCCTAGGCCATTAAGGTGGACCATATAATCCAGGACTGTAGGCAACTCAGCAGTATTTGGAGAAATATGCTTCTTAGAACACCAAATGCTGAACCTCTTCCATTTGGAGTTGTAAGTCTTTCCGGTGGAGGGCTTTTGAGAAGCTTTGAGAATATCCAGAACCCCCTGAGACAGCTGCAAATTCTAACTCTTCAAGAGCCATGCCTTGAGATTGAGAGACGAAGATTGGGGTACCAAATCATCCCCTGAGAGGAGGTTAACAGGTTGTGATTCCTGGGAAGAGACAGGGGGAGGTGAACTGCTAGGGATAGCAACAGGGGGTACCAAGGCTGTCTGGCCCAATCTGGAGCAATCAGAATGACTTTGCAAGGTTGTGACTTTATCTCGACTAAAACTTTGAACAGAAGAGGGAAGGGGGGAAAAGGCATACAGAAATTTCCCTTCCCAGTTCAGTACTAGAGCATCCAGGGGGACTGAGCCCGAGACTGGGGGTCTGCATCAAAAAAGTGGAAGTTGGTGATTGTCTGGGGCTGCAAAAAGATCCATCTCTGGAGTGCCCCACCTTGAAAAAAATCACCTTTAGTACCAGAGGGCCCAGGGTCCATTCGTGATGGCCCTGCGAGATCCTGCTCAGTGCATCTGCTGGCACATTGTCTTTTCCTGGAAGGTGAACTGCTGTCAGGGAGGTTTGCAGGGAGTAAGCCAGGGACCACAGCTTCATAGCTTCTGTGCACAAGGCCATAGACCGAGTGCCTCCTTGCTTGTTGATGTACCACATGGTGGTGGTGTTGACTGTTCTGACTTGAACCACCTTGTTCTGTACTGACTGGGAGAAAGCTTGCAAAGCCAGAAAAACTGCCCTGAGTTCCAGGAGACTGATATGGAGAACAGATTCCTGAGGGGACTACACTCCTTGAGCAGTGAGAGCCCCCAGATGGGCTCCCCAGCCCAAAAGGGAAGCATCCTTGGTAAGAACCACTGAATGAGACTGAGTGGGGAATGGGAACCCTTGTCTTAAGTTGTCCTGATCCTGCCACCATTGAAGGGCTTGGATCAGGGTCTGAGTCACTGGAATCAGTTTGGTGAGGGAATCCTTCCTCTGGGACCAAAAGTCCTCAGATGGAACTGTATGTCCCTCATCTGGAATCTTGCCCTTGGACCACTGCTGTAGAGGCTGCCATGTGGCCCAAGAGTTGGAGAAAATGCCTTGCTGGGTCGAGACACCTGAAGGCTGAAGGAAGAAGCCAGTTCTATAAGAACTCTTGCCCTTTCAGGGAAAAGGCTCTTGCCTTGACAGTATCCAGCTCTGCTCCTATAAGGTGAGAAGCTGTACTGGCTCGAGAACTGACTTGGGAAGGTTGAGAAGAAATCAAGGAAGTGAGCACCTGCTGAGGTTACCTGCAGGTCTGACCTGACTTGGTATGGGACTGCCCCACTATGAGCCAGTCGTCCGGTATGGAAAATGGAAATCTTTTTCTTCTTAGGAAGCAACCACTACTGCCAGGCACTTTGTGAAAACCCTTGGGGCTGATGTTAGGCCAAGGGCACTGCTTTGAACTGATAGTGGCCTGAGGGCAACTCGAACCTGAGGTACTTTCTGTGGGAGCACCTGATGGGAATGTGAAAATAGGCATCTTTTAGGTCCAGGGAGGCTAGCCAGTCCCCTGGCCTCAGAGAGGGAAGAATTATTCCCAGAGTTACCATCTTGAACTTTGGTTTGAAAAGATGTTTGTTCAGATATCTTAGGTCTAGGATGGGTCGCCACTCCCTTGTCTTTTTTGGGGTAAGGAAGTACCTGGAGTACAGACCTTTGCCCCAGAGTAGGGTAGGAACTCTCTCTATGGCACTTAAGGCCAGAAGAGACGAAACCTCTGCCTCCAGGGCAAGGGTTTCTGAGAGATCTGCAGGTGGAAAGGATCTGGTTCTCATCTTTGGAAAGTTTTTGAAGTTGAGAACCAGTCCCTAGCTAACTACTTCCAGGACCCATTTGTCTGAGGTAACAGACATCCAGTCCTGGACGAAGTAAGCCAGCTTGCATCCTACTGGAATAGGAGAGTCGACCCGGGCAGACCCATCAGGGTGTCTGCTTGGCAGGGGCCTTAGGCTGAGGAGTGGATGCAGCCCTGCTTATCCCTCTTCTGCCTCACCCTCTGAAGAACCTCCTCTGAGAAAACGGAGAAGAGGCCTCCTGTGCTTGGTAAAAAGGCATATGAAAAGGCCTGCCCCTGCCCCTAGACTGCTGCCTTTGAGGAGTTGCCTGCCTTTCTTTGGCCTGAGCACTCCTATAAGTGGTCCTGTACTCATCCATTTTCTTCATGTAATTCTCTGTCTGCTCCCCCAAAAAAGAATTAACTACTACAGGGAAATCCATGGCCTTAGCTTGCGTATCCTGCGAGAGGCTAGTGCATCTAAGCCAAGCCATTCTCCGAAGAGCCACAGATGTAGCCATGACTCTTGATGATACATCACTGGAGTCAACAGCAGCATGAAACTGTACTTGCAATGCCTCAATCCCATCTGCAGCCACCTCCTCCAGCTCCTTGGCCAGCTGGGGGGGATGCCTGTTTAGCCAGTGCCAGTACAGTGTCCCACCTGGACTTCTGGTACCTGGCTGTATAGGCCATATAATTCGCCTGCCTGAGTCCCAAGGAAAACGGCATGTATTGTTTCTTTGCCATGGCATCAATCTTCCTGGAGTCCTTGTCTAGGGGGTGTGAAGCCAAGGGAATATTTGCCTTGTCACAGGTAGCAGCCTGCACTACCCCAACATGGCTGCACTGTTGCGTAAGAAAAAATGCATTGCTGGTATAAGAACTCCGTGTCTGAGCCTGAAAGTGTATACTTCAAACAACATGAAGTCTTGCTATATTATGACAATTGCAGTTTGTCCCACCATTAGAACTGCTCCGGAGGTGAAAGAGTTAACTCCCATTCTAAGAATGGAACTTGGAGCGCGAGCTCGGTTAGAGAAGCTCTGTCTGGGTTATTTCAAACCCAAACTGTCAGATTCTTTACTCCGCCTCACTGAACAGTCGCTCCAGAGATTTCTCCTACTGCTCGGTTCATTTCTCGGTTTAAACAGCGTTTTCTCGGTTCAAATCAACCAAGAATATTATTATTTTAACCGCAAAACCGGTCGGTTCAAGCTCTGTCTGTGGTATCTTAAGTAATAGACAGGTTTATTTTCTGTGTGGAACTTGTAAATGTTATCGGTTCGGTTTTGAACCGATCAGCTTGTTTTAAAACTTGAAATTGAAGGTTTTAGAGTGCGGTTCCCGGTTCTTATCGGTTCTAAAAAAAATGGATTTCATTACGGTTTTTTCCAAGACCCGTGACACGGTTAGGAACCGATAAGGATGTCTTGCCTGGCACTGCCGTTTAAAAGGGCAAGTTTTTGGTTAGGCTGGCATTATGTCTGAGAAACCCAAAAGAAAAACCGGGCCCACTGGGTTTTCAACACTGTGATGTCTGTGGGAAGTCTTTGCCAAGGCTGACCCACACACCACATGTGTATACTGTCTGGGGTTTGACCACCTCAATTCAGACTGCCAGATTTGTAAAAATTTCCCTGCAGCCACCCTGGATAAGAGAGTTGGCAGGCTCAGGGAACGAAAGGCCAAAAAGTCAGCTGACCCGGATGGCCAGCCCGGTTCGGTGAGGGAGTGCCCTCTGACCAGGGCGAGACTTACTCGGGCAAATGTAAAGCTGGCTCGGAGGGGCCAGTTCCAGTAAAGAAAACAAGAAAATCAGCCGGTGTGGAGCCCAAAATTCCTTCTCCAACTGCTGCAGAGATAGCAAGAGCTATTCAGATTGTCCAGTCACTTTCTCCGGTTCCGTCCGAACCGCCACTGTCTGGTAAAAGGTCGGTTCTACCGGTTCAGGAATATGATGTT
The DNA here is from genome assembly GCA_016271365.2 of Neoceratodus forsteri. Taxonomy (NCBI): domain Eukaryota; kingdom Metazoa; phylum Chordata; order Ceratodontiformes; family Ceratodontidae; genus Neoceratodus; species Neoceratodus forsteri. Next base: position 1,391,814,715 of record CM028131.1, on the reverse strand, counting down.
GAAGAGTTTTATGAACCTGAGGAGGGGGAGGATGATTATGAACAGTATGAATGTGACTGGGAGGGTCTGGGTGTGCCCATTGAACCGGACATCTCCCCAGACAGACCTTTTGAATCTCCCCCTTCGCTTTCTGAGTCTCCCTCTCACTTTATGTTTTACAAAAAAGTTGCTGAAACCCTCCAGCTCCCATTGGAGGAAGCTGTGGATGAGCAAGAGGAACCTGATTTTGTAGAAATGATGGATATTCCAGAGTCTAGGAGGTTGTCTATTCCCTTGCATAAATCATTTAGGAAGCAAACAATAAAATTTTAAAACTCTAATTCTGTGCCTCCTGTGGACAAAAGATGGACAGGAGGTACACTCTGTCAGGTCCTGATACAGAATTCCTTTCACAGCAATGCAGTCACGTTGGTGTGGTTCAGGCTGCAACCTGTGATAAACTAATATTCCCTTGTTCACATCCTCCTGACAAGGATTCCAGGAAGATTGATGCCATGGCTAAAAACAATACATGGCAGCGTCCTTGGGACTCAGGCAAGCAAATTACATGGCTTATGTAGCAAGGTATCAAAAATCTAGATGGGACACTGTCATGACTTTGGCCAAACAGGCCACTGGCCAGCTTGCTAATGAGTTGGAACAGGTGGCTGCTGATGGCATTGAGGCATCTAAGGTGCAGTTTCATGCTGCTGTGGATTTTAATGATGTATCCTCTAGAGTCATGGCTACGTCTGTAGCTTTTCGTAGGTTGGCCTGGCTCAGGTGTACTAGCTTGTCACAGGATACCCAGACTAAGGCTATGGATTTTTCCTGTGGTTGGAAATTCTCTGTTTGGGAGCAGACAGAGAATTATATGAAGAAAATGGATGAATATAGGACTACCTATAAGAGTGCTCAGGCTAAGGAGTGGCAAGTCACTCCTCAGAGGCAGACCCCAGGGGTAGAGGTGAGCCTTTTCACAGGCCTTTACCAAACCCAGGCCTCCTCTGCTTATGCTCAGAGGGGTTCTTCAGAGGAGAGGCAGGCGGGTGTGGGCAGGCCTGCTCCCACCCCTCAGCCTAAAGCACCTGCCAAACAGACACCCTGATGGGGTGCCCAGGGTCGATTCTCCTTTACCTGTAGGGGCAGGTTGGCTTACTTCGTTCAGAACTGGTGTTCTCTAACTTCAGACAAGTGGGTCCTGGAAGTAGTAAGCCAAGGTCTGGTTCTCAGCTTCAAAAGTTCCCAAAGATGAGAATCAGATCTTTCCCACCTGCAAACTCTTTAGAGACCTTTACTTTAGAAACAGAAGTCTCAACCCTCCTGGCTCTCAGAGCTGTAGAAAGGGTTCCCCTTCCCTACACCAGATATTTCCTTACCCCAAAAAAGACAGGAGAATGGCGGCCCATTTTAGACCTGAGATATCTGAACAAACACCTTTTGAAACCAAAGTTCAGAATGGTAACTCTGGCAATGATTTTACCCTCTCTAAGGCCAGGGGACTGGCTAGCCTCCCTGGACCTCAAGGATGCCTATTTTCACGTCCTAATCAGAAGCTCCCACGAAGTACCTCAGATTGAACTGCCCTCAGGTCACTACCAGTTCAGAGCAATGCCCTTGGCCTCACCTCTGCCCCAAGGGTATTCACAAAATGTCTGGCAGTAGCAGTTGCTCATTTAAGAAGGCAAAGGATTGCTGTCTTTCCTATCTGGACGACTGGCTCATTGTAGGGCCAGTCCCCAGAACAGGTAAAATCTCACCTGCAAGTTACCCAGCAGCTGCTCACCTCCCTGGGCTTCTTGCTCAATCTTCCAAAGTCAGTTCTGGAACCAGTTCAGGTGCTCACCTTCACAGGTGCAGAATTGGACACAAAGCAGGCCAGAGCCTTCCTACCCTTAGAGAGGGTAAGGAACTTGGTGGCTCTGGCCTCTCCTCACTCTGCAGGTCTCGACCAGCAAGACACTTTTGCAGCTCCTGGGGCACATGGCTGCATCCACAGCTGTAGTGCAAGGAGCAAGATTTCAGATGAGGACATTCAGTTTCACTTGAGAGCCTTTTGGTCTCAGAGAGAGACCCCTTTCCAAGTTGGTCCCAGTGACCCGAACCTGATCCAGGCCCTCCAGTGGTGGCAGGATCAGAGCAATTTAAGACTGGGGGTCCCCTTCATTCCTCTGTCTCACTCCTTGACCCTCACTACGGATGCTTCCCTCCTGGGGTGGGGAGCCCACATGGGCGACCTCTCCACTCAGGGAGAGTGGTCCCCTCAGGAATCTCCGCTCCACATCAATTTGCTGGAACTCAGAGCTGTCTTTTTAGCACTTCAAGTGTTTTCTGTGTCTGTTCAGAACAAAATGGTACAAGTCAGAACAGACAACACCACAACAATGTGGTACATCAACAAGCAGGGGGGCACTCGGTCTTCGGCCTTGTGCACCGAGGCAATGAAGTTGTGGTCTCTGGCCTATTCCCTGAACACTTCCCTCATAGCAGTTCACCTTTCAGGAAAGGACAATGTCCTAGCAGATGCTCTCAGCAGGATTTCCCAGGGCCATCACGAATGGTCTCTGGATCCTCAAGTACTGGGATAGTTTTGCAGATGGGGCACCCTCAGATAGATCTTTTGCAGCCCCAGACAATCACCAACTTCCACTGTTCTGTTGCAGGCCCCCAGTGTTGGGCTCAGTCCCCTGGATGCCTTTCTCCTAGATTGGGAAGGAAGTTTCTTTATGCCTTTCCCCTCCCTCTCCTATTCAAGGTGCTAGTCAAAATCAGATCCCAGCCTTGCAGGGTGATTCTGATTGCCCCAGATTGGGCCAGGCAGCCCTGGTACCCACTCCTTCTGTCCCTAAGTCCATCTTCCCCTGTGTCTCCCCAGGAATCACAACCTGTTAACCTGTGCCCAGGGGAGAGTTTGGTATCCGAACCTCAAATCCCTCAACCTCAAGGCCTGGCTCTTGAGGAGTTAGAATTTGCTGACCTACACCTTTCTCAGGGTGTTCTTGAAATCCTAAAGGCTTCTAGGAAGCCTTCCACTAGGGCTACTTATAATTCTAAGTGGAAAAGGTTTTCCATTTGGTGTTCTGGGAAACATATTTCCCCGGAATCTGCTGATTGCCCATTGTTTTGGACTATATGGTCCATCTTAATTCTTTGGGCCTGAGACCAGCTACCCTGAAAGTACATTTGGCAGCTGTCTCTGCTTTTGTGTCAGCAGGAAAGCCCTCCTCTCTTTCCGCTCACCCTGTATTTTCCAAGTTTTTTAAAGGATTACTTCATACTAATCCACCTTTTAGGGATCCGGCCCCTGCCTGGGACCTTAATGTGTGCATTGCCCAGTTAATGCAACCCCCTTTTGAACCTCTGTCTTCTGCAGAGCTTAAGTACTTAACTTGGAAAACTGTTTTCCTAGTGGCTATCACTTCTGCCAGACGCATAAGTGAGTTGCAAGCCTTGTCAGTAGAAACTGACTTTATTTCTTTCCACAGGGATAAGGTAGTCCTCAGGACTAACAGGAAGTTTTTGCCTAAGGTGGTTTCAGATTTCCATCTTAATCAATCTATCTCCCTTCCAGTGTGTTTTTACTGAACATTCCTCCTCTGGCGAGAGGAGATTGCACAGTTTAGATGTTAAGAGGGCCTTAAGTTACTATATAGAGCGTACCAAGGGTCACAGGTTGAATCCTCAACTTTTCTCACTTATGGTGAGGTCGGAAAAGGGAGACCTGCCACTAAGAGATCAATTGCCAGGTGGATTGTCTCTTGTATCATTTTTGTTATCAGAAACTGGGGAAAGTTCCCTCCTCTGGCCTGAGGGTTCATTCTACCAGAGGTACAGCCGCGTCTCTAGCTGCTGCCAGAGACATCCCTATCTTAGAGATATGTCAAGCAGCTACCTGGAAAACGGTACACACTTTCACCAAGCATTACTCCTTGGATGTCCAGGCCAGGAGATATGCTCGGTTTGGCACAGCTGTGATTCAGAGCCTATTCCCTAAGTAGGTTCTGTCCCTCCTCCATGGAGGTACTGCTGTGTAGTCTGCATTGTCATAATATAGCAAGACTTCATGTTGTTTGAAGAAAAATTACTCACCTTAGTAATGTTGTTTCTTCTAATGAGGTCTTGCTATATTATTTCCTCAACCTGCCCCAATCAGAACTTCTACTTGGGTATGGGGTGGGCAGCTTAGTGTGGGCTAGTTATGCCCATTATATGTTTTCCACCTTCTTGGGGTTTTGGGTGTGGTGTTTTATTTTATCTTATATTATTGCTTATATTATATTATTACTTCTGGTCCCCTGACTTGAGTCTTTGTGTTGGGACCAGGAATATGTGTTAATAGTCAGGTAGCCAGTTGGCTAGTGTGAGTTACAGCTTCCACACAGACCTTAGTGAGTTTTGCTCGTAAAGATCTGACAGTTTGGGTTTGAAATAAGCCAGACAGAGCTTCTCTAACCGAGCTCGCGCTCCAAGTTCCATTCTTAGAATGGGAGTTAACTCTTTCACCTCCGGAGCAGTTCTAATGGTGGGACAAACTGCAATTGTCATAATATAGCAAGACTCCATTAGAAGAAACAACATTACTAAGGTGAGTAATTTTTTCCTCTTGTCCATTCTTCTGTCCACAGGAGGTATAGTGTTAGGAGACTTTAGAATTTTTTGTGTCTGCTTCCCAAAGGATTTGTGGAGGGGAATAGACAGTCTCCTGGACTCTGAGATATCTATCATTTCTACATAATCAGGCTCCTCTTGATCCTCCAATGCCTCCTCCATAGGAAGCTGGAGGGTTTCAGCCACTTTTCTGTAGAACATAAAGTGAGAAGGGGACTCAGAAAGCCTAGGACGGGAAACACCTGAAGGTCTGTCTGGGGAGATGTCCGGTTCCACAGGCACATCCAGACCCTCACCTTTACCATCATCATCATCCTCGAATTCCCCTTCCTCCTCAAACTCCAGTTCATAAAATTCTTCAAGGGTATAATCTTGAACCAGGGGAACCAACCGAACCGAACTCCTGCCAGAAGGAGCCGGATTGGTCGGAACCGGGCGAAGCGATTCCACAATCCCAATCACTCTGGCCATCTCTTCGGCGATCGGAACATGAACCTCTGGATCCGTACTGGATGATTTTTCTTTGCGTTTTCTTTTTGTCGGAACTGATCCCTCGGAATCGGCTCTCCTTTTGCCCGAAGAAGTATCGCCCTGGTCAGAGGGCACTCCTTCTGGTTCGGTCGGAACTGAACCGGCCTGGCCATCCGGGTCAGCGGACTTCTCGGCCTCCTTTTCCCTCAGTCTACCTAATCTCTTCTCAAGGGTAGATTTGGGAATTTTTTTTTACATATTTGGCAGTCTGAATCGAGGTGGTCAAACCCCAGACAATAAACACAGGTGGTGTGGGGATCAGCCTTAGCAAAGACCTCCCCACACTCACTGCAGTGTTGAAACCCAGTGGGCCCGATTTTTTTCTTGGGTTTCTCAGACATGGCCAACCTAACCAACTTACCCTTTTTATGGCAACCGCCAGGCAAGACTCCCTTATTGGTTCCTAACTGTGTCACGGGTACTGGAAAAAACGGTATAAAACACATTTTTTTTTTTTTAGAACCAATAAGAACCGGTAACCACACTCTAAGTAAAATATAAAACACAAGATGTCACAATCAAATGGTCGGTTCAGCTGAACCGACCTACACTTTTACAAGTTCCACACAGAAAAACAGAACAATTCCTATCTAGTACTCACAGCACCACAGACAGAGACAGAACCGACTATGCGGATAACTTTTTCGGTTTAAAAAAACGACGAAAAACCGAAACTTTAACCGACTTTCGAACCGAGCTGAAGGAGAAATCTTCGGAGTGACAGTTCAGTGAGGCGGAGTAAAGAATCTGACTGTTTGAGTTTGAAACACTCCAGACAGAGACTCCAACCGAGCTCGAGCTCAGCATTCTATGCTCTGCATAGAAAGTTAACTCATTGTTCTCCGGGGCAGTTTAAAGGTTGGATCATTGCATCTGTCAGAATACAGCAAGACTTCATGTTGTTTGAAAGTGGGGTCATCAGGTGGAGACTTAGGAACCATACTAGGTTCACCCTCCACTGAAGAATCTTCCACTAAGCAAGAAGACACAGACAAAGCATCATTGTTGGTGTCTGTTGGCCTCCCACTAATAAGTCAGACTGGCGGTCATCTGCGTGGGAGAGGGGCCCGGTATCAGAGGAGTCGGGGATGGAGTGAGAGGCTCTCAGTCCTTGGGGAGAGAGGGCTGGGGAAGCAGGGCCAGCAACTGCCAGAAAGACAAGAGGCCAAGGTGAGCTCATGATAGTCCATGGGTGCCAGTGTCGGGTATGAATAGACTAAGGAGCCACTGGCCGTGGCAGGATAGGTCGCAGATGGTCCCCCCAGTGTAGGTAGGGGTAGGGCATTTGACCTCTAGACATTTGCAGGGAATACCTGTGCATTGGTCCCATGGGCGTGGATGGTGGAGAGATGCTGGTTCCCCTAGAGGCTGGCTGGGGTGCAGCCAGCTCTAGAGGTTTCAGTGGATTCCTGGGCAGCAGCAGTAGAAAAGCAAGCAAAGGCCCCACAGGTGTCGGGATGGCAGGTGAAGACCCAGCAGGCGTCGGACATGAAAACGCCAGAGGGGGGTCCATGGGTGCTGTGGCATGAATAACAGGAGCCAGGGAAACCCAACGGGTGATAGCTGAGGGGAAACTGGGCTGGAGGAGATGCCCGTGCCCTGCAGCTGTTACCATGCAAAAGAGGAGCAGTACCAATGGCAGCCCCCCCCCGGTGGACAGGACCGGTGTCGGAGGCAGGGGTGCCCAGGTGGGAAGGACAGAGCAGGGGCCAACAGAAACCGCTGGAGGAGCTCAGGCTGAGCCACTTGCGTGGGAATCTGGGGAAAACAAGGGCTGGAAAGCATGGGCTGGGGGGAAGGGAGTGAACCCTGTCCCGAAGAACCGCTGCCCGCTACCGTGAAGTGAGCGGGTGGAGGGGCCACTGGCAGCCTGGAGAAAGGCAGGGCCAGCGAGGCTGTGGAGGTCGACCCCCTGAGGGAGGAAGACCCAGATGCAGTTGGCTGAGCCTTGTGAGAGGACCGTGAACGGGAGACAGTCTCTGCGTTTATGTTTCCCGAAGATTTCTCCTTGGATTTGGAAGAGGAGAAGCCAGAAGACTGGGCCGAGGCAGAGGAGCTCCGGGCCTGCAGCTCCCATTCCATGGAGGCGAGCTTCTGCTTGAGGAGTTGTCTCTCCAGAGTCTTCTGACAACGTCTCCGGGTGGCTGGGTTAAACTTCTGGCAGGTCCCACAGGCTTGGATGTCGTGGTCTGGGTCTAGGCAGAAGAAGCAAGCAGAATGGTCGTCCTTATCCAGGAGTTGTTTGCCGTAGGCACACTTGATGGAACGGTCAGAAGACGAGGAAGGTTGAGAAGACAAACTAAAGAGAAGGAACACCGAAATTTCGATGTTCGACTTGAAAAAAAAAAGGAAAAAAATAATAAAGCGTGGTTAAACCTTGGAAAATGGTGGTTAACTATAGCTGTGGAGGTCTCTAGTCAGACGGTAGGAAAGAACTGAGAGGGGCATGGGGGCCACCTATCTTATACATGGATGGATTCCTGTCAAAACACTGCATATTACCTAATACTTTTAATTCTAAAGAATGCATTTATGATTGTTGATGCCTTTATCACGATTATGGTGTGAATCGTTGCAATAGGCAATGTAAGGATTTATCCTCTGCCCCTAAACACAAAAATTAAGTGAGAAAAAAGTATAAACCTTTGGAGCGATGCGGATCCTCTTGTTGCTTCTGGCCAGTTCTACTGAGGTGGAAGGGTTTCCTGTAACAGAAGGCAAGGGAAGCTGAGATGAGGGCTGTAGTACCACGGAGGGGTTGGCTGGAAACTGAATGGGGACCAGGTAGGAACTAATTCGTGGAAGTAAAAGTTTCATTCTTCGCTCTGAAACAAACAAACAAAAAATATAATGAAAAGTACGTAACTCATTTCTCCAGACTGACATCTTAAATAGCATCTCAACCTCTTCTACCCCCTCTTCCCAATTAGTATTCAGAAAAAAACAATTAAGAATGACACATGAAAGTGCATTTCTAACTCCAAGAATCCTTCACTTAATGTCTGCACACTGTGCGTCTCTTTCCCATGCAGAAAGCTGCCTTGGAGATACAACCTAAGCAAATTAGTAGAATTAGGAATCTAGGTTCAGACTCTGCCTGGTGTCATGTTCCACTCAAGGCAGCTGGGTTCAGATATTGCTCATTTTTGGACTTTCTTCTGTTAAAGCGTGGCTTCCAGCCTTTGGGGACTGCTATTATTTCAACTTATTTGGCTATTTTTAATCCAGTCACAATTGTGGTTGTGGTTCCAGTTTTTGAGGGAACCAGATTGATTTCTCTTTCTAAGTTTACAACTGCTATTGGTGGTTTTTGTGTTTACTTAGCAGTTCCAGTGAAAAGGACCGCATTCTTTAGAAACTTGCCATTTTTTTCTGACAGAGCAAAAAACTTTCTCTGCCAGAATTCTTACTTGGAACTGACTGTGCTTTTTCCTCACAGGGTCTTCAGAAATTGGCATGTCTGATAGACCCAAGAAAAGGACAGGACCAAGAGGCTTTAAAAACTGTAAAATTTGTTTCTGGCTCCTGGCAATGGCAGAATGCCACGAGCTTTGTTTAAGGTGCCTAGTTCCAGACCACAATTTTATTAACTGGGAGCTCCGCATTAAGTTTTGCCCTAAAACACAAAAGGGCTAAAAAGAAAACTCAGTCTGCCTCCATGTCTTAAAAAAATAATAAAGGTTCTGAGGGAGTTCCTAATGATGGTGGAAAGAGGGTTTGTCTCCTCAAATACAGCAGCAGTCCCTGTTAAAGGGGACAGAGAAAAAGGATAACACTCAGCCATTAGGCAAGCAAGGAAAAGATGGTAAAGATACCAGGGTGTCTGAAAGAGGAAACCCTGAGTTCAGTGATGGCAAAAATGCAAATAAGACTGCGTCAGAGCAAGAACTGTAAACAGTGTCTGATAAGAAAAAACAAAAAGAAAAGAATGTCCTTACCACTCCTCCTGAAAAAGGAAAGAAGCAGGTCTTGGACCAAAGACAGATGCCCTCATCAGAAGACATGACATAAAAACAGTTGCAATTTTTCCAGGCCTTTCAGGTCACAGGAAATTGTATGAATGTGCCTCCCCCCAGCTCCCCTTCCACCTGCTCCAACCTACCTGCTTGTGGATGGGAGGAAGAAATGTATTATGAAGAGGAGGAAGAAGGCAAACCTATTGAACTACATGATTCGCCTGAGGAGGAATCTGGCTCCCCTCCAAGGCCTATAGAGGACATCTTGTCATCAGGAAACTGAGGAGGATGCAGCATTTATGGACATGATGGGTAAGGAGGATGCTGGTCCCTATTTACAAATCATTACGAAAAACCACAAAGTCTTGTCTGCACCTACTTCAGCCAAAGACTGAAAGAAGTATCAGGCAGACAGAGAAGGAATTAAATACCTGTATATCCACCCTGATCATCAAGGTGTAGTCAAAGCAGGGGACTTCCAGTGAAGACAGCTGGGTAATGGTTGCTTAGGCTCCTTTGCTCTGTCTACCCCCACCAGACTAAGCAACATTAATCTGCCTAATAATACTATGGATTTCCCAGCAAAAGTCACCTAGAACATTGCCTCAAAACTTACAACAAGTGCAAACACTGGCACAAAAGCTAAAAGAAATAATACAAGATGACAAACAGAGATCAAGCCAGACCCCAGCCACAGATACTGGCCCCATGGCCTATAAGAAAAAATTACTCACCATAGTAATGTTGTTTCTTCTAATGGAGTCTTGCTGTATTCAGACATAAGGCAGTTAGCCCCAGCACTTGAACTGCCCCAGAGAGGAAAGGGTTAACTCTATGCAAAAGCATAGAACGTTGAGCTTGAGTTCGGTTTTCAAACCTCTGTCTGTGGTACTTCCCAGTGTAACCGTCAGATTCTTACGAGCTAACTAACTAGTAACTAAAGTATGGAAATTGTTCAAATATAGCCAAAAGGCAAAATATATCTTCTTGGGCCCCAAAAGACTCAAGTCGAGAACCCAAGAAGGAAAGGTAGTGACAATATTTAGTAAAACACCAGAAAAATAATAACATCTACCCCACCTAAGAGGGAGGGTACAAGGTACACCCCTGAGGTGCAACACTGTACCTGCCAGCCCACTTCCCAAAACCAGGTTCTGAGAGAGGAGGTGGGGGAGCTGAATACAGCAAGACTCCATTAGAAGAAACAACATTACTATGGTGAGTAATTTTTCTTCAAACAACGTGAATCTTGCTGTATTCAGACATAATCTGAACTACCAAGCAGTTCCTATGGAGGAGAATGCAGAACCTACTTTGGGAAGAGGCTCTGCAGTACTGCTGTCAAACTAACATCACTCCTAGCCTGGATGTCCAGGGGTAATGCTTGGTGAAAGTATGTACTGTTTTCCAGGTGGCTGCTTTACAGATCTCTAACAAAGGTACATCTCTGGCTGCAGCTACAGAAGCAGCTGTACCCCTGGTCAAATGAGTCCTCAGGCCTGAAGGGGGCATCCTACCCAATTTGTCATAACAAAATTGTATACAAGAAACAATCCACCTGGCAATAGTTCTCTTAGTGGCAGGCTTACCCTTTCCTACTTCACCATAAGTGAGAAACAATTGAAGACGGTCATTTCTATGTGCCTTAGTATGCTCAATGTAGTAGCTAAGGGCCCTCTTAACGTCTAAACCTTCTTTCACCTGAAGAAGAATGGTCAGTGAAAAACACAGGGAGATACACAGACTGGTTCAGACGAAAATCTGAAACCACTTTGGGCAAGAACCTCCTACTGGTTCTGAGTACTACTTTGTCCCTATGGAAGGAGAGGAAGTCAGGTTCCACTGACAGGGCCTGTAGCTCACTAATCCGCCTGGCAGAAGTAATAGCTACCAGGAACACAGTTTTCCAGGTCAAGTACTTAAATTCGGCCGAAGTCAGAGGTTCAAAAGGCGGCTGCATTAGCGAAGATATGCAGACATTAAGATCCCAAGGCAGAGTGGGCTCCCTAAAGGGAGGGTTAATGTGAACCAGACCTTTGAAAAACAGGATGAGATGCCAGGGAAGAGCCCTTCCCTGCTGAGAGGAATGCAGAGACAGCTGCCAGATGAACCTTCAGAGTGGCAGGCCTATGGCCTAAATCATTGAGATGAACTAGATAGTCTAAGGTTGTGGAAATGTCTGCAGAAACGGTCAGGATGCCTTTCTGAGAGCACCAAATACTGAACCTTTTCCATTTGGAGTTGTAAGTTTTTCTAGTGGAAGGTTTCCTAGAGACTTTCAGAATATCCAGAACTCCCTGAGAAAGATGTAGAGCTGCATATTCTAACTCTTCAAGAGCCAGGCCTTGAGATTGAGAGACTAAAGACTGGGGTACCAGATCCGCCCCTGGGAGGAGGACAGGAGATTATATGTCCTGGGCAGAGACGGGGGACGTGACACTGACAAGGACAGCAGTAGAGGATACCAAGGCTGTCTGGCCCAGTCTGGAGCAACCAGTATCACTGTGCAGGAATGAGTCCTGATCTTGATCAGAACTCTGAACAGCAGAGGGAAGGGAGGGAGGGAAGGCAGAGAGAAACCTGCCCTTCCAGTCCAAAAGGAGAGCATCCTGGGGGGCCATCCCCAGGACTGGAGGTCTGCAACAATCGGTGGAAGTTGATGATTGTCCGGTGCTGCAAAGAGATCTATCTCTGGAGTGCCCCACCTGGAGAAGATGACCTCCAGTATGTGAGGATCCAGGGACCATTCGTGGTGACCCTGAGAAATTCTGCTCAGAGCATCTGCTAGTAAGTTGTCCTTCCCTGGAAGGTGAACTGCTACCAGAGAATTCTGAAAAGAATAGGCCAGAGACCACAGCTTCATGGCCTCTGTGCACAAGGCCGAGGACCGAGTGCCTCCCTGCTTGTTGATGTACCACATTGTGGTGGTGTTGTCCGTTCTGACTTGGACCACCTTGTCCTTGACTGAATCTGAGAAGCTCTGCAGGGCTAAGAAAACTGCCCTGAGTTCCAGGAGATTGATATGAAGGAGAGACTCCTGTGGAGACCAGAGCCCTTGAGCTGTCAGGGCTCCCAGGTGGGCTCCCCACCCTAGGAGAGAAGCATCCATAGTTAAAACTACTGATGGGACTTGAGGGAGAAATGAAACCCCTTGTCTGAGGTTGTCCTGGAATCAGTTTGGTAAGTGAATCGTTCTTCTGAGACCAGAAAGACCTCAGATGAAACTGAATGTCCCTCATCTGGAACCTTGCTCCCTGCACCACTGCCGTGGAAGCTGCCATGTGGCCCAGGAGCTGGAGGAATGGTCTTGCTGGGCAGGAGACCGGCGGTCAAAAGGAGGAGGCGAGATCCACTAGGGCCTTTACCCTTGCCAGGGGAAGGAAGGCTTTTGCTTGTACAGTGTCCAACTCTATGCCTATAAAGGTGAGAAGTTGAACTGGTTTGAGCACAGACTTTGGAAGACTGGGAAGAAAGCCCAAGGAGCTGAGTAGGTCCTGGGTAGTTTGAAGAGCTGACTTGACCTGTAAAGGAGACTGACCCACTAACAGCCAGTCATCTAGATACGGAAAAATGGTGATACACTGTCTTCTGAGGTAAGCCACCACTACTGCAAGGCACTTTGTGAACACCCTTGGAGCTGATGTTAGACTGAATGGCATGGTGAAGGCAACTCGAACCTGAGGTATTTTCTGTGGGAGCACCTGATAGGAATATGGAAGTAGGCATCCTTGAGGTCCAGAGATGCAAGCCAATCCCCTGGCCTTAGAGAGGGAAGGATTATTCCCAGAGTTACCATTTTGAATTTTGGCTTTACAATGTGTTTGTTCAAGTATCTTAGGTCTAGGATGGGTCGCCACTCCCCTGTTTTCTTTGAGGTAAGGAAGTACCTGGAGTACAGTCCTTTTCCCTTGTGCTGAGTAGGAACCTTTCTCTATAGCTCTGAGAGCTAGAAGAGAGGAAACCTCTGCCTCTAGGGCAAGGGTTTCTGAGATTGATGCAGGTGGAAAAGACTTGGCCCTCTTTTTTTTGAAATTTTTTGAAGCTGAGGGTCAGTCCCTGGCTTACTACTTCTAGGACCCACTTGTCTGAGGTCACAGACTTCCAGGCCTGGAAGCAGTAAGCTAGCCTGCCTCCTACTGGTAATGGAGAGTCGAGCCAGGCTGACACATCAGGGTGTCTGCTTGGCAGGAGCCTTGGACTGAGAGGAGGAGGGAGCAGCCCTGCTCATCCCCCTCCTACCCCTCCCTCTGAAGAACCCCCTCTGTGGGAAGGAAGAGGAGGCCTGGGCTTGGTAAAAAGGTCTTTAAAAGGGCCTGCCCCTGCCACTAGACTGCTGCTTGTGCGGAGTGGCTTGCCTTTCCTTGGCCTGTGCACTCCTGTACGTGGTCCTGTATTCATCCATTTTCTTCATGTAAGCCTCTGTCTGCTCCCCAAACAGAGAGTTACCTACTACAGAAAAATCCATAGTCTTAGTCTGGGCATCCTGCGAAAGGCTAGTACATCTGAGCCAAGCATGTCTCCTGAGAGACACAGATGTAGCCATGACTCTAGATGCCACATCATTGGAGTCCACAGCAGCATGAAATTGCATTTTGGATTCCTCAGTTCCATCAGCAGCCACCTCCTCCAGCTCCTTGGCTAGCTGGGGAGAGGCCTGTTTAGCCAGTTCCAGAACTTTGTCCCATCTGGATTTCTGGTACCTGGCTGTGTAGTCCATATAAGTAGCCTGCCTGAGTCCCAAAGAGGATGCCAAATACTGTTTTTTGGCCATGACATCCACTTTCCTGGAGTCCTTATCCGGGTGTGTGTGAAGCCAAAGGAATGTTAGCCCTGTCACAGGCTGCAGCCTGCACTACCCCAACATGGCTGCAATGACTATTAAGGAACTCCGCAGCTGAGCCTGATATCGAATACCTTCTGTCCATTCTCTTGTCCACAGGAGGTATTGAATTAGGGGTTTGTAAATTGTGTGTGTCTGTTTCCCCAAAGATTTATGAAGAGGGATAGACAGCTTTTTGGACTCTGGGATGTCCATCATCTCCACAAAATCAGGCTCTTGCTCCTCCTCCTCCTCCTCTGCTGCTTCAACCAAGGGAAGCTGCAGGGTTTGTGCCACCTTTTTGTAGAACAAAAAGTGTGAAGGGGACTCAGAGAGCCTGGGAGGAGAGACACCTGAGGGCCTGTCTGGGGAGACGTTCGGTTCAATGGGCACATCCAGACCCCATTCATCGTCATCATCATCGTCATCACCGGGATAGTCTTCGTCTCCCTCCCACTCCTCATAATAAACATCTGGGTCATAACCCGGAGGAGACAGATCTGACCGAACCGGCGGTGTCGGTTCAGACGGAACTGGTCCAAGCGATTGGACAATACTAATCGCTTTGGCTATTTCGTCCGCAGTTGGAGAGAGGGATACAGGATCCAAACCGGCAGACTTACGCCTTTTCTTTGACGGAACTGACCCCTCGGGGTCGGCTCTCCTTTTGCCCGAGGAGGTATCGTGTAGGTCAGTAGGCACCTCCTCAGGTTTAGCCGCAACCGAACTGGGCTGGCCATCCGGATCTATGGATTGCTCGGCCTCCCTTTCCTTCAACCTACTCAGTCTTTTATCTAGAGTGGTTTTAGGAAAGTTCTTACAGATTTGGCAGTCTGACTTGAGGTGGTCAAACCCCAAACAATAAACAAAGATGAGGTGGGGGTCGGCCTTAGCAAAGGCCTCCCCACACTCAGTACAGTGTTGAAACCCAGTGGGACCAGTTTTCTTCTTGGGTTTCTCAGACATGGCCAACCTAACAATGACCCTATAGCAGCTTTCAAGCCAGGTAATGAGCAACCGATCGGTTACAAACCGTGTCACGGGCTTTTTAAAAGAATCAGCAAAAGTCTGGTTCTTTTGAAACCGATCGATACCAGAACACCACACTATTCCCAGAAAAAAAGAAAAAATTCAACAAAGTCGGTTCCGAACCGGACCGACTGGAAAGAAACCGAAGAAAGACAATTTCCACTCTTTAGCAAAATAAAACACAGTTACTACCCATCTACATACTACCTGTACCGTAGACAGAGGCTGGAAATCTGAAAATAATAAACAAATATGGTTAAAAACGAACGCTTTTATTTTTCTTTTACCGAACCGAGTAAAGGAAATCTCCGGAGCGACTTCACTGTTAGGCCAAATAAAGAATCTGATGGTTACACTAGGAAGTACCACAGACAGAGGTTTGAAAACAAAGCTTCAGCTCAACGTTCTATGCTTTTGCATAGAGTTAACTTTTTCCTCTCCGGGGCAGTTCAAGTGCTGGGGCTAACTGCATTATGTCTGAATACAGCAAGACTTCATGTTGTTTGACTCACTAGAGATGAACAGGAGGAAACTGAAGACCTAATTTCTGCAATCAAACAGCCAAAACAGTGAATAAAACAGGCAGGTCACACACCCAACTTTGTACGGACATCAAGGCAGTAGAAAAAAAGAACAGAGGCAGTGGAAAAGCAGGTTACAGGGATTGAGGAAAACAAAGATAGGCATGACTATCTGCTACTCTTCCTTATCACCCGAGAAAAGGAACTGACAAAAAATGGACAATCTGGAGGCACGACAAAACCTTCGGATATATGGTGAACCCAAAGGTGCAGAGAAGTCTGCTGGCAACATCGCCTTTTTTCTGCAGACGCTGCTGAGAACCATGCTCAAGCTGCCCGAGGACTTTTATCTCAGTATGGACTGGACCCACGGAGCACTGGGCCCTAAGCCTACTACCCCAGTGTCTGACCCCAGTCGATCCTCACTAGGCTCATCTCCTATGCCAACAAGAAGGAAATACTCAGATAGGCTTGGCAGCATAAAGACCTCTGGTACCAAAACCACCACATCACCGTGGACAATGATTACATGAACCTGGTCCCGGAAATGCAGTGCAGCATGAGGGGGATAATAAAACAATTCAAAGCCAAACAAATAAAGGCTCAATTCCTGTACCCAGCCCGCCTCTGAATCAAGATTCTAAATGGCACAGAAACATTTGCCGACCTGATCAATGCTGCTCCCTACCTGGAGGAGCTCGAGAGCCAGCTTCCTTTCTTGGAGAAAGACACACAAGAACGTGACCTTCTACGATTGGCATGGGAGGTGGCCCAGGCAAGCATGGGCAAACAACATGGAAATCACCAAACAAAGGTGACCTCACACCGTGTAGACACCCAGTCCCTCCTAGGTGGTTGTGATAAATCTGAAGCACATGCAACACCAGCCGTAGAAGACAACAGCCACAGAGAATGGATGACGAGAGCAACAGGACCAAGGATGTAATCACTCAACAGAAGATCTGATTCTAAAGATGTAGAGCAAGAGGATCAACGAACTATGATCAGTAATATGGAGTTATGAATTGGACGATCTGTACTCCACACAGGTAGAAGACATGGACACAAACACTTCAGTAAGATATTAATGAACAATCAAGAGGGAAATAGACATATAAGTTACAAAAAACTTTGTTAATACTCCAGTTGGGGGGAGGGGGCGCTGTGGAGCCAGAGCAAGATGGCCGAATGGATCTACAGCTCAGCAAATTGAATTTATAAAACAATATTATTCAATGCTCTATGGTACTACACGAATGCAGCAATCGAATCCAGCAGCAATCGGAAGATCAGTGGAAATGATATGGGCAATCGGAGGAAAGAAAAAGCTACCCAGGAGGGAGCTAGGAGCAGACAAACTACCTGCTTCCCAACCACGAGGTCTGCTCAAGGACCAGATACATCAGAGCCTGGGACTTCGGGAGAAGAAGCTCTACAAAGTTTGGGGCACAAAATAAATAGATTGATCGCCTCAGTGGAAGGACTGCCTTCCCGGTTCGATTCACTTACCACCAGAGTGACGGTCCTTGAATCTGATGTTAGTTTTATTAAAATGGAGACCGCGGAAGCAGGAAAACGCTCTGAAGCGGCCTTAGGAACGGTGGCTAAATTAGTGAAGGAGAACACACATCTGCAGTCCAGAATTGAGATGCAGGAAAACCAGGCAAGGGCGGCCAATTTGCGAGTGATTGGGATACCAGAACAGACCGAGGGAGATCACCTGGGATTATACCTGGCCGAACGGTTGGAGCTCCAACTGGGACAGCCCCTTGTAGACCGCAGAATAAAAATCCAAAACGCCTACAGAGCGGCAACAAGGTGCCGCCAAGTATGTCCGGATGCTCCCAGGGCGATTGTTGCGATTTTGGATGGAGTGGGAACGAGGGATTTTATTCTCGCTTTGGCCAGAAAAAAGAGAACCTTGTTGTGTGAAGGGCAAAAAAATAAACCTATACCCTGATTTGAGTTATGCGACATGGCAGAAAAAAAAAAAGCGTCTGAAGGTGTTCGAGCCATACTGCGTGGGGCGGAGGTGCCCCACGGTATGCTATTTACTGCATGCCTCAGAACTACCCACCAAGATAAAATATATATTTTTTTGGATCCTCAAGAGGCGTTGAAGTGAAAGCAGAGACATGTACCGTCTAGCCGTCACCGGGAACACGGATCTCAGTCCCAATCGGAGGAGGAGGAAGAAGATGCGGTAACAACCTGATTTGGGACATGTAGGCAGATCTGAACAGGTTTGCAACATGACCTATGTCTGCCACTAGTAACAGTTAATGTCTGGGACTATAGTTTGAAGTGATCTTTGTCACAATTAATGTTAAACTGAGTTTGTTGACTTTACCACCTTTGATATAGTACCTCAGACAGAAATAACGATTTGTCTAAATAAACGTTTTGTCTACTGTTAGGATGCATCTGGTTGCTAAACGAGTGATAAACATTAATGAAGGTGTAGTTTAAATGCTGAGCTTAATCCACTCTTGTTAAGTACTTTTAGGTACTAAATGTTAAGGACATGCATGAACCCTTATTTCTTCAAAGTGAAAAAGTTCTAGTTTATTATTTAACCTTAGGGTTATAGTACTATAAGTTACCAAAATGTTCATGCAGCTCATGGTCTCAATTACAGTTATATTTTTGATATAAATTGGTTATTGGCTATTATAGCATATCGGAGATACCCCTCTATGATGTATCTAATTGATGGGGTACAGATAAGGTTTTTATTACTATCATTAATTGCGTGTATTAAGAGGAGTGGCGCCCTCAATGGTTGTGAGAAATACATTTCGTATGTACTCATCCGTGTCTTACATATATATGTAATATTGATAAAATCAATAAATATAAAGTTAAAAAAAAAAAAAACTCCAGTTAGGGTCAAAGCGACAAAAGTTGGGAAATGAGGTGTCAGGGTTTCCCTAACACCCTACCCTCACAAACCAGGCAGGAGAGCAGGTGTGGGGTGTGCCTTGGGCTTCTCAAGCCTAATGCTCACCCCATTCTCATAAAGTCTACACATCTGACCTTATTTATAGATGGAATGGGGTGAGCGTTAGGCTTGAGAAGCCCAAGGCACACCCACACCTGCTCTAATGCCTCATTCCCCAACTTTTGTCACTTTGACCCTAACTGGAGCATTAACAAAGTTTTTTGCAACTTATTTCCTCACTTTTTGAGATAGGACCCTGCGCTCCCATCCCCTCCGTAGATGCATTCATCTATGTAGCTCCAGGCCCTGCACTTCCATTTTAAGGACAACAGTGACCAAATAGTCAGCATAGGCATCTTATTACCCCACCTCATGTACCCGGTATAGAAAATGTTCAGATCCCTACCAAAAAGAAATTTGGTGCAGCTGCAATGCCACTCCATGCCACAGGTGTGAAGAAAAATTTTGGCCAGGATTTGAAAACTGACAGCTGTGACATAAATGAGGTGGGGTAATAAGAAGGCTATGTTGAAAATAGGGGGTTAAAATATTTAACATTTCTGAAGTTACGAGCGGGCGTATAGAAATTGCAATGAATGATCATAACATTGGCATTTTTTCATATTTTGACCCCAAATTTTCAACATAGTCTTCTTATAATCCCACTTCATAAACCCCGTAGGGGAAAATGTTAAAATCTGTCATTCTGTGCCATGGGTGCAAAAACATGAATTGGACAGGATATGAAAACATGACAGCTGTACTGTCCACAAGGTGATGTGAAAAAATGGGTATGTTGAAAATTTGGAGCCAAAATATTTAAAATTACCAAAGTTATGTGTGTACGTAGAAAAATTTAAACAAACACTTGCTAACTCAGCCATTTTTAGGAATTTATTCACCAGATTTTCAATATGGCCTTTTTGGGACCCCACCTCATGAACATTGACAGTAAAATTTCATTATTCTGTCCCGAAAGGTGATTTTGTGCAGTGACCGTGAAATCACCTTCTGGGCCTGATTAACAAAATGACAGTTGCAGTGTTCATGAGGTGGGGTCTCAAAAAGGCCATGTTGAAAATATGGTGAAACAATAAAAAAACAAAACGGCAAAGTTATGAACATAAGTTCAAAACGCCATTCAAATACAGTATATGGCGCTTACCTTGATTCCTCAGTTCATGATTCGGCTTTGAAGAGTGCAGAGGTGTCTCGGTCCACAGAAGATGACAGTGTTCAAACTCCAATGGTAAATATAGGGTAAGGGGTGTGTGTGGGTGCTCACTGGGAGGGCCGGGATGGGGACAGCGGTGACGAGAGGGACTGTTTTCTTTTTTTTCAGGATTTAATTAAAATATTTCAGGACACTGGGGGTGGGCTCCCCAGTGTGCCACACTGCTGGGGAGGGGCTCTAAATGCAGATACGGGGATTGAGCCCCCCAATGTCAGCTAAACAACAGGCTACAGGGGGAGGGGCATCTTGGTGTTGGATTATATCAATAATAAATACACAACTAATTTCTAGGGTAGCAAGTGCCCCAGAATTGATGAATGTGAAACTTATCTACTCATCATTCCTCCTGGGTGTTCATAATGTTCTGAAAATTACAGTTTCACAGGAGGTTGACAACAAATATGCTCACACTTGCTGGTCTACCTTGTGTTTGCAGGTACACATGGCTGGATTACAATGGCAGTTGCTAGCCGGCCTCTCGGCACAGTAGTAGGACTAATGTTTGTGACGCTGGCGGCGACCCGGCTTCAAGAATGAGCCTGGGTCATTGGCTATCTCCAGCCCATCTATACAAGTTAGAAACCTACTGTGTATACTGGTGGAAATCTGAAATTTCAGCTTTCTGTTAGTATAATTAGTTTGCTTAAATATGAAGATAATCTGAGTAAGAACCACATGGTCAGGTTAATAGCATTTAAAATCTCTGATTGAGCAAACAATAATTTCCCTCCATACAGGGAAATGCATGTAAACAATGCCTTTTTTGACAGCAGATTCAGAAACTGAAGGTGCTTTTTGTCTTTTGGCATTTTACCTTGGTGTACGTTATCTACACAAACACCACCGTGAGCACAGGCATGATAGTATGATAGCAACGCCTGATGCAGGCAATAAGCATGAATGCATTACTAATAACCTGTGTGCATACAGAAATGGCCAGCAAGGTGGTGGTACATCAACAGGAGGTGATAACCAAAATACCGTGACTACTTCAGCAGCTGATGGTGGTGCTTTCCCTCATCCCCTTTCGGATCTGCAACCTGTGTAGTCAGTGACAACGTTCGCGATCAGGATATGTACAATGCAATATTGGAGTCCAAGAAGAAAAAAATACTCACCTTAGTAATGTTGTTTCTTCTAATGGAGTCTTGCTATATTATAGACATTAGCAGTTTGTTCCAGCTCTAGAACTGCCCCGGAGTGAAATGGTTAAAACCATTCCAAAAGAGAATTTTGACACGAGAGCAGCTCTATCTGTGTCCTTTCAAACTTGAACTGTCAGATCTTTACGAGCCAAACTCACTAAGGTCTGTGTGGAAGCTGTAACCTACACTAGCCAAATGGCTACCTAAATAATAACAACCATTGATGGTCCCAACACCCAAGACTCAAGTCAGGGGACCAGAAATACTAACATCATTCTAATAATATGAAAATGGAACTAAGTATAATAAAACACACACACGTACACATACACAGTCCCAAAGGGGACAAAATGCTAACAGGACATAAGTAGTGCCCACACTAAGTTGCCCGCACCCCACCAAGTAGAGGTTCTGAGAGGGGCAGATTGGGGGGGAGGTCTATAATATAGCAAGACTCCATTAGAAGAAACAACATTACTAAGGTGAGTATTTTTTTCTTCAAACAACATGAAGTCTTGCTATATTATAGACATTAGCAGAATACACAGCAGTACCTCCAGAACCTACTTAGGGAATAGGCTCTGAAGAACAGCTGTGCCAAACCGAGCATCTCTCCTGGCCTGGACATCCAGGGAGTAATGCTTGGTAAAAGTGTGTACCGTTTTCCAAGTAGCAGCCTGGCAAATCTCTAATAAAGGGATATCTCTGGCAGCAGCTAGAGACAGTTGCTATTCCTGTTTGAATGAGCCCTCAAACCGGGGCTGCCCACCTTCTGATAACAAAAATTGGATACAAGAGACAATCCACCTGGCTATTGATCTCTTAGTGGCAGGTTTGCCTTTCCCAAATTCACCATAGGTAAGGAAAAGTTGGAGGATTCAACCTGTGACCTTTGCTACGCTCTATATAATAACTAAGAGCTCTCTTAACATCCAGGCTGTGCAACCTCCTCTCACCGAAGAGGAGTGATCAGTGAAAAATACTGGAAGGAGACAGATTGATTAAGATGGAAATCTGAAACCACCTTAGGCAAAAACTTCCTATTAGTCCTAAGGACTACCTTATCCCTCAAAGAAAATAAAGTCAGTCTCCAATGACAAGGCTTGCAATTCACTTATGCGTCTGGCAGAAGTTATAGCCACTAGAAAAACAGTTTTCCAAGTTAGGTACTTAAGCTCTGCAGAAGACAGAGGTTCAAAAGGGGTTGCATTAACTGGGCAATGCAAACATTAAGGTCTCAAGCAGGGCTGGTTCCAAAGGAGGATCAGTATGGAGTAACCCCTTAAAAAACTTGGAAAACACAGGATGAGAGGAAAGAGGGATGACTTTCCTGCTGACACAAAAAGCAGACACAGCTGCAAATGAACTCTCAGGGTAGCTGGTCTGAGACCCAAGGAATTAAGATGTACCATGTAATCTAACAAAAGGGCAATTCAGCAGATTCTGGGAAATATTTTCCCAGCACACCAAATGGAAAACCTTTTCTATTTAGAACTAAAAGTAGCCCTAGTGGAAGGCTTTCTGGAAGCCTTTAGGATCTCAAGAACACCCTGAGAGGTGTAAATCAGCAAACTCTAACTCCTCAAGAGCCAGGCCTTGAGGTTGAGGGATGTAGGTCCGGATACCAAACCCTTCCCTGGGCACAAGTCAACAGATTGTGATTCCTGGGAGGCACAGGGAAGATGGACTGTCAGAGACAGAAGGAGTGGGTACCAGGGCTGCCTGGCCCAATCCGGGCAATCAGAATCACCCTGCAAGGCTGAGATCTGATTTTGACTAGTACTCGAATAGGAGAGGAAAGGAGGGAAAGCATAGAGGAACTTCCCTCCCAATCCAGAAGGGCATCCAGGGGAACTGAGCCCAGCACTGGAGGCCTGCAACAGAACAGAGGAAGTCTGTGATTGTCTGGGGCTGCAAAAAGATCTATCTGAGGGATGCCCCACCTGGCAAAAACTATCCCCAGCACTTGAGGATCCAGGGACCATTCGTGATGGCCCTGGGAAATCCTGCTGAGGGCATCCGCTAGGACATTGTCCTTCCCTGGAAGATAAACTGCTATGAGGGAAGTGTTCAGGGAATAGGCCAGAGACCACAACTTCATTGCCTCGGTGCACAAGGCCGAAGACAGAGTGCCCCTGTTTGTTGATGTACCACATTGTTGTGGTGTTGTCTGTTCTGACTTGTATCACCTTGTCGTGGACAGATGCAGAAAAGCTTGAAGAGCTAAAAGACAGCTCTGAGTTCCAGCAAATTGAAGTGGAGCAGAGATTCCTGGGGGGACCAAACTCCCTGAGTGGAAAGGTCGCCCATGTGGGCTCCCCAACCCAGAAGGGAAGCATCTGTAGTGAGAGTCAAGTCGTGAGAAGGGGAAATGAAGGGACCCCGCTCTTAAATTGCTCTGATCCTGCCACCACTGGAGAGCTAGGATCAAGGTTCGAGTCACTGGGACCAACTTGGAAAGGGGATCTCTTCTCTGAGACCAAAAGGTTCTCAAGTGAAACTGAATGTCTCTCATCTGAAATCTGGCTCCCTGCACAACAGCTGTGGATGCAGCCATGTGCCCCAGGAGTTGCAGAAAGTGTCTTGCTGGTCGAGAGACCTGCAGAGTGAAGGAAGAGGCTAGAGCCACTAAATTCCTTACCCTTTCTGGGGGAAGAAAGGCTCTGGCTAGCTTTGTGTCCAATTCTGCCCTATAAAGGCTAGTACCTGAACTGGTTCCAGAACCGACTTTGGTAGGTTTAGCAGAAAACCCAGGGAGGTGAGAAGCTGCTGGGTGACCTGCAGGTGAGATTTTACCTGTTTGGGGACTGACCTACAATGAGCCAGTCGTCTAGATAGGAAAACAGCAATCCTCTGCCTCCTTATGGCCACTGCCACTGCTAGACACTTTGTGAATACCCTTGGAGCAGAGGTAAGGTCAAGGGCATTGCTCTGAACTGGTAATGACCTGAGGGCAGTTCAAATCTGAGGTACTTTGATGGGATCTTCTGATTAGACATGGAAATAGGCATCCTTGAGGTCCAGGGAGGCTAGCCAGTCCCCTGGCCTTAGGAAGGTAAAATCATTGCCAGAGTTACCATTTTGAACTTTAGTTTCAAAAGATGCTTGTTCAGATATCTGAGATCTAAAATGGCCGCCACTCTCCTGTCTTTTTGGGAGTAAGGAAGTATCTGGAATACAGACCCCTGCCCTGATGCAGGGGGGAACCCTTTCTACTGCTCTGAGAGCTAACAGGATGAGACCTCTGTTTCCAGAGCGAGGGTCTCTCTGAAGCACTTGGTAAAAAGTCTGCTTCTCAACTTGGGAAACTTTTTGAAGCTGAGAACCAGACCCTGGCTTACTACTTCCAGAACCCACTTGTCTGAGGTTAAAGAAGCCCAATTCTGACTGAAGTAAGCCAGCCTGCCCCCCACTGGTACAGGAGAATCGGCCCTGGGCACCCCATCAGGGTGCCTGTTTCGCAGGAGCTTTAGGCTGGGGGGTGGGAGCAGGTCTGCCCACCCCTCGTCTGCCCCTGCCTCTGAAGAAGCCCCTCTGAGCAAAGGCAGAGGAGGCCTGAGTCTGGTAGAAAGGCCTGTGAAAAGGTCTACCCCTACCCCTGGAGGCATGCCTTTGAGGAGTGGCTTGCCGCTCCTTAGCCTGGGCACTCTTGTAAGTAGTCCTATATTCATCCATCTTCTTCATGTAATTCTCTGTCTGCTCTCCAAACAGAGAATTTCCCACCACAGGAAAATCCATAGCCTTAGTCTGGGTATCCTGTGACAAACTAGTACACCTGAGCCAGGCCAACCTACTAAAGCTACAGATGTGGCCATGACCCTAGAGGAAACATCATTAACATCCACAGCAGCATGAAACTGAACCTTAGAGGCTTCAATGCCATCAGCAGCCACCTGTTCTAGTTCACTAGCCAGCTGGCCATGGGCCTGCTTGGCCATTGCATAACAGTATCCCATCTAGATTTCTGATACCTAGCTACATAAGCCATATAATTTGTTTGCCTGAGTCCCAGAGAGGCTGCCATATACTGTTTTTGCCATGGCATCAATCTTCCTGGAATCCTTGTCAGGAGGATGTGAAGCCAAGGAATATTAGCTTTATCACAGGCAGCAGCCTGAACTACCCTAACATGACTGCATTGCTTGAGAAAGGAATTCTGTATCAGGGCCTGACAATGTATACCTTCTGTCCATCTTTTATCTACAGGAGGCACAGAATTAGGAGCTTTTAAAATTTTAATTGTTTGTTTCTAAAAGACTTATGTAAAGGAATAGACAATCTCCTAGACTCTGGAATATCCATCATTTCTACAAAATCAGGCTCCTCTTGCTCATCCACAGCCTCTTCTAAAGGAAGCTGGAGGGTTTCAGCAACTTTTTATACAACATAAAATGAGATGGGGACTCAGACAGCATAGGGGAGATTCTAAAGGTCTGTCTGGGGAGATGTCCGTTCAATGGGCACACCAGACCTTCCCAGCCACATTCATACTGCTCATAATTCCTCCTCCCCTCGTCCTCTGGTTCATAAAACTCCTCAATATCATAATCCTGAACCACTGGGACCGGACGAACCGACCTTTTACCAGATAGCGGTGGTTCGGACGGACCCTGAGACAGTGACTGGACAATTTGTATGGCTTTTGCTATCTCTGCAGCAGTTGGAGAAGGAATTTTGGACTCCAGACCTGCTGATTTTCTTGTTTTCTTTACTGGAATTGGTTCTTCAGAACCAGCTTTTCTTTGCCGAGGAAGTCTGGCCCTGGTCAGAGGGCACTCCCTCTGGTTCGGGTTGGCACCGAACCGGCTGGCCATCCGGTCAGCGGACTTTTGGCCTCCTCCCCTGAGCCTGCCCAATCTTTTTTCCAGGGTGGCTGCAGGGAAATTCTTACATACCTGGCAGTCTGACTGGAGGTGGTTAAACCCCAGACAATAAACACATGTGGTGTGTGGGTCAGCCTTGGCAAAGATTTCCCCACAAACATCACAGTGTTGAAACCCAGTGGGCCCGGTTTTTCTTTTGGGTTTCTCAGACATAATGCCAGCCTAACCAAAAACTTGCCCTTTTAACGGCAGTGCCAGGCAAGACACCCTTATCGGTTCCTAACCGTGTCACGGGTATTGGAAAAAAACGTAATAAATCCGTTTTTTTAGAACCGATAAGAACCGGGAACCGCACTCTAAAATAGTAACTTTTAGTTTTAAATGAGTTTTAAACCCACTGATCGGTTCAAAACTGAACCGATAACTTACAAGTTCCACACAGACAAAACCTTCATTTACTTACGGTTACCACAGATAGAGCTTGAACGACGGTTTTATGTTTAAATAAAACTATTCTAGTTAAATCCAACCGAGAAAACACTTTTAAACCGAGAAATGAACCGAGCAGAAGGAGAAATCTCCGGAGCGACTGTTCACTGAGGCGGAGTAAAGAATCTGACAGTTCAAGTTTGAAAGGACACAGATAGAGCTGCTCTCGTGCCAAAATTCTATTTTGGAATGGTTTTAACCATTTCACTCCGGGGCAGTTCTAGAGCTGGAACAAACTGCTAATGTCTATAATATAGCAAGACTTCATGTTGTTTGAAATGGCGTTGTAGGGGGGAAAACCGGAGTGCAAGTGGGGTATACTGAATGACAGAAGGTATGGTTAATGATCATACTAAATAGAGTACACAGTTCATATCTGATGCCAAGTTATACGTATCCATGTCTCCATACTATAACACTTTACAGCTTGGAGAACAGAAAACGACAGTAAAAGAATAACAACTAGGTGGTGACAGCCAAACAAAACAGACACAGAGGGATTCATAATCAACAACATAAGGACAACAAAGCTTAAAAACAAACATAAAAAATATAAAGTGATGGCCTGCTGCTAACAGAGATTTTCACCGGCATCACTTATAAATCACACAATGTGAGAACCACAACAGAACTAGCATTTCGAGTTAATCTCACAACATTACTGTTTAATTCTACATTATACAAATATGTTGTCTGCACTGAGGTGGGGGAGAACGATATAAAGAAAAATTACTCACCTTAGTAATGTTTCTTCTAATGGAGTCTTGCTGTATTCTGACTATTGCAGTGATATCCAGCCTTTGAACTGCCACAGAGAGGAAAGAGTAAACTTTCCATGCAAGGCATGGAACGCTGAGCTCGAGCTCTGCTGAGACTCTGCCTGTTATTGTTCAAACCCAAACCGCCAGATCTTTACGAGCTATACTCACTGGGTGTCCTGTGGGAAACTGTAAACTTACACTAGCCAATTGGCTACTAAATATAATAAAAGATTTTTGGTTCCAAGGCCAAAGACTCAAGTCAGGAAACCCAAAAAACAAAACAAAACAACACATACACCCAAATTAAGAGGGTGAGAAAAAGGGGGCACCTCTAGGGTGCCAACACTGTTGCTGCCCACCCACATCCCAAAACCCAGGTTCTGAGAGGGGAGGCAGGGGAGGTCAGAATACAGCAAGACTCCATTAGAAGAAACAACATTACTAAGGTGAGTAATTTTTTCTTCAAACAACATGAAGTCTTGCTGTATTCTGACTACTGCAGACTACTGCCACTACCTCCATGGAGGAGGGACAGAACCTATTTGGAATAGGCTCTGAAGCACTGTTGTGCTAAACCGAGCATCACTCCTAGCCTGGATATCCAGAGAGTAATGCTTGGTGAAAGTATGTACTGATTTACAGGTGGCTGCTTGACAAATCTCTAAGATAGGAATATCCCTGGGAAGCTGCTGTACCTCTGGTAGAGTGAGCCCTCAGGCCTGAGGGTGGGATCCTACCTAATTTATCATAGCAAAATTATACACAAGAGACAATCCACCTGGCAATAGATCTCTTAGTGGCAGGTTTTCCCTTATCCACCTCACCATACGTGAGGAACAGTTGGAGGGAGTCAAACCTGTGACCCTTGTTGCGCTCTATGTAGTAGCTAAGGGCCCTTTTCACATCCAAGCTGTGCAGCCTCCTCTCCCCAGAGAAGGAATGGTCAGTGAAGAAAACAGGAAGAGACATAGACTGGCTAAGGTGGAAATCTGAAACCACCTTAGGCAAAAACTTCCTATTAGTCCTGAGGACCACCTTATCTCTATGGAAAGAGATAAAATCAGGCTCCACTGACAGGGCCTGTAACTCACTTATGCGTCTGGCAGAAGTAATGGCTACCAAGAACACAGTTTTCCAAGTCAAGTACTTAAGCTCTGCTGAGGACAAAGGCTCAAAAGGGGGTTGCATAAGCTGAGCAATGCAAACATTAAGGTCCCAAGCAGGGGCAGGGTCCCTGAAAGGAGGATTGGTATGCAGCAATCCCTTGAAGAATTTACAGAAGACAGGATGAGCTGCAAGGGAAGAGTGCTTGCCTGCTGACAAGAAGGCAGAGACAGCTGCCAGATGCACTCTAAGTGTAGCTGGTCTGAGTCCCAAGCTATTGAGATGAACCATATAGTCAAGGACTGAAGGCAACCCAGCAGACTCTGGAGAAATATGCTTCCCAGAGCACCAAATAGTAAACCTTTTCCATTTTGAGCTGTAAGTCTTTCTGCTGGAAGGCTTTTTGAGAAGCCTTTATAATATCCAGAACACCTTGAGAGAGATGCAAATCAGCAACTCTAACTCTTCAAGAGCCAGGCCTTGAACTTGAGAGATTTGAGATTCGGATACCAGACCCTCCACTGAGAACATGTTAACAGGTTGTAATTCCTGGGAAGAGACAGGGAAGGTGGACTGCTAAGGACAGCAAGAGAGGGTACCAGGGCTGTCTGGCCCAGTCTGGAGCAATCAGAATCACTTTGCAGGTTGAGGCCTGATTTTGACTAGTTCCTTGAGCGGTGGGAGAGCATACAGGAACTTCCTTCCCAATTGAAAACTAGGGCATCCAGGGGAATGAGCCCAACATCGGGGCCTGCAGCAAAAAGAGGAAATTGGTGCTTGTCTGGGGCTGCAAAAGATCTATCTGTGGGTGCCTTCTGGAGAAGATCACCTTCAAAATCAGGGGACCTAGGGACCATTCGTTGATGGCCATGAGATATCCTGCTGAGAGCATCTGGCAGGACATTGTCCTTCCCTGGGAGGTGCACTGCTATCAGAGAGGTATTCAGAGAATAGGCCAGAGACCACAACTTCATTGCCTCTGTGCACAAGGCCGTAGACCGAGTGCCCCCTTGCTTGTTGATGTACCACATTGTGGTGGTATTGTCTGTCCTGATCTGAACAGACTTGGAAAAAGCTTGAAGTGCTAGAAACACTGCTCTGAATTCTAAGAGACTGATGTGAAGCAGAGATTCTTGAGGTGACCACAACTCTTGGGTGGTCAGATCCCCCAAGTGGGCTCCACAGCCCAAGAGAGAGGCATCTGTGGTAAGGATTAGAGAATGAGATTGAGAGACAAGGGGAACTCCTTGCCTTAGGTTGTCCTGCTCCTGCCACCATTGCAAAGCCTGGATCGGGGTTCGAGTCACTGGAATCAGTTTGGTCAGAGGGTCCTTTTTCTGAGACCAAAAGGCTCTCAAGTGGAACTGGATGTCCCTCATCTGAAATCTTGCTCCCTGCACCACTGCTGTAGAAGCAGCCAAGTGCCCCAGGAGCTGCAGAAAATGCCTTGATGGTCGAGACACCTGGAGGCTGAATGAAGAGGCCAGTGAAATAAGGGTCCTTGCCCTGTCTAAGGGAAGGAAGGCTCTTGTCCTTACTGTATCTAGCTCTACGCCTAAGAAGGTGAGGAGCTGTACAGGCTCTAGAACTGACTTTGAAAGATTCAGAAGGAAACCTAGAGAAGTGAGCAGTTGCTGAGTTATCTGTAGGTGTGACTTGACTTGGTCTGGAGACTGGCCTACTATGAGCCAGTCGCCCAGGTATGGAAAGATGGAGATCCTTTTTCTCCTTAGGAAGGCAACTACTACTGCCAGGCATTTTGTGAACACCCTTGGAGCAGAGATTAGGCCGAAGGGCATTGCCCTGAATTGGTAATGGCCTGAGGGCAGCTCGAACCCGAGGCATTTTCGGTGAGAACTTCTGATGAGAATTTGGAAATAGGCATCCTTGAGGTCCAGGGAGACTAGCCAGTCCCCTGGCCTTAGAGAGGGCAGAATCATTCCCGGAGTCACCATTTTGAACTTTGGCTTTAAAAGGTGCTTGTTTAAATATCTGAGGTCCAGGATGGGCCGCCATTCTCCTGTATTTTTGGGGTTGGGAAGTACCTAGAGTGCACAATCCTTTCCCTTTGTGTAGGGTGGAACCTCTCTCACGGCTCTCAGAGCCAAGAAGGAAGAGACCTCTGCCTCTAGGGCCAGTGCCTCTGAGGAATTTGCAGGTGGAAAGGATCTGGTTCTCATCTTTGGAAATATTTTGAAGCTGAGAACCAGTCCCTGGCTTACTACTTCCAGGATCCATTTGTCTGTTGTTAAAGACATCCAGTCCTGGACAAAGTAAGCCAGCCTGCCCCTAGGTGGTGGAGAATCGGCCTGGCAATCCCATCAGGGTGCCCTGTTTGTACGGACTTTAGGCTGAGGGGTGGAGCAGGCCTGCTTGTGCCCGTCCGCCTCCCTCTGAAGAACCCGTCTGAGCATAAGCAGAAGAGGAGGCCTGGGCTTGGTAGAAAAGCGTTTGAAAAGGCCTGCCCCTGGAATGCTGCCTCTGAGGAGTGGCTTGCCTTTCCTTGGCCTGAGCACTCCTATAGGTGGTCCTGTATTCATCCATTTTCTTCATGTACTTCTCTGTTTGCTCCCCAAACAGAGAATTACCTACAACAGGAAAATCCATGGCCTTAGTCTGGGTATTCTGAAACAGGCTAGTACATCTGAGCTAAGCCATCCTACGAAGGGCCACAGATGTAGCCATGACTCTAGATGAAACATCATTGGAGTCCACTGCAGCATGGAATTGCACCTTGGATGCCTCAATACCATCTGCAGCCACCTGCTCCAGCTCCTTGGCAAGCTGTCCAGGGACCTGTTTAGCTAAAGCCATTACAGTGTCCCATCTAGATTTCTGATATCTAGCTGTATAGGCCATATACTTAGAGTGCCTGAGTCCCAAGGATGCTGCCATGTACTGCTTTTTTGTCATGGCATCAATCCTTCTGGAGTCCTTATCTGGGGTGTGTGAAGCCAAGGGTATATTTGCCTTATCACAGGCCGCAGCCTGCACTACCCCAACATGGCTGCATTGCTGGGTAAGGAACTCCGTATCTGAGCCTGAGAGAGTATACCTCTTGTCCACAGGAGGTATAGAACTAGGAGTCTTTAAAATTGTCATTGTCTGTTTCCCAAAGGACTTATGAAGGGGAATAGACAGCCTCCTGGACTCTGGGATATCCATCATTTCAACATAGTCAGGCTCCTCCTGGTCGTCCACAGCTTCTTCCATAGGAAGCTGCAGAGTTTCAGCCACATTTTTGTAGAAATATAAATGGGAAGGGACTCAGAAAGCCTAGGAGGAGATACCCTTTGAAGGTCTGACTGGGGAGATGTCCGGGTCAATAGGCACATCCAGACTTTCGTAATCACCATCACTATCCTCATACTCTCCTTCCTCCTCCTCTGGTTCATAGAAATCTTCTAAATTATAATCTGGAACCGGGGGAACCGACCGAACCGAGCCCCTTCCTGATGGTGCTGGTTTGGTCAGAACCGGGGTTAGCGAATGAACAATCCTTATCGCTTTGGCTATTTCATCAGTGGTCGGAGAAAGAATTTGTGGATCCGCACCGGCTGATTTATCCCTTCTTTTTCTTTTAACCGGCACTGACTCCTCGGAGTCGGTTTTCCTTTTGCCCGAAGAAGTTTCGCCCTGGTCAGAGGGAACTCCTTCTGGTTCGGTTGGAACTGAACGGGCTGGCCATCCGGGTCAGCGGACTTCTTGGCCTCTCTTTCCCTGAGCCTACCAACTATCTTTTCCAGGGTAGCTGCAGGAAAATTCTTGCAAATCTGGCAGTCTGAATCGAGGTGGTCAAACCCCAGACAATAAGAAAAAATTACTCACCTTAGTAATGTTGTTTCTTCTAATGGAGTCTTGCTGTATTCTGACAATAGCAGTGAATCCCAAACTTCGAACTGCCCCGGAGATGAAAGAGTTAACGTTCCATGCCAGGCATGGAACACTGAGCTCGAGCTCGGTTGAGACTCTGTCTGTTGCTGTTTAAACTCAAACCGTCAGATCTTTACGAGCTAAACTCACTAAGGTCCTGTGTGGAAGCAGTAAACCTACACTAGCCAACTGGCTACTAAACATAAAAACAGATTTTTTGGTCCCAAAACAAAGACTCAAGTCAGGAGACCCAAAAAATGAAAAACACAACACCCACTCACCCAAGAAAAAAGGGGTGAATACAACAAGGTGGGGCACCTCCTGAGTGCCAACACTGCCACTGCCCACCCACATCCCAAAAACATAGGTTCTGAGAGGGAAAAGGGGGGAGGTCAGAATACAGCAAGACTCCATTAGAAGAAACAACATTACTAAGGTGAGTAATTTTTTCTTCAAACAACATGAAGTCTTGCTGTATTCTGACAATAGCAGACTACCAAGCAGTACCTCCATGGAGGAGGGACAGAACCTACTTAGGAAATAGGCTCTGAAGCACAGCTGTGCCAAACAGAGCATCATCTCCTAGCCTGGGTATCCAGGAGTAGTGCTTGTAAAAGTGTGAACTGTTTCTCAGGTAGCTGCTTGACATATCTCTAGAATAGAATATCCTGGCAGCAGCCAGGAAGCAGCTGTACCTCTGGTAGAGTGAGCCTCAGGCCTGAGGTGGAACCTTACCCAGTTTTTCATAACAAAATTGAATACAAGAGACAATCCACCTGGCAATGGATCTTTTAGTGGCAGGTTTCCTTTACCAACCTCACCATAAGTGAGGAACAGTTGGAGGAGTCAAACTGGACCCTTGGTACATTCTATGTAGTAGCTAAGGGATCTTTTCACATCTAAATTGTGCAGCCTCCTCTCACCAGAGGAGGAATGGCCAGTGACGCACACAGGAAGAGACATAGACTGGTTAAGGTGGAAATCTGAAACCACCTTAGGCAAAATCTTCCTGTTAGTCCTGAGGACCACCTTATCTCTATGGAAGGAGATAAAATCAGGCTCCACTGGACAGGGCTTTGTAACTCACTTATCGCTTGGCAGAAGTGATGGCTACCAGGAACACAGTTTTCCAAGTCAAGTACTTAAGCTCTGCTGAAGACAAAGGCTCAAAGAGGTTGCATAAGCTGAGCAATGCAAACGTTAGGTCCCAAGAAGGCAGGGTCCCTGAATGGAGGGTTGGTATGAAGCAACCCTTAAAAAACTTGGAGAATACAGGTGAGCTGAAAGAGAAGAGGGTTTACCTGCTGAAATGAAAGCAGAAACAGCTGCCAGATGCACCTTTAGTGTAGCTGGTCTAAGCCCAAGCTATTTAAATGGACCATATAATCAAGGACTATGGGCAGATCAGCAGACTCTGGGGAAATATGCCTTCCAGAGCACCATATGGAAAATCTTTTCCACTTAGAATTATAAGTAGTCCTGGTGGAAGGTTTCCTAGAAGCCTTCAGAATATCCATTACACCTTGGGAGAGGTGTAAATCAGCAAACTAACTCTTCAAGAGCCAGGCCTTGAGATTGAGAGATTAGAGATTCGGGTACCAAACCATCCCCTGAGCACAGGTTAACAGGTTGTAATTCCTGGGAAGACACAGGGGAAGATGGACTGCTAAGGACAACAGGAGAGGATACCAGGGCTGTCTGGCCCAGTCTGGAGCAATCAGGATCACCTTGCAGGGTTGAGACCTGATTTTGACTAGCTCTTTGAACAGGAGAGGGAAAGGGGGAAGCATACAGGAACTTCCCTTCCCAACTGAGAACTAAGGCATCCAGGGGGACTGAGCCCAACACTGGGGGCCTGCAGCAAAAAAGGGGAAGTTGGTGATTGTCTGGGGCTGCAAAAAGATCTATCTGTGGGGTGCCCCATCTGGAGAATATCACCTCCCAAACCAGGGGATCCAGTGACCATTCGTGATGGCCCTGAGATATCCTGCTGAGAGCATCTGCCAGGACATTGTCCTTGCCTGGGAGGTGTACTGCTGTGAGGGAGGTGTTCAGGAAATAAGCCAGAGACCACAACTTCATTGCTTCTGTATGCAATGTCAGAGACCATGTGCCTCCTTGCTTGTTGATGTGCCACATTGTGGTGGTATTGTCTGTTCTGACCTGAATAACTTTGTTCTGAACAGACGGTAAAAAGCTTGAAGTGCTAGAAATACTGCTCTGAGTTCCAATAGCCCACCAAGTAGAGGTTCTGAGAGGGGCAGATTGGGAGGTTATAATATAGCAAGACTCCATTAGAAGAAACAACATTACTAAGGTGAGTATTTTTTTCTTCAAACAACATGAAGTCTTGCTATATTATAGACATTAGCAGAATACACAGCAGTACCTCCAGAACCTACTTAGGAATAGGCTCTGAAGAACAGCTTGTACAAACCAGACATCTCTCCTGGCCTGGACATCCAGGGAGTAATGCTTGGTAAAAGTGTGTACCGCTTTCCAAGTAGCAGCCTGGCAAATCTCTAATAAAGGATATCTCTGGCAGCAGCTAGAGCGTAGCTATTACCCTGTTGAATGAGCCTCAAACCGGGGGCTGCCACTTTCTGATAACAAAATTGGATACAAGAGACAATCCACCTGGCTATTGATCTCTTAGTGGCAGGTTTGCCTTTCCCAAATTCACCATAGGTAAGGAAAAGTTGGAGGGATTCGAACCTGTGACCTTTGCTACGCTCTATATAATAACTAAGAGCTCTCTTAACATCCAGGCTGTGCAACCTCCTCTCACCCGAAGAGGAGTGATCAGTGAAAAATACTGGAAGGGAGACAGATTGATTAAGATGGAAATCTGAAACCACCTTAGGCAAAAACTTCCTATTAGTCCTAAGGACTACCTTATCCCTACGCAAAGAAATAAAGTCAGTCTCCAATGACAAGGCTTGCAATTCACTTATGCGTCTGGCAGAAGTTATAGCCACTAGAAAACAGTTTTCCAAGTTAGGTACTTAAGCTCTGCAGAAGACAGAGGTTCAAAAAGGGGGTTGCATTAACTGGGCAATGCAAACATTAAGGTCTCAGCAGGGCTGGTTCCAAAGGGAGGATCAGTATGGAGTAACCCCTTAAAAAACTTGGAAAACACAGGATGAGAGGAAGAGGGGATGACTTTCCTGTTGATTACAAAAGCAGACACAGCTGCCAAATGAACTCTCAGGGTAGCTGGTCTGAGACCCAAGGAATTAAGATGTACCATGTAATCTAACAA
Organism: Neoceratodus forsteri; assembly: GCA_016271365.2. Classification (NCBI taxonomy): domain Eukaryota; kingdom Metazoa; phylum Chordata; order Ceratodontiformes; family Ceratodontidae; genus Neoceratodus; species Neoceratodus forsteri. The sequence continues at coordinate 1,391,779,640 of CM028131.1, read as the reverse complement.
AAGGGCAATTCAGCAGATTCTGGGAAATATTTTCCCAGCACACCAAATGGAAAACCTTTTCTATTTAGAACTAAAAGTAGCTCTAGTGGAAGGCTTTCTGGAAGCCTTTAGGATCTCAAGAACACCCTGAGAGAGGTGTAAATCAGCAACTCTAACTCCTCAAGAGCCAGGCCTTGAGGTTGAGGGATTTGAGGTCCGATACCAAACCCTTCCCTGGGCACAAGTCAACAGATTGTGATTCCTGGGGAGGCACAGGGGAAGATGGACTGTCAGAGACAGAAGGAGTGGGTACCAGGGCTGCCTGGCCCAATCCGGGGCAATCAGAATCACCCTGCAAGGCTGAGATCTGATTTTGACTAGTACTTCGAATAGGAGAGGAAAGGAGGGGAAAGCATAGAGGAACTTCCCCTCCCAATCCAGAAGAAGGGCATCCAGGGGAACTGAGCCCAGCACTGGAGGCCTGCAACAGAACAGAGGAAGTCTGTGATTGTCTGGGGCTGCAAAAAGATCTATCTGAGGGATGCCCCACCTGGCAAAAACTATCCCCAGCACTTGAGGATCCAGGGACCATTCGTGATGGCCCTGGGAAATCCTGCTGAGGGCATCCGCTAGGACATTGTCCTTCCCTGGAAGATAAACTGCTATGAGGGAAGTGTTCAGGGAATAGGCCAGAGACCACAACTTCATTGCCTCGGTGCACAAGGCCGAAGACAGAGTGCCCCTGTTTGTTGATGTACCACATTGTTGTGGTGTTGTCTGTTCTGACTTGTATCACCTTGTCGTGGACAGATGCAGAAAAAGCTTGAAGAGCTAAAAGACAGCTCTGAGTTCCAGCAAATTGAAGTGGAGCAGAGATTCCTCGGGACCAAACTCCCTGAGGTGGAAAGGTCGCCCATGTGGGCTCCCCAACCCAGAAGGGAAGCATCTGTAGGAGAGTCAAGTCGTGAGAAGGGGAAATGAAGGGACCCCGCTCTTAATTGCTCTGATCCTGCCACCACTGGAGAGCTAGGATCAAGGTTCGAGTCACTGGGACCAACTTGGAAAGGGATCTTCTCTGAGACCAAAAGGTTCTCAAGTGAAACTGAATGTCTCTCATCTGAAATCTGGCTCCCTGCACAACAGCTGTGGATGCAGCCATGTGCCCCAGGAGTTGCAGAAAGTGTCTTGCTGGTCGAGAGACCTGCAGAGTGAAGGAAGAGGCTAGAGCCACTAAATTCCTTTACCTTTTCTGGGGAAGAAAGGCTCTAGGCTGGCTTTGTGTCCAATTCTGCCCCTATAAAGGCGTAGTACCTGAACTGGTTCCAGAACCGACTTTGGTAGGTTTAGCAGAAAACCCAGGGAGGTGAGAAGCTGCTGGGTGACCTGCAGGTGAGATTTTACTGTTTTGGGACTGACCTACAATGAGCCAGTCGTGCCTAGATAGGAAAAACAGCAACCCTCTGCCTCCTTAAGGCCACTGCCACTGCTAGACACTTTGTGAATACCCTTGGAGCAGAGGTAAGGTCAAGGGCATTGCTCTGAACTGGTAATGACCTGAGGGCAGTTCAAATCTGAGGTACTTTCTGATGGGATCTTCTGATTAGACATGGAAATAGGCATCCTTGAGGTCCAGGGAGGCTAGCCAGTCCCCTGGCCTTAGGGAAGGTAAAATCATTGCTAGAGTTACCATTTTGAACTTTAGTTTCAAAAGATGCTTGTTCAGATATCTGAGATCTAAAATGGCCGCCACTCTCCTGTCTTTTGGAGTAAGGAATATCTGAATACAGACCCCTGCCCTGATGCAGGGAGAACCCTTTCACTGCTCTGAGAGCTAACAGGGATGAGACCTCTGTTTCCAGAGCGAGGGTCTCTGAAGCACTTGCAGGTAGAAAAGTCTGCTTCTCAACTTGGGAAACTTTTTGAAGCTGAGAACCAGACCCTGGCTTACTACTTCCAGAACCCACTTGTCTGAGGTTAAAGAAGCCCAATTCTGACTGAAGTAAGCCAGCCTGCCCCCCACTGGTACAGGAGAATCGGCCCTGGGCACCCCATCAGGGTGCCTGTTTCGCAGGAGCTTTAGGCTGGGGGGTGGGAGCAGGTCTGCCCACCCCTCGTCTGCCCCTGCCTCTGAAGAAGCCCCTCTGAGCAAAGGCAGAGGAGGCCTGAGTCTGGTAGAAAGGCCTGTGAAAAGGTCTACCCCTACCCCTGGAGGCATGCCTTTGAGGAGTGGCTTGCCGCTCCTTAGCCTGGGCACTCTTGTAAGTAGTCCTATATTCATCCATCTTCTTCATGTAATTCTCTGTCTGCTCTCCAAACAGAGAATTTCCCACCACAGGAAAATCCATAGCCTTAGTCTGGGTATCCTGTGACAAACTAGTACACCTGAGCCAGGCCAACCTACGAAAGCTACAGATGTGGCCATGACCCTAGAGGAAACATCATTAACATCCACAGCAGCATGAAACTGAACCTTAGAGGCTTCAATGCCATCAGCAGCCACCTGTTCTAGTTCACTAGCCAGCTGGCCATGGGCCTGCTGGCCAATTGCATAACAGTATCCCATCTAGATTTCTGATACCTAGCTACATAAGCCATATAATTTGTTTGCCTGAGTCCCAGAGAGGCTGCCATATACTGTTTTTGCCATGGCATCAATCTTCCTGGAATCCTTGTCAGGAGGATGTGAAGCCAAGGAATATTAGCTTTATCACAGGCAGCAGCCTGAACTACCTAACATGACTGCATTGCTGAGAAAGGAATTCTTATCAGGGCCTGACAATGTATACCTTCTGTCCATCTTTTTATCTACAGGAGGCACAGAATTAGGAGCTTTTAAAATTTTAATTGTTTGTTTCCTAAAAGACTTATGTAAAGGAATAGACAATCTCCTAGACTCTGGAATATCCATCATTTCTACAAAATCAGGCTCCTCTTGCTCATCCACAGCCTCTTCTAAAGGAAGCTGGAGGGTTTCAGCAACTTTTTTTATACAACATAAAATGAGATGGGGACTCAGACAGCATAGGGGGAGATTCTAAAGGTCTGTCTGGGGAGATGTCCGGTTCAATGGGCACACCCAGACCTTCCCAGCCACATTCATACTGCTCATAATTCTCCTCCCCCTCGTCCTCTGGTTCATAAAACTCCTCAATATCATAATCCTGAACCACTGGGACCGGACGAACCGACCTTTTACCAGATAGCGGTGGTTCGGACGGACCCTGAGACAGTGACTGGACAATTTGTATGGCTTTTGCTATCTCTGCAGCAGTTGGAGAAGGAATTTTGGACTCCAGACCTGCTGATTTTCTTGTTTTCTTTACTGGAATTGGTTCTTCAGAACCAGCTTTTCTTTTGCCCGAGGAAGTCTGGCCCTGGTCAGAGGGCACTCCCTCTGGTTCGGTTGGCACCGAACCGGGCTGGCCATCCGGGTCAGCGGACTTTTTGGCCTCTCGTTCCCTGAGCCTGCCCAATCTTTTTTCCAGGGTGGCTGCAGGGAAATTCTTACATACCTGGCAGTCTGACTGGAGGTGGTTAAACCCCAGACAATAAACACATGTGGTGTGTGGGTCAGCCTTGGCAAAGATTTCCCCACAAACATCACAGTGTTGAAACCCAGTGGGCCGGGTTTTTCTTTTGGGTTTCTCAGACATAATGCCAGCCTAACCAAAAACTTGCCCTTTTAACGGCAGTGCCAGGCAAGACACCCTTATCGGTTCCTAACCGTGTCACGGGTATTGGAAAAAAACGTAATAAATCCGTTTTTTTTAGAACCGATAAGAACCGGGAACCGCACTCTAAAATAGTAACTTTTAGTTTTAAATGAGTTTTAAACCCACTGATCGGTTCAAAACTGAACCGATAACTTACAAGTTCCACACAGACAAAACCTTCATTTACTTACGGTTACCACAGATAGAGCTTGAACCGAACGGTTTTGCGGTTAAAATAAAACTATTCTCGGTTAAATCCAACCGAGAAAACACTTTTTAAACCGAGAAATGAACCGAGCAGAAGGAGAAATCTCCGGAGCGACTGTTCACTGAGGCGGAGTAAAGAATCTGACAGTTCAAGTTTGAAAGGACACAGATAGAGCTGCTTTCGTCACAAAATTCTATTTTGGAATGGTTTTAACCATTTCACCCGGGCAGTTCTAGAGCTGGAACAAACTGCTAATGTCTATAATATAGCAAGACTTCATGTTGTTTGAAATGGCGTGTAGGGGAAAACCGGAGTGCAAGTGGGGTATACTGAATGACAGAAGGTATGGTTAATGATCATACTAAATAGAGTACACAGTTCATATCTGATGCCAAGTTATACGTATCCATGTCTCCATACTATAACACTTTACAGCTTGGAGAACAGAAAACGACAGTAAAAGAATAACAACTAGGTGGTGACAGCCAAACAAAACAGACACAGAGGGATTCATAATTCAACAACATAGGACAACAAAGCGTAAAAAACAAACATACAAAAAAAAATATAAAGTGATGGCCTGCTGCTAACAGAGATTTTCACCGGCATCACTTATAAATCACACAATGTGAGAACCACAACAGAACTAGCATTTCGGAGTTAATCTCCACAACATTACTGTTTAATTCTACATTATACAAATATGTTGTCTGCACTGAGGTGGGGGGGGGGGGGGAGAACGATATAAAAGAAAAAATTACTCACCTTAGTAATGTTTCTTCTAATGGAGTCTTGCTGTATTCTGACTATTGCAGTGATATCCAGCCTTTGAACTGCCACAGAGAGGAAAGAGTAAACTTTCCATGCAAGGCATGGAACGCTGAGCTCGAGCCCGGTTGAGACTCTGCCTGTTATTGTTCAAACCCAAACCGCCAGATCTTTACGAGCTATACTCACTGGGTGTCCTGTGTGGAAACTGTAAACTTACACTAGCCAATTGGCTACTAAATATAATAAAAAGATTTTTTGGTTCCAAGGCAAAGACTCAAGTCAGGAAACCCAAAAAACAAAACAAAACAACGCACACACCCAAATTAAGAGGGTGAGAAAAAGGGGGCACCTCTAGGGTGCCAACACTGTTGCTGCCCACCCACATCCCAAAACCCAGGTTCTGAGAGGGGAGGCAGGGGAGGTCAGAATACAGCAAGACTCCATTAGAAGAAACAACATTACTAAGGTGAGTAATTTTTTCTTCAAACAACATGAAGTCTTGCTGTATTCTGACTACTGCAGACTACCAAGCACTACCTCCATGGAGGAGGGACAGAACCTATTTCGGGAATAGGCTCTGAAGCACTGCTGTGCCAAACCGAGCATCACTCCTAGCCTGGATATCCAGAGAGTAATGCTTGGTGAAAGTATGTACTGATTTACAGGTGGCTGCTTGACAAATCTCTAAGATAGGAATATCCCTGGGAAGCTGCTGTACCTCTGGTAGAGTGAGCCCTCAGGCCTGAGGGTGGGATCCTACCTAATTTATCATAGCAAAATTATACACAAGAGACAATCCACCTGGCAATAGATCTCTTAGTGGCAGGTTTTCCTTATCCACCTCACCATACGTGAGGAACAGTTGGAGGGAGTCAAACCTGACCCTTGTTGCGCTCTATGTAGTAGCTAAGGCCCTTTTCACATCCAAGCTGTGCAGCCTCTCCCCAGAGAAGGAATGGTCAGTGAAGAAAACAGGAAGAGACATAGACTGGCTAAGGTGGAAATCTGAAACCACCTTAGGCAAAAACTTCCTATTAGTCCTGAGGACCACCTTATCTCTATGGAAAGAGATAAAATCAGGCTCCACTGACAGGGCCTGTAACTCACTTATGCGTCTGGCAGAAGTAATGGCTACCAAGAACACAGTTTTCCAAGTCAAGTACTTAAGCTCTGCTGAGGACAAAGGCTCAAAGGGGTTGCATAAGCTGAGCAATGCAAACATTAAGGTCCCAAGCAGGCAGGGTCCCTGAAAGGAGGATTGGTATGCAGCAATCCCTTGAAGAATTTACAGAAGACAGGATGAGCTGCAAGGGAAGAGTGCTTGCCTGCTGACAAGAAGGCAGAGACAGCTGCCAGATGCACTCTAAGTGTAGCTGGTCTGAGTCCCAAGCTATTGAGATGAACCATATAGTCAAGGACTGAAGGCAACCCAGCAGACTCTGGAGAAATATGCTTCCCAGAGCACCAAATAGTAAACCTTTTCCATTTTGAGCTGTAAGTCTTTCTGCTGGAAGGCTTTTGAGAAGCCTTTATAATATCCAGAACACCTTGAGAGAGATGCAAATCAGCAAAACTCTAACTCTTCAAGAGCCAGGCCTTGAACTTGAGAGATTTGAGATTCGGATACCAGACCCTCCACTGAGAACATGTTAACAGGTTGTAATTCCTGGGAAGAGACAGGGGAAGGTGGACTGCTAAGGACAGCAAGAGAGGGTACCAGGGCTGTCTGGCCCAGTCTGGAGCAATCAGAATCACTTTGCAGGGTTGAGGCCTGATTTTGACTAGTTCCTTGAACGGTGGGGGAGAGCATACAGGAACTTCCCTTCCCAATTGAAAACTAGGGCATCCAGGGGGAATGAGCCCAACATCGGGGGCCTGCAGCAAAAAAGAGGAAATTGGTGCTTGTCTGGGGCTGCAAAAAGATCTATCTGTGGGGTGCCCCTTCTGGAGAAGATCACCTTCAAAATCAGGGGACCTAGGGACCATTCGTGATGGCCATGAGATATCCTGCTGAGAGCATCTGGCAGGACATTGTCCTTCCCTGGGAGGTGCACTGCTATCAGAGAGGTATTCAGAGAATAGGCCAGAGACCACAACTTCATTGCCTCTGTGCACAAGGCCGTAGACCGAGTGCCCCCCTTGCTTGTTGATGTACCACATTGTGGTGGTATTGTCTGTCCTGATCTGAACAGACTTGGAAAAAGCTTGAAGTGCTAGAAACACTGCTCTGAATTCTAAGAGACTGATGTGAAGCAGAGATTCTTGAGGTGACCACAACTCTTGGGTGGTCAGATCCCCCAAGTGGGCTCCACAGCCCAAGAGAGAGGCATCTGTGGTAAGGATTAGAGAATGAGATTGAGAGACAAGGGGAACTCCTTGCCTTAGGTTGTCCTGCTCCTGCCACCATTGCAAAGCCTGGATCGGGGTTCGAGTCACTGGAATCAGTTTGGTCAGAGGGTCCTTTTTCTGAGACCAAAAGGCTCTCAAGTGGAACTGGATGTCCCTCATCTGAAATCTTGCTCCCTGCACCACTGCTGTAGAAGCAGCCAAGTGCCCCAGGAGCTGCAGAAAATGCCTTGATGGTCGAGACACCTGGAGGCTGAATGAAGAGGCCAGTGAAATAAGGGTCCTTGCCCTGTCTAAGGGAAGGAAGGCTCTTGTCCTTACTGTATCTAGCTCTACGCCTAAGAAGGTGAGGAGCTGTACAGGCTCTAGAACTGACTTTGAAAGATTCAGAAGGAAACCTAGAGAAGTGAGCAGTTGCTGAGTTATCTGTAGGTGTGACTTGACTTGGTCTGGAGACTGGCCTACTATGAGCCAGTCGCCCAGGTATGGAAAGATGGAGATCCTTTTCTCCTTAGGAAGGCAACTACTACTGCCAGGCATTTTGTGAACACCCTTGGAGCAGAGATTAGGTCAGGGCATTGCCCTGAATTGGTAATGGCCTGAGGGCAGCCTAACCCGAGGCATTTTCGGTGAGAACTTCTGATGAGAATTTGGAAATAGGCATCCTTGAGGTCCAGGGAGACTAGCCAGTCCCCTGGCCTTAGAGAGGGCAGAATCATTCCCGGAGTCACCATTTTGAACTTTGGCTTTAAAAGGTGCTTGTTTAAATATCTGAGGTCCAGGATGGGCCGCCATTCTCCTGTATTTTTGGGGGTTGGGAAGTACCTAGAGTACAATCCTTTCCCTTTGTGTAGGGGTGGAACCCTCTCTACGGCTCTCAGAGCCAAGAAGGAAGAGACCTCTGCCTCTAGGGCCAGTGCCTCTGAGGAATTTGCAGGTGGAAAGGATCTGGTTCTCATCTTTGGAAATATTTTGAAGCTGAGAACCAGTCCCTGGCTTACTACTTCCAGGATCCATTTGTCTGTTGTTAAAGACATCCAGTCCTGGACAAAGTAAGCCAGCCTGCCCCCTACAGGTGGTGGAGAATCGGCCCTGGCAATCCCATCAGGGTGCCTGTTTGGCACGGACTTTAGGCTGAGGGGTGGAAGCAGGCCTGCTTGTACCCCGTCCGCCTCTCCCTCTGAAGAACCCCGTCTGAGCATAAGCAGAAGAGGAGGCCTGGGCTTGGTAGAAAAGCGTTTGAAAAGGCCTGCCCCTGGAATGCTGCCTCTGAGGAGTGGCTTGCCTTTCCTTGGCCTGAGCACTCCTATAGGTGGTCCTGTATTCATCCATTTTCTTCATGTACTTTCTGTTTGCTCCCAAACAGAGAATTACCTACAACAGGAAAATCCATGGCCTTAGTCTGGGTATTCTGAAACAGGCTAGTACATCTGAGCTAAGCCATCCTACTGAAGGGCCACAGATGTAGCCATGACTCTAGATGAAACATCATTGGAGTCCACTGCAGCATGGAATTGCACCTTGGATGCCTCAATACCATCTGCAGCCACCTGCTCCAGCTCCTTGGCAAGCTGTCCAGGGACCTGTTTAGCTAAAGCCATTACAGTGTCCCATCTAGATTTCTGATATCTAGCTGTATAGGCCATATCTTAGAGTGCCTGAGTCCCAAGGATGCTGCCATGTACTGCTTTTTGTCATGGCATCAATCCTTCTGGAGTCCTTATCTGGGTGTGTGGCCAAGGTGTATTTTGCTTATCACAGGCCGCAGCCTGCACTACCTAACATGGCTGCATTGCTGGTAAGGACTCCGTATCTGAGCCTGAGAGAGTATACTTTTCCACAGGAGGTATAGAACTAGGGAGTCTTTAAAATTGTCATTGTCTGTTTCCCAAAGGACTTATGAAGGGAATAGAAGCCTCCTGGACTCTGGGATATCCATCATTTCAACATAGTCAGGCTCCTCCTGGTCGTCCACAGCTTCTTCCATAGGAAGCTGCAGAGTTTCAGCCACATTTTTGTAGAACATAAAATGGGAAGGGGACTCAGAAAGCCTAGGAGGAGATACCCTTGAAGGTCTGACTGGGGAGATGTCCGGGTCAATAGGCACATCCAGACTTTCGTAATCACCATCACTATCCTCATACTCTCCTTCCTCCTCCTCTGGTTCATAGAAATCTTCTAAATTATAATCTGGAACCGGGGGAACCGACCGAACCGAGCCCCTTCCTGATGGTGCTGGTTTGGTCAGAACCGGGGTTAGCGAATGAACAATCCTTATCGCTTTGGCTATTTCATCAGTGGTCGGAGAAAGAATTTGTGGATCCGCACCGGCTGATTTATCCCTTCTTTTTCTTTTAACCGGCACTGACTCCTCGGAGTCGGTTTTCCTTTGCCCAAGAAGTTTCGCCTGGTCAGAGGGAACTCCTTCTGGTTCGTTGAACTGAACGGGCTGGCCATCCGGTCAGCGGACTTCTTGGCCTCTCTTTCCTGAGCCTACCAACTATCTTTTCAGGGTAGCTGCAGGAAAATTCTTGCAAATCTGGCAGTCTGAATCGAGGTGGTCAAACCCCAGACAATAAGAAAAATTACTCACCTTAGTAATGTTGTTTCTTCTAATGGAGTCTTGCTGTATTCTGACAATAGCAGTGAATCCCAAACTCGAACTGCCCCGGAGATGAAAGAGTTAACGCTCCATGCCAGGCATGGAACACTGAGCTCGAGCTGGTTGAGACTCTGTCTGTTGCTGTTTAAACTCAACTGCCAGATCTTTACGAGCTAAACTCACTAAGGTCCTGTGTGGAAGCAGTAAACCTACACTAGCCAACTGGCTACTAAACATAAAACAGATTTTTGGTCCCAAACAAAGACTCAAGTCAGAGACCCAAAAATGAAAAACACAACACCCACTCACCCAAGAAAAAGGGTGAATACAACAAGGTGGGGCACCTCCTGAGTGCCAACACTGCCACTGCCCACCCACATCCCAAAAACATAGGTTCTGAGAGGGAAGGGGGGGGGGGAGTCAGAATACAGCAAGACTCCATTAGAAGAAACAACATTACTAAGGTGAGTAATTTTTTCTTCAAACAACATGAAGTCTTGCTGTATTCTGACAATAGCAGACTACCAAGCAGTACCTCCATGGAGGAGGGACAGAACCTACTTAGGAAATAGGCTCTGAAGCACAGCTGTGCTAAATAGAGCATCACTCCTAGCCTGGGTATCCAGGAGTAGTGTTGGTAAAAGTGTGAACTGTTTTCCAGGTAGCTGCTTGACATATCTCTAGAATAGGAATATCCTGGCAGCAGCCAGGGAAGCAGCTGTACCTCTGGTAGAGTGAGCCTCAGGCCTGAGGTGGAACCTTACCCAGTTTTTCATAACAAAATTGAATACAAGAGACAATCCACCTGGCAATGGATCTTTTAGTGGCAGGTTTCCCTTTACCAACCTCACCATAAGTGAGGAACAGTTGGAGGGAGTCAAATCCGTGACCCTTGGTACATTCTATGTAGTAGCTAAGGGATCTTTTCACATCTAAACTGTGCAGCCTCCTCTCACCAGAGGAGGAATGGCCAGTGACGTACACAGGAAGAGACATAGACTGGTTAAGGTGGAAATCTGAAACCACCTTAGGCAAAATCTTCCTGTTAGTCCTGAGGACCACCTTATCTCTATGGAAGGAGATAAAATCAGGCTCCACTGACAGGGCTTGTAACTCACTTATGCGTTTGGCAGAAGTGATGGCTACCAGGAACACAGTTTTCCAAGTCAAGTACTTAAGCTCTGCTGAAGACAAAGGCTCAAAAGGGGGTTGCATAAGCTGAGCAATGCAAACGTTATGTCCCAAGAGAGCAGGGTCCCTGAATGGAGGGTTGGTATGAAGCAATCCCTTAAAAACTTGGAGAATACAGGTGAGCTGAAAGAGAAGAGGGCTTACCTGCTGAAATGAAAGCAGAAACAGCTGCCAGATGCACCTTTAGTGTAGCTGGTCTAAGCCCCAAGCTATTTAAATGGACCATATAATCAAGGACTATGGGCAGATCAGCAGACTCTGGGAAATATGCCTTCCAGAGCACCATATGGAAAATCTTTTCCACTTAGAATTATAAGTAGTCCTGGTGGAAGGTTTCCTAGAAGCCTTCAGAATATCCATTACACCTTGGGAGAGGTGTAAATCAGCAAACTAACTCTTCAAGAGCCAGGCCTTGAGATTGAGAGATTAGAGATTCGGGTACCAAACCATCCCCTGAGCACAGGTTAACAGGTTGTAATTCCTGGGAAGACACAGGGGAAGATGGACTGCTAAGGACAACAGGAGAGGATACCAGGGCTGTCTGGCCCAGTCTGGAGCAATCAGGATCACCTTGCAGGGTTGAGACCTGATTTTGACTAGCTCTTTGAACAGGAGAGGGAAAGGGGGGAAGCATACAGGAACTTCCCTTCCCAACTGAGAACTAAGGCATCCAGGGGGACTGAGCCCAACACTGGGGGCCTGCAGCAAAAAAGGGGAAGTTGGTGATTGTCTGGGGCTGCAAAAAGCTCTATCTGTGGGGTGCCCCATCTGGAGAATATCACCTCCCAAACCAGGGGATCCAGTGACCATTCGTGATGGCCCTGAGATATCCTGCTGAGAGCATCTGCCAGGACATTGTCCTTGCCTGGGAGGTGTACTGCTGTGAGGGAGGTGTTCAGAAATAAGCCAGAGACCACAACTTCATTGCTTCTAAAGGCAATGTCAGAGACCATGTGCCTCCTTGCTTGTTGATGTGCCACATTGTGGTGGTATTGTCTGTTCTGACCTGAATAACTTTGTTCTGAACAGATTTGCAAAAAGCTTGAAGTGCTAGAAATACTGCTCTGAGTTCCAATAGATTGATGTGAAGCAGAGATTCCTGAGGGGACCACAACCCCTGGGTAGTCAGGTCACCCAAGTGAGCCCCCTACCCCAAGAGGGAGGCATCTGTAGTAAGGATTAAAGAGTGGGACTGAGTGACAAAGGGAACTACCTGTCTTAGATTGTTCTTATCCTGCCACCACTGTAAGGCCTGGATCAGGGTTCGAGTCACTGGGATCAATTTGGTCAGAGGGTCCTTCTTTTGAGACCGAAAGGCTCTCAAATGGAACTGAATGTCCCTCATCTGAAATCTTGCTCCCTGCACCACTGCTGTGGAAGCAGCCATGTGCCCCAGGAGCTGCAGAAAATGCCTTGCTGGTCGAGACACCTGCAGGGTGAATGAGGAGGCCAGTGTGACAAGGGTCCTTGCCCTGTCCAGGGGAAGGAAAGCTCTGGCCTTTTCTGTATCTAGCTCTGCACCTATGAAGGTGAGGAGCTGAACAGGTTCTAGAACTGACTTTGAAAGATTCAGAAGGAAACCCAAAGAGGTGAGTAGTTGCTGAGTTATCTGTAGGTGTAACTTGACTTGGTCTGGGGACTGACCTACTATGAGCCAGTCGTCCAGGTATGGGAAGATGGCAATCCTTTGCCTTCTTAGAGAAGTAACTACTATTGCCAGGCATTTTGTGAACACCCTTGGAGCAGAGGTTAGACCGAAGGGCATTGCTCTGAACTGGTAATGGCTTGAGGGCAGCTCGAACCTGAGGTACTTTCGACGGAAGCTTCTGATGAGAATATGGAAATAGGCATCCTTGAGGTCCAGGGAAACTAGCCAGTCCCCTGGCCTTAGAGAGGGTAGAATAATTCCCAGAGTCACCATTTTGAATTTTGGTTTTAAAAGGTGCTTGTTTAAGTATCTGAGATCCAGGATGGGCCGCCATTCTCCTGTCTTTTTTGGGGTAAGGAAATACCTGGAGTACAATCCTTTGCCCTGGTGTAGGGGTGGAACCCTTTCCACAGTCTGAGAGCCAGGAGGGAAGAGACCTCTGCCTCTAGGGCAAGTGCCTCTGAGGGATTTGCAGGTGGAAAGGATCTGGTTCTCAGCTTTGGAAATTTTTTGAAGCTGAGAACCAGTCCCTGGCTTACTACTTCCAGGACCCATTTGTCTGATGTTAGAGACTCCCAGTCCTGGACAAAGTAAGCCAGTCTGCCCCCTACAGGTAGTGGAGAATTGGCCCTGGCAAACCCATCAGGGTGCCTGTTTGGCAGGGGGTTTTGGCTGAGGAATGGAAGCAGGTCTGCTTGTACCCCTTCTGCCTCTCCCTCTAAAGAACCCCCTCTGAGCATAGGCAGAAGAGGAGGCCTGGACTTGGTAGAAAGGCCTTTGAAAAAGCCTGCCCCTGCCCCTGGAATGCTGCCTCTGAGGAGTGGCCTGCCTTTCCTTGGCCTGTGCACTCCTATAGGTGGTCCTATATTCGTCCATTTTCTTCATGTAATTCTCTGTTTGCTCCCCAAACAGAGAATTACCCACAACAGGAAAATCCATGCCCTTAGTCTGGGTATCCTGTGACAGGCTAGTACATCTGAGCCAGCCATTCTACAGTGCCACAGATGTAGCCATGACTCTAGATGACACATCACTGGAGTCCACTGCAGCATGGAATTGCACCTTGGATACCTCAATACCATCAGCAGCCACCTGCTCAGCTCCTTGGCAAGCTGGCCAGGGACCTGTTTTGCTAAAGCCATGACAGTGTCCCATCTGGATTTTTGATACCTGCAGTACAGGCCATAGTTGGCCTGTCTGAGTCCCAAGGATGCTGCCATGTACTGTTTCTTTGCCATGGCATCAATCCTCCTGGAGTCCTTGTCTGGGGGGTGTGAAGCCAAGGGAATATTTGCCTTATCTCAGGCTGCAGCCTGCACTACCCCAACATGGCTGCATTGTTGTGTAAGGAACTCCGTATCTGAGCCTGACAATGTATACCTCTTGTCCATTCTTTTATCCACAGGAGGTATAGTATTAGGAGTCTGTAAAATCTTAAATGTCTGTTTCCCAAAAGATTTGTGTAAGGGAATAGACAGTCTCCTAGACTCTGGGATATCCATCATTTCCACATAGTCAGGCTCCTCCTGGTCATCCACAGCTTCTTCCATAGGAAGCTGGAGGGTTTCAGCCACTTTTTTGTAAAACATGAAATGGAAGGGGGACTCAGAAAGCCTAGGAGACACTCCTGAAGGTCTGTCTGGGGAGATGTCCGGGTCAACGGGCACATCCAGACTTTCAAAACCACATTCACTTTCCTCATACTCCTCTTCCTCCTCCTCCTCCTCCTCCGGTTCATAATATTCCTATAAATCATACTCTTGAACCGGTGGAACCAGCCGAACCGAGTGCCTCCCTGATGGTGCCGGTTCGGTCGGAACTGGGGAAAGCGACTGCACAATTTTTATCGCTTAGGCTATTTCTTCAGCGGTTGGATAAGAAAGTTTTGGATCCACACCAGCTGATTTCTCCTTTCTTGTTCTCTTAGCCGGAACCGACTCCTCAGAATCGGCTCTCCTTCTGCCTGAAGAAGTCTCGCCCTGGTCAGAAGGCACTCCTTCTGGTTCGGTTTGAACCGAACCGGGCTGGCCATCCAGTTCAGCCGACTTTTTGGCCTCCCTTTCCCTGAGCCTACCAACTATCTTTTCCAGGGTAGCTGCAGGAAAATTTTTACAAATCTGGCAGTCTGCATTGAGGTGGTCAAACCTCAGACACAACACAGTGGTGGGGTCAGCCTTAGCAAAGACTTCCCCAACACACTGCAGTGTTGAAACCCAGTGGGCCGGGTTTTTCTTTTGGGTTTCTCAGACACTGTGCCAGTCCTAACCAAACTTACCCTTTTAATGGCAATCCGCCAGGCAAGACCCTCTTATTGGTTCCTGACCGTGTTACGGGTCGTTGGGAAAAAACGTAATAAAATCCGTTTTTTTTTTTTTAGAACAGATAAGAGCCGGTAACCACACTCTAAAAGTACAAATAAAGATTTTTTAACAACTTGATCGATTCAAATCGAACCGATGAACCGTTTACAAGTTCTACACAGAACAGAAAATAATATAAACCTATCTAGTACTCACAAATACCACAGACAGAGACCGAACCGACAGGTTACGGTTTAAATTCGGTCAAAAAACAGAAAAAAGCGGTACTTTAACCAACAAATTCAACTGAGCAGAAGGAGAAATCTCCGGAGCGACTGTTCAGTGAGGCGGAGTAAAGAATCTGACGGTTTGAGTTTAAACAGCAACAGACAGAGTTTCAACCGAGCTCGAGCTCAGCGCTCCATGCCTGCCATGGAAAGTTAACTCTTTCATCTCCGGGGCACTTCGAAGGTTGGGACTCACTGCTATTGTCAGAATACAGCAAGACTTCATGTTGTTTAAAACACAGGTGGTGTGGGGATCAGCCTTAGCAAAGACTTCCCCACACACACTACAGTGTTGAAACCCAGTGGGCCCAGTTTTTCTTTTGGGTTTCTCAGACATGGCGAGTCCTAACAACAACTTACCCTTTTTCCGGGAATCCACCCTTATTGGTTCCTGACCATGTTACGGGTCGTGGAAAAAACCGTAATGAAATCCGTTTTTATTAGAACCGATAAGGACCGGTTATCACACTCTAAAAGTAGAATAAACTTTTTTTAAACAACCTGATCGGTTCAAACCGAACCGATCCCACGTTTACAAGTTCCACACAGAAGAACAAGGAAAATAACCTATCTAGTACTCACGATACCACAAACAGAGTCTGAACCGACAGGTAAACGATTAAATTCGGTCGCAAACCGAGAAAAACGGTACTTTAACCGACAACTTAAACTGAGCAAAGGAGAAATCTCCGGAGCAACTGTTCAGTGAGGCGGAGTAAAGAATCTGACGGTTTGATTTCAAACAGCAGCAGACAGAGTCTCAACCGAGCTCGAGCTCAGCGTTCCATGCCTGGCATGGAAAGTTAACTCTCATCTCCGGGGCAGTTTGAAGGTTGGACCTCACTGCAATATGTCAGAATACAGCAAGACTTCATGTTGTTTTAACAGCCTTTTTCTAGAGCTCCCTATCCAACAAATTTCTTTACATAAATAGAGCACTTTATTCTACAGTATTTAATTTAAAAATACCAGATTCTGGTTGAGGAAGACTTACTGCATCTCGGGAGCTAAATCAGCAATGAAGATGGGGTGCACAAAGATGAATAAATCCGACGACTTTTCTCCGCGTCCTACTAACGCTAAGCCACCAGATGACATCCCGGCCTGTCACAGGCCACAGGCGCTGATTGTACTGGAGCAATGTTGTCCACCCTCCAAATTACATTCAATGCCTTAACGAAAACGGTCCAACAGATGGCTCAGAAACTAAATGGATTTACAGAAAAATGTATAACAATGGAACATCATTTAGAAGCTATGGGGGAGGTGACTAAGACGGCGGAAGCCAAGGCGGGGAAGGCCCTTACTGCAACAGCCACCTCGCTGAAGGAGCAGGCCGCGTTGAGAACCCGAGTGGAACAGCTAGAAAATGCTGTGAGAGCTGCAAATCTCCGAATTTTAGGCCTGCCTAAGGACTCAGAAGGGGACAACCTGTATTATTATTTGAGCGCATGGCTTGAAGAACTTACCAATTTAAAGGATTTCCATATTCTGAAGGCATATCGGACCTCCACTAGGTGACCAGGTGGCTTAGACAACCCCCGAACTGTTCTCTTGATGCTCGGATCCTCTGCGGAGAGAGATGCTGTGCTTGGAGCGATCCGAAATAGGGGCCTGATCTTTCTGAATAAATCCCATATACTGTTTTTTCCAGACTTATCTTATGCCACCTGAATGCGGAAAAAGGCTTTCGACGGAGTGAAGCAGCGACTTCATGAGCTGGGCATAACCTATTCCCTTGCCTTTCCAGCTTGCTTATGTATCACTGAAGGCCGACTGCAATATCGTTTCACTGATGCTACAGAGGCCGGGGCCTGTGTGGAGAGAATAGCAGCTAGACTCCACCAAGAAGAGAGCTGCGAGGAAGAAGAGGACGTTGATGGGGACTGACTTTGGTCCGGACTGTTGATCTATCTACATGTGGTCTGTATCCTTATAAAGGTTGCAAAGCTCCAATCTAACTGCAGTGTTCATCTGTTTAACAATTAAAAATGCTGCTGCCTTTTATTACAGTTCGGGACATTATAGACTGCTACCTCTACAAGTTGAGTTCTTTTAGGATGCAGTTATATTGTGTTTGGACTGTTGGAAAATGCTATCTGTTTAACGTTTTACTCTATAAATACCCCTAAAATAAGTTTGAGCAACATAATAGTGGATTTAACTATAGCTCGTGTGGGTATGTATATATTTCATGGGATGTGGTGTGGTACCTAAAGTGGTTTACAACCCCTAGCTTAATACATTACCCTCGTTTGCCTAACGCTGTATATGGTCTTCTTTGGTGCCCAATGATCCATATATAAGAGGCACAAGCTGGTCTCAGTGCGGCCTATTTCTATAGGCACCAATCAAAGTGACAGTTATAGTTAACCTTGGTTGGGTTTTTATTCTGCAAACATTGGGTAGGTGACACTGTATCTCTCACCACTCCCATTAGGGGAGCTCTGGAAAGTAAATAAATTAATAATACATGTTACTAAGGGAATAATGCACATTGTGCCTGGGGTGATTAGGCATGAGGCCGCAGGCCAACTGCGACTAATCACCCCAGAAGTGATGTTATCCCAGCACGACACACACCCTGGAGTGCATTTGGTCTGTTTTATTTAAAAAAAAAAAAAAAAAAAAAAGGATTAAAAAATGCAGTTTTAAAATAGATTTTGTCTGTATTTTTCAGGCAGATGTATGTTCAGCAAGATTAATTTAATGTGGAGTCCCGATCGCAAAATGGAGAGTTGATTGTCTTTCTGACTTGCGTGAACCGAGACTTTTGCGTCACAGGTGATTATAAGTCACTCGGTCTCACTGTTGTTTTTTTTTTTCCTTCACAAATATAAATTTATTTTCAAAGTGGTAAGCCTGTGTGGTTTAGAAAGGAGCTCTCCATGGAGCTGTTTGTTTTAAAACGTGAGCGGTCTGTGTAGCAAGGAGTGTGGCTGTGTGGAAGTACTCGCGCTGCATCGGGGGAATGAACAAAATGCTGTGTCAGAGGAGGGCTTTAAAAAAAGAGATGTTCGTTTGTGGAAATACTGTGTCTGTGTGTGGGGGCGCTGTCGTTACCGTGTCTAGTGACAGGCGGCAAGTGATTCTGGGACAGAATATGCGGGAGTCAGTGAAGGGGACCAGTGCGGCTGCAGGGAGTAATTTATATTCACATTTGATGCGGTCTGCTTTGTGCTGGAACTAGATCCGTGATGTTATGCTGGGATCACATCACGGCTCCAGTCCCAGACTGACCAATCAGAGGTCAGCATTCTTTCTTGCCATTGTAGAATAAAAGATTACATAGACCTCAGAATGTCAGTTCATACCTGAAATGTTCTATAATGCAGATTGTTAGTTAAGTTATGGGATGCATTTAGCTCCTGATGTGTATAATTATATGTTTTTTGGTTTTTTTTTAAATGGGAAAAACCCCTCCATGATGTACCAAAAGAACAGATATTCACTATTCTATGTAATGTACTAATGGACTTATATCATGCGTACCTGCTCAGGATTTAAGTGTTTTACTGCTTATGCACTAACTGCTATAAATAAAAAAAAGGTTTTCTCAACATGAGAGAGAGAGAGCACCTCAGAGGCAGTGTTTCTCAGTCAGTCTGAGAAAAAATGATGGTGCCCTCTGGGCAGGCTCCTCAGCATATCCTCCAACTTTCTCCTGACTGGCTAATTCACCTAGTTTATTATCATAGTCTCCACCTCTGAGGTAGTTCAACCTAGTCAGCTTGCTGCACACTGTTACTGGTGCTAAAGGACCCCTGGGCTGAGAAATACTTATTAGAAAAACATGTATGCCTATTTCTTACTCCAGACTTTAGATAGTACAGATAGTGCAGGCGGGCAACTATGCTGAAGCAGTGTGTTCTGCCACAGTGGATCCGATTCACACTGCCCTCGATATCAAAGCTCTACAGATCTGTGCAACTCAGAATGCCAAATTAAAAGACCATACTAATTGCACATAAAGCTGCTCATCCTGTATTACTATAGTGTATAGTTCTAAGTGGAATAAGCACACAGCAGTACTTTGGCTTTCTGAACAAAACTGACTTGTGCAATCTGTTGAGGTTCCAGAAAGCAGCTGTATCACAAAAGTGTATGATCTCATTCCATGACCTTTGATCTGCGGTACAAAGCGTGTTTGAAAGGGATGGAATTCTATACAGAACAAGGCTCTATCATACACCATAAGGACTTTTTTACTCTTAATTGAGGCAGTGTAGCAAAGCAACCAAGTGCACGGAGCTGCAAAAAGGACCATCTTTGTTAGAGTACTGGTGACCGTCAAATTGCTCGCTGTGTGACCCCAATCAAGTCTAAGTTCGTGTCTGATAGCAAAAACTCGCTTTGTGATTTTTTCAGATTTAATGATTTACATTTTTGCGTATCACTTCTCCAGTATTTCGTGTTTTTTTTTTTTTTTAATTACCTTAAATTATACTTTTTCCGAAGTAAATCAATATCAATACTGCAAATACGCCATCAAATTGACCAGGCACATAGAACAGTCTGTACAGTTACATAGAATGAGGCTGGGGTATAATGTAATAATGTTAATAAAGCATTGTTGGAGCAGATGTCGCATACGCCATTGGTGTTGAGTATTCTGACTGTACTTCAGGTGGATTGTTATTGCTCCCTACTACTCCTCCTCATTAGATTTTCTGCTCATTTCCTGTTCATGTAATGTTTACCAGTGATATAATTACACATATTATGTAAGTGACATTTTCAAATGCAATATTTTGTCTTTATAGGAATTTGTACATAGCAAAGAAAGATTCAGACTAGAAACTCTCACTGTTGAACTACTTAAGCAGCATCCTGGAAGGATGTTTAATTTGCTATGTGACGTGTTACCAGAAAACATTAGTGGCACAACTAACGCACCATGGTGTGCATGCACCTACTGCACAGAAATGCCTCAGCTAATTGAAAGGCAATGATGTGGGAAGGATCCACTGCACTGCGTCAGTCAGACAGTTTCAATGTCTTTATTGTGCATCAAGCAAATGTTAGCAGTTGCCACTGCTTACCGAAATTACGTGTTTGGCATTAGAAACCGTACAACGGAGGATCAGAATAAAGAAATGCGCCATACTGCCTACAGGCAGTTTATTCTGTGGCAATATGGTCACTTAGGTTATGGGAATCGTAGAGTAATTCCATCATTTTGTGTGTGGAAAGTTGAAGACAAACTTCCAGATCCAAATGAAGTGTATGTCTGTTTCATACCACATACAATGAACTAGCTGTTTCAGATATAGAGTACGTTAATATTATTACTATCTATCATTCGTTGTACACGTTTTGATTAAGCAAACCTACTAATAAATTACCTGTTTGTTGCTTGAAACAATGATACATATATGGTAATTCAAAAGTAATGTTCCCATTGCATTTTGTTATTTGTATAACCAATCTGACATGCCTGTTTTTCAGATTTTTTAATTATCTGCTGTGAATGAAATAATTTGCTTCTAATACATGAAAAAAAGTACTTCTTCATAAATGAACTATTTACAATATTTTAGGTGAATAAATACATATTGTTCTATATCTACTGTATAAATTAACAACCACTTTGTTTAATCTTTTAGAATGTCATGTATATGTCAATTAATCTTTTTCCTACAGAATAAGCTTTTATATTGCAACCTGCACGCTAATTGTGCAAGGTCTTCATCACAATACAACTGTTTTGCCAATCAACATAGTCTATCACTGCTTCGTGGTATCTAGTTGCAGAGTGCTAACAGTGTTTCTATGTTCATTTAAATTCATGATTGTTCTGCTTCCAATGGGAAGTTGTTTTACAAACACTGTATATAGTGCAATTTAAATAAATTATACTACTAAAATAAATATTACTCACCAACATCGCATTGTTCAGTACTCTGTATGTGTTCTACATTTATAACATTATGGACTAAATTTATGCATTCAATTCCAGTAGATGACATTTTGTGGAAGAGCCCAAATATATCATGCAATGTGCACTTGCTTTTGAGGCTTACTACTTACTCTTTGAAAAAGGTGTAATAGAGTTTAAGGACAACTGTCATCCGGTTGATCGATTCCAGGTGTGCAGTTCATCTTAAAATTCACAGTTTCGTTTGGACCTCTTATAGATGACAGTTGTCCTTTAACTATGATTATACCATAGTCAAATTATATGTCGGTCATCCTTGTACTTTGTTCTCTCTCCACCCCCTGTAACCGACGTGGAGCCTTTGCAAAACAGTCTATGACTCAAAGGATTGTAATTCCAAATATACAGTAAGAAAAAATTACTCACCTTAGTAATGTTGTTTCTTCTAATGGAGTCTTGCTGTATTCTGACATATGCAGTGATCACCAACCTTTGAACTGTCCCGGAGAACAAAGAGTTAACTTTCCATGCAGAGCATGGAATGCTGAGCTTGAGCTCGGCTGAAGCCCCCGTCTGCTGTTGTTTAAAGCCCAACCGTCAGATCTTTACGAGATATACTCACTGGGCGTTCTGTGTGGAAACTGTAAACTCACACTAGCCAACTGGCAACTAAATTTGATAAAAAGGTTTTTTTTGGTTTCAAAGCAAAGACTCAAGTCAGGAAACCCAAAAAACAAAACACAACACACACACAAAATAAAGGAGGGTGAGAAAAAGGGGGCACCTCTAGGTGCCAACACTGCTCCTGCCCACCCACATCCCAAAAAACAGGTTCTGAGAGGCGGGGGTCAGAATACAGCAATACTCCATTAGAAGAAACAACATTACTAAGGTGAGTAATTTTTTCTTCAAACAACATGAAGTTTTGCTGTATTCTGACTATTGCAGACTACCAAGCAGTACCTCCAAGGAGGGGGGACACAACCTACTTTGGAAATAGGCTCTGAAGCACTACTGTGCCAAACCGAGCATCACTCCTAGCCTGGATATCCAGAGAGTAATGCTTGGTGAATGTATGGACTATTTTCCAGGTGGCTGCTTGACAGATTTCTAAGATAGGAATATCCCTGGCAGCAGCCAGGGAAGCAGCTGTACCTCTGGTAGAGTGAGCCCTCAG
The DNA here is from genome assembly GCA_016271365.2 of Neoceratodus forsteri. Taxonomy (NCBI): domain Eukaryota; kingdom Metazoa; phylum Chordata; order Ceratodontiformes; family Ceratodontidae; genus Neoceratodus; species Neoceratodus forsteri. The sequence continues at coordinate 1,391,757,540 of CM028131.1, read as the reverse complement.
GCCTGAGGGTGGGACTCTACCCAATTTTTCATGGCAGAATTGTATACAAGAGACAATCCACCTGGCAATAGATCTTTTAGTGGCAGGTTTGCCGTTGCCGAACTCTCCATAAGTGAGGAACAACTGGAGGGACTCAAACCTGTGACCCTTGGTGTGCTCTATGTAGTAGCTAAGGGCCCTTTTTACATCCAGGCTGTGCAACCTCCTTTCTACAGAGGAGGAATGGTCAGTGAAGAAAACAGGGAGAGAGACAGACTGATTAAGGTGGAAATCTGAAATCACCTTAGGCAAAAACTTCCTGTTAGTCCATAGGACCACTTTATCTCTATGGAAAGAGATGAAATCAGGCTCCACTGACAGGGCTTGCAATTCACTGATGCGCCTGGCAGAGGTAATGGCTACCAAAAACACAGTTTTCCAAGTCAAGTATTTCAGCTCTGCAGAGGACAAAGGCTCAAAGGGGGGTTGCATAAGCTGAGCAAAGCAAACATTAAGGTCCCAAGCAGGAGCAGGGTCCATGAAGGGAGGATTGGTGTGCAACAGTCCCTTAAAGAATTTGCAAAATACAGGATGGGCTGAAAGAGAAGAGGGCTTGCCTACTGACAAAAAAGCAGAAACAGCTGCCAAATGTACTTTGAGTGTAGCTGGTCTGAGTCCCAAGCCACTGAGATGAATCATATAGTCCAGGACTGTAGGCAACCCAGCAGATTCTGGAGAAATATGCTTACCAGAGCACCAAATAGTGAACCTTTTCCATTTGGAGTTGTAAGTCTTTCTGGTGGAAGGCTTTCGAGAAGCATTTAGAATATCCAGAACACCTTGAGAGAGGTGCAGATCAGCACACTCTAACTCTTCAAGAGCCATGCCTTGAGATTGAGAGATTTGAGATTTGGATACCAAACCCTTCCCTGAGAGGATGTCAACAGGTTGTAATTCCTGGGAAGAGAAAGGGGAAGGTGGACTGCTAAGGACAGCAACAGTGGGTACCAGGGCTGTCTGGCCCAGTCTGGAGCGATCAGAATCACTTTGCGGGGTTGAGATCTGATCTTGACTAGCACCTTGAACAGGAGAGGGAAGGGGGTGAAAGCATACAGGAACTTCCCTTCCCAATTGAGAACCAGAGCATCCAGGGGGACTAAGCCCAATATTGGGGGTCTGCAGCAAAAGAGAGGAAGTTGGTGATTGTCTGGGGCTGCAAAAAGATCTATCTGTGGAGTGCCCCATCTGGAGAAAATCACCTTCAAATTAGGGGATCTAGGGACCATTCGTGCTGGCCCTGAGATATCCTGCTGAGAGCATCTGCTAGGACATTGTCCTTCCCTGGGAGGTGAACTGCTGTCAGAGAAGTTTGCAGGGAATAGGCCAGAGACCACAGCTTCATTGCTTCTGTGCACAAGGCCATAGACCGAGTGCCCCCTTGCTTGCTGATGTACCACATTGTGGTGGCATTGTCTGTTCTGATCTGGACTACTTTGTTCTGAACAGACTTGGAAAAAGCTTGCAGTGCCAGAAACACTGCTCTGAGTTCCAAGAGATTGATGTGAAGCAGAGATTCTTGAGGTGACCACAGCCCTTGGGTGGTAAGATCCCCCAAGTGGGCTCCCCAACCCAAGAGGGAGGCGTCTGTGGTGAGGATTAGAGAATGAGACCGAGTGACAAAAGGAACTCCCTGCCTTAAATTGTCCTGATCCTGCCACCACTGCAAAGCCTGGATCAGGGTTCGAGTCACTGGGACTAGTTTGGTAAAGGAATCCTTTCTCTGGGACCAGAAGGCTCTCAAGTGGAACCGAATGTCCCTCATCTGAAATCTTGCCCCCTGGACCACTGCTGTAGAGGCTGCCATGTGGCCCAAGAGCTGCAAGAAGTGCCTTGCTGGTCGAGACACCTGAAGGGTGAAAGAAGAGGCCAGTTCTATTAGTGTCCTTGCCCTGTCCAGGGGAAGGAAGGCCTTTGCTCTTATTGTATCCAGCTCCACCCCTATGAAGGTGAGGAACTGCACTGGCTCTAGAACTGACTTTGGAAAGTTTAGGAGGAATCCTAAGGAAGTGAGCAGTTGCTGAGTTAGCTGAAGATGTGACTTGACTTCGTCTGGAGACTGACCCACTATGAGCCAGTCGTCCAGGTATGGAAAGATGGAGATCTTTTTTCTCCTTAGGAAAGCAACCACTACTGCCAGGCACTTTGTGAACACCCTTGGGGCTGATGTTAGACCAAAGGGCATTGCTCTGAATTGATAGTGGCCTGAGGGCAACCCGAGCCTGAGGTACTTTCTGTGGGAGCACCTGATGGGAATGTGAAAATAGGCATCTTTGAGGTCCAGGGAGGCTAGCCAGTCCCCTGGCCTTAGAGAGGGCAGAATTATTCCCAGAGTCACCATTTTGAATTTTGGCTTTAAAAGGTGCTTGCTTAGATATCTCAGATCCAGGATGGGCCGCCATTCTCCTGTCTTTTTGGGGGTTAGGAAGTACCTGGAGTACAATCATTTGCCCCTGTGTAGGGTAGGAACCCTTTCTATGGCTCTGAGAGCCAAGACAGAAGAAACCGCTGCCTCTAGGGCAAGGGCCTCTGAAGGATTTGCAGGTGGAAAGGATCTGGTTCTCATCTTGGGAAATTTTTGGAAGCTGAGAACCAGTCCCTGGCTTACTACTTCCAGGACCCACTTGTCTGATGTTAAAGACTTCCAGTCCTGGACAAAGTAAGCCAGTCTGCCCCCTACCGGTAGTGGAGAATCGGCCCGGGCAGACCCATCAGGGTGTCTGCTTGGCAGGGGCTTTAGGCTGAGGGGTGGAAGCAGGCCTGCTCAAACCCCGTTTGCCTCTCCCTCTAAAGAACCCCCTCTAAGCAGAAGAGAAGGCCTGGGCTTGGTAAAAAGGCCTATGAAAGGGCCTGCCCCTGCCCCTGGAATGCCGTCTCTAAGGAATGGCTTGCCTTTCTTTGGCCTGAGCACTCCTGTAGGTGGTCCTGTACTCGTCAATCTTCTTCATGTAGTTCTCTGTCTGCTCCCCAAACAGAGAATTACCAATGACAGGAAAATCCATGGCCTTAGCCTGGGTATCCTGTGATAGGCTAGTACATCTGAGCCAAGCCATCCTCCGAAGGGCCACAGATGTAGCCATGACTCTAGATGAAACATCACTGGAGTCCACAGCAGCATGAAATTGCACCTTGGATGCCTCAATCCCATCCGCAGCCACCCACTCCAGCTCCTTGGCAAGCTGGTCAAGGGCCTGGTTAGCTAGAGCCATCACAGTGTCCCACCTGGACTTCCGGTATCTAGCTGTGTAGGCCATATACTGTAGTTAGCCTGCCTGAGTCCCAAAGATGCTGCCATGTACTGTTTCTTTGCAATGGCATCAATCCTCCGGGAGTCCTTATCTGGGGGTTGTGATGCCAAGGGAATGTTTGCCTTATCACAGGCAGCAGCCTGCACAACCCCAACATGGCTGCATTGCTGGGAAAGGAACTCCGTGTCTGAGCCTGAGAGAGTATACCTCTTGTCCATTCTTCTGTCCACAGGAGGTATGGAATTAGGAGTCTTTAGAATTTTAAATGTCTGTTTCCCAAAAGACTTATGGAGGGGAACAGACAATCTCCTGGACTCTGGGATGTCCATCATCTCAACAAAATCAGGCTCCTCCTGATCCTCTACTGCTTCTTCCATAGGAAGTTGAAGGGTTTCAGCCACTTTTTTGTAAAACATAAAGTGGTAAGGGGACTCAGAAAGCCTAGGAGGAGAAACAACTGAAGATCTGTCTGGGGAGATGTCCGGGTCAATAGGCACATCCAGACTTTCATAATCACCATCATTATCTTCATACTCTCCCTCCTCCTCAGGTTCATAAAATTATTCTAAAGTATAATCCGGAACCGGGGGAACCAACCGAACCGAGCCCCTGACCGATGGTGCCGGTTCGGCCGGAACCGAAGTTAGCGATTGAACTATCCTTATCGCTTTGGCTATCTCATCAGCAGTCAGAGTATGAGATTACGGGTCAGAACCGGTTGATTTGTCTTTTCTTTTTGTCGGAACCGATTCCTCGGAATCGGCTATTGTTTTGCCCGAAGAAGTAGCGCCCTGGTCAGAGGGCACTCCTTCTGGTTCGCTTGGAACCGAACCGGGCTGGCATCTGGGTCAGCGGACTTCTCGACCTCCCTTTCCCTCAGTCTACCTAATCTCTTTTCCAGGGTAGATTTGGGAAAATTCTTGCAAATTTGACAGTCTGAATCGAGGTGGTCAAACCGCAGACAATAAACACAGGTGGTGTGGGGATCAGCCTTAGCAAAGACCTCCCCACACACACTGCAGTGTTGAAACCCAGTGGGCCCGGTTTTCTTCTTGGGTTTCTCAGACATGGCCAATCTAACCAAAAACTTACCCTTTTTTCGGCAATCCGCCAGGCAAGACTCCCCTATCGGTTCCTGACCGTGTCACGGGTCTTGGAAAAAAACATAATAAAAATCAGTTTTTTTTAGAACCGATACGGACCGGTAACCACACTCTAAAGTAAAGCACAAGTTTTTACCTCAAATTGCTCGGTTCAGCCGAACCGATCCACAGTTTACAAGTTCCACACAGAAACAGAACAAAAACCTATCTAGTACTCATGGTACCACAGACAGAGACTTGAACCGACTATGCGGAAACAACAATTCGGTAGAAACCGACCGAAAACAGTCACTTCAACCAACTTTTGAACCGAGCAGCAGGAGAAATCTCCGGAGCGACTGTTCAGTGAGGTGGAGTAAAGAATCTGACGGTTGCAGTTTGAACAACATACAGGGGCTTCAACCGAGCTCGTGGTGAACGTTCTATGCAAGGCATAGAAAAGTTAACCCTTTGTTCTCCAGGGCAGTTGAAAGGCAGGACCTAACTGCAATAGTCAGAATACAGCAAGACTTTATGTTGTTTGAAGGACAGGATCTTTTAAAAAAAGGAGATGTTCAAGATCAATGGTTCACTAAGGGGAGAAAACTTAAAGGCAATGTGAGGACATATTTTTTTCAAGGAAATTGTGATGGATGCGTATAACAGCCTCCCTGAGGATAACGTAGAAGCAAAAAAATGATAGGTAAATTCAAGAATGCATGAGACAGACAGAAGGCAACCCTAGTGGTCTGAAGGAGAAGGTAATCTGCAGATTAAATAGACACAAGTGTTTATACAATGGGTAAGGGGATGGGCAGACTAGGTGGGCCAATCAGTCCTTATCTGCTGTCAAATTCTGTGTTTATATGTTTCTCTGTAACTTAACGTCTGCCAGGACAGATGATCGGATGGACGAAGGTGGTACCGGGAAGAGTGTGGATGGTGGGATCGAGGTTCATCCATTCTATGGTTAAACTAAATAACTTTGATGCTGCTACTGCATGTTGGTACCACAACAGAGATGCACCTGCAGTGGAACTCAAGGATAATTTTGGCATTCTCCATGATGGATATCTCAGGGATGAAGACATCGGACCCTGGAGGAGGCAGAAGCATTTATATGAGGGGGTTTAAATCACTAAGAGGGCAGACTTGGTATCAGTATTGTAAGGGTTGAAGGAAGTCATAAGAACATGATGCAAGATAGGGACCACGTGATGCATGTAGTCTGCCCATTATTTGACCTACCCCCCCATGTATATTCCCTTATTTCAATATTCCACTATGTTTGTCCCAAGATATTTTGAACTCCTTAACTGTCTTGGTGTTCGCGACCTCCTGCGGCAGCCTGTTCCATGGCTTCACCACACTTTCGGTTAAGAAAAACTTCCTAATGTTGCTCCAAAATCTCCCTCCCACTAGACATCTGTTGCGGCCTCTAGTACATGCCTCCTTATTTTCTTGGAAGAGGTTCTGCTTCTTCGAGTTGATATCCTTTAGGTATTTAAAGGTTTCTATCATGTCTCCTCTGTTTCTCCTATGTTCCAGGGAGTACATGTTTAATTTTTTAAGTCTTGTCTCATAGAGTTCGTGGTGGCGGTCCTGAACCATATCTGTACCTGTTCTTTGCACAGTTTCCAGATGGTCTATATCCTTTTTAAGGTGGGGTCTCCAGAACTGGACACAGTATTCCAGATGTGGCCTCATCAAGAATCTGTAAAGTGGGATTACCATTGTGCGATTTCTGCTTATGATTGCTCTTCTGATGCAACCGAGGATGTTACTAGCTTTCTGTGCAGCCTTCTCACATAGTCTCCCTGCCTTTAGGTCACTGGATATCATGACCCTTAGGTCCTGTTCTAGGTTCATGATGGCTAATTGTTCGTCCCCCTAGACAGTAAATTTTTCCTGGGTTTCTTTTACTTAGGTGCATGACCTTACACTTCTTGGCGCTGAACTTCAACTGCCAAGTTCTGGACCATTCTTCCAGTTTTGTTAGTTCCGATTCCATTGCTATGGCCCCTTTCTGTGTTTCCACCCTGTTGCAGAGCTTGGGGTCATCTGCAAACAGGCATACGTTCCCCTCCAATCCATCTGTGATGTCACTGATGAATATGTTGAAGAGGATTGGTCCAAGCACTGAATCCCGCTGGTCACCATCCCCTCTCTTGACAGGGTGCTGTTCACTACAAGATTCTGGGTTCTCCCCTGAATCCAGTTTCTCACCCAATTAAACATTTTCTCTCCTACACCTGCATTTCCCACTTTGTTAATAAGCCTCCTGTGGCCAGCCTGGTGGCACTGGAGGATGAGGCTCTAGTCGCTACACTTCGCCCCATGCCAGTAACCCGAGTTCGGGAATGAGCCCAAGCCACCAGTGGTGAGGATGGAGCGTCTGTAGGACTGCTCTCCTATCTCGCAGGGAGGGAGACTAGTGCCGCTCGTTGACTGCCCTCTGGCAGTGGCTGGAGGCTTGATCCAACATCCTCATGTCAGAATGGAGGGGGGAACGGGCAAAATTGGAGGAAAATTAACCTGGCAGGATTGATGATGGTCTGCCATCCCTGGACTCTGAGTTGGGCATCCGAGAGGGGGGAGAAGCCGGCAACCTCCGTCTGGCCTCGCAAGTATGGGAGCGGCGGGATCGGAAAGAGAGTCCCTCCATCAGGAGAGCCAAAGATGCCTGCCAAGATCAAGAGATCATAGAAAAATAAGCCTCCTGTGGAGGACGGAATCAAAGGTCTTACTAAAGCCTACATATACAACATCTACTGCCCTGCCTTGGTCTACTGCTTTTGTCACCCAGCCAAGAAAATCTGTCATGTTTCATTTCCGGTACTTGCAGGTGTGGGTATCCCTGCTGCGGAAGAACCTCCATTAGGAATGCCTTACCAAATCTCACTCCAAACTTTATGCAATTTTTAATTGGGGCATTAAGGGGTTATCAAGCACCATATCTGGTGGGATTAGCCTACAAAGCCTTTAGAGACCACTGGGATGACTCCACACTGACTATTCTTAAGGCATGGAACAAAGGTCTAGGTCAAAGGTCTAGGTACCGACATTTCCTATGAAAAATGGCTGGAGCGATCCTTCCCTCAATGAAAATCTCGCTGGCCCCATACTGGCGTGAATTTATCTGGAATTGCAGGGTTCTTTTCTTTAAAACCCCAGATAAATTGATGAAATATTTACTATTGGTATACGGTACCTGTTGGAGGCAGTGTGGGGAACTGAGAGCTAACAGTTCATATTTTTTGGAACTGCCCGGTGCTTTCCCAGTTCTGATGGGAGGTTGGCTCAAGCTTGACACAATTGATACATGCAGATTTAATTCTGTCACCACAATTGGTTTTACTATATATATTTGAAGATAGCACAACCCCACCCAGTAAGAGTAAGTTATATCTTTTTTTTTCCAACTCTGTTTTGCTCCTGATCATGATCCTGGGGGCCTCTCTCAGGCACCCACCCCGATCCTGCCCCACCTGAAGTCCCCCCAAACGGACCTTTCCCCTTCTGTAGCTGGCACTTCCGGCTTGACCCCTCCAGGGAGGGGCCGCCCCCTCCTACCACGGGCGCACTTGCAAACTTAGCTTCCAGCCACAGACGTCTCTCCAGGCAGAGGGAACTTGAAGGCCATCTGGGTTGGCCCTGGTGGTGGGCATGGGGGATGGCACCTTCGCCTACTCCCAGGACCGGGTTTTCCCCCGTGTTCTATGGATCCCTTCCCCTGTGCGTGGGCACGTTCCGACGCAGTTGCCACATGGCAGCCACTGCCTGCGTCGGCCACGCTGATGCGTGCTTTGCCTGGCTTGCTGCAGTACCTCTGGTCTCCACCGAGGGTCCCTGGCTCGCCGGGCCAGCCCAACCGCTGAGTTCAGGGAGGCGAGCACCACAGGGGCGCTCAGTCCCCAACCCTTCCCCTGCTGACCCCCGGCACCCGGTATGGCATCCAGTGCCTCAACCCTCAGTGCCACCAGGCCGGCCAGTAAGTTATATTGTTACTTGGCAGTGGCAAAAAAGTGATTACTTACCTTTGGCGCATAACTACAGCCCCAACACTGGCCCAATGGTATACGGTGATGAATGACGTCTATTTTCTAGAACGGACGATTGCTAACCATCTAGGCAGAACACAGCAATATGAGTTATCCTGGAGGCCCTGGGTATTCTACCTGTCACAAACAGATGAGGCATTCGTCCCATGAAAATTTTGGGGATTTTCCAAGCTATGGGCTGTGCCCTCGCTGCTCCCCCTAGGTTATAATTTTTGCAATAACTATACTGTACTGTGAGACATATCATGTTATATATTTAGATCTATGCAACTGCTGAGATAAAGCTATTATGTATATTGCATTGTACCCTGTTATGAAGGAAAGAATAAATAACAATAATAATAAAAATTCTATCATGCTTGACTGCCATGACATACCAGTTGTGAAGCCATGCTTCTTAAGGTCAAGTCTCCCACTGATTTTCAGGTATGCCAGTATCCTTCCCTTTAGTAATGATTCCATAATTTTCCCCACAGTTGAGGTGAGGCTGACAGGGTGGTAATTTCCTGCCTCTTCCTTGCTTCTGCTCTTGTGTAGGGGTACCGCAGTGGCCTTTTTCCAGTCCTCTGGTACCTGTCCACTCTCCAGTGATTTATTAAAGAGTTTGGGCAATGGAGCAGCGAGTTCCTCTCTAAGCTCTTTCAACATCAGAGGATGAATTCAGTCTGGTCCCATAGCTTTGTCTGTCTTCAATTTATTTAATTCTTCTAGGACCCTCTCTTTTGTAAAGGGGCTTGTATCTGCTTCCTGGATGTGGGAGACCTATAGCTAGTGTTGGACCATTGATGGCTTGGGTGTGTAGACACGTTGAAGAATCACTCCGGGTCTTTTTCAGACAATGCTTCATATAGTCATGAAAAAAGCTGCATCAGGCTTTATTTCTCAAAAAAACAAAGAACTATCTTGCAACAGAAGAGGAAGGAAGATTCCTCTTCTTCTGACTCAGAAACCCCAATCAAGAAAGGCCCATTGGACTGGTACATTACTGACTTACCTGGATCTGGGAAGAAGCAGATACCGGATGGTGTCGGGAGCCTGTTCGTAGTTTCTGCAGACTCTGCAAGTTTCGACTCAGACAAAAAGAAGAAACCTGTTTTCTCGGACTCTGAATTACAGGGTTGTGTGGCTGAGAAGGAGTTCACTGCTTCTATAGATATGTATTCAGCAATTCCTTCCTTTCAACAACAGCTGCAAAAGACGTCTGATACAGAACCACCTCAAACACTACTTGGAATGCAAGGGAAAAAAATCACAAGAGACCTTCAATGAGCATAGCAAGGTGGGGGGGTTTTAGACAAAACTATTTATGAACAATCTGTCTCATCACCCGCCAAGAGGTCGTCTCCCCCCCTTCACCATCGACAGCTTTACCCACTAAGGTGGAATTTAAATCCCTCAAGGAACAGTCTGCTTCGTCCTCCAATCTCTATACTTTTTTGACTACATTCGATAAAAAACTCGACCTATCGATCAACAGGTCAGATATGTTAGATAACTAAATGAAAAACATAAAATCTGAAAAGGAGAAAGTTTCTGAAACACAAAAATCAATTCAAAAATCAAGTGGTGGTGATACAGCAAAAATCACTTACAAATGAAGCACTTGTGACTACAAACTTGAAAGCAATTCTCGCACTTCACAGGAAGAATGAGGCTATGGAGAATACAATTTGGTACAAGAACTTGAGATTGGTAGAAGTTTCTAACTCCTACAACAAGGGGTATGAATCCCTAAGAGATATGCTAAAAGCATTGTTTGTTTAAGTGCTTAAACTTCCAGATAATAATCTACCATTTGTGACGAAATCGTTCTGGGTGCCCATCAGAAAGTCCTATACCACTACACAAAAGAAATCTGAAAATCAAGATGTAAGTTTCAGTTTACTTTCACCAGATTCCGCGACTGTTCTAGGTCAGGCTCAGAGAGCTCTGTTAACATTTTTAGTGACACAGTGGGTCCTAAGAGCACTATTATTTTTTCGTTAGCTTCCGATACAGATTGTGATTTGATATTAAATACTGCTAGAAAATTGGGACCTTACATTTCAAAGAAACTATCTGCCATATCTTCCCTGAGATTACTCCAGAAACAATGCAACATCATTAAGAATTCTTAAACTATGAAGAAGATAGTACAGTTATGTAAGAACTTACCGTAACAGCAGATCTTAGAGAGAGGTTCCTGCAGTAGGTCACGACAGACAGGACTGTGCACTCTGATGTCAGGACCGCACGGCAAACTTTTCCAGCAATGCCTGGTGGGGGGGCCGCCCACCAGACATCATGTGACGGATGTCAGCGTGACCCTATATAATGGGTGGGCCCCATGTCCACCCTCCAGTTTTCCCGCCGGGGACCCAAGTAGGAGGAGACAGGATGGAAGAAAAAATTATTCACCTTAGTAATGTTGTTTCTTCTAATGGAGTCTTGCTATATTATGACATATGCAGTATGACCGCAGGTTAGAACTGCTCCGGAGGTGAAAGAGTTAAATTTCATGCAGTGCATGGAATCTTGAGCGCGAGCTCGGTTAAACACTCTGTCTGTTGTGCTTCAAACCTTAACTGTCAGATCTTTACGAGCAATACTCACTAAAGGTTCTGTGTGGAAACTGTAAACCTACACTGGCCAACTGGCTACTATATATTAACACATTTTATGGTCCCAACAATAAGACTCAAGTCAGAGGACCAAGGAATGAAATACAACAGCAAATAAAAAGGCTAACACTAGGTGCCAACAGATCACTACCCACCTACAACCCAAAAACAATAAAGAGGTTCTGAGAGGGGCAGGTGGTGGGGGGGAGGTCATAATATAGCAAGACTCCATTAGAAGAAACAACATTACTAAGGTGAGTAATTTTTTCTTCAAACAACATGAAGTTTTGCTGTATTCTGACAATAGCAGACTACCAAGCAGTACCTCCATGGAGGAGGGACAGAACCTACCTAGGAAATAGGCTCTGAAGCACAGCTGTGCCAAACCGAGCACCACTCCTAGCCTGGGTGTCCAAGGAATAATGCTTTGTGAAAGTGTGAACTGTTTTCCAAGTAGCTGCCCGACATATCTCTAAGATAGGAATGTCCCTGGCAGCAGCCAAGGACGCAGCTGTACCTCTTGTAGAATGAGTCCTCAGGCCTGAAGGGGGAACCTTACCCAGTTTTTGATAACAAAATTGGATACAAGAAACAATCCACCTGGCAATGGATCTTTAGTGGCAGGTTTCCTTTACCTACCTCGCTGTAAGTGAGGAAGAGCTGAGGGAATCGAACCTGTGACCCTTGGTACGCTTCTATATAGTAGCTAAGGGCCCTTTACATCCAGACTGTGCAATCTCCTCTCACCAGAGGAGGAATGGTCAGTGAAATACATGGAAGAGACAGATTGATTCAGATGAAAGTCCGAGACCACCTTAGGGAAGAACTTTCTATTAGTCCTGAGGACCACTTTATCCCTATGAAAGGAGATAAAATCAGGCTCCACTGACAATGCTTGTAGTTCACTTATACGCCTAGCAGAAGTGATGGCTACCAAAAACACAAGTCTTCCAAGTCAGGTACTTAAGCTCTGCTGAAGACATGGGTTCAAAAGGGGGTTGCATAAGCTGGGCAATGCAAATATTAAGATCCCATGCGGGAGCAGGATCCCTGAAGGGAGGGTTGATGTGAAGCAACCCTTTGAAAAACTTGGAGAACACCGGATGAGCCGAAAGAGAAGAGGTTTTACCTGCTGATAAGAAAGCAGACACTGCTGCCAGGTGCACCTTTAGGGTAGCTGTCCTCAGCCCTAAAGCATTTAAGTGCACCAAATAATCCAGAACTGTGGGCAAGCCGGCAGAGTCTGGGGGAATACCCTTGTCAGAGCACCATATGGAAAATCTCTTCCATTTGGAGTTATAAGTAGCTCTGGTGGAAGGCTTCCTTGAGGCCTTCAAAACATTGAGCACCCCTGAGAAAGATGTAAGTCAGCAAACTCTAATTCTTCAAGAACCAGGCCTTGAGATTGAGAGATTTGAGATCGGTACTAAACCCTCCCTGTGCACAGGTTAACAGATTGTGATTCCTGGGAAGGCACAGTGGAAGTCGGACTGCTAGGGATAGCAGAAGTGGATACCAGGGCTGTCTCGGCCAGTCTGGAGCAATCAGGATCATCCTGCAAGGTGGAGATCTGATCTTGACTAGCACTTTGAACAGGAGAGGGAAGGGGGGGAATGCATAGAGAAACTTCCTTCCCAGTCGAGAAGGAAGGCATCCAGAGGGACTGAGCCCAACACTGGGGGCCTGCAACAGAAAAGAGGAAGTTGGTGATTGTCTGGGGCTGCAAAAAGATCTATCTGAGGAGTACCCCACCTGGCAAACACCACCTCCAGGATAAGGAGATCCAGAGTCCATTCGTGATGGCCCTGGGAAATCCTGCTGAGAGCATCTGCCAGGACATTGTCTTTGCCTGGGAGGTGAACTGCCAAAAGGGAGGTGTTCAGGGAATAAGCCAGAGACCACAACTTCATTGCTTCGGTGCACATGGCCGTAGACCGAGTGCCCCCTGCTTGTTGATGTACCACATTGTAGTGGTGTTGTCTGTTCTGACTTGTACCACTTTGTTCTGAACAGATGTGGAAAAGCTTGAAGTGCTAGAAAAACTGCTCTGAGTTCCAACAGATTGATGTGGAGCAGAGATTCCTGAGGGGACCACAGTCCCTGAGTGGTGAGGCTGCCCATGTGAGCTCCCCACCCCAAGAGGGATGCATCTGTAGTAAGGGTCAAGGAGTGAGACTGCGGGATAAAGGGTACCCCTTGTCTCAGGTTGGTCTGATCTTGCCACCATTGCAGGGCCTGGATCAGGGTTCGAGTTACTGGGATCAACTTGGTTAGAGGATCTCTCCCGAGACCAGAAGGCTCTCAAATGGAACTGAATGTCCCTCATTTGAAATCTTGCTCCCTGCACTACTGCTGTGGAAGCAGCCATGTGCCCTAGGAGCTGCAGAAAATGCCTTGCTGGCCGAGAGACCTGCAGAGTGAAGGAGGAGGAGGAGGCCAGAGAAACCAGGGTCTTTGCCCTTTCTAGAGGGAGGAAGGCTCTGGCCTGTTGTGTGTTCAGTTCTGCTCCTATGAAGGTGAGAAGCTGAACTGGCTGTAGAACTGACTTTGGAAGACTGAGAAGGAAACCTAGAGATGTGAGCAGCTGCTGGGTGACTTGAAGGTGTAATTTGACTTGTTCTGGGGACTGGCCTACTATGAGCCAGTCGTCCAGGTAAGGAAAAATGGCAATCTTTTGCCTTCTTAAATGAGCAACTGCTACTGCCCGAAATTTTGTGAATACCCTTGGGGCAGAGGTGAGACCGAAGGGCATTGCTCTGAACTGGTAATGGCCTGATAGCAGTTCGAATGTGAGGTACTTTCGGTGGGAGCTTCTGATGAGGACATGGAAGTAGGCATCCTTGAGGTCCAGGGACGCTAGCCAGTCCCCTGGCCTTAGGGAGGGCAAAATAACTCTCAAAGTCACCATTTTGAATTTTGGTTTTAAAAGGTGCTTGTTTAGGTATGTGAGATCCAGGATGGGCCGCCATTCTCCTGTCTTTTTTGGGGTAAGGAAGTACCTGGAATACAACCCTTTGCCCTGGTGTAGGGGAGGAACCCTCTCCACAGCTCTGAGAGCCAGGAGGATTGAGACCTCTGTTTCCAAGGCAAGAGTCTCTAAAGGGCTTGCAGGTGGAAAGGATCTGGCTCTCATCTTTGGAAATTTTTTGAAGCTGAGAACCAGTCCCTGGCTTACTACTTCCAGGACCCACTTGTCTGACGTTAAAGACTTCCAGTCCTGAACGAAGTAAGCCAGCCTGCCCCCTACAGGTAATGGAGAATCGGCCCTGGCCATCCCATCAGGGTGCCTGCTTGGCAGGAGCTTTAGGCTGAGGGGTAGGAGCAGGCCTGCTTGTGCCCCGTCTGCCTCTCCCTCTGGGCATAAGCTGAAGAGGAGGCCTGGGCTTGGTAAAAAGGCCTGTGAAGAGGCCTGCCCCTGCCCCTAGAAAACTGCCTTTGAGGAGTGGCCTGCCTTTCCTTGGCCTGTGCACTCCTATAGGTAGTCCTGTACTCATCCATTTTCTTCATATAATTCTCCGTCTGCTCCCCAAACAGAGAGTTATCCACAACAGGGAAATCCATGGCCTTGGCCTGAGTATCCTGTGACAGACTAGTACACCTGAGCCAAGCCATTCTATAAAAGCCACAGATGTAGCCAAGACACTAGAGGATACATCATTAGAGTCCACAGCAGTGTGGAATTGCACCTTGATGCCTCGATACCGCCAGCAGCCACTCTGCTCCAGCTCCCTGGCAAGTTGTTCAGGGAGCTGATTTGCAAGAGCATAACAGTATCCCATCTGGATTTCTAATATCTATGCACATAGACCATATAATTTGCCTGTCTGAACCCCAGAGATGCTGCCATGTACTGTTTCTTTGCCATGGCATCAATCTTCCTGGAGTCCTTATCCGGGGTGAGCCAAAGGAATATTTGCCTTATCACAGGCTGCGGCCTGCACTACCCCAACATGGCTGCATTGTTGTGAGAGGAACCTCGTGTCAGAGCCTGATAAAGTGTACCTCCTGTCCATTTTCTTGTCCACAGGAAGCACAGAGTGGGGAGCTTTTAAAATCTTTACTGTCTTCTGTCTCCTGAAGGATTTGTGCATAGGAATAGACAGTCTTCTAGACTCTGGAATATCCATCATTTCCACATAGTCAGGCTCTTCTTGGTCATCCACAGCTTCCTCCATAGGAAGCTGGAGGGATTCAGCCACTTTCTTATAAAAAATAAAATGAGAAGGAGAGTCAGAAAGCCTAGGGGGAGAAACTTCTATAGGTCTGTCTGGTGAAATGTCCGGTCAATGGGCACGTCCAGACTGTCTAAATCATATTCATTCTCTTCATAATCATACTCCCCCTCCTCCGGTTCATAAAAATCCTCTACATCATACTCCTGAACCGGTGGAACCGACCGCTTACCTGATGGTGCCGGTTCAGTCGGAATCGGGGAAAGTGACTGGACAATTTTTATTGCTTTGGCTATTGCTGCAGCAGTTGGAGCAGGGATTTTTGGCTCCAAACCTGCTGATTTCCTAGTCCTTTTAACTGGAACCGACTCATCCGAGTCAGCTCCTCTTTGCCCGAAAGACTCACCTTGTTTAGGGGATTCCTCTGGTTCGTTGGTACCGAACCGGCTGTGTATCAGTGGACTTATTAGCCTCCTTTTCCCTGAGCCTACCAACTCTTATCACGGGTAGCTGCAGGAAAATTCATACAAATCTGGCAGTCTGAATTGAGGTGGTCAAACCCCAGACATAGACATAGTGGTGTGTGGGTCAGCCTTAGCAAAGCTTCCCACAGACATCACAGTGTTGAAACCTAGTGGGCCCGCTTTTGGGTTTCTCAGACATAATGCCAGCCTAACCAGAAAACTTGCCCATTAACGCCCTAGCCAAGAAGACACCTTTATCGTTCCAGACCGTGTCACGGGTCCGGGAAAAAAACGTAATGAAATTCAGTTTTTTTTAGAACCGATAAGAACCGGGAACCGCACTTCTAATGTACTTTAAAGTTATTTAACAACAACCTGATCGGTTCAAAAACTGAACCAATAATACAGTTTACAAGTTCCACACAGAATAAATGTAAAACCTTAAATTACTTACAATACCACAGACAGAGATTGAACCGACCGGTTGCGGTTTTATTTAAAACAAATACGGTTTAAAAACCGAGAAATTACACTTTAAACCGACGAAATGAACCGAGCAGCAGGAGTAATCTCCGGAGCGACCGTTCAGTGAAGCGGAGTAAAGAATCTGACAGTTAAGGTTTGAAGCACAACAGACAGAGTGTTTAACCGAGCTCGCGCTTAAGATTCCATGCACTGCATGAAATTTAACTCTTTCACCTCCGGAGCAGTTCTAACCTGCGGTCATACTGCATATGTCATAATATAGCAAGACTTCATGTTGTTTGAATCCTGAAGCCCAGTTACAAAAAATGCTGAAAGAAATGCAAAACTGGGGGAAGGTGGGAGAGAAAATGTGACCTACTGCAGGAACCTCTCTCAAAGATCTATTGTTACAGTAAGTTCTTACGTAACTGTACTATCTTACTTCGAGAGGGTTCCTGCAGTAGGTCATAACAGATAGGACTGAATCCCAAGCAGTCATTCATAAAGTGACCGAGAGACTCACGGGAGGAGGAGGAACAACTGAAAGAACAGAACCGGACCAGCTTAGGACAATAGGCCATGCAGAATGGCTAGGCCAAACCCGGCCCTACACCTAGAGGCAATGTCCAGACTGTAATGCTTCATGAAGGTATGGACTGAACTCCAGGTAGCTGCTGCACAAATCTCCGCTGCAGAAACGTTTCTCAAGAAGGCTGTGGACGTTGCCATTCCTCGAGTGGAATGACCTCTGACCTCAGAGGCAGAGGTTTGTCATACTTCTGATAACAGAAGCGAATGCAGTTAGCAAGCCACTTGGATAAGCACTGCTTAGACACCGTTGAACCCATGGATTTGAGGGCAAAGGAAACGAAAAGCTGATCGGACTTTCTAGAGTTTTTAGCCCTAGCATCTGTTGCACTCTGAGTGCTTCAGATTCTTACGGAGCATAACTGGGTAAAAGACCCACTAGCTAAAATTAACAACATTAAATAACATTTTTGCCCTTTCAGGTCAAAACATCCTTAACCAACAAACCTAAGAAACTTTAAGACCACCTGGACACCAACTGGTTAGACAAAGTGAGTCTCTATCTTAGCCTATATATGAGAAAAGAAAAAACACCCTAATGCAGGGATGCAGAGCAACTTCTATAGGTTCTAGTAGGGGAGGTAGGAAGGGTTTTCAATCATAATGAGTGATCCCTTTGAAGAAACAAGATTACTATGGTGAGTAATTTTTTCTTCTAACCCCAGGAATCACTCATTATGATTAAATTTAATGCAGACTACCAAGCAGTACCTTTGGAGGTTGGGCAGAGAACCTATTTAGGAAACAGGCTCTGCAGTACTGCTGTACCAAACCTAGCATCACCTCTGGCTTTTAAGTCCAGGCTATAATGCTTAGTGAAGGTGTGTACTAATTTCCATGTAGCTGCTTTGCAGATTTGCAGTAGTGGAATTTCTCTTGAAGCTGCCACTGAAGCAGCTGTGCCCCTGGTGGAGTGTGCCTTCAGGCCCAGAGGAACCTGTTTACCCACCTTACTTTAACAAAACTGTATACATGCTACTATCCAGCGAGCAAGTGTACATTTTGTTGCAGCTCTGCCCTTACCAACTTCACCATATATGAGGAAGAGCTGTGATTGACTTGTCCTATAAGACTGGGTTCTGATAATGTAGTGGCTAAGTGCCCTTTTGACATCAAGGGAATGAAGTCTCCTTTCTGGAGAACTGGAGTTGTCTGTAAAGAAGACAGAGTGATAGACTGATTCAAGTGAAAATCAGATACCACCTTGGGAAGAAATTTTCTATTAGTCCCAAGGACCACCTTGTCCCTGTGGAATGAGATGTAGTCCACATCTGTGCACAGGGTTTGTAATTCACTGATCCTTCTGGCTGAAGTAATGGCAACCAGGAAAACAGTTTTCCAAGTGACATACTTCAAATCTGCAGTTGCCATGGGTTAGAATGGTGCGTCCATGAGTTTAGCAATGCAAACATTTAGATTCCAGGCAGGAACTGGTTCCCTCAGGGGAGGGTGCAGAAGATTAAGGCCTTTAAAATATTTTCTAAATACTGGATGAGAGGCCATAGACCTCTACTTACCAACTGACAGGTAAGCAGAGAGTGAAGCTAAGTGGACCTTGAGGGTAGAAGGCTTCAGACCTAAGGAATGTAAATGTGTAAGATAATTTAGAAGAATAGCCAACTCAGCCCTGACAGGGGTCACACCCTGACCTGTGCACCAAAGTAAATCTTTTCCACTTAGAGGAAAATGTCTTCTTAGTAGACGGCTTCCTGGAACCCCTAAGAACTGTCAGCACCTGTTCTGACAGGTTAAGGTTAGCAAATTCTAAGTCTTCAAGAGCCATGCCTTGAGTTTCAGTGATTTGAGATTGGGGTACAGGATCCTGCCCTGCGAGAAGGTTAACAGGTTGTGCCTCCTGGGCAGGTGGATAGGGGGAACCACTGACAGAGACAGTAGAAGAGAGTACCAGTGCTGTCTTGCCCAATCCAGAGCCACCAGTATCATTTTTGCTGGTTGGGACCTCAATTTCAGTAGGGTCCTGAATATCATAGGAAAGGGGGGAAATGCATACAGAAACCTTCCTGTCCAATCCAGGGCCATGGCATCAAGGGGAATTGTGCCCTTTAGAGGAGGCCTGCAACAGTACATTGGAAGCTGGTGGTTTTCTGTGGAGGCAAAGAGATCCACCTCTGGAATGCCCCATTTCCTGAAAACTGTACTGAGTACCTGAGCATTCAGGCACCACTCGTGGTGGCCTTGACTTATCCTGCTGAGAGAGTCTGCCAATACATTGTCCTACCCTGGAAGGTGTATGGCTGACA
The DNA here is from genome assembly GCA_016271365.2 of Neoceratodus forsteri. Taxonomy (NCBI): domain Eukaryota; kingdom Metazoa; phylum Chordata; order Ceratodontiformes; family Ceratodontidae; genus Neoceratodus; species Neoceratodus forsteri. The sequence continues at coordinate 1,391,738,563 of CM028131.1, read as the reverse complement.
GGGATACTCCCATGGCGTATACCAGGGACCACAATCTCACTGCTTCTGTGCACAGCAGATCTGACCTGGTACCTCCTTGCTTGCTGATGTAATACATGGTTGTGGTGTTGTCTGTTCTGACTTGCACTACCTTGTTTTGCAGGTAAGGAGCAAATGTTTTTAGAACCAGGTAAACGGCCCTGAGCTCCAAGAGATTTATGTGCAGAGACTCTTGTGGGGACCATGTGCCACTTGCTGTGTGCTCCAACATGTGTGCTCCCCCAAACTAGAAGTGAGGCATCTTGTGAGGATTACTGAGGGGTGTTCCCTTATAAAAGGTACACCCACTCTGAGGTTGTGCTCTTCCAGTCACCATTGTAAAGCTTGGACTAAGCTTTTTGTGACTGGAACCAGTTTGTACATAGGATCCATCCTTTGAGACCAGTACTGTCTGAGATGGAACTGAATATCCCTCATTTGAAACCTGGAGCCCATTGCCACTGCAGTGGCAGATGCCATGTGGCCCAGCAGCCTGAGAAATTCTCTGGCTGGTTTGGGTCTCCCGGACACAAAGGATTTTGCAATCCGCAGAATGCTTGTCACCCTGTCTTGTGGCAGGAAGGCTCTGCCTTGTCTGGTGTTTAATTCTGCTCCAATAAACTCCAGCACCTGGAGTGGTACCTGCTGAGATTTCTGTTCATTGATGAGACATCCCAGGGACGCTAGTGTAGATTTTGTTAGTGCCAGTGAGTGTGCTGCATGCTGCAGGGACTGTCCTACTACTAACCAGTTGTCCAGATAGGGGAAGACTGTTACCCTTTGTTTCCTCAAAAACTCTACCACCACTGACAGGCACTTTGTAAAAACTCTTGGTGCCGGAGTTAGCCCAAAAGGGAGAGCTGCAAACTGATAATGGCCTGACGCCAGCCTGAATCTCAAGAATTTTCTGTGAGATGGTCTGATGGGAATGTGGAAATAAGCATCCCTTAAATATAGGGAGGCTAGCCAGTCTCCCTTTTGCAATGAGGGAATGATTATTGCAAGAGTGACCATTTTGAACCTTGGTGTCAAAATGTACTTGTTCAGAAGTCTTAGATCCAAAATAGGTCGCCAATCCCCATTTTTCTTCCTTATGAGGAAGTACCTGGAATAAAAACCTTTGCCCCTGCTTATCAAAGGCACTACCTCTACTGCTTTGATTGCCAGTAGATGCTTTACCTCTGCCTCCAACAGAATCCTGTGTGCAGTTGTTGATGGAGCAAAGGTTCTTGTTCTCAGCTTTGGAAGTGATTTGAAACTGAGTGCCAGTCCCTGGCTCTCTACCTCCAACATCCACTTGTCTGTGGTGATGGAATGCCAAGTGTGAAGGTAATGAGCCAGTCTGCCACCTACTGGTGGTCCTGAAATAGGGGATGCGACCTGCACTAGCCCGTCAGAGGCTGTGTGTGGGTTGTGTCTGAACCTGTGGCACAGGGGCCATTCTTCTCATGACTCTCCTGCCCCTTCTCCTAAAATAACCTCTGGCCTGCTGTTGAGGCTGACGCGCCTGCGCTTGAAAGAAAGGTCTGGGGTAAGAACCCCTAACCCTACCTCCCCTACTCTGGGGTCTGCAAAAGGTGGAAGGCCTATCTTTGGAACTGATCCAATAGGTGAACTTATATTTCTCCACCTTCTTCATATATGCCTCTGTCTTATCCCCCCAAAGAGTTGTTTTCCAGTGGCAAATCCACTGCTTTAGCCTGTGTGTCTAAAGTCAGGTTGGTGGCTCTAAGCCAAGCGAACCTCCTAAGTGAAACAGACAAAGCCATTGACCTGGATGCAGTATCATTGGCATCCACTGCCATATGAAATTGGTACATGGTAGCATCAAGTGCAGCCCTTGCTGTATCCTGTAAGTCTACAGCCACTTCACCTGGAACCTTATCAGTCAAAGCTAGAACCGAGTTCCATAGAGCTTTTTGGTACTGCACTGAATATGCCATGTAATTGGCCTGCCTAACTAATAAAAGAGGCAGCCATGTACCCTTTCTTCCCCACAGCATCCATTTTTCTTCAGTCTTTGGTGGATGGGTAGCCAAGGGGATCCTGGCCTTGTCACAGGCAGCAGCTTGTACTACTCCCTCGGGATCAGGATGAGTAACAAGAAAATCAGCTGTAGCTCTGTCAAGCTGATATTTCTTGTCAGCTTTCTTATCCACACCAGGGATAGAGGTTGGAGTTTTACAAATCTGTAGTGCAGCCTTTTTTTAAAGACTTATACATGGGGAGAAGCAGACGTTTAGTGGGGGTTAACCCCATCATGTCCAGAAAATCTGCCTCCTCCATATCCTCTTCTGTTTCCTGAAGAGGGAGATTCAGAGTTTCCACCATGCTCTTGACAAAGGCATAGTGGGAGGAGTATTCCTCAGGGCCCCTAGGAGGGGACCCGAATTCTTGCTCAGGGGAAACCTCTGGATCTATAGGTTCCCTTTCAAAATCCTCCTCCTCCCCAAACACTTCCAGCATTCCCTGCCTTGCTGGGGGTGTAGGAGGAACTTGGGCAGTCGGTGAAGGAACCGGGATTGACCCCTGTAGGGCCTGTAGCACTTGAAGTGCCTTAGTAATGTCCTCAGCTGAGGGCATAATACGTTTGTCTGCTGGGAGCTCCTTAGCCTTCTTGGCCGGAGGCACAGAGACATGCTTTTCTTTACACTTTTTCTTTAATGGAACAGGTTCAGAGCCGGTTTCCAAAGCTCTTTTTGCTTTACCTTGTTCAGATTTATCTGAACTCTTGGCTTTACCCCCATCCTTTTTGTGGGAAGAGGAAGAAGCAGAATTATCTACACTAGAAGCAGAAACAGAAGCCATCTCTTCTAAAATCTTAGACATTTCTTTAATATTTTAGGGCAAAAGGTCTTACAAATATCACACTTGGCAAATATATGACTTGTACCTAAATAAGAAATACACAGAGAATGTCTGTCTGCTTTTGCTATAAGTTGCTAACAAGACTCACAACATTTAAAACCTGTAGGTCCTGTGCGTTTTTTAGGTTTATCTTAATGGACCTCTGACATTGATAGACAAAAAGATTACTTCACAAAAAAAACGTTATTTAAAATAACTCGGAACTGGAGGTTCTTTAAATATAACTACTGCTAACAGTTCCTGGAACTGATTGCTATTCGGTTCCGGAAGAAAAAGGAACCAATAAAAAGAGAAATTTAAACAAAAATAAAGCAGTTCAAGGAACCGATCGCTAAATGTATAAAATAAAGCAAAACTGAGGTAAAAACCTCCCAGATAGACGCTGAACCCTCGGTTCCAAGGAACTGTGAGGGAATCACGAAAAACTACTATAACACTAATAAAATATACTAAACAATGTTTCTAAGGCAGCAATTGAAAATTAAACTAAAATTTAGTACTTATCCACAAAGCAACTTTATTCTGAAGACAGTTCAAGGAGAGCTCTCCAGGATGTCCTTACTAGGCAGGCGGAGTAAAGAATCTGAAGCACTCAGAGTGCAACAGTTGCTAGGGCAGCTGTTTGAAAGTGGCATGAGCCAATTGAGAATTCCATAATTTGCATAAAATTCCATTTCTCCGGGCAGTTCAAGACAGGAGGCTGACTGCATTAAGTTTAATCATAATGCGTGATTCCTGGGGTTAGAAGTTCAACCGTCTGATTCAGGGTGAACTCTGAAACCACACTGGGAAGAAACTTAGGATTGGTTTGCAAGACCGTCCTGTCTTTATGAAAAATCAAATAAGGCTCCTTACACATCAGGGCCTGAAGCTTGGAAATTCTTCGAGCAGAAGTAATGACAACCAAAAATAGCACCTTTCAGGAGAGATAGCACAAGTCACAGCTCATCGCTGGTTCAAAAGGGGGGAGCATAAGCTTCTCAATCGCAAAATTTCAATCCTAAAGTGGAGTGGGGTTATGGATAGGGGGTTTCAGATGGAGAATCTCCTTCAGAAAAGTTTTTGAGCTTTCAAGCTGTGCCATGGGTTCCCCCCTACCAAATCAGGATAGGCCGAAATGGCCGACAGATGGACCTTGAGGGTGGAATAAGATAGACCTGAATCAGACATGTGCAACGGATATTCCATAATCTGTGCAGCCGAGAACGTAAAGGGGTTACAGCCTTTAGGTGCCGCTCAAATGGAAAAATGCTTTGATTTCATAGCATAGGTCAATCTGGTAGATGGTTTTCTGGCCTCTACCTGGAACAGAGTGACCTTATGTGAGACCCCGAATCGAGACTTTATTATGTCTGTAAGAGACGAGCATGAAAATTCAGAGTCCTGAGCCCGGGATGCACTAACCTGTCTTGATCCTGGGTCAACCGGTTGTGTTTGAGAGGAAGAGGAACTGGGGGTTCTGCTGAGAGTTGCTGCAGGAGCAGAACGCAGATTTGCCTCGGCCAGAGGGAAGCAATCAGGATCATCTGGGCTCCCTCTGCCAGGAGCTTTAGAAGAACCCTCTGCAGAATGGGAAAGAGAGGGAAGGTGTACAAGCTCCGCCCTGTCCAACAAAGTGGCAACACGTTGTGCAAGAAAGCACCAGGAGCCTGGAATGAGCGAGCAAAAGCTGGGAAGCTTTGCATTTGGGGGGGGGCGCGAACAGATCTAAGTCTGGGTGACCCCATCTCAGACATACAGAATCTGCTACCTCCTGACCGAGTTCCCATTCATGGGCGCGGGACAAGGTCCGACTGAGATTGTCTGCCAGGACGTTTAGAACTCCTGGGACGTGCACAGCCATGAGAAACAGACCATGCTGGATTGCCCAGTTCCACACCCACATCGCCTCCATGTTTGCAGATGTACCAGACTACCGACATATTGTCAGTCTGCATTAGCAGTGATCCTTTTGACAGAATGGGTTGAAAGGCCTGAAGAGCATAAAGAACTGCCCTCATCTCCAGAATATTGATGAGGAGATCCATCTCCGATTGGGACCACGATCCCTGCGTATGATAGTCCCCTAGGTGGGCTGCCCAACCCAGACAGGATGTATCTGTGGTGAAAGTCCAAAGCAGTGGGGGAATTCTGAATGGAAGGCCCCGCGAAAGGTTCAGAGGATTTGACCACCAGAGTAGATCCCTCTGGACCACGTTGGAGACTAGAACCGGATGGTCCAGATCATCCAAGCGCTGGTCCCATTGGACCCACAAGGTCCCCTGGGTGATCCTCACATGCAACCTGGCAAATGGGATCGTGGAGATGGAGGCCACCATCAGGTACAAGAGGCATAACCACGCTCTGGCCAGAAGGCATCTGGAAGAGATCAGAACATTGACCTGCTCTCGAATGATCTCCGCCCTGTCCGGGAGGAGGAAGACTTTGCACTGGACCATGTCCAAGTGGCCCCAATGAACTGAAGGTTCTGGGAAGGGGTACTAGTCGACTGTGGGAAGTTGACCGTGATACCCAGGTGAGAAAAAAGGTCCAAAGTGCATGAGAGAGCTTCCAGGAGGCTGTCCCTATACGGAGCTGTCAACAACCAATCGTCCAGGTAAGGAAAAACTGCTATACCCCGATGGTGTAAAGCTGCTGCCACCACCGAAAGGCACTTGGTAAACACCTGAAGTACCAAGGAAAGGCCAAAGGGGAGGGCTGTGAAAAAAAAAGTTATTGACCATAGTAACCTTGTTTCTCCCATGGGATACTCCAATATTCATAACTCTGCAGTATGCCCTGGCCAGATTCTCCGGAGATGGAATGCTATGCTAAGTGATGGAATCATTGGCATGTGCCACTTTTCAAATGCTGCCACTTCTCAACTGCCTACATTCTAACCCTCAGATTTCGTGGACACCTGTAAAGACAGGGCCCAAAATATTTAAAATCAGTAAAATTTAGTAATTTTAGGACTCCCACAACTAGCCTTCAACTGAAGGAAGAATATACCAATATATATTCACAAAAAAATGCATTTTCCAATATCAGAATCACCTGAAAGGTGAAAAACCCCCACTGAAACTGGTTTCATTAAAAACCAGAATGTGGAATATATACCCTTAAGATACAGCATGGAATGCAGAAGCCACTGGTTCTGGAAGGGGAGGTAGGGTGAGAGAGTTATGAATATTGGAGCATCCACTGGGAGAAACAAGGTTACTATGGTAATTAACGTTTTCTTCTCACCCCAGGAATACTCCAATATTCCTAACTCTTCTACAGATTAAAAAGCAGCACCTTTGGAGGTGGGAACAGAACCTATTTTGAACACGCTCGCTGGACAGCTGCACCAATCAAGACTGTGCCCTAGCCTGCATATCCAGGCTGTAATGTTTGGTAAATGTGTGAACTGTCCTCCAGGTAGTTGGTTTACAGGTATCTAGAAAGGGACATCCCTGACAGCTGCCCCCCCTTGTGGAGTGGGCGCTGAGCCCTGCTTAGGCCTCTGCCACTTGCGTCATGACAAACCTAATTATACTGACCATCCAACGAGTAGTCTTACCTTTAGATGCTGGATTAACCCTTCCCATATCCCCATAAATGAGGAAAACTGTGTCTTGTCCTGCCTGTGGAGCTCAGTAGCTGTCATGCAGTACATGAAAGCTCCCTTGCATCAAGACTATGCAATATACGTTCACCAGAATAAGAATGCTCAGTAAAAAACACTGAGTGATACATAGTTTGGTTTAGATGAAAGTCTGAAACCACTCTGGGAAGGAATTTCCTATCAGTTTTAAGAATAGTTTTATCCCTGTGAGAAAGGATGTAGTCCTGCTCAATGCATAGGGCCTGAAAGTCACTAATTGGTCCGAGTGAGGTGATAGCCATTAAAAGTAGCATTTGCCACAAAACATAATTTAGTGCTGCTGAAAACACGGGTTCAAAGGAAGAACCCATGAGCTTGGCAAGATAAATGTACAGGCCCCATGCTGACACTGTTTCCCTGACCTGTATCCTTATATGTCAGGAATAGCTGTTTTCTGCCCTGCTTATGGGCTTTAGTGGCTGTCAAGTAATAGCTATAAGTTCCTTTGACATCCAGGCTATGGAGTCTCCCTTCACCAGAACTAGAGTGTTTAGTGAAAAAGACAATAAGGTAATGACGGTTCAAATGTGGATTTAGGAACCACTCTAGTAATAAACCTCCTGTTTGTTCTCATGGCCACTTTGCTCTCTGTGGGATGAGAGATGTAGTCCTGTTTAAGGTATCAAGGAAACTGTGCCATGTGACATCTCAAATGAGCAGAATGCATAGGTTCAAAAGGGAACTCAAGGAGCCAGTTATGCACATAATTAGGTCCTGTGCAGGCACTGGTCTCTGTAAGGTGCAGGCGGACCAGGCCCTTAAAAACTCTTTTTTAGGCTTACTTGAAAATCTTGCTGGTCGTGACAGACTTTGCTCTCTATACTGGAGGAGTATCGTGTAGCAGGGAGATACAGAGAGTTTTATTTTTATTTAAAGTACGCCATCTATACCTGTGAAGTCTATCTCCTTTGCAGGATATCTTTTGATCTGTGCCTCCGTTGTGTTCTAGACTTGTGTCCGTCTCGTGTGTTGTAGGAGGAAAGCACAGTTAGATGGCGTGGTGCGGACTGCCAAGGCGGAAGGGCTGGTCGCGATGGCTGAAAAACTCCAAAAGGCTGTGGAACACTAAAAAGAATATGTGTACTCTGCTTCAGTAAAAAGGGAGGTATCTAGATATTATGTTTTATTAAATACTTAACAGTTTAATACACAGAATTGTGTTTTTATGGGCTTTGTACTCTTAATTACTAGGACACTAAGTATAGCAGCTCTAGCACCTACATAAGAACTATATAAGAATTGAGGATTATTTTCTATTCATTTTTATATGTTTGCATTCTTTTTACTTTATATTTAAAAAAAGAGGGTTTACATTTTTTTCTCGTGCAAATCAGTGAAGTTTAGATTCTCCTGGTCTAATTGAAATTAGCAGTTGATTTGAGTAGCTAGAAAGTACATAGGTTTGGGATTATCATTAACTGAAGGGAAGCTATCTGACTACGCTGAGTCATAGTTTGTTTAACTGATGTTGGAATGACATGTATATGATTAGTAAATGATCAGGTAATGAATATACTGGTTGTGATTACCCTTCTATTTGAGCATCTGCATGGATTCTCTTTATTAAGCAGTCGAAGTTCCTGAGAGGAGAGATTTGGATGCATTTACTTTGGCACTGTGTGGGCTCTAGATGGTTTCAGCTGTCTTAGCCGTCTTCTTTTTGTCCTTTTTACGAGGCATTTTAAGCCAGAAGTCCGAAATTTGAACCCTGCCAAAATTTCCAAAAAGCTGTAGAACTAATTTTATTAGTGCATTATATCGTAGCTGTGGTTCAGCCATATGAATTTGTTGGTAAACGAAGGTAGTGTACACAGAGCCCAGTGTGGTTGCTGCTGTACTATAAAACTGCCAAGGAACGGAGAATCTCTAGCACCTTTAGAACTTAGTGAACTGCAGAGAGCAACAAGTGAGTAATCTTTAGTGAAACTGTTAGTGCTCTTGTGTGGTAAGTATGCCTGGTATTTTAGATACTTAGGCATTTAGCCTTTTACCTAACAGTTTTTTAGGAGTATGTTATTAGATTAATTTAAGGGTGAATTAACAAGGAGGGTTGTTTATGTTGGGTTTCTTAGTGTTTTTAGACATAGTTTATTTCTCTGGGTAGAAATTTATAATCTTTTCTTTTTTTTTCAGTGGAGACCCTGATTCTGGTATTTATTTTGAGAATTTCTGGAAGGGATCCACCAACTGGGGCAAGAAAACCTTTTAATATACTGGTAGTGCCAGTGGGAGCCAAGGCTGCATTTTATCGCTCTGGGATGAACTATTTCAATTCGGTTGAGCCAGAAAACTTGTGAACTCATTGGAAAACATTTATGAGAAACAGTCTGACTGGACTTTCTCGGGAGGATTCATCAACTAAACTTCCCATGTGCCAAGTGCTATACAGTAAGAGATAATCTAGATGTCTTCTAACATATCATGGAGGGCTCGAGACTTTCTGATGCCGTCTTCTCACAGGACTTTTATGTTATTCACAGTAGGAACCCAAGAGTTTTTTTTTACAAGAATATTAGTAGGGTGTCTCTGTGGATACACTTTTAATTAAGCATTTTATTTTTCTTCTCGAATATGGCTAAAAACAAGGAAACAAACAAGGGCAGCTAAAGGCAACATCTTGTAACAACAGGTAAACCGTGAGAACCAAATTTTAATTTTGCCCAAAAATATGGTATGAGGAGATTGGGGAGATGAGACCCAAAGTGAGTTCAACGGTTTTCTCACTCTATCTCTAATTGCTACTGCAGAGTCGGCTACTATAATTACTGCTGCTACTGTTATTATTACAAACGGCAGGACTAAAAGAAAGACTAGAATTGGGTTGCATAGTGAAATAGAAACTACTTCCCAACAGAATGCTGATGGGTCAGTAAAAGGAAAAGATATAGGAGAATATATTAACCAAAACCAGAAACAGATGAAAAAGGGGTCTGGGAAACATTGCAAGCATTCGAAACAATCTAAAATTGAGGACCATTTTCCTAATAAGATAGAATCTGAGAAATATGGTAAAGAAACTAGTTTTGTGCTAATGAAGGAGTCTGAAGAGATTCCAAGTAACAATAATGTTGAACTTCCAGAACAGGAAAGGGTACAAAACAAAAAAGAAGTAATCCTGAGACAAGATATAATATGATTATTGAGAAAGTTATTTCTGGGAATACTTCTAATCAAAAACATACAAGTTTATCAATGTCTCCCAACTTAGATGCAAGTATTTTTTGGGATATTTCTGGAGATTTAATTGACAATTCTAACAAGACAGAAAATATAGAGCTTTTTACCAGTTTCCTTGAGTCTGGAAATAGTCACAATGACTGGTCTAGTAGAATTCCTGTAAGCTCTGTTTCTCAAACTTTGAGTTTTTCTCCAGATTACATCTTAGAGAACAATCGGGAGCCTAACTGGCAGTACAATTTAAAAAATATTGCGAATGAGTTACAACAAACTATAAATGGTCTCAACTAATTAAGTACCCCTAGGGAAAAAACGGCTGGGAAAAAATCAACTTCAAGAGTGTTTGTCCAAGCAATACTTAACTGAATCTGTTAAGAAATATCCCTTTGGAGTCAGTGAAGATTTAAAAGCCTTTTACTTTTAAATCTCTATGTAGCTATCTTTGATTCTGAACAGTTATACAATTTAGACATGAACTGACTCACTGAAAGAAATTATAGCAACAAATAGAAGCAGACTAGAACTCTTGCCCGCAACCTGGAAAAATTGGTTCCCCAGACAGGATCTCCCTCGATAAGTAATGATAGCTTTGTTACTATTGTACCTGATTTAGATGTTATTAATGTTACCAGTAGTCCTGAAATTTCTGTTCAGAATAAATTAAAAGGGAAATGGCAAAGGAGGAAACAGCAAAAGGAAGGGGGGTGATAGCCAACTAATCACAGAATTTAATACCAAAACTACAAAGGTGGTAAAGAAAATTAAGAATCTGAACCAGAAAAGTGAAGTTACAACTAAGGTTCCCACTAGTGTTGGTCCCAAAGGAAGTGTTATTCTAGTGTGATAGCTAGAATTTGTACCAGTGGCTCTTCTCAAGTATCAAGTAGTTCACCAGTTCATTCTCAAGTAACAGCTCTTCATCAGCAGAAAATGTTACAGATTACTAGTAAACAGTTAAACAATACTGAAAAAACAGAAAAAAAAATACTACAGATGTAAGGGAAGAAAATGTTCCTAGTGATCTTAAGACCGTTAGGAATAACAAATATAAGGGACAAGGTGTCAAACTCATGGATATCGAATCATGTGCTATACTTTTACTTTATGGGTTTCAACGTAAGGAGCCCCACATTAATCAGGAAGATAGACTTATGATTATTGACTTGTTTAAATCAATTCCTGGAGCTGATCTGAGTGAGGATGACATTGTACAAATGTGAAAGGATAAAGTTGAAATGGATAGGGACTGTATTTTATGTATTCTGCTCACCTAGATCTCATAATTACATATGGCTTAATCACAGGAACGCTTTGGAAATAAGTGATATGTGGTGGACTTTAACAGAGACAAAAATTAATAGCAAGCCTGAAATAAGTAAATTCACCTCTAAACAAATTAGTATATCTGGGTTAAAACCACTGCTGAATGAAACTAGGTGTATTATGAATGTATTTTTAATTTGTTTGCTCAGATTCTGAAAGTGGATGGTTGAATCTATGATTTTGATGTATTTAGGTGGGAAATGTTCAAGGAAGTGCCAAGTTGATGTTGAGGATTCAAGATGTTGGAATTGCCAATTCCTTGTTATAGAAGGCAACGCTCTTGGACAAGACTGGTATACGTATTATAGAAAGCAACATTTTGTCAGAACGAAGGTATAAGAGTGGAAATAAACTCCAAGATAAATCAACTAATAAGTTAACATTGTTGGGCCTAAATATATCCAAGAATGCAAATAATTTGAAGATAAAAAAGTGGTTATAGATTTACTAGAACAATATCTGAACATTGACATTAGCAATTGGGATGCCATTTGTTTCAAGGGGTGAAACATGGCAGGAGTTTGGGTCGATTTTACTTGGTATCCGCTTTCAGAGTTTGTTCAATAAAATTTTGGATAACATTGGACTTCTGGACTCACTGGGGTTCTTTATATGGCCAAGTGAGCAAGACACTCTTATGTTTAAATTAATCTAGGGGAATAAGTCCAGTGCAGTAAATTATAAAGTGCCCGATAAGGTCCAGGAAACCATATTTAATTGAACAGTATTCAACAGGTTTGAGCCACTCGATACAGAAATCTGACTAACAAAAGAACAATTTAAAGAGGGAAACTCTGAATTAGAGAAGGTAGCCTATGATACCATGTTGTGGAATGTTTCTGGTGTGCAAAAAAAGTTTTTAGATACTGAATGGCTAGTTTATGAAAAGTTTCGAGATTATTTGTCTTCAAGAAACCTGGCACTCAAAGGAAAATAATGCAATTCTCAATGGCTATTTTATGTTTGATGTTCCTGCTATTAGGTATTCTGCTTCAGGAAGGCATGTTGGTGGGCTGATCACATGGTTTAAAACTGGTAAAAATCTCAAAACAGACAACTTCTAATAACAATATTCAAGCTTTTAGGGTACAGCATCTTTTGGAGGAATTTATTATTTTTAATATTTATGTACCACCTATAAGAAAAAATTACTCACCTTAGTAATTGCTTTCCTTCTCATGGAGTCTTGCTATATTAGGACTTATTGCAGTTAGCCACTGCACTTGAACTGCCCCGGAGAGGAAAGAGTTAACTCCAGAGAATCTGAGTTCTAAAGCGAGTGCGCTTATACCAAAGTTTCATCTGGGCAGTTTCAAATGAAACTGTCAGATCTTTATTAAGCTAACACTAAGCAACAAGTCTGTGTGGAAAGCTCTACACTAGCCAAATGGCTACCTACTAGTAGTAATAATAATATAAACAAACAATAGGAACAACAATAACAATAATAAGAATGAATAATGGTATTATTAGTTTTCCCTGACAAGCACTATTAGGACCCCCCTTCCCCAAAAGACTCAAGTCCAGGAAGGGGGCCAACAAATCACTCAACACAGAAACCCCTAGTTCCCTAACTCCCAAATAAAAAAGTGGGTGAAGGAAGAACTACAATGGCATGACACAGTGCTTGCACTAATTTGCCACCCCCACCCCAGTAGAAGTTCTGAGAGAGGGCAGGTTGGGTGGTCTTAATATAGCAAGACTCATGAGAAGAAAAGCAATTACTAAGGTGAGTAATTTTTCTTCAAACACCCATGAAGTCTTGCTATATTAGGGACTTATTGCAGATTACACAGCAGTACCCTCCATGGAGGAGGGTCAGAACTCACTTAGAAATAGGCTCTGAAGCACAGCTGTGCCAAAACGAGCATCTCTCCTGGACAGAAATCCAGGAATAATACTTGGTAAAGTGTGAACTGTCCTTCCAAGTAACAGCTCGACAGATTTCCAGAATGGAAGATTCTAGCAGCTGCTAGATATGCAGCTGTACCACCTGGTGGAGTGAGCCCTCAGTCCTGAGGGGGCTCTCCTACCCAGTCTTTGATAACAAAATGGAGCAAGAGACAATCCACCTTGCAATTGTCCTCTTCAGTGGTGTGTTCCCTTTGCCAAATCTCGCCCCTAGGTAAGGGAAGAGTTGAGGGATTCTCAACCTGTGACCCTTGGTGCTACAAATAGTAGCATAAGGCTCTTTGATGCCAAGCTCAGCAGTCTCCTCTCACCTGAGGAAGAATGCTCAGTGAAAAACCTGGAGAGAGATGGGTTGGTTCAGGTGGAAACCTGAAACCACTTAGGGACAAACCCCGTGTTAGTCCTAGGACTGTCTTATCCTGTGGGGAGAGAAAATCTTCTTCCACTGCTAGGGCCTGTAGTTCACTTTTATGCCTGGCAGAAGTGAAACCACCAGAAAAACATTTTCCAAGTGAGAAGCTTGAGCCTGCTGGGGACAGAGGTTCAAAGGGGGTTTGCATTAACTGAGCAATGCAAACATTCAGGCCCATGCAGGAGCTGGTTCTCAAAAGGAGGGTGTGGTGTAGCAACCCTCAAAAAACTTGGAAAACACAGGTTGAGAAGAAAAGGAAGCAGGCTTCCTGCTTGCAGAAAAACACGAGACAGCTGCCAGAGGAACCTTAAGGCAGCTGCCCAAGACCTAAGGAATTTAAAATGGACCAAAAGTCTAGAAATGGGCAGATAAGCAGACTGTGGTATAATCTGCTTCTCAGCGCACTAGACTGAAAACCTGTTCCACTTAGAATTGTAAGTGGCCCTAGTGAAAAGCTTCCTTGAAGCCTTTAAATATCCGCGACACCTTGAAAAAGGTGTAAATCAGCAAATTCTAACTCCTCAAGAGCTGCCTTGAGAAGGAGGAATTTGAGGTTCGGATACCATAGCTCCCTTGTGCAAAGGCCAGTAAGTCGTGGACTCTGGGCAAGCTCAGGGTAGGGTGGACTGTCAAGGACAGAGACACGGGTACCAGGGCTGTCTGGCCTAGTTTGGAATAATCAGAATCGCTTTGCAGGGCTGAGATCTGATTTTACTAGTACCCTGAAAGAAAGGGAAAAGGAGGAAGGGTGTACAGAAACTTCCTTCTAATCCTAGTGAAAAGTGCCCAGGGGGGCTGATCCCAGCACTGGAGGCCCCAACAAAACAGAGAAAGTTAGTGGTTATCTGGGGCTGTAAAAGATCTATCTGAAAATGAGCTCCCATCTGGCAAGGACTGAACTCTAGCACCTGAGGATTCACAGCCTAATCGTGATGGCTCCTGAGAATCCTGCTGAGGGCATCTGCCAGGGCATTGTCCTTCCTGGGAGGTGAACTGCTATCAGGGAGGTGTTCAGGGAGTAGCCAGAGACCACTCACTTCATTGTTTCCCGTGCACAAGGCTGATGACCGAAAGTGCCCCCTGCCTGTTGATGTACCACATTATTGTGGTGTTGTCTGTCCTGACTTGAACTACCTTGATCTGGACAGAAGCTGAAAAACTCCTAAGAGCTAGAAGACAGCTCTGAGTTCCAAAAATTGATGTGGGAGCAGAGATTCCTAGGAGACCACACTCGTGGGACAGGTCGCCAAGCGAGCTCCTCACCCTAACACAGGAGCATCCGTGGTGAGGGAAATGAGGAGGACCCCCAGTTTTAGATTGCTTTGATCCTGCCACCAGTGTAAGGCCAGGATCAGGGATTGGTCACTAGAACCAATTTGGAAAGGAATCCCTCCTTTGGGGACCAATAGGCCCCTCAGATGGAACTAAATGTCCTCATCTGGAATCTTGCCCTGCACTACAGCTGTGGAAGCAACCATGTGCCCTAGTAGTTGTAGCAAATGCTATGTTGGTTAAGAGAGACTGCAGAGTAATGGAAGATGCCAGGGCAAAGAGACTGCCCACCCTTTAGAGGGAGAAATGCCCTGGCTAACTTTGTGTTAAACTCTGCCCCTATGAAAGTAGTACCTGAACTGGTCTCGAGAACTGACTTTGTAATTCAGCAGGAATCCCAGAAAGGTGAGAAGCTGCTGGGTGACTTGCAAGTGGGATTTTACTTGATCTGGAGACTGACCCACTAAGAGCCAGTCATCCAGGAAAGGAAACAAAGCAACTCTTGCCTTCTTAAAAGAGCCACTACCACAGCTAGAATTTCAATACCCTTGGCGAGAGGTAAGGCCAAGGGCATTGGCCTGAACTGGTAGTGGCCTGAGGGTAACCTGAGGTACTTCGTGAGAAGGCCTGATCAAAACATGAAAAATAGGCATCCTTGAGGTCCAGGAAAGATAGTTGTGTCCCTGGCCTCAGCCAGAGTTAACATTTTTAACTTTGTTTTCAAAGATGCTTGTTCAGGTACCTTAAATCTGAGTTGGGCCGCCAATCTCCTGCCTTCTATAGGGTAAGAAAGTATCATGAGTACAGCCCCTGCCCCGTGGCAAGGAGGGGACCCTCTACTGCTTTGCAGTTCAGAGGAGAAGAAACCTCTGCTCCCATAGCAAGGATTCCGAAGGATTTGTAGGTGACCTGTCTGGCTCTCATCTTGGAAACTGTTTGAAGCTGAGAACCAGACCTATTACTTCCAGAACCCACTTGTCCGAGTTAGGGACACCCAATTCTGGCTGAAATAAAACCAACCTGCCCACTGATATAGGAGAATCGTCCTGGGCAACCCATCAGGGTGCCTGCTTGGCAACAGTCTTAAGATAAGGGGATGGGTTTACTTGTGCCCTGCCTATCTCTGCCTCTGAAGAGACCCCTCTGGCGAAGCAGAGGAGGCCTGAGCCTCTACCTGGGCACTTTGTAGGTAATCATCCCTGTTTTTCATATAGCTTGCTTTTGTTCCTCAAACAGAGAATTACCCACAACAAGAAACAAATCCATAGACTTTGACAGAGTATCTTGGGACAGATTAGTGCATCTGAGCCATGCCAACCTACGGAAAGCTACAGAAGTGGTCATGACCCTAGAGAAAACAAGATTAACACCAACAGCAGTATGAACTTGAACTTAGAGGCTTTGAAAGGCTATTAGCAGCCACCTGTTCCAACTCGCCAGCCAGCTGGGCCATGGGCCTGCTTGGCTAACTGCAACATCTACTGTCCCACCTAGATTTCCCGAATCTAGCCACATAAGCCATACAACTTGCCTGTCTGAGTCCCACAGAAGCTGCCATACTGTTTTTTGTCATGGCATCAATCCTCCTGGAATCCTATTCAGGAGGATGAGGCCAGGGAAATACAGGTTACTCACCTGTAACAGGAGTTCTAGGAATGGTATATGTTGTTCATCCACACTTATTGGCAGGTATCCTTGCCGCTTAAATCTTGGCCGGAAGGTCTTCGTTGCTCCTCCCACCCACCCGGGTGGTATAACCTCGGCTCCGCCCCATGACGCCAGATCTGGCTCCGGGCTGAAGCTCAGGTGTGCGCCGGGCCGGGAGGTCGAGAGTAGGATGAACAACATATACCATTCCTAGAACTCCTGTTACAGGTGAGTAACCTGTATTTCTAGGGACATGGATATGTTGTTCATCCACACTTATTGGCAGACTCTAGCAGTTCTCCGGGAGGAGGGAGGCAAGACGACACCCCAATACTTACTTGGGAAAGAGAGATTGAGGAACCGAGGCCCCAAAACCAGCATCCCGGGCGTGACTCAAGGTCGATGTGGCAATGGGTAATGAAGGTGTTTGCTGACTTCCAGGTAGCAGCCCTGCAGATTTCCTGATAGGGACGCCCCTGGAAGCAGCCACTGCACAGGCAGTATGGCGGGTAGAATGAGCTTTATCCCTCTGGGAGGCCTCCATGCCCGCCAACTTATAGCAGAGATCTATGCAGGAGGTTACCCACCTGCTTATCGTCCGCTTGGCTGCAGGTCTGCCAGATGCAAGGCTTCAGCGTAGAGTGACAAACAGCTGGCGAACCTCTCTCGATTTCTGCCGTGGCGCTTCCTTATAATAAGCGAGCTCTTCTAGGGTCCAGAGTATGGAGCCTATATCTGGCCTCCGAGGTGTGATTGGGGTAGAACACCGCAGAGTCAACACCTGGTTAAGGTGAAACTCCGGCACCACCTTCGGAAGGAATTTCGGGAGGCGCAGGACAACCTTGTCCCTGTGGAAGACCAGGTAAGGAGACCTGGATGGAAAGCGCCTGGAGCTCCCCATCCTTCTGGCTGACGGATAGCCACCAAGAAGGCGGTCTTCCACGACAGGTGAGAGAGCACACCTGGCATAGGTTCGAATGGCTTGCCCATGAGCTTTGCCAGTACCAGCAGTAGATCCCACGGAGGTGGGGGGTTCCCGTGACTGGGGGAACTGTGATCAAGGCCTTTGAAAAGCGCCAGACCACCTTCTTCCTGCGCTACTGACTGCTTCCTGCCCGCTGCCCTGTAAGCAGAGATGGCTGCCAGGTGCACCCTTAGGGTCGCCGACCCAAGCCCTTGACTAGAAAGGACCATAAATAGTCCAAGATGCTTGCCAAGGAACAGGAGGAAGGGTCCAAGCTCTTGTTCTGACACCAAATGGAAAACCTTTCCATTTGAAGGCATAGCATTTTCTGGTCGACTCCACGGACGCCCAACTACATTGAGGACCCTCGCCGAAAGACCCAAGGCCTGGAACTCTAGCCGCCAGGAACCAGGTCTGTCAGTGCAGGGATTGAAGGTCCGGATGGAACACCTTCCCTGATTGACTGAGAGCAGGTCCGGCGAGCTGGAAGCTGCCTGGAGTCCTGGAGCTGAGACTGAGGAGATCTGGTACCAGAACTGGCGAGGCCAGTCTGGGGCTATCAGAATACCCGCGCCTTGTCCCTCCTCGCTCGCTTGAGAAGCACCTTGTGATCAAGGGAAATGGGGAAAGGCGTAAAGAGGCCCGGGGTCCATTGCCCGAGAAGGCATCCTGCAGCGAGCCCTGCTGAGGGGCGGCATGGAACAGACTCAGTCACGCTTCCTCCCTGAGGCAAACAGGTCCACCTGAGGTGTGCCCCAAAGGGAGAACAGATGCTGTACTACTCCGCAGGAGAGACCACTGTGGGATGCAGCCCCATCCGCCTCAGGGCATCGCCAGGGTGTTGGAGGCCCTGCCACGTGAATGGCTAGGAGATCCGCCCCAGGCTGCGCACGAGTGACCAAATGCGGAGAGCTCCTTGCATAGAAGCATGGAGCGCGCCCGCCTCTGGGCGGTTTAGACAGTACATAGTCGCGGGTTGTCCGTCTGGACTCGGACCACTTGACCCCGGAGGAACGGAGCAAAGGCGGTGAGAGCTAGGCGGACCGCCGAGCTCCAGCAGGTTGATGTGGCATCGGACTCCCTGGGGACCAGAGGCCATGAGCCCGGTGTTCCCCAGATGGGCACCCCAACCCATCAGAGAGGCATCGGTCGACGAGAGACCGCCGGCTTGGGGCGGATTAACGGGATGCCCTCCCTGCAAATGATCTGGAACGGTCCACCACTGAGAGCCGCTCCACATCCCCTGTGTCACCGGCTACACAAGCTGGTCCAAGGGATCGCAGCATTGTGACCACTGGCTGGCCAGTCCCCATTGAAGGGGACGATATTCCAGCGGGCCCAACGGACCACGCCTGGTGCAGGCCGCCATGAGACCCAGGAGGCGGAGAGTCCCGGCAGGCGTAATTGCCCAACCAGAAATGATCGGGCAAAGGAGGAAAGAACCTCGCCCTGTCCGCTGGGAGCCGGGCCTGGCTCGAAGAGAGTCGAGCTGCGCCTGGATGAATAGAATCACCTGCTTTGGCTCGAGTTCCGACTGCCTCGCTGGATAAGGAGGCCCAGTTGAGAGCAGACCTGGAGGGCCAGATCTCTGACCACTCCGCCTCCTTCCTGGAGGGAGCTGCTCATCAGCCAGTCGTCCAGGTAAGGCACACCCGACCTCGGCGCCAAGAGAATGCTGTCACCACAGCCATGCATTTGGTGAAGACCCTGAGCTGGAGACAAGTCAAGGGCATGGCTTGAACTCAAGAGGGATCCTTCCGCCGGAAGCTAAGGAATCTCTGGTGAGACGGACGGATAGACGTGAAAACGCTGCCCTGCAAGTCCAGAGAGCAGAACCACACGCCACGCCCAAGGATGGTATTATCTGAGCCAGAGTGACCATCCTGAAGGTTCGAGACCTTAGGAACTTGTTTAGGTCGTGTAGGTCGAGAATGGGGCGCCAGCCCCCCGTCCGTTTCGGAACCAGGAAGTACCTGGACACAAACCCTGGGTCTGAAGGAGGGTCCACCACCTCTCTTACCACCTCCTTCTGGAGGAGGAGAGCGATGTCGGCTCGACGAGCCGCCAGTGAGGCTGGGGATCCCGAAGCCCCCCGAGGGGCGACGGCTCTGAAGGGTGGTGCCTGCTCGAATTCCAGAGGCAGGCCTCTTCCCACCACCTCCAAGACCCACCTGTCCGTGGTAACAGCGGACCAGGCGGAACTGAAGTGCCGGAGCGCCTCTATCGGGGATCCAGGGGTAAGGTGACGGGATGGGGGCGACACCCTCAGCCCGTCCACTGGGCAGGCTTGGAGGAGGGACCGCTGAGGGACCTCCTGGCCCTTCCTCCTTGCTCCTGTTAGAGGAAGCCGCGGCTTGGGTTGGGATGCCAAGGTCGAGCCTGCTGGCCCTGACGCTGCTGGCCGGGCGCACTGGGGCACAGAAGGACGAAGGGCTTAGGCTGTGGTTTGCGGCCTTTGTCCTTCTGAGCGGAAGAGACCGAGTCCAAGGTGGCATTGGACTTCTCGATCCTCTGCAGGTGACCTTCCACCCCAGGGCCGAAGAGGTCAGTCCCCAAAAAGGGAACATCCGCCAACTTGTGCTGGGTATCCGGCGCAAAGGTGGATATCCTCAGCCAAGCCCGCCCGACGATAGCCACCGCGCCCCACCGATCTGGCACATGAGTCCCTATATCCAAAGCAGTCTGAGCTGCTGTTTGGCCACTGCTCTTGCTTCCTGGTCCCGCACCTGCTTAACCGTAGTCTGCAGATCGGCGGGAAGATGAGGGATGACTCATCCAGGGAGCCCAACAGGGCATGAGAAAAATGTGCCATGAGGACGGCCGAACTGGCCTGACGAAGGCTCGAGAGAGGACGCAGCGTGAGACTTTTCGCCCGACATAGTCCAATTTCTGGACCTCTTGTCAGGAGGTTTGTCCACATCCTCGGCGCTAAGCCGGGCGCCGAAAATGCTGTCGGTAACCAACCCTCAGCAGAGGGGTGTTCCGAAAACCGGACAAGGAACCGGGTGGGGACCGTGATACTCTCCTGGCCATCCTGGCCGAAGGCGAGGGCAGGAAGCAGGGCGCTGCCAAAGCTCCAGTGCCGCCGACCCACTATGGCCTCGGCCACGGAAAGGCCTCCGTCGGAGAATCCCCGTCCAGAATCTCCGCAGGGGATACCTGGCCCGCTTTGGAACGTGGGTTCGGCGCCCATCCCGTAGACTCCGATGAGCCGAAGCAGTCCCAGGAAGGACGACGGGCTATCGCCCATTGACTGACCTCCTGAAGACTCCAAGTCCAGTCGCTGGGAGAAAAGGAGGAATTATCTTCGGACCGAAGAATCTCAAGAGCTGCCTCTGGCCTGAGCCTACCTTCACCTGCCGAGGTCGGTCGGGAGTGAGGGTAACTGACAGCCGGATGGGTAGACCTTAGCCGATCGAGAATCTCTTGGTCGGAGCCCCAATTGTGGCTGTGGAGGCGGAGGTTCCACCGGAATCGGTGGAGCAGTTGTTTTGCCTAACAACCGCCTGGGTATAGGCCTCGGATAAGTCGAGGTTGTGTCGGCTGCCCGGTGACAGCCACTTTAATGGCCGGAAGTTGCCACGGGTCGGCTTATTCCCGGCCAGAGGAGCTGTTGCAAATAAGGTCCCCGTGACCGACGACTTACGCCGGGCCCTCATCCGAGGAGGAGGACGAGGACGAGCGGCGACGCTGCCATCGCTGCAAGCCGAGACCGAGACCGCCTTATGACGGATCGGCTGGACCGCCGAGAGGTCCGAGACCGAGACCGGAGTCCCGGAATTTCCGAGGTCGGTGCGGGAGGTGTCGGCCGGAACCGCACTCCTTCGGCTCGATGGTCCATCCGAGGGCTCCGGAACCGGAGGCATAGGCGAGCCCATCGGATCCTCAACTCTCCCGGGGAACCGGGAGAGGGGAATCGGCTGCTAAAGGCGACAGCTCGTCTCAATGGGTCGAGAAAATCTCGACTTCATCGGTGGAGTCTCGGTCAACTGACCTGACGGGACACCGTGAGGCCAGTGGTCAAGCCGACGTCGACCCATCGAAGCCGACGGGTCCGACGGCCCGGGAGAGGGACCTTTCCCGCCTCCCAAGAGCGCCGACGAGGACTCTACCCTGTCCTCTTTTGGACCGAGAATAAGGTCCAGCAGACACAGGCCCTTCTCCTTTAGTGGAGAGGGACAGACAAAGCTCCTTAAAAGAAGCCGTAGGAAGAACCCAGAGAGAGCGGATAAATGCGCCGGTCGAGGAAGATACGGCTCATCCGCCTCCCTCTTCGAGGGGGCTACCATCCGCCGAGCTGATCCTCACGAGTTCAGCCGTCAGCGATACCGCCAACCGGGCCTCCTTGGACTTCACCGAGGGAAACGCTTCGGACGCGCCCAGTTGCAATCGGGCAGCACGGTTCGAGGACGAGGGCCGAGAAAGATGAGCACAGGTCGCAAGCCCGCGGGTCGTGCTCAAGGCCTACAGTAGACACACGTGGAGTGTGGATCAGCCCAGACATCTTCTGACCGCATGGGCATCTCCGAAATCCGAGTCGATTTGTCCATCGCAGTCATGAGGGATAGAAGACTGAAGTCTTTGCAAAATTTATTTATAAATCCGCAAACGGAGAATAGGAACCAGTCACAAACGCAGAGCGTTAAGGAGGGAACCTGAGCTTCCAAGCGGTAAGGAAGATCTGGCGTCATGGGGCGGAGCCGAGAGTTATACCACCCGGGTGGGTGGGAGGAGCAAGCTTGAAGACCTTCCGGCAAGATTTAAAGCGGCAAGGATACCTGCCAATAAGTGTGGATGAACAACATATCCATGTCCCTAGAACTAGCCTTGACACAGGCTGCAGCTTGTACCACACCTACATGACTACACTGCTCAGTGAAGAAGTCTGTAACAGAGCCTGACGAAATACACCTTCTGTCCATTTTTTTATCTTACAGGAGGGACAGAAAGAGGAATCTTATAAAATCTTTGTTGTTTACTTCCTAAATGACTTATGCAAAGGAAAGACAACCTCCTAGCCCATCATTCCTACACAATCAGGCTCCCTTTACTCATCCATAGCCTCCTCTAAAGGAAGCTGGGGGATTCTGCAAGCTTTTGTAAAACATAAACTGAGAAAAGGACTCAGACAGAAAAGGAGGAGATTCTAAAAGTCTGTCTAGAAAATGTCCGCTTAAGTGGGCGCGTCCAGACCCTACCAGCCCACATGTATTGATCAAATTTCCTCCTCCCTCCTGTGGTTCATAACAATTCCTCAACATCATAAACCTGAACCACTGGAACTGAACGAGCCACCTTTTACCAACTGTAGATGGTCTGGACAGACCTAGAAACAGTGACTGGACAATCTGTATGGCTTAACTACTTCTGCAGCAGTTGGAGAGACAATCTTGGACTCCAAACCTACTGATTTCTCTGTCATATTCATTTTTTTTTTTTTTTTTTTATACTGGTTCCTCTGAACCATCCTTTTGCCCGAGGAAGTCTAGCCCTGGTCAGAGGGCACTCCCTCTGGTCCAGTGGGTATTGGACCGGGCTGGCCATCCGGGTCAGCGGACTTTTGTCAATAGTTCCTGAGCCGCCCCATCTTTTCAGGTGGCTGCAGAGAAATTTTAAACACCTGGCAGTCTGACAGGAGGTGGTCAGCCCAGACATAAACACAGTGGTGTGTGGGTCAGCCTTGGCAAAGGCTTCCCACAGCATCACAGTGTTGAAACCCAGTGGCCCGGGTTTTCTTTTTGCTCTCTCAGACATAATGCCAGCCTAACCAAAAACTTGCCCTTTTATGGCTGTGCCAGGCAAGACACCCTTTATCAGTTCCTAACCGCTTTACGGGTATTTTAAAAACCCTATTTAAAATCAAGGTTTTTAGAACCAATAAGAACTGGGTATCGACTCTAAAAGCCCAAAACTTTAAAACGTTAAAATAAGCAAACCGATCGGTTCAAACCAAACCGATAACTAAATTTCCACACAGACTTTACATTTTGTACTTACAGTTTACCAGATAGAGCTTTAACCGAAATGCGGTAAAATAATTATTTTGCGGTTCAAATGAATCGAAAATACCGCTGAACCGAGAAATGAACCAAGCTGAAGGAGCTGATCTCCGAGCGACTGTTCAGTGAAGCGGAGTAAAGAATCTGACAGTTTCATTTGAAACTGCCCAGATAGACTTGGTATATACCCTTCGTCTTAGAACTCCAGATTCTCTGGAGACTTTCCTCTCCGGGGCAGTTCAAGTGCAGTGGCTAACTGCAATAAGTCCTAATATAGCAAGACTTCATGGTGTTTGAACATCAAAATACTATGAAGATGGTTTATGGGAATCCATTGAGGATGTAATACACATGGTCTGGGTTACTACGGCATGTGAAACAATTTTAGTTTGTGGTGATTTCAATGCAAGAATAGGTAACTTTGATGGTTATCATGATAACAGCTTTCACAATTGGTGTCATGGGAACACCTATTCTTTTCCTAGTAATTCAGCTGACAAAAAAATAAATAACACGAGTGTAAAATTAATAGAAACCCACTTTTTAGCCCCTCTTAATGGTAGAATAAATGGAGACATACAAGGGAATTTTAAACATCTTTCCTTTTATGGCCCACAGTTATAGATTACGCTTTTTGGAATGGAGATATGGATGTATGGAAATATTGTGAAATAGTTAAACGTGTAGAAAGTGATCATTTTCCTATAGTAATGAAGTTAAAAAATTCAACAAATGAGGAAAAAGTTGCCCAGATTGAGCCAGATATGGAATTTAGGAACAAAAATTATATAAGATGGAACAAAATAGATGAAAGTATAATAGTGGAAAACATTCACAAGCTCAAATATTACAGACGACATTGAGACAGATGAAGACCTTATAAGCAGTGTTTTGCTGGGTCTCACAGAAATTAAAACATTAATAAGGATCTCTAATACTACAATAGGCAAGAAGAAAAAATTACTCACCTTAGTAATGTTGTTTCTTCTAATGGAGTCTTGCTATATTATGACAAGTTGCAGTTTGTCCCACCACTAGAACTGCTCCGGAGGTGAAATAGTTAAATCCATTCCATGAATGGAACTTTGAGCACGAGCTCTAAGATAGAAGCTCTGTCTGTGTAGTTTCAAACCTGAACTGTCAGATCTTTACGAGCAAAAACTCACTAAGGTCTGTGTGGAAGCTGTAACCTACACTAGCCAACTGGCTACCTAAATAATAACAACCATTGCTGGTTCCAACACCAAAGACTCAAGTCAGGGGACCAGAATTAATAATACAATTTAACAATATGAGAAATAACACAAGAGAATAATAAGCACCACACCCCAAACCCCAAAAAGGGGTGAAACGCCTAAAAAGGGCATAAAATAGTGCCCACACTGAGTTGCCCACACCATACCCAAGTAGAAGTTCTGAGAGGGGCAGGCTGGGGTGGAGGTCATAATATAACAAGACTCCATTAGAAGAAACAACATTACTAAGGTGAGTAATTTTTTCTTCAAACAACATGAAGTCTTGCTATATTATGACAAGTTGCAGACTACACAACAGTACCTCCATGGAGGAGGGACAGAACCTACTTAGGGAACAGGCTCTGAAGCACAGTTGTGCCAAACCAAGCATCTCTCCTAGCCTGGACATCCAGGGAGTAATGCTTGGTGAAAGTGTGTACCGTTTTCCAAGTAGCAGCCTGGCATATCTTCAATATAGGGATGTCTCTGGCAGCAGCTAGAGACGCAGCTGTACCTCTGGTAGAATGAGCCCTCAAGCCAGAGGGGGGATCTCTGCCCAGTTTCTGATAACAAAATTGGATACAAGAGACAATCCACCTGGCAATTGATCTCTTAGTGGCAGGTTTCCCTTTCCCAACCTCACCATAAGTGAGGAAAAGTTGGAGGGATTCGAACCTGTGACCCTTGGTACGCTCTAAATAGTAACTAAGGGCCCTCTTAACATCCAAACTGTGCAATCTCCTCTCACCAGAAGAGGAGTGTTCAGTGAAGAATACTGGAAGGGAGATAGATTGGTTAAGATGGAAATCTGAAACCACCTTAGGCAAAACTTCCTGTTAGTCCTGAGGACTACCTTATCCCTGTGGAAAGAAATAAAGTCAGTTTCTACTGACAAGGCTTGCAACTCACTTGTCGCCTAGCAGAAGTGATAGCCACTAGGAAAACAGTTTTCCAAGTTAGATACTTCAGCTCTGCAGAAAACAGAGGTTAAAAGGGGTTGCATTAACTGGGCAATGCAAACATTAAGGTCCCAGGCAGGGGCTGGATCCCGAAAAGGTGGATTAGTATGGAGTAATCTCTTAAAAAACTTGGAAAACACAGGGTGAGCGGAAAGAGAGGATGACTTTCCTGCTGAAACAAAAGCAGAGACAGCTGCCAAATGAATTCTCAGGGTAGCTGAGGCCCAAGGAATTAAGATGGACCATGTAATCTAACACAATGGGCAAATCAGCAGATTCTGGGGAAATATGCTTCCCAAAACACCAAATGGAAAACCTTTTCCATTTAGAATTATAAGTAGCTCTAGTGGAAGGCTTCCTAGAAGCCTTTAGAATTTCAAGAACACCCTGAGAGAGGTGTGTAAGTCAGCAAATTCTAACTCCTCAAGAGCCAGGCCTTGAGGTTGAGGGATTTGAGGTCTGATACCAAACTCCCCTGGGCACAGGATAAAAGGTGGTGATTCCTGGGGAGACACAGGGAAGACTGACTGTCAGGACAGAAGGAGTGGGTACCAGGGCTGCCTGGCCTAATCCGGGGCAATCAGAATCACCCTGCAAGGCTGGGATCTGATTTTGACTAACACTTTGAATAGGAGAGGAAGGGGAAAAGCATAAAGAAACTTCCTTCCCAATCCAGAAGGAGGCGTCCAGGGGACTGGAGCCCAACACTGGAGGCCTGCAGCAGAACAGTGGAAGTTGGTGATTGTCTGGGGCTGCAAAAAGATCTATCTGAGGGGTGCCCCATCTGGCAAAGACTATCCCCAGTACTTGAGGATCCAGGGACCATTCGTGATGGCCCTGAGAAATCCTGCTGAGAGCATCTGTTAGAACATTGTCCTTTCCTGGAAGGTGAACTGCTATGAGGGAAGTGTTCAGGGAATAGGCCAGAGACCACAACTTCATTGCCTCGGTGCACAAGGCCGAAGACCGAGTGCCCTCCTGCTTGTTGATGTACCACATTGTTGTGGTGTTGTCTGTTCTGACTTGTACCACTTTGTTCTGAACAGATGCAGAAAACACTTGAAGTGCTAAAAAGACAGCTCCGAGTTCCAGCAAACTGATGTGGAACAGAGATTCCTGGGGAGACCACACTCCCTGAGTGGAGAGGTCGCCCATGTGGGCTCCCCACCCCAGGAGGGAAGCATCTGTAGTGAGAGTCAACGTGTGAGCAGGGGAATGAAGGGACCCCAATCTTAAATTGCTCTGATCCTGCCACCACTGGAGGCCTGGATCAAGGTTCGAGTCACTGGGACCAACTTGGAAAGGGGTCTCTTCTCTGAGACCAATAGGTTCTCAAGTGAAACTGAATGTCTCATCTGAAATCTTGCTCCTGCACTACAGCTGTGGATGCAGCCATGTGACCCAGGAGCTGCAAAGTGTTCTTGCTGGTCGAGAGACCCGCTGAGAGTGAAGGAGGAGGCCAGAGCCACCAAGTTTCTTACCCTTTCTAAGGGAAGAAAAGCTCTGGCCGGTTTGTGTCCAATTCTGCACCTATAAAGGTGAGTACCTGGACTGGTTCCAGAACCGACTTTGGCAGATTTAGCTGGAAGCCAGGGAGGTGAGAAGCTGCTGGGTGACTTGCAGGTGAGATTTTACCTGTGCTGGGGACTGGCCTACAATGAGCCAGTCGCTCAGATAGGGAAACAGCAATCCTTTGCCTCCTTAAGTGAGCCACTGCTACTGCCAGACATTTTGTGAATACCCTTGGGCAGAGGTCAAGCCGAAGGGCATTGCTCTGAACTGGTAATGACCTGGGGGCAGTTCGAATCTGAGGTACTTTCGGTGGGAGCTTCTGATTAGGACGTGAAAATAGGCATCCTTGAGGTCCAGTGAAGCTAGCCAGTCCCCTGGCCTTACAGAAGGTAAAATCATTGCCAGAGTTACCATTCTGAACTTTGGTTTCAAAAGATGCTTGTTCAGATATCTGAGGTCTAAGATGGGCCGCCATTCTCCTGTCTTTTTGGGGTAAGGAAGTATCTGAATACAGACCCTGCCCTGGTGTAGAGGAGGAACCTTTCTACTGCTCTGAGAGCTAACAGGTTGAGACCTCTGCTTCTAGAGCAAGGGTCTCTAAAGAACTTGCAGGTAGAAAAGGCCTGGCTCTCATCTTGGGGAACTTTGAAGCTGAGAACCAGACCCTGGCTTACTACTTCCAGAACCCACTTGTCTGAGGTTAAAGACACCCAGTTCTGACTGAAGTAAGCCAACCTGCCCCTACTGGTAAAGGAGAATCGGCCCTGGGCACCTCCATCAGGGTGCCTGCTTGGCAAGAGCTTTAGGGAGGGGGTGGGAGGAGGCCTGCCCACACCTGCCTGCCTCTGCCTCTGCAGAACCCTCCTGAGCATAAGCAGAGGAGGCCTGAGTTTGGTAGAAAGGCCTGTGGAAAGGCCTACCCACCCCTGGGGTGTAGCTCTGGGAGTGGCTTGCCGCCTCCTTAGCTTGGGCACTTTTGTAAGTAGTCCTATATTCATCCATCTTTTCTATATAATTCTATGTCTGCTCCCCAAACAGAGAATTTCCCACCACAGGAAAATCCATAGCCTTAGTCTGGGTATCCTGTGAGGCTAGTACCTGAGCCAGGCCAGCTCTAGAAAAGCTACAGATGTGGCCATGACTCTAGAGGAGACATCATTAACATCCACAGCAGCATGAAACTGCACCTTAGAAGCCTCAATGCCATCGGCAGCCACCTGTTCCAGCTCGCTAGCAAGCTGGCCATGGCCTGTTTGGCTAATTCCATAACAGTATCCCATCTAGATTTCTGATACCTTGCTACATAAGCCATATAATTTGCTTGCCTGAGTCCCAAGGACGCTGCCATGTACTGTTTTTTTGCCATGGAATCAATCTTCCTGGAATCCTTGTCAGGAGGATGTGAAGCCAGGGGAATATTAGCTTTATCACAGGCTGCAGCCTGAACTACCCCAACATGACTGCATTGCTGAGAAAGGAATTCTGTATCAGGACCTGACAATGTGTACCTTCTGTCCATCTTTTTATCTACAGGAGGCACAGAATTAGGAGTTTTTAAGATTTTTATTGTTTGTTTCCTAAAAGACTTATGCAAAGGAATAGACAATCTCCTAGACTCTGGAATATCCATCATTTCTACAAAATCAGGCTCTTCTTGCTCATCCACAGCTTCTTCCAAAGAAAGCTGGAGGGTTTCAGCAACTTTCTTGTAAAACATAAAATGAGAGGGGGACTCAGAAAGCATAGGGGGAGATTCTAAAGGTCTGTCTGGGAAATGTCCGTTCAATGGGCACACCAGACCCTCCCAGCCACATTCATACTGTTCATAATCATCCTCCCCTCCTCTGGTTCATAAAACTCCTCAACCTCATATTCTTGAACTGATGGAACGGACGAACCGACCTTTTACCAGATAGTGGCGGTTCGGATCGGACCGGAGACAGTGACTGGACAATTTGAATAGCTCTTGCTATCTCTGCAGCAGTTGGAGAAGGGATTTTGGACTCCAAACCTGCTGACTTCCTTGTTCTCTTTACTGGAACTGGTTCCTCCAACCAGCTTTTCTTTGCCCGAGGAAGTCTGGCCCCTGGTCAGAGGGCACTCCCTCCGCCATCGGCTGGCACCAACCGGCTGGCCATCCGGGTCAGCGGACTTTTTGGCCTCTCGTTCCTGAGCCTGCCCAATCTCTTTTCCAGGGTGGCTGCAGGAAATTCTTACAAATCTGGCAGTCTGACTGGAGGTGGTCAAACCCCAGACAATAAACATGTGTGGTGTGTGGGTCAGCCTTGGCAAAGACTTCCCCACAGACATCACAGTGTTGAAACCCAGTCGGCCCGGTTTTTCTTTTGGGTTTCTCAGACATAATGCCAGCCTAACCAGAAAAACTTGCCCTTTGAACGGCAGTGCCAGGCAAGACACCCTTATCGGTTCCTAACGTGTCACGGGTACTGGAAAAAACGTAAATAACCGGTTTTTTTAGAACCGATAAAAACCGGGAACCGCACTCTAAAATGACAAGCTTTAAAATTTTTAAGCTTTTAACCCAGCTGATCGGTTCAAAACCGAACCGATAAAACTTACAAGTTCCACATAGAAAATACAATTTTAAATTACTTACGATACCACAGACAGAGCTTGAACCGAACGGTTTTGCAGTTAAAATAAAACTATTCTCGGTTGAATCGAACCAAGAAAACACTGTTTAAACCGAGAAATGAACCAAGCAGTAGGAGAAATCTCCGGAGCGACTGTTCAGTGAGGCGGAGTAAAGAATCTGACAGTTCAGGTTTGAAACTACACAGACAGAGCTTCTATCTTAGAGTTCGTGCTCAAAGATCCATTCATGGAATGGATTTAACTATTTCACCTCCGGAGCAGTTCTAGTGGTGGGACAAACTGCAACTTGTCATAATATAGCAAGACTTCATGTTGTTTGAAGGCCTTTGACTGGGTGGCGTGGTGCTTTCTCAGGGCTACGCTGGGGGGCTTTGGCTTTTCTGAGTCCTTCTGTAAATGAATAAATAATATATATACCAAGCCCAGTGCCTACGTTAAGATCAATGGAGGTATATCGGCTCCTATCCCTCTACACCAAGGTACGAGGCAGGGTTGCCCTCTGTCCCCAACTCATCTTTGCCTTATATTTAGAGCCTTTGGCACAGGCACTGAGACAAGGGGGGGGAGATGGAGGGGATAGAGGTGGGGGGAGAAACGCATAAATTGGCCTTATATGCAGATGACCTGCTGATACACCTTCATAATCCAGAAAGTTCATTAGGGCCACTAAGAGGCTGTTTGGCAGAGTTTAGCTCCCTGGCAAGCTATAAAGTAAATGCAACTAAAACAGAGGTCTTGCGAATAAATTACAACCCCTCTGAAGACACAAAGAAAACCTTTAAATGGAGTGTAACAAGCTTAAAAATATCTCGAGGTTTACCTGGGGCTGGACAGCTCACAGCTGTTCTCACTCAACTTCCTACCCATTCTGGATAAATTAAAAGTAGACAGAGAGATGGGCGTTGATCCCACTCCCCCTCTTACAACGAGTGGAGGCAATCAGAATGGTGTTGCTCCCCAAGATCTTATATCTATCCCAAACCATCCCTATCCAGATACCCAAAGACTATTTCGTTGGATTAAACAGAAAGATAGCACGATTCATTTGGGGTCCTTCTAGGCTGAGGGTTAGACTTTCAGTCCTTCAAATGCCCAAGCAAAAGGGAGGGCTATCTCTGCCTAACCTGAAGCTGTATCACCAGGCAGCACAACTGAGGACAACTTTTTATTGGTTAAATACAACCTATATGGCAAAATGGAAGACCCTGGAATGTAAAGAGGAAGGCCTGGGAAATGTAAACAGGATTCTCCTAACAAAAAAGAAGCCTACTCCCCTTATGGAGAGAGGAATCCATACATGGTCTCCGTACTACGAACTTGGTATGAGATACTGGACAATAGGGGATTTAGAAGGTGTCTACCTCTCAGTCCCATAACTAGATACATTTGAACCAGCAAAACTGGATGTGGGCAACCGGCAGTGGGAGAAGAAGGGCTTACACTTGATATGGCATTTCCTGAGGGACAGGGAAATCCTAGCATTCCAAGACCTTGTAGGAAAGTACAGAATTAGATGGCAGGACTGATTTCGTTATTTCCAAGTAAGGTATTACATAAAATCTCTCCCCCTGAATACTTGGGGAGATGACCTTCCCCCACAGATAGCAGACAATCAAAATGGCAGTAGAAGGTAGAGCATTACCCGCCCATTTCATGCCTATACAGGGCTCTTCTTCATTGGCAGGGGGGCTCACCGCAAACAGTCAGACAGACCTGGACAAGAGACCTGGGGGTACCCATCTCTGAAGAAATATGGGAGAGAGCACTAGGGAGGATACAATGGGGCATCTTTACAGGGAGTTGGAAAGAATTTTCATGAGAGAGATCTTCATCTTGCTGGCGTGGGTGCGGGGTTTCACCTGCACCCTTAGGGCATATAATGTGGGAATGCCCTGCACTGGTCCCCTTTCTTCAGGAGTGGCAGGAAGCCCTCCATTCTATTTTTGGACCGGACCTCTACCGTACCCCCACACTCTACTTTTCCTTGGATGTCCCGAAAAACTATAGAGACACTCTTTCTGGGAAATTAATTTAAATGATTATTCTCATAGCCCAGAAAGCCATCACCAAGAAATGGTTAACTCAACATAAAATCACAATACAACACTGGCATGACTTAATGATTACAGTCTATAGAATGGAGGCTGTGACTGCGGTCCTGAATAAAACTCAGGCACATTTTGAACTGATATGGTGGAGATGGGTCCCCTACATTACTGTGCTACAACCTGAATTTATCCCCTAGACGGAGAATATCATACTGGGAGAGAGACCACAGAGAAATGGCCACAGAAAGTGGAGAAAGGATCTATACAGACACAAATGTCACAATTTTTTTTTTTTAAATATGTATGTTTGTAAACCTCTAAGAGAGCATAAAACAACATAGCCCCTCAAGTTAAATGAGTCTTATTTTATCTCCCATAACCAATTACACCTTAGAGAAATTCCTAATTTGATGTCTGTCCTTATTAAATGTCTTAATTTAACAATAACTGAATACAGTATGTATTGAACTCCTCATCCTATTAACTGTTCATCTGAAGAAATATTACTGTAAAAAATCACTGTAGTTAATGGCACTGTAAGTGTGTTATGTTATTTATGCTGTTCTGTGTTTGTAATGTTATCTGTTCAAAATTGGGAAATTCCATTTCAAAATAAAGTTAAAAAAAAAAAGAAAACTGGAGGGCGGGCATGGTGACTGCTCCTTATATAGCGCCACGCTGATGTTGGTCACGTGACGTCAGGGGTGGTCCGCCCGCCAGACACTGCTAGCTAGAAGTTTTCCATGTGGGTCTGGCGGCTTAGTCCTATATGTGAGTAAATACTGCAAGAGCCCTCTTGGAGAAAGATCTTAGGATTTGTTCGCTGGACCACCTGGTCTCTGTGAAAAATTAAATAAGGCTCCTTACACATCAGGGCCTGAAGCTCAAAAATCCTTCGAGCAGAAGTAACAACTAAAAAGAGGGCTTCAAAAGGAGGCAATGTAGGCTTTTCTAAAATAAAATTCAAATCGCAAGGTGGGGTAGGGTTGCGGATAGGAGGCTTCAAGTGGAGGATCCCTTTCAAACAGATTTTGGAGATCTCCAGTTGTGCAACAGTTCTTCCATCCACCAATGTATGATAGGCAGAAATAGCAGACAAGTGGACAATCAGTGAGGAATAGCTTAGACCAGAGTCAGACAGATGCAAAAAGTACTCCATTACCTGGGGCACTGAGCGGGAAAAGGGGTCTAAACCTCTGGCGGCTGCCAAAATGTAAAAGCGCTTCCATTTAATAGTGTAGGTAGACCTAGTGGAAGGCTTTCTAGCTTCCACTAGGATTTGAGCGACCCTCTGGGAGACTCCAAAACGCAACACAATAATGTCTGAAGGAGCCAGGCATGAAGATGTAGGGACCCGAGTCCTGGGTGCACTAGTATGCCCTGTTCCTGCGTTAACAGAGAGTGTTGAAGTGGGAAGGGTACTGGGGGTTCCACAACCAGCTGTTGCAGGAGTGGAAACCAAATCTGCCTGGGCCAGAAGGGGGGAACCCTCTGCCTGAAGCTTCAGTAGGACACACTGTAGAATGGGAAAAGGAAGGAAAGTGTACAAGTACCTCCCTGTCCAGCAGACAGACAACACGTCTTGCCAGACAACACCAGGCACTTGAACAAGCGAGCAAAAAATACAGGTTACTCACCTGTAACAGGAGTACTAGGAATGGTATATGTTGTTCATCCACACTTATTGGCAGGCTCCTTGCCGCTTTAAATCTTGCAGGAAGGTCTTCAAGCTGGCTCTTACCACCCACCCGGGTGGTAAAACTCTCGGCTCCGCCCCATGACGCCAGATCTGGCCCGCTGGAAGCTCAGGCTGTGTGTCAGCCGGGAGGTTGGTGGTGGTAGGATGAACAACATATACCATTCCCAGAATCCTGTTACAGGTGAGTAACCTGTATTTCTAGGGACGTGGATATGTTGTTCATCCACACTTATTGGCAGACTCCTAGCAGTTCTCTGGGAGGAGGGAGGCAAGGCGCACACCCCCTTAATACTTACTTGTGAAATAAGGACTGGAGAACCGAGGCCCCAAAACCAGCATCCCGGCGTGACTCAAGGTCGATGTGGTAATGGGTAATAAGGTGTGCTGACTTCCAGGCAGCAGCCCTGCAGATTTCCTGGATAGGGACGCCCTGGAAGCAGCCACCGATGCAGCAGTATGATGGGTAGAATGAGCTCTTATCCTCTGGGAGGCTCCATGCCCGCCAACTCATAGTAGGCGATCTATGCAGGAGGTGACCCACCTGCCTATCGTCCGCTTGGCTGCAGGTCTGCCAGATGCGGCTTCAGCGTAGGTGACAAACAGCTGGCGAACCTCTCCCCGAATTTCAGCCATGCGCTCCTTATAATAAGCGAGCACCCTTCTAGGGTCCAGAGTATGGAGCCTATATTCGGCCTCCGAGGTGTGATTGGGGTAGAACACCGGCAGAGTCAGCACCTGGTTAAGGTGAAACTCCGACACCACCTTCGGAAGGAATTTCGGGTGGGGGCGCAGGACAACCTTGTCCCTGTGGAAGACCAGGTAAGGAGACTCGATGGAAAGCGCCTGGAGCTCTCCCATTCCGCTGGCTGACGTGATAGCCACCAAGAAGGCGGTCTTCCACGACAGGTGAGAGAGTTCACACCTGCATTGGTTCGAATGGCTTGCCCATGAGCTTTGCCAGTACCAGCAGTAAATCCCACGAGGTGGAGGTTCTCGCATCGAGGGGAAATGTGATCAAGGCCTTGAAAAGCGCCCGACTCATCATTCCCTGCGCCACCGACTGCTCCCCGCCCACGCCTGCAAGCAGAGATGGCTGCCAGGTGCACCTTTAGGGTCGCTTTACCCAAGCCCTTGACTAGAAAGGGACCATAAATAGTCCAAAATGCTTGCCACAGAACAGGAGGAAGGTCCAAGCCCTTGCTCCTGACACCAAATGGAGAATCTCTTCCATTTGAAGGCGTAGCATTTTCTGGTCGACTCTACGGGACGCCCAACTACATTGAGGACCTCGCCAGAAAGACCCAAGGCCTGGAACTCTAGCCGCTCAGGAACCAGGCCGTCAGGTGCAGGGATTGAAGGTCCGGATGGAACACCTTCCCCTGATTGACTGAGAGCAGGACCGGGCGAGCTGGAAGCTGCCGCGGAGCCTGGAGCTGAGGCTGAGGAGATCTGGGTACCAGAACTGGCGGGCCAGTCTGGGGCTATCAGAATCACCTGCGCCTTGTCCCTCCTTGCCTTGAGAAGCACCTTGTGAATCAAGGGAAATGGGGAAAGGCGAGAAGAGGCCCGGGTCCACAGCCTCGAGAAGGCATCCCCTGCAGCAGCCCTGCTGAGGGGCGGGCATGAAACAGCTTCAGCCTCGCTCTCCTGGAGGCAAACAGGTCCACCTGAGGTGTGCCCCAGTGGAGAACAGATCTTGTACTACCTCCGCAGGAGAGACCACTCGTGAGATCCAGCCCCATCCGCCTCAGGGCATCGGCCAGGGTGTTGGAGGCCCCTGCCACATGAATGGTTAGGAGATCCGCCCAGGCTGCGCATTGAGTGACCAAATGCGGAGAGCTCCTTGCATAGAAGCATGGAGCGCTGCCCCGCCCTGGCGGTTCAGGTAGTACATGGTCGTGGTATTGTCCGCCTGGACCTGACCACTTGACCCCGGAGAAACAGAGCAAAGCGTGAGAGCTAGGCTGACTGCTCGGAGCTCCAGCAGGTTGATGTGGCATCGGACACCCAGGGGACCAGAGGTGCACTCGGTGTTCCCCAGATGGGCACCCCAACCCATCAGAGAGGCATTGGTCAGATAGAGACCGTCGGCTCGGGGCGGACAAACGGGATGCCCTCCTGCAGATGAGATGGAACGGTCCACCACTGGAGAGCGTTCCGCATCTCCTGGGTCACTATCACTAGCTGGTCCAATGGATCGCAGCATTGTGACCACTGGCTGGCCAGTCCCCACTGAAGGGGGCGCATGTGCCAGCGTGCCCAACGGACCACGCTGGTACATGCTGCCATGAGACCCAGGAGGCGCAGGAAGTCCTGGGCAGGGCGCGATTGCCCAACCAGAAATGATTGGGCAAAGGAGGTAAGAACCTCGGCCCTGTGCGCCGGGAGCCGTGGTCTGGCTCAAAGAGAGTCGAGCTCTGCCCCGATGAACAGGATCACCTGCTTCGGCTCGAGTTCCAACTTGGTCTCGTTGATGAGAAGGCCGACTAGAGAGCAAACCTGGAGAGCCAGATCTCTGACCGCCCACCTCCTGTCTGAGGGGGCTGCTATCAGCCAATCGTCCAGGTAAGGGCCCGACCACCGGGCGCCAAGAGGGAATGCTGTCACCACTGCCATGCATTTGGTGAAGACCCTGGGAGCTGGAGATAAGCCAAGGACATGGCTTGAATCGAATAGGGATCCTCCGCCGAAAGCGAAGGAATCTCCGATGTGACGGACGTATTAGGGACATGAAAGAACGCTGCCTGTAGGTCCAGAGAGCAGAACCACACGCCGTGTTCCAGAGATGGTATTATCTGTGCCAGAGTGACCATTCTGAAGGTTCGAGACCTTAGGAACTTGTTCAGGTCGTGGCAGGTCGAGAATGGGCGCCACCGTCTGCTTCAGAACCAGGAAATACCTGGACACGAACCCCAGGTCTGAGGGGGTGGGTCCTCCACCTCCTTATCACCTCCTTTGGAGGAGGAGAAGCGATGTCGGCTCGACGAGCTGCCAGTGAGGCTGCGGACCCCGAGGCCCCCCGAGGTGCGACGGCTCTGAAGGGCGGGGCCTGCTCGAATTCTAGAGGCAGGCCTTTTCCCACCACCTTCAGTACCCACCTGTCCGTGGTAACAGCGGACCAGGCGGAAAGGAAGTGTCGGAGCCGTCCCCCCACGGGGGGAACCAGGGGTAAGGTGACAGGGATGGGGGCGACACCCCTCAGCCCGTCACTGGGCAGGCTTGGAGGAGGGACCGTCGAGGAACCTACTGGGCCTTTCCTCCTTGTTTCCTGTTGGAGGGTCATCGCTTGGGTTTGGGATGCATGTCGAGCCTGCTGGCCCTGACGTTGTTGGGCCGGGCTGCGCCGGCCGCTGGCCATGATCTAAAAGGGCTTAGGGCTGTGGCTTCATGCCTTGTCCTCTGAGCGAAGAGACCGGAGTCCAAGGTAGCATTGACTTCTCGATCCTCTGCAGGTGACCTTCCACCCCAGGGTCAAGAGGTCAGTCCTCAAAAAGGGAACATCTGCCAACTTGTGCTGGGTATCCAGGTAAAGGTGGATATCCTCCGCCAAGCCCGACGACGCATGGCCACTGCGGCCGCCACCGACCTGGCACATGAGTCCCCGATGTCTAAAGCAGTCTGGAGCTGCTGTTTGGCCACTGCCCTGGTCCCGCACCTGCCTGACCGTAGTCTGCAGATCCGCGGGAAGATGAGGGACGACCTCATCCAGGGAGCCCAACAGGGCATGAGAAAATGTGCCATGAGGATGGGCGAACTGGCCTGACGATGTCGAGAGAGGACGCAGCATAGACTTTTCGCCCGGCATAATCCAATTTCTTGGATTCCTTGTCGGGATGTTTGTCCACATCCCTGCATTCTCGCACGCTGAAAACGCTTGTCGGTAACCAACCCTCAGCAGAGGGGTGTTCAAAAACCGACAGGAACCGTAGGATCAGATACTCTCGGCCATTCTAGACGCATGCAGGGTGGGAAGCAGGCGCTGCCAAAGCTCCAAGGCCGGACCCACTATGGCCTCGGCCACCGGAAAGGCCTCCGTAGGAGAATCCCCTCGGTCCAGAATCTCCGTGAGGGGATACCTGGCCCGTTTAGAAACGGGTTCGAGCTTCATCCCGGTGGACTCCGAGATGAGCCGAAGCAATCCTAAGAAGGACGAAGGGCTATCGTCCACTGACTGCCCTCCCGAGGACTCCAAGTCCATGTGCTTGGAGAAAAGGGAGGAATCATCCTCGGACCCGGAAGAGTCCTCAAAGAGCTGCCTCGAGCCTGAACCACCCTCCACCTGCCGAGGTTTATCGGGAGTGAGGGTGACAGACAGCCTATAGCAAACCCATAGCCGACTGAGAATTTTTTGGTCGGAGCCCTAACTAACGGGCTGTGGAGGCGGAGGTTCCACCAGAATCGGTGGGCAGCTGGAATTGGTCGAACAACCGCCTGGGAACAGGCTCCTCGCTTACAACGAGGGGTTGTTTCGGCCGCTCCGGTGACAGCCACTTAATGGCCGGGGAAGACGACTGGGTCGGCTTATTCCTGGTCAAATGGAGCTGTTGCCACATGAGCTCCTCATACCTCCGACGCAACTTGCGCCGAAGCCTCCCCTCGTCCGAGGAGGAGGAAGAGCGGCGGCGACGCTTGCCGCGGTGCCGAGACCACCTATGATGGCGGGATCAGCTGGACCGTGAGGATGTCCGAGACCGAGACTCTCGACTAGGCCGAGGAAGGCGAGGAGAAGTGTTGGAAATCGGCACTCCCCTCGGCTCGGACGATCCCACCGAAGGCTCCGGAACCAGAGGCACAGTCGAGCCGACGGGATCCTCAAATCCCACCAGGGGAACCGGGGAGAGGGGATTCTCAGCTTCTCCAGCCAACAACCCGTCTAACGGATCGAGAAAAATCTCGACCGCGTCGACGGGAGTCTCGGTCAACTGGCCTGACGGGACACCGTGAGACCAGTGGTCAAGCTGAGGGGTCGACATCAAGTCGACTGTCGACAAGAAGGGAGGGGATCTTTCCCGCTCCCAAGAGCGCCGACAGTGAGACTTTGCTCTTTTGGACCTGAAAAAGGGTCCAGAGAAGTTGGACCCTCACCTTTGTCGAGAGGTCAGACAAAGCTCCTTGAAAGAAGCAGAGTACGAGGCACAGAGAGAGAGCGGGACAAATGCCGCAGCCGAGGTAGAAGCGGCCCGCGCCGCCTCCTCTTCGAGGGCAATCATCTGCTTGAGCTGATCCGCCGAGCTCACCGCCGCGGACACCGCCAACCGGCCTCTTAGATTTCACCGTGGAATTTCTCTTCGGCGCCCCAGTTGTAATTGGGCAGCACGGTCTTCAAGGGCGTAGGCGAAAAGGGCGCCAGCACAAGTCGCAGGCTCGCGGGTCGCGCTCAAGGCCCAAGCAGTGCAGACGACGGGAGTGCGGATCCGCCCTAGACATCTTCTGCCCGCAAGGGCACCTCCGAAACCGGGAGTCGATGTGTCCATCGCAGCCGCGAGGAAAAGACCACCGAAGTCTTTTTAGCAAAACCTTTTTGATTTCGAACTTTCGAAGAATTAGGAACCAGTCTTATACGCAGAGTGTTAAGGAGGGAACCTGAGCTTCCAAGCGGTAAGGAAGATCTGGCGTCATGGGGCGGAGCCGAGAGTTTTACCACCCGGGTGGGTGGGAGGAGCCAGCTTGAAGACCTTCCGGCAAGATTTAAAGCGGCAAGAAGCCTGCCAATAAGTGTGGATGAACAACATATCCATGTCCCTAGAACTGGGGAGTTTTGTGTTGGATGGGGAGGCGCAGAGATGCACCTCTGGCCATCCCCAACGATGGAATATAAGTTCTGCTACATACTGGAGTTCATACTGTAGAGTATATGAAGTCAAAGGCATTTGCCCACAAAGACCTCCCCCAACATTCAGTGGCGATGACCTACGTCACCAACTTCTGTAAGAAATTCATCTAACTTTTTTTTTTTTTAAAGTATTCTACATTTCGCATCAACCACCTCCTGTCAGCAAACTCATTCCACCATCTAACTGCCCTACTCTTTAAATCCATTCCTTCTTCTCTCAGTTCTTACCTTTTCTTCCCTTAATTGTTTATTGTGACACCTTAGATAGTACGGTTTTTCTACCATCTCCAAACCCAAATCAAGCTTTAAAACTTCATCCTTCAAAATTTTAAACAATAATAGTAAATCGCCCCTCTTTCTTCTACTCTCTAATGTCCTTAAACTCAGTCTTTTCAGCCTCTCATCATAAGATCTATCCCTCTCCCCTTTTAGCATCTTTGTATATACTTTCTGCGGCTTCTCCATCACCCTTATATCCTTTACAAGATATGGGCAAAAAAAAACCGCTGAACAATAGTCAATTATGGGCCTGACCATTGTTTTATACAAAGGCATCAACACCTCCTCACTTCTAGATTGGAAGCCTCGTCTGATGCAATTTACCAACTGCATAGCTCTACTTGAAATTTTTTTACTATGCGCTCCACTATTTAAATCATTCTGTGCAAATACTCCCAAGTCTTTCTCTCCCTCTGATATCTTTAATTTTAATCCTAATATGTTATATGTCTGTTGAACATTTTGTCTCCCAAAATGCATTATAGTGCACTTTTCCTCATTAAAGGTCATACCATTGGTCTTTGCCCATTCCAATACACGCATCAGATTCTGTCCAAAATTCAATCTGTCATCGAATGTATCCACTACTCCTCCCATCTTAATATCATCAGCAAATTTAACCCTCTTGTTCTTACTAGATATCCTTAAATCGCCAATAAATATTCTAAATAACAGAGGTCCCAACACTGACCCCTGTGGCACACCACTCATCACCTTCCGTGGATCTGATAAATGACCATACAATCTAACCCTCTGATTCCTATTTTCCAACCACTGTTTCACCCATCTTACAATGGCCCAATCCACTCCCAACCCTATCAATTTTTCTACTATTTTACAATGAGGTACAGTGTCAAACGCCCTACTGAAATCGAGCAATACCATATCCACATTTCTACCTTCATCAATGTGTTTACTAACATTTTCATAAAAAAAACACCAAATTAGTCTCACAGAACCTATTAGTCACAAATCCATGCTGGTCTGTGTCCTCTAAGTTCTTACTCCTTAGATAATCCAAAATAAAGTCACTCAAGATTCCCTCAATGATCTTCCCCACAATAGAGGTCAGACTCACAGGTCTGTAATTTCCTGCATCACCTTTACTACCTTTCTTATATATAGGTACCACATATGCTAGCTTCCACATTTCTGGAACCACACCTTCCTCCAATGATTTTTGTCCCAGATTAGTTATAACCGGAACCAATATATCTGCTAACTCCTTCCTGATGAAGCTTCCCTTCATGAGCTAGTGTCGCCCGGCTGAGGCTGTCCGCCAGGATGTTGTGGACGTCTGGGACGTATATGGCCGGAAGAACAATTCATGCTGGACTGCCCAGTATCACACCCGCATCGCCTCCCTGCAAAGGAGGTACGTCCGGGTGCCTCCCTGCTTTTGATGTACCAGACCACTGGCAT
This sequence comes from Neoceratodus forsteri, assembly GCA_016271365.2. NCBI lineage: Eukaryota > Metazoa > Chordata > Ceratodontiformes > Ceratodontidae > Neoceratodus > Neoceratodus forsteri. The sequence continues at coordinate 1,391,697,741 of CM028131.1, read as the reverse complement.
GTTGTCTGTCTGTACTAGCAGTATTCCCGCAGACAGGAGGGACTGAAAGGCCTGGAGGACATAAAGAACTTCTCTCATCTCCAGGACATTTATATGGAGAGATGCTTCCAGCTGGGACCACATTCCTTGTGTCCGATGAATCCCCAGGTGGCACCCCAACCCAGATCTGAGGCATCTGTGGTGAGGGTCCAGGAGGGAGGGGGTGTTCTGAAAGGCGACCCTGAGACAGGTTTTGAGGATCCTGCCACCATAAGAGGTCTTTCTTGAGTGCACTGGACACCAGGACAAGATGATTTAGATCGCCTGAACGCTGATCCCATTGGACTCAAAGTCCACTGGGCGACCCTCATATGTAACCTGGCCCAGGGAACCGTTGAAATCGTTGCTACCATCAGGTCAGGAAGACATAAGAATGCCCTGGCAGGAATATGCCTGGAGGAGACTAACAGTTTGACTTGCTCCAGCAGAGTATCCATTCTGTCCAAGTGCAAGAAAGCTCTGCCCTGCACCATGTCCAATACTGCCCCAATGCATTGGAGGTGTTGGAAGGGAACCAGGGACGATTTGGGGTAGTTGACAGTAATCCCTAGTAGAGTAGAAAGATCCAGGGTGAAGGACAGGGATTTCTTTAGGCTGCTCCTGGACGGAGCTGCCAAGAGCCAATCATTCAAATATGGAAACACTGCAATGCCCCAACAGCGAAGAGCAGCTACCACCATCGCTAGGCACTTGGAGAAGACCCTGGGTGCTGAGGAAAGGCCAAAGGGAAGGGGGCTTTGCATTGAAAGTGCTCCCCCTGGAAAAGAAAATGCAGGAAACTGCGGTGGCTGGGGAAACTGGGATGTGCAGGTAGGCATCCTGCATGTCCAGTGCACAGAGCCAATGGTCAGTGTGTAGCAAGGGCAGAAGATCCTGTACTGTCAGCATGCAGAACCTTTTGTATTCCATGAAAAGGTTCAGATGGCTGAGGTCCAGGATGAGCCTGAGTTCACCCATCTTTTTGGGGACGAGGAAGAAATGGGAGTAAAACCCTCTCCCCCCTCTGTGCCCAAGGGACTGGCTCGATGGCTGACTTTTGAAGTAGGGCCAGTATCACTTCCTTGACCAGAGATGCCTGGTTCGGGGAATAGCGGGATTGACCTGGAGGCGAGTATGGAAGTCTTTCCAGAAACTCGATGGTGTGGCCTCTTGATACTAGTTGCAAGACCCATGAATCCGATGTGATGCCCTGCCATTCCTCTAGGTGAAGGCAAACCTTCCTCCCACCTGCTTCATGGAGCTGGGACGTGGAGGAGAGGGAGGTCTGAGCAAGTCAGGAGGTGGAGGAACAGGAGGGGAGGGATCCCCCAGCTGTCCTCTGGGTTTTGGAGGCACGGGTGAGGTGACGGCTGACCCCGGTGCTCTCCTTTTGTTCTGACGCATGGTGAAGGGTTGCTTACCTTGCCGCTTCTGCTGGTGCCGAAAGAAAAAATTACTCACCTTAGTAATGTTGTTTCTTCTAATGGAGTCTTGCTATATTATGACATATGCAGTGAGTCCCAACCTTCGAACTGCACTGGAGGTGAAAGAGTTAACATTCCATGCCAGGCATGGAACTTTGAGCTCAAGCTCGGTTGAAAACTCTATCTGTTGTTCTTCAAACTCAAACTGTCAGATCTTTACGAGCAAAACTCACTAAGACTCTGTGTGGAAGCTGTAAACCTACACAAGCCAACTGGCTACTAATTATAAAAACACATTTTTTGGTGCCAAAACAAAGACTCAAGTCAGGAGACCCAAAAAATGACAAACACAACACAGATCACCCCCAAAAAGGAGGGGTGAAAACAAGGTGGGCATCTAAAGAGTGCCAACACTGCCCTGCCCACCCACATCCCCAAAAGTAAGGTTCTGAGAGGGGGGGGGGTCATAATATAGCAAGACTCCATTAGAAGAAACAACATTACTAAGGTGAGTAATTTTTTCTTCAAACAACATGAAGTCTTGCTATATTATGACATATGCAGACTACACAGCAGTACCTCCATGGAGGAGGGACAGAACCTACTTAGGAAATAGGAACTGAAGCACAGCTGTGCCAAATCGAGCATCACTCCTAGCCTGGATGTCCAGGGAGAAACGCTTGGTAAAAGTGTGAACTGTTTTCCAGGTAGCTGCTTGACATATCTCTAGGATAGGGATGTCCCTGGCAGCAGCCAGAGACGCAGCTGTACCTCTGGTAGAGTGAGCCCTCAGGCCTGAGGGAGGAACTTTACCCAGTTTTTCATAGCAGAATTGGATACAAGAGACGATCCACCTGGCAATGGATCTTTTAGTAGCAGGTTTCCCTTTGCCGACCTCACCATAAGTGAGGAACAGTTGGAGGGAGTCAAACCTGTGACCCTTGGTACGATCTATGTAGTAGCTAAGGGATCTTTTGACATCTAAACTGTGCAATCTCCTCTCACCAGAGGAGGAATGGTCAGTGAAGTACACCGGGAGAGACAGATTGATTAAGGTGGAAATCTGAGACCACCTTAGGCAAGAACTTTCTGTTAGTCCTGAGGACTACCTTATTTCTATGAAAAGAGATAAAATCAGGCTCCACTGACAATGCTTGTAACTCACTTATGCGCCTGGCAGAAGTGATGGCTACCAAAAACACAGTTTTCCAAGTCAAGTACTTAAGCTCTGCTGAAGACAAGGGCTCAAAAGGGGGTTGCATAAGCTGGGCAATGCAAATATTAAGATCCCAGGCAGGGGCAGGATCCCTGAATGGGGGGTTGGTGTGAAGCAACCCTTTGAAACACTTGGAGAATACAGGATGAGCTGAAAGAGAAGAGAGTTTACCTGCTGATAAGAAAGCAGACACGGCTGCCAGGTGCACTTTTAGGGTAGCTGGTCTCAACCCCAAAGTATTTAAATGGACCATACAATCCAGGACTGTGGGTAAGTCAGCAGATTCTGGGGAAATATGCTTTCCAGAGCACCATATGGAAAATCTCTTCCATTTGAAATTATAAGTAGCCCTGGTGGAAGGCTTCCTAAAAGCCTTCAGGATATCCAATATACCTTGGGAGAGGTGTAGGTCAGCAAACTCTAACTCTTCAAGAGCCAGGCCTTGAGATTGAGAGATTTGAGGTCTGGTACTAAACTCTCCCTGAGCACAGGATAACAGATTGTGATTCCTGGGAAGACACAGGGGAAGATGGACTACTAAGGACATAAGGAGTGGGTACCAGGGCTGTCTGGCCCAGTCTGGAGCAATCAGGATCATCTTGCAAGGTTGAGATCTGATTTTGACTAGCACTTTGAACAGGAGAGGAAAGGGGGGAAAGGCATAGAGAAACTTCCCTTCCCAACTGAGAAGGAAGGCATCCAGGGGGACTGAGCCCAACACTGGGGGCCTGCAACAAAAAAGGGGAAGTTGGTGATTGTCTGGGGCTGCAAAAAGATCTATCTGGGGTGTGCCCCATCTGGCAAATACCACCTCCAGTACTAGGGGATCCAGAGCCCATTCGTGATGGCCCTGGGAAATCCTGCTGAGAACATCTGCCAGGATATTGTCCTTGCCTGGGAGGTGAACTGCTACAAGGGAGGTGTTCAGGGAGTAAGCCAGAGACCACAACTTCATTGCTTCGGTGCACAAGGCCGTAGACCGAGTGCCCCCTTGCTTGTTGATGTACCACATTGTGGTGGTATTGTCTGTTCTGACCTGAATAACTTTGTTCTGAACAGATTAATGTGGAGCAGAGATTCCTGAGGGGACCACAGTCCCTGGGTAGTGAGGTTGCCCATGTGAGCTCCCCACCCCAATAGGGATGCATCTGTAGTAAGGATTAAGGAGTGAGACTGAGGGGTGAAGGGGATCCCCGTCTCAAATTGCCCTGGTCCTGCCACCACTGAAGGGCCTGGATCAGGGTACGAGTCACTGGAATTAATTTGGTTAGAGAGTCCCTCCTTTGAGACCAAAAGGCTCTCAAATGGAACTGGATGTCCCTCATCTGAAATATGGCTCCCTGCACTACTGCTGTCGAAGCAGCCATGTGTCCCAGGAGCTGGAGAAAGTGCCTTGCTGGTCGAGAGACCTGCAGGGTGAAGGAGGAAGCCAGAGAAATCAGGGTCCTTGCTCTTTCCAGAGGAAGGAAGGCTCTGGCTTCTTTTGTGTTCAGTTCTGCGCCTATGAAGGTGAGAAGCTGGACAGGTTCTAGGACTGACTTTGGAAGATTGAGAAGGAAACCTAAAGAAGTTAGCAGTTGCTGGGTTACCTAAAGATGTAACCTGACTTGGTCTGGAGACTGGCCTACTATGAGCCAGTCGTCCAGGTAAGGAAAGATGGGAATTTTTTTGCCTTCTTAAATGGGCAACTGCTACTGCCAGGCATTTTGTGAATACTCTTGGGGCAGATGTGAGGCCGAAGGGCATTGCTCTGAACTGGTAATGGCCTGAGGGCAGTTCGAATCTGAGGTACTTTCGATGGGAGCTTCTGATGAGAACATGAAAATAGGCATCCTTGAGGTCCAGGGACACTAGCCAGTCCCCTGGCCTTAAAGAGGGTAAAATAATTCACAGAGTCACCATTTTGAATTTTGGTTTTAAAAGGTGCTTGTTTAGATATCTGAGATCCGGGATGGGCCGCCATTCTCCTGTCTTTTTTGGGATAAGGAAGTACCTGGAGTACAACCCTTTGCCCTGGTGTAGGGGTGGAACCCTTTCCACAGCTCTGAGAGCCAGAAGGGTAGAGACTTCTGCCTCTAGGGCAAGAGCCTCTGAAGGATTTGCAGGTGGAAAGGATCTGGTTCTCATCTTTGGAAATTTCTTGAAGCTGAGAACCAGTCCCTGGCTTACTACTTCCAGGACCCACCTGTCTGATGTTAGAGACTCCCAGTCCTGGACAAAGTAAGCCAGCCTGCCCCCTACAGGTAGAGGAGAATCGGCCCTGGGCACCCCATCGGGGTGCCTGCTTGGCAGGGGCTTTAGGCTGAGGGGTGGGAGCAGGTCTGCTTACTCTCTCTAAAGAACTCCCTCTGTGCATAGGCTGAAGAGGAGGCCTGGGCTTGGTAAAAAGGCCTATGAAAAGGCCTGCCCCTGCCCCTGGGAAGCTGCCTTTGGGGAGTGACCTGCCTTTCCTTGGCTTGTGCACTCCTATAGGTGGTCCTATATTCATCCATTTTCTTCGTGTAATTCTCTGTTTGCTCCCCAAACAGAGAATTGCCCACAACAGGGAAATCCATGGCATTAGTCTGGGTATCCTGTGACAGGCTAGTACATCTGAGCCAAGCCATTCTACGAAGAGCCACAGATGTAGCCATGACTCTAGATGATACATCATTAGAGTCCACTGCAGCATGGAATTGCACCTTAGATGCCTCAATACCATCAGCGGCCACCTGCTCCAGCTCCTTTGCCAGCTGGTCAGGGACCTGCTTTGCTAGAGCCAAAACTGTATCCCATCTGGATTTTTGGTATCTAGCCACATAAGCCATATAATTTGCCTGTCTGAGTCCCAAGGATGCTGCCATGTACTGTTTCTTTGCCATGGCATCTATCTTTCTGGAGTCCTTGCTAGGGGGGTGAGAGGCTAAGGGAATTTGCCTCGTCACAGGCTGCAGCCTGCACAACCCCCACATGGCTGCATTGCTGTGTAAGGAACTCCGTATCAGAGCCTGATAATGCATACCTTTTGTCCATTCTTTTATCAAAAGGAGATATAGTGTGAGGAGCTTTTAAAATTTTTACTGTCTATTTCCAAAAAGATTTATGCAGAGGAATAGACAGTCTCCTAGACTCTGGGATATCCATCATTTCTCCATAATCCGGCTCTTCTCGATCATCCACAGCTTCCTCCATAGGGAGCTGGAGGGTTTCAGCTACTTTTTTATAAAACATAAAATGAGAAGGGGACTCAGAAAGCCTAGGGGGAGACACTCCTGAAGGTCTGTCTGGAGAGATGTCCGGCTCAATGGGCACATCCAGACTTTCAAATCCACATCCACTCTCCTCATACTCCTCTTCCCCCTCATCTGGTTCATAAAATTCCTCTAAATCATACTCTTGAACCGGTGGAACCGACCGAACCAAACGCTTACCTGATGGTGCCGGTTCGGTCGGAACCGGGGAGAGTGACTGAACAATTTTTATTGCTTTAGCTATTTCTTCAGCGGTTGGAGAGGGAAGTTTTGGCTCCACACCAGCTGATTTTCTAGTTCTCTTTGCTGGAACTGACTCCTCAGAGTTGGCTCTCCTTTTGCCCGAGGAAGTATCGCCCTGGTCAGAGGGCACTCCCTCCGGTTCGGTTGGAACCGAACTGGGTTGGCCATCCGGTTCAGCTGACTTTTTGGCCTCCCTTTCCCTGAGCCTACCAACTCTTTTATCCAGGGTAGCTGCAGGAAAACTCTTACAAATCTGGCAGTCTGAATTGAGGTGGTCAAACCCCAGACAATAAACACATGTGGTGTGGGGGTCAGCCTTGGCAAAGGCTTCCCCACAGACAACACAGTGTTGAAACCCAATGGGCCCGGTTTTTCTTTTGGGTTTCTCAGACATTGTGCCAGCCTAACCAAAAACTTGCCCGTTTATGGCAATCCGCCAAGCAAGACTCCCTTATCGGTTCCCAACCGTGTCACGGGTCGTGGAAAAAAACGTAACGAAATCCCTTTTTTTAGAACCGATAAGAACCGGGAACCGCACTTCTAAAATATAACAAATGTAATAGAAACAACCTGATCGGTTCGAACCGAACCGATTAAACCGTTTACAAGTTCCACACAGAAAGTAAATGTAAAACCTATCTAGTACTTACAAATACCACAGATAGAGCTTGAACCGACCGGTTGCGGTTTAAATTCGGTCAAAAAAAATGAAAACTTTATACTTTAACCGACAAAATGAACCAAGCAGAAGGAGAAATCTCCGTAGTGACTGTTCAGTGAGGCGGAGTAAAGAATCTGACAGTTTGAGTTTGAAGAACAACAGATAGAGTTTTCAACCGAGCTCGAGCTCAAAGTTCCATGCCTGGCATGGAATGTTAACTCTTTCACCTCCGGAGCAGTTCGAAGGTTGGGACTCACTGCATATGTCATAATATAGCAAGACTTCATGTTGCTTGAAGGGCTGTTTTGGTTTGAAGCCCGCCTTGTACAAGGATTTTACAGATCTTAGGGCTTGTCCACTATCCTGAAGGTCTGTAATAATGACCTCAGCATCCCCTCCGAAGAGGACTGATCCTCGAAAGGGGGCATCCTGGAAGGCTGCCTGTACGTCAGAGGAAAGCCCATAGATATGCAGCCAAGCATGACGCCAGAGGTATACGCCGTGGTGGAGGAACGAGTCACTGCACCCACTGAGTCATAAGTGGCTGTAAGCGCATGCCTGCAAGATAGCTTGGACAAACACAGGTCCTTAGTAAGTTCCGCTTTGAGGTCAGAGTCCTCTACAGTCTGAAGACGAGCTTCCAGGTAAGCCATGGTGGCCTTCTGGAAGGAGACCATGTGTGCTATGTAGTTGAGAGAACGAAGAACATAGGTGGAGGAAGTGTAGAGTTTCCATCCAAACTGGTCTAGATGCCTAGATTCTTTATTGGGGGAGAGGTACTCATGTTTTGGCTTGGCAGTACGGTCGTGAGCTGCAGCTATTACGATGGAATTTCCCTTGGATTCGGAATCTAGAAAGGAAACGCCGTCCGGCGTATGGTAAATCCAGTCTGCCTCTTTTGGAACGGCCAGAACAGAATGGGGCAATGGCCAAATGGTGGCAGTGAAATCCTCATGTGGGGGCAGTCCAAGGGGAATAGGAATTGAAGGTACCTCTTTTAGGTCTAGGTGTTCCGCTAGATGCTTATGTTTGGGTCTTGTTCTTCCATGTTCCATCCATTAGCCTGCTGGATGATGCAGAGAAGTTCTGTAAGGGAGGGGTTTTCGGGAGGCGAGTTTGGCGACTCCTTGCCCTTAGCTCCTGTAGTTCTGGACTGCTCTCTGGATGAAGAATCAGAGGCATCCTCCTCAGAGTCTGAAGACTTCTCTTTATCAGAGGTTCTAACACCTGGTAAGGTGACGACCCGAGTGGCACCTCCGGATATGTGCACAGTGGTTGACTGAAAAGAACCCACAGGTGACAAGGAGCGGGGGTAACCACTGGGAGCTGCATTCTTTTATTCAGGTCGGAAACCAGCTAGGATCTGGTTTCCTGCCACCAGGACTGAATCACAGTCCGAAAGTCCTGTTATGGTGGAGGAGGAGGAGGCTGACAGTAATGGGTGCCCATCCCCTGGTACTGAGGGGGAGGGTATCCGTGTGGTTGATAAAAAAAAAAGTGGGGTATAGCCTGTTGCCTGATACCCAGGATATTGGGTTAATATCCCAATATTGACACTGTAGTGCAGCATGAGGGGTGTGCTGCACTCCTGAGGTGCCGTCTTTCGGATAAGACGTTAAACAGAGGTTCCGTCTGCCTGTTCTGGTGGTTGTTCAGGTGGACGTTAAAGATCCCATGACACTTCTTGAAAAGAGTAGGGGAAATTTCCCCAGTGTCCTGGCCAAATTTCCTCCATTCACTAGGAACACCACCAACAACTTAATCTGGTTCAGTTTCAGTTGGTTACCATCTGTATCCCCACCCCTGGGTCACCCCTGAAAAAGGGACTTCTCGTCTCAGTGGGCTTACTCGGTCAACAATATTCAATAATAATAATAATACCCCAGGGAGAAACGGGCCATCTTCGGGACTGATGGCGGAAAACCAGATGCCAGGAAGCCCGGATAAGGGCGGTAGCCTGACAGATGGCCTTGATCCAAAGGAGGCCTTGAAGGGCCTGGAAAATTATCTGGCGCTGGGAAAGCTGATGTCAAAGGGTTTGGCATCGGGTCTGGTGTCGGGTCGGCTGGCATCAGGGGCAGTTGTAAGGGCCCTGATGGTGGCTCCGACAGCAGATTAGCGAAAGGGTCCAGTGGCACACTGGGCATTAGGTGCACGGTGCCCGATGAAAGAACTTCTGATGGCAGGGCTAAAGAAAGGCCTGTCAGAAGCGAGAGATTCCTGGGAGCCGGTGTCATAACCGGTTCAGATGTCAGAGTCCCAGGCAGAGCATCCGAGGAAGTGACGGGGGTATCACCATTGGAGTGGGGGAAGTTGGAGCCACATCCAGGGGACCCTCTTCCACCTCTGTCCGAGTCGTAATGTCTGGGGCTGGAGGTTTCACCAGGGAGGACGGAAGGGAAGGCTCTTGTCCAAGGGGGACCTGGAAGGAGGGCTGGCCAGCAGAGGTCAGCGAGTGTGACTGGACATTGGGTATGTCGGCGGCAGCCTCCGATGGGTGAGCTTTGATCGGGCGGTTGCCAGAGATCCTGGCGGCCAACTTATCAGTCGAAGGAGTAGCTGGGTGGACGGGAGAGACACCTCAACCGGCTTATCGGCAGGTGTTGTGTAGATTCCATCCTGGCGGAAATCTGTCTTACCGACTGCCGAGCGGGCTCCAGGGGACCCAGAGCCTGACTTATCAATAATAACCGGGCGCTCGCCGGAGCAGGCAGCGGGTGGCTTATCGGTAGAAGTGCCAGGTTTGGGACCCGTTTTAATAGGCCTAAAAGAAGAGGAGGTACCTGGAGGACTCTTGGAAGCAGCCTGGACAATCACCAGGGAAGGCAGCAGGGAAATGGTCTTGCTCGTCTTGGGGGCTGGCGACCTTACCAGAGGAATCCAGCTCCTGGTTCTTCAAACATTTCCGCTCCCTACGCTTCACTTTATCTTTCTTTTTCTTCTTTAGCTCCGAAGAAGGAGAAGAAGTGGATTCCCTCAGCTTTTGCATTTCTTTTTCCAAGGTGGCCATTGTGGATTTTAGAAGATGGAATTCCAGGGCATGCTGCCTGCATTTGTGCGTTGCCTGGTTGAAGGTTTTACAATCAGGGCAGGCCTCGGTATCGTGACCTTAGCCTAGGCAGAAGAGGCAGCGCTGGTGGCCGTCCTTGTGAGGGATTTGTGCGCTGCACTTTTTGCACTACTTCTTGGACTTCGGAGTCGAAGGTGAAGAATACACAAAAGAATTAACAAACGGACTTTAAATCGAGAAATAAGTAAATAATACTTACACAAAATTGCGATCGACTGGAGCAACTTTTACCGCAAGGTCCTTGCGCAGATCGACGGCAGAAAAAAACTGGAAGGCGGTTGTGGGGATCGCCACATTATAGGGTCACTGGACGTCTGTCACATGACGGGTGGCTGGTCCCCCGCCAGACATTGTAGCAAAAGTTTGCCATGCGGTCCTGACGCCAGGGGGCACAGTCTTATTTGTTATGACCAACTGCAGGAACTCTCTCGAAGTAAAATCGTCCATTCACAGAAGTCCTTCCAGTTCCCTACATAATGATGGGCTTTTGTCCTGCACCAGTCTGTGAGCCAGATATTTAGCTCTGTGATTTCCCTCTCTCTTACTTTTTGTCTGCTGTTCCCCTTCTCCCAGACATGCAGAATATCATAGAAGGATAATCCATATGTAAGGAAAGTCAACCAGTCTCCTAGTGTGGTGAGATTTTGTTTAGTCTCTTCCACTGAGTGACTGGTGAGGTCGTTAGTTCCTAGGTGGACTAGGACATGTGTGTTTGTGCTGATGTTGCATACAATCGTTTCTATGCATTCCTTGTCCCTCCGTGATGATGTCCCTTGTGGGCATTGAGCTGTAACCCTGGTTTGATTCTTTTGTAGGTGAGACTCTACACCGCATATCATACAGTCCTCCAGGATTAGAAGGGATTTTATGGTAGCCTTTTTTCCCCATATGATGTTAATAGATGTGTGTCATTTGTCTCCTTGTATATGGTTAGGTTCAGTCTTATCAAATGGATTGGTGATTGGTATATGCTGTAGTGGTGCGACTCTGTTGGTAATGTGTATTGCATTAGTTGTTGCTCTTTGTGGTTGTAGGGTTCATTTAGCAGTGTTAGACGAATGTTTACCCACTGTTTTGCTATCCTCCTATACCAGTTTTCCTTTGGGGTAGTGGAGACAAGTTGAGAAAGGCTGCAGTGTGGCGAGGATGGACATGTGCTGAGAACGTAGGTCCCTGAATGTCAGACAGGTTGGACAGTGACCGATTCTTTGGATATACACACTGCTTTTTGCACTGATTCCTGAGTTTACAGAACAGCATTTTGTGCCTTGACTTCTCTACAAAGCTGGAAAAACAAAAAGACACTTGCAGTACTGAACTGAGTTATTCTGCTTTTTGCACTGATTCCTGAGTTTATAGAACAGTGTTTTGTGCCTTGGCTCCTCTACAAAGCTGGAAACCTAGAACTGTCTGTTTAAATCTTCTGGGGCATATAATTGAGAGTTGAAAAATACCTGTGTTCATTAGAGCATGTCGGCTTGAGAGGAGGGGCAGTTTACCTACAAAAAGACACTTGCAGGTACTGAACTGTGTTATTCTGCTTTTTGCACCGATTCCTGAGTTTACAGAACGGCATTTTGTGCCTTGACTCCTCTACAAAGCTGGAAAAACAAAAAGGCACTTGCAGTACTGAACTGTGTCATTCTGCTTTTTGCACCGATTCCTGAGTTTACAGAACAGTGTTTCGTGCCTTGGCTCCTCTACAAAGCTGGAAGCCTAGAACTGTGTGTTTAAATCTCCTGGGGCATATAATTGAGAGCTGGAAGATACCTGTGTTCATTAGAGCATGTCAGCTTGAGAGGAGGGGTAGTTTACCTACAAAAAGACACGCGCTACTAGCGCGAGCGTCACTCGGAGTTGAAAAAATCCAGAGTACAAACAGCTCACTTTTAATGTTCTTTACTGGTGCCGTTTTGAAGATAAAAGGGAATTTTAAAGAGTTGTAAACTGTTGTTTGAGGTGTGTTAATGTTTTTACGGGGTAAAGAAGCAGATTCTAGAAATTGAATGAGAAGTTTTCCAGCTTTTTTTGGGGGGGGGATATAAAATAATAAAAAAAAAGATTTTAAAGCTACGTATCAACCTTTTGCTTTTTTTTTTAAACTTGATTATTGTTGCTAGGTGTTAAGTTTTTTTTTCTGTGTTTTTGGATTAGCTGTGATATTCACAATATTTTTAGTTAGGGGTGTATTAACTCCAGAGATATCTATATAAAGATCATGGTTCAAACCAGACGCCAAAGAAAGGGAAATGGACAATTTAAAGGCTCCATTTCTAATATTAATGTAGAGACTTATCATAGTTCTGTACAACACATGGTAAATTCTCCCATTTAATTAAAATTATCTATGCATTCCACTTTAGATGATGCTAATGGAATTAGAGAAAATGCTTTGGATGGCTTTATAAGTAGTAGTACTCCCACTCAAATGCAAACAATGAACCAAGATGGTAGAAAATCAAAGGGATTTACAAACTTAAAAAATAGAACCATTCCAATAGCTAAAAGAGAAGGAATTATGTTAGGGGAAATGCTGAATAATAAGTTGGATATTATAGAGACAATTTCAGAGGGTAGTATTGCAGTAAATAAAACAAAGCAGACTAAAATTAAAGATCATTTTGTTGAAAAAAAAAAAAGCTACAATCTGCTCAAATGACATCTAATGACATGATTGGTAGTGAGTCAGGGGCTTCCAAGGGATGTCTTAATCAGACCAATAATCCAATTAGTCCTAGCAATAAACTTAATGAATTTATTAGGGACAATTGTCAAAAAGCAGCAGCAGATACAACTTTGAGTTCTGCAGCTTTGAAAGAAACATTGGGTACAGAGTTGCACATAACACTGGAGGCTTCTAGGAATACAAGTCAGAGGAACACTCAAGTTTGTGTAATTCCTGAATTTTCTCCCGATTATTTTTATGAATCGAATCCTAAACCTAGGTGGCATAATGATTTGAGGAATATTGCTAGTGAATTACAGGACACTATAATTGGTCTCAAACAATTCCACAACTACTAAACAATCAAGGCAATTGTTTCAGGAAAAAGAAGATTGCAAGTTTAATTCTAATACTACCTACCGATTTGCCCTTAGTGAGGATTTAAAAACGTATATTTAAAATCCACACATTGCGCATATGATGATTTTAGATCTAATTAATCTTAAATTTGAATTAGACACAATTAAAGAAAATATAGCAATTAATGGTAGCAGAATGGATGAGTTACTCCTACAACTGAACAAAATAAGCCCTCAGGAGGATTCAATTTCAATAGTTATTGATAAGTAGGATAATCAGGAAGTACTAAATGAACAATTAGGACCAGATTTCCCTAATATTGTTTTTCCTGAAAATCCAATACTTAATCTAAATAAAAAAGACAGGAAAAAAGAAAAGAACAAATAAAGGAAAAGGAAGATAAGAACAGAGATTTGAAGAAAAAAAAGAGTTTTATCTTAGGATAGTGTTTCATATAAAATTTTGCTACAAGTGGATATGCTACACTGTTCTGTAACTAAGACAAACATGCACAGTCATTTATGTGTTAACCCAAATAATGATGGTATCTCTACAAAAGAAAACAAGACCCAGTTGAAGGAATTCAGCCCAATAACAAATCAGTTTGGGATTGAAGAAGTGGTTAGGGAAATACCTAACAGATGATCAGTTATGATTTTAGAGGGAGAAATTAAAGATAGAGGCAATACAATAAACACTGAAGTTAGTAAGTCAGTTATAAATATTACTGACTGTGCTATATTAAATTTGTATGATTTTCCAACTGATGCTAAATGCGCATATGTATTACTGAAGGAAAAGATTGTGAATTTGTTTAGGGCAGTAACTGGTACTGATATTGGGAATGAGGATATTACACAGTTATGGGAAGATAAAGATTGTGAGGGTATGCCTTGTTTATTCATTTTTTGTAAGGTTCCAAGGGTAGCTAACCAAATTTGGATTAATAGGGAATCATTGAGAAAGCTGGGTTATAAGCTGGACTATATAAATAGAGACATGTTGAATAAAACTAAATTAAATAATCCACAATCAGTTTTAATTTTTGGACTAAATGTCTCTTCTAAAGTTACCGATTTTAAGTTAAAAAATATTTTGACTAATCTCTTCTCTCAAATATCTAAGATTCCAGAGAAGGAAGTTCAAATCCTAGAAGTAAGAAGGGGATAATCAGAATTGAGACTTGGTCAGGTAGAGGCCTTATTGGAAGCAAAAAAATTAGTAGATATAATCATGGAGAAGGCATTACTACTGGACAAGGCTGGTATACATATCTTACCAGTGGAATATGGGGAAGTTCCCAACTCTTTTAAAGTAAAAAATGCTTCAGGACATAAGAAAGGGAATTATCCAATGTTTCTGCAGCTCTACGGGGTTGAAAGGATCGAGAATGAGAATGATACCAAGCTGGCAAGGTTAGTTAAAGATCTATTGGTACAAATATTGCAAGTTCCAATGGAGGATCTTAAATCATTATATGTAAGAGAGAGAGGTGATCTGTTTTGTGATACAATTATTTTAACAGTTAATCAAATACATTTATACAATAAATTAGCTAATAATTTGGTCTTGTTGGATTCCTTGGGGTTGTATTTGGTGAAGGATAATGATGACAATTTAACAAAGGCTGCCAAAAATGTTTCACAGGGAAATAATAAGAGCATGACAGAAGAATTAACTAGAGAATCCAAGACTTCAGGAATAATATATAATATTGTAACATCTAATAAATTTTTAGAATTGGCATCCTGTGATGATTGACGGTACAACTCAGATTATTCCCTTGGATGGAACTTTAATTACAAGCTAGGGGTGCTCTCATGGAACATCTCTGGTTTATCAAATAAATTAGTAGGTAGTGAATGGGTGGAATTTATTCTAAAATTTGATGATATTTGTCTGCAGGAGACATGGCTCTGTAAAAATTCAGATATCCACCTAAGTGGTTATTGTATGTTTCATTCAAGTGGGGGGAAAAAAAAACAGAAAAAGGAAGGTTAGCAGGTGGGCTAATAACTTGGATTAAAATAGATGGAAATTCAGAAGCAAAAATTAATATGTTCTAATAAAAATATTTTGATTGTACAAGTCAAGAAGAAAGGATTTTCATTCTGTTTAGCTAATGTTTATATCCCCCTCCCCAAATTCCAAATATTATGATCACTATTTGGGCCCATCTAGAAGGCCTGCTCTATAAAAGCTGGGCACTTTCTGATTTTGAGGAACTTCTACTGTGTGGTGATTTTAATGCCAGAATAGGCAGATATGATGGTTATGCTGATAGCGAATACCATAATTGGGTTTATAAAAATTCTACAAATTATGCGAGATGCTCGGAAGATAATATAACCAATAGGCTGGGTAGGAACTTAATTAAGATCTTAGATATATTTAATTTAATACCACTAAATAGTCACCTACAAGGCGACAAAAAAGGTAAGTATTCTCATCTATCAGCAAGAGGGCCATCTTTAATTGATTTTTTTTTGGAATGGGGATGTGTCATTATAGGAAAATTTAATAATGGCAGATAAAGTAGACAGTGATCATTTCCCACTAGTGCTATTTTTCCAAACAACTGATTTGTGGAATTGATGATAACCATATCCAGTCACAGATAATAGAGATATGTCAGAATAAAATTATTTGGAATGATACGGTAGCTGATCAGATACATAATTTAATAAAAAATAGACTGTATAATGTATTTAAACTTGTTCATGATAGTGGAACCATTATTCAGAATGTTACGGTATGTTTGGAAGAAATTAAAACATTGGTAAGTAAGCGATATATAAAATCAAGTAGTCGGGACTTAGCTCCAAAGACATGGTTTGATAAAGATTGTCGTCAAGTAAAAAAGATACTTAATGTTTTAAGAGGTGTAAAGTTACAAAAGAATGCTTTGACATTTAAAGATCTAAATAAACAAAGAGAAAAATATAAAGCCCTTTTACTTCATAAAAGGAATGCTTTTCAACAGAAGAAATGGCAAGAGATGTTAAGGGTTATAAATCAAAAAGACTAGAAATCATTTTGGCTTCTAGTGGCGAAGGGATCAAATAAAGCAAGATTTGAAATTGATACATATATTACAATGGAGTCTTGGATTCTCTATTACACAACGAAATATTTTAGTAATGAGTGTGGTAATTCCTGGTTGAGTTTAAATTACAATCTAACTCAATTTACCCCCTTTAAATTTGAGGAGGTGCTTCAGGCGTTAGCACTGTTAAAATTGAAGAAAGCTCCAGGGCCAGATCAAATTCCTTCGGAGGTTTTTTTAAAGTCACCGGTAATATGGGCCAAGCTTCTTACAGTATTATTTAATGTATGTAGTAGAGAATTGAGTTTTCCAGCATCTTGGAAAGGTGCAATAATAATTTCTGTATTCAAGAAAGGTAAGAGGTCTGATCCAGCAATGTATAGACCGATTTCTCTTTTAGATCACCTAGGCAAATTTTTTGCTAGGTTGATTTTAAATCGATTAAGAGACCAGATGTCTAATTTTGGGGATTTTTCAGAAGCTCAAGCAGGATTCAGACCAGGTTATTCTACTACTGATAATTCCTTTGTGAATTGGCAATTAATTGAAAAATATGTTACATTAAGGAAACAAAAACTTTACGCGGCTTTTATAGATTTCAGTACTGCTTTTGACACCATATCCCGTAATAAATTGTGGGGAACTATGGAAAAAATACAGGTTACTCACCTGTAACAGGAGTTCTAGAAATGGTATATGTTGTTCATCCACACTCTCTGGCAGGTTCCTTGCCGCTTTAAATCTTGCCGGAAAGTCTTCAAGCTGGCTCCTCCCACCCACCCGGGTGGTAAAACTCTCGGCTCCGCCCCATGACGCCAGATCTGGCCCGCTGGAAGCTCAGGTTGTGCGTCGAAGCCTGGGAGGTCGGGTGGGTCGTGTGGATGAACAACATATACCATTCCTAGAACTCCTGTTACAGGTGAGTAACCTGTATTTCTAGGGACATGGATATGTTGTTCATCCACACTGTCTGGCAGACTCCTAGCAGTTCTCCGGGAGGAGGGAGGCAAGGCTCACACCCCCTACTTAGGGAATAGAGACTGGAGAACCGAGGCCCCAAAACCAGCATCCCAGTGTGACTCGAGGTCGATGTGGTAATGGGTAATAAAGGTGTGTGCTGACTTCCAGGTAGCAGCCCTGCAGATTTTCTGGATAGGGACGTCCCTGGAAGCAGCCACCGATGCAGCAGTATGACGGGTAGAATGAGCTCTTATCCCTCTGGGAGGCTCCATGCCCACCAACTCATAGCAGAGATCTATGCAGGAGGTGACCCACCTGCCTATCCGCCCGCTTGGCTGCAGGTCTGCCAGGTGCGGCTTCAGCGTAGGGTGACAAACAGCTGGCGAACCTCTCCCAATTTCAGCCGCAAGCTCCTTATAATAAGCGGCGTTTCTTCTAGGGTCACAGTATGGAGCCTGTATTCGCCTCCTAGGTGTTATTGGGGTAGAACACCGCAGAGTCAACACCTGGTTAAGGTGAAACTCACGACACCACCTTCGGAAGAAATTTCGGGTGGGGGCGCAGGACACTTGTCCCTGTGGAAGACCAGGTAAGGAGACTCAATGCAGAGCGCCTGGAGTTCTCCCATCCTTCTGGCTGACGTGATAGCCACCAAGAAGGCGGTCTTCCACGACAGGTGAGAGAATTCACACCTGTGCATTGGTTCGAATGGCTTGCCCATAAGCTTTGCCAGTACCAGCAGTAAATCCCACGGAGGTGGAGGTTCTCGCACCGGAGGGGAAATGTGATCAAGGCCTTTGAAAAAGCGCCAGACCACCTTCTCCTGCGCCACCGACTGCTCCCGGCCCGCGCCCGGTAAGCAGAGATGGCAGCCAGGTGCCCTTAGGGTCGTCGACCTAAACATGACTGAAAGGACCATAAATAGTCCAAAATGCTTGCCAAGGAACAGGAGGAAGGGTCAAGCCCTTGCCTGACACCAAATGGAAAACCTCTTCCATTTGAAGGCATAGCATTTCTGGTCGACTCCTTACGGGACGCCTCAACAACATTGAGGACCTCGTCGGAAAGGCCCAAGCCTGGAACTCCTGCTCGCCAGGAACCAGGGCGTCAGGGTAAGGATTGAAGGTCCGATGGAACACCTTCCCTGATTGACTGAGAGCAGGTCCGGCGAGCTGGAAGCTGCCTCGGGAGCCTGGAGCTGAGGCTGAGGAGATCTGGTACCAGAACTGCGGGCCAGTCTGGGGCTATCAGAATCACCGCGCCTTGTCCCTCCTTGCTTTGAGAAGCACCTTGTAATCAAGGAAATGGGGAAAGGCGTAAAAGAGGCCCGGGTCCACAGCCTCGAGAAGGCATCCCCTGCAGCGAGCCCTGCTGAGGGGGTCGGGCATGAAACAGCCTCAGCTTCGCATTCTCCCTGGATGCAAACAGGTCCACCTGAGGTGTGCCCCAGTGGGAGAACAGATCTTGTACTACCTCCGGCAGGAGAGACCACTTGTGAGATGCAGCCCCTATCCGGCTCAGGGTATCGGCCAGGGTGTTGGAGGCTCCTGCCACATGAATGGTTAGGAGATCCGCCTCCAGGCTGCACACGAGTGACCAAATGCGGAGAGCTTCCTTGCATAGAAGCATGGAGCGCGTCCCGCCCTGGCGGTTCAGGTAGTACATGGTCGTGGTATTGTCCGTCTGGACTCGGACCACTTGACCCTGGAGAAACGGAGCAAAGGCGTTGAGAGCTAGGCGGACCGCTCGGAGCTCCAGCAGGTAGATGTGGCATCGGGACTCCCGCGGGGACCAGAGGCCGTGCACTCGGTGTTCCCCCAGATGGGCACCCCAACCCATCAGAGAGGCATCGGTCGATAGAGAGACCGTCGGCTCGGGGCGGACAAACGAGATGCCCTCCTGCAGATGGGATGGAATGGTCCACCACTGGAGAGCGTTCCACATCTCCTGGGTCACTATCACTAGCTGGTCCAATGGATCGCAGCGTTGTGACCACTGGCTGGCCAGTCCCCACTGAAGGGGGCGCATGTGCCAGCGTGCCCAATGGACCACGCTGGTACAGGCTGCCATGAGACCCAGGAGGCGCAGGAAGTCCCGGCAGGGTAGCGGCCCAACCAGAAATGATTGGGCAAAGGAGGTAAGAACCTCGGCCCTGTCCGCCGGAGCCGTGTTTGGCTCAAAGAGAGTCGAGCTCTGCCCGATGAACAGGATCACCTGTTTGGCTGAGTTCGACTTGGCCTCGTTGATGGAAGGCCGACTTGAGACAAACCTGGAGGGCCAGATCTCTGGACCGCTCCACTTCCATCCTGGAGGGGCTGCTATAGCATCGTCCAGTGCAGTAAACCCGGACCCCTCGGCGCCGCAGAGAATGCTGTCACCACTGCCATGCATTTGGTGAAGACCCTGGGAGCTGGAGATAAGCCAAGGGCATGGCTTGGAACTGAAGAGGATCCCTCCGCTCGAGCGGAGGAATCTCCGATGTGACGGACGGATAGGGACGTGAAAGAACGCGTCCTGTAGGTCCAGAGAGCAGAACCACACGCCGTGTTCCAGAGATGGTATTATCTGCGCCAGAGTGACCATTCTGAAGGTCCGAGACCTTAGGAACTTGTTCAGGTCGTGTAGGCAGAGAATGGGCGCCAGCCCGTCCATTCGGAACCAGGAAATACCTGGACCACGAACCCGGGTCTAAAGAGGTCCTCTACCTCCGTGATCACCTCCTTTTGGAGGAGGAGGCGATGTCGGCCCGGCAGGCCGCCAGTGAGGCTCGCGGACCCCGAGGCCCCCGAGTGCGATGGCTCTGAAGGCGGGGCCTGCTCGAATTCTAGAGGCAGGCCTTTTCCCACCACTCCAGTACCCACCTGTCCGTGGTAACAGCGGACCAGGCGGAAAGGAAGTGTGAGCGCCGTCCACACACGGGGGGAACCAGGGGTAAGGTGACGGGGATGGGGTGACACCCCTCAGCCCGTCACTGGGCAGGCTTGGAGGAGGGACCAGCCGAGGAACCTCCTGGGCCTTTTCCTCCTTGCTTCCTGTTGGAGGAAGCCGACGGCTTGGGTTTGGGATGCCAAAGTCGAGCCTGCTGGCCCTGATGTTGCTGGGCCGGGCGCGCCGCGGGCGCAGAAGGACGAAAGGGCTTAGGTTGTGGCTTGCGGCTTTTGTCCTTCTGAGCGGAAGAGACCGAGTCCAAGGTAGCATTGGACTCTCGATCCTCTGCAGGTGACCTTCCACCCCAGGGCGAAGAGGTCAGTCCCAAAAGGAACATCCGCCAACTTGTGCTGGGTATCAGAGGTAAAGGTGGATATCCTCAGCCAAGCCTGGCGGCACGATGGCCACTGTGGCCGCCACAGACCTGGCACATGAGTCCCCGATGTCAACGCAGTCTGGAGCTGCTGTTTGGCCACTGCCTGCCCTGGTCCCGCACCTGCCTGACCGTAGTCTGCAGATCTGCGGGAAGATGAGGACAACCTCATCCAGGGAGCCCAACAGGGCATGAGAAAATGTGCCATGAAGGCGGCGAACTGGCCTGACAAAGGCCAGAGAGGACGCAGCATAGACTTTTAGCCTGGCATAATCCAATTTCTTGGATTCCTTGTTGGAGGTTTGTCCACATCCCGGCGTTTCGTGCGCGGAAAAGCGCTGTCGGTAAGCAACCCCTCGCGGGGGTGTCTCGAAAAAAACTGGACAGGGAACGGTAGGGACCGCATACTTCCTGGCCATCCTGGACGAAGGCGCAGGGCAGGAAGCAGGACGCTGCCTAAGTTCCAAGGCCGGACCCACTATGGCTTCGGCCACCGGAAAGGCCTCTGTAGGAGAATCCCCTCGGTCCAGAATCTCCGTAAGGGGATACCTGGCCCGTTTAGAAACGGGTTCGAGCTTCATCCCGGTGGACTCCGAGATGAGTCGAAGCAACCCTAAGAAGGACGAAGGGCTACCATCCACTGACTGCCCTCCTGAGGACTCCAAGTCCATGCGCTTGGAGAAGAGGGAGGAACCATCATCGGACTCAGAAGAGTCCTCAAAGAGCTGCCTCGGGCCTGAGCCACCCTCCACCTGCCGAGGTTTGCCGGGAGTGAGGGTGACAGACACCTATGGGGCAAACCCAAGGCGACGAGAATTTTTGGTGAGCCCCAACTAATGGCTGTGAGGTGGAGGTTCCACCAGAATCGGTGGGGCAGCTGGAATTGGCTGAACAACCGGCCTGGGAACAGGCTCCTCGGCTACAGCAGTGTTGTTTGGCCGCTCGTGACATCTTCATAATGGCCAGGGAAGGCGACTGGGTGACCTATTCCGGTCAAGAGCTGTTGCCACATGAGTTCCTCGTACTTCCGACGCAACTTGCGCCGAAGCCTCCCCTCGTCCGAGGAAGAGCGGCAGCGCCGCTTGCCGCGGTGCCGAGACAGAGACTTTCGACTAGGCCGAGGAAGGCGAGGAGAAGTGTCAGAAATCGGCACTCCCGTCGGCTCGGACGATCCCACTGAAGGCTCCGGAACCGGAGGCACAGACGAGCCGACGGGATCCTTAACTCCCACCGGGGGAACCGGGGAGAGGGGATTCTCAGGTTCTCCAGCCGACAACCCGTCTAACGGGTCGAGAAAAATCTCGACCGCGTCGACGGGAGTCTCGGTCAACTGGCCTGACAGGGACACCGTGAAGCCAGTGGCCGAAGCTGAGGGGTCGACTGAAGTCGACTGTCGACAAGGGAAGGGGGATCTTTCCCGCTCCCAAGAGTGTCGATGGAGAGACTTACTTTTGCTCTTTTTGGACCTGGAAAAAGGTCCCGAAGAAGCTGGACCCTCACCTTTCGTCGAGAGGGTCAGACAAAGCTCCTTAAAAGAAGCCGAGTACGAGGCACCGAGAGAGAGTGGGACAAATGCCGCAGCCGAGGTAGAAGCGGCCCGCGCCGCCTCCTCTTCGAGGGCGATCATCTGCTCGAGCTGATCCGCCGAGCCTGCCGCCAGACACCGCCAACCAGGCCTCTTTAGATTTCACTGGTGGAATTCTTTTCTCGGGGCGCCCCAGTTGTAATCAGACATGCACGGTCTTCAGGGCCGAGGCGAAAAAAAGCACAAGTCGCAGGCCTGCGGGTCGTGCTCAAGGCCCAGCAGTAGACGACGTGGAGTGCGGATCCGCCCTAGACATCTTCTGCCCGCAAGGGCACTCCGGAAACCGGAGTGGATTTGTCCATCGCACGCGAGGGAGAAGAAGACCAAGTCTTAGCAAAACTTTTGATTTCGAACTTTCAAGAATTAGAACCAGTCTTAAACGCAGAGCGTTAAGGAGGAACCTGAGCTTCCATGCGGTAAGGAAGATCTGGCGTCATGGGGCGAGCCGAGGTTTTACCACCGGGTGGGTGGAGGAACCAGCTTGAAGACCTTCCGGCAAGATTTAAAGCGGCAAGGAACCTGCCAGACAGTGTGGATGAACAACATATCCATGTCCCTAGAAAAGGGAATTTCACAGGAGTTAATTGCTATTATTAGAGAACTTTATACTTATACTTGGGCACAAGTGAAAGTTGGCAAAGGAGGCCAACATTCTGATCCTTTTCCGACAAATAGGGGTGTAAGGCATGGTTGTGTTTTAGCACCAACCCTGTTTTGCATCTATATTGATGTTTTGTTGAATAAATTGGAGGAATTGTAAACAGATTTTTTTATTTTTTATTTTTATTTTATTTAAACAGCAGTTTGGAAAACCTTTGAGCCATAGGCTCATTTACAAAGGTACCTTGTCACAGTAAGACAAACGAAAATACACAGTATAACAGTACAACACAAAAGTATAACAGTAACTTAAGACATAGATACAAACAAGATTCTCCAAAAATACTGGGGCAAAAATGTGCTTCTCTTGCTTATGCAGATGACTTGGTGTTGTTCTCATTAACTCGATTGGGTTTACAAAAGAAGATGAACATTTTGGATAATTTTTCAAAAGAATATGATTTACAAACAATACAAAAAGTCAAATCATAGTATTTGGAGCCCAAAAGTCCTCATTTAAATGGAAGATTGGGGAAAAAAATATTGGATAAAGTTAAAGAATATACTTATTTAGGTCTTCAATTTTCGCACAAAGGGAAATGGGTTAAACATACAGAGAAACTGATTTTAAACCTTAAAAAAAACCAGCTAATTCATTACATAGGTTTAATAAAAAATTATGGCGGGAATTCAGTTAAACCCCTTATTAAAGCTATTGAGGTGAAGTACAATGCGCAAGCCCTATATAATGGGGAAATTTGGCAACCAAAGGAGGTAAACAAAATTGAAATACCAACAAATAAAATATTACGATTAAGTTTAGGGTTAGGAAAGTCTGTTCCCATGAGCATAATAAGGGCAGAAATGGGCATGGTATCCTTATGAGCATACTTTGCAGCCAGAAAAGTTAATTATTGGATAAAAATTCAACATCATAAAAAAAAGCATAGATTAATTTACTGCTGTTTAAAGGAAAAACTTAACTGGTTAAACCGTGGTCATCTAAAATCCAGTTGGCTAAATTCTGTATATGAAATCTTGCAGGTCATAGGTCTGGATTCTCTATGGAAAAATACTGAGAAAGGTATTATAATACGTCTTAGTTACAACCCTGTATCACCCTGAGATAAGAGGCAGTATAGCGCAGTGGGCTAAGGCTCTGAACTGCAAATCTGGTGACATCCAGCAGACCAGACCTGGGTTTGAATCCCACAGCTTCCACTTGCATACTGTGTGACCCTAAGCAAGTCACTTAACCTCCTTGTGCTCCCAGGTCGCTCCTGTAAAAAAGCTTTCAGCTTAGTGTGCTATACCTGGTTAAAAACAACTAAATAAAGATTATTGGATTTTTATAAACTAAGATTTGGAAAACATTTCTAAGTTAAGAATTTCTCCTTGGTTTAGAATAAATGATATTAATCATTTTTTTAGACATCATTATGAAATTCTTACTGACCCAAATCAAAGAAGATTGTGTACATTATACAAGTTAGAGTTGTTTCCCAGTAATATTATGGATGCAAGATACAGGGCGGAAAATCAGAGAGATGCAAAACTATGTTCCTGTACAAGAAAAAGTTATGAAGATTTAAAACATGTAATTTTTTACTGTCATTGGTACAAGAAGCCTAGAAATAAATGGATTATACCAATCTGTAGAACTATTTTATCTGATGATCAAGAGTTGTTAAAAATTTTGTTTACAACAAATGATGAAATTATTATTAAGTCCACTGCAAGATATTTGGAAACTATTGTAAAAATTCCAAGGAGGATTACAAGAACACAAACATGAATGCAGGGTTGATGTGAATTATTGATAGGGATTTTACAGTTTTATTATAAATGTTATGATTAGTATTTATGTAATGAGAATGCTGTCAAAATGAAATGTGTTTTTCCCTTTTTTTAAAGAATGAAAAGAATGTTGTACATTTTTGTACTTTTATCTATAAATGTTTGTAATGGTCCGTGACCGAACAATTAATTAAATAAAATTCAAAATTCACTGTGGAAGAGTGTACCACGGTGGTAGCAGTTTTCGATATCCATTCCGGCTGAGAGTTCAGTTGGACAAAACTGCAACAGTTTGGCTCACTGTCCTGTTAACGGAGGACGGAATAAAGAAAAGCTAGGATGGAAAGAAAAAATTACTCACCTTAGTAATGTTGTTTCTTCTAATGGAGTCTTGCTGTATCCTGACTATTGCAGTTAGGTCCTGCCTTTCAACTTCCCCGGAGAACAAAGAGTTAACTTTCCATGGCCAGCATGGAACGTTCAGCGCGAGCTCGGTTGAAGCCCCTGTCTGCTGTTGTTTAAACTCCAACCGTCAGATCTTTATGAGCAATACTCACTAGAAGATCTGTGTGGAAACTGTAAAACATAGACTAGCCAACTGGCAACTAAATTTATTAAAAGGGTTTTTTGGTTTCAAAGCAAAGACAAGTCAGGAAACCCAAAAAACAAAAACACAACACAACACATACCCAAAGTAAAGGAGGGTGAAAAAGGGGCACCCCTAGGGTGCCAACACTGCTCCTACTCACCCACATTCCAAAAACCAGGTTCTGAGAGGGGAGGCGGGAGGAGGTCAGAATACAGCAAGACTCCATTAGAAGAAACAACATTACTAAGGTGAGTAATTTTTTCTTCAAACAACATGAAGTCTTGCTGTATTCTGACTATTGCAGACTACTCAAGCAGTACCTCCATGGAGGAGGGACAGAACCTACTTTGGGAATAGGCTCTGAAGTACTGCTGTGCCAAACCGAGCATCACTCCTAGCCTGGATATCCAGGGAGTAATGCTTGGTGAATGTATGGACTGTTTTCCAGGTGGCTGCTTGACAAATTTCTAAGATAGGAATGTCCCTGGCAGCAGCCAGGGAAGCAGCTGTACCTCTAGTAGAGTGAGCCCTCAGACCTGAGGGTGTGGTTCTATCCAGTTTCTCATAGCAGAATTGTATATAAAAGACAATCCACCTGGCAATAGATCTCTTAGCGGCAGGTTTGCCCTTACTGACCTCTCCATATGTGAGGAACAACTGGAGGGACTCAAACCTGTGACCTTTGGTGCGCTCTATGTAGTAGCTGAGGGCCCTTTTAACATCCAAACTGTGCAGCCTCCTCTCTCCAGAGGAGGAATGGTCAGTGAAGAAAACAGGGAGAGACATAGAATGATTAAGGTGGAAATCTGAAACCACCTTAGGCAAAAACTTCCTGTTAGTTCTTAGGACCACTTTATCTCTATGGAAGGAGATGAAATCAGGCTCCACTGACAGGGCTTGCAATTCACTGATACGCCTGGCAGAAGTAATGGCTACCAAAACACAGTTTTCCAAGTCAAGTACTTCAGCTCTGCAGAGGACAAAGGCTCAAAGGGTGGTTGCATAAGCTGAGCAATGCAAACATTAAGGTCTCAAGCAGGAGCAGGGTCCCTAAAGGGAGGGGATTGGTGTGCAGCAACCCCTTGAAGAACTTAAAAAACACAGGATGGGCTGACAGAGGGGAGGGTTTGCCTACTGACAAGAAGGCAGAAACAACTGCCAAACGCACTTTAAGTGTAGCTGGCCTAAGTCCTAAGCCATTAAGATGGACCATATAGCCCAGAACTGTAGGCAACCAAGCAGAATCTGGAAAAATATGCTTATTAGAGCACCAAATAGTGAACCTTTTCCATTTGGAGTTGTAAGTCTTTCTGGTGGAAGGCTTTCGAGAAGCCCTAAGGATATACAGAACCCCTCGAGAAAGGTGCAGATCAGCAAACTCTAACTCTTCAAGAGCCATGCCTTGAGATTGAGAGACTTGAGGTTCGGATACCAAATCCTCCCCTGAGAGGATGTCAACAGGTTCTAATTCCTGGGAAGAGATAGGGGAAGGTAGACTGCTAAGGACAGCACTCCTGTAGGTGGTCCTGTACTCGTCCATCTTTTTCAAGTAATTTTCTGTCTGCTCCCCAAACAGAGAATTACCAATGACAGGGAAATCCATGGCCTTAGCCTAGGTATCCTGTGATAGGCTAGTACATCTGAGCCAAGCCATCCTCCGAAGGGCCACAGATGTAGCCATGACTCTAGATGAAACATCACTGGAGTCCACAGCAGCATGAAATTGCACCTTGGATGCCTCAATCCCATCCGCAGCCACCTGCTCCAGCTCCTTGGCAAGCTGGTCAGGGGCCTGTTTAGCCAGAGCCAGCACAGTGTTCTACCTGGACTTCTGGTATCTAGATGTGTAGGCCATATAGTTAGCCTGCCTGAGTCCCAAAGATGCTGCCATGTACTGCTTCTTTGCCATGGCATCAATCCTCCTGGAGTCCTTATCTGGGGGGTGTGATGCCAAGGCAATATTTGCCTTATCACAGGCAGCAGCCTGCACTACCCCAACATGGCTGCATTGCTGGGAAAGGAACTCCGTGTCCAAGTCTGAAAGGGTATACCTCTTGTCCATTCGTCTGTCCACAGGAGGTATGGAGTTAGGAGTCTTTAGAATTTTAAATGTCTGTTTCCCAAAAGATTTATGGAGGGGAACAGACAGTCCCTGGACTCTGGGATGTCCATCATTTTAACAAAATCAGTCTCCTCCTGATCCTCTACTGCTTCTTCCATTGGAAGCTGGAGGGTTTCAGCCAATTTCTTGTAAAACATAAAATGGGAAGGGGACTCAGAAAGCCTAGGGGGAGAAACACCTGAAGGTCTGTCTGGGGAGATGTCCGGGTCAATAGGCACATCCAGACTTTCATAATCACCATCATCATCATTGTCCTCATACTCTCCCTCCTCCTCCTCCGGTTTATCAAATTCTTCTACAGTATAATCCGGAACCAGGGGAACCGACCGAACCGAGCCCCTGCCAGATGGTGCCAGTTCGGCCGGAACCGAAGTTAGTGATTGAACTGTCCTTATCATTTGGTTATTTCATCAGCGGTCGGAGAAAGAAATTGTGGATCCGCACCGGATGATTTTTTTCTTCTCTTTCTTTTAACCGGAACTGACTAATCAGAATCGGGTCTCCTTTTGCTTGAATAAGTTTCGCCCTGGTCAGAGGGCACTCCTTCTGGTTCGGTCAGAACTGAACTGGGCTGGCCATCCGGGTCAGCGAACTTTTCGGCCTCCCTTTCCCTAAGTCTTCCTACTCTCTTATCCAGGGTAGCTTTGGGAAAACTTTTACAAATTTAGCAGTCTGAATCGAGGAGGTCAAACCCCAGACACTAAACACAGGTGGTGTGGGGCTCAGCCTTAGCAAAGGCTTCCCCACACACACTGCAGTGTTGAAACCCAGTGGGCCTGTTTTTTTTCTTGGGTTTCTCAGACATGGCCAACCCTATCCAAAACTTACCCTTTTTTCGGCAATCCGCCAGGCAAGACACCCCTATCGGTTCCTGACCGTGTTACGGGTCTTGGAAAAAAACGTAATTAAATCCGTTTGTTTTAGAACCGATATGGACCGGTTACCACACTCGAATATTTCAAAACTTTAAGACCAATCTGATCGGTTCAAACCGAACCAATCCCAAATTTACAAGTTCCACACAGAAACTAAATGTAAAACCTATCTAGTACTCATGGTACCACAGACAGACACTTAAACCGACAGATTTGGTAGCAGAAATTCGGTAGAAACCGAGCGAAAAAACAACACTTTAACCAACTTTTTTGAACCGAGCAAAGAAGAAATCTTTGGAACGACTGTTCAGTGAGGTGGAGTAAAGAATCTGACAGTTGGAGTTTAAACAGCAGCAGACAGGGGTTTCAACTGAGCTCGCGCTGAACGTTCCATGCTGGCCATGGAAAGTTAACTCTTTGTTCTCCGGGGCAGTTGAAAGGCATGACCTAACTGCAATAGTCAGAATACAGCAAGACTTCATGTTGTTTGAAGAAGGTTTGTCATCCCACTCATGGACTGCCCTCTGGTGGTGGCTGGAGAGCAGTACGGGTTGGGAGACATGAACTGATGTCCTTACATCGGTTGGGGACGGGGGACGGGAGAAAAGGGAGCTGGTGGGCTCTGTGATGGCCCATGTCCCTATGCCACCCCCAGATTCTGGATTTGTGTCCATGGGGGAACTACAGGGGTACTGGCGGTTAGCTGAGTGGGGACACTTGGGGCCAGAGGTCGAGTCTCTCAGAGGAGGCCTAGCCACCCGCCAGGCTCCGTGGTGCAGAAAAACCTCTATGGGGAAGCAAAGTTGCCCAGCAGGCAGCAGAAAGAGCTGCATCTCTGTGGGTGGAACTGAGGAGAGGCCAGGGTATCTGGCATCTGGGTGTAGGCTTGGAAGGTCCCGGTGTCAGTTTGACCGGCTGCGGTAACCCTGGCGTTAGCTTCACTGGCATCAGGTTGACGGGAGTTAGGTCCCTAGTTAAAGAACCCCCTGGTGTCGGTGCGACTGGGGTCAAAAGATCGGGCATCAGTCCCATTGGTATCGGCTCTGTAAGGTCAGGGGACGACGGTTATGATGTCATCGGGCTCAGCGCAGGTGAAGCTGACAAGAAAGAAGTTGGCTGATGCCGGTCTGGGGAAGCAGCCGGTGTCAGCCTGGAGAGAGAAGCCCGAATAGGGGAGCTAACTCCTGAGTGGGGCAGAGGCGTCACCCTCCCGGGGGAGCGGACTGCATGCCCTGGGTGTCACCAGGTGACGTCGGTCCTAGATTTAGGAACAGACTTTGCAGATGCTTGACCGGGAGGGCGACAGGCAAGGATCCGATACCCGAGGCAGAACACCCGGTCAAGCCATCTGGATGAGTACCTGTGTTCTGAATGGGCCTGAGTTTCAGGGTCTGAAAGATTGAAGTCAGAGACTAGAGACCCGAAGAACCACTGCCCGTGACAGAAACCAGAGTGGGTGGTTTAACCACTGGCAGTTCGGAAGGAGAGAGGGCTGATGGAGTGGAGGGGGCCAGACCCAAGGTTGGAGCCCGACTTGCGCGGGGACCTTGAATGGGAAGAGGACCAGGGTTTCTCTATGTGCCTTTCCTAGTGTTTGTGCTTTCATGGAGATTTCTTTGACTCCATCACTGAAGACATGGAGACCCCAGAGGCCAGGAAAGAAGGTACTATGGTGAAGCTCCTTCTCCATCGAAACAAGTTTCTGCTGCAGCAGGAAGGAATGCAAGGTCTTCTAGCAGCAAAGCCAGGTGCATTGAATAAAGACTTGGCAGTGCTGGCAGGCCTCAACATCGTGACTCGGGCCTAGGCAAAATAAGGATGCTGAATGGCCATCTTTGTGAGGCAGCAGCTTCTCACAAGTGCACTTTGTTCGTCACCGTTTGACAAAGGAGTAGACATGCACAAAATACTGAAAAATAAGAAAATGCGGCTAACGCTGAAAATGGCAGTCGACTTGAGTAGAAGACATCCATGGAGGTCAGACTTGTGCGGGTTGACAGTGGTAAAAGAACTGAGGTGGTGCTGGGGTACTGCCCCTTTTTAACCATAAGGGACGTTGGGGCAGTCCCCAGCTACAGACTGCTAGCTAAAACTTTTCTGTGGGGACCTGGCACCTACCGGCTTCAGACCTTATGGTGTTACCTGCTGCAAGAGCCCCTTCAAAAGCGAGATCTCTTCCCTCTTAAAAAAACCCTACCCAGAAGAGTACCCCAGGGATCCATACTTGGGCCCCTATTATTCGTAATTTATATAAATAACATTGACACTTTCAAGATGGCAAGTGTTCATCTCTTTGCCAATGACACAGTACTATATGTCTCCAGGCCTTCCCTCAAGCTCGTATGCATAGACTTGTAATAAGACTTCAATCTGCTCCAACATAATATCTTCCATCTCAAACTGCTGCTAAATACGAAAACAAACAAACAAACAAACAAAAAAAAAACCCAGAAAGACCTAAAGTCATGTTTCTCTCCCCTCATGTCCAAGTAGCAAATGTGACTACTCTCAGTCCCACCCTCCAAGAATGATGACCCGTCTTGGAGAGCTACTTGAGGCTGTGGACAAATTTAAATATTTGGGATTCTGGCTTGATTGCTGGCTATCATACGATGTCCATACTGAGGAACTCCTTAAGAAACTAAAACAGAGGTTAGGCATCTTTTTTTTAGAATCAAGCACTCCTTAACCACGAAGCAAAAGTAAAGCTGGTCCAGACTACCTTTCTCCCCCTCATCGACTACGCAGACTTCATCTACAGTCAGTGTTCTCTTTTTTTGTTTTTGTGGCAGGGCCCCTCCACCAAGTTTCTGCCCTGGTCACAGCCCCCGGACTTCCACCTTCCGTCACTGCCATGATCTCCCGGTCACCCGCGGCTTTCCCCACCAGAGGGTGGGGCCGCAGAACTGGTCCCCTTATCCAGCCTGCGGTACCAGTAACTGGCTCTGGTGATGGAGGCTAATCAAAGCCCATGGAGGGCTTCATTGAGGCGGATGCCCCACTTGATTTTCTTGGTGGTTCCCCTGTGGAACTAGGTGCGTGCCCCCCTTGCACTCGGCTCCCCCATGCTCTTGCCCGGCGCACAGCACCCCTCAGCTTCCGCCAGGGGGCAACATGACGCCAGTGCTGTGCTTCCCCCCTCCCCAGAGGAGAGTAGTCCTTTGGACGCTCAATCCTTCCTCTCCCCTGCCGACCTGTGCCTGAACACGGGTCACCAGTGTGGCGTTCAGCGCCTCAACCCTCAGCGCCACCGGGCCGACGCTACCGTCAGTGTTCTAAGGCAACCCTTGTTAAATTGGACACAGTTTATCATAGAGCGCTAAGGTTAATTACAAATGCTCCGCTCAGAACCCACCATTGTGCCCTATGTCCAACTTGGCTGGTCCTCGCTCAATACTAGAATATTAAAAAATGCCTTTTTATGGTCCTACAGAGTCATCTTAAATAAACTCCCTCCATACACTACAGAATTCTTTAAAGAGCTAGTGATACCTCAAAGAAAACTCTGAAAAACATAATAATCACAGGGTATTAAGTCGAAAACATTGATTAGCAGTTTTACACATGAAAGTACTAATCAGTTGTAAAAATGCGTAGCGCTTGACATAGAATTGTTAGCAAGGTTTAAAAGTATATATGATTTTATTAATTTTGTCTACTGTGCTATAGACACACTGACAAAAATGGTCAGTAGTCTACTGCTATGCATTTTTGGAAATGGTTAGTATTACCCACTGTTTTGCGTAGCATTTTGCTATGCTATATCAACTATTTAAAACCCTGAATTAGGTAAAATTCTGCTTGTATTCCATATATATTTTCTAGATTTCTCCTTCTCGTTACTTATTACTGAGGGAATGTACATGAAAACATGATTATCCCTTACAGTTACATTAAAGTTAATCTGCTTCTATAGCTTACTCCCTACTTCAAGTCATAAGGCTCTGTTGTGACATCACAATCTGTTGCCATGAGAGTAACTGTGATGTCACAAGCAGTGCATTATGACCTCGGCTATGGAGACAGCAACAGAAATAGATGAACTCTTCAGGAACAAAAATCCTGTTTTCATGCAAATGACCCCAGCAATAAATAATGGGGAGGAGGAACAAAGAACAAATGTGAAATACAAGCTGAACTTTATCTAAATATTATGTTTTATAAAAGTTCTCCTGAAGGTGTCAACTGCTCTTTAAGCGCACATCATGCACCTACTCAGGAGATACTCTTACATATTGCTCGATACACCCAGGGTAAGGTCCCACTACGGTGAATCAGCGGTCAGCCATGCTCTCCTGGCTTTGTGGAACAGCCTGCAATGCTCCCTGAAACCTACTAAAACCCTAGGGCTAAAGACCTTTAAATCCTTCCTGGCCCGTGTTTTGCAGGAGTCCTGTAAATCTTTTTCCTAATCTGAACACAGCTCCCCTGGGGTTGCCTGTTCTGTGCTGTATCGCTGTTACAGCTCTTGAAACTCTGTATCCAGCTGTCGTTGATAGTTATGTACTTATCTTTATCCCCTCTCTACCCATCAAAGTGATATGTTTTCAGAATGTTAATTCCAACTTCAAATGTATTGCTTTCTTTCATGCTGTACTACGTATACTTCCAATTGCAATGAAAATTTTTACTGTCACTATATAATGTATGAATTGTATTGTCTTTCGACGTATTCAACTTGTGTCCTTCCAGTACCACCTTGCAAATGAGCTTGCTCAATGGTGTAATTATCCTGGTAAAATAAAGCTTGATTGATTAATACTCTCATGGCTTCTCTGCATATAGTGTAGGAGTATGCTCTGCCCTGCTCGTAATACATCACTGTTTTGCTGTCTGTCTGAAGAAGGATTACATTCTGGCTGACAACATCTTCCAGGGCTCTGAGGGCGTACAGGACTGCTCTCATCTCTAGAACGTTTATGTGAAGATGAGAGTTTTCCTTGGTCCACACTCACTGCCAGGTGAGCCCCCCAGTCGAGCAGGGATGCATCTGTGGTGAAAGTGATCTGAGATTCCCCGTGGGGCAAAGCGCAGCCCTTGTAGCAGGTTGTCCTCTTGTAACCACCACACTAGTGATCGCCGCAGCAGTTCTGTCACCTTTATGGGATAAGACTGCAGATGAGTTACACGGGTCCAGTGCGTGCTGAGCATCCACTTAGTCGTCCTCATGAGAAATCGAGCTAGAGGTCGAGCTAGTTGAGTTTCAATGCTAAAAAGTACAACATCATGCACTTGGGTCACAGGAATCCAAGGGAGGAGTACAGGATGGGTGGGGAAATTCTGGCCATCACAAGTCAGGAGAGAGACCTAGACGTTATCATATCTGACAACCTGAAGGCGACCAGTGTGAAATGGCAGTGGGGAGAGCAAACAGAATGCTGGGGTACATAGGGAGAAGCATAACAAGCAGGAGGAAAGAGGTGGCAATGCCACTGTACAGATCACTGGGGAGGCCTCAGCTGGAGTACTGTGTCCAGTTCTGGAGAACACACCTCTGGAATGACACTGACAAAATAGAGGCAGTCCAGAGAAGGGCAACAAAGATGGTACATGGACTGCAACAGAAGCCCTACGAGGAAAGACTTAAGGACCTCAATATCTATTCACTGAAGTAAAGAAGGGAGAGGGGAGATATGATAGAGACTTTCAAGTACCATAGGGGAATAAACAGGGTACAGGTGGAAAGCATATTTCAGAGAAAACTCTGCACAAGAACAAGGGGGCATGATATGAGGGCTGAAGGGTGGAAGACTCAGGGGGTAATGTTAGGAAGTACTTTTTTACTGAAAGGATAGTGGAGCCATAGAGCCTTCTAGCAGAAGTGGTGGGGGTGAAATCAATACAGGTGTTCAAGAGTGCATGGGAGAAACATAAGGGTACCCTGGAGATGTGCAGAGCAGGAGAGCCACAGATCAAATAGGATCTAAGGCTGCAGCAGTGAGTAGGGAATGGACAGACTAGGTCGGCCGTTATGCTCCTTATATGTCAACAGATTCTATGTTTCTACTGTGAAGATGGAGGAGGCCATGAGGCCCAACATCCGTTGCATGGAGTGAGCTCTTACAGGGTTGTTCTGTCTGACGAAGCAAGCCACTGGGGGAGAATGTCGTTCCTCCTGTCCTCTGGAAGAAAGGCCCTTGATTTTGAAGTATACAAAAGAGCTTCTGTGAAGAGGAGATACTGGGAGGATTGTAGCTGTGACTTTTTCAGATTCAGCAAGACCCCCATGGAGGTGAGGAACTGACATGCTGTGGACATTGTTGCCTCAGTTTCCTGCCTTGACAGACTTGCCAAAAAACAATCGTCTAGGTATGGGAAGACTTGAATGCAGAGCTTCCGAAGGTGTGCAGCGAGAACTGCAAAACACTTGGTAAGACTCGACAAGCCGAGGAGAGGCCAAAGGGCAGGACTCTGAACTGATAATGTTGCCCCAGGCTACAAAACAAAGGCACTTGGGGTGATTTGGGGTACTGGAATGTTGGTAGGCATCTTGCAAGTCCAGTAGCCAGCCAGTCGAGTTGTTGGAGAAGTGATAGAAGTGCCCCAAGGAGACCATCTTTGAACTTCTCCTGGAAAAAGAACTTGTTCAGCTTTCTGAGGTTGAGAATGGGGCATGTTCCCTGTCTTTTTCGGAACCAGAAAGTAATGGGAGTAGCATCCTGTGTTTCGCTCTGACCAGTGAACTACTTCCACTGCCCTGTTCTTTAGAAAGACCATCATCTCGGAAGTGAGGTCTGACTGAGGGGTTGACAGACTGTGCTGTCGCTTGGGAAGAAGGTCTGGGGGAATCTCTGCAAAGTTGAGAGAGTATCCCTCCCGGATAACCTTGAGGACCCACTTGTCTGTGGTGACAGACTTCCACTGGTCGTAAAAATGAGTCAGACGACCTCCCACTGCTGTGGAAAAGTCCCCCTTGGGCAATTGAGGTGAGAGTGGGGCCAGGCTTTCAGAGGGTAGCACCGGGCACTTTCAGCCCTTGTGCATCCTGTGTTTTCTTTTGCAGCTAAGGAGGCTGATTTCTGTTCGGGGCTCCTCGGCTTCTGCCTCAAAAGAGCTGCCTGTTATGAAAAAAACGATGGTTTGGGCTGGCCTGGTGGTGCTGAGGGCAGAGACGCACCATGCCGGCGACCCGGGATCAGGAGTGAGCACGGGGTCGCTGGAGGCTGGCAGGGAAAGAGGGGGATCGAGCTTCTGATGGACTGCTCTCCCTCTCTGGGGGGGTTCACGATGGTCGGCGCCCGGCTGCCCCCTGGCAGAGGCTGGGGACACACGCCGTACACTTTGGCAAGTTGTGGGGTAGATGCCAGGGCGCATGCTGCAGGAATGCGCAAGGCTCATCGCCGCCGCGCCATTGCACGCCCAACCGACTCAAGGGGAAACAGAGGAAAAGTGGCACTTCTTGCCGATGGCCGTCCGTGAGTTTTATCAGGCACCCGACCTGGATCTGTGAAATGGTGGGGAGATAGGGGGCTCCCTGCTGCAGGGGGTAAGCCGCAGGAAGGTGCCGGCAAGATGGACAGCGGCCTGATCCCAGGCAGACTGCGAGGAAGATAAATAGAAATTACATACCTACCGTAATTATGATCTTTCGTATCTTTACCATTCATCACAGATGGGTACTGGCTGGAGATCAGGACCCCTCGGGAACTTTTTTTTTAAAAGGATAGGCGGGCCGACGCAGCATTCGGTTGCATCCGCCGAGGGCCGACGTACTACATATGGCGCCAAGGATTAGCCGTTGTTGTGTCGACTCTGCTTGCCAACCAGTTCTGAGTCCCCGAGAGGTAAGAGGAAGGGATGGAAGGTGGGACAAGAGAGTCCATGGGACAGAAAAAGGAAGAGAAACTGAACTAAAAGGAGAAATAACGACTGAGAGGACAGCATAGAGGAAGTAAAACTAAGGGGATTGGGTAGGGGCCCCAATCTCTGGAAAAGGAAGAGGGGGGGGAGAGAGAATTTGGGAGAGTGAGAGGTAACAAGGATCCAGGACCCTTGTCCGTCACCAGACTGTATAGGAACTGCAAGGAGTGGCAAAGCTCACTTGCCAGAATTCAAGGCACAGAATAACTGGCAATACCCCAAAAGCAGAGTCGGCTATTCTGGAGAAGGACAGGGTACAGGGACTCAGTACTCTCTCTGTAAAGATATTTGGTGAAAAAGGGTTTCTTTCTTTCTTTTTTTTTAAATAGATGGATAACAGAAGGAGGGCAACCACCAGTTCTCACCCCGTAGGGGTGAGGATAAGTAGTAGAGAGGAAGTGCCACTCGAACTGTACCCCTTGGGGAAGAAAATGACCCCCCCCGTGTGTCCCAACTTTACCCCACTCAAAAAGAGCGGTAGGCACAGAGGGAGGGGGATCCAGAGACTGGAGCCCCAGGGGGATGGCGGGCGGGATTGTGATGAATGGTGAAAATACACAGAAAGATCATAATTACGATAGGTACGTAATTTATATATCTTATCTGTGTCAATCTTCACCATTCATCACAGATGGGTGAGTACCAAGCCCCCCGAAGGAGGTTGATTAATTGCACCCTAAGGGACAGTGTCCCTAGCCCCAGTGGTGACACACTAAGGGGAACCTTCTGGGCCTGAGAAGGCCCAGAGTGGGGAGAGCGAGACGGGGTCCTCCGAGGGGAAGGAATTTGCCCGACAAACGCCGCCCCGCCTCACGGGAAAAGAGATAGGTTCCCTGGTGAGCGGAGCAAATCACCCTACGCCGGGCCAAGGGTGACAACTGGGAAAGGCGAAGCCATGCCAATCTCCTGGTGCAGATCGCTGTCCCTACTACCCTGGTAGCTACCTCATTGGTGTCGTAAGATGCCCTTGCTTGGTGCCTTGCTAGCTCGAGGCCACGTGCAGAGAGTGCGATGGCCTGCCTGGTTTGCTCCGAGTCAGGCAAAGCAGCTAGGATCTGACCCAGTGCTGACCACAAGAACCTGTTGTAGGCTGCATAGTGGGCCTGATGAGCGGAGATGGAGAGAAGCAACCGTGCCGAGTAGAAAGTCCTCCTCTCCCAGAAATCAAAATCCGAAGAGTCCTGATCTGGGGGCCGGTCACGGTGGAGGGCGCTACCTCGGGAGTGTCCAGGTGCTGCCAATCCGACTGTGGATGAGGCATAGAACCTGGAGACTCTGGGGAGCGCAATACCTCTGGCTGAGGTCCCTAGGGGCAGGAACTCTGGAGAAGGACCTCTGCCAGAAACGCATGGAAGCCTCCGGAAAGGGAAGAGGCTAGGGCGGCACCACAAGGGTGGCCGCACCGAAATCGCCTAGAAAGGCATGCACCGCATGCTCAGGATTGCTCATGGAGAGGGGAGAACGGTGAAGGTCCTCCAGCATCCTCACGAGGAAACGCTGATACTCGGAGAGATCAGCGGCAGGAGAGATATGGACAGATGGTTCCTCTCCCCCTGAAGAGGGGGATGAGGAGCTGGAGGTCACCATGCGCTCTGAGAATGGCTGCTCGGGGGGAGGTTGAAAAACCTGGCTGTCCATAGCCCTAACGTAGGCAGGGAACTGAGCAACCACTGCTCTGAACTGTTCCCAGGTGAGAGGACCGCTAGGACCAAGAATACCTGGGAACGCTGGAGAAGGCGGCAGAGGGGAGGGGGCAGAGCCGAGAGAGGAAGTCGGATGACCTCTGCCAGGGCTAGGGAGCGAACCAAGGACCCCCGCGAAGGGTGTCCTGGAAGACTCCGCAGCAGACAGCTGTACAACCACGTTGGTACTGCCTAGGCTGTGCCCAGAAGAATCCCCCAAGTGAGGCGACTGGGGCCGTATAGATCCAGAAGGACGGTCCCCTGCCTCCAAAGAATGGGGACCCCCTCAAGGAACCAGAAGGGGAAGGGCGGAAGTCCACGCTTCGGCTTTGTCCAGGGCCCGGGTGGGTCCCAGAGAAAGGTCAACCGCTGACCCCACACCCCTCGGAGTCCGAGAGAGTCCTAGTCCTCGAAAGGGCCAGCCTAGGAAGTTGGCAGCTCTGGGCTGCCCCCGAAGGGGAGACCCAGAGAGAAGCACCTTCCCCTCCTGTGGGCTTTCCGATAGGCCCCAAAGTTGGGCGATCGAGACACACCACCGGAGGGGGTACCACCGCCAAGGAACCCCCCCAAGGCCAGGTTGCATGGCAATGGTGGCACGCACCACAGTCTGCTGGTCAGTACCACTGACCCTAACCTCGGGGGGAACCAGACGCACCTCAGAGGGGGGCTGACTGAGACCCGTCGTGGAGACCACCGGCTCGTCCTTCTCTGCAGACAACCCCGAAGGGTGTGACTGCCCGCTCGACTCCGAGCCCCTAAGCAAGATGGTAGGAGGGCGAGGGAGGGCGACCTTACCAAAGGGCTCAGAAGTCCAAGCAGTGGCCAAGGCGGCACCTGCACCCTCCACAGCCCCACAAGCGGCGCTGGCAGAAGGCGGCAGGGCAGCACGGGCCAAAGGTCCCGAACTAGGGCCAGCTGCGGCACCGTGAAGTCTGTCGCGGGGTTCAATTCAGGAAGACAGCAGGAATCATAACATATCGTGTGAAACACCCTGAGGTGCTGTTTTATTGCCAGGTTTGTACAGATGGCATCTTCAGATGTAAACTTTTGTCAGGTTACTATAAAAATACAGAGAGTATGGGCTGGGAGTTTAGCTAGGAGACCTCTCACTAGAACACTGCAGTTGGACCTTACAATGCCCTCTAGAGACCAGGAACTGAACCCATCGCATGGTATGGTCACCCTGCCAATACCCCCTGGGTTCTGCAAGTTCCTCTGCAGTCTGAGTATCTGCCCACTCAGGCCTCTGCAGCTTCTCACCAGTCTGTGTCCTCTCCCTTTGGTAAATTCCAGGTGAGCAGCTTCTAGCATCCAGGTAGCCCAAACCTGACCTTTGAGGTCCAGGGCCAATCCCAGGCCACAGTGATTCCTCCTTGCTTTTAGGCTTTACAGGACTTTCAACCTGAGCTCCACCTTAAGCTTGCCTCACCTTCACCTTTGGGTAACCAGGATCTCAGTACTTCAACACTGCACGTCTCTCTCACGTTTGGCTGCTTCTCTGGCTCCACACTGCTTCTCCCTGAGGTTCCTCTCTGCTCCTCAGCCCAAAGTAAATCTAAAATGGTAGGTTACCTGAGCATTCCTTATATAGAGCTCAGGTGTCACATGATTTAATCAGTCATGTTCTATTAAACAATTAAAGGAATACTAAAATTTATAATTCACACAACTGCATTATTTGCAAAGAAATATACAGGATACATATATAGGGGCAATTGTTACACAATGCTAAGCCCCTTACAAAAGCATAAACATAACATACAAACAAATATCCTTTTCAGAAATGTCATCCCTTTAAACTAATCACTTCCTCGCAGGACAAAACCCAATCCTTCCCTATATACTAATGCAATTAAGGGGCAGCCCTCCCCTAAGGGAACATCTTTCTAAAATGGCTGCAGCTGCTGAGATAGCAGCAGCAGAAACACAGACCCAGGAGCCTCCGAACTCCCAGCTTTCAGGTACAAACTACTTTTAAAAAGCATAGATCCTTTTAGAGATGAACTCAACCTTTAACTGTTATCCAGCATGTACTTATATAGTTTATACACATCTCTTTTTCTAAAGCTATCAAATGCTTCCTTATATCATGTTTTCTTTCACAGAAATAGTCTCAACTGTTTCCTAAAATCAGCAGCAGCCTGTAAACTACAAACTATTTAGCACAGGTATATTTGCCTGCATTTACTGCTCAGCACTTTGTTACACTTGTACTTTGGGGTTGCATTCCCATTACATAGCTAAACTGCCATGCTGAGAGTTTCTACAGCAAGGAGAACTTTATTCATTTGCTAGCTGGCAGATTATACCCTTTGGACAGCTTCTTTTACTCTTATTTAAAAGCAAACCCTCATGCAATACTTCTTATGGTGATCTCTATATACCAACATGCCGCATTCTTTTTAACTTTTCAACAAAGGCTAGCCTGCATTAAATAAGCTGAACTTTCCAATGGGTTTATGATGTTTTTATAATAGTCAGACTATTTTATTTTTTCCTTTTAAGGAGGACTTGCCTAGCCTCATTCGTAGCACTAGAAACCCAAACCCCTTCTCACTATATGGACATTGAAAAACAAGAAATATCATGATGGGAGGCCACCCCAGCATGATATAAAGGAAGAAAGGGATAGTTAAGAACAGAAGTACTACTGCAGTGCTTTTCTTTTACTTAGAAGGAAGAAGGAAAAATGTCCATACAACAAAAAGAAGGGGGGGGGGGGCTCACTACCACACACCTGCACCAAGGCATCTTTGGTGCAAGTTCAGCAAAAGCCAGATATTTCAAGACACACTTTCACAATAATCTCAACAAGCCTGCCTCCCTCCTCCTCCTGGAATGTTATCCACTACCTCATTGACTTTCCATCACTACAATTTTCCAACTGGGGTAGGGTCACCCACCCTATCACCACCGGCACCAGGGGCGGTACCAGTAACAGAGACGGCGCCGACAGAAACCCCAGCCACAGCCTCGGCACCGCCAGGCCCTTTGCTGCCGCGAGCGGCACCGAGGACTGAAGCGGCCTAACGACCCCAGGGTCGACCATGCCAACATGGCACTGCCAGACCCTTGGCGCCGCTGGTGGCACCGAGAGCAACAGCGGTGCCGAGGACGGCACCGATGGCCGACTGGCGTTCCCACGGGCGCTGCTTTACCTCGGCAACGAGGCGACATGGCTAAAGGCGACACGCTGACCCAGGGCCATGGTGCCGCGAGCAAAGTCGGCACCGCGAACGGCACCAAGGCCCACGGCCGAAGACGAAGTCGGTGCCGCCGTCGCCGACAGGACCCACGGCGTTGACCCGGGCCTTCCGGACTGCGGGAGCGACACTGGGGAGTTTTCACCCCGGCAGGGTGATTGCTATGCAGCGCCCCGCCCGCCTCCCGGGAGAAGCGACGGGCCTCCCGCGCTGAAGGAGCCTCAGCCAAGGCTAGCTACGAGAGACCAGGCTCTCCTCCTCGGTCCGTAGAGAACCGGAAGGGGACCCGGAGGAAGGCAGAGACAGTGTGGCTTGGCCAGATGAGTGCGAGCCTACCCCGAAAGTCGGTGGCTCCTACCTACCTTGGCGTGCTGTTGAGATGTGCGGTCCATGGAGGAAGCAGGCGTTGCATGAATCCATGTCGTGAGCGGGCCAAGAACACAGAGACACTGGTCATGCTGGTCGGTAAGGAGTATTTGCGGCCACACGTGCACCGACGCATGGGGGGCCGCCCCGCCTTAGACGACTTCTTGCCCTCTGACCGCGACATGACCTATGGAAAAAAACACCAAAAACAGACTTGACGTCGCTAAACTGTAAAATAAATGGAAAGATCTTACCAGCGACGTCGAGTAGGGCAGACTAGAACTAGCAGGAACCGACGAACTGTCGACGACAAAAGGCTAAGGCCTAAAACTTTGAAAATCTCTTCACAGGCTTCCCACGAGGCGACCTCGATGGCGGGAGACGAAGAACTGGTAGGCAGGCAGAGTTGACACAGCTTAACGGCTAATCCTCGGCGCCCACGTAGTACGCCGAGCCCCCGAGGGCGCCCGATGCGGTCGGCCCGCCTATCCTTTAAAAAAAAAAAAAAGGCTCCCTGTGGGTCCTGATCTCCGGCCAGTACCCATCTGTGATGAATGGTGAAGATTGACACAGATAAGATCGAGGATGCAGAGAGATGGCCAGGAAGATAAAAGTCAATAAAAAAAACAAAAAAACAAAAACAAACAAAAAAAAAAAACAAAACTGATGGTTTGTACCTCTTTGAGGTGCTGAAGGAGCCGGCCTGGCTGTTTTAATGGCAGTCCTGGTTTTCTGTGCAGCCTCCAGAGCTTGTTCCACCTATGGGCCAAACAGACATGGACCATCAAAGGGAACATTCATTACCTGCTGTAGCGCATCAGAAGAAAACCCCGATGTCCTAACCAGGAATGTCTCCTAATACAGACTTCAGTGGCTGCTGCCCTGGATGCTGTATCGAAAGCATCCATGGAAGACTTAAGCTGACAGCTACTGCATTCTATACTCCTGGTAACAGTCGGCAAAAGTTCCAACTTGGAGTCAGACTCCTGAAGGCCTTCCACCAATGATTTAAGGGAGGTCCAGAGGACATATTCGTACTGGGAGAAGTGCCCTTGGTAGCTAGCGATACATATGCCCATAGTTCCAGCTGCAAAAGCTCTTTTTCCCATAGTAGCTATTTTATGAGACTGCTTATTGATTGGATGTGCTGATATTTTTTGGGGAAGGAGAGCTTTGTCATTCTCAGTGAGGACAACCAGTGTATCCACGAAGAGTTTCGAAGCTAAAATGGGCCTTGTCCTTAGGAGAGACATACTTTCTATCCATGGTCTTGCAAAAAGAAGGAATAAGAGCGGGCCTGGCCCACACCGTTTCAGACAAAGTTTCTAAGGGTGGGGGAACAAGAAGCGTAAGGTTCACTGGAACACTTGAAACGTGAAGCCACACCAATCGATAAGTCTCCCTGGATCCACAGAAGAAGTCTGTAGAGCTAGTCACCCTCATATTTCTCAGTGGGGATTGGAACGAGAGGTCCTCTACTGGAGTCTCAACTGGGAATGAGGGTTTATCTTCTAAACTGTAGGAGGAGTCTTCATCACCCTGTTCAGAAAGTAACAGATTGGCGTCGGATATGTACTTCTCTAAGTAGCCTTCAGAGGGAGCAGGGGCTGCCTCAAACAAGCCACTGTGTGGTCTTGGAAAGGGATACACAGGAGACACAGGAATCAGCAACAGACCCAGTCCAGACCTAGAAAAAAAACAAGGGGAAGGGAATGGTACCTGTGCCAACCCATGCGAGGAAGCAGAAGGGGGGGGTAGTAACATGGGACTGGTGGAGGCGTTGGCTCTGCCAAGGGAAAAGATTCCACTACCAGCGCCGCATGTACACTCTGCCCTGAAGGACCCAACTGCAGATCCGAGGCTCGTAGGCCCAATGGCTCTGAAACCGGACCAGCAGGAAGGGGCACACGGGACAGACGCTGTACCCACTGCTAGATAAGAGTGACCCAATGATGGAAATGCCCACTGAAAACCCCACAAGAAGACAGAGTAGGGCTCTGGTGTCGCGAAGAAAAAGTTACTTACCATAGTAACCTTGTTTCTCCCAGGGGATACTCCAATATTCAGAACTCTTCTGCAGTATTCCATAAAGGTAGATCTGCCTGGAGACAGAACGTTATGCAAATGATGGACTCATTAGCATAAGCCACTTTTCAAATGCTGCCACCTATCAACTGCCTACATTCTAACCCTTCAGATTTTGTGGATGCCTGGAAGGACAGGGCCCAATGTTTCAATATATAAAGAACTAAGATAAAATTCCCACACCCAACCTCCAACTGGAGGAACAAATATATTAATATAATTATATACATTTTAAACAAACACACAATCCCCTATGTCAGAATCACCTGAAGAGGAGAAGAAATCAAGGAACAAAGTTCTAACAGAAAGCAGAATGTAGCATACATAACCAATATACAGTATAGAATGCAAAGGCCACTGGTTCTATAAGGGAGGCAGGGTGGGAGAGGTATGGATATTGGAGTATCCCCAGGGAAAAACAAGGTTACTATAGTAAGTAAAGTACAGTTACGTAAGAACTTGCCGTAACAGTAGATCTTCGAGAACAGCTCTTGCAGCAGGTAACACCATTAGGACTGAAGCCAGCAGGCGTCAGGACCCCACAGAATTCTTCTAGCTAGCTATCTTCAGCGGGAACCGCCCCAGACGTCGGTCCCGCCTCCGACGTCAGGCGTAGTACATAAGGGGGTGGTCCTGCCAGATTCCCCAGTTCTCCCGCTGGAGACTTCCGGCCGCAGGATGACATCGGAATGGGAGACCGAGGATCCACCTTTAGAAGACTAAAGGGCGTAAGCCCTGCCAAAGGCTCAAAAAGCCATGCCTCCTCCAAGGGGGAAGGTGGGCGGGAAGGTACCTGCTGCAAGAGCTGTTCTCGAAGATCTACTGTTACGGTAAGTTCTTACGTAAAGTACAGTTACGTAAGAACTTACGTAACAGTAGATCTTGAGAACAGCTCTTGCAGCAGGTTACACCATTAGAACTGAAGTCGGCAGTGCCAGGACCCCACTGGAAAAATTCTAGCTAGCTATATTCAGCGGGGACCGCCCCCGACGTCGGTCCCGCCTCCGACGTCAGGCGTGGTACAAAAGGGGGCGGTCCCGCCAGATTCCCCAGTTCTTCCGCCGGAGACTTCCGGCCGCAGGCTGACATTGAAATGGGAGACCGAGGATTTGCCGTCAGAAGACAGAAAGATATAAATCCCTGCTCAGAAAGACTGAGCCATGCCTCCTCCAAGGGGGAAGGTGGGGGGGAAGGTACCTGCTGCAAGAGCTGTTCTCGAAGATCTACTGTTACGGTAAGTTCTTACGTAACTGTACTATCTTACTTCGAGACACAGCTCTTGCAGCAGGTTACACCATTAGGACTGATTCCCAAGCAGTAACGCTGCCAGAAATTCCGGGAGGAGGAAAATAGGAAGTACATTCCAGGTCCTGAACCTAGGACAGGAGACCCTGTAGCACCGCAAGGCTGAAACCAGCCCTTCGCCGAGAGGCAATGTCCAGGCTATAATGCCTGATAAAGGTATGTACAGAGCTCCAA
Source organism: Neoceratodus forsteri (assembly GCA_016271365.2). Lineage (NCBI taxonomy): Eukaryota > Metazoa > Chordata > Ceratodontiformes > Ceratodontidae > Neoceratodus > Neoceratodus forsteri. The sequence goes on along the minus strand of CM028131.1, from coordinate 1,391,653,304 downwards.
GTGGCTGCAGCACAAATAGCAGAGGTGGAGACGTTTCTGAGTGCTGCGAAGGATGTGGCCACACCCCTAGTAGAATGACCCCGGACTGAGCCCGGAAGGGGCTTTTGTTTTATATCATAACAGTAGGAAATACACTGGACAAGCCAGCGAGACAGAGACTGTTTGGATACTGATTGGCCCATCATTCTTTCAGAGAAGGAAACAAAAAGCTGTTCAGAACTATGAGAGGGTTTAGTTCTGTTGAGGTAATACCTCAGGCTGCGGTGAACATCCAGGGTGTGGAGCAAAGCCTCTCCTCTATTTGAATAACTCGGGAAATAGACCGGAAGGTCAATGTCCTGGTTTAGAGAGAGTGAAGAGACCACCTTAGGTAAAAACTTAGGATTCATCCTCAGGGATACTCTGTCCCGGTGGAAAACTAAATAAGGCTCTTTGCACACAAGAGCGTGAAGCTCAGAAATTCTTCTCGCTGAAGTAACAGCAACTAAAAATAACGTTTTCCACGACAGAAAACGTAGCTCGCAATCCGAGGCAGGTTCAAAAGGAGGGAGCGTGAGCTGTTCCAGGACAAAGAGCAGATTCCATGGAGGCACAGGGTTCCTAATGGGAGGCCTAAGGTGTAACACTCCCCTAAGAAATTCCCAAGAGGCGTCCAATTGAGCTACTGTACGATGTCCCACCGGGAGGTGATAGGCAGAAATGGCACAGAGGTGCACCTTAATAGAGGAGTAGGCTAGGACTGAACGAAAAAGGGAGAGGAGCTAATCCAAAACTACTCCCACAGGACAACCTAAAGGGGAAAGATCACGAGCTCGTGACCATAAACAAAAACGGCGCCATTTCATGGCGTACGTTGCATGCGTTGCCGGCTTTCTGGCTGCAGAAAGAACCTCTGCAACCTCTTGCGAGACCCCGTGACGCAAGATGGCTATGTCTCTAGGAGCCAAGCATGCAGGTTCGGAGAGCGTAGGTCCAGATGGACTAATGAACCTTTCTCCTGAGACAGGAGGTGGGAGCTGAGCGGCAATGGGAGCGGGGGTTCCCGAGATAGTTGCACCAGCAAAGGGAACCAGATCTGTCTGGGCCAGAACAGGGCCACCAGGATCATGAGTGCGTGCTCCCGCGTAGTTTGAGAACAACTCTCTGGATCAGCGGGAAGGGAGGGAAAGCGTAGAGGAATCTGTTCGCCCAGGAGAGGGATAACGCGTCTCGCCAGAAAACACCAGGCCCTGGATCTAGCGAGCAAAAACTGGGCAGTTTTGCGTTGGATGGGGATGCGAACAAATCCAGTTCTGGAATTCTCCAACGAAGAAACGGATCCTCTGCTACCTCTTGAAGAAGTTCCCACTCGTGGACTCTGGCCTGGGATCGACTCAGGCCGTCTGCAATTGTGTTGTCCACCCCGAGAACATGCACAGTGATCAGATTTGCGCCGTGTCCGATTACCCAATCCCACACCCTCATGGCCTCCCTGCAAAGGGGGTAAGAGTGTGCGCCTCCTTGTTTGTAGAGGCAATACATCACCGCCGTGTTGTCTGTCTGAAGCAGGAGAGTACACGGTGGGATTACTGACTGAAAGGCCTGCAGGGCATAGAGAACCGCCCTCATCTCTAGGACACTGATATGGAGATGAGCTTCCAACGGGTCCACATACCCTGGACTTTACCCCGTCCAGGTGTGCCCCATCCAAGACCTGAGGCGTCCGTGGTGAGGGTTACCCCCGGGGACGGCGCTACAAACGGGACGCCCTTGGAGAGCGACCCGGGGACTAGCCACCACTGCCAGTCTCGGATGACTGAATTCGTGATCCTGACCGGATGCTGCAAGTGGTCTTGCCTTTGGTCCCATTGTACCTTGAGCATCCACTGGGTTACCCGCATGTGGAGCCCTGCGAAAGGGACAGTAGGAATGGCTGCAGCCATGTGTCCCAGCAAGCGGAGGACCGACCTGGCAGGTACGATTTTGTTCGACGACAAATCCCTTATGAGGGATCTGATGCGCTCCGCTCTGTAGTGAAAAGCTCTTCCTGAACAGTGTCCAGGACTGCGCCTATAAACTGCAGTTTCTCATGACGGTACCAGGAGAGACTTCTGTAATTTATGAGAATGCCCAGAGATTGGAACAAGTCCTGGGTGCTCTGAACTGCGAGTAACAATGCCTCTCTGGAGGCGGCCATGAGAAGCCAGTCGTCGAGGTACGGGAACGCATAGTGGCCCCGTCTCCTCAGAGATGCTGCCACGACTGCCATGCACTTGGTAAAGACCCTTGGTGCAGATGACAGTCCGAACGGAAGAGCTCAGAACTGAAAGTGGTGGTCGAGAAACTCGAAGCGCAGGAACCTCTGGTGTGCGTGAGCTATGGGGATATGCAGGTATGCGTCCTGCATGTCTAGAGACGCTAAAAAGGCGTCTTGTTTCAGCATGGGAATAAGGCCCGGAAGAGTCACCATGCGGAATCTTTTGTAGGCGACCGACACATTGAGGTCGCTGAGGTCCAGAATCGGATGGAGGTCCCCTGATTTCTTGGGAACCAGGAAGAAGTGGGAATAATATCCTTTTCCTCTCTGGTTCTCCGGGACGTACTCTATCGCTCCTTTTCATAGGAGCGCGAGTACCTCTTGCCGATCAAATTTTTGTGCTGACCCGGATACCGGGACAGCAAAGGAGGCCTCAAGGGTGGCTTTTCTGCGAATTCTATAAAGTGGCCTAGACTGACCAACTGCAGAACCCACCTGTCGGTGGTAATGGCTCGCCATCCTGGCAGGAAGTTCGCATGCAACTCACCATGATTTCCCGTTGATCCTGAGGGCGAAAATGAAAGGAATCAGGCTGTGGCGCAGATGGGCCCGCTGGCTGGGTCGAGCTTAGGGAACGCTGACCTCGGCTAGCGGGCTGTTTTCCTGGTTCTACGGAAACTGGAGCCCTCTGATGTGTAGCGGAGCGGGCTGCTGCCTCTGTGTCCGCCCACACGAACGGATTGGTTCCTAATGAAGGAACTAAGCTTGGGTCGGTACATGGCTTGAACCGACCTTACCGCCTTCCCGGCCTCTTGAAGTTTGGTAATGATCTTCTCGGAAGGATTACCAAATAAACTTCTCCTCGAACGGAGTGTCCATAATGTTTTCTGACATCCGGTAAAGCCGGAGACACGTAACCAGGAGTGTCTCCGAGGCATACACCAGAAGCTGCTGCTCGGGCCGGCGAGTCCGCTGAGTCGCACGCGGCTCAAAGCACTTGGGTCCCCACGCCTGAACCCATACGGAGGAGCTGGAGTCCCTCTCCTGCTCACCTTCGGCAGCTTTTCAGCCGCCCAGACCATGTTCCCACAAAGCGCTGTGAATTGAACCATGTGGGTCAGGTAGTTCAAGGATCTGACGGCGCAGGTAGCGGAAGCGTACGTGTGCCTGCCCAGTGCGTCCAGCTGTTTGGACTCTGGGTCCGGTGGCAGGGTGCTCAAATGTTGCGACCTCTGTGACCGGTCATGTGAGGCTGTGATGACCAGAGAGTCGGCCTGAGGCTGCTGTGTCAGGTACTGGTCAGTCCTTAGGAGCCTTGTACAGACGATCAGCTTTCTTCAGCACCGCCGGAGCGAATGTGGACGCTTCCACGCTGCCTTGGTGACATCCACGAAAGTGTCCACCAAGGGTGGTACCACCACAGGCTTGGGGTCCTTTTGCCGAAGATATTTGGCAAGGCGTAACCTTTCGGGGTCTAGTTCTTCTGCATCCCATCCCATGTTCTCCTGGATATGTCGCATAATATCCATGAACGAAGGGTCATCCGGAGGAGATCTCGGTGTCTCACGTGGGTCCGGAGAAGGGATGGAGAGAGGAGATGGGGATCAAGAGGAAGAGTAGACTGATCCTGTCCTCCTGGCCGACGGCGAAGCCGGTGTCTCCTGGATCTCTTGGGGCTAGGTGATCCAGAAGAGGATTTGACGGAGGTCTCCTTGTTCTGATCTTCCCCTGGGAGAGGATCCAGGCCCGGGGAGGTAAGTGGCCTGCCGACCCTCAAGGCAAGGGAGGGCGCACCGAGGAGGAGGGGGAGGAGGAGGAGCGGTGGGGGCTATGTCCTTTAATGGTGTCCCACCAGTAAGTGAAGAGATCTTCACTTCCGCCATAGAAAGTCCCGACGACGGCCCAGGCGCCGTGGGCGGTCGCCGGGTCCGCGTCTGCTCCACAGGGGCCTCGGGTAAGGGCAAGGGGGCCCTGGGAGTTTTGGCGAGGCCGAGGTTGCCCGTCTGGTCCTTGGGCTGCGTTAAGTCCTCCTCAGTCAACGTCTCCTGACTGACGTCGGTCGGAGGCGGGACCCTCTTCTCAGGCGGAACGGACGCCGTCCCCAACCGTGTCCGCTGGGATGGTTTGGCGACGACGGCTCCAGGGAGGAATGACGTATGGTCGACGACGGTCGGGTCAAGGCCGTCCACAGGTTCTCTCAACGCGTGAGCTCCAAAGTTTTGCAAGGAGGCACAGAAGACGACCGGACGTCGGGAGCCGAAGGGCGGGAACCCGACTTATGATGATGGTGGTGGCGCTCCCCGGACTTCGCCAAGGCCTTGGAAGAGGAAGACGACGACGGCCTAGCGGACTTGGCCTGAGAAGAAGAAGGCTTTCTTACCGCAGCCGGGGGAGGCTGAGAGCTGGCCCTGGAAGGAGAGCGGTCGGACTGAGAACCGGAGCTGCGGGACTCCGAAGCCCTGGACGGGGCCTTCTCCCTTCTTTTCTCCGCGTGCTTGTGGGATTTGGACGAAGATTCCCCCTTGGAGGACATGGTCTTCAGTTTTTCCTCCAACAAAAAAGCCTGGAGGGCCTTCGGACATCGGATCCTGGTTCGGCTGTTGAAGCCCTGGCAAAACGAACAGGCCCGGGTATCGTGGTCTGGGCCCAGGCACCTAACACAGGCCGTGTGGGGGTCCTTGAAGGGGATCTGTTTCCCGCAAGCACACTTGGAGGGATGACCGGAGGTCGGAGAGGACATCAGCAACAATCTTGCTTGAAGAAAAAAGAATTTCCCGGAGGAAAGCTCTGAACCACGCGTCGCGCTAGACTGGAACCGAAGGGTCGAGACATGCAAGTCGACGGCGGGAAAGAACTGGGGAATCTGGCGGGACCGCCCCCTTTTGTACCACGCCTGACGTCGGAGGCGGGACCGACGTCGGGGGCGGTCCCCGCTGAAGATAGCTAGCTAGAATTTTTCCGTGGGGTCCTGACGCCTGCTTGCTTTCAGTTCTATCGATCACTTGTGCAAGAGCTGTGTCTCAAGTAAGATCTGTACTATCTACTCGAGATACAGCCTTGCAGCAGGTAACACCATTAGACTGATTTCCAAGCAGTAACGCTTTGTAAGCATTCTGGGAGGAGGAAACTAGGAAAATCCATACCAAGTCCTGACTTGTGACAGGAGACTTGTAGTACAGCTAGGTCGAGAACCGCTCTTCGCCATGAAGCAATGTCCAGGCTATAATGCCTGATAAAAGTATGCACAGAGTTCGAGTGGCTGCAGCACAAAATGGCAGAGGTGGAGACGTTACTTAAGTGCTGCAAGGGAGGTAGCCACCCTCTAGTGGAATGGCCCCAGACTGTACCCGGAGGGTTTCTGCTTTGTATCATAACAGTATGATATACACTGGACAAGCCAGCGAAGGACTGCTTCATACCGGTTGGCCCTCATCCTCTCAGCAAAGGAATGAAGAGTTGTCTGACTTCATGGGTTGTTTAGTTCTGTTCAGGTAATACCTTAGACAGCGGTGAACATCCAGGGTGTGGAGCAGCGCTCCTATTAGAATATTTAGGAAATATACAGGCAGGTCAATGTCCTGATTGAGAGGAGTGCAGAGACCACCTTAGGCAAGAACTTAGGATTGGCCTCAGGGACACTCTGTCCTGGTGGAAAATCAAATAAGGTTCCTTACATATGAGAGCATGAAGCTTTGAAATTCTCCTTGCTGGACGAACAGCAACTAAAAATAACGCTTCCATGACAGGAAACGAGCTCGCAATCCGCGCAGGTTCAAAAGGGGGAGAGAGCGTGAGTTGTTCCAGGACAAAGAGTAAATCCCACGGAGGAACAGGGTCCTTAATGGGTGGCCTAAGGTGTAACACCCCTCTCAGAAAGTCTCGAGAGGCGCCAAGTTGCGCACAGCGCTGTCCCACCGGGAAGTGGTAAGCAGAAATAGCACAGAGATGCACCTTAATAGAGGAGAGCGAGACCCAAATGGAAAAGGAGAGCAGGTATTCTAACACCACTTTCACCGGGCAACCTAGAGGGACAGGTCACGTGTCATCAATACACAACAAAAACGGTGCCATTTCATGGCTGACGTTGCATGTGTGTTGCCAGCTTTCTGGCTGTGAAAGAATTTCACTGATTTCATAGACCTCAGGTCGCAAAATGGCTATGGTCTCTAGGAGCCATGCATGCAGGTTCAGTGAACGTAGTCCGGTGGACCAGTGAACCTCCTCCTGAGACAAGAGATGGGAGCTGAAAGGCAACGGGAGCGGAGGTTCCCGGACAACTGCGTAGCAAGGGGAACCAGATCTGTCTGGGCCAGAAAGGGGCTACCAGGATCATTGTTGTGTGCTCCCCAAGCAGTTTGAGAAGAACTCTTGGATCAACGGGAAGGGAGAGAAGGCATAGAGGAATCTGTTCACCAGGAGAGGACAACGCGCTCCGCCAGAAAACACCAGGCCCTGGATCTAGCGTCAGAAATTCGCAGTTTTATGTTGGATGGAGAAGCTAACAAGTCCAGTTCTGGAGTGCCCCATTGAAGAAACAGATCCTCTGCAACCCCTGAAGAAGTTCCCATCTGGACCCTGGCCTGGGAACGACTCAGGCCGCTTACATTGTGCTGTCCACTCCGGGAACGTGAACTGCACCAGGTTCGCACTGCGTTGATTACCCAATCCCACACTCCTCACTTCCTGCAAAGGGGTAAGAGTGTGCGCCTCCTTGTTTGTTGAGGTAATACATCACCGCCGTGTTGTCTGTTTGTATCAGAAGAGTAATCGGCAGGATTTCTGACTGGAAGGCCTGCAGGGCATAAAGGACCGCCCTCATCTCCAAAATGTTGATGTGGAGATAAGCTTCTTGAAGGGTCCATGTTCCCTGGGACCTCACCCCGTTCAGGTGTGCTCCCACCCCAGCCCTGAGGCATCTGTGGAAAGGATCACCTCCGGGACCAGGCGCTGAAAGGGACACCCGCAGAGAGTGTTCCTGGGTTCAGCCACCACTGCCAGTCTCGAATCACGGCATTTGTGATTCTGACCGGATGCTGCATGTGTCTTTTGGTCCCACTGCACCTTGAGCATCCACTGAGTTACCCGCATGTGCAGCCTTGCCAAGGGGACGGTCGGAATGGCCGTAGCCATGTGTCCGAGCAGACGAAGGACCAGTCTGGCAGGGACAGTCTTCTTCGCCGAGAGATCCCTGATGAGGGATCTGATGCGTTCCGCTCTGTCGTCGGGAAGAAATGCTCTTCCCTGAACGGTGTCCAGAACTGTGCCTATGAACTGCAGCTTTTGCGACGGTACAAGGAGAGACTTCTCGTAATTGATTATGATGCCCAGAGACCGAAAGAGAACCCGGGTGCTCTGGATAGCCATCAACAACGCCTCTCTGGAGTCGGCCATGAGAAGCCAATCGTTCAAGTCCGGGAACACATAGTGGCCCTGTCTCCTTAGAGATGCTGCCACGACTGCCATGCATTTGGTAAAGACCCTGGGGGCCGACGACAGTCCGAACGGAAGAGCTCGGAACTGAAAGTGGAGGCCGAGGAACTCGAAGCGCAAGAACCTCCTGTGCGCTTGAGTTACAGGGATATGCAGGTATGCTGCCCCAGATGTCCAGGGACGCTAGGAAGGCCCTTTCTTTAGCATGGGAATAAGACCTTGAAGAGTCACCTTGCAAAATCGCTTGTAGGCGACCGACATATTGAGGTCGCTGAGGTCCAGGATTGGACGGAGGTCCCCTGTTTTCTTCGGAACCAGAAAGAAGTGGGAATAGTACCCGTACCCTCTCTGGTTCTCTGGGACATACTCTACCGCTCCCTATTGCAAGAGCGCAAGTATTTCTTGCCTGATAAGCAATTTGTGCTGACCCGAGTAACGGGAGAGCAGAGAAGGCCTCGAGGGTGGTTTGTCTGTGAATTCTATAAAATGGCCTTTTGTGACCAACTGAAGAATCCACCTGTTGGTGGTTATGGACTGCCATGCTGACAGGTAATTCGCAATACGACCCCCGACCTTGATGTCCCGTTGATCCTGAGGGGCGGGGGCCGGGAAGGAGTCACGCTGTGGCGGCGGAGGGGCCCGCGGGCTGAGCCAGTTTAGCTGGGCGCTGACTTCGGGCCGCGGGCTGTCTTCCCTGGGCTCTGCGGGAACCGGAGCCCATCTGTTGTGGAGCGGTGCGGGACTGTTGTCTCTGTGTCCATCCACAAAAACAGCTTTGGTTCCTACGAAAGGAACTAAGCCTCGGTCGGTACATTGCCTGGACCGACCTCACTGCCTTTCCAGCCTCTTGGAGCTTGGTGAGAACCTTCTCAGAGGGTTCACCAAAGAGAACTTCTCCTTCGAAAGAGGCGTCCATGATGTTCTTCTGGACGTCCGGGGTAAATCCGGAGACACGGAGCCATACGCCTGAAGCTGCCGCTCTGGCCGAGGAGTCCGCGGAATCATATGCGGCTCGCAGCACCTAGGTTCCCACGTCCAAACCCGTACGGAGGAGCTGCAACATCTCCTCCTTCTGCTCACCTTCTGGCAATTTCTCCGCCAGATCCAGTCCCTGTTCCCACAAGGCATTTTGGAACTGCACCATGTGGGTCAAGTAGTTCAGGGATCTGAGGGCGCAAGTAGCGGAAGCGTACGTGTGCCTGCCCATAGCGTCCAGCTGTTTGGACTCTGGGTCCAGTGGCAGGGTGCTCAAATGTTGCGGTCTCTGGGACCGGTCATGAGAGGCTGTTATGACCAAAGAGTCGGCCAGAGGATGTTGAGCCAAGTACTGGTCCTCCTTAGGAGCCTTGTACAGGCGGTCAGCTTTCTTCGGCATTGCCGGAAGCGAGTGCGGACGCTTCCACGCTGCCTTGGTGACGTCCACAAAAGTGTCCACTAAGGGTGGCACCATCACAGGCTTGGGATCCTTCTGCCGAAGATACCTAGCAAGGCATAGTCTCTCGGGGTCTAATTCTTCCGCATCCCAGCCCATGTTCTCTTGGATATGCCTCATGATCTCCGAGAATGATGGGTCATCCGGAGATCTAGGAAGCTCACGTGGGTCCGGAGAGAGGATGTGGAGGGGAAAGGGGGATCTGGATCCTGTCAAGAACTCCAATCCCGTATCCTCCGTCGAAGGCGAACGGCGGCGTCTTCTGGGTCTCTTAGGACTGGGTGACCCTGAAGAGAATCTAGACGGAGGTCTCCTTTTATCTGACCTCCCCCTTGGAGGGTCTGTAGGCTCCTGGGGGAGAGGTACTCGGCCTGCAGTCCTGGATGGAGAAGGGGGTGCAGAAGCCAGAGGGGTCGCAGGTGGTGGTGGAGGAGGAGGAGGAAGAGGAGGTGGCGTGGGAACCATATCCCTCTTAATGGTATCCCACCAATAAGTAAAGAGCTCCTTAACCTCAGAAATGGAAAGGCCCGACGGACTGGGCGCCAGTGGCCGGTCGTCGGGTTCCGGTGTCGGCTCCTCAGGGGCCTCAGGTTGTGGGGAGGGTTCCCTGGGAGGTGCGACAGTACCGGGTTCGCCCGTCTGGTCCTCGGGCTGCGTCAACTTCTCCTCCGTGATAGCCTCCTGACCAACGTCGGTAGGAGGCGTCGGGGTCCTCTTCTCTACACGAACAGATGCGGACGTCGGCCCCCCTGCCGACGACTGAGGGGGCGAAGGCCTGACCGGCAACGGACGTCTGGCGGTCGACGGCTCCTGGGACCTGTGATGAGAGGCCGACGTTCGGTCCGACGGCTTCTTAAGAGAGGTAAGCTCCTTGGTCTTCCGCTGGGGAGGAGGAGGCAAGGAGGCAGACCTGAAGTCGGGTTTGGGATGGAGGGAACCCGACTTGTGGTGATGATGACGGTCCCCAGACCTGACCAGGGCTTTGGAAGAAGACGACGAAGAGGACCTGGAGGTCTTGGCCTGTGAAGAGGAAGAGGAGCCCAAAGGTTTCTTTACCGCAGCGGGGGGAGGCTGAGAAAGGGCCCGGGAGGGCGAACGGTTGGACTGGGAGCCGGAACTATGGGAATCAGAGGCCCTAGATGGGGACTTGGATGGAACCCTCTCCCTGTGCTTTCCAGAGTGTTTCCGGGCCTTCTCTGCTGAATCCCACCTGGAGGTGTCCATGGCCTTAATCTTCTCCTCGAGCAGGAACGCCTGCAGGGCCTTCTGGCGACGGATCCGGGTCCGGCTGTTAAACCCTTGGCAGAAGGTGCAGGACCGGGTGTCGTGGTCTGGGCCTAGGCACCGGAAAGCAGGCCAATGCGGGTCTTAAACGGGACGTTGCTTCCCACAGGCGACTTCTAGGGATGGCCTTCAACGGAGGTTGAGAGACATCAGACAGCAACCAAGCCAAGAGATTAACTTTTTCCCGAAGGAAGAACTTAACCATCGCGCGCGCCAGAAACGAGCCGAAGGGTCGAGACATGCAAGTCGATGGCGGATAGAACTGGGGAATCTGGCAGACCGCCCTTGGTACAACGCTGACGTCGGAGGTGGGACCGACGTCGGGGGCGGTCCCCGCTGAAGATAGCTAGCTAGAAGAATTCCGTGGGGTCCTGACGCCTGCCGGCTTCAGTCCTAATGGTGTTACCTGCTGCAAGAGCTGTATCTCGAAGTAAGATCTTCTTCTCACCCCAGGAATACTCCAATATTCCTAACTCTTCTGCAGACTAAGAAGTAGTACCCTTTGGAGGCAGGAAGAACCTATTTTGGAAATAGGCTCTGCAGGACAGCTGTACCAAACCTGGCATCAGCCCTAGCCTGCATATCCAAGCTGTAATACTTGACAAATGTATGCACTGTAGACCAGGCAGCTGCTTTACAGATATCCACCAAGGGAACATCCCTGGCAGCTGCCAATGTGGCAGCTGTACCTCTTGTGGAATGGGCTCTGAGCCCTGCTGGGGCCTCTCTGCCCACCTTTGAGTAACAAAACTGGATACACTGAACAATCCAGCGAGAAATGGACCTCTTAGATGCTGGATTTCCCTTTCCTACATCCTCATAACTGAGGAAGAGCTGTGTACTGTCCTGCCTATGAGGCTTAGTGGTGGTCATGAAGTAGCTCAAAGGTCTCTTGACATCCAGGCTATGCAGCCTACGCTCACCAGAAGAGGAATGCTAAGTGAAAAACACTGGCAGAGTGACAGACTGGTTCAAATGAAAGTCTGAGACCACCTTGGGAAGGAATTTCCTATTAGTCTGGAGGACCAGTCTATCTCTGAGAAAGGATATGTAGTCTTTTTCAGTGCATAAGGCCTGAAGTTCACTGATCCTTCTAGCTTAAGTAAATGGCAACTAAAAACACTGTTTTCCATGTGACATACTTCAGAGGTGCTGAAAACATGATTTCAAAGGGAGGACCCATAAGTTGAGCAATACAGATGATAAGATATCAGGCTGGAACCGGTTCCCTGTCCGTTGGGAACATATGGGATAGGCCTTTGAAGAATATTTTAAAATGGAATTCAATGCCAAAGAAACAGGCTTACCTGCTGAGGTATAGGCAGAGACTGAAGCCAAATTGATCTTTAAAGTAGAAGGCTGCAAACCCAGAGAATGTAGATAAACCAAACAGTCCAACACAAGTGGCACTCCTGCCTGTGCTGGCACTATACTTCTGCTGGAACATCAGATAGAGAACCTTTTCCACTTTGCAGCATAGGTTTTCTTAGTAGAGGGTTTCCTATACTCCCTTAACACATCCATGACCCCTTCAGAGAGGTGCAAAGCTGCATATTTTAAGTCCTCAAGAGCCAAGCTTTGAGCCTGAGAGACTTTAGGTTCGGGTATAGGAGCCTCCCCTGATTGGAGGTCAGAAGATTGTGCCTCCTGGGAAGGTGTATAGGTTTGTCCACTGACATGGATAACAGTAGGAGATACCATTGCTGTCTGGCCCAGTCTGACGCTATCAAAATCATTGTGGCTGGTTGAAGCCTGATTTTCAGTAGTACCCTGTACACCAGGGGAAATGGAGGAAATGCATACAGGAATTTCCCTGACCAATTATGACCAGGTTGCATGGCTGAGGTAAATTAGTGACACAAGACCTCGATTTATGGTTAACACACCTTTTCTCGGTGTGATGTTTATTAGTCTAAAGGACGCCTTTTTTTTGTAAAAGATGTATACAAAAATAAACAACAACCATAAATGAAAATGAGTCTTAAACTTCAGAGAATAAATTATAAGAAGGAAATAAATAACAAAAGAAAATAGCTCTTTCCTGAGTTCCAGAACTACCAGTCCTTGGTAGTCCTGCCACAGAGTAGTTAATTTTTTAAACACAACTTACTACGATCTTCTGTGCTATGAGACAACCCCTCCCTTCTCACTCCAAGGTTGAACTGATACTTTTGAGCATCAGGGCAGCTTATATACTCCTCCCCTGGGTGTCATCAGGTCAGCTGATCCGCCCCTGATCTGAATTACAATCATTCCTGTCCTAATACATCCAGGTTGGAGGATCAGCTGGACCATTCGTTCAGGTATCAATACTGTGGTTCATTATAACCACTCTTTGTCCTCCTTTTGGTAGTACAGGACAAGATGCAAACGAATACATACTAATTGCCTGTAATTTGTGTAGCTCCTCCCCCAAGGAGTGACAGCTGTCATTTCTTGTATAACAGCCTCATCATGGGGCTGCTGGTTCCAAAGGGCTCATTTTTTCCAAACTCCCAGCACTTAGGTAGGAACTCACTTTATTTCTTCAAACAGAAAGCAAATATGTATTTAGTTCATATGGCCAATGTTTCTTCTATGCACACATACAATAATAATACCCATAACACCTTACAGCAGCTTCTAAACCCGGCGTCTGAAAAGGTAAGCCGTCAGTAAAACATTTCAGTTCTGCTGTTTTCTCTGTGTCTATTTTAAAAGGGGCTCCTTTTATTTAGCAAGAATAAATTGTTTCTTTAAGACGCACGTCAAAGAAAGTGCAGCCTTGCACTTTCAGGGCACTGACAGCAATCTCCCAGACTGTTTAAACACAGTCTCTCACTGTTTTACAATGGGAAGCCTTCCTATGCTACGGACTTCTCTCCCGTGGCAGATCTCACTTCTCTGAGATCCTATTCGGCTCCTTTACCCTTCATAACCAGTGGCAGCAGTTTCTCTCTCACAACGAAGCTAAACAGGGCTCCTTTCAAGGAACAGACATCCCTGTCTTTACCAGATCCCCACAGGGGCTGGACTATAGCGCAAACACGCATCGGGGCATAATACATAAAGAAAAATATTGCGCTATGTTTTCCTGACTGGAACTCATGGTTTCCACAGAGCATATTCAATAACCAGCTCTTTCTTACTGGTTCCTTAGTTTTTAATTTGCAGGCCTAAGGCAGGGATAAACAAGAATATATAGAGGGAACAGCCATTAAGATACTATAATGGGTGGCCTACCCATAATAGTAGAAAAAGATATATTCAGAAAAATAGAAAGAAGTGCTACTGCAGTAGACTTTAGGGGTAAAAGAAATGCCAAAGCCTGCTTTTGGACCGTGTGTGTGTGTCTCAAACTATCACATTAATCCAGAATGAGAGCATCCAGGTGGATTGATCCCACTGCTGGAGGCCAGCAACAGTACTGTGGTAAGTGGTGACTTTGATGTGAGGTAAAAAGATACATCTCTGGAGTACTCCACCTCCTGAACAGAGTCTGCACCACCTGTTTGTTCGGTGACCGTTCTTGATGGGCCTGACTGATTCGGCTTAGAGCATCTGCCAGGACATTGTCCTTGCCTGGCAGGTGAACAGCCTGCAGAGAGGATCCCAGGGAGTACGCCATGGTCCACCAAGGTCCAAATTCGCATTGCTTCTGTGCAGAGATTTGACCTTGTTCCCCCTTGCTTGTTTATGTAATGTATGGTGGTAGTGTTGTCTGTTCTGACTGGTACTACCTTTCCCTGTATCAGTGGTGCAAAAGCTTGCATTGCCAGAAACACTGCCCTGAGTTCTAACAGACTGATATGTGGAAGAGTCTCTGCACTTGACCAAGTGCCCTGGGTAGTGTGCTCTGCCAGATGAGCCGCCCATCCTAGTAGGGATGCATCCGTTATGAGAACCAATGATGGAAGCTCTCTTTGGAAGGGAACCCCTTCTCTGAGGTTGGCTTCTTCCACTGGAGGGCCTGGATGAAAGTTTTTGTTACAGGGACGAGTTTTGAGAGAGAATCCTTTCTTTGGCACCAGTGAGCTCTTAAGTGAAACTGGATGTCCCTCATCTGAAACCTGGAGCCCAGGACTGTGCCTGTGGCAGCCGCCATGTGCCCCAGAAGTTGAAGGAATTGCCTTGCAGGTCTTGGAACATTTTGTTTGAAGGAACTTGCCAGCTGCAGAATGCTTTTAACTCTGTCCCTGTGTAAAAAGGCTCTGCTCACTTTGGCATTCAGTTCTGCTCGTATAAACTGCAGAATTTGTGAAGGAAAGAGAACAGATTTCTTTAAATTTAAAAGAAACCCCAGAGACTCCAGAAGTTGCCGAGTGAGCTGAAGATGCTCTGCTAACTGCTGTGGTGACTTTCCCACCACCAGCCAGTCTCCTAGATAAGGGAATAACGAGACACCTAGTCTTCGCAAGTGTGCCACTGCTACAGCCAGACACTTTGTGAACACCCTTGGGGCTGAAGTGAGACTGAAAGATAGAGCTGAGAAAGTACAGTTACGTAAGAACTTACCGTAACAGTAGATCTTCGAGAACAGCTCTTGCAGCAGGTAACACCATTACGACTGAAGCCGGAAGGCATCAGGACCCCCCGGAATTCTTCTAGCTAGCTATCTTCAGCGGGGACCGACCCTGACGTCGGTCCCGCCTCCGACGTCAGGCGTAGTACATAAGAAAAAATTACTCACCTTAGTAATGTTGTTTCTTCTAATGGAGTCTTGCTATATTATGACAATTGCAGTTTGTCCCACCATTAGAACTGCTCCGAGGTGAAAGAGTTAACTCCCATTCTAAGAATGGAACTTGGAGCGAGTCAGGTTAGAGAAGCTCTGTCTGTTATTTCAAACCTAAACTGTCAGATCTTTACGAGCAAAACTCACTCAGGTCTGTGTGGAAGCTGTAACCTACACT
Organism: Neoceratodus forsteri; assembly: GCA_016271365.2. Classification (NCBI taxonomy): domain Eukaryota; kingdom Metazoa; phylum Chordata; order Ceratodontiformes; family Ceratodontidae; genus Neoceratodus; species Neoceratodus forsteri. Next base: position 1,391,638,030 of record CM028131.1, on the reverse strand, counting down.
AGCCAACTGGCTACCTGACTATTAACACATATTCCTGGTCCCAACACAAAGACTCAAGTCAGGGGACTAGAAGTAATAATATAATATAAGCAATAATATGAGATAAAATAAAAACATCACACCCCAAAACCCCAAGAAGGGGTGGAAAACATATAATGGGCATAACTAGTGCCCACACTAGGCTGCCCACCCCATACCCAAGTAGAAGTTCTGAGAGGGGCAGGTGGGAGGTCATAATATAGCAAGACTCACTAGAAGAAACAACATTACTAAGGAGAGTAATTTTTCTTCAAACAACATGAAGTCTTGCTATATTATGACAATTGCAGACTACACAGCAGTACCTCCATGGAGGAGGGACAGAACCTACTTAGGAATAGGCTCTGAAGCACAGTTGTGCCAAACCGGCATCTCTCCTGGCCTGGACATCCAGGGAGTAATGCTTGGTGAAAGTGTGTACCGCTTTCCAGGTAGCTGCTTGACATATCTCTAAGATAGGATGTCTCTGGCAGCAGCTAGAGACGCGGCTGTACCTCTGGTAGAATGAGCCTCAGGCCAGAAGGGGAACTTTCCCCAGTTTCTGATAACAAAATTGGATACAAGAGACAATCCACCTGGCAATTGATCTCTTAGTGGCAGGTCTCCCTTTTCCGACCTCACCATAAGTGAGAAAAAGTTGGAGGGATTCGAACCTGTGACCCTTGGTACGTTCTATATAGTAACTTAGGGCCCTCTTAACATCTAAACTGTGCAATCTCCTTTCGCCAGAGGAGGAATGTTCAGTGAAAAACACTGGAAGGGAGATAGATTTATTAAGATGGAAATCTGAAACCACCTTAGGCAAAAACTTCCTGTTAGTCCTGAGGACTACCTTATCCCTGTGGAAAGAAATAAAGTCAGTTTCTACTGACAGGGCTTGCAACTCACTTATGCGCCTGGCAGAAGTGATGGCCACTAGGAAAACAGTTTTCCAAGTTATACTTTAAGCTCTGCAGAAGACAGAGGTTCAAAGGGGTTGCATTAACTGGGCAATGCAAACATTAAGGTCCCAGGCAGGGGCCGGATCCCTAAAAGGTGGATTAGTATGAAGTAATCCTTTAAAAAACTTGGAAAATACAGGGTGAGCAAAAAGAGAGGAGGGCTTTCCTGCTGAAACAAAAGCAGAGACAGCTGCCAAATGTACTTTCAGGGTAGCTGGTCTAAGGCCCAAAGAAATAAGATGGACCATATAGTCCAAAACAATGGCCAGATCAGCAGATTCCGGGGAAATATGTTTCCCAGAACACCAAATGGAAAACCTTTTCCACTTAGAATTATAAGTAGCCCTAGTGGAAGGCTTCCTAGAAGCCTTTAGGATTTCAAGAACACCCTGAGAAAGGTGTAGGTCAGCAAATTCTAACTCCTCAAGAGCCAGGCCTTGAGGTTGAGGGATCTGAGGTTCGGATACCAAACTCTCCCCTGTGCACAGGTTAACAGGTTGTGATTCCTGGGGAGACACAGGGGAAGATGGACTGCTAGGGACAGAAGGAGTGGGTACCAGGGATGCCTGGCTAATCTGGGGCAATCAGAATCACCCTGCAAGGCTGGGATCTGATTTTGACTAGCACCTTGAATAGGAGAGGAAGGGGAAAGGCATAAAAGAAACTTCCTTCCCAATCTAGGAGAAAGGCATCCAGGGGACTGAGCCCAACACTGGGGCCTGCAACAGAACAGTGGAAGTTGGTGATTGTCTGGGGCTGAAAAAGATCTATCTGAGGGGTGCCCCATCTGGCAAAAACTATCCCAATACTTGAGGATCCAGAGACCATTCAGTGATGGCCCTGGGAAATCCTGCTGAGAGCATCTGCTAGGACATTGTCCTTTCTGGAAGGTGAACTGCTATGAGGGAAGTGTTCAGGAATAGGCCAGAGACCACAACTTCATTGCCTCGTGCACAAGGTCGAAGACCGAGTGCCCCCCTGCTTTGCTGATGTACCACATTGTTGTGGTGTTGTCTGTTCTGACTTGTACCACTTTGTTCTGAACAGACGAAAACACTTGAAGTGCTAAAAGACAGCTCTGAGTTCCAGCAAATTGATGTGGAGCAGAGATTCCTGAGGGACCACACTCCCAGAGTGGGAGAGGTCGCCCATGTGGCTCCCACCCCAGGAGGGAAGCATCCGAGTGAGGGTCAAGGAGTGAGACAGAGGAATGAAGGGACCCCAGTCTAAATTGCTCTGATCCTGCCACCACTGGAGGGCCTGGATCAGGGTTCGGGTCACTGGGACCAACTTGGAAAGGGGGTCTCTTCTCTGAGACCAAAAGGCTCTCAAGTGAAACTGAATGTCCCTCATCTGAAATCTTGCTCCTTGCACTACAGCTGTGGACGCAGCCATGTGCCCCAGGAGCTGCAAAAAGTGTCTTGCTGGTCGAGAGACCTGCAGAGTGAAGGAGGAGGCCAGAGCCACCAAGTTCCTTACCCTCTCTAAGGGTAGGAAGGCTCTGGCCTGCTTTGTGTCCATCCTGCACATATGAAGGTGAGCACCTGAACTGGTTCCAGAACTGACTTTGGAAGATTGAGCAAGAAGCCCAGGAGGTGAGCAGCTGCTGGGTAACTTGCAGGTGAGATCTTACTTGATTCTGGGGACTGGCCTACAATGAGCCAGTCGTCCAGATAGAGAAAGACAGCAATCCTTTGCCTTCTTAAATGAGCCACTGCTACTGCCAGACATTTCATGAATACCCTTGGGGCAGAGGTGAGGCCGAAGGGCATTGCTCTGAACTGGTAATGACCTGAGGGCAGTTCGAATCTGAGGTACTTTCGGTGGGAGCTTCTGAGTAGGACGTGAAAATAGGCATCCTTGAGGTCCAGGGAGGCTAGCCAGACCCCTGGCCTTAGAGAAGGTAAAATCATTGCCAGAGTTACCATTCTGAACTTCGGTTTCAAAAGGTGTTTGTTCAGATATCTCAGGTCTAAAATGGGCCGCCATTCTCCTGTCTTTTTTGGGGTAAGGAAATATCTGGAGTACAGACCCTTGCCCTGGTGTAGGGGAGAAATACAGGTTACTCACCTGTAACAGGAGTTCTAGGAATGGTATATGTTGTTCATCCACACTCATTGGCAGGTATCCTTGCCGCTTTAAATCTTGCCGGAAGGTCTTCAAACTTGCTCCTCCCACCCACCCGGGTGGTATAACTCTCGGCTCCGCCCCCATGACGCCAGATCTGGCTCCGCTGGAAGCTCAGGTTGTGCGCGGTCGCCGAGGTTGAGGTATGTGGATGAACAACATATACCATTCCTAGAACTCCTGTTACAGGTGAGTAACCTGTATTTCTAGGACATGGATATGTTGTTCATCCACACTCATTGGCAGACTCCTAGCAGTTCTCCGGGAGGAGGGAGGCAAGACGACACCCCAATACTTACTTGGGAAAGAGAGACTGAGAACCGAGGCCCCAAAACCAGCATCCCGGCGTGACTCAAGGTCGATGTGGTAGTGGGTAATGAAGGTGTTTGCTGACTTCCAGGCAGCAGCCCTGCAGATTTCCTGGATAGGGACGTCCCTGGAAGCAGCCACTCACAGGCAGTATGGCGGGTAGAATGAGCTCTTATCCTCTGGGAGGCTCCATGCCCGCCAACCTTATAGCAGAGATCTATGCAGGAGGTTACCCACCTGCTTATCGTCCGCTTGGCTGCAGGTCTGCCAGATGCGGCTTCAGCGTAGGTGACAAACAGCTGGCGAACCTCTCCCGACTCAGCTGAGGCCCTTATAATTGCTGCAGCCCTTCTAGGGTCCAGAGTATGGAGCCCAATTCGGCCTCCGAGGTGTGATTGGGGTAGAACACCGCAGAGTCAACACCTGGTTAAGGTGAAACTCGACACCACCTTCGGAAGGAATTTCGGTGGGGCGCAGGACAACCTTGTCCCTGTGGAAGACCAGGTAAGGAGACCATGGAAAGCGCCTGGAGCTCTCCCATCCTTCTGGCTGACGTGATAGCCACCAAGAAGGCGGTCTTCCACGACAGGTGAGAGAGAGCACACCTGGCATAGGTTCAATGGCTTGCCCATGAGCTTTGCCAGTACCAGCAGTAGATCCCACGGAGGTGGGGTTCCCAAGACTGGAGGGGAAATGTGATCAAGGCCTTTGAAAAAGCGCCAGACCATCTTCCTCCTGCGCCACCGACTGCTTCCTGCCCGCCCGTAAGCAGAGATGGCTGCCAGGTGCACCCTTAGGGTCACGACTCTAAGCCCTGACTAGAAAGGGACCATAAATAGTCCAAGATGCTTGCCAAGGAACAGGAGGAAGGTTCCAAGCCCTGTTCTGACACCAAATGGAAAACCTTTCCATTTGAAGGCATAGCATTTTCTGGTCGACTTACGGACGCCTCAACTACATTGAGGACCTCGCCGAAAGACCCAAGGCCTGGAACTCTAGCCGCTCAGGAACCAGGCCGTCAGGTGCAGGGATTGAAGGTCCGGATGGAACACCTTCCCTGATTGACTGAGAGCAGGTCCGGGCGAGCTGAAGCTGGCCGTGAGTCCTGGAGCTGAGACTGAGGAGATCTGGGTACCAGAACTGGCGAGGCCAGTCTGGGGCTATCAGAATCACCTGCGCCTGTCCCTCCTCGCCTTGAGAAGCACCCTGTGGATCAAGGGAAATGGGGAAAGGCGAAAGAGGCCCGGGGTCCATTGCCTCGGAAGGCATCCCCGCAGTGAGCCCTGCTGAGGGGGCGGCATGGAACAGACTCAGCTTCGCTGCTCTCCATGGATGCAAACAGGTCCACCTGAGGTGCCCCAAAGGGAGAACAGATACTGTACTACCTCCGGCAGGAGAGACCACTCGGATGCAGCCCCTATCCGCTCAGGGCATCGGCCAGGGTGTTGGAGGCTCCTGCCACGTGAATGGCTAGGAGATCCGCCCAGGCTGCGCACGAGTGACCAAATGCGAGAGCTTCTTGCATAGAAGCATGGAGCGGCCCCGCCTGGGCGGTTTAGATAGTACATGGTCGTGGTATTGTCCGCCTGGACTAGGGACCACTTGACCCCGGAGGAACGGAGCAAAGGCGGTGAGAGCTAGGCGGACGCCCGGAGCTCCAGCAGGTTGATGTGGCATCGACTCCCGGGACCAGAGGCCATGAGCCCGGTGTTCCCCAGATGGGCACCCCAACCCATCAGAGAGGCATCGGTCGATAGAGAGACCGTCGCTCGGGCGGACAAACGGATGCCCTCCTGCAAATGATCTGGAACGGTCCACCACTGGAGAGTTCCACATCCCTGTGTCACCGACACAAGCTGGTCCAGGGATCGCAGTTGTGACCACTGGCTGGCCAGTCCCCACTGAAGGGGACGATGTTCCAGCGGGCCCAACGGACCACGCTGGTGCAGGCCGCCATGAGACCCAGGAGGCGCAGAAGTCCCGGGCAGGCGCAATTGCTCAACCAGAAATGATCGGGCAAAGGAGGAAAGAACCTCGCCCTGTCCGGCTGAGCCAGCTCTGGCTCAAGAGAGCTCGAGCTGCGCCCGATGAATAGAATCACCTGCTTCTCGGCTCGAGTTCACTCTGGCCTTGATAAGGAGGCCCAGTTGAGAGCAGACCTGGAGGGCCAGATCTCTGACCACTCCGCCCTTCCTGGAGGGAGCTGCTATCAGCCAGTCGTCCAGGTAAGGGTACACCCGACCCCTCGGCGCCAGCAGGGAATGCTGTCACCACTGCCATGCATTTGGTGAAGACCCTGGGAGCTGGAGACAAGCCTAAAGGCATGGCTTGGAACTCAAGAGGGATCCTTCCGCTCGAAGCGAGGAATCTCTGGTGAGACGGACGATAGGGACGTGAAAAACGCGCCCTGCAAGTCCAGAGAGCAGAACCACACGCTGCCCAAGGATGGTATTATCTGAGCCAGAGTGACCATCCTGAAGGTTCGAGACCTTAGGAACTTGTTTAGGTCGTAGGTCGAGAATGGGCGCCAGCCCCCGTCTGCTTGCGAACCAGGAAGTACCTGGACACAAACCCTGGGTCTGAAGGAGGTCCACCACCTCTCTTACCACCTCCTTCTGGAGGAGGAGAGTGATGTCGGCTCGACGACGCCAGTGAGGCTGGGATCTCGAAGCTCCGAGGGGCGACGGCTCTGAAGGGTGGTGCCTGCTCGAATTCCAGAGGCAGGCTCTTCCCACCACCTCCAAGACCCACCTGTCCGTGTAACAGCGACCAGGCGGAACGGAGGTGCCGGAGCCGCCTCCACGGGGACCCAGGGTAAGGGGGGATGGGGCGACACCCCTCAGCCCGTCACTGGGCAGGCTTGAGGAGGGACCCGCCGAGGGACCTCCTGGGCCCTTTCTCCTGCCTCCTGTTAGAGGCAGCGCGGCTTGGGTTTGGGATGCCAAGGTCGAGTCTGCTGGCCCTGGACGCCGTTGGGTCGGGGCACAGAAGGACGAAAGGGCTTAGGCTGTGGCTTCGGCCTTGTCCTTCTGAGCGGAAGAGACCGAGTCCAAGGTGGCATTGGACTTCTCGATCCTCTGCAGGTGACCTTCCACCCCAGGGTCAAGAGGTCAGTCCCCAAAAGGGAACATCTGCCAACTTGTGCTGGGTATCCAAGTAAAGGTGGATATCCTCAGCCAAGCTCGCCGACGCATAGCCACTGCGCCGCCACCGATCTGGCAACATGAGTCTCTATATCCAAAGCAGTCTGAGCTGCTGTTTGGCCACTGCCCGCCTGGTCCCGCACTCCGCTTAACCGTAGTCTGCAGATCGGCGGAAGATGAGGGATGACCTCATCCAGGAGCCCAACAGGGCATGAGAAAATGTGCCATGAGGACGGCCGAACTGGCCTGACGGCGTCGAGAGAGGACGCAGCGTAGACTTTTTCGCCTCGACTATAGTCCAATTTCTTGGACTCCTTGTCAGGAGGTTTGTCCACATCCTGCGCGATGCCGGCGCTACTGGAAAATCTGTCGGTAACCAACCCTCAGCAGAGGGTGTTCAAAACCGGACAAGGAACCGCATACTTCCTGGCCATCCTGGTCAAGGCGCAGGGCAGGAAGCAGGGCGCTGCCAAAGCTCCAGTGTCGACCCACTATGGCCTTTGGCCACCGAAAGGCCTCCGCCGGGAATCCCCGGTCCAGAATCTCCGTGAGGGGACACCCGGTCCTGGAAATGGGTCCCAGCTCCATCCCGTAGACTCCAGATGAGTCAAGCAGTCCTAGGAAGGACGACGCGGCTATCGTCCATTGACTGACCTCCTGAAGACTCCAAGTCCAGTCGCTGGAGAAAAGGAGGAATCATCTTCGACTCGAAGAATCAAGAGCGCTTTCTGGCCTGAGCCACCCTTCACCTGCCGAGGTCGGTCGGGAGTGAGGGTAACTGACAGCCGATGGGTAGACCCTCTTAGCCGACCGAGAATCCTTGGTCGGAGCCCCAATTGGTGGCTGTGGAGGCGGAGGTTCCACCGGAATCGGTGGAGCAGCTGGTTTTGGCCGAACAACCGGCCTGGGTATAGGCTCCTCGGATAAGTCGAGGGGTTGTGTCGGCTGCCCGGTGACAGTTACTTAATGGCCGGGAAGGCGACGGGTCGGCTTATTCCGCCAGGAGGAGTTGTTAGTACATAAGGTCTCGCATCGCCGACGCATTTACGCCGGGGCTCCCTCATCCGGGAGGAGGACGAGGACGAGCGGCGACGCTGGCTTATCGCGGTGCCGGCCGAGACCACCTATGACGGTGGGATCGGCTGGACCGCCGAGGTCCGAGACCAGACCGAGAGTCCCGGAATTTCCGAGGTCGGGTGCGGGAGGTGTCGCCGGAACCGGCATTCCTTCGCTCGATGGTCCATCCGAGGGCTCCGGAACCGAGGCATAGGTGAGCCCACGGGATCTCAACTCCTCCCGGGGAACCGGGAGGGGAATTCGCTGCTAAAGGCGACAGCCCGTCAATGGGTCGAGAAAATCTCGACTTCATCGGTGGGAGTCTCGGTCAACTGACCTGACGGGACACCGTGGAGGCCAGTGGCCGGGCTTTCTTCTACGCCGACGGCCCGGGAGAGGGACCTTCCCGCCTCCCAAGAGCGCCGACGGAGGGACACTACCCTGTCCCTCTTTTGGACCGAGAATAAGGTCCAGCAGACACAGGCCCTTCTCCTTTAGTGGAGAGGGACAGACAAAGCTCCTTAAAAGAAGCCGTAGGAAGAACCCAGAGAGAAGGGATAAACGCCGCGCCGTGAAGATACGCCCTGCGCTCGCTTCCTCTTCGAGGGGGCGACCATCCGGCCGAGCTGATCCGCCGAGCCCCGCCGTCATGGACACCTGGCCAACCGGGCTCCTTGACTTCACCGGAGGGAACGCTCGGGACGCCCAGTTGCAGCTCGGGCAGCACGTCCTTGAGGACGAGGCCGAGAAAGATGAGCACAGGTCGCAAGCCTGCGGGTCGTGCCTCAAGGCCTAAGCAGACACACGCGGGAGTGTGGATCCGTCTCGAGACATCTTCGCCCGCATGGGCATCTCCGAACCGGAGTCGACGGTCCATCGTGAGCTGCTAGGATAGAAGACTGAAGTCTTTTTGCAAAATTTATTTATAAACCCAAACTGAGAATAGGAATTCATCACAAACCAGAGCGCTTAAGGAGGGAACCTGAGCTTCCAAGCGGTAAGGAAGATCTGGAGTCATGGGGCGGAGCCGAGAGTTATACCACCCGGTTGGGTGGGAGGAGCAAGCTTGAAGACCTTCCGGCAAGATTTAAAGCGGCAAGGATACCTGCCAATGAGTGTGGATGAACAACATATCCATGTCCCTAGAAACCCTTTCTACAGCTCTGAGAGCCAGGAGGGTTGAGACTTCTGTTTCTAAAGTAAAGGTCTCTAAAGAGTTTGCAGGTAGGAAAGATCTGATTCTTATCTTTGGGAACCTTTTGAAGCCGAGAACCAGACCCTGGCTTACTACTTCCAGGACCCACTTGTCTGAAGTTAGAGACACCCAGTTCTGAACGAAGTAAGCCAACCTGCCCCTACAGGTAAAGGAGAATCGCCCTGGGCACCTCCATCAGGGTGTCTGTTTGGCAAGTGCTTTAGGCTGAGGGTGGGAGCAGGCCTGCCCACACCCTGGCCTGCCTCTCCTCTGAAGAACCCTCTGAGCATAAGCAGAGGAGGCCTGGTTTGGTAAAAAGGCCTGTGAAAAGGCCTACCTCTACTCCCCTGGGGCCTGCCTCTGAAGAGTGGCTTGTCCGCCTCTTAGCCTGAGCACTTTTATAGGTAGTCCTATATTCATCCATTTTCTTATATAATCTCTGTCTGCTCCCCAAACAGAGGGAATTTCCAACCACAGGAAAAATCCATAGCCTTAGTCTGGGGTATCCTGTGACAAGCTAGTACACCTGTGCTTGCGTCAACTCTAAAAGCTACAGACGTAGCCATGACTCTAGAGGATACATCATTAAAACACAGCAGCATGAAACTGCACCTTAGATGCCTCAATGCCATCAGCAGCCACCTGTTCCAGCTCATTAGTAAGCTGGCCAGAGGCCTGCTTGGCCAAAGCCATGACAGTGTCCCATCTAGATTTTTGATACCTTGCTACATAAGCCATGTAATTTGCTTCGCCTGAGTCCCAAGGATGCTGCCATGTATTGTTTTTAGCCATGGCATCAATCTTCCTGGAATCCTTGTCAGGAGGATGTGAAGCCAAAGGAATATTAGTTTTATCACAGGCTGCAGCCTGAACCACACCAACGTGACTGCATTGCTGTGAAAGGAATTCTGTATCAGGATTCCGACAGAGGTAACTTTCCTGTCCATCTTTTGTCCACACAGGAAGCACAGAATTAGGAGTTTTTAAATTTTTATTGTCTGTTTCTAAATGATTTATGCAAGGAAACAGACAATCTCAGACTCTGAATATCCATCCTTTCTACAAAATCAGGTTCCTCTTGTTCATCCACAGCTTCCTCCAATGGAAGCTGGAGGGTTTCAGCAACTTTTTGTAAAACATAAAGTGAGAGGGGACCCAGAAAGCAAAGGGGAGATTCTAAAGGTCTGTCTGGGGAGAATGTCCGTTCAATGGGCACACCCAGACCCTCAAAGTCACATTACTATACTGATCATAATCATCCTCCCTCTGGTTCATAAAACTCTTCAACAACATATTCTGAACTCGGGAACCGCATCGAACCACCTTTTACCAGACAGTGGCGGTTCGGACGGAACCAGAGAAAGTGACTGGACAATCTGAATAGCTCTTGCTATCTCTGCAGCAGTTGGAGAAGGAATTTTGGGCCCACACCGTTGATTTTCTTGTTTTATTGAACCGGCTCCTCCGAGCCAGCTTTACGCTTGCCCGAGGAAGTCTCGCCCAGGTCAGAGAGAGCACTCCTCCGTTGGCACCGAACCGGCTGGCCATCCGGTCAGCGGACTTTTTGGCCTCTCGCTCCTGAGCCTGCCAAGCCTCTTATCCAGGGTGGCTGCAGGGAAATTTTTACAAATCTGGCAGTCTGAATTGAGGTGGTCAAACTCTCAGATACATATGTGGGTGCGTGGGTCAGCCTTGGCAAAGACTTCCCCACAGGCATCATCACAGTGTTGAAACCCAGTGGGCCCAGTTTTTCTTTTTTTCAGACATAATGCCAGCCTAACCAAAAACTTGCCCTTTAAACGACAGTGCCAGGCAGACACCCTTATCGGTTCCTAACCGTGTCATCGGTCTTGGAAAAAAACGTAATGAAATCCGTTTTTTTTAGAACCGATAAGAACCGGGAACCGCACTCTAAAACCTTCAATTTCAAGTTTTAAAACAAGCTGATCGGTTCAAAACCGAACCGATAACGTTTACAAGTTCCACACAGAAAATAAACTGTAATTACTTACGATACCACAGACAGAGCTTGAACCGATCGGTTTTGCGGTTAAAATAATAATATTCTCAGCTGATTTGAACCGAGAAAACACTGTTTAAACCGAGAAATGAACCGAGCAGTAGGAGAAATTTCGAGCGATTGTTCAGTGAGGCGGAGTAAAGAATCTGACAGTTTAGGTTTGAAATAACCTAGACAGAGTTTTCTAACCGAGCTCATTCCCAAGTTCCATTCTTAGAATGGGAGTTAACTTTCACCGGAGCAGTTCTTACTGGTGGGACAAACTGCAATTGTCATAATATAGCAAGACTTCATGTTGCTTGAAGGGCGGTCCTCCCAGATTTCCAGTTCTCCGTCCGAGACTTCCGCCACAGGATGACATCAGAATGGGAGACCGAGGATCCATCATCAGAAGATCTAAACGGCATAAGCTCCTGCCAAAGGCTCCCTGAAAGTCATGCCCTCCAAGGGGAAGGTATGGGAAGATTTGCTGCAAGAGCTGCTCGAAGATCACTGTTACGTAAGTTCTCTACGTAACTGTACTATCTTACTCGAGATACAGCTCTTGCAGCAGGTAACACCATTAGGACCGATTTCAAGCAAGCTTTTGTAAGCATTCTGGGAGGAGGAGATTAGAAATATTCCTGCCAAGTCCTGACTCTAGGACAGGAGACTTGTAGCACGGCCAGGTCAAACCGACTCTTCATGAAGCAAATGTCCAGGCTATAATGCCTGATAAAAGTGTGTACAGAGCTCCAAGTAGCTGCAGCACAAATGGCAGAGGTGAAGACGCGATAGTGCTGCAAAGGAGGTAGCCACCCCCTTGTGGAATGGCCTGACTGTACACCAGGAAGGGCTTCTGTTTAGTATTGTAGCAGTATGATATACACTGGACAAGCCAGCGAGAAAGTGACTGCTTTGGATACTGGCTGGCCCATCATCCTCTCAGCAAAGGAAACGAAGAGTTGTCTGACTTGGCGTAAGCTGTTTCGCTCTGTTTAGTAGTATCTTAGACAGCGGTGAACATCCAGGGTGTGAAGTAGCTTTCCTCTATTGGAGTACTTAGGAAAATAGACAGGCAGGTCAATGTCCTGATTGAGAGTGAGGGTGGAGACCACCTTAGGCAAAAACTTAGGATTCGTCCCAGAATACTTTGTCCTGGTGGAAGACCAACAAGGTTCTCACAAGAGCATGAAGCTCGGAAATTCTCCCTGCTGGACGTAACAGCACCTAAAATCAATATTTTCCACCTATTAGAAAACGAGCTCTCAATCTGTGCAGGTTCAAAGGGGGAAGCGTGAGTTGTCTCTAGGACAAAGAGTAACCCCACCGGGGCAGGGTCCTAATGGGTGGCCTAAGGTGATTACCCTCTCAAAAAGTCTCGAGAGACACTGGGAGCTGCGCCACTGCGCCTGTCCCACCGGAAGTGGTAAGCAGCCATAGTGCAGAGGCACTTTGATAGAGGAGTAGGCTAGACCTGACTGAAAGAGAGCAGGTAACTCTACCACCGCTTTCACCTGGCAACCTAGGGGAAAGGTCACAGGTTACACCACAAACAAAACGGCACTCATTTCATGGCATACGCCGCAGTGCTGTGCCGGGTTTCTGGTCAAGAGAAAGGACTTCCCCACACCTTGTGAGAGACCGCGGTCAATGAAATGGCTATGTCTCTAGGAGCCAAGGCATGCAGGTTCAGTGAACGAAGTCCGGATGACCAGTGAACCTTTTCCTGAGACAAGAGATGGAGCTGAAAGGCAACGGGAGCGAGGTTCCCGGACAGCTCTGCTAGCAAGGGGAACCAGATCTGCCTGGGCCAGAAAGGGGCTACCAGGATCATTGCTGGCGGCTCCCGCAGTTTGAGAAGAGCCTTGGATCAACGGGAGGGAAGGCAGAGGAATCTGTTTGCCCAGGAGAGCTTATTAACGGCCCTCGCCAGAAAACACCAGGCCCTGATCTAGCGAGCAAAAATTGGGCAGTTTTGCTGGATGGGGAAGCTAACAAGTCCAACTCTGGAGTTCCCCATCGAGAAACAGATCCTCCGTTATCTCTTGAAGGAGCTCCCATTGCAGGACCCTGGCCTGGGAGTGACTCCAGGCCGTCTGGTGATTGTGTTGTCCACGCTGAACGTGAACTGCAATCAGGCTCGCGCTGCGGTCAGACACTCAATTCCACACTCTCATTGCCTCCCCTGCAAAGGGGAGTGTGCCTCCTTGTTTGTTGAGGTAATAACATCACCGTGTTGTCTGTCTGAAGCAGAAGAGTACTACGGATCTCTGACTGAAAAGCCAGCAGGGCATATAGGACCGCCTCATCTCCAGGACGTTGATATGGAGGTGAGCCTCCAGAGGGGTCCATGTTCCCTGGGACTTCACCCTGTTCAGGTGTGCACCCAACCCCAGTCCTGAGGCATCTGTGGTGAGATTACCCGGGACGGGCGCGCCATAACGGGACACCTGCAGAGAGTGTACCTGGGTCTAGCTACTGCCAGTCTCGAATCACGCCGCATTCGCGGATTCTGACCGATGCTGCATGTGGTCTTGCCTTTGGTCCCACTGCACCTTTGAGCATTCACTGAGTCACCCGCATGTGAAGCCTTGCCAAAGGGACGGTTGGAATGACCGCAGCCATGTGTTCGAGCAAGCGAAGGCGATCACCTGGCGGGATGGGCTTTTTCTTCAAAGATCCCTGATGAGGGATCTGATGCTCCCGCTTGTCGCCGGGGAGAAAGGCTTTCCCCGACGGTGTCCAGAACTGCTCCTATGAACTGCAATTTCTGGGACTGTACGAGAGTGATTCTCATAGCTGATGAGATGCCCAAGGACTGAAACAGTTCTTGAGTGCTTTGAATAGCTATCAACAGTGCCTCTTGAGGCGGCCATGAGAAGCCAATCGTCCAGGTACGAGGAACACGAGTGCCCTGTCTCCTTAGAAACGCGCGCCATGACTGCCATGCATTTGGTAAAGACCCTGGGGCTGATGACAGTCCTAATGGAAGAGCTCGAACTGAAATGGTGGCCGAGAAACCTCAAGCGCAGGAACCTCCTGTGCGCTTGAGCTACTGGGATATGCAGGCATGCGCCTGCATATGTCTAGGGACGCCAAGAGCGCCCTTCTTAGCGTGGGAATAAGACCTTGAAGAGTCACCATGCAAAACGCTTGTATGCGATCACAGATTGAGGTCGCGAAGTCCAGGGATTGGATGGAGGTCCCCTGTTTTCTTCAGAACCAGAAAGAAGTGAGAATAGTATCCGAACCCTCTCTGGTTCTCTGGGACATACTCTACCGCTCCCTTTTGCAGGAGCGCAAGTATCTCTTGCCTGATAAGCAGTTTGTGCTGACTCGAGTAACAGGAAAGCAGAGGAGGCCTCGAGGGTGGCTTGTCTGCAAATTCTATAAAGTGGCCTTTTTCGACCAACTGAAGAACCTACCTGTCGGTAGTTATAGACTGCCATCCTGGCAGGTAATTCGCAATATGACCCCCGACCTTGATGTCCCGTTGATCCTGAGGGGCTGGGGCCGGGAAGGAGTCAGGCTGTGGCGGCTGAGGGACCCGCGGGCTGGGCCGGCTTAGCTGGGCGCTGGCTCGCCCGCAGATCATGCCTACCCTGGCTCCAAGGGAACCGGAGCCCTCTGCGGAACTGGTGCGGACTGTTGTCTCTGCTGTCCGTCCATGGACACGGGCTTTGGTTTCTACAAAGGAATCATGCCTCGTCGGCACATTGCCTGACCGACTCACCGCTTCCCGCCTCTTGAGCCTGGTGAGGACCTTCTCAGAGGGCTCACCAAAGAACTTCTCCTCTAAAGAGGCGGCTCAAGACATTCTTCTGGATTTGTAATCGAGACACGGAGCCATGAGTGTCTCCGGAGGCATACTACTTGAAGCTGCCGCCTGGGCCGAGGAGTCTGCGGAATCTGACGCTCGCAGCACCTGGGTTCTACCGCCCAACCCGCGGCGGAGGAGCTGCAAGACTTCCCTTCTGCTCGCCCTGGCATTTTTTCTGCCAGATCCAGTTCCTCGTTCCCACAAGGCTTTTGGAACTGCGTACCATGTGGGTCAAGTAGTTCAGGATCTGATGGCACAAGTAGCAGAAGCATACTGCAGCTTCTGCCTATAGCGGGCCCAACTGTTTGGACTCGGGTCCGTGGCAGGTGTGTTAAATGTTATGTGTCTCTGGGACCGGTCGTGAGAGTCCAGCACGACCAGAGAGTCGGCCAGAGGATGTTGAGCTGGCACTGGTCCTCCCAGAGCCTGCCCAGGTGGTCAGCCTTCTTCGGCATTGCTGGGAGCGAGTGTGGACGCCCACGCTGCTTTGGTGACGCCCACAAAGTGTCCACCAAGGGTGGTACCATCATAGGCTTTGGGATCTTTCTCGCCAAGATACCTGGCGAGGCGTAGTCTCTCAGGGTCTAATTTCTTCCCGCATTCCAGCCCATGTTCTCTTGGCTAAGGTCGCATGATCTCTGAGAACGAGGGCTGTCTGGAGAGATCTAGGAAGCTCATGCGGGTCCGGAGGGAGGATCGAGAAGGGGGATCTGGATCCTGAGTAATTCCGGATCCCGTGTCCTCCATCATAAGGCTAAGGTGGCGCCTTCTGGTCTCTTGGGGCTGGATGACCCTGAAGAAGATCTAGACGGAGGTCCCTTTGTTCAGTCTGCCCCCAGGAGGCCCCTGTAGAGGCTCTGGAGCAGGCCTGCAGCCCCAGATGGTGGGGGGGCGCAGGAGCCGGAGGAGCTCGTGAGGAGGAGGTGGTGGAACCATATCCTTTTAATGGTATCCCACCAGTAAGTGAAGAGCTCCTTGACCTCAGAAATGCAAAGACCCGACGACGGACCGGGCGCCGGTGGTCGGTCATCGGCTCCTCAGGGGCCTCGGGCTGAGGAGAGGGTTCCCTGGGAGGTGTGACAGGACCGGCCCGCCTGCCTGGTCCTGGCTGCGCCAACCTCCTCCGTGATAGTCTCCTGACCACATCGTAGGAGGCGCCAGGTCTCTTCTCAACATGTACTGGTGCGGACGCCGGCCCCCTGCCGACGCATCGAGGGGCGGTGAGGCCTGACCGCGCACGGACGCCTTGGGCGGTCAACGGCCCCTGGGACCTGTGGTGAGAGGTCGACGCCGGACGCAGCCGATGTCGGATCCAACGGTCTCTTGAGAGAGTAAGCCCTTGGTCTTCCGGCTTGGGAGGAGGAGGCAAGGAGGTAGACCTGATGCTGGCTCAGAATGGTGGGAACCCGACTTGTGGCAATGATGATGGTCCCCAGACCTGACCAGGGCTTTGGAGGACGAAGATGGGGGCCTGGAGGTCTTGGCCTGTGAGGTGGAAGAGGATCCTGAAGGTTTCTTCACCGCAGCAGGGGGAGGCTGAACGGGCCTGGAGGCTTAACGGGTCGGACCGGGAGCCGGAGCTACGAGAGTGGAGGCCCTGGACGGAGATTTGAGGAAACCTTTTCCCTATGCTTTTTCTTCAGAGTGTTTAAGTGGGCCTTCTCTGCAGATCTCTCCTGAGGGTGTCCATGGCCTGATCCTCTTCAAGCAACACGCTTGCACAGCCTTCTGGCGGCGGATCCGGGTCCGGCCGCTGTTGAACTCCCTGGCAGAACGTGCAGGACCGGGTGTCGGGTCTGGGCCTAGGCACTGGACGCAGGTCGATGCGGATCCTAAACTGGATTTGTTTCCACAGGCGATTTTCAGGGATGTCCTTCAACGGAGGTTGAGAGGACATCAGACAGTAACGAGCTGAAAAACGAACTTTTCCTGGAAGGAAGAACTTAAATTACAAGGCCGCGCGGCTAAGAAACGCAGCCAAGGGTCGGTGACATGCAAGTTTTAACGGGTAGAAAGAACTGTAAATCCATGGACCGCCTTATGTACTACGCCGACATCGGAGGCAGGACTTATCAGCTGTGGGACGGCCCCACTGAAGATAAAATAGCTAGAAGAATTCGGGTCCTGACGCCCGCCGGCTCAGTCCTAATGGTGTTACCTGCTGCAAGAGCTGTATCTCAAGTAAGATTTGATAATGACCTGAAGGAGTCTGAACTTGAGGTACTTTCTGTGAGACTCCTCTATGGGCATGTGGAACTAGGCATCTTTCAGGTCCAATGATGCCAGCCAATTCCCTTTGGAGTGCTGGCAGAATCAGAGATAATGTTACCATTTTGAATTTTGTTTCACTTAGAACCTGTTGAGGACCCTTAGGTCCAAGATCGTCGTAATTCTGTGTTTTCTTTTGGTGTAGGGAATATCTTGAATACAACCCTTTTCCCCTTTGCTGTGGAGGCACTAGTTCCACTGCCTTTAGTGACAGTAAGTGCTTGACCTCTTTTTCCAACAGTTTTCTCTCTACGAGAGAAGCTGGTTTGAAAACTTGATTTTTGGAAGGGGAAGGATTTGAAACTTCAGAACAGTCCCTGACCCACTATTTCCAAAACCCACTTGTCTGTGATGTTTTTCTGATTTTGGAAATAACGGGTCAGTCAGCCCCCTACTGGAAGAGGAGAGGCAGCCTGATCTAGGAAGTCAGGAGTCCTACTTGGATTGGGGCTGAGGCTGGGTGCAAACGCCTGGCACCTCTCCTGCCCCTACTCCTAAAGTACCCTTGCTACAGATACTGGGGTGCCTGCGGGACTACCACGGCCTGATAAAAATGCCTGGTATGAAATTGCCTGCCCCTGCCTCCCCTATTAAAGGGTCCAGAAGAAGTGGCGGACTTCTCTTTTGCAGAGTTACTCCAGAAGGTGGCCTTATATTCATCCACCTTCTTCATATAGGCCTCTGTATGGCTGCCAAACAAGGAGGTACCCTCCATAGGAAAATCCAGATCTTTATTCTGTGTATCCTGTGTAAGGTTTGTGACTCTCAACCAGGCTAACCTTCTTTGTGCAATGGTACTAGCCATCCACCTAGCAGCAGTCTCATTACTATCTGCTGCCATTTGACATTGGTATTTGGCAGCCTCCAAACCAAACCTAGCCGTTTCAGCTAGGTCTGCAGAGATCAGAGAAGGTGCTTTATCAGCCATAGCCAGAACAGACTGCCAGAGAGTCTTCTGGTACTGGGCTGCATAGGCTTGATAGTTAGCCTGCCTGATGGCCAGAGAGGCTGACAAGTAACTTTTCTTTGCCATACTGTTCAGGTATTTTTACAAGAGTCCTTCTGAGGTGGAAGCTTGAGGGACTTTTGCCTTGTCACAATCTGCTACAGAAGCTTTCTTACCACCCCCTGGTGGTCAGGGTGAAACAAAAAATCAGCCCTGTCCTGTCAAGCTAGTACTTTTTATCCAACCTTTTGTCTACAGGAGGTACAGACCCAGGAGCCTGGAGGAGTTTTAAAGCATCTCTTTAAAAAAATGTGTTTATGGGAAGTAACAGCTTGTTAATAGGAGTTAACCCCATCATCTCTAGATACTCAGACTCCTCCTACTCATCCTCTACAGCTTCAGAGGTAGGGATGTCCAAGGCATCAGCAATTTTCCTGACAAAGTAAAAATGAGAAGAATAATCTTCTATAGTCCTGGGAGGAGAGCCAAACTCCTGCTCAGGGGAGACCTCAGGCTCTATAGGCTCACCTTCTTCTTCCTCCTCCTCTCCACGCTGCTTAGGAAGAGAGGGTGGATTGGGGGGTACATTAGTCTGGACTGGGGACTGTGGAACCAAAGGCAGCAGACCCTGCAATGTTTGCATGATTTTAATAGCTTGTGCAATCTCCATAGGACAAGGCACAGCTGCAGGCACTCCAGAAGTCCCCTTTTCAGTAGGGGGCTCAGTGTGCTTGTTTTTTTTTTTCCAGCTTCTTTGCTGGAATTGGAGAGCTAGCCATTTCATTAGGTCTTTTCTTACCTGTATCGGGGTAGCAGAAGCTGGAACTGTGGTTTCACCCACAGATTCTGAGGGTTTCGGCTGGTCAGAGCCAGAGGGACCCTTAAATCTCTTGTTCAATCTTTTCAGACATTTTTCAAGCGTCTCCTCAGGGAAAGATTGACAAATCTCACAGTTTGTTTTGAGGTGATCAAAACGAAGGCAGAAAACACAGCTAGAGTGTTTGTCTGCCTTAGCAAACACCTCATCATGCTCTGTACAATTCTTAAAACCGGGTTCTCCGGATCTTTTCTTAGGTTTTTCTGACATAATGCTAGAAAAACAGCAACCGCTAAAGAACCGACAGAAAAAAGTATTTAAATTTAACAGCTGTTTTGTTGCTTGCGGTCAGTTCAGAAACCGATCGGGAGAACCGATTAGAACCTGGAACTGAGAAAAAGGAACCAAGGGTATTGTCTAGTAAATAAGGAAAGGCTCACCTGTAACAGGAGTTCTAGGAATGGTATATGTTGTTCATCAACACTTATTGGCAGGTTCCTTGCCGCTTAAATCTTAGGCCGGAAGGTCTTCGGGCTGGCTCCTCCCACCAACCCGGTGGTAAAACTTGGCTGCCTGCCCCATGACGCCAGATCTAGCCCGGCTGGAAGCCAGGTTGAGCGCCAAGCCGGGGAGGTTGGTGGTTCGTGGATGAACAACATACCATTCCTAGAACTCCTGTTACAGGTGAGTAACCTGTATTTCTAGGACATGGATATGTTGTTCATCCACACTTATTGGCAGACTCCTCAGTAGTTCTCCTCGGGAGGAGGGAGGCAAGGCGCACACCTACTTAGGCAGAAAGACTGGAGGAACCGAGGCCCCAACCAGCATCCCGGCGTGACCCCAGGGTCGATGTGGAAGGGGAAAAACTGCAAAGCCTGCTTCCAGGTAGAAGCCCTGTGATATCCTGGATTGAGTATCTCGGATGCAGCCACCGATGCAGCGGAAGGGCGGTAAATGAGCACTTACCCTCTGGGAGGCTCCATGCCCGCCCACCCATAGCGGAGACTCCATGCAGGAGATGACCCACCCACTCGTCGGTCTGGCTAGGGTTGCAGGTCTGCTAGGTGCGGCTCAGCGATGACAAACAGCTGGCGAACCTTCCCAACTTCAGCCCACGCCCTGGGTAGGCGAGCATATAAAGAGATCCTAACGGAACCGTATATACGGCCTCCGAGGCGGAATGGGATGAACCCAGCAGAAGCAAGACCTGGATAGGGAAAAAACTCCGCCACCGCCAACAGAAGGAACTTCGGGTGGGGCGCAGGACAACCATGTCCCTGTGGAAGACCGGATAGGAGATTCAAAGGAGTGCCTGAACTCTCCTCTCCTTCTGGATGGCAGACTAGCCCCAAGAAGGTGTTCTTCCACAACAGGTGGGAACTCGCACCTGTGCAAGGTCGACGGCTTGCCCGTGAGCTAAGCCCATACCAGCGAAGATCCCCAGAATGGGGATAGTCACCCCGAAGGGGAGGTGTGATCGAGGCCTAGAAAAGTGCCAGACCACCTTTTCTGCGCCACCGACTGCCTTTCGGCCTGTGCTCGGAAGACAGGGGAGACCAACAGAAGCACCCAGAGAGTCGTCGGCCGAAGCCCTGGTTCAAAAGAATGGACTGCAGGTGGTCCGGAATGCTCGCCGAGGGACGGGAGAGGGGCCTCGGCCCTGTCCCAACATCAAATGCAGGACTCCACCATTTGAAGGCGAGCATATCTGGCCGACTCCCAGCAGGACGCCGCGAAAACGTCGAGGACCTTGCCGAAAGACCCCAGGCCTGGCCCCTATCTGCACAGGGACCAGGCCTTAGGTGCAGGGATTGAAGGTCCAGAAGGAAACCCTTCCCCTGAAAACAGAGATCAGGACCGGGCGGGCTGGAAGCCGCCTCGGGAGCCTGGGGCTGAGACTGAGGAGAGCTGGATACCAGAGCGGGCCAACCAGTCTGGGGCTACCAGCATCGCCTGCGCCTAGTCCCTCCTCGCCTTGCCCGTGGGTCAAGGGAAATGGGGGAGAGGCGTAGAAGAGGCCCGGGGTCAGAGACCTCAACGGCATCCCCTACAGCAATCCTTGCTGAGCGGGCGGGCATGAGACAGTCTCAGCCTCGTATTCTCCCTGGAGGGAAGGAAGGAGAAGATCCTGTGCTACCTCCGGCAGGGAAGACCACTTGTGAGGCGCAGCCTATGTCCGGATTAGGGCATCAGCCGGGGTGCTGGAGGCTCCTGCCATCGGATGGCTAGGAACCGCCTCCCAGCTGCGCGAAAGACCTAATACGGAGAACCTCCTTATGAGATGCAAGGGGCTCGTCCGAACCTGACGGGGTAGGTAGCACATGGTTGTGGTGTTATCTGCCTGGACTTAAACCACTAGAACCCACACAAACAGAGCGAGCAGTGCAAGCAAAGTGGACCGCCAGGAGCTCCAGAGGGTAGGAAAGACATCGGGACTCCCGAAAGGACCAGAGGCGGAGCACTCTGTATTCCACTAGATGGGCACCCCAACCCATCCGAGAAGCATCGGCCGGAGCAGACTGTCGACTCAGGGCGGACGAACAGGATGTTCTCCTGCAAGAGCTGGAACAGTCCGAAGGAGAGCGTTCCCTAACTCCTGGGCTGTAGTCACGAACTGGTCCGAAGGAACACAGCGCTGTGACCACTGGCTGGCCAGTCCCCACAAGGGGAACGCATGAACCAGCGGGTCCAACAGACCATGCTGGAGCCGACCGCCGCGAGGCCCAGGAGGAGCAGGAGGTCCCGGCAGGGCACAATTGCCCAGTCAGACCAGACCAGGTATGGGAGGAAAGAACCCCAGCCCTGTCCACTGGGAGCCGAGCTCGGATTCAAGAGTCGAGCCTGGTTCTGAAGAAGGATCACCCGCTAAGGCACGAGTTCCAACGTGGCTCCGATAACAGAAGACCAGCCTGAGATCCAGAACTCTGGATCGACCCCTTCCACCTGGAAGGGTAGTAGTCAGGCTGCCATCCGGGTGGGTTTACGCCCGGGACCCTCCATGCCGCAGAGAGTTGCTGGCCAAAGACCGAAGGGCCTGGCCTGGAACTCGTAAGGAGATCCCCGCTAGGAAAGGGAGGAGTCTCCCAGGAAATGGACGGAACGAGGAGTAAGTATGTCCTGGAGGCTCAGGAGCGAAGCCACACGCCCTTTCTGAGGATGGGATATCTAAGTCAGAGAGACCATCCAAGTGCAGTGAAGAATGGGGGCAAACCCCCCCGTCCGTTTGAGACCAGGAATACCTGGACACGAACCCAGGGTCAGAAGGAGGATCCGCAACCTTCCTGATCACCCCTATTTAGAGGGCCAGGCAAGTCGGCTCAGCGGGCCGACGTAGAGGCTGTGGACCCCAAGATCCCTATGGGGCAACGGCTCGGAAGGGTGGAACCTGCTCGCAAACACGAGACAGGTCTCACCCTAGCACCTCCGACCCCTGGAGGTCCGGGAAGCGGACCAAGTGGGAGGAGAAGCGAGCCGTACTTCACGGGGAACTCTGGTAGGGGCGACGGGACAGCGCCTAGCCTGGGTCATGAGCAGGCTTGGGGAGGAAGAGGCTGAGGAGCTCTCAGACCTTTACCTCCCTGCTTCCTTTTGGAGGAAGATGCTGGTTTGGAGTCAGGACCGCCCAGCGCATGCCTGCTGGCCCTCATGCTGGGCGGTGAGCCACAGGACCGGGGCAAAGGGCTACGCAAAGGCTGCCGGGCTGCCCTTGTCCCTCCAGGCAGGAGTGACAGAGTCCGGAGTGGCATCGGACTTCTCTGACCCCTGGAGGTGTCCCTCCACTCCAGGGTTGAAAGGTCAGCCCCCAAGAAGGGAATGTCCGCCAACTCGTGCTGGGTTTCCAAAGAGAAGGAGGATAACCACAGCCACGCCTTGCAACGCATGGCCACCACGGCCGCCACCGATCTGGCACAGGAGTCGCCCAGATCCAGAGCCGTCTGGCGCTGCTGTATCGCCACCGCCCTACCCTGGTCCCGCACCCGCCGGACCGTGGTCCGCAGGTCGGCCGGGAGATGAGGGAGGACCTCATCCAGGGAGCCCAAGAGGGCGTGGGAGAAATGTGCCATCAGTGCCGCCGAGCTGGCTTGACGGAGGCCTAGGGAGGACGCAGCGTAAACCTTGCGCCCGACATAGTCCATCCTTGTCAGGGGGCCTATCCACATCCCTAACGTTTCCAGAACATTGGAAAACATTGTCGGTAACTACCCCCTCAGCCGAGGGGTGTTCCGAGAAACTGGGCAGAGAACCGACAGGGACAGAGAACTTCCTGGCCATCCTGGCCGATGGCGCACGGCAGGAAGCAGGCCGCTGCCAGAGCTCCAAGGCTGGGCCCACAATTGCCTCAGCCACCGGAAGACCTAGGGTGAACCCTCGGTCTAGAATCTCCGTAAGGGGCCCGTTTGGAAATGGGCTCAAGCTGCATCCCGGTGAATTCCGAGATGAGCTGGAGGAAAAAATTACTCACCTTAGTAATTGCTTTTCTTCTCATGGAGTCTTGCTATATTATAACAATAGCAGTCAGCCACTGCAGCTGAACTGCCCCGGAGAGGAAGGAGTTAACTCCAGAAGATCTGGAGTTCTACAGCGCGAGGGCGCTGTGCCCAAAGCTCTATCTGGCAGTTTCAAATGAAACTGTCAGATCTTCTAAGCTTAACATCAAAGGACGCATCGAAAGTCTGTGGAAAACTACACTAGCCCATGGCTACCTACTAGTAGTAATAACAACAATATAAAGAACAAAGAAACACTCAGAGCCATAATAACAAAAATTGATGGTATTATGGTTCGTTTACCACCCTTGACAAGCACACATGAACCCCCTTCCCCAAAGACTCAAGTCCAGGAAGGGGCAATATAAATAACCTAAATGAAACAATCTAGATCCCTAACCCAAAGGAAAAGAGAGAGGGAAACTACAATGGCATGACACAGTGCTTGCACTCACCGCCACCCTACCCAAGTAGAAGTTCTGAGAGGGGCAGGAGGGAGGGGAGTTATGATAGCAAGACTCCATGAGAAGAAAAGCAATTACTAAGGTGAGTAATTTTTCTTCAAACACCATGAAGTCTTGCTATATTATAACAATAGCAGATTACACAGCAGTACCTCCATGGAGGAGGGTCAGAACCTACTTAGGAAATAGGCTCTGAAGCACAGCTGTGCCAAACCCAGCATCTGTCCTGGACTGGACATCCAGGGAATAATGCTTGGTAAAGGTGTGAACTGTCTTCCAGGTAGCAGCTTGACAAATCTCCAGAATAGGAATGTCTCTAGCAGCCGCTAGAGACGCAGCTGTACCCCTGGTGGAGTGGGCCTCAATCCTGAGGGGGTACTCTACCCAGTTTCTGATAACAAATTGGATACAAGAGACAATCCACCTTGCAATTGTTCTCTAGTGGCAGGTTTCCTTGCCAACCTCGCCATAGAGGTAAGAAAGAGTTGGAGGATTCGAACCTATGACCTCTCTGGCGCTCTAAATAATAGCTTAAGGCTCTTTTGACATCCAAGCTGTAGCAGTCTCCTCTCACCTGAGGAAGAATGCTCAGTGAAAAATACTGGGAGAGAGATAGATTGATTCAGGTGGAAATCAGAAACCACCTTAGGCAAAACTTTCTATTAGTCCTAAGGACTACCTTATCTCTGTGGAAAGAAATAAAATCTTCTTCCACTGACAGGGCCTGTAGCTCACTTATGCGCCTGGCAGAGGTGATAGCTACTAGGAAAACGGTTTTCCAAGTTAAATACTTGAGCTCTGCAGAAGACAGAGGCTCAAAGGGGGGTTGCATTAACTGAGCAATGCAAATATTTAGGTCCCAGGCGGGAGCTGGTTCCCGAAAAGGAGGGTTAGTATGAAGTAACCCTTTAAAAAACTTGGAGAACACCGGGTGAGAAGAAAGGGAGGCAGGCTTCCCTGCTGACACAAAAGCAGAGACAGCTGCCAGATGAACCTTCAGGGTAGCTGGTCTAAGGCCTAGGGAATTCAGATGGACCAAATAATCCAGTAGAATGGGAAGATCAGCAGATTCTGGGATAATCTGCCTCTCAGAGTACCAGATGGAAAACCTCTTCCACTTAGAATTATAAGTGGCCCTAGTGGAAGGCTTCCTTGAAGCCTTTAAAATATCCGTGACACCTTGAGAAAGGTGTAAGTCAGCAATTCTAGCTCCTCAAGAGCCAAGCCTTGAGGTGGAGGGATTTGAGGTCCGGATACTACACTCTCCCTGTGCACAGGCCAGTAAGTCGTGGACTCTGGGCAGGCTCAGGGCAGGTGGACTGCCAAGGACAGGAGCAGAGGGTACCAGGGCTGTCTGGCCCAATCTGGGGCAATCAGAATCACTCTGCAAGGTTGAGATCTGATTTTTACTAGTACCCTGAAAAGGAGAGGAAAGGGGGGAAACGCATACAGGAACTTCCCTTTCCAGTCCAACAGAAAGACGTCCAGAGGGACTGAGCCCAGAACTGGAGGCCTGCAACAGAAAAGAGGAAGTTGGTGGTTGTCTGAGGAGTGCCCCATCTGGCAAAGACAGACCCCAGCACTTGTGGATTCAGAGCCCATTCGTGATGGCCCTGAGAAATTCTGCTGAGGGCGTCCGCCAGGACATTGTCCTTCCCTGGGAGATGAACCGCTATCAGGGAGGTGTTCAGGGAGTAAGCCAGAGACCACAACTTCATTGCTTCGGTGCACAAGGCTGAAGACCGAGTGCCCCCTTGCTTGTTGATGTACCACATTGTGGTGGTATTGTCTGTCCTGACTTGAACCACTTTGTTCTGGACAGAATCTGAAAACACCCGAAGAGCTAAAAAGACAGCTCTGAGTTCCAAAAGATTGATGTGGAGCAGAGACTCCTGAGGAGACCATACCCCCTGAGTGGCAAGGTCGCCCAGGTGAGCCCCCCACCCCAACAGGGAGGCATCCGTGGTGAGGGTGAGGGAGTGAGAAATGGGAATGAAGGGAACCCCCTGTCTTAAATTGCTCTGGACCTGCCACCAGTGGAGGGTTAGGATCAGAGTTTGAGTAACTGGGACCAACTTGGTAAGGGGTCCTTCCTTTGAGACCAATAGGCCCTCAAATGGAACTGAATGTCCCTCATCTGGAATCTTGCTCCCTGCACGACAGCTGTGGAAGCAGCCATGTGCCCGAGGAGTTGCAGAAAATGCCTTGCTGGTAGAGACCCGAGGGGTAAAGGAGGATGCCAGGGCGATGAGTCTGTCCACCCTTTCTGAGGGAAGAAAAAGCCCTGGCTAACCTTGTGTTCAATTCTGCGCCTATGAAAGTTAGGACCTGAACTGGTTCCAGAACTGACTTTGGTAAGTTTAGCAGGAATCCCAGGGAAGTGAGAAGCTGCTGGGTGACTTGCAAGTGGGATTTTGCCTGACCTGGAGACTGACCCACAATGAGCCAGTCGTCCAGGTAGGGAAACACAGCAACCCCTTGCCTTCTTAAGCGAGCCACTACTACAGCGAGACATTTTGTGAATACCCTTGGCGAGAGGTAAGGTCAAGGGCATTGCCCTGAACTGGTAGTGGCCTGAGGGCAGTTCGAACCTGAGGTACTTTCGTGAGAAGGCCTGATCAGAACATGAAAATAGGCATCCTTGAGGTCCAGGGAAGCTAGCCAGTCCCTGGCTCTTAGGGAAGGCAATATCATTGCCAGAGTCAACATTTTGAACTTTGGTTTCAACAGATGCTTGTTCAAGTATCTTAAATCTAGAATGGGCCCATTCTCCTGTCTTTTGGGGTAAGAAAGTATCTTGAATAAAGTCCCTTGCCCTGATGGCAAGGAGGAACCTTTCCACTGCTTTGCAGTCTAGCAGAGCAGAAACCTCTGCTTCCAAAGCAAGGGCTTCTGAAGGATTTGCAGGTGGAAAATGCCTGGCTCTCATCTTTGGAAAGTGTTTGAAGCTGAGAACAGACCCTGGCCTATTACCTCCAGAACCCATCTGTCCAGTAGTTAGGGACAGCCAGTTCCGGCTGAAATAGGCCAACCTGCCCCCCACTGGTACAGGAGAATCGGCCCTGGGCATCCCATCAGGGTGCCTGCTTAGCAGCAGCCTTAGGCTGAGGGGAGGGGGACAGTCTACTTGAGCCTCGTCTAACCCTGCGTCTGAAGAAACCCCTCTGCGAGACAGCAGAGGAGGCTTGAAATTGGTAAAAAGACCTGGAAAAGGGCCTGCCCCTACCTCTGGGAGCATGCCTTTGTGGCATGGCATGCTTCTCCTTAGCCTGGGCACTTTGTAGGTAGTTCTGTATTCATCCATCTTTTCATATAGTTTTCTGTTTGCTCCCCAAAGAGAATTTCCACTACAGGAAAATCCATAGCCTTGACTGGGTATCTTGGGACAGATTAGTGCATCTGAGCCATGCCAACCTACGGAAGCTACTAGAAATGGCCATGACCCTAGAAGAAACATCATTAACATCAACAGCAGTATGAAATTGAACTTTAGAGGCTTCAATGCCATCAGCAGCCACCTGTTCCAACTCACTAGCCAGCTGGCCATGGGCCTGCTTGGCTAACTGCAATACTGTGTCCCACCTAGATTTCTGATATCTAGCTACATAAGCCATATAATTTGCCTGCCTGAGTCCCAAAGAAGCTGCCATATACTGTTTCTTCGCCATGACATCAATCTTCCTGGAATCCTTATCAGGAGGATGTGAGGCCAGAGGAATATTAGCCTTGTCACAGGCTGCAGCTTGTACCACACCTACATGACTACACTGCTCAGTAAGGAAGTCTGTATCCGAGCCTGACAAAGTATACCTTCTGTCCATTTTTTATCTACAGGAGGGACAGAATGAGGATTTTTAAAATCTTTGTTGTTTGCTTCCTAAATGACTTATGCAAAGGAATAGACAACCTCCTAGACTCTGGAATATCCATCATTTCCACATAATCAGGCTCCTCTTGCTCATCCACAGCCTCCTCTAAAGGAAGCTGGAGGGTTTCTGCAACCTTTTGTAAAAAATAAAGAAAGAAGGGACTCAGACAGAATAGGAGGAGATTCTAAAGGTCTGTCTGGAGAAATGTCCGTTCAATGGGCACGCCCAGACCCCCAGCCACACATATAATGATCAAATTCCTCCTCCCTCCTGTGGTTCATATAAAAATCCTCAACTTCAAAATCCTGAACCACTGGGACTGAACGAACCAACCTTTACCAGCTGTTGGTGGTTCTACAGATCCCTGAGACAGTGACTGGACAATCTGAATGGCTTTAGCTATCTCTGCAGCAGTTGGAGACACAATTTTGGACTCCAGACCTACTGATTTCCTTGTCTTTTACTTGGGACTGGTTCCTCTGAACCAGCCTTCCTTTGCCGAGGAAGTCTCGCCTGGTCAGAGGCCTCCCTCTGGTCAGTGGGTACTGGACGGGCTGGCCATCGGGTCAGCGGACTTTTGGCCTCTCGTTCCCTGAGCGGCCCAATCTCTTCTCCAGGGTGGCTGCAGGGAAATTTTACACACCTGGCAGTCTGACAGGAGGTGGTCAGCCCCAGACACAAACACAGTGGTGTGTGGCCAGCCTGGCAAAGGCGCCCCCACAGACAACATCACAGTGTTGAAACCCAGTGGGCCCGGTTTTTCTTTTGGGTTTCTCAGACATAATGCCAGCCTAACCAAAACTTGCCCTTTGATGGCAGTGCCAGGCAAGACACCTTATCGGTTCCTAAGCATGTCATCGGTATTTGAAAAACGTTATAATTCCGTTTTTTTTAGAACCGATAAGAACCGGGAACCGCACTCTAAAACCCACTGTACACTTTTAAAATACAGAAAACCAACCGATCGGTTCAAAACCGAACCGATAATTAATTTTCCACACAGACTTAAATTTTTGTACTTACGGTTACCAGATAGAGCTTTAAAACCGAAATGCGGTAAAAATAATAATTTTTGCCGGTTCAAATGAACCGAAAAATACTCGCTTGAACCGAGAATGAACCGAGCTGAAGGAGCTGATCTCCGGAGCGACTGTTCAGTGAAGCGGAGTAAAGAATCTGACAGTTTCATTTGAAACTGCCAGATAGAGCTTTGGGCACAGCGCCCTCGCGCTGTAGAACTCCAGATCTTCTGGAGTTAACTCCTTCCTCTCCGGGGCAGTTCAGCTGCAGTGGCTGACTGCTATTGTTATAATATAGCAAGACTTCATGGTGTTTGAACAGACCCGTAAAGGACGATGGGCTGTCGTCCGCGGAATGTTCCGGAGAAGACCCTGGATCCTCCCTGCTAGGAAACAGAGGATCGATTCGGGCCCGAGGTCTGCGCCGCCGAGGCCTGAGTGAGGGAAAAGATAACCTGCATGGACAGGTCATGACCTGGCTTGGGTTCCAGCGAGACGGTGGGGCAGCAGGGATGGACGAGCTAGCAACCCCGGAGAGAGACCTCGACTACCTCGGCGGTTGCGTTGGCTGACAGGCAGCAGCAGCTGCTTACTAGCGGAGAATGAATCGAGGTCCGTTCAGTTCGGAAAACAACAGCTGCTGCCACATAAGCTCCTCAGTAACGTGCCATGACGCCAACCCTCCTCATTCGAGGAGGGGACGAGAAGAACAGCAATGCCACTTGACCCGGTGCCCTCGACCGAGAACGCCGCAAGTCGGCGTGAGTGACTTGACCGAGACCCGAATCCTCGGGGGAACAGAGGGCGGGCCTCGGAAGGAGCGGGGTGCGTCCGCTCCTCCTTCGGCTCGGAAGAAAGGGCAGAGGTCTGTCAACTCAAAGGCACAGGCAGAACCTCAGCCTCCACCGGGGGGAACCGGCGAAGGGATGGCGGCTCCAGCAGAAGACAGCCCAGATGACGGGTCAAGAGACTCAACAACGTCGACGGGAGTTCTGGCCGGCTGACCTGACGGGGACACCGTGAGGCCAGTGGCGGAAGCCGCATCCTCGACTGAAGCTGAACGTCGGCCGGCAGGGGAGGGGGAACTCTCCCGCTCCCTCCGGCGCCGAAGGGACTTAGCCTGCGACTCCTTGGACTCGGCCGAAAGGTAGGTCCCGTCCCTCTCCCTTCGAGGGAAAGTGGGACTGGCTAAGCCCTGAACGGGCTGCATGAGGGAGAACTCAAGGAGAGCGGATAAGTGTTGGCACCGAGGAAGAGGGGAGAGGCGGGCCCCTTCCCCGAGTGGAGGAAAATCGAGCTGCTCAGCTGAGGTCACCGACGCAGACACTGCCCAACGAAGTCTCCAAGGAATTTTCCGAGCGGGAAAAAATTTCTGGTCGCCTCGAAGCCTTCGAACGGGCCGCCGATCCTCCAGAGCCCTGGCCGAAAGGGCATAACAAAAATCTCAAAGTTGAGGATCATGATCCAAGTCAAGGCAGTAAACGCACGTGAAGTGCGGATCTTTTCTGGAGGAATATGCCGGGCGCCTCCGTGAGCCGGAAAACGAGTGAGCCATCGCCGTAGCGAAGAAGAAGTTTTAGAAAACTTCCAAATGAATTCTAAGACCAAAATTTCCAGGAACCAGTCGAAAACGCAGAGCGCTAAGGAGGGAACCCGAGCTTCCAAGCAGTAAGGAAGATCTGGCATCATGGGGCGGAGCCGAGAGTTTTACCACCTGGGTGGGTGGGAGGAGCCAGCTTGAAGACCTTCCGGCAAGATTTAAAGCGGCAAGGAACCTGCCAATAAGTGTGGATGAACAACATATCCATGTCCCTAGAACTGAGGTTATCGGTTACAATAAAAGTTTAAAAAACTAAAATTTCATAAAAAAACAAAACGTAAGTAAAGGATAAATTCCCTGAAAACTAACTAAAGAAACCTCGGCTCCTCAACGGTTATCCCAAACTGTGAAAAACCGAGTAAAACTAAATAAACTGTAAACTAAAGTAACAGTTAATAAACGTAAAGATAAATGGCAGCAAATGAAAATAAACACAGAATACTTAAGTATGAGTGGTTGTTTTAGTCTTCTCTGACGAGATGAGTAGGAGCAAATCTACGGGCGTCTTGTTCCGACAGGCGGAGAGAGAAATCTGAAGGGTTAGAATGTAGGCAGTTGATAGGTGGCAGCATTTGAAAAGTGGCTCATGCTAATGATTCCATCATTTGCATAACGTTCTGTCTCCCGGCAGATCTACCTCAATGGTATACTGCAGAAGAGTTAGAAATATTGGAGTATTCCTGGGGTGAGAATCAGAGCAATCATGAGCGGAAGCCATCGGGGAATCTGAGACAGCCTGCCGCTTTCAGTCGCCAAAGACCTCTTGGCAGACAAACCAGAGAGTGACCTCGAGTGGTAATGCTTCTTCCTCGTCAGACGGTAAGAGGAGGAAGTCAAGGCAGAGTAGCACCGGGTCCCCAACTTGGATCAGGAACAGGCCCGCTTCATTTTGTGTGTACAGGAAGTCTGTCCTCCTTCCCGAACACTGGACTGCCCCATTGTCGGACCTCCCTCTGAAGAGGGTGGCGGACCAGAAACAGCCCAGCTGCCAGAGCAGCCTTCCAACGGACAGTCCCAACCGTCACTATCCAGGGTCGACCCCTTCAATTGGCAGGGCTGAGAGGAAAAATATAATTTTTTTGGGGAAAACAGCAAATCACTAAAACTGATCGACTAAATGCTGTTGTTATATAGATGTAAAGAATTGACTGCTGGTGGCAAGTGATGTTGTCAATGAAGCGCACTGGGCAGTGGGAAAAAAGGAACTAAGGCGACTGGAGGGTCAACGCCGAGAGCACCTATATAGTGTGAGTTAGTCTCGTGGTGCTGCGCATCAGCGGTCTTACCTCGGCACTGGCCCTCCTGAAGATTTTTGACTCCTGTTGGGTCCAAGTACCTCCGTCTTGAACCGAGAAGTATGAATAAATGGTGAAGACTAAGTCCAGGATGATCTATCTTTCTGATTGCCATAACATTTGCTAGGAGGGTAAGGGAGCTGCAAACTCTGCACAGAACCAAACCACATAATCTTCCACATGGACAAGATAGTCCTTAGAACAAAGAGGAAACTGTTACCGAAGGCAGTATAAGAATTTCACCTGAACCAGTTATCTGCCCTTTCTGTACTCCTTCCTGAGTTCTGTAGCCCAGGTGAACACATACTGCATAGCCTGGATCTGAAGTGAGTACCAGGCATCTACCAGTACCAGACAGAAGGATGTTAGGCAGTATAGCACAGTGGCTTAAGGCTCTGAGATGCAAATCTGGTGATATTTAGCAGACCAGACCTGGGTTTGAATCCCACAGCTTCCACTTGCATATTGTGTGACCCTGAG
This sequence comes from Neoceratodus forsteri, assembly GCA_016271365.2. NCBI lineage: Eukaryota > Metazoa > Chordata > Ceratodontiformes > Ceratodontidae > Neoceratodus > Neoceratodus forsteri. The sequence continues at coordinate 1,391,606,150 of CM028131.1, read as the reverse complement.
CAATTCACTTAACTTACCTGTGCTCCCAGGCCGCACCTGTAAAAAAGCTTTCAGCTTAGTGTGCTACTCCTGGTTAAACAACTAAAAAAAAAAAAAATAGTTTGTTGTTACCTATGGTGAGGCAGGCAAAGGCAAAACAGCTATCAAGAGGACTGTTTCTCGCTGGATAGTTTCCTGAATACAATTTTGGTATGAAAAAGCTGAAAAAAATACCACCCAGAGACCTAAGGGGTATCACTGCCTCTGTGGAATCCACGAGGGGCATTCCTCTAATGGACATTTACAAAATGGCTACCTGGAAAAGAGTGCGTCTGGACATACAGTACAGAAGCAATGTCGGCTATGGAACTGCTGCCTTGCAGAACCTTTTTTCCTAAGCAGGTTCTGGATCCAGCCTTCCAAGGTACTGCTGTATAATCTGCACAATGTGTAAATATCACATGAGGGATTTCTAGGGGTAGAAGAAACAAATTGCTCACCATAGTAATGTTGTTTCTTCTCAGAGATCCCTCACTGTGTTTACACTCCCTAACTCCACCTCCCCTTCCAGTACCTGAAAATAGGTTCATACGATAATCAGTTATTTTCACTGAAGTTGCTTAAGCATTACTACTGCAGTTCCACTACACTTGTAAAATGTGATCATATATATGTTTTTTCACTGTTCTTCAATATTTTTTAACATGTCTGTAGTGTATGGGAGAGCCTTGTTGTTCACAGAATTTGGTTACTAGAATTACCTTGTGCTGCAGTAGCGGCATCATGATATTGTTGTGCTGCAGTAGCGATGTCACTACTGCGGCACAAGACAGAACAGTTTTGCATGGTTAGCTCTTCATGAGCCGAGGCTGCCGTCATTTGTGCTGTCAAACAGTTACTTAGTCAGTTTCTGACAATGCTAAGAAAACATGGAGAGAGTCCCCCTTTTGTATCTGAAGGACCTCAGAATGGGAGCCATTCAGACAGCAGCCCTGAAGTGCACCAAGATTAAAGTAAGGCTGTTCCTTTTCTCTGGTTTTTGGTTGGAGGTAAAAACGCGCTGTCTGTTGGGGTGGCTGACGTAGAGTCACAAAAGAAAAAAAAAGTTTAACATAATGAATTCTAAACAACTGAAATGGACTTTTAGGATACTGTGTATATGTTGTCTTGCTCTAGATGTAACTTATGAGCTGTGTGAGTAAATCGCTGCAGCAAAATCCTGACCAGCATTTCTACAGTCTTCATAGCATATCATCTGAACTGTTAGGAACTAAATAAAATAATTAACATTTGTAAATGCAGAAAATATACCCAGAGTTTATTTACTTGCATATTTAACTGTTATAGCTGCCCATACATTTTAAGAGATTGTGTATTAGCAGTCATACACAAACAAGGCAGCATCTGAATCTTGATGTTTCCTTGGTAACAGGAGACCACTTGAGCTGCGCTCTTGAGGTCTCCTGTTACCAAGAGAACCTCTCTATTCAAATACTGCCTTGTTGTGTATGACTGCTCATGCATAATCCTCTATGTCTTCAAACTATCTCGCGTTTCTTTTCAAAATTCTGTTTTTTTCATTTTTTGGTAGCCACTTAATTAGTTTTGGTAGTCACAGCTCCTCTCTAGCTATGGAAACAAGTTTGAGTCAGCTACCTAGAGTGGAGTGTGACACCAGGCAGTTTGAACTAAGATTCCAAATTCTACTAGCCTTCACAGGTTCTATCTCTGGGGCATCTCTCTGCATGGGGAATGGATGTAAAATGTGTAAAAAGTGAGGGATTCCAGATACAGATTCTATGTTTCTATTGTGAAGATGGATGAGGCCTAACATTCGTTGCATGGCGTGAGCTCTTACAGGGTTGTTCTCTCTGATGAAGCGAGCCATTTGGAGAATGTCGTTCATCCTGTCCTCCGGAAGAAAGGCCCTAGCTTTTGAAGTATACAAAACAGCTCCGATGAAGAGGAGATGCTAGGAGGGCTGAAGCTGTGACTTTTTCATATTCAGCAAGACCCCAGGGAGGTGAGGAACTGAGATGCTGTGGACACTGCTTTCTGCATCTCCTGCCTTGACGGACTTGCCAAAAGTCAATGTATGGGAAGTCTTGAACGTAGAGCTTCCTAAGGTGTGCAGAGAGAACTGCGAAACACTTGGTAAGACTCGAGGAGCTGAGGAGAGGCCAAAGGGCAGGACTCCCACTGGTAATGTTTACTCACAGAACAGTTACATACTTACAATAAGAGTAGATCTTTCAGAGAATCTCTTTAATCATGCCACACCCTTGGAACATATAGCCGCCAGACACTAGGACCCAGGGTATTAAATAGCCGGTATTGCACTACACTTTGTGATGCGAACTGGCTGCTAATGCAATACGTTCTTAGTTTAGGATCACAAAAAAGATTAATCATTTTAGTTATGTGAACCACCCACCACCCTCTGCACTCATGTCCCCTCGACAGACACCAAGCGTAGTTCTATAGCTCATTACAGGGTATAGCCGAGAGGTTGGTAACAGTCTTACTGCTGCAGGCCTGAATGTCGGTAATTGCTCCCACACACAGTACTGCAAAGCACTACTGGAAGCGACTGTTGGCATTCAGGCCCACGGCGGTCAGACTGTTAGCAGCCTATCGGAGGTGCCCTGCAGTGGGCTAAGAACTAGTTGTGGGGTGAGTGTCTGTCAAGGGAACATGAGTGCAGAGGGTGGTGGGGCAGAGATGGGTAGGGGACGGTTTTGGCAGGTAACTAAAAAGACAGCCTCAAGATGTCAGAATAGTGGATAACAGAACAGGAGAAATGACAAAACATTTTAGCATATGTAAAAACCATTCCATACTGTATGACTTATGTTTAAATAGTGTATGATCCCCTTACTTTTCACTCTGCAGTGTTGGCCCTAGAGATAAACAAGTAGTGGCCAGAGCCAGTACAGCTGCGGCTGAGGAAGCGAATGGAACACAGCACTGTCTGCCATGCCCTGGGGTGTCCCCCTGCTCAACGGTGCCAACCTTGGGTCCCTGCTACCGTTATTCGCTGCCTGCCATCTCCTGTTTCTGTTGGTATCAAAAGGGAGATGGGGGAGCATGTGAGCGAGACCATGCAGCTTAACTACTGGAGCCGGTGGTTGGCACATGCGCCTTAAGAACCTAGTATTTTCTGCTGCAAGCTGCAGACAGACAGAGGGTCCCCCTGTGCCTTCGGACCACAGGATAGCCACACTGGGGTCTGCAGAAACAAAGGGGAGGCTGGCAGAAGCCCTGAAATGTCTTCATTCAAAAAATAGATTTGCCCAGCAGCACAAAGGCTGCTGGGAGTTGCAGTCTCCTCTGGGCCCATGTAAATCAATGGGACAGCCAGTGCTGGGGGGGGCGCGCACCACCTTTAGGAGCATGCAACGCCTTAACACAGGCACCTACAGACTTTGGGCCACCAGCATCTTTTAGAAAATCACCTGGGCTATCAAAGAAGGTGGCTTCAGAATGCCGGTGGTCATATTGGACTGTGCCACCAACGTTCCAAAGCCCCCTTGTTTGACAGCCCACGCGATTCTCTATAAGATGCTGGTGGCCCCAAGTCTGGAGGTGCCTCTGTTGCGGCGCTGCATGCTCCTAAAGGTGGTGCCTCCCCCTTCGCTGGCTGTCCCACTGATTTACATGGGCGCAGCGGAGACGGCAAAGAGGTCTATCTCTGGTGTGCCCCACTGTCGGAACACTGAGTGGAGTACCTGCGCATTGATGGCCCACTTTGTGATGGTTCTGGCTGAGCCTGCTGAGAGAATCTGCCAGCATGTTGTCCTTGCCTGGCAGGTGTATAGCTGACAGAGACCCCTGCAGGGAGTAAGCCAGGTTCCAGACCTTCATGGCCTCTGTGCATAGCAAGGTTGATCTGGTGCCTCCCTGCACCACCTTGCCCTCTAGCTGAGGTGCAAATGACTGAACAGCCAGGTACACTGCCCTGAGCTCTAACAAAATGATGCGCAGAAGGGATTCCTGAGGGGACCATGTACCACTGGCCGTGACGTCAAGCATGTGTGTCCCCCACCCTAGCAGGGAAGTGTCTGTAGTGATTACTAGCGACGGGGTCTTCTTTCGAAAGGGGGCTCCCTCTCTGAGATTTTCCCTGTCCATCCACCATTGTAGTGCCTGTAAGAGTTTTTCAATAGGGTATTAGTTTGGCCAGAGGAACCCTCCTCTGGGACCAGTGAGCCCTTACGTGGAACTGGATATCTCTCATCTGAAATCTTGATTCTGGCACTATGGCTGTGGCTGCTGCCATGTGGCTGGCCTGGGGCTGTTTAGTTTGAAGGACCCTGCCAGCTGCAGAATACTGTTCACTCTGTCCTGAGGGAGGAATGCCCTGTCTTGCAAAGTGTCCAGCTCTACCCCTATGAAGTCCAGTACCTGAACAGGTTCCACGTGGGACTTCTGGGCAGTTACTAAGAACCTCAGAGATTCCAGGGTGCTCTGGACTACAGCAAGGGAGCCTCTGATGTGTTGAGGGGACTGACCCACGACTAATCAACCGTCTAGGTGGGGAAATACTGTGACCCCTTGCCTTCTTAAGTGAGCCACTATGACAACTAGGCACTTTGTGAATGCCCTTAGGGCTGAGGTTAGGCCAAACGGCATGGCTGTGAACGGATAGTGGCCTGAGGGTAGTCTGAACCTCAGGTACTTTCTGTGACTGGGTCGGACTGGCATGTGAAAGTAGGTGTCCTTGAGGTCCAAGGATGCCAGCCAATCTCCCTGCTGGAGAGTGGTATCATAGCCAGGGTGACCACCCTGAACTTTGACCATGTCAAGTGTTTGTCCAGGAGTCTGAGGTCTAGTATTGGTCGCCAGTACCCGTTTTTCTTTTGAGTTAGAAAATATCTGGAGTAGAACCCTTGGCCCCTCTGCGAGAGAGGGGCAGGTTCCACAGCCCTGATCAGCAACAGGTTTGCCACTTCTGCTTCCAGAAGTGCACTTTTGTGCTGGAGTGACTGAGGGAAAACTTTTGCTTCTTAGTTTGGGGAGAATTTTGAAGCTTAGAGTGACAGACCTCGGCTCACTACCTTAAGATCCATTTGTCTGTGGTGATGGACTGCCAAGCTTGGAAGAAGTGAGCTAGCCTGCTACCTACTGGTAGGGGGGAAACGACCTGTGCAAGCATGTCAGGGGTTCTGTTTGGGTTGAGCCTTGGCCTGGGGGACAGGGTCAGACTGTCTGTTGGCCCTTCTGCCCCTACCTCTGAAGTACCTGTTGGTAGTCTGGGAGGGCCTGGAAAAAGGGCCTGGAGTAGGATCTCCTACCCCTGCCTCCCTTAGTCTGGGACCTATAGGAAGTGGAGGGTCTATCTTTGGACACACTACTTCTGTAGGTGGCCTTGTATTCCTCCACCTTCTTAATGTAAGCCTCTGTTTTGTCCCCAAAAAGTGAGTTATTCTCACAGGGAAAATCCATGGCTTTAAGCTTGGGTATCCTGAGACAGGTTTGTAACTCTGAGTCATGCAAACCTCTTCATAGAGCTGTCCTAGTGGTTTCAGCTAGGTCCACTGCTATGTCCCTTTGGACTTTGTCTGACAGAGCCAGTAGTGCTGTTCAATGGGCTTTCTGGTACATTACTGAGCTGCAAAAGCCATATAGTTGGCTTAACTGACTAGGAGGGAGACTGTCATGTAACCTTTCTTGCCCATGGCATCCAATTTCCTAGCATCCTCGTCGGGGATGGGTTGGATGCCAGTGGCACTCTAGCCTTGTCACAGGCTTCAGCCTGTACCACTCCCTCATGATCTGGATGAGTGAACAAAAAATCAACATTAGATCTATCTAATTGGTACTTTCTGTCGATTTTTCTGCCTACTCCTGGCACTGAAGTAGGGGTTTGCAAGATTTTTAATATTGCCTTCCTGAGGGTTTTATGGATGGGGGTAGCAGTCTTTTTGTGGGAGTGAGACCCATCATGTTCAGGAAGTCTGCCTCTTCTTCCTCTTTAACAGATTCTTGTATAGAGAGGTTGAGGGTATCGATCATCTGCCTCACAAATGAAGTGTGAGACGAGTAGTCCTCTGCACCTCTTGGGAGGAGGGGGACCAAAGTCCTACTCCAGAGAGACTTCTGGCTCTATAGGTTCTCCCTCTTCCTCTAGTTCATACCGGTTCCTGTGGTGAGGGAACCGATGCAGGAACCAAGGGAGGAACCATGGGGCTGGCTGCCTGAGGGGCCTGTAGCACTTGTGGGGCCCTGGCAATCTCCTCCACAGAAGGCATGGCCGGTCTACTCACTGAGAGCTCCCTTTGCTTTTTCAGCAGGAGGTGCAGCGGTATGCTTTTCTTTGTGCTTTCATTTTGCCGGAACCAGTTCTGAAGCCGGTTCCACTGGTCTTTTTGCTTTTGAAGACTTTGACTTCTTGGTGGATTTTTCCATCGGTTCCTTGTTTTCATCCCTCTTTGAGGGGAAGGGTTCCTCCGTAGACTTTGAAGGAGAAGCCGGGGAAGCCATCTGTTATAGTTTTTTGCCCCCCCCCCCTTTCTTTTTAACTTTATTTTTATTAGTTTCATGTAATAAGCATTATATAATTATACAACAGGCAGGTATATCAGATTGAAATGCTTGCTATTGCAAGCGCAACATTTTAATTGCAACAGACCATAAGGAACCCTGTAAAGATGTTACCACACTTGGGGGTGTCCAGATGATTATAGATGATCAGGTAATTAAGCAAATAATTAGGGGAGTTCACCTTTGCCCAACATGACATTGATAAAGTTATAGTGACCAAGGATGGCCAATGTAGCCAGGAGCAGGGACTTCGTAAAGGGTCCAAAACAACATTGTGCACCCTATCAAAAGGGGTGTAATGTCTCATTCCTATGCACATCGGGATTAAAATAAGTTAGCACAGTAATTTTCAACATATTTCATACAGATTTGCAATTCTAAACATTAAGTGAGCAATCTGTACTACCTATAGTGTATGCCTGTTACAAAAAGAACAACCATGGATTGTGTGTTATAGTATGCAAAAACAGCAGTATAAGTAAGCATCAATCAGTAGACTCTCCTGAGTTCCAGCGATCCTACCATACAAGGAGCAATCATTTTAATTACAATAAGGCACAACAAGTGCTGAACTCTGTGTGTTAGAGCACCAAACTATTTGGCATGAATCCCACTGCTGGTTGTTTTAATGTTCAGTCAAGAGTCCAACCTCCGGTGATGGGGAGAGGGGAGGAGTAAGAGTGGCATGGGAGTCAGATCAAATGTGCCCGAGGGTACTCTCCTAACCCTGTTATACTAACTACAGTCCTGAGCAAACCCCAACAATATAATCATTATAATAAATAATGCCTCAGGATCCACGGAGCCCTCATATCAGCCTTCTGGATACATCCAGCTTCCAATGCCTAACTTCCATCCCAGCGACATCAAAGTTCAAACACAGTGCTGATATTTAGGCTACCTCCTTTCCTTCAGATTCCTCCTCCTGGAAAGAAAATTGGCGCTCTATCTTCATAAGAAGTTTCGCTGCTTCTGGAGTGTCAGAAAATTTATGTTTTACCACCATAGAGAGTCTTTAAGCTAGCTGGCATCAAAAGGATATGGTGGACCCCAAAGGAACAGAGGCATGCCCAGACAACATCAAAACTCTTCCTCCTCATATGTGTGGCATAACTGAGGTCCAGGAACAAATGGATTCTTGAATCCTGCCAGGTAAGAGGACAGGATTTTGGTGTGCTGTAGGATTGTATATCTCTCTCTCGCCCATATTTCGAAGCACTGCCAAAATGGTGCATGGAGTTGAAGCACCCGTGTTTGCTGGCGGCCTACTGTCACGTGGGATATATGGTACTTTTTTTTTTGTAAATATATTTTTTTATTGAGTATTTTCAGTTTTACAGTCACAGTTTCCTTCAAGTATCCTGGCATTATTTGAACTTTGGCAGATACAGAATTCATATATTGGTATCACTTAATTAACATAACCATCCGGTAAAAGACCGACAACAATTCATTGTTCCTTGTGTCAAGTATTTTCCTTTAACTTCTGGCTAGGGCCCTCAACTCCCCTGTTTCATCCCAGGTCCCAGGATGCCATCCCAACCAAGAAACCAGCCCGGCCCCAGCTTCCCCTTCTCCTGTGCTCAGCATGCTTCATCGCGGGGGTGGAGGCCCATCTGAATTTGTTTCCTACCTGGTTAGGGGAACAGGCGTGTAGGGCGTCCCTGGCTGGTGGAACTCACCAACCTAGGGGACAAAGTCAGGATCCCTGGGCATTATATATAATATCCACCTGTTCCATTTCACAGAGCATAACGGGGCCCTGTCATTAGAGAGTAGGTGATTCTTTCCGCTCTATATATTTCATTAACTATGGTCCTCCAATTTTCAATTGAGGGTATCCGATTAGTGAGCCAATGTTTAGTTATGGCTTTTTTTGTGGCTAGTAGTAGGATTCCCAAGAGTGGTCCACTGTAAGGGCCTCTTAATTCCTGAGGCAAAAACATGCAGCATAAAGAATTCTCCTGTCCAAGGGATTCCCTGCCCCCATAGTTCCTCTAGCTCCACCCTAAGATCCCCCAGAAATTGCTGTAGTTTCAGGCATGACCACATCACATGTGTGTGGTTAGCTTTGGTTTCACCGCACAGGCGCCAACATGCTGCCGATGCCATGTCCCCAAAACGTGAGGTTACAGCTGGAGTGTGAAAAAATCTTATAAGAAGTTGCCATGAAAATAGTCGCCAAGTATGTGAGCAGGTAAGTTTGGATGTTGACGGCCAGATAGCTCCCCAGACTTCTCATATAAGGTGCAGCTCCAATTCAGAGTTCCATTTTTCCAGAACCAAATAGGTATTTTCCCCAGTGGTTTCCATTAAAGATTTATAAAGAGTTGACATGGCGTGTGGGAGCCCACTAGTTTGGAAAACCTGCTTTAATAATGTTATTAGGTGGGGGTGCTCCTCCAGGTTACACACCCCAGCTAGGAGAGTGTCATAGTAGTGACGGAGTTGCAGGAATCTGAAAAAATCAGATTGCCATAAGTTAAATTCCTGCTGGATCTCAGCGAAGTCCTTAAACCGAGACCCACGCAGGAACTGTGTGAGAGTTATAAGGTACAAATGCCTCCAGTTTCCAAAAGTGAGGTTGGTTCGCCCTGGAGGGAAAGCCTCAAGGAGTCCCAGAAGGCAGAGAAACACTAAGTATGGGGAAATCTGCAGGACTCTGCAGATGGTGTGCCAGGCGCAGGTCTGGTGAAGAATCCATGGGTTTGAGGTGCACTATCTCATGGGGGGAGGGTTTTGGTATCACTCTCTCCCACTCAGGTTGTGGTGCCATATCCTCCTCTATCTCTCTCCAGTGTGCCTGGGCATCAACCGAGACTTGCCGGACTACAAACATTATGTGTGAGGCCCAGCTGTATAATTTCAGGTTAGGTACTGCCAACCCTCCCTGTGACTTAGGTAGGGTGAGGATGCTGAGCCTTATTTGTGGGTGCCTACCTGCCCAGATAAATCTAGAGATGGCTCCATTCCACGCTTGGAATAGTTTCGCTGGTAAATTAAGGGGTATATTTTGGAATAGATATAGTGCCCTTGGAAGAACCACCATCCTAATCACCTCCACTCTCTGCACCAGATTCAGGGGTAGAAGGCTCCATCTCTCAAGGTCTTGCTTCATTTATGCAAAGAAGGGGTCATAGTTAAATTGCATAGCATCTTCTGACCTATGGGAGAGGTAATTGCCAGGTACCTCATCCTGTCCAGGTTCCATCTGAAGGGATACCTCCCCCTGAACTCGCCTGTGGGGTCAAAGTGGAAGACAAGCGCATCAGTCTAGCTAGTGTTAAGCTTGTATCCTGAACAGTTTCCATACTCCTCTAGAATTTGAAAAACCACAGGGATTGAATCTGTAGGGTTGGAGAGGAAGAGTAGGACATCATCCGCATATAGTGCTATGCGGTGTTCAACTTCTCCCAACCATATGCCTGCAACCCCTGGGGCCCTTCAGAATGCTTGTGCCAATGGTTCAATAAAAATAGCAAAAAGGCTCGGCGACAAGGAGCATCCCTGCCTGGTACCCCTCTAAAGGTGGAAGTAGTCCGAGTGGTGTCCGGACACCTTTACACATGCCTGCAGGGAAGAAGGAAAAATGACTCATCTTGGTAATTGTGCTTCATCTAATGGAGTCTTGCTGTATTCTGACCATCTGCAGTTAGCTCCAGCATTTGAACTGCCCCAGAGAGTAAAGGGTTAATTTTCTATGCAGTGCATAGAACGTTGAGCTCGAGCTTGGTTGAGGTCTCTGTCTGCAGCACTTTGAAACCCAATCGTCAGATTCTTACGAGCAAACACTCACTAACTATCTATGTGGAAATTGTAAACATTTTTAACTAGCCAACTGGCAACAGAAAGTTTTGGATTTCCAAAGGAAGGCTCAAGTCAGGAAACAAAAAACCAAAACCTATCCAAAAATAAAAGATCATAATACAAAACCACCCAGATAAAATGGAGGGTGTGCATGAAGCACCCCTGGGATGCAACACTGCGCCTGCCAACCACTTCCCAAAACCAGGTTCTGAGAGGGGAGGCAGGAAGGGAGGTCAGAATGCAGCAAGACTCCATTAGAAGAAACACAGTTACTAAGGTGAGTAATTTTTTCTTCAAACAACATGAAGTCTTGCTATATTCTGACAATCTGCAGACTACCAAGCAGTACCTCCATGAAGGAGGGACAGAACCTACTTTGGGAATAAGCTCTGAAGTACTGCTGTGCCAAACCGAGCATCACTCCTAACCTGGATATCCAGAGAGTAATAATTGGTTAAGGTATGGACTGTTTTCCACGTGGCTGCTTGAGAAATTTGTAAGAGAGGGATATCCCTGGCAGCAGCCAGGGAAGCAGCTGTACCTCTTGTGGAATGAGTCCTCATTCCTGAGGGTGGAATTTTTCCCAGTTTGTCATAGCAGAATTGTATACAAGAAACAATCCACCTGGCAAAAGTTCTCTTGGTGGCAGTCTTGCCCTTTCCCACTTCCCCATAAGTGAGGAACAACTGGAGGGAATCAAACCTGTGACCCTTGGTACGCTCTATGTAGTAGCTAAGTGCTCTTTTAACATTTAAACTGTGTAGCCTCCTATCTCCTGAGGAAGAATGATCAGTGAAGAAAACAGGGAGAGACATAGACTGATTCAAATGGAAGTCTGAAACCACTTTGGGCAAGAAGAAAAAATTACTCACCTTAGTAATGTTGTTTCTTCTAATGGAGTCTTGCTATATTATGACATATGCAGTGAGTCCCAACCTTCGAACTGCTCCGGAGGTGAAAGAGTTAACTTTCCATGCAAGGCATGGAACCTTGAGCGTGAGCTCGGTTGAACACTCTGTCTGTTGATGCTCAAACTCAAACTGTCAGATCTTTACGAGCAAAACTAAGGTTCTGTGTGGAAGCCATAAACCTACACTAGCCCACTGGCTACTTAACTACAAAAACACATTTTTGTTCTTGATCCCAAAACAAAGACTCAAGTCAGGGGATTCAAGAAAGAAAAAATATATAAAGACACCTAAGCACCCTAAGCGGGGTGAAAATAAAGTGGGCATCCATGAAATGTCAACATTGCCCTGCCCACCCACATCCCAAAAGTAAAGGTTCTGAGAGGGGCAGGCTGGGGCGGGGGAGGTCATAATATAGCAAGACTCCATTAGAAGAAACAACATTACCAAGGTGAGTAATTTTTTCTTCAAACAACATGAAGTCTTGCTATATTATGACATATGCAGATTACACAGCAGTACCTCCACTCCATGGAGGAGGGACAGAACCTACTTAGGGAATAGGCTCTGAAGCACAGCTGTGCCAAATCGAGCATCACTCCTAGCCAGGATGTCCAGGGAGTAATGCTTAGTAAAAGGGTGAACTGTTTTCCAGGTAGCTGCTTGACATATCTCTAGGATAGGGATGTCCCTGGCAGCAGCCAGAGACGCAGCTGTACCTCTGGTAGAGTGAGCCCTCAGGCCTGAGGGGGGAACCTTACCCAGTTTTTCATAACAAAATTGGATACAAGAGACAATCCACCTGGCAATGGATCTTTTAGTGGCAGGTTTTCCTTTACCAACCTCACCATAAATGAGGAACAATTGGAGGGAGTCAAACCTGTGACCTTCGGTACGTTCTATATAGTAACTAACGGCTCTTTTGACATCTAAACTGTGCAATCTCCTCTCGCCAGAGGAGGAATGGTCAGTGAAGTACACAGGAAGAGACATGGATTAAGGTGGAAGTCTGAAATCACCTTATGCAAAAACTTTGTTAGTCCTGAGGACCACCTTATCTTTGTGAAAGGAGATAAAATCAGGCTCCACTGACAATGCTTGCAATTCACTTATGCGCCTGGCAGAAGTGATGGCTACCAAAAACACAGTTTTCCAAGTCAAGTACTTAAGCTCTGCTGAAGACAATGGCTCAAAAGGGGGTTGCATAAGCTGGGCAATGCAAATATTAAGATTCCAAGCAGAGGCAGGGTCCCTGAATGGGGGATTGGTGTACAGCAACCTCTTGAAAAACTTGGTGAATACAGGATGAGCTGAAAAGGAAGAGGGTTTACCTGCTGATAGGAAAGCAGACACGGCTGCCAGGTGCACTTTTGGGGTAGCTGGTCTAAGCCCCAACGAATTCAAATTCACCAAATAATCTAAGATTGTGGGCAAGTCAGCAGATTCTGGGGAAATGTGCTTGCCAGAGCACCATATGGAAAACCTCTTCCATTTGGAATTATAAGTGGCCCTGGTGGAAGGCTTTCTAGAGGCCTTCAAAATATCCAATACACCTTGGGAAAGGTGTAGGTCAGCAAACCAACTCCTCAAGAGCCAAGCCTTGAGATTGAGAGATTTGAGGTTCGATACCAAACCCTCCCCTGGGCACAGGATAACAGGTTGTGATTCCTGGGAAGGCACAGGGGAAGGTGGACTGCTAAGGACAAAAGGAGAGAGTACCAGGGCTGCCTGGCCCAATCTGGGGCAATCAGGATCACCTTGCAGGGTTGAGATCTGATTTTGACTAGCACCTTGAACAGGAGAGGGAAGGGGGAAAGCATAGAGAAACTTCCCTTCCCAACTGAGAAGGAAGGCATCCAGAGGGACTGAGACCAACACTGGGGGCCTGCAACAAAAAAGGGGAAGTTGGTGATTGTCTGGGGCTGCAAAAAGATCTATCTGCGGGGTGCCCCATCTGGCAAATACTACCTCCAATACTAAGGATCCAGGGCCCATTTGTGATGGCCCTGGGAAATCCTGCTGAGATCATCTGCCAGGACATTGTCCTTGCCTGGTAGGTGAACTGCCGTAAGGGAGGTGTTCAGGGAATAAGCCAGAGACCACAACTTCATCGCTTCAGTGCACAAGGCCGTAGACCGAGTGCCCCCTTACTTGTTGATGTACCACATCGTAGTGGTGTTGTCTGTTCTGACCTGAATCACTTTGTTCTGAACAGATGTGGAAAAAACTTGAAGTGCTAGAAAAACTGCTCTGAGTTCCAACAGATTGATGTGGAGCAGAGATTCCTGAGGGGACCACAATCTCTGGGTAGTGAGGTCGCCCATGTGAGCTCCCCACCCCAAGAGGGATGCATCTGTCGTAAGGACTAAGGAGCGAGACTGGGGGGGTGAAAGGGACCCCCTGTCTCAGATTGCTCTGGTCCTGCCACCACTGAAGGGCCTGGATCAGAGTAGGAGTCACTGGGATCAATTTGGTTAGAGGGTCCCTCTTTTGAGACCAAAAGGCTCTCAAATGGAACTGGACATCCCTCATCTGAAACCTTGCTCCCTGCACTACTGCTGTGGAGGCAGCCATGTGCCCTAGGAGCTGAAGAAAGTGCCTTGCTGGTCGAGAGAACTGAAGGGTGAAAGAAGAGGCCAGAGAGATCAGGGTCCTTGCTCTTTCCAGAGGAAGGAATGCTCTGGCCTCTTTTGTGTTCAGTTCTGCACCTATGAAGGTGAGAAGCTGGACAGGCTCTAGGACTGACTTTGGGAGATTGAGAAGGAAACCTAGAGATGTGAGCAGTTGCTGAGTTACCTGAAGGTGTAGTCTGACCTGATCTGGAGACTGGCCTACTATGAGCCAGTCGTCCAGATAAGGAAAGATGGCAATCCTTTGCCTTCTTAAGTGGGCAACCGCTACTGCCAGGCATTTTGTGAATACCCTCGGGGCCGAGGTGAGGCCGAAGGGCATTGCTCTGAACTGATAATGGCCTGAGGGCAGTTCGAATCTGAGGTACTTTCGATGGGAGCTTCTGATAAGAACATGGAAGTAGGCATCCTTGAGGTCCAGGGAGGCTAGCCAGTCCCTGGCCTTAGAGAGGGTAAATAATTCCCAGAGTCACCATTTTGAACTTTGGTTTTAAAAGGTGCTTGTTAGTATCTGAGATCTAGGATGGGCCGCCATTCTCCTGTCTTTTGGGTAAGGAAGTACCTGAGTACAACCCTTTGCCCTGGTGTAGGGTGGAACCCTCCACAGCTCTGACAGCCAGGAGGGTAGAAACTTCTGTTTCTAGGGCAAGAGCCTCTGATGGATTTGCAGGTGGGAGGATCTGATTCTCATCTTTGGAAACTTTTTGAAGCTGAGAACCAGTCCCTGGCTTACTACTGCCAGGACCCACTTGTCTGCTGTTAAAGACCTCCAGTCCTGGACAAAGTAAGCCAGCCTGCCCCTACTGGTAGAGGAGAGTCGGCCCTGGCCACCCCATCAGGAGCCTGCTTGGCAGGGGCTTTGGGCTGAGGGTAGAAGTGGGCTTACTTGTACTCGCCTGCCTCCCTCTGAAGAACCCCCTGGGCATAAGCAGAAGAGGAGGCCTGGCTTGAAAAAGGCCTATGAAAGGGCCTGCCCTGCCCCTGAGATGCTGCCTGAGGAGTGGCTTGCCTTTCTTTGGCCTGTGCACTCCCTATAGGTGGTCCTATATTCATCCATTTTTCATATAATTTCTCTGTCTGCTCCCCAAACAGAGAATTACCCACAACAGGAAAATCCATAGCCTTAGACTGGGTATCCTGTGACAGGGTAGTACATCTGAGCCAAGTCATTTTGGAGTGCCACAGATGTAGCCATGACCCTTGATGACACATCATTAGAGTCTACTGCAGCATGAAATTGCACCTTGGATGCCTCAATCCATCCGCAGCCACCTGCTCCAGCTCCTGGCAAGCTGGTCAGGGACTTGTTTCAGCTAGGGCCAGCACAGTATCCCATCTGGACTTCTGGTACCTAGCAGCATAAGCCATATAATTTGCCTGTCTGAGTCCTAAAGATGCTGCCATGTATTGTTTCTTTGCCATGGCATCTATCTTCCTAGAGTCCTTTTCAAGAGGGTGCAAGGCTAGGGGAATATTTGCTTTGTCACAAGCTGCAGCCTGCACTACCCCCACATGGCTGCACTGCTGAGAGAGGACTCAGTATCAGAGCCTGATAAAGTATACCTCTTGTCCATCCTTTTATCAACAGGGAGGATGGAGTGAGGAGTTTTTAGAATTTTTACTGTCTCTTTCCTAAAAGATTTATGCAAGGGAATAGACAGTCTCCTAGACTCTGGAATATCCATCATTTCTACGTAATCAGGCTCCTCTTGGTCATCAACAGCTTCCTCAACAGGGAGTTGGAGAGTTTCAGCAACTTTCTCATAGAACATAAAATGAGAAGGGGACTCAGATAGCCTGGGACCCCAGACGGCCTGTCTGGAGAGATGTCCGGTTCAATGGACACATCCAGACCTTCAAAATCACATTCACTCTCCCCATATTCCTCCTCCGGTTCATAAAAATCCTCAAAATCAAAATCTTAAACCGGTGGAACCGACCGCTTTCCTGATGGTGCCGGTTCGGACGGAACCGGGAAAAGTGCCTGGACAATTTGAATTGCTTTAGCTATTTCTTCAGCGGTTGGAGAAAGAACTTTTAGCTCCAAACTAGCTGACTTTTTAGCCCTTTTAGTTGGAACCGGCTCCTCAGAGCTGGCTCTTCGTTTGCCCGAGGAAGCATCACCCTGGTCAGAGGGCACTCCCTCCGGTTCGGTTGAACCCGAACCGGGCTGGCCATCCGGGTCAGCGGACTTTTTGGCCTCCCTTTCCCTGAGCCTACCAACTCTCTTTTCCACTGTGGCAGCAGGAAAATTCTTACAAATCTGGCAGTCTGCATTGAGGTGGTCAAACCCCAGACAATATACACAAGTGGTGTGGGGGTCAGCCTTAGCAAAGGCTTCCCCACAGAGACCACAGTGTTGAAACCCAGTGGGCCCGGTTTTTCTTTTGGGTTTCTCAGACATAGTGCCAGCCTAACCAAACTTGCCCGTTTATGGCAATCCGCCAAGCAAGACTCCCTTATCGGTTCCCAGCCGTGTCACGGGCCGTGGAACAAACCGTAATGAAATCCGTTTTTTTTTTAGAACCGATAAGGACCGGGAACCGCACTCTAAAGGACTAGAAAGTCTATAAAAAACAACCGGATCGGTTCAAACTGAACCGAAAACACGTTTACAAGTTCCACACAGAAGAAAATAAATGTAAGCCTATCTATTACTTACGATACCACAGACAGAGCTTGAACCGACCGATTGCGGTTTCATTTCAGTTAAGAAACTGAAAAAATAAAACTTTTAACCGACAAACGAACCGAGCAGAAGGAGAAATCTCCGGAGCGACTGTTCAGTGAGGCGGAGTAAAGAATCTGACAGTTTGAGTTTGAGCATCAACAGACAGAGTGTTCAACCGAGCTCGCGCTCAAGGTTCCATGCCTTGCATGGAAAGTTAACTCTTTCACCTCCGGAGCAGTTCGAAGGTTGGGACTCACTGCATATGTCATAATATAGCAAGACTTCATGTTGTTTGAACCTCCTATTGGTTCTAAGACCACTTTACCTCTATGAAAGGAGATAAAATCAGGTTCCACTGACAGGGCATGCAATTCACTGATACGCCTGGCAGAGGTAATGGCTACCAAAAACACGGTTTTCCAAGTCAAGTACTTAAGCTCTGCTGAGGACATACGCTCATAAGGAGGTTGCATAAGTTGAGCAATGCAAACATTTAAGTCCCAGGCAGGGGCAGGATCCGTAAAGGGAGAATTGGTATGAAGCAATCCCTTGAAAAATTTACAGAACACAGGGTGAGATGATAGAGGGGAAGGCTTTCCCACTGACAGAAAAGCAGAAACAGCTGACAAGTGTACCTTGAGAGTAACTGGTCTGAGGCCTAGGCCATTAAGATGGACCATATAATCCAGAACTGTAGGCAATTCAGCACTGTCTGGAGAGATATGCTTCTTGGAACACCAAATGCTGAATCTTTTCCATTTGGAGTCATAAGTCTTTCTGGTGGCAGGCTTTCAAGAGGCTTTGAGAACATCCAGAACCCCTTGGGACAGATGCAAATCTGCATACTCCAGCTCTTCAACAGCCATGCCTTGAGATTGAGAGACCAAAGATTGGGGTACCAAATCCTCCCCTGAGAGGAGGTTAACAGGTTATGATTCCTGGAAAGAGACAGGGGAAGATGGACTGCTAGGGAAAGTAAGAGGGGGAACCAGGGCTGCCTGGCCCAATCTGGGGCAATCAGAATCACTTTGCAGGGTTGTGACCTTACCTTGACCAGAACCTTGAACAGTGGAGGAAAAGGAAGGAAGGCATAGAGAAATTTCCCTTCCCAGTTCAACATCAGAGCATCCAGAGGGAATGAGCCCAAGACTGGGG
The DNA here is from genome assembly GCA_016271365.2 of Neoceratodus forsteri. Taxonomy (NCBI): domain Eukaryota; kingdom Metazoa; phylum Chordata; order Ceratodontiformes; family Ceratodontidae; genus Neoceratodus; species Neoceratodus forsteri. Next base: position 1,391,588,457 of record CM028131.1, on the reverse strand, counting down.
GTCTGCAACAAGAGAGGAAGTTTGTGATTGTTTGGGGCTACAAAGAGATCTATCTCTGGAGTGCCCCACCTTGAAAAAATCACTTTCAACACCAGAGGGTCCAGGGACCATGCGTGATGGCCCTGGGAGATCCTGCTCAGTGCATCTGCTACCACATTGTCCTTCACTGGAAGGTGGACTGCTATCAGAGAGGCCTGCAGGGAATAAGCCAGGGACCACAACTTCATGGCTTCCGTGCACATGGCCTTGGACCAAGTGCCTCCCTGCTTGTTGATGTACCACATGGTGGTGGTGTTGTCTGTTCTGACCTGAACCACCTTGTTCAGCACAGACTGAGAGAAAGCTTGCAGTGCCAGAAAAACTGCCCTAAGTTACAGGAGATTGATATGAAGAAGGGATTCCTGAGGGGACCACAGTCCCTGGGCTGTGAGAGTCCCCAGATGGGCTCCCCACCCCAAAAGGGAAGCATCTGTGGTAAGGACCACCGAATGAGACTGAGTGACAAATGGGATCCTTTGCCTTAAATTGTCCTGATCCTGCCACCACTGAAGAGCTTGGATCAGTGTCCGAGTCACTGGAATCAGTTTGGTAAGAGGATCCTTCTTTTGGGACCAAGAGGCTCTCAGATGGAACTGAATGTCCCTCATCTGGAATCTTGCCCCTTGGGCCACTGCTGTAGAAGCTACCATGTGGCCCAAGAGCTGAAGGAAGTGCCTTGCTGGTCGGGACACCTGAAGGCTGAAGGAAGAAGCCAGTTCTTTAAGAACTCTTGCCCTTTCCAGGGGAAGAAAGGCTCTTGCTTTGACAGTATCTAGCTCTGCCCCTACAAAGGTAAGAAGCTGCACTGGTTTGAGAACTGACTTAGGGAGGTTGAGAAGAAATCTCAGGGAAGTGAGCACTTGCTGGGTCACTTGCAGGTCTGACTTGACTTGGTCTGGAGACTGACCAACTACGAGC